>OY282586.1:35051873-36321873 GCA_958298965.1 Chrysolina haemoptera | reverse complement strand
ACATCTGCCCGGATACCAATACTGCGGACCTGGCACCAAATTGAAGAAGAGGTTGGCACGCGGAGACGCTGGTGTGAATCCCCTAGACACTGCTTGCAGATCACACGATATCGCATACTCGCAAAGCAACTCTCTGGACGATAGACACAAGGCTGACTGGGTGTTGGAAAATCGAGCTTGGGAACGTGTCAAGTCCAAAGACGCGAACATCGGCGAGAAAGCTGCAGCTTGGCTAGTCACCACAACTATGAAGGCGAAGCGTAATTTGGGCATGGGTATGAAGTCATCATCAATGGCCTCTGCTTCTGGTGCAAAACGGTCAACGAAAAAGAGGTCGTTCAAGAAGGATGTTGTGTCGAAAATCACCAATCATCTGCGGAAGGCACTGAAACCTGAACAACTCAAAGATATGAGTGCGAAGGCTCTGCGAAAATCCTCGTTGGTAGCACTGCGTGCAGCCCGAGCTCAAGTCAAAAAATTGGGCGGTCGCAAAAACATCAAAGTACCTCGAATAATACCTTTCGAAGCAAAGAGTGGAGGTGTGCTGCCTTTGCTTCCCATCTTCGCAGCTTTGGGAGCACTGGGATCGTTGGCTGGTGGTGCCAGCACCATAGCCAGGACCATCATCTCCTCGAAAAACGCTCAGAAGAAATTAGATGAAGAGAAGCGCCACAATACTGCGATGGAGAACATCGGAAAGCAGGGATCTGGCTTGTTTATGCGCAAAACAAGTCGCGGAGGCTATGGTCTTTTCCTCAAGAAGTTTGCAAAAAACTCCCAGTGAAGCTGCCCAATAGCAAGCGACCTTTGTACGATGTGGACTTGGTCAAGTATGCCAAACGTCTGAAAATTCCTAATTTCGTTGGGGTTTTCATGCGCGACAACCTACCTCAATCTACGCCCATGTACAAAGAGTGCGCCATTGTCAATCTGGACTCGATAAAAAATCGTGGAACGCATTGGGTAGCTTACGTGAAAAGTGGACTTTGTGTGAAATACTTTGACAGTTTCGGTAATTTGAAACCGCCAGTGGAACTCGTACGATATTTAAATGACGGTGGAAATGTGAAAATCTACTACAACAACGATCGCTATCAGACATTCGATCAAGCAAATTGCGGCCATTTGTGTCTGAAATTCCTCTACGATCAAACTCAACACAACGATGGATAGGGTCGTCAACAAAAAGACAGTGACCTTTAATGAAGAGCGCAATACGGTTCATTATATGGTTGTGTGGCGATTTGCGTACAACACTTCGCGCAAATCCGATTGGCAGCGTATGGCTATGGACAGGATCCGTTTCGCTAGGCGAATCTCCAAACTTGCCTACATAATTGACCCCATTTTGGATGTGGAACACAGGGAGCGAGTGTGGAAGTCTTTAAATGAGAGTGCATAACCCCCAAAGTGTCAGTCATGTCTTTGCTGTTCACTCTGACAGGTCACACATCTACGCTGACCGCAGACTTTGCTCCGCCAATTCAATTGGACGAACACAGCTCTTACGGCTTGGCTTTGATTGGTTTTCATTCGTACAACAGCATACCGAACATAACCAAGGGGAAGTTCTATTACTTTGCCAACGGAGCGCCATCTGTTAGCACCATCAGCATACCCACTGGCTGTTACGAAATAAGCGACATTGCCAAGTTTATTCACAAACACATCGGCAAACCGAGAGAGGTGAAGAAGAAGAAAAGAGAAGTGGACATCGACAGAGACAGCAACAATAACGCTAAGGCAGCAGTGTTCTCTCTCAAACCCAATACCAATACGCTACAGTGCGAAATTTATAGCAAGTACCACACCATAGACTTCACTCCAGAGGACTCTATCGGACGATTGTTGGGTTTCTCACCTCGAATTCTCCCAGCTGGAATCGTTCACGTGTCTGACCTGCCCGTCAACATAGTCAAAGTGCGAACAGTTCACATTGACAGTAACGTCACATCGGGCGCTTTCTTCAACAACCGACCCTCCCATACGATATACGAGTTTGCCGTTCGAGAAGATCCCGGATTTGCCATCGACGAGACTCCCTCGAATCTCATCTACCTGCCTGTGAACAAGACGGAGATACATAACATAACCTTGAATATTCTCGATCAGGACTTTTGTAGTGTGAATTTCCGTGGAGAAACCATCATCGTACGACTGGTGTTGCGCAAGCTGTCAAATGGGGTTGGTATTTGATTGGAACGACAACCAACAACATAAAAGTACTGAGAGCGCAGACGTCAGTTCAGTCGCGCAGACGCAGTCAACGAGAGCACACACCAATCATACGCTCTCTCTCTCGAGCATAGAATTCCTCATATCTCAAGGGCATCATGTTGTCAAAACAAGTGTTCGACGTGTACAATCATCCAAAATTCGATGAATCCATCCAGAGAGTGGAGACTCGAACGTACCACCCGTACGTCAAATCCTTCCAAAATAATGACATTGTCGAAATCGTCATTCAGCAAAGTGACACATGGATTCTGATGAACGACGCTATCGTCTGTATAGAGGGCACTCTAGTCAAAACCGCAGGAGATGGCAATGTGCGATTCGTTAATAATGCTGGAGCATTTTTCTTCGAATCAATGTATTATGAAATCAACGGCAAGGAGGTGGACTCTGTTCGCTTGCCGGGTATAGTGAGCACCCTGCGAGGATACACTTGTTACGCAGACGCCGATTCTCGACACTTGGCCACCACCGGATCCGGTGGTTGTTTACTTATGCTGTGGAGCGATAAACAAGTCCAAGACCAAATCATGTTTCGATTTCGCTGAGTCATCATTTCCTAGAATCACACACGCCGCTCGCCAGTAAACACCAGATGTTCATTCATGGTGACGTCACACACGATTCTCGGAATTCCAACTCAAGTCTGGACATGTTGCTGCCTGTTCTAAGTCGAGAGAGATGCTTCGACGGCGGCCAGCGGCGGCCATTGCTATCGTAGGCGTGGGGCTCTCGACGGCCATTTTTTCGACACAACGAATCACATGAGGTCGTTTTGATCTCCCCGCCCGCCCGCCCCCCGCCCTCCGCTCTTTACATCTATCATGTACCGCAGGGGGCGTTGCTTCGACGGCCATTTTTTCGACACAACGAATCACATGAGGTCGTTTTTTTCTTCTCCCACACACCCAATTGCTCTCTACGCCTATCATGTACCTGCAATTTTTCTCTCTCTCAACCCCCACACGCTACACCCTACACCGCCATGTTTATTGCGACTGCCGCCAATCGGCTTTTTTTTCCCATTATCAAAGCTACGAGTTTTAAATCGACATTAGTATGGAACCGTCATGGCTCACTGGTAGCGCCCTCGGCTGCCATGCCAATAGGCGTGGGTTCAAGCCCCACTCGGGGACAAAAATTTTTTTATTTTTTTTTTCTTCCGCAACCCTCCCCCCACCTTCTTCGGCGTTGGGGGGTTGCTGAAGAACTTCGCCGAAGAACCAAAATGGCGGAGATCTCGATGGCCAGATGCCATCGAGAGCGAAAATTCAAATTAATGAGGCGAAACCGGCTTTGTCATACTACTCCCTTTTAAAATTACTTTTCGATCAGGTTGAAAGTGAAACAAATCTTTGTGTTACATCAATAATTGAAACCAGGAATAAAATGTAAATGTCACTCTATCCATGAACGACTGTTATAATTTATTACTGAAGATGATATTGAAAAATTAAACATCCAATTTTTTTTAACATATTTATCAGGAAATAAAACTAGTAACTTAAGAAAAATACTTTAAATTCATACTATGATATCTAAAATCTTAACTTCTAATTAGTGCGCCTTTTCTTTGGTGGTTGTTTTTAATCTGAGCTTGACTGAACCAAAGTTCCTCATGAAACCAACGATGATGTTCGGGAACATATTGCCATTTGCTAGTTTTTCTTTAGTTATAATTATAGAGCTATGCAGAAATCTGACAAGTTCTACTTCTGGTCGGATTTTCCCATAAATTCACCTGTTCAAAGGACGTAAAATGATCAAAAGATTTTTTGTAAATATAGCTTTCAACAGTGAATGAGTGTTTACGCACTGTTCACAATGCGTAAAGACGTACTTTTTGGCACAAGTGCGCAAAAAAAACAACATTGCGAACATGAACTCTTCATAAAGCAATTTTTTTTTCATACACTCTTCATAAATTTACTTGTTTCAAAAAAAAATTAGGCAAGAAGTTATCCTTTGATAATAGACACACAGTTGCTACAATTACTTCTCATTACAATAAATGTAAGAAAAAACTTTTTAATAAAGACTTTTTTTTCTGTGACGGAAAAAAGTTTGACATTTCATGTCTGTTGACAGGTACTAAAATATGACTTTTCATGAAATTACTTTTTTCCCAGGGAAAAAAGTGAGTACATTTTTCGGGATATATACATAGATAAAGTAGATATCTGCTATTGCAAAAGCTGATCTCGCACGCATCCGATGTGCAGCTTAGGGATCCAACCGAACCTCCTACCTTCATCACTCAACCTGCACCCTACTAACCTAACCGGCCTTTATTCCGATGTTCGAAAAAAGCTGATATAACGAAAAAAATATGCCTAATTGTCGCTTTGAACCATGTACCTATGGCGTAGTAAGCCGCAATCCTATCGATACGACTTCCAGACGTCCGAATGATTTGAAATTTGGCAGTTGTTTATAGTTCTTGTGGCAATGCAATATAACATTTTTGTGATAGAAAAAAAATGACTGTTACAAGATGACGGGCGAGATTTGTGATAACTGTTCGATTCGATTGAAAATTAGTGTCTGAGGGTTTTCGGTATCAGAGATTATAAACTTTTTGTCAAAATTCATGAATTCAAGATATATTCAGGATATAGGCATACTTATCCCAGGATCGGGGTTAGTTTACCCATACTCAGGGGTAAGTAGGCCTTTACAGGTTATAACTACTGCAAGAACATTTTTTTTTTTAACCCGAAACCGAATCTTCATCATCAGCTTACAATTATCGCAGATATAAAATGTTTGATTTCCATCTGTGCACGCTTCATGAACCCACAGTTTAGAACGGATACAATAAACCCACGGTTCTTTGCTGAAACTATTTTTGTAATGATCAAAACATATGAGACAAAAGCAGTCCTTATGGGAATTCCATATTCTCTTGTACATTTTCTTATTGATATATTTTCTATTGATACGGCTTCCATAGCCGTTCTTATAATTTCTTCTGGAATCAATAGCTCTCTGTGATTTCCTTTTATAAAAATGAGATGAAATACTTTACTTGGAATTTATATCGTGCACGGGGTAAGTCGACCCCCCTGGTCAACATGCAAGGTGGGTCTACTAACCCCAAGTAACCTCCAAACTTTAATTTAGCAACTACTTTGAAAATAGGTAAGATAATCAATTTCAAACTACAGTGCACCCGGCATATTGTGACATGAGGGTAAATGTGACTTTTTTGGCTAGCACAGCCATCCCTTAGTGAAATGGTACAAAACTGCTTTCCGCGTCTCGATCGTACTCACAGAAGTCAACCGCATGCCAATATTGCTGGAAATTATTGTAAAACAAACTTTGTTGACTTTTGTGCAGTCTCAAATTGATTACTGGCAAGTTCTATGACGTATGTTGTAGTAATCTTAGAAGTACTTAATATGGATAGTGGCTTATTGATACAGTTATGAATGAATTGCAATAACTGTATAGTCGAACTTTTGAAAAAAAATGTGTTTTGGATTAGTGTCACAATTATACTCCAAAAATAACGTACGGAGGTTATTGTGACTTTGCACCAAAGATAAATGTGACTCCACTAAAGTCATTGAAATTAAAATGGATTTGAGGTTCAATACACTTCCACTTCTTGTAAAAACTGCCAGGCGCAAATTCAGTAAGGACACATTGACACTAGCAGTAAAAGCGGTTGGGTCTGAAACAATGAACCAAAGAAAGCGGCGGAGTAAATTAATTTTCCTGGCCCTTGGAGGATCAAACCGATATATTTCCTTTTTATAATTTTTTTTAATATTAACCAAACCGGCTGTTACATGCCAAAAAACGTATACTTTTAATGTAGATTTTACCAGTACGAATGTTATTTTAGTGTTTTTTAAAGATTTCAAGTTTTATGTTTTAGGTTTCATGATTATTTTCTTTTCGTATATTTGTTTAAATTGGAATTTATACCTAATAAACCAGAAAATATTGATGAGCTTGCTTCATTTCATACAAATTTCCCACCATATCAATTTCACAAACGTCACATTCTTCATCAGGAAACTATCACATTAACCCTATACTGACAAAATACTTCTTTAACACAACTAAAACTATCGAATTCACAATTACCCGCCATAAGTGTCACAATTATAATTTTCGCGAGGTATATGTGACACGCACACAAAAAAATAAAAATTTTTGTACATTAATATTTACATAATATTTAAAATTTATTTCATGTGAAATATAATTCGACCTCACTAGCACTTACTTATTCTCATTCAGATAATAATAATAATAATAATAATAATAATACTCCCTCATAAACACTCATAGAGTGTACCCAAAGGCATAACCTGTGCGGGTAGAGGACGGCTATTATTATTATATGCCGTGGCGCGATAAAGTATATAAATTCCTCTTTGAATCGACATAGTAGTTATAAAATCTGGAAAAAGCAGTTTACTATATGCCACAATTTGCACTGTACAGAGAAATTCACGCCATAGGATGCACTAAATATTCCTATACTCACTTTGAAATGTAATTGAAGCCTTCGAGAGATATTACAAATATTGTAACTTAGAGTGAATTCACTTCGCATTCATCAAATAACAAAAATGTACATACACTCGCAAGAAGTCGATCCAGCAGAGCTCTCTGACGGCCTTTAGCAAAAATATTTGAGGTGCGGGACTACTTACCCCTATGGTCAACTAACTCCGGTCTGCCCTACTCCCACCTACTCCAAACAAGGTGTAAAACGCTCCTAATGCACTTCTGTCTGCTACCAGAGGATGATCTATAATTTTCTTGCTTTCCTATATTTTCTTCGCCGGTACACTTATAAATATGCAAGAGCTATCTTCTTTGCACGTTTCATTGACAAATACGCATGTATCTTGCATAAATGACGAAGCTTCAGCTACGTCGGAGATGTCAGCGAACTAGGGAAGACTTAGCCCTTACCTTTTAACGTGTGATGCCATGCACGAGGCGGGTGACGGCGCGGTGGATTGGCAAGCGGGAACATTACCCATGCGCCACCAAGGCCCATTTTTATTCACATTTTTTTAAAATGGTGTAAAAAACCTCCTATCAACTTGAAATAAAACAATTATTACAATAATAAAGTATTTTTATATTTCTGCTGGTGGTTATGATACTACATTTTCCTTGTTCAGGTACCGTTTGTTCCGTTCACAATATTCAAGAAAACGGTCTAGATAGCTTCGAAGAAGTATGCAATCTTCGGTATTGCTTATTTAGGAAATCATTTTGACATCTGCAAAAACAAAAAAATTGCAGTAGTCGACATCAAGAGCCGTATTGTACGGATCTAAGCTGGCAGCTTTCAGCTTCTTTTACCTGATGAATTCGACTATCCGCTCATTTATATGTTTGGGTTATGAAGTCATACAGTACTAAATAGTTGAAATCCCAAATGATGTTACCCAACGATACAAGGCAACAACGTTACCCTAGTTTGGATACCAGGTCACACGGGCCTAGAAGGAAACGAAATAGCGGACGCCCTAGCAAAAGGGGGGGCCAAAACAACGTTCACTGGGCGAGAACCGGTCATCGGTTTAGCATATAGCACTGCCAAGAATGCTACAACCACCTTGGCAGACAATAAAAGACTTGAGTATTGGCTCAGTCTACCAGGACTAGCACATTCCAAAGCATTTATTGCTTGTACAAGGAAAAAACAGGACTCTGACAAACTTCTAGAACTCAGTAGAGCACATCTCAGAGTTATAGTAGGTTTGCTCACTGGCCACTGCAAACTCAAACACCACATGCATAAAATCGGACTTGCACAGGATGCAGAGTGCCGTCTATGCATGGAGGATGATGAAACGGCTAAACACATCCTGTGTACATGCCCTGCAGCGGCCAGAACCAGATTTTCAATATTTGGCAATACAAAAGTAAGGCCAGAAGATCTGGTAAACTGTTCTCCCAATATGTTACTCAATTTCGTTAAGAGATTGGATATACTGGGAGAAATATAACCATAGGGTGAGCCACAATAGGCCATTGGCCGCAATGGAGAGCCTGATATGGGCTCACTTACATTAAAACCTAACCTAACCTAACCTACCCAACGATATTCGCGGTTTCTAGAGATCTTTTATATGAAAATTTAAATATACATTTCCTACATAAAAACTATTCTGTGTTTCTATTATTGTATTCTCATGAAAACTATTTTGCAGTTTTAGCGTACTACAACTTGCAGTGTCCACGATGCCACAAAACATATAAAAATAGAGGATCACTGTCTTCGCACATATTGCAACAGTGTATTGAGGCAAAATTTGTGTGTGAGTTTTGCAACAAGAAATTCAAGAGGAGAGATAGACTCAACCGGCACATGATGAGAGTTCATTGACAACAAACGAGTTAATTTCAATTTTCCATAATAATCTAACTATTAGTCATACTACCTTTCCATGTGATGGTATATCTATACCAAAGTACTTAATCTAGACTTACTTGGGTGTAATTTCAATGTTTTCACCAATTTCTCTTATTTATACACAAGATAATTTCATTATGTTGTGACAAGGGACATTATATAATTCGAAAATAAATTTTGCCAATGTCAAGTTACCATGAAGCTGTCGATAGCCCTTTCCCCTTATTAGTTATTTTTGGATCAGATGTGATTCTGTATTTGTGTTAAAACTGGATACAAATTCCTGTACCATAAAAGATACTTGTTGAATGGAAACTACAGTTCGACCCACATGTGAAATTCTCATTTCTTGTTGAGTGCCTTATCACTGGATATATTATGGACTATATACGTTGTACTACGAATTCGCATTATGGGCGTTCATATTTTCACAGTATCAGCTATGTGACTAGAACTGTACTTGTCAGCTGTCAGCGGCGGTATTCAAAATAGTGTTTGAATTTCAAAATATTCCTCAAAACATTCAATACTGTTGGTATGTAATATACTGTATAGCGTTTGAAAAAGGGGAAGTTAAATTGGAGGATGCTTTCTTCCAGGTATTCCATTACGAGTTGTGCGATGTAACTAGAAATATTTTGAGCCCAATGCATATCCTTCAATTTGTTTAATGAAAAGGATATTTGCATTAGCAAAAATACATCGATTATTCTATCATCGGTGTACCCAAGGATATAATCAAGAATACTCTCGACTCATTCAATTCATGCCACCCCAAGTTCACGATAGAAGTAGAAAATAGTATCAAAATTAGCTTTTTAGATTTACCCTTGATTAAATCAAATAATGAAATTTCAACTGGATATACCAAAGCAACTAGGTCGGGAAGATACTTAATTTTTACGAAAAAGTATCTTAACTGGCTTAACCGATCGCGCAATTTTGTTTAGAATCCCCGAATTGAGATTCTCAGCTCTGGAGGAAGTAAGAAACACAATCAATTATAACTATTCCACACTCCTCGTTGAGGCTACCGCACCTTCCAGTCTGGATAAAGAAGGAGGCAATGGCAGCCCATTTGAGGATGCGCGGTTTGGAGAAACTCGGAGATCTGAGTAAACCAAGGAGAGATGATAGAACATGTGAAGATCGCGAAGTGAGCGGAGCAGGAGGTTTTTATTTCAACCCTCATAGCGGAAAGCGCACAAAGATAGACTGCGATGGAATAGGAAGTTTGTACTATTCCGAGCAGAGAACAATGGGAAGGAAATACTACAATCTACTGAAGAAACGGTACACCCCCTTGAAAAGTAAAATCCCCACTAATGTGTAATCAAACAATATTCATAGCATCCCCTGCAATGATTTCAATGGAGCTTATATTGGAATGACATCTCAATTATCAGAAAAGAGAATCAAAGGACACAAATATATGAAAAAATAGTACAGCCCTAAATGGACTCATGCCCAATTTAGGAAATACTTGAATAATTGGTAGTGAAGCAACACCTATGAAACACGTCTGAAAGAAATGATCAGTAAAAAAAATACGGGGTGTAATCTAACTTCTTGCACTCCCGTGAAGAACGTGTGTATAATACCATTGTATAACGAATGACAGGTACAATATCTAGTTGTCAGATTAGGCCATTGTAAGGCCATTGTTAAGGGATTTAAAATTCTGACCAGCCATCTTTCAGTGGCGTATCTTGGGGTATAATTTGTGTTTAAAAATATAATGGTAAATATTTTATGAAAATATTAGGTTTACGTCAAACATTGATATAGAATGTTATTCCTTAACAATTAGTTAGTAATAAATAGGTAATAAATAGGTAAATGTAATATATTATTGACAAACATTATTTGTTATCATAGAGTTATCCGAAAGCAGCTATAAAACTGTTTCCTAATCAATTAACATTTTGGCTGCTTTATAAAAGAAGGACATTGTAATCGTATAACTCAGTTACTTCTGCTTGAAGAATCCATTGTATTTGAAAAACATATGCCGCGGTTTTTTAAACTAAAATTGTGAAAATCAACATTAAAGTTTTAGTATAAACGTTTGCGTATTTAGTGTTGCAACATGGCATTTTGGCGACCATTCGAAGAACGTGAGGAACAAGACTCACAACCTGATGAACAATTCGAAGAACGCGAGGAACAAGATTCACAACCGGATGAACAATGGTAATTTAAAAACAAAGATCTTCATGTTCAGACCCAAAGACTTGTTCTAAATATATATAAAAATCTTATAAAGGAAATGAACGACAAATGTGACAATGAAATTTTCGGAAGGATATCTCATCTCACCAGTTTGGGGCATTCAACTATTTACAAAGTGGTTAAACAAGGGGATGTTGTAGATCATTATCGTAAAAGAAAACGAGAAGATCAGATATTAAACAAAGTTGATGAGACCACAAAAGATTTTCTTCGAAGGCAAGTTTATGATTTCTATAAACGAAACGAAGTACCTACCTTGAAATCAATCAACAACAAATTATCTATTATCCTGAGTATACATATAAGTCGCAGAAAACACTACGCCAAATTCTTTTAGACTGTGGTTTCAAACACAAAAAACTAAATCAGCGAATGGCAATAATGGAATCACCCCGGCTTGTTCTGCAAAGGCAAGATTACTTGCGACAAATAAAAGAACATCAGGAAACGAAGAGACATATAGTATATCTTGACGAGACTTGGATCGATAGTCATGATGTGATTCGGTATGGATGGGTAGATAACTCCCAAAACTGTTGTCTCCAAGCACCATGTTCCAGGGGAAAACGTATAATTATTGTACACGCGGGTAGTGAAGATGGTTTTGCACCGAACGCGTTGCTGTTGTCAGCAAAACAAATAAAAAAATGTTCAGCAGATTATCATGAGGATATGACTGCAACTTCATTCGAAAAATGGTTCAGTGAATAATTATTACCAAATATACCACCAAATTATGTTATTGTAATGGATAATGCGTCATACCACTCGCGTCAAAAAATAAAAATACCGACGAAAGCAACAAAAAAAGGAGACATTTTAGAATTTATGGCTTATAAAAAATTGAATATTCCCCAAAATGCCACGAAGGAGGTATTACTACGTATAATTGAAAATGAAAATTTTGAAAAAGAATATATTATTGACGAACTTTGTAAACATTCTGGTCATTCGCTTCTGAGGTTACCTCCGTATCATTGTGTTTTCAACCCCATTGAATTGGTTTGGGAATTTATAAAAAACAAATTGAGAAAATCCAATCAATGTCCAAATCTAAGCGGAGAAGTAGTAGATAATGTTAGGAGACTCTTAGGAGAGGAATATAAAGATCTTTGGACAGACTGCATTTTACATGTGATTTCGAAAGAACGTGAATATTTACTTTTGCCATCCATTCAACCAGTAATCATAAACATGGGTTATTCGTCTGATTCGGAGGATTATGATGAGTCTAGCCACGACTTTCATGTGTATATAAGATAGCCGTACCAGCAAATAAATTAACAATGTTTCCTGATGTTTTCTTATTCTATTTTTTTGAACGACTTGTTTTCGGTGTCAGATAACTTGTCAATAAGTTACGAGCAACGTCCCGTACCCATACACACGCAATCTTTCAATTCTATTCATTATAAGAACAAGACACATTATATTCGCAAATTTCTATACAGCAAGCAACACGCAAAGTTATACCCAAGTAAGAGAAAATATCTCCGCCTATGGTTGGCAAGTACGTTCAAAGAGGCGAAGTCATTGAAGTGTTAATCCGGTATTACAGTGAGATTGGATAAACTATAGCAACACATGAAGGTATGCGTAAAAATACCACAAGACATTAATTTCATTCACCTTGTCGTCGGTTAATAACTGGGTGACAACAGTTATTGGCCTAATCTGATTTCTTGGCGCTTTCTTTACCAAACAGCACAATTCCATTAAATACTTCGGAAGATTTTTCTATGAAGTAAATTGTAGTGAATTAGGATGAAGTTCAGTGAATATCCTGCATGTTCTTGAAACAATTCTCATCGTGAATATAAAACAAATTCATAATAACTGCATTTGAATATGCATTGTAATATTTTTAAATGCTTTCTCCTGACAGAAACACCATGAAAATCACTGCTTGGTCTGATGTCAAACTAAAAGTTTATTTTGCTATTTTCTGGTTACGGCATACTACAGACCATTTCAATTGAGAAATATTACCTATTTACGTTAATGAACGCGCAAACGTTTTATTATTGATGCACTGGCAAAATTGTCTAATTTTTATAAAAACTTGCTTTTATTTCGGAAACCTGACTATTTAGGTTATATTATTTGAAAGCAAATTTAATTGTTTTTCAGGATATTCCACAATATACAGGGTGTTTCATTTGAAAAACTGCACTTTTCACCATTTTTTTATCTATCGGTAAAATCACAAATTTTGAAGGACCTTGTATAATGGAGGTCGAATTCCCTTATACATAACTAATACACCGGACATTGTCAAACTACATCCCAAATTTAAGCTTTCTACGAATCCAATTACTGTAGTAATAAACATTCAATTGAAGCTATGTTTCGCACAAAAAATAAGGAAATCAATGAATTTCTTGAAGACCATTCAAGATAGGTATAAGGAAGTATTACATAAAAATATTCGAAAAGTAGTAGCAAAGTGAAAAATGGAATAATATACAGGGTGTCATATTTGAAATATCAAAGTTGTTGCTACTTTTTAATAGAAGCGGCAACATCGCAGTGCTGAAAACAAAATCAATTACCTAAAAAACTCAATTTTCATACTGATCCTACGTTCCGTTCTCCAGAAACATCTAAATGCCATCGAGTATGGGACACCCTGTATATATACCAAGTGGTGAGGTACGCCCTCCAATTTTTCTATAGTTTTGAAGATACAGATTTCATATTTGGTTTGTTGTATAGTATTTGAATACGCATAATTTTACGGTACTACTGATCATTTAATTACCTCTTCAGTGCAGTCCAGGTTATCACGGTTACATACAGGCGGGGTCTCGCTATCAGTCCTCGACCGCCAAGATGAATTCTGTAATTGCTCACAGGATCCATATCGGCGTGAGATTAGAGAGCCCTCCAGAAGGACATTACAAAAGATGAAATGGTATATGTACCATACTTGTTCAAGGAGCAATAATATTCCAGTGACGGTAAAACAATCGAAAATTGTCCTTTGGGAAAAAACAGTAATTTCTTATAGTTTGTATAGCATATACCCGACAGAAAATAACTACTTCTCTGGCTAAGACCTCGACAGATATTGAATTATATTTCTATATCTTGTTCTCACTTCGTTGGTTGTAGACGAAGGCCATTATTATCCCCTTGAACTTCCGAAACTTGATCTCATTCAGCGGTTTCTCCGGTAATGGCCTGTTTTTTGCAGTGATATCAGTATTTTTTTCTTCTCCAGGAGAAAGCTGTTTGCTTAATGCCTATAGAAGTGTATAGCTCTTTTATTAGCTCCTTGCTCTCAGAAGATCTAATATTTCTTGAACTCAAATGATTCTATCATTTTGCGCTTATGGTTCGATGAAGGCTCTATTATAATACTTCTGCAGGGTTTCGTTGGACTATTGATATCGACTCCGTATTGGGCTTTGATAAAATTGTACAGATATTTTGTTCCCAAATAATTCATTTCTGTTTCCAGATCGAAGATATTTTTGTGACTGTGGCAGGAATTATAAAAACTCCGAGAGTTTGAAGAGACATAAAAAAGCATGCGGTATGGAAAAACAATATACATGTCATTACTGCCAATACAGAACACATCGAAAGGATACTCTTCGTAGACATATCTTCAGCAACCATAAAAAAAATAAATATTGAGAAAACTGAATTGAAGAAATAAAAGTTATAAAAGGAAGAGGGATTTTCAATGCAATTAGTGTGGAACATGCAATAATCCACTGCGACCAAACTTGATATGCTAGTAGTTGGAACCATGATAAACACGAAAAAATAATTGTTTACCAAAATTCCAGGGGTGGAACATTTCTTTTTCTTTTCAAAAAGATTTTTGCTGTAATATTGGAAAGTATATGATTTATCGAAAAAACAACACAACATGGTGAAAGACAATTCAATTCTCCACAAAAATTATTCCTAGTAATTTCTTATGAAATGCGCTCGTTTTCTCAGAAAACGTGATTGAACGCCGACATTAACTTTCAGGTTCACCCTTATCCGCCGCTGAAAATTCTGGCGGAGCCGAATATTTGATTTGTCATAACTGCTAAAAATGATCGGAGAAAAAAAAAGAAAAGTTCGTATCGTTTCTGAAGACTCCTATACCTTCTCATGCAAACATAATATGCCAGTATTTGTGTACCTGAAATGTGTCTTGTCGCACTTCACGGAAAAATGGAATGATCCGAAAATCATGAATAATGTAGTAAAACTGTTATTATTATACTGAAGCAGCAACCCATACCCTCTTTGGACTATATGCAACAATTTTAAAGAAGTGTGACAGATCCTACTTATACATGCCAAAATAAAAACTTTGTTTTACTCCTGCCTCATTTTCAACTTACCAACATATATTTAATAAGACTATTGTGAACTGCAAACCCCAGGCTTGAAATCTCATACTTCATTTTTCATGTAGGATATGTATGAGAGTTTATTTCCAACATTTACTGAAGAAATTACCGGGGTTATGGGTGAGTTGAAAACTGAGGCAGGAGTAAAACTCAGTTTCTATTTCATATCAACTGAAATATCCGTAAATATCGTAGAAGGGTTATGTGAAGTGGTAATAAACACATTTTCAGATACTCACATGTTATATTTGCATGAGGAAGTAGAAGTCTTCAGGAACGATATACACTTTTTTTTCCTTCTACTATAACTTTTAGTAAAGTAATAACAAATCTTTTTTCGGCCGGAAATTGCAATGGCGGGTTAAGGCGAGCCTGAAATTTGATATCGGAATTTAATCAGGCTTTCTAAGAAAACGAGTTCATTTTATGAGAAATTACTTGGTATGTTTCTTGTGGAGAATTGAATTATCTTTCGCCTTGTTGAAGTTGTTTCTTGATAAATCTTATATTTTCCGAAACAACACCAAAAAAAAAATAGTTTTTTTGAATAATTTTTTTTTGGGTTCCACCCCTGATATTTTGGTAAACAATTTTTTTTTCAACAACATATGATGTCAAGAAGTCATGTGCCGAGTTTCATTCTTTGTCTGTGGTTACTGCACTACAAACAAAAGAAGCAATTTTTATCAAAAAATTAGTCAACTAGTGAAAAAGGGAACAATATTGCTACAATCATTATAGGTCGGAGAATAGTATATTGAAGTATGAGTGCATGGAAAGGTCTTTCAAACACGCGCGATTTTTCGAGCACAACGTCCAGCCGGAGTTCTCGAAATAGAGCAAGTTGTTTGAATGATCATCTATCCACGAATACTTTATTTTTATCAATTGGTGCACTTTGAAATAATAAATACTGGTTTAATTATTACAAATAATGGAAATAAGAACTAATAATGTAAAATGGTTGAATTCGTGATGTGACATCAGTATAATTTTCGTTGATGAATGAAAGTTCCGCAATTATTTGTAATATTTCATTTGACGTTACAAGAACCGCGTTCGATTTTTACGTCGGACTGGTCGGATTAGTCTGAATCGTTCGTTTACTGCAACCGATTGTAGGGTACGTAAATCTTGATCGTTCGGTTTTTCGTCCGAGATTGATCTTTTTGCTCGGAAAATTTTGACGGACGATTCCGATTAATTTGAAAGTGTGTGGTTATGTCCATGTTACATGAGTGCTCGCGATATTCTCGATAATAATTCTGTCAAATAAATTAAAATTATTTTCCCAAAAAAAAATTTAATATATTGGATTTATTTTCAATACATTGGATTTTTTTTTCAATATATTGTTTTATTTTTCAATATATTGGATTTTTTTGAATATATTGGATTTATTTCCAATATATTGAATTCATTTCCAATATAATGGATTTTTTTTAATATATTGGATTTCTTTTAAAAATATTGGATTATTGATTTACTGAAGTTATTACAGCAATGCCAGGGTAAAGTTCCTTTATACTTCTCTTTTTAATATTGAGAAAATAAACCATTTTTGGCAAAATTGATAGCAGTCTTCTGAGCCCTAATTAATACAGAATTTTGAATATGACAGGGAGGCAAACTTTTTGAGTGGAATACCCCATATACAGGATGAGTCAACAGCATTCCCTTGCTAAATTGCTCCATTGTGAATCACTATTTCAATTTCTCATACTTGTTTTCTAAAGGGACCACCAAGGACCATCTACTAGAATTATTTTCATCTATACAGGGTGCATCATTGAAGCGTGAATAACTAATTTAATTTTTCAAATGAAACAACCAGACTATTATATATTCAAGTTGGGGTTATTGCAATTCCAGCAATACCAGATTTGAAGTGTCTACGTCAAACTATTGGGCAGATATGATCAAATAACTGTTTCATATGAGCAATGAGTATGACAAAGACTAGTCAAGATTCGGAAGGTCAGAAGTCTCAAATTATTCACATTTGGCATATCGAAGAGTTCATTGACCATATCTTTAAAACGGTTTGACGTAGAACATTCAAATTTGGTACTGTTGGGTACTGGGTATTTCATTTGAAAAATATTGAAAAATTGAAGATAGTACTAGAGGGTTCTCATTTGTAAACAGATATGAGGATTTGAAATTGTGAATAACAATGGAGAAATTGACCAAGGAAATACTTGAAATCGAACATCGTTCGAGATATGTGCCAGAAAGTTTTGAATTATTGGAACGAATAAGTCGAAATACAAAGTGAGGAATACGAGGCAAATAACTGTTCAAAAACAATAACATCCCCTTACAGTCATCGAAGTAATTCGAACATCCACTTGCAACGTTCCCCAAGGAGTAAGTACAAAATTGCAAGTGCTAATTGTAATGAAACAATGAATAATATTTGATGGAATGAATATCTGCATACGCGGGTTTCAACGTTCTTGCCTCTCATCGGTAGGTACTAGGTTATGTCAGAACAAGTCGTCTTGTTCAAGCTAACGAATTAATTTTTCAAAGCATTATCACCTCCGTCGCTGCTTCATTAGTAGGCCTTAAAATATGAATGTATGTAGGAGGTCATTTCAACCACATGAAGGATTATTTATTGTTTCATTACAATTAGCACTTGTAATTTGTCTGCTTGAGAAACCTTGCACGAATGTATGTCAGATATATTTCAATGTCCGTAAGGAAAAAAAGTTGTTTTCTGACAGATCTTTGCCTTATGTTTCCCACTTTATGGAAATGTGTGGAGACCTATCCTAGCACCTAGAAGCATGCGTATGCAGGTGTCATTTCTACCAAATGAAGGATATTAATTACAATCAGCAATTGCAATTTTGTCCTTCTTGACGTGTTGCATAAATTGATGTTAGATATATTTCGATATCCGTAAGAGAAAGTACAGTTGTTTTCTGACAGATATTTACTTCATATCATAAGTGCTAATTGTAATAAAACAAAGAATAATATCCCTCATTTGGTAGAAATGACCACCTGTAAGACATGCAAGGTTAGGTCAGATCTTTGCCTCATATTTCCCATTTAATGAGAATACGTTACATCAAGGCAATAACTTTCAATATATGGTGTATTGCAATTCAAAAAGTTGCGTACATGTCTGGATTTCTTTTCAATGCACAATACCCAAAGAAAAAATCCAAAACTATAGAATAAATATTTTACATAAAAAAGTATGAATTTAAAAAAAGTACCAGTGTAAATAGCTGCATATAGTATCATAGAAATCAAAATAATATTAGCAACACACAATTTCTGAATACAAGACGTCAGAGTAAAGAAAATGTAAGATGTCACGATACGCTCGGCAGATAGAAAACATCAAAGTTAATGGTAGAATGTATAAGTGATGAAAACCAATAAAGAAATATAGAGTTAATTAAAAATACAATAAAACAATATCTCACTGGTAAGACATGCTTCGAATTAGATGTATTGTGGCCATTGTTAGTTTCAATTATATCTCTTGCGTTGACTAAAGGTTGTTATGGAATCTTCATTGAGAAAATAATAAAATAATAAAATGAGAAGAAAACTAGTTGGCTACGATTAACCCAACCTAACCTGAAATGAACGAATAAAATAGAATGGTAAAAAAAATATACTCAATAATAGAGGATTTACTAACCTCTGGTTTGAATCCTTGAATTGTGTTTCGTAAAGGACTAGATCCGTGACTTTCACTCATATTTCGGTTCAGTAATATTGTCATGTGTGCCGTTTTTCGTGCCTGAGAAAAATTCTACGGACCAAGAATAACTCCTCATCAATGATTAAGTACCAAATGGTAAAATTTGGATGAATGTGACTTCCATTATCAATCTGTGTAATTATCAC
Organism: Chrysolina haemoptera; assembly: GCA_958298965.1. Lineage (NCBI taxonomy): Eukaryota > Metazoa > Arthropoda > Insecta > Coleoptera > Chrysomelidae > Chrysolina > Chrysolina haemoptera. The sequence continues at coordinate 36,302,778 of OY282586.1, read as the reverse complement.
ATACTTTGATATAATTGAGTTCCTAAATCTGAACTTACTGAATACTGTACGCATTTTGTGCTCATCCTGAAATTATTAAGATCTATATACACAGTGAACTACGATCGATTACAAAAAATTATACAGTGTGCTTTTGCCACCATAGAAAATTGAAAAGTGAAATTGGGGAGTTTGAACCCAATGAGTTACCTGATATATATGTAGAAATGTGGAATGTTCCTTCGTTCCTCGTGGTGATTTAGCATGATTTTCAAAATAAAATTGCAAAAATAGAGGATTATTGTCTTTTGAACCATACACAGAAAAAAAATGGTACCTGAATACAATGAAAAAGTTCATAGACTCAATGAATATTTTTATCAATATTGGTCCAATGAACGCAATCATTATGTCAATGTACCACTGGTTATCCATACTATGAATACGGATATTAATAATATCAATTAATCCTTACATTGATATCATGATCAAGTACATTAAATAGGTTCGTTATGGTTATGAATTCCATTCATCAAACGAATAAAGATCACCCAAGGAATGAATTGTATTCGTTCAACTGATTAAATTGTATTCATCAGATTCATTATTATTGTTCGTTTTTCGAATAAATGTTGTATGATTGATATAATGATTCAGATTAGTTCGACGATGGATATTTTTCATTAATCCAATGAACGGTGATTATAAAGTATCGGTTATTCCTTGATTCAATTATTGATATACATTAAATCTATGTTTCAGTTTATTCTCGTGATGCTTTCACACATTGAACTAATTATTTTGTTTATCATTTGAATAAGTGGTATTTATTCAATCATAGCATATCATTCGTAAATGCAATGAAGGCCTCCCACTGATATTGAGCATACAGTGAGTTTCCGAAAGATATGCAAAATAATTAACGTGCATTCATCAGAACATCGCAATCCTGATTGGAAGGCATATCTCCAAGTTATCTTTTATTTCGACTGGCTCCTTTCGGAGCTCTTCGGATGTCTCTGTAGTCTGTGCTACCTGAGAAGATGCTTCAACGATCGCTTCTGTTTGCTTGAGTTAACCGGCTCTGTGCAAACAACGAAGTCGTGCGGAGTGGTCCCTCTAGTGGAGGCGCTGTGTACTACCAGCTAAAGCTAACTTGCCAGCAACGGAGATTTCTATGCGAGGATTCGGCTGAACAGATGCCGGCAAAATTTATGAGTATATTTAAACACGAGGTGGCTTGGTTCGACATAAGGCTTATTATTATGTTCATGAACATATTAATTACGGAGTTATAGAATGGAGGAAAATGTTGCTTCTATCTGCCTAACAAAACTGGGACTTAGTAACTTCGTTACACCTTCTATGATCTTTCCATAGCCCCAATAAAACCTGTGTGTAGATCTGAAAATAGATTATCATTGATTTCGATAAACTTGGATTCATTGTAACAATAAAATCATCTCGGGGATCATTAATTACGTTCATTGATATGATGAACAATTTCAAATGGATTCAGTGTACCCCTTTACCTCAATGAACTTTTCCATAGCAGCAACGAAACCTGTTCATAAATGTAAAAAAAGATCATCTTTGATCTCAATGACCTTGAATTCATTGTATCAATAAATACCTTCGTACATCAGTGAATGTTTGATCATTATCACGATGAAAAGTTAATTGTGCCAATGAACGGAAAGGTAATAAACGGTATTCATTGATATTATGTACCACATTTTTTTCATGAAATAATATACATTGTTCCAATGTACTTTTTTCTTCATTTCAATAATCTTTTTCAAAGCCGTAACGAAATATGTTCATAGGTCTGAAATTAGATCATCATTGATCTCAGTGTACCCCTTTCCTCACCTCAATAAACTTTTCCGCAGGAGCAACGAAAACTGTTCATAAATGTAAGAAATCATCATATTTGATCTCAATAAACTTGAACTCGTTGTATCAATAAATACCTACAAAAGTCAGTGAATATTTATTCATTGCCACGATGAAAAATGTATTTTGCCAATGAACAGAGAGTTAAAAAACGGCATTTATTGATATAACGTACCACATTTTTTTTCAGTGTATATTAACGAAAATACCTCCAAATAATGTCTCAGTAATCACAATAAAAATTACATACCACATGCACATTTATAATGAGTGGGGAACCACTGGAAACCGTAGAACTTGAATATCGAGAGATCTCAGATACAGAACCGAAACATAGTTGTTCAATTCAGTAGCGCATTTTCAGAGGTGGACGAACAAAAAAATAATGTGAATGATCACGAATTGGTATGAAATTTTACAGATGTATTTTCCACATGATATACTAGAACTGAAGTGCTAGGATATTGGAGGGTAAGTAGTGCATTTGTATAAGCTTTCGTTTTTATCGACAATACAGTGATTTGACTGAAATTAGATTTTTGATAAAGTGGGTAGTGTCATAGACTATCGATATAGTGAGTTTCAAAAATTTGCCGTCCATTGGAAGTACTTGCAGTGGGAAAGAGATTTTCGGCATATCTCCAAAGTGACAACAAAACGATGTGAATACTGAGACGACATGCCAAGTTCGAAGAGACCGCTAACGGTGGATCAATTGATATTATTCCGGAAGGGCATTATCGTCCATGAAAATATCTATTAAACAGAGCCAACATTTCTGCAGTGTTCCAAAGAGTGTGTTTAGGGGCTGCATTTCATTAATTTTAAGAGTATTCCAGGATAGGTCGAATCTCTACCTCATAATTATAATGCACCTTAGTACTATAGTTTGCATTGTAAAAGAAAGATGTCCTGTCCTACCATGACTGCTCATTGCCATAATCCTATACATTAAAAATTGTTTTAACAATTTCCCCCATATTATATAAACCAATCAAATGCCATCAATTTCAAATTTCAAACTAATGATAACAGGACTTTTCGAAAACATTGCCTCCAGCCCGTGGTATTTTTAAATCGGTGTTCGCTTCTTTCTTGTGTATACATTTCCATAGTTACGATAGTTACGGTAAACATAGAAACGTCAGTTTGACGGTTCAACTAACTGGCATTGATTACAAAAGATGAACACAGTTCCTACAATACGCATTTAGTCCATAATAATATAATGTATTCGTGAAATTGTTCGATCGAATATACCTTCAAAATGCAGAATTTTCAAAATACTTTCACCTTGCCAGTCGCTCAAACTGTGTTGCTCTACAAAACACCACTCGAGCAAGCTCTCGTGGTGTTTCGAAGCAACACAGTTTTCGTGACAGCAAGGTGAAAGTATTTTTTGAAAATTCATCATTTTGTTGGGATATTATTACTGAGAATTCGTAAGTGAATTGTAATTCCGAATTTGTCATGTACCTAGGTTGCCTTCCAACTAATCAATAGAAAACTGTTTATTTCATATGTTCTGGAGATGTACAGTTTTCAAATACAGTGTGTTCATAAAGTAACCCCCCCCCCCTTCTTAACTTTTGAACGGAGTGGAATTTTTTTTTTATTTTTTTTTGGTGAAATGGTAGTTTATAAGCTACTTTTTGACATAAATAAAGAATGCCTAACCTTCAAAATGGTGGCCACGCGCCATTTTAAAATATTTTTTTTTATGGCATTGGGGTCGAGTTATACCTCATTCGAATTGTCTCTCGATTTTATATACGACTGCAAAATTTCAGAGAAAAATATTCATTCAAAAAAAAATGGTGGCATGTTATGTTAGAACTTTTATACGCGATATCTTTGAATGAATGGCTTTAAACGAGCTCAATTGAAATAAAAAAATATTTTTTCATATTTACAAATGTTCTCTGTCCCTCAGAATTGCATATGGGACATGATTTCTGAGATTTGCTGAGATTCAATAAAACGAGGTATTACACTAGTTATCTACTTATTTGAATTTTTTTCAAATATGGCACCCATCTGCCATTTTGAGTAACAAGAAGCTCTTGCAGAAACGAAAAAATATTTTATCATTGCACTAAAGCTCTTTAATAGTCATTTATTCGAAAGGATCCTCTTGTGAGAGTTCTAAAATAATGTACCGCCATTTTGTTTTGGATAAAAAATTTTTGTTTGAGATTTTGCTGTAGTATAGAGAATTGAAAGACGATTCAAATGAGGTATCTCTCGACCTCCCATGCCATTTAAAAAATCTTTCAAAATGGCGCCTGGCCGCCATTTTGAAAGATAGAATTTTTTCATTATTTTCAAAAAGTAGCTTATGAACTACCATTTATAACATGGGGGAAGGGGTTACTTTATGGACAGACCGTATATATTATTATCATACTACGAGATAATAATATAATATGTACTGTTGAGAATTATCCGCAATTTTAATTTCAGGAAACTATCCCTGTGCAAAATGTGGGAAAAAATACAAGAACAGGAGCTGTCTGTACCATCACTCTAAAGTATATTGTGGAAAGGAAGCATCCATATTCTGTCCACATTGTCCCTACAAAACGTTTATCATGGCTAATCTGAAAAGACACATTCTATTACGTCATTGAATTCCTCTAATGAACTGAGACTGATTGAAGAAAAAGTTCATGCTATCCTGTATTTGACTACAATATTCCACGATGGTCTCCATTAGTGATTGATTGTTTATTTATATGCAATCCTGGGACAATGGGGTCATTCAAGATTCTAATATTATTTAATAATAAAAATAATATATCGACTTTATTCATTATGGAAACATGAAAAATAAATAATCACACCCCTACTGTATTAGTTGAAAAAAAAAATCATAGTGAAAAAGGCGGAGTGTTAGCTTTCGCTGTTTTGGAACTCAACCTTGCCAATATATTCACATTTACAATAACTATAAAATACAATCAATAATTCAATAATTCCATACTGTTAACTATATTTAGTCATCGAAAAAAAAACTTAAATGAAAATCATATATATTGTTTAATTCAAGATTTTTATTTGAAAATAGTGAATGAACTGTTTCTTTGGAACAATTCAAAAATAGGTTCAGCCCAATCGATCAGATTTGTTTCATAATAAACTCAGTAGTAGTCGTCAAATGGTCAAACTTTGAAAATTTCACCTTTCTATTTATTTCTATAAAGATCTTGGGAATTTTTTGTTACTATGATGCCAGTCAAGGCTAACGTAATTGTCAGATCTGACACATGTGATTGAATGAAATACTTACACGCAAAATGCATGAGACAGTAAGTGTTGTAGAATATTTATTCAATATCAAGAGCGAGAATGTTACCATTCTGTTATCAAATATGATTTCAGAATTGACAAACTCTGGTAGTGCAGGAAAATATTTTCCCCACTAGCGCGGGAAAACCTCACTTAAAAAAACTCTGGCGTGCGGAAATTTTTTTCGGCATTATTGCGAGAAAATTACACTTTACGTGTGGATATAGGGAGAATAACGCACGCTTGTAGAAAAACGTATTGTTAACATATCCTATTATGATCTTATTAATAATGTACATTTGGGTGTACAAGGGGAATAGGTAGTTAAAAAAATCGTTACCCAGATTTTTTTGTAGCACTACTAATAATGTACATTTGGGTGTACAAGGGGAATAGGTAGTTAAAAAAATCGTTACCCAGATTTTTTTGTAGCACTACTTTGAAGCTAACAACTTTTATTTTGGTAGAAAGATTTGTCAATTTTTTTCAGTTAAGGGGTATGATCCAAAATTTTGAGAATTCATATTTCAAACACAGAGATAGTCATCAAGAAACAAAACACGATTTTATCGCCTAGAATAGACTGAAACTCACCAAAATATAACTTGATTTTTCAGAAATAGTGCTAAAAAAAATTATTTTTTATTTTTTTTATTATGCCCTGTATACACCCCAATGTAATGTCATCAATAAGATTATAACTAAACATGTAAATGACTTCCGATGAATACATTTTCATCGCAAATTTGTCTGATTTAGACTAACGATATGGTTTTTTTCCATTTCAGTCATACCCAACTACGATGTTTTTACGAACTTTGGCTGCTTATATATCAGAAATAATTCATACAATAGCTATTTATATAGCAAGCTGCAAAATGAGTAGTTTTTTTACACTATTATTTTTTTTTTACTAAAAAATCGAAATCTCCGACCCCGAAAACCAATTTTGAATCGAATCTGACCATAATCACAATACTCGTCCATCATCTTGGGCCGCCACCTTGAATTCATAAATTTTCAAGAAAGATTCATAATCTCTGACCCCGAAAACCCTGACACACTAACTTTGAATCGAATCAGACCATAATGACATCTTGGAGCCGCCATCTTCAATTTATGAATTTTGACAGAAAATTCGAAATATACGACCTAAAAAAACCTCACATACCAATTTTGAAACGAATCTGACCATAATCACAAATCTCGTCCACCATCTTGGAGCCGCCATTTCTAATTCATGAATTCTGATAGAGAAATCATAATCTCTAACTCCGAAAACCCTAATATACCAATTTTGAATGGAATCAGACCATTATCACAAATATCGTCCGCCATCTTGGAGCCACCATTTTTTTATTATAACGAAAAAAAATTCCCATTGCATTGTCACCGGAACTATGAACATCGCCAAATTTCATATCATTCGGTCGTCTGGAAATGGGTGAAAATCACGCCCTAAGGAATCAGTTACAAATAAACATACAAGTGAAGCTAATATAAAGCGTGTAAAAAAAGTGATGATTAGGTAAAAAATAATAATAATTTACCACTTAGTGGAAAAATTTTGTAAATACAACAAGAAATGTGATTGATTTCTAATTTTGTAAATTCTCATTTCACTCTGTTTCAGGAAACCTGGTGTATCAGTGCATCAACTGTTTGAAATACTATAGACACAAACAGTCATTGCATCGGCATAAAAAATTCGAGTGTGGAAAGTTACCGTTGTTCAAATGTGAAGTTAGAGGATGCTCTTTCCAAACAAAAATAAAGTCAAATCTGAAACAACACATGGGCAGACACATATTCAGGATAGAAAAATGAAGTTATTTAAGATGTATGTAATAAAGAAAATTGTTGAAATCGTCTTTGGAATCTCTCCCATTCGATTGAATTGCTTCAATTGCCACTTTTGAATGTTTAGGAAAATGTGTTGAGCCCTGATCAAGTTTTCTCTGATATGATGATCAGAATCTTTCATTGGCGAAGATAGATCGGGCCAGTATAATATATAGACCGGGAGATAAGAACATATTTTGGTTGCGATTTTATTCAGTATGCGTTTTGGGGGACAGTATTATCCGTATATCTTTTTTTAAATAATGCATGAATTGAAGAATCGTACTGTGTTCTTCATATTGAAAAATAATTATTAATTTTTATTCGGGTACGATTTCAATTAGGCTGCCATGTGTTTCGTGATGAAATAATGAAACTAACATACTCGAAAAACCATTGGCAGCCCGTTAGGGTGGGTCCGAATGGTTTTTGAAAAAGGGAATTCTACGCCCACCGTAATGGTATGCCAATGGTATTTTAGTTCAATTATTCCATTACAAAACACAAGGCAGTCTGATTGGAATCGTACCGAAACACATATTTTTTTTGAAAATATTATTATTATTTAATATGAAGAACCCAGTAAGATTGTTCAATTCATGCATTATTATAATGAGGATATACGGACAATACTGTCCCCCAAAAGGCAAACTGAAATTTTCCGCCTGTGTTTTATCTTCTGTCTGATATAAAGATTTTCGGCTCGGTGAAATGTTTTTAAAGATACCTACCTACATCAACCATCAGTGGTTGCAATTCTGTCTAATTTAAGGTCTTTATCTATTTGAACCTTTCGGTAACTTCAATGAGTAGATGGCACCTATGTAATATACAAAGTGATTTAAATCTGATTGTATGCGTAAAATTCCAGAAAATGCTAATAGATTCAACAAAAAATTAAAAAATGTTATCGGTATTGGCATCGTGCCACCTTAAAAGTCCACATCCTAACCTTTGAGTTTTTTAGCGATGTTTTAACCTTACATGTTTATGCTATTTTATATTTCTGTTAAAATCTGAAATCACATGAGTTGTAATATATTCATCTGCTCGAGGGCTTTTACCTGTTAAAAAATGTTTCTCTTTGGATATTTTCAAACAAAAATAATACTAATATGCTGAAAAATTAGATCATACTTGATATATAGTGGCTCTAGTTTCTATATCCCATAGTGAAATTTGCTCTACTAATTTTTATCGGAATACAAAAGTGAACTAGCAAAATTTTTGAATTGTTGATTTGGAAAGAATTAGAAATTTCATAACTAGAGCCAGTTTGCATCAAGTATGATATATCACATCCAAATCTGGTATGTTGGTGGAAACCCGAAAAGACTTTTTTTACAACTGTCACTAAAAGTTACGTGAGATGGCGCTCGTGGTTTAGTGAACGCTACACTACAGTCTCAGCTTTTGCCTGGACATGGAGATGTGATTGAACCTTTGGTTACAGACATTAGTTATTGTCTGCAGAGACCTACCCTATACTGATGAGGGCAAAACCCAGAAATCGATCTATAGGTGGTCCAAATGTTTCAATGAACATTTCCATGCAACAAGCAATTGCGGACACAGCTTTGTAGGATCTCTGCATGGAAATTCATTAGATGTAATTCAACGTTTGCGGTGGTGTTAGCCAGGAAAGTAGTTGTTTTCTGTTGGATTTTCCACCTTGTTTCAATATGAGCCACCTTGTATGAATAAAACAAAGGTATTTCAAAGTTATGATAGTCCCACCTGGTATCCGACAAAATGTGTAAAATCTATTTCAAAGATATAACCACCCTGTATCTACGAGAAATAAAAATAGCCGATCAAAAGTACGATCATAATCAACATACTAATGATAAAAAACTATTACCTTTTTTTATGGACTTTTTTACTTTTACTGAACTTCTCTAATCATCGTGTATAATCGTACACTATCAGAAAATAAATGTGTCCAATGGAATTTAATTTCTAGAAACACTAAATATGATAACACTAAACAATAGTGTTTTTATCTAGGCTGCAATGAAATGAACTGAATCGCAAAAAAATAATGACGTAAAAAAATTGCTAATCGCAATTCTTCTTTTGAACGTATGCTTATCCACTACTCTATCACGAAAGAATATCGAACAAAATTGAAAACTGGATTTTATTTACCGAGTTTCTTAATAATAAGCTTTTTACTAAAAATGAAATGAAGTGAAATTTCTTAATTCTCAGGCCCTAAACGTTGAGGCGCCATTTACCTATGTAACATTTTTTTCTTCCATACACGATAATTTTATTTATCTGATAAAATTCACAATCGGTAGACAGACAGATTCAAATGTTACACAAAGCACGGTGCTGTTCGCCGGAGAGCAATTTGGGCAATGGATTTGAGAAACTTTATAAAGTGGTAAAAAGCTACCCTTAATTTTATATCTGATTTCCTAAGGTAAGAATTGATTGGTGGTAAAAGTCGTGCCGAAAAATTAATAATCAGACACGATAATAATTATAAATATTCTCCCAGTAAATATTCTGATATTCAGTAGTGAGAGGGTTGTGGAATAAATAAAATATTCAATTCGAATTGGGACTTGATTTACTTGAATTTTATGAGATATTTCAAAGTGACATGACACTTTAAATTGAAATACAATTGCTTATATAATTATTTTGTGCACATTCATGAGTTATTCGGCAATAAACGAGAATAATAATAATAATTGTTACGTAATGCTTATAGATATATTAGCAACATTTACGAAATATTTGTTATAGATATATCAAAAAATTGCCAATAGCTTAGCATAGTACTATGTGTCGCTTTACGCTGATATTAATAATTTGCAAATGGTTCAATAAGTTTTATAAGAGTCATGAATCAAGTATCCCAAGAATAGTATTTGTTGAAAGACAAAAATAACAATTATACGAACATTTCAGTTCAAATAAAAAACATGATAAATGAAAAGTAATTCTGGCCTGTTTTATCCCGCGTAGACCATCCGGAGGGGTGTCAGAAGGGGCTGTTTCCGACTGCAGACAGCAACAGGAACGACTGCCAAATACAGAGGGGGTTGAAAGTTGTAACAGCTCAACCAATGCTGAAGTAGTAAGGAAGCCTCTAAGGTTCCCACGATGGATAAATTATATCCAGTTAAAGTTCTCGTGGTGGGCCTGTCGCATCCAAACCAGAACACCAAGAGTTTGATAGACAAGGAAATTCCTTGTGATGGGGATTCCTGCACTAACCACAACGGTGAAGTCGAAAAAACAGAAGGCTAAAACCAGGTAGCACAAAAACAGCTTCATCAATCGTAGGTAGTTGAAAATCGGCCGTCAACAATGCATTTGATAAATCCAATTAAGAATGCGAATGCAGCACTGCAAACTGTTGAAAAAGCCGGTACTGAACCAAAAAAAAACTACTTCGATCCTCCAAAACGTGCACACCTTCCTTTTCCCTTCTTGACTGTCTCCTCGCACCGATCCCCTCTTTCTTTTTCGGTACCTCTCTTCTATCGCTATGATATCGGACAGGTGACCTCTCTTAGAAAGAAGTTTAAGTTCGAAAGCGGTGATATTGTATGAATGCAACAGTGATTGATGGGTGATAGAATTGAAAGATTGAAAGATTAGGCGAAAACCAACAAGGTACTCGATATACGGAAAAGTAGCTGATATAAATTCAACTAGATGGTGGTATATGTTACTATTTGAAATTAATTGGACGAGATGATATGGTTTTGATACTTTTATACGAGGGTGCTCACATTGCATGATGTCGAGACTATGTAATCCCTTCATAATTATGACAAATAGTGATTCGGATAAATTAAATTACAGAAAAAACTATCCTTGAGCAGGGTTCGAGCTAGGTACCGAGGACACAAGTTCGTACCTGCATATCGGGATACCGCTTTTCCCTGGAATTTTGATGTTAGTATTAGCACTTGCAAACTTCAGAGTTGGTGAGGAAGGATGTTAAAAGGTATTCATTCATTATCAATAATCATCAATCCAAATCTCTGTTCATCTAGCGTCAACGATATATGCGTGATTTCAGCAGGGATTTCAGTTGTGTGAATTGCCAAGTTGCAAGTGTCGATACTAACATCAAATTCAAGGAAAAAGTGGTATCCTGATATGCAGATACGAACGTGTGTTCTGGTTAACTCAGTTGGTTAGTTAGTAAGACTAGCAATCTAGAGGTCGCAGGTTCCATCCCTGCTCGAGAATAGTTTTTTCTACCTGGAATTCAATTTGTCCGAACGCCGCATTCATTATATATTTATATTCAGACGCTATTCACTTCACCTTTATTTCTAATATCACTGTCCGGCAGTATATCTATTCGTGATGCAAGATAAAAATTCGCAGCGAAATAATTGTGGAAAGTAGTTTGTCAGTGTTTTTTTTTTACTACGGATATATATGCATTATATGTATCCACTGTTTGCAGACTTCACCGAAGATATCTCAGGGAGATTCCGCTGCAATCAGTGCTGGAGGATGTACAAGAACAAGAAACAGTTCCGCAACCATTTCAGAGAACAGCATGTACGCAACAAGTCTGTTCCTTGTGTTAAATGCGGGAAATCCTTCAAGAGAAATTACCACCTCAAGAGACATTATCTACATTGCCTCACAACGCAGATTTGAATAAATTTTGATATTATGCTACACTATCCCACATATATTTTATAAACTTTATTTATTATATAGGACAATATTTTATACATGTAAATCTTCACTATCATAATTTTTTGCCTGAACATTTCAATAAGGCAGCTGGGGTAGTTTACGGTAAATTAAATTAATCTTTGAAAAATGTTTCTGCTGTGTTGTGGGTTATTTAAAATTGAACATCCTCCCTCACCAGTAGGTATTCAAGTGAAGTAGTACCTGCCTCATGAGCGTTGCTCTGTTACATGTAAGAAATTTAGGGATTGGTAAAGATTCCAAATTCAAGCCAAAACTATAAAATAATTGGTGATTTTTTTTAGATATAATGTGTAGTCACAATATTCCGTTGTTTCATCTTTAATTTCCCCCCCTCTAGTCCAAGCAATAGGCAAAAGTAGGGGAGACCGGTGTCAATTGTAACAGGTGTCATTTGTAACTTTGATATATATCCCGCCATCTATCAAGAAAAAGAAAAATGAATGTGCTGGTGAAATAGCTTACTACAAGCTACTCAGAATGAAGTACTATTAATTTGTCAACAATAGTGTGTTTGCCTGTGGAACGTGCGAAAGTAATTTTTGACCTAAAATGTAAGTATTGCATTCCATAATTGAGCGGTGATAGCAAGTTTATTATTGAGCCTATTTTGGCGCTAATATTCACACTGATTTGATTCCCAAATTTGAAGGTTATGTTTAGTGAAATGATTGTCTAACGGTTAGGGAGCTGTTGGTGTCGATTGTAACAGATTGGAGGGTGTCAATCGTAACATGTTACAATTGACACCAGTTGCAGTAATATCAGTATTTATTCAGATATTCAATTGTTACAGTGTGAAAAGATGGTAAAACCTAGAGTCAAGAAGACCACTAGAGGTGAAATTCCTCAAGAGTTGTACGAGCAAGCTGCTAATGATGTTATTAAAGGAAATGCAAAAGTCAGAACTACAGCAAAAAAATATGGAATGTGCCATATTTCTCTCAGGCGATTTGTTATTGCTAAGAAGAATAATGAAAACCCACAAGTTGGTTACCATCCACACAATCGAGTTTTTACTTCCGAACAGGAGCAGCAATTGGGCCAGTACTGCACAATTTGTTCCAAACTGTATTTTGGACTCGCACCAAAGGATTTACGAAAACTAGCTTACCAGTTTGCCAAAAAAAATATGTGTAAAATTCCACAGGGGTGGGAAAGGACAGAAATGGCGAGTGAGGATTGGCTTACAGCATTTCTAAAGCGTAATCTGGATCTGTCAATACGCACCCCTGAATCAACCAGTTTAGCAAGAGCTATGAATTTCAATCAAGAAAATGTCAATAAATTTTTTGACAACCTGGCTGATGTCTTACAAAGATACAATTTTGGGCCGAACAATATATACAACGTAGATGAAACCGGGTGCACTACGGTTCAAAAACCTAATAAAATCATAGCAACAAAAGGTGTGAAACAGGTGGGTGCAATAACTTCGCAAGAAAGAGGAACGTTAGTTACAGTATGTGTAGCCATAAATGCACTAGGGAACAGTGTACCACCCATGTTCATTTTTCCCTTGAAAAGATATCACGAACATTTCGTAAGAGATGGGCCACCTGGATGCATCGGATCTGGGAATAAGAGCGGTTGGATGCAAGAAGGGGAATTCCTAATTTTCGTGAAACATTTCGCACATTACGTGAAACCAAATGCAACAAATAGAATCCTGCTCATTTTTGATAACCATGGCTCGCATCTGTCTATTCCCGTTATAGATTTTTGCAAAGAAAACTACATAACCTTACTTACATTTCCACCGCATACGTCCCATAAATTGCAACCGCTTGACCGCGGAGTTTATGGGCCTTTTAAAAAATTTTTTAATAATGAATGTGATCAGTGGATGAAGATGAACCCGGGCAAACGAATGACTATTTACAATATACCATCAATAGTGCGAGACGCTTTACCACTAGCTGTAACTCCCAGGAATATCACTGCAGGTTTCAAATGCTCAGGAATATGGCCTTTGAATAGGAATATCTTCACTGAAGATGAATTTGCACCTTGTAGCATAACTGATAGACCCATTGATGCAAGTTTGTTGGAAAAAGACACGTCTAGATCAAATGTCGAAGAAACCGTTAACAACCCTCAACCCAGCACATCAACGGCTCCTTCAACACCAATTCGGCCGCCTAATGGTAAAGATATTCTGCATCTACTTCCAGCACCTCCTATGAAAGCTTATACTCCGGAGCAAGTTCGTCCTTTGCCAAAGGCCGATTTCAGCAAGCCAAAACGCACTACATCCAGACGAAAAGGGAAATCTGCAATTATAACCGACACACCTGAGAAGAAACTATTGGAAGAACTATACAACAAAAGAAAAGTGGCTTCCGCTAAAAAAAACGTTATGGCAACTAAAAAAACTAAAAAAATAAAAAACGTCGCAAAGAAGCGAAAGATTGTCGAACAATCATCGGAAGAGTCATCTGAAGATGACACTATATGTTTAGTATGCTGTGGTCCTTACTGCAGTAGTAAGGAGGATTGGCTGCAGTGCAGGAAGTGTCAAGGCTGGGCGCATTCTTCTTGTGCTAAGAACGATCCTTTATTTGTCTGCAATAATTGTGAGTCCTCAGATTCAAATTAAGTTTGTGTCACATATTTTTCCAGAACTTTTACTTTCAGTTTTCGTTGTTGTCATTCAATAGTTTTCATGTTGTTGTTTGAAATGACATTTTTTGTATTGTTTCTCAATAAATTATAATATAGGATATAATTTTACCTCATTTAGAATTAAATAAGATTTGCGTCACAATGATATATGTCAAGAGCTTAACATCAAATTTCATTCTAACGTAATTTCGTACGACTTTCACATGTTTTCATACTCCTGTTACAATTGACACTTCAATTGTTACTATTGTCACCAAGATGGTGTCAATAGTAACATTTGGTTTTTGACAAAAAATATATTTCTGGAGCTAAAGGTAATTGAATTACACCAAATCTGATTATGTCCCGTTATTCCAAGAGCTTGAAGTAACTCTTGGATGTTTTTATTTTTACAAGTTAGTGATTACTGTAGTGAGAAAAAAATTAGAACCAAATTTTGTTACAATTGATACCGGTCTCCCCTACGTGCAAAAATTAATCCGAAAACAAAAAATATGAGCGTATAATCAAAATACAGAATGAGTTTCTATTTCATGCGACTCGATCGTGATTACTGAATCTAACCTAAAAAATTTGCAAAGTTGTGAAAAGCGGTTTTTTGTTGATAACTAAAAAACTACAGCACCGATCGAAACAAGTTAGGTACATTAGATACATAAAAAGATAGATCTATCAATTGAATGGATTATAATTTTTTGATATCATTGATACTTTTCGAGTTAAATGGGAAACGTGGAAAAATCGGGTGTTCTATAACTCGTTAACTGATAATACGGATCGCGGCAGCTGTAGCGGGTGGCGGAGTGGGGATAGTACTGAAAACTTATATCGTGCGTTCAAAGTGGCTTGCGCTTCAAAAATATTGGGTATCTCGGCTTCTGGACAACGCACAAAAATCTCTTTGTACTTAATTTGGGGTATTATATACAAAACTCTTATGAAATTATTACAGAAAATATATTTACATATTATATTGATACAGATTCACTAATTGTCCTTTTTGAATTGAAGGATTGTCCGCTGAGTCATTTGGCTCTTTTTCTTCTTCTTCTTCTTCTTTTTCTTCTTCTTCTTTTTCTTCTTCTTCTTTTTCTTCTTCTTCTTCTTTTTCTTCTTCTTCTTCTTCTTCCATAATGTCTGTGTGACTATCCATGAAGTTGAGCAATTCTTCATCTATTTCGATGGTAGGCGTCTCAAAATTCGCCTTAACTCGAATCTCAATGTGTGTAAACATTCGAACATTGTAGAAATTGCTTTATGCAGCCACAGGCTTTGTTTTGCAACCACTGATCAGCTGCATGAGATTCTTTCAATATCTCATCTGGTATCAATGGATCATCAGTATAAACTGGCATTAATGCATTATTAGTAATTTTTCATCCACACTGAGTGATCCTTTTCTCGTTGCTGATCCATTTTTGCAAATGCAAGTAAACTCTGAAGGCATGTTGTTTGGTGGTTCCTTCAGTAGAAGGAAGATTTGCTACTTGAAAAGTTGCCTTTGGCGTTAATCTTCTCCTGTTTGCATATCGAAGATACTGTATCGCATCCTGATACAGCGTGAAGAAAACCTACATATTTCGATAGGTGTGGATATATTTAAAGCTACTGTTGGAATACCAGCGATCTACTTCTCGTGCTATTCCTTTTTTCAAAAAATATATGTTCTGTATACTGGGAACCAATTGCGTGAGAAGTACAATCAAATCAACATCTTCTCCAACTATAATTATGCTGTTTTCTCTAGTCAGATTAAGTAAATCGGCATCTTCTTCTGCAACTATTATTATTGCGCCTTCCAGATTTTTTTTAAATAAAGAAATTATCTCAGCTCCTAGTGATCGTAAAATTTCAATTTTTTTTAATGCATGAAATCATCGAGGGGGTGACCACCCCCGCAATACTCACCAACGTCTTTTATACCGAATCTCCAAACTTCGCATCTCCAAACTTTTGAAAATATCCTCAATGTGATATCTTAAAAAGGCATCTAATTCAGTACGATTGGGTTTTGAGACAAGAATCGATTATAGCACCACCAAATTTAGAATGCTAGTAATTGAAACACGAAAAAAAATTGTATTTTGTTTTTTTTTCGTTTAAAAATATATAAATAGATTTTTGCTGTAATCTTGAAAAGTATATGATTTATCGGAAAAACAACTCAACAGGGTGAAAAACAATTCAATTTCCCACAAAAATTATTCCGAGTAATTTCTTATGAAATGCGCTCGTTTTCTCAGAAAACGTGATTGAACGCCAACATCAACTTTCAGGTTCACCCTTACCGCCGCTGAAAATTCTGGCGGAGTCGAATATTTGATTGGTCGTAACTCTGCTAAAAATTATCGGAGAAGAAAAAGAAAAGTTCACATCGTTTCTGAAGACTTCTACCTTCTCATGCAAATATAATATGCGAGTATTTGGGTACCTGAAATGTGTTTTGTCGCACTTCACGGAGATATTTGTGGATGATCCGAAAATCATGAATAATTCAGTAAATATGGAATAATTATACTGAAGCAGCAACCTATACCCTCTTTGGACTATTTGCAACAATTTAAAAGTAGATATTTTTGCCTCATTTTCAACTTAGCCATAAAATCGGCATTCTCTTCACTAAATGTTCAAAATAATCGCTTATTCATATCCTGCATATACAGTATCGGAAACTTATCATCTGTGGTATAGACAGAAATCTACGCGAGTAACAAGGAACGCATTGATATGATAATACCACATAAATAAGAGAAACGCACTACTGCGCGCCTCTCCTACTATCTCGTCCGACGAATTAACAACTCACGTCGATATCCCTTCCTCGAGCGAGTAGAGGAGAAATGGTAATGCTCTCTCAACATATAGCAAGGTTTTCTTTACGCTCTCATAAAACCACCATACCCCAGGTGAAAACTTTCCGATAGTGTATATATTTATTAACACTATTGTGAAGTGCAAACCTCAAGCTTGAAATCACATACTTCATTTTTTATGTAGGATGTGTATGAGCGATTATTTTCAACATTTACTGAAGAAATTGCCGGGATTATAGGTGAGTTGAGGCAGGAGTAAAACCCAGTTTTTTTCTTTGGCATGTATAGGTGAGACTTGTCTCAGTAGCCTTAAATCGTTGCATATTATGGTCCAAAGAGGGTACTGATTCTTGCTCCAGTTTAATTATTTCATATCAACTAAAATATGCATGACTTTCGGATTCTCCGTAAATTCGTAGAAGGGTTATGTGAAGTGGGACAAAACATATTTTAGGTACTCAGATACTCACATGTTATATTCGCATGAGGAAGTAAAGTCTTCAGGAACGATATGCACTTTTTCTTTTCCTTTTACTATAATTTTTAGCAAAGTTAATTAATTTTTGGCCCTGCCTGAACTTGCAATGGGGGGTCTAGCGCGAGCGTGAAGTGTTTCTGAGAAAACGAGCGGATTTCATGAGGTATTGCTGAAAATCATTCTTGTGGATAATTGAATTATCTCTCAACCTATCGAAATCGGTTTTTAATAAATCTTATATTTTCTGAAATAACAAAAAAAAAATACTTATATATTTTTTTTAATGAAAAAGTTTTCAGGTTCCACCCCTGATTTTTTGGTAAACTATTTTTTTTCTAATAATACATGTCATGTGCCGATTTTCAGAGTACTACATTTCATTCTTCACTTTTTGCTCGAGTTTGTCTGTCGCTACTAGATTAATCTTAATTTCATGGAATTTCAGTCAATCGTCAATAAATCTCCTCGGAGATTTTTAGGAAACCTCTTGAAATCCTAATGATTTCTAGGAAATATTTCGAAATCCCCGGGGATTTCCAGGAAATCTTTCAAAATCCTCGGAGATTTCTAGAAATCGTATGGGATTTCCACGAAATCCTCGGAAATCCCAAATTTTTCACGAAATCATATGGGATTTCGGCAATACGTGTACATTTCCTGATGAGTGGTCACCCCCTCGGAAATCATGCTAGAAATCTGTTTTCATAAAAGTCATTTCTATCAAAACAAAATTAAGAAATTTATTTTGAAAAAACATGTAAAAAAAAATTTTTATCCTCAGAATAAAAAAAAATCAATATACTCATTCGATAATATGAAAGTACAATTCTTACAGAAAAAAATAAGCCCTGAATCGTTACTGTAGCATCATTCCCCGTGCAAGAGTTCCCAAATTGAAAAAGCATCTTTTTTGAGAAAACTTCATATGTTTTGAAAAATAATCAATATTTTACCAATATTATTTACCCGAACAGAACTGGTACGAAGTGTCCAAGTCTTCAATTAGTAAATTGAGTGACCAGATTCCTCAACTGACTTATTCCTCAACTGACTTATTCCTTCCCTAGCACCTCTCGGCACATGACTCCTTGATATCATGTATTGTTGGAAAAAAATTGTTTACCAAAAAATCAGGGGTGGAACACAAAAAAAATTACATAAAAAATTATCAATTTTTGAGCTGTTGTTACGGAAAGTATAAGATTGATCAAGGAACAATCTCAACAAAGCGAAAGATAATTCAATTCTCCACAAGAAATGTACTTAGTAATTTCTCACAAAATGCGCTCGTTTCCTCAGAAAACCTTATTGAATTCCGATATCAAATTTCAGGCTCACGTTAAGCCACCACTGCCAATTCCGACAGGGCCGATAATTAGATTTATCATAACTTTGCATAAAATTACAGTAGAAGGAAAAGAAAAAGTGTAAATTTCTACTTCATAATGCAAATATAACATGTGAGTATTTGAGTACTCAAAATGTTTTTTATCTCATTCACATAACACTTCTACGATATATACGAAGGATCTGGAAGTCATGGATATTTTAGGTGATATGAAATAATTATACTGAAGCAGGAATCAGTACCCTCTTTGGTTCATATTCAACGATTTCAGACTAGTGAGACAAAGTCTCACTTATACATGCCAAAAAAAATTGGGTTTTACTCCTTCCTCAGTTTTCCTGGCAATTTCTTCAGTAAATGTTGAGAATAATCGCTTATACATATCCTACATAAAAAATGAAGTATGTGATTTCAAGCTTGAGGTTTGCACTTCACAATAGTGGTATCAAACATATAGGCAGGATATGAATAAGCGATTATTTTCAACATTTACTGAAGACAATATATTTCCTTGCTTAACAACCAATCAGTGGACTTCAAATTATGAAATTCAGCCAATAGAATCGGAACTACAGTGAAAATATAGCATGTCGCTGTATTTCCACGGTGATAAACCTGTTTTACTATGTCAAGTGAAAATAATGATTTGAATTATAAACGTCAAATTTATGTGTTTTGACTGCTTATCTTTATTTACCAATATGAGCGATCGTTGGGGACTAATGTCCATTGGTATCATAGATGAGGCCGTGTAAAAGAGTATTCCGTTGAATACGGCTAGAAGTAAAGCATCAATTACCAGGTGACACGATTTTTCTTTATTTCAAATCGATATATGGTCGTCCTGAATATATAGACCGTCAGCTAGTGACAGATTTAGGTTCCCTATTTTCGCATACAAGCCTCGAATAGGGTTGAAAAGTATATCGATTTGGAGTAAAATGAAGATATTTTTACGAGTGGCTCCTGGGGATAACATACCGAGAATTCGATTTTTCAGAACAGTGCTTATTTGTTTCCCTCGTGTTTCTATTTACGGTACGAAACTACAGAGGGTGATTTGTTAAGTCGTTTTGAGAAAAAAAGTTTCTATGAACATATGTTCGGAATTGCTTCTTTTCTGAGATACAGGGCATTGATTTTTTTTTCAAACGCCTTTGTATCTCAGAAACGAAGCAACTCCGTACATATGTTCATAGGAACTTTTTTCCTTAAGGCGACTTAACGAATCACCCTCTGTAGTTTCGTACCGTAAATAGAAACACGAGGGAAACAAATAAGCACTGTTCTGAAAAATCGAATTCTCGGTATGTTATCCCCAGGAGCCACTCGTAAAAATATCTTCATTTTACTCCAAATCGATATACTTTTCAACCCTATTCGAGGCTTGTATGCGAAAATGGGGCACCTAAATCTGTCACTAGCTGACGGTCTAATAATTCGTGGTATGATTAAAAACCTATAATTTTTTGGAACATCAATTCATTGGCAATCCCAACTCGTCCTTCGGACTCGTTGTATTTTCAGCTTTAAGATTGCAATTCATTATTATTCCAAAAAATTATCGGTAATAACCATACCACTTATTATATATTACCCCTGAGAATTCCGGTTTTATGGGTAAGTTGAAAAAGAGGCAGGAGTACAAAGTTTTTTTTTGGCATGTATAAGTGGGACCTGTCAAACTACTCGAAAATTGTTGCATATGGTTCAAAGAGGGTATGGGTTGCTGCTTCAGTATAATAATTCCATATTTACTAAATTATTCTTGATTTTCGGATCATCCGCAAACATCTCCGTGAAATGCGGCAACACATTTTATGAACTCAAATACTGCAAATAAACGATATGAACTTTTCCTTTTCTTTCTCCGATCATATTGAGCAGAGTTATGACCAATCAGATATTCGGCCAGAACTTTCAGCGGTGGGTAAGCGTGAACCTGAAATTTGATGTAGGCCTTCAATAAAGTTTTCAGAGAAAACGAGCGCATTTCATAAAAAATTACTGGGAATCATTTTTGTGGAGCATTGAATTGTCTTTTATCTTGTCCACTTGTTTTTCTGATAAATCATATACTTTCCAAGATTACAGCAAAATTCTATTTACTTATTTATTTTTAAACGAAAAAAATAATATGTTCCACCCCCGGAATTTCGGTAAACAATTTTTTTTTCGTGTTTCTACAACTAGCATACCAAGTTTGGTGGTGGTACAATCGGTCCCCGTCTCAAAACCCAATCGTAGTGGATTACAAACGTTTTCCGACTGGCGAAAGACCATTCCTCAAACATCTCAAATTCCAATTTTTTTTTAAATTGGGCAGGGTCCACTTCAGTACAAAGTGAAAATGTTCATTGACTTTTTTGCCGATGTCTATATGTTTTCTGTTGCGATAATTTTCTTTAGAATGTGACCAGTAATCATCTGACAAAGCGAAAGACGATTTGGCTGAGGCGCATTACTCCTATTTTTGAAAATTTTGGACTCCAAAATCGATGCTCGCAAAAATTCAAGGTCTCCTACATGCTTAATTTTGTGTTACTTCACTTTGATATGGTCTTTACATCGGGAAAATCCGAGTGGTAGTTCTGATTGAACCCAAGTGCAGTTTTCGATTTTTCAACTCAGCCGCTTGCGGGAGTTTTTCAATTCGTTCTTTGGTCAACCCTGAGGCCGTGTCGCACTGAAAAAGTCATCCTCTGTGATTTTTTCGATGTAAAGACTACAATAAAGTAAAGGAACCCAAAATGAAGCATATAGGAGACCTCGAATTTTTGCGATAATCGACTTGGTGGTCCAAAATTTTCGAAAATAGGAATACTGCGCCTCACCAAATCGACTTCCGTTTTGTCAGATGTTTACTAGTCACTTTCTAAAAAAAATTTTCATAACGAAGGACATTATAGAAATCGTCGAAAGACATTTTTCATACGTACTTCCCGATTTCAGAAATATTTGGAATTTACAGTTTTCGAGGGTTTGACTTTCATCTCACCAAACGGTTTCGGACCGGCGGCTCTGTAACTATTATATATATCTATATATATATATATATATATATATATAGTATATATATATATATTAATGTAAGAATTGTTTTACATCCAATTTTGTTTCTGTTAAATATAAATTGTTGGTGAATTTATTGTTTTCTCGCCATATAAACTGCGAAATTTTTGAATTCACATTTTATCCCTTATAGTAAACTAAAAAATTTGATTATCAGCCAGCCATTTGAGTTCTAGTATTTCAAATTCAAATATTTGCCTGCTACACCAAAAATCAGGAACTGGCAAGATAGTCTGAAGAACTCACACTCTTCTCTACTGAATAACCCGGGTAATAAAAGTAGCGCAAACTATGCATGTAGACAACGTTAGCGTCAGCTTATTCATGTCTTGGATCACAAAATGGAAAACCTAATATATTCAGAGCATACCGTGAAAACCTCAGAGGGAGGAGAGAAAAACTATATTAAAATAAATCAATTTTTTACGGAGGCGTAGAAGGGCCACAGTAATTATTTTTCATAATTCCGAGTTACTATCTCGTCATTCCGACCTACTCAGTCAGAATTAACTAATGCCCGACTTACTTTCTCGGAATTAAAAAAATTCGACTCACTATCTCGTATATTCTATATCACATAAATCTGATATAAAATAACTCGACTAATTATTCTCATATCAGTGCAAATAGTTAGTTGCCACTGAAAAAATTCACCTCAATATCACAAATATTTTTGGAGGAAACCATGATAAAATTAGATTATATGTGCAAAGAGGATTTATTCAAAAAACAAAATGTTTTTGTGAGCATCCTGCTAACAACCGACACTTAAAAATCCGGAATAACACAAATATCCTTGTGATATGGTTATCCATGCAAATGGACACTCACTCGTACTAAACATACTACACAAGTGGCTAGGAAATTTGTAGGCTCAGAGATGGTAACTCCTAATTCCGAGATAGTAAGTCGAAATTCCGAGATAGTAAGTTGGAATTCCGAGATAGTAAGTTGGAATTCCGAGATAGTAAGTCGGAATTCCGAGATAGTAAGTTGGAATTCCGAGATACTAAGTCGTAATAGCAAATTCCGACTTAGTGAGAATTATAAAAAGTAATTACTGTGTCTCTTCTACACCTTCGTCATTTTTGACCATTTAGAGGCCTTTCAGAAATTCACAGGTGATTAATTGGAGAACTTTGTAATTTTGGATCGATAGTGAGTGTTTTGGAGCATGAGTTTACCTACTTATCCGCAGTACCAATGTTCCATAATAGTAAATGAGTCAAAGGTTTATTATATTTTCAGTTTCAGATGCTTTCGATGGATTCATCTGCCCGAAGTGCATGAAGATTTATAAAAAACAATCTACACTGAGGAGGCATATGAGATATGAGTGTGAAAATGAAAGAAAATTCCAGTGTCCTCATTGTTCGTACAAGTCGAAACGTTCGGATGAACTCAAACAACATGTGGCTAGAAAACATAAAGTTTATCAATGAAGATGTATTTACTTTCAGAATATTTCATAAAACGAGTGCTATTTAGGAAATTGATTTCAATTATTTCATATATATTTCTCTATGTCAATGTTGTTGTTTTTGTTCACCGGATTGAGTATGCAAAAAAGCTGTAGTGATACTAGTTGAACCTCCACAACCGAGAAATTCCAAGTGTCAATTCCTCCAAACAAAAAAATAAACACAGGAAGATTGTTATAGTTCTCCAGTAATTCCCCTTACTTAATTGCTTGATTGTAAAAAAATATTTTTTATGTATACCTCGATATAACAAGCATGTAGCTGCTGTCCTTGTAGTCAATTCTTCCAATACATTCCTGATACATATTTTGTGAATAAGATTTGTGTATAAACCTTCTCTTTCGAGTACCCACATAAAAAAATCGAAAGGTATGAAATCTGGTGACTTTGCTGGCCAAATATTCCACGAAACTGCATGTGTGTATTTTACATTTTAGTATAATATTGCGTTACAAATCTTGTACTGTGACCAGTTACACTGCGCATGCTATTGGGATCTAATGGTTTGCTGTTCATATACAGGATGTTTCTACGATAACCTAACAATTGCTTATCTGCAAAATGTAGGTAGCGTTGAACAATCATAGATTTTCGAAAATATAGTAAAAAAATGTAAGGTGTCACGGGACACCCTATAGTTTTGTAGTCGATGGTAGAAAAAAATATTAGATGTATTTCAGTCATTGTTAGTTTCAATTATAATTTCACCTACCTCTTGAGTTGTTTATGGAGTGAACTTTGATGCGGAAAGAAAGTGCTTGTTGACGTCAGTGATCACATTTCTAACCTCAAATTGACGAATAAAATAGAATAGTGATGAAATAATATACTCATCAATAGATAATTTACCAACTTCTGATTTGAATTAGTTGTGTTCCGTGAAGCAAACGTTTTGCTCACGTATTGGGCATACTAATACAGCTTGCACTTCGATCATCATTAAATTTGTTTCTTTCTGGTCACTTGATTGCCACTGTTGTCACCAATTAAAAATTTTAACAATATGATTTCAAAACCACTGATTTTCCGAGTAAAATCGAAAAATCCATTTTCTCCAAAAACAAATGACGTCGTGATATTTTCTATAAAATTCTCTAAAAAAAAGGTCTCCACATATGTTTCTTTAAAATGCACCGTTTTCTCAATTTTTAGTGCTCTTTCATTCTTCTCATTCAGTCACATAATGATATATTCAGGATCACCTTGTCCTAAATCATTCATATATGTTTCGACTATGAATAACATAGGAGGCATTCCTGAAAAAATCATTCGTGTGGATTTCCCGCCATTGAATACTTTTAAAATTGATAAAAAAAATTAAAATTCAAAAAGTGCGCGCTTCTAACGCGAACTCTTTTCTTTAGGCGTATTTTCACTTGTTTAAAACATCTCGTGCTGCGCTTTCATGTACTTTCCTTATTTCATTTCGCTAATAGGATATTTTTCTTTTGAACCCATTGGATTTCAGGTTCATTGAAGAAGGCTCTATGCTTAAACCGCAAAGGGTTGAAATTTTGATCCCCCCAAATCCAGAATTGGTATCGAATTGTACTTGCAAAAGTTGCACCCGGAATACATGCGTTTTTAAGACAGCAAAAATTTCATGCTGCTCATTTTGTAAATAATGTAAAAAAACTTTGTCTTTGGTAATAATTTCAAGTTGACTTATCCTAAAACTATGAACACTAAAGAATATCATTAAACTCAATTAATCCAGTACGATTGGGTTTTGAGACGAGGATCGATTGTATAGCACCACCAAACTTGATATGCTAGTTGTTGAAACCATACTTAATAAACACGAAAAAAAATTGTTTACCGAAATTTCAGAGATAGAACATATTTTTTTTTTCGTTTAAAAATAAATAAATAGATTTTTGCTGTAAATTTTGGAAAGTATATGATATATTGAAAAAACAACTCAACAGCGAGAAAGACAATTCTCCACAAAAATGATGTCTAGTAATTTTTTATGAAATGCGTTCATTTTCTCAGAAAACGTGATTGAACGCCGGCATCAAATTTCAGGTTCACGCTGATCCGCCGCTGGAAGTTCTGGCGGTTCCGAATATTTGATTGGTCATAACTATGCTAGAAATGATCGGAGAAGAAAAAGAAGAAGTTCATATCGTTTCTGAAGACTTCTACCTTCTCATGCAAACATAATATGCGAGTATTTGTGTACCTAAAGAGTGTTTTGTCGCACTTCTCGGAGATGTTTGCGGATGATCCGAAACTCATGAATAATTTAGTAAATATGGAATTATTATACTAAAGCAACAATCCATCATACCCTCTTTGGACTATATGCAACAATTTTAGAGTAGGATACTTGCCAAAAAAAAAACTTTGTTCTACTAGTGCCTCATTTTCAACTCACCCATAAAACCGGCATTCTCTTCAGTAAATACTGAAAATAATCGCTTATTCATATCCTGCATATATGTTTAATAACACCATTGTGAAGAGCAAACCTCAAGCTTGAAATCACATACTTCATTTTTAATGTAGGATGTGTATGGGCGAGTTTAAAACTGAGGCAGGAGTAAAACCCAGTTTTTCCCTTGGCATGTATAAGTGGGACTCCTCTGACTATTCTAAAATCGTTACATATGCTCCAAAAAGGGCACTGATTCCTGCTTCAATATAATTATTTCATATCAACTGAAATATAAATGACTTTCGGATCCTCCGTAAATATCGTAGAAGGGTTATGTGAAGTGGGATAAAACACATTTGGGGTACTCAGGTACTCACATATTATATTTGCATGAGGAAGTAGAAGTCTTTAGGAACGATATACACGTTTTCTTAAAGTTATGACGAAACTAATTTTTGGCCCTGCCGGAAATGGCAGTGGTGGGTTAGAGCAAGCCTGAAATTTGATATCGGAATTCAATCAGGCTTTCTCAGAAAACGAGCGCATTTTTTGAGAAATTATTAGGTATATTTCTTGCGGAGAATTGAATTATCTTTCACCTGTTGAATTTGTTTTTTGATAAATCTCATACTTTCTGAAATAACAGCAAAAAAATTATAATTTTTTCAAATATTTTTTTTTTGTTTGAACCCTGAATTTTTGGCAAACAATTTTTTTTCTAACAATACATTATGTCAAGAAGTCATGTGCCAAATTTCAAAGTGCTACGATTCATTCTTCACTTGTGGCTTACATTTGTCTCTGGTTACTGTAATAAATGTATTGTCCAAATATCGATTAATACTGAGACAACAGTTGAAATAGGTACACTATCGCTTATGGCTTATGCTTGTATCAGTTCAACCAAATAATTATAGATGTCGCATACTTCGCTAGGGTATTCAGTAACTTAATAAAGACGTCGATCGATATCACCAGAAGAGTAATAGGTTTTCTACCAAAGTTCATTGGTGACTAGGCGTTCATACTCCAAAGAGATTCTATAAATTCGTAAATTGAAGGAGCGATGTAACAAATCCTCATTGATATGAAAAATCTGTGTTCAAATTTTGATGTAGAAAGTTCATAATGTGGAATATTGTACGGTGACGGGTGAGTTGGTTTTCGTTGTATAAGCGGACACAAAAGCACTTCATTTACAGCTTACTTACAACACTGATACAATAGTGAGCACCATTTGATATTAGGTCATTGATACTGATTTACCAGTCGAACGAGTGGATGATAACAACTGATAACAATCATAACTGATCGCTGAGCACTGAAACCGGATAACTGTTAACAGAGAACTGTCTAATAAACACTGATGATTCATTACGGCCTTACTCTTGGGGTCTTACCTTCTTCTAATGACCGATATTACTAGTCGAAGGTTTAAGAATCTATAGATAGGCACGATACGAGTTAAAGCTATTATTCAGAGTGTTTCTGAAATTGGGTTATATAGAACATAATGTATCAATAAATGGTAAGACTTTTCTTTTTTGAAGCAGTCAAAAATGTTCGAAAAATTTTATTGAATTTTATGAAATCGCTTTCAGTTACCATTGTTTGGGAGGCACTAGTTTGATACTCCAGGATACAGAGTGTTTGACTGCAGACCTTTTTCCATTGATTACCAAAAAAGTCTTGAAAACTTTAAAATCCAATATCTCCCAAACATTTTTTTTTTTCAACAAAAAAGTATTTTTTTATTTCGTTTTGTTTTGTCATTTTCTACTTCCCATTTCATTGAGTTGGTAATAAATTGGAAAAAATAGTAAAATTAAAATCAAAAACGTAAAATACAGTATTCATTAGTTATATAAAAATTACCAATAAATAATTGGATCAATGAAGAATGATGTCTAACCAAGAATAGTAAATAGTTGTAAAAAGGGAATTCGGCCATGGAAATAATCCCTAGAAACACAAGAAGGATTATTATCGCAGATAAAGTAGAGGAACTTGGACACCGGTTTATCCACGTCTATGGAATCGATGCATCTGAGCGGTTTATCACTCCATGCCTTTATTTTACGGGCTATAGATCGTACTGAAAATACTCTTGAAAATTTGTTCACCTGGCCAATGGTGTGGGGCGTAAAACTTTCTGTAAATTTTGTTTTCGAGCAAACAGTGAAATGGACCCGAACAGACGCTCCGGAACCTTCTGGAAATCATCGAAAGTACAGTAAGGAAAGCTCTCGAAGGTTCACCCACTAGTGAGGCGGCGTGAGGGGAACCTTTCAGAAAATAAGATAAAAATAAAACTCTAGAATGTTCTCGAAACTTCTGTAGGTGCTGGAAAATTTCAGAAATATTCTTACTCTGGCAATGCCGGGTATTGAAACTAGTTCAATAAAAAATATGAGGTATATTAAGAAACTGACTTTTACTGTTTTTCACTTTTCAGCCTACCAGTGTTCAATTTGCACAAAGGGATTTCCAAAATATAGCACCTATCGATGGCATATCAAGTATTATTGCGAAGTGAAGCATCGCTGTAAAGCTAAAAATTGCGGCAAAACCTACAAAAGGAAATGTGATCTCAAGATGCATTGTATTAAAAAACATGGAGAAAATATGCAGGCTATGAAGGAACATTAAATATTTCACGAACAATTTTTATTCATTTGTTTTCTCAAGTGATCATTAAAAGTTTATTATGAGTATTACTATTTTGTTCCACTTGTCCACATTTTTACATTTCTATATTTTGTCTACATTTCTATCTCAAACTGTCGGTTATACTCGCACAACACCTTTTTTAGTTGTAACAGAGAATTCATATCGACATTGGTGTAAATATGAAAATCGTTGGTAAGTTGGTTCATAAACTGTTATAGATTATCATATCATTAAAAGAGCTATTCTTGTATATTTATATGTACAGTGAAACCGATCTAGCCTGACATTTTAAATTGCTCGTACGTTCATGTTGAGTGCCTGGACATATTACGGGCTATATTCCGGGCTATATTCCGTTTTCTGACATATGCGCATAACGTTTTCACAAGCTAGGTTGGTTCCACTGTATATTGAAATATTTATCCACAAATCAATGGAAAGTAGTCAATAAATATCAATCAATATTTATATTTATCAGTGTGCCCAAGGTAATTGGCAAAAAACTTTCTCCACTTTTTCATCGCTACAAAATGACGTTCACACAATTGCCGTTCATGGTTTCGTTTCAAAGATACCTACCATCACCAACTTTAGTATTTGTCACGAAAAAAGTACACCCTCTATGATACAGTATTTTTCATTGTAGGCTAGGCATATTAGGATTCCCATAGGAAAGTTTTGCTATAGTTTTGAATTTTCACACCCTTTATGTTTTTTGTGTCGCTGAACATTAATTTGAAGTTTGCTGGCAAAAATTCTGCCGGGGACTTTTTTTGGCACTTTTTGCCCAAATTTTGCCACTTTTTGCCCAAATTTTGCCTCTTTTTGCCCAAATTTTGACACTTTTTTCAGTTTTTGGCCTATCTCTCAGAACGAAACAGTGTTTTCGCAAAGTATATTATATTCAGAATTAAAGTAGATAAAATTTCCTCAATTATTTGTCGAATACTTTTTTAGAGCGCGCCAAAAAAGACATATTCCCGGAAGCGTATTACCATTGTTTACTAATACAGAACAAATGTGCTTCGAAACGCAGTGAAGAATGGCTTAGCAAATACGGTATTTTAGATTGCCAATGTTCACTGCGATTTAGCACATCGCCCAAATCGTAATACTCTGAATCGTAGAACTCATTATGGTCAGAACTTGCAACATAACCTTAATTCCGAAAAATTTGAATTGCTTCAATAATAGAGAAGTTGAATTTAGTTTATGTTACAAGTTCTGTTGATCGATGATCCTTCTTTCATAATGAGTTCTACGATTCAGAGTATTATGATTTTGGATATTTGCTGAATCGCTGTAAACATGGCAATAAAAAATACTTTGCTAAGCCGTTCTTCGCTTTCCGAACCTAGTATACCTTACCTGAATAATGACTATATAGGGATGGTAATTGAAATAATTGTGACAAAGGAATTAAATCCAGTTGATACTAAAGAAGTTATCTACAGTGTATTATTGAAAGTTGTATAATATACAGTGCGGAAAGCGGAACATTCTCCATGAATATTGAAGAATGAAAAATGTGATTTATTTGTAATATCTAACAGAAAACAACTACTTCACCGGCACAAGCCACGCTGGACATTGAACTACATCTGATAGATATTGTGAAAAGAAAATGAAAAATCGGTAAGTGAAAATTCGCATTTTCATTCGGATAGTTGATTTTTCATGTTTCTCTAGTTTTCATTGGAAAAATCATTAAATAAATAAGAAAGGGAGAATGTTATTAAAAAATATCACTTGCAGAAATCGTCCATTTCTTTGAAGCAAGGTTCGCTTCTCACGCATTTAATCCCCAATACATTTTGGTCGACAAAAATCTATTTCGCTTTGCCAAGCTCTTCAGAGGGACTGATTGGATTGGTTCTTCAGAAGCAAACACATCAGGGATGGATATGAGGAAAATATTTCTTCGATAACACTTTGAAAAGTATCTTTTGATATAGACCTGTCATAGGCATTGCATTTTGATTTTAGTTTTAAAATATAAATAGGAAATCTGTTGTGAAGACAAACTTTAGTCGCTATTTTCCATCGTTCAAGAATACCTCCCAAGAGATTTCACAACAGATTTTATGGATATCCTATTCATATTTTCGAACTAAAATAAAAATACAGTTAATAGTCCCCCCTATTATCTTTTCAAATTTATCTCTAATCGGATAAAACTATGGTTATCAATATTGTTATTTTCCTAACAAGTGCGCAAAGTGCTACATTTCCGCACGCAAGTACAGTAGGATGAGTTTTTGCGTGTGGAAAGGGCATTTTGCGCACGTCAATGCAACAACATTTTTCCTATGCATGCGATTTTTGATTCGTTTTACTTTAAGGAATGGCATGCGGAAAACTATAACTTTGCACTCGCAAATGTATGCAGAAAAGTACTACTTTGTGCACGCTCGTAGAAAATAGTATTTTGTATACCCTAGCGGTAATGTGGCATTTTTCAGGCCGAAAGAAGATATGGACAGGCGAGACGCTGCCAAGCCTGGCAAAGTGTATGATAAAAACAATATTTTCAATAGTCACAATACGCCTCTTGTCACAACAAGATCCACATGTGAAGAGATTATCCAGATACCATCATCGATTCGGATTTATTATTCGGTGTAGACTTTTTGACAAAATAGTTATAACTTCATTCTTCGAGTTATTACTTGCGAGCGCTTTTGACAGCAGTCATTTTCACAACCTTCTTAGACGGTTATCAGACGGTTATCAGACGGTTATCAGTGTACCTCCGTTTGGTTTTTTATGCCGTTTAAATATTCTTTCAAGAGAACTTTGTGGATACTTTGTGCTAAGGCCAAGTCAACGCGTTATAGTATTCCATTATCCCAGTTCTTTATTGTATTCAGAGAAAGCTGTTTTTTAGTATCCTCATTTTCCTGGACTCTCTACTGAGAAGTCTTCTGACTTTTTTCCGAAGTTTGGCTAGTTCCTTATTCCACCAAGACACGTCCCTATTAATTGCTTTTTGTTTTACAGGATAGTTCATATGTTTTTGTTAAAGCATTTTAAAGTTGTCTCGAGGTTGTGTCGAGTTCTTCTTCGATTGGTTCAATGTGTAATTGATGTGACTTGGGTTTCTTGAAATTTTACTGTGTTGACATTATGTTCTGCGACCGTGTGTCCCAAGATGGATAGAAACCCTGGTGCGTTCATTTATACCTGTGAAATCGGCCTACCAAAACTGTTAAGGTACAGCCTACGTGATTCTTCATATTTTATTTAGATCGGATTAGCTTCACGATCATTCGTAGATGGCGGTAAAGTCATTACAGAATGATAAATGAATACGTCATGATGACTTTGAAAAATTGTCATTGTCAGGACATGTTTACATTTCGTATTTATTCAATTTTGTTAAAAAATACGACATAACATGTTTAACGTGCTTATTTCATCAAAAATCAGAACAGTAATTTTAAATTAACTAGTTGGATATGTGATATGTACGGGATATTTAAACAATGATACTAACCTTAGATCTTTCATACAAACGCAGCCATGTCCAAGTACAAACTTGAAAAAACATTATGCACTACAAATACAAGAATTACAGAAAACTCAACAATAAACAAATAACTAATCATTGCGAACTGAACGAAAAGTAGTAAAAGAACAGAAAAAAACGATAAATATCCCGATGAAATGTAAATCACAGTTAATCAAAAATTATAAACATAGTAATAAACAGTCAAATTTCAAATATTCCAAAAAAAAATATGACTCAGTACTTCGGAATGTAAACTCGGCTATTTTTTGATAATGCGCCATCTACTGACAACGGGAAAGCTAATCCCATCTTATTACAGCATTAACAACTTTGGGTGAAACAAAAGCGAATCAGTCAATCCACCAGGGTTTCTATCCATCTTGGTGTGTCCCAAACGACAACTGACCTTTAATTACCTAGGCAACCGATATCGAGAAACTATAATGAAAAAGTGCCAGTTCAACAACTTAGTGTACCACTAGGGAGTATTTTGAACACTTTTTTGTTTCCATTATATGTGAATGATTTGCGTTCTGCTTTGTCAAAATGTGCAATAAAAGTACATCTTTCCGCAGACATTTCTCTTGAATCAATGGAAACAATTTTATGGATCTTTTCAACACCGCGAATGATGGAATTGGTTTTAGATTTTATATGAATTTGAAACCAATAAGGTAAAAGTTGATGAAGATAAAAATGAATATATGTTCATTGGCAATAATTTTCTGTATCAGAAGTGACTGGGTCTCGAGTTAGATATCAGAATCATCAAACAACAAAAGGAGATGGTTTAGGAAATACAATTTTAGGAAAAATTCTGCCACGTAATTTAAAGAGGCCACATCAAAACTACCTATTCGGAATGTGACTCTTACAAGAAAAATACTTTGCGTTTTCAATAAATAATGTGTCAGTTTTTAATTCTCTGAAAAAAATGTCTTGGTAAATATCCTTCGACTATTTATAAATCCTCATAATTTGTCTTAACTTTCCTCAAGCGAGTTGTTTTTAGGTAACAACTCGCTTTGCGGAAATATGCGAAATATGCGATGAAATTATCAATAGCCTTCGGATATTATGAGTGATAATTAATACCGAACTGAATTAAACTTTATAGCATATTGAAAAAAATAAATAAAATTATTTTTAAACGTATATCTTTATGCTTATCTTATTGCAGTCGGAAAATAGTGTACACAACTAAAAGATTACGTCATTGCAATTACTGCAGTTCTATAATGATTCACACAGACATCTCGAATTATGATAGTCTTCAAATTCTACAAATTAAAAAATATATTTTTTTTCTCAAAATGATAAATAGAAAGGTATTGTCGAATTTATTCATTTATGAAAAACTGAATATTATATCTCTGGTGGTTCTTAGTGTCAATAATACCATCAATATATTATTTTATTCATTATTTCATTCATGTATGAATCTGTGTGATATTCTGTTCCATGATTCGTACTATTTTTTGTAATTCAAACTGATTTTTATTTTTTTAATATATTGTGAACTGGTTATTTGATGATTACTAAAGCATTAATTCCATTCATTATTCGTATAAAGTGCTTCTGTACCATAGTTTCGATAAATAACTCTTCAAATAACATTTTTTTTATGCAAGAGCTGCTTCTCATCTTGTTTAATTTTAATTTTTTAATGTTTCAACAATTTTTTCCCCAGATCTTGATAAAAATGAAAATAAGCCTTCTACCAGTCACGATCATTCCGTCAAACGAAGAAAACCTACTGGAGGTATGAGGCAATATCTTGAAGGTGAGATAACTTCAGAAAAATACGACCATTCATTAAATATTGTCCCTTCGTAGAAAACTTCCTGAAGGTTTTCATCATGTTGGAAGCGATACAAAAAGATACAAAAAATATAACCAAAGAAAATTCTGCCGAGCAGAGACCGCATCTCAAATGTATAATACCAGTGGGAAGTAAGCCACAGTTTGATATTCTTCCTCTTAAAAATATCGAAGACATTTTGGAATTTGACCTCAAACTTGTGACGGATATAAGCTTCAGATCAGATTTCGTAAGTACCTTGATCTTCTCCGATTTCGATTTTTTTTTTGAAATGATGATAATCAGATATTTTTATTTTTCATTTTATAAAAGTTCTGTTTTGTTGTTATAGAGTTATTGATAAACCGTCAATTTATTGGGACGAGATCAGTGTTTCACAGAAAATCTATTCTTTTATTGCTAACGTTTCAAATTTTATTGAATTCTTCATCAGCGCTCTGTAACAAGGGGTAAAGTTTACAACTCAAATTATTAATTACTTCAATGTATTACCACTCGTTTGAAGAATAGTGGAAACTTTAAAGGAAAGGATAAGTCTTTCCCAAAAATAAGCTTTATCGCGTTGAAATTGATTACACAACATTGTTTATAAGTCA
This sequence comes from Chrysolina haemoptera, assembly GCA_958298965.1. NCBI lineage: Eukaryota > Metazoa > Arthropoda > Insecta > Coleoptera > Chrysomelidae > Chrysolina > Chrysolina haemoptera. The sequence goes on along the minus strand of OY282586.1, from coordinate 36,268,276 downwards.
GTAAATTTGTATTAGACAGGGTCTCTGGCTGGAAAGTTTTGGGGTAGTTCTGATTTTTTTCATATCACAAGTTTTTTGGAGTGCTGAATCCGAATCTCAAGTTTGCTCACAAAATTTCTTGACGGAACATTAAAAAAAAAATGCAAAAAATGGTAAAAAATCTATTTTTTTGTAGTTTTTCGCTTATAACTCAAAAATTATCAGTTTTTCGTGAAACACTTCTCCATTCAGAATGGAAATGTATAAAATTTACTACAAATTCCACTATTCAGGTTTTTTTTCCGACAAACAGTTCGGGCTCAAGGGCCAAATAAAAATTGGCGTATTTCTGCTGAGTCAGCAAACACCCACTTTTTCACTCCAAAACTCTTATTCACTATTTAATGACATTTTTAGTGAATTTCTCAAGGGATTATATTATAGTAATAAAACTGAAAGAACTCTTGTTCGTCATTGGAGCAGTGCAATCAAAGGACTCAGCTGAGGTTATGTCGATACCTACTAGTGACAGTGCGATAAGAAAGGAGTGTTTGAGAGTCTCAAACAACGCAAAACGGTTCTGGGCCATTCAGGACATTACTTGCTCCTTTTCGGGCTAGTGCATCGACCTCTTCATTGTCTCTATAACTTGTTTGTGTTGGTACCCAGGCTAGGGTCAGTCTGTTCTGACTGCCGAGCTCTTTTAGGGTTTCTATGCAGCCCCAAACAAGTATTGAGGTAAATTCAAACGCTCGATATCGTCTTGTGTTCACACTGATTTCTTCGAAAATGTGGAGCATTTCTCTTGAGAGTCTTTTGTTGGTTTTGCAAAGTCAAACATAATATGACCTCATTCTCCAGAATGCTCAATGAGGGCGGTATGAATAATTGTATTCATGTTTATTTTTATATCCCTCTCGTGTTCGCATTACCTCTTTTCCAAATATCAACCGGTTTGACCTATATAACACTGGGAACAATTGATTTCATATATTACATTTGACTGCATTCTAGATGGAATTTTAGTTTTATATTGTGTGATGAACAGTTTTCCATTTACACTAGCAAACGGAATTTTTGGTCTTTCATCATTCAGCATACGTACAATACCGAATATGAAAGGTAATTCTGTAAAAAATTGCACTTTTGCTGATTAACGAACAATAATAAAATTGCGCTTAATGGTGAAAATACAATTGGAAAATGGTTCCTGACACAAAAAACTAAAACTTTTTCTGATATACAACCAAACTGTCCTCAATCTGGATGAAATAAGTCTATATTCGAAAAAAATAGCTACTATTGATTTTGTCGAATGATTTATCTTACTTTTCAGATTTTATATGTATCCCAGTGTGGTGGATTCTCAAAAAAAGAAAACGTAATCAGAGTTCTCAAGAGGGTATTCGATAACAAAGTGGCCCAGGAATGTTCTTGGATGGGCTTCAGGCAAAATTTTAAAGTCGGATCGCTTAGGGTGATGGCTATAATACGAGGTAATTTTTTTCCTGTTAAGAAATTCAAGTAATCGTTTCTTTTACTTTTCCAGACGTCGTCGGTTCAAATTTTCCTGGAACAGAAAAAGAATTCGAAGAAATTGCTTCAGAATGGTTCCGCTTGGCGAAGCAGCGATACTTAAGAGAACAGAAGAAGGAAAATCCACAATGATTTTCTATTTTATTTTTTTGAAAGTTTTTTGTTTTCTTAAACATATATAAAAATTGAGGTGCATTGAATATACAGCCAATTTAATAGTATACCTGATTTTTTTTTACATTTTGAAATCTTGTTTTTGCATATTGTATATACCCGACTAAAAGCATTTGCCAAATCTTTCTTGGTGAACAGTTTTTTTGGGTTTTAAACTTGTTGGTGTATGATATATAAATAAATCAATTTTCTGAATAAAATATATAGATTCTGAAAGTGTCCCAATCATTTCTCGCTTATTTCAAAGGTCTTAGAACCGCGGTTGAAATACCCTGCAAATCTTCTCAATTAAGCTTTGTTAGGTCCCCGAAGAGGTGATTTTTAAAATAAGACAATTTAAGTGTATGAATCGGGTATAACTGTTCAAATCAAGAAGTTAGTATATGGCCTAATGAATCACGAATTTGACTTAAAAATCATTTAGGTGAATCCTCAGCAATAGGAAACTAAAGGTATGAAGGCTTCCAGATTTGGACCAAATGACTTCGTTGTCCGTATAGTTCGATAAATCTTTGAACTAAATTTCAAAAGTCTATTTTCTCACATGTCTGAGAGAAAGTGACACAACTGAGAGGGTGAGCCGCAAAATGAATGCTTGGCAAAGAGCCCTTGGGGCCAAACGTGACTGTATTTATCTAAAGCAACGGCCAAAGTTTCACCATAATTTTCGATAGGTTGCTGCCATATATGTGAGACGTGAGCAAGGTCACCAGTTGATATCTCGATGTTGAGGCTTTCTTCATGACATTCGAGATAACTGATAGCAGTGATATGGGACTGCAGTTGCTGGGCGGGGTATTTCTCTGTTTATTGAGTACTGGTTGTACTCTTGCAATTTTTTAGTTGGACCCCCAAATTATGAGAAAGGATGAATAACTTGCAAAGAACTGGTGTTCGTTCGGGAGCACATTTCTTGAGAACGATCGGTGGAATGGGATCGTTTCATGAATTTTTCATAATGATGTCACCTGAAAGAGCATTTTTCAATTCTGGCGTTCAATTTTCAGTAATTTTTACGTGTTCGGAAAAACCTAGAAAAATTCTTGAATATCAAATTCCTGCACATTTGTGACGTCAGTTGAGTTACCTTCTGTCACATGGGTTCATACACTAATCTTTCGCTTTCGCCGTAGACGCACATTCAGGTTTCTTTTATTTGAATGGATTAATAATCACAAGATGGTTGTTAAATATAAAAAATATAAAAGCGACCATATTCCGTCAGATCCACTAGCTTTGTTGGTATTGACTATCATTCTCAGTGATGTTCGGGGGCTGTTTTCTTGATGAATCATTGTAGAATTTTCAGCAAACAAATATTGGCTTTTTCCAGGGCGTTTGTTGCTAGTGCTCCATCTTCATTGGTTAGTGGAGGAAATAAGCTGGAAATGAAATTTGTGCCCGCAGCACTTGCAAACAACCTAAACGAGCGGAACCCGTTAGGACACTAGTTTTGTTCGTGCCTGGTGCCTGTATATGCCGTATAAGCAGTCAACATAACTGAAATTACTTTCAATACGAAATAGTGAAATAAATCTGAGTGACAACTTCGGCAAAGTATGATTGCTGATGGCCATTTCTGTCATGAAAATGGATTACTTTTTGTTATCGTTACTCTCTGTGTGGTTGGTTACCCTGTGCACTACGAAAGCGGCTTTGTCTTTGTAGTTATTTTATCTTCATCTAAGGTACTTACTGATTGCTTTCTTGGTCTTGATATATGAATAAGGCTAGACTAGATCTCCGTGAGAACCAATTTTTTTAAGTATAGAGTGGTAAATAAGATTGCGACAACCTTTCTTGTCCCCACTAGAATTTGTTAATGGCAGAAAACATGCTTGAGCTGCTGGCTTAGAGTTTGTAAGAACAAGTAGGGATCAGTTTGGAAGTTTTAGACAATGTTGTGAATTGATTACTCTCATTGCAAACTTCCATTGTCTGTGGTGTGTTTATTATCACGACATTTCAATCGGTGCAGTATCTCAGATCGTTATCAAGTGGTAACTAACACCTAGAGTAATGAGGGGATCTTTATATGTCTTGAGGTAATTACCCCAGATCACCTGTGGCTGAGGGTGGGCGTGGTCATGGGTGTGCACCCTCATCTTTTATATTCTTCTAGAATTGACCTATTATTAATTAAGGTTTTCTACACATTCTCAATTACTACGCTAGGTTGACTGAAAGCGTTGTTTGCTTGGATGTGGTGTCTCTTTGAATTTACGTTTGAACCAGTTTTCTTCCTCGTCTATGACGTTGGTATCTTTCCACAAAATGCGGTTGTGTTCCATCCATGCGTGCTCTGCGACTCCTAACTTCCACGTCTCTCCCCGTTGAGTCCAGCGTTTGTGTTCAGCCACCCTAATACTGAGCGGTCTTTTGGTCTCACCAATATAGTGGCGTCCGCATTCGCAGAGTTTTTGGTCAAGGCAATTTTTCGATTTTTAGTATGGATTCTCAGGCTCAGTTTTGGTTATAAGGCTTCATAATGTGTTACTGGATATGAAACAGCTACTGACGTTGTACTTATTCCCGATCTTTTTTAGTTTTTCCGATACGCCTTCGATGTATGGTAGGAGAACAACGTGACTTTGTTGTTGATTCTTGTTTTTCTTGTTGCCTTGTTTTAGAACTTCTTTCAGGAGTCTATCTAGGTACCCGTTTTGTTTCATGTCTCTATGTAGGTGAGTTCAGTTTCTAGTTGTTCTTTATTGCCGCATATGTTTCTTGCCCTTTCCACGAGAGTTTTCACGATGCTTTTTTGGTCGATGCTGAGTGTATTGTCCGGTGTGGGTTTTCTTTCTGTAGACCGATGTTCGTATGGAGCCTCCAACTCTCTTTAATTTGACATCCAGGAACGAAATGACGCCGTCGTCCTCCGTTTCCATGGTAAATTTACTGGTCTTTCTGATTTCATTAATATCTTCTAGAAAGTTTTCGAGGTGATGGTCTCCATGATCCCATATTATGAACGTTTCGCCAACGTACCTCAGCCAATGGTTGGGTTAGTGTTTAGCTTCTTCAATGGCCAGTCTTTCGAACCATTCCATGTACGCGTTGAAAATGGAGAGTCCATAGGGTGTCCTTCAGAGGCGATTTACTGTCCTGAAAGTAGGAGTTGCGAGGCAGATTTCTAACAATTCCATTATCGCAATGACAGTTATGTTGGTTCTTTCATGCAGTTGTTTATTCTGTTCGAGTCTCTTCAGTATTTCCAACGATTCCGCTATGGGTACATTTGTGTGAAGGTTTTCTACATCGAAGCTGATCAGGCGGTCTTCTGGTTGTAGATTTTTTTATCTTTATGATGTTGACAAAGTCCCTTGAGTTTTCCACGTGGGAGTCGCTTTTTCCTTGTATAGTGGTTTCAAAATCGAAAGCAGGTATTTGGCTGAGTTGTAAGTAGGGGAGCTCCTGGAGCTGGTTATTGGTCTTAACAAAATACCTGGCTTGTGAATCTTTGGAGTCCGTATAGATGGGGCGGTTTGCTGAAGTGGGGTGTAAGATGTGTTCTTTGTTTGCCCGGTATGTAAGACTCGTACTTCCTTAGTGTGGTGTACATCTTCCTTTCAATCGAAGATATAGGGTCTTTCTCTAACACTTTATAATTGCCTTTCTGAATGACGTCCTCTACTTTCTCATCATATGTCTTGGTGTCCATTATAACCGTGGCGTTGCCTTTGTCTGCAGGTAGGATTTTTATAGACGAATCTCTTTTTAGAGATTTTAGCGCTTTTTGTTCTCCAGGGTTAATGTTATTTCGGGGTTTCTTTTCCTTCTCCAGTACTTCTTCCACCTTCCAGTTGTATTCCTCTGCTTCTGAGAGTTCCATTCTGTTGCAGGTGAGGTCGATAGAGCTCGCATGTGGTGGTTTTTCACGTGCTAAAAGTGCTCTAAAACTATCAATATGTTACCAAGGTCATACTGTGATATTCTGGTCAGTCATGAGCTGGACTATCAAACCTCCAAAGGATGACGTTGAGTTTTGGGACACCCTGTAGGTATACATACAATCAATAAAAAAAATCTGCATATTTTTTCATGGTGTTTATTACCCTAACATGGTCGTAATAAAGCCCGATAGCAATTTTCATTATTTGCCTTATTTTGATTACCAAGGTTTTGAAGGAGACGAATATTATGTTATTATATCGGCAAATATGACAAATGATCACCTCATCAACTTTCAGAATTTGTTCTATGAAATACAAATTTTAAAAAAATCTAAAAAAATCATAAAAAGTAAGTGCTTCTTATTACGCAATACTACCTTCAATGCCCTGTTCTTGAAATAGTGAGTTATTTCATTTGATTTTCGTACATAAGCACGTTTAGTACAAGAGACGGAGAGGTGGACCTTCACCCATTTGCTAACCGGTTGAAACATACTTTTTATGGAGTTCCATAAATAGATCAATACAACTATAATGGCTTGCCTATCAAAATGTGGTCCAGACTATATACAGTGAGTTTCAAAAATTTGCCCCATATGGATAACTTTTATATTATCAGATTTGTCAGACAATTTTATTCATCAAAAAAATTGGTGCATTGCAGAATACTTGCATATAAGTTATCAAAATTTTAAATTTCTCAATAATGTAGAGGGGAGAACAAAAAATAAGAATTTTGATCATGTGTAAACTACCCTTTATTTTTGTTCCCCCTGTACACCGTTTGGATATTTCAAATTATGTTAACTGGAATACAAGTATTTTGATATGCACCAATTTTTATGAAGAATAACATTTTCTGACAAATCGATAGTAATTTTTTTTCCATATGATGCAAATTTTTGATACTCACTGCATATAGTCTGGACCACATTTCGATGGGCAAGAAAGACATTATAGTTTACAAATACGAAACCAAAAAACAATGATGATTTAAAAATATATATGTATATATATATATATATATATATATATATATATATATATATATATTCGATATATTAGTAGCTGAACTGATTAAATAAATGAAGTAAGTATGTTCCAAACACCATATATATATATAGAGAAAAGGGTAGTCTTGTTTGCTGACTAGTTAGGAAATGAGTTTTTAATATTTGGGATATGCAGCAGGCCAAAAGAGTACTCTAATACACAGATTCCAAGCTTTCAACAATTTTTTATTGTCATCTTCAGGGAAGCTATAATATGGAAAGACATTTTTGAAATATTGGTAAAGAAAAACCAAGAATCAACTTATAGTGTTGTGAGGTTATGTGGCGTATATGTTAAAATTATTCATAATATATGGACAGAACTTGGAATAAAACTCCATTGGTAACACATAGGGTTAATTTGGGAGCGAACACATTACTGATGATACATTTTATGGGTTTAAAAACATTTTTTGTTTGTTTGTTAGTACTAAAAGCACATGCTGTACCTTGAGGAGGCAAACAACCGCGCAAGAGAATAATTTCAAATAAACTGGCACATATGACATGTGACACATGACATGACCCTTCACGGAATCGTGCCATGTTGCCACGTGAAGTGGGGGTGAATTGTTTTTACAGGAAGTGACAGATGACTCTATGCCTACTGCTACAGTTTTGTGATGGAGATACATGGAATTTTAATCTATGAAAATTGTGAATTATATGAAAAGATTGCTCTTATTATGAGAAAATATTGTACCTGACAGATGACATGAAACAACAAGGAATCACATCAAAATGCCAAGTACCAGTCCTAATGTTACAAAAATAATGAATTAGTCTTAAATGGAACAATACATTTATGCAAATTTGTTAATAAGTTTAAACAATTATATTAAGTTGAAGAATTGATTTTAATATTGTTGAAAGGGTTAATCCGTGAAGTTAGTATTCATGGAGGTAATCTGCTGATTATCCGTCATGTTAGGTTTGTCTACAAAAATTAAGTAAGAGTAAATCTCACTCAAGTGATTAACATCTGTTCTTCTATTAAGAGCATTATCTGATTGTGCAATGTGAACCAATATATATATATTAGTTATATACTTAAGTGAAACATCTGGACCATCAACTGTGCTTCAAGAAAAATATATTAATGATACAGGAAGGAAATAGAAAATTAAATGTTTCAAAAATATCCGAACATGTTTTCACATCGGCTGGCGATTATATGACAAAATGGTATAATACAAAAATTTCAATGAGGGAATCAGGCCAAAAAGAAGAAATTTGATAAAAACTGCCTGAATATCTCAATCAAAATGGACTACACATAGTTGCTATTTCTCAGGGAAGATGTAAGTAATAACATAATGTTGATTTATTGATAGCAAATTTTACCCTGCAGAAGTTCTTCATTTGACTTTGTAAAAAAGATATTATCAAAACCGAAGCAAACCTTATAAAAATGCAGAAAGTTTTCATTGAAATTACTTTTTTTTTTCGTTAGGTAGATATTCAAAAAGTCCACTAGGACACCAAATTCCATGAATAAATCTCCATTTCCAGGTTCAACTAATCTTATTTTTGAATTTCAAAAATCTAAAAAAATTACAAGTGATTTTTTTTTAAGAAAATCCGACTACACTATTGGATTCGCGACATTTTCAAATTATTCATATGTGAATTACGTTGAAATACGTCAAGCAATGAAAAAATTATAAAGGATTGAAATTTGAAAATATGGCGTTCAGTCAACCTACCAATCCAATTTCAAAACTTTTTTCCTGAAATTCCATAATATTTTACCTACCATCAATAATCCTAAATATCCACTCAAAGATAGTTAACAATCTTCAAAATAGTGACCTTATATAGCCAGCAACGTATTTCAAGTTGTCATTTCATAAGCCCAAATTTGACATTACGTCAATTTCAATAAATTCATCATAACCTCTGATCATGTGTCGTTATGGAGTAACAATGTCGTAATGAAGTTCCAGTGTCGTAATGAACCTCATTACGAAATTCATATCAGTATCGTTATCTTATGATTTTCTTATATGGAGAATGGCCTGAAGCACTCAAACTTGGAGTAATAAAACCACTATTCAAAAGTGGAAAAAACGATGAAATCATCAATTACCGACCCATCATTCTAATCAGCAATATCGCAAAAATATTCGAAAAACTCCTGAAAGTCCGAATAGTCAGTTACCTTGATAAAAATAAACTTTTATCTGAAAAACAATTTGGATTCACTGTAGGAAAATCAACAAATGACGCGATTTGCTCACTCACTTCAAAAATATATAATAGTTTGGATAAGAAAAAACAGTCTCTAGCGGTATTTTTGGATCTTGCAAAAGCCTTCGACACTGTTGAACACAAACAGCTTTTGAGGGATTTGCAAGATCTAGGATTCAGGGGAAATGTACAAAAGCTATTTGAAAACTACCTGGGTAATAGAAAACAACGTGTAATAATCGAAAATGAGCGATGAAAGAACTGTACAATATGGAGTGCCGCAAGGGACAGTACTGGGACCGGTATTATTTATTATTTACATGAATAACATACTCACCTCACAAACCAACGGAGAAATTATCAGCTTTGCAGATGACACAGCAATATTCTATGAAGACACATCATGGGAAAACCTGAAAAAGAAAGTGGAAAATGATATGAGCAATATTATAGACTGTTTCAAGGAAAAACAAATTAACAATGAACTTTGAAAAAACGTCTTTCCTACCTTTTTCTTGTTACTCATCTCACCTCCCTAATTTCAATCACCTGGAAATAAAAATTGCTGATGATATCATTCATTTGAAGTCTTCAGAATTTGTTAAGTATTTGGGCGTATACATTGATAGACACATCAGATGGGATATTCACATAAAAAAAACTGTTGGTACTCTGAGGAGTATCATTTCAAAATTTTTATACTTCAAAAACATACTGAATACACACCAAATGAAAATCCTTTACCACGCACTAGTAGAGTCTAGATTGTCTTATGGAATCTTAGGTTGGGGAGGTGTTGCAAGCAGTTACTTAACTTTCCTAGACACTCTTCAAAAAAATTCCTGAAAATTTGCTTCAATAAATGTCAAACGTATTCATCGAACTTGCTATATTTTGAAAGTAAAGTACTGGACCTTAGGCAAATTTACTTTCTACGTGTAGCAATAGATCAATACAAAAATAGAAGTTATTTAAGAAATATTGATCACAATTATGATACTAGGGCAAAAACAGAAAACATGATACGCACTGAGTATTCATCCAAAACTATAGGTCAGAGAGGATATACTTATCTAAGTACGAGAATATTTAACAACATTCCCAGGAATATCAAAGATTCGAACTCCATAGTGTTATTCAAAAAAAAAACCAAACAATACCTCCACGAAACTAAGAGAAAAATAATACATAATCTAATAGACCCAAATAAAATTCCCTGTACTAATATGTATTGATTGATAGGAAAACTGTAAATATTGTTACTGATACTGGGTATTATTGAATATTATCATTATATCTATAACCTTTTATTTTGTTGTATTGTTTAATTAGTATTTCGGATAGTTACTACATTGTAATGCTCAATAACACTCCACAACCACGCGCTGGCTTCTTAGCCTTAGTGGTTTATTTGTTTATTCGAACATTGCAATTTTTGTACATTGTTCAAGTCTATATTGTCAGTATCATTATTATTATTGTTGTTGTTATTATTATTGTACTTTTCATTGTACTCTTTTTTGTACTTTTTATTGTGAATAAACATTATTATTATTATTATTATTATTATTCATTAACCGATTTCGATGAAATTTTGGCCAGTGATATATTGAGACCTCTTGAATACAGTGGTGTTTTCCAAATTTTGATGAAAGTTCTGAAATTGAATTTGTGGATTGAATGACACATTTTTAAAATTTCATTCCCAAATAATTTTTTTATTGATTGACGCATTCCAACGTAATTTACATATAAACCATTTAAAGATGTCGCAAATCCATTGGTGTAGTCAGATTTTATCTAAAAAAATCGCTAGTAGTTTTTTGAGATTTTTCAATGATTAGTTGACCTTGGAAATGGAAATTTATTCATTGTAATTTTGTGTCCTAGTGGACTACCTCACGAAAAAATTATAATTATTATTATTTCAATCGGTTAAAAAATGTAAGTTTTATAAGTGTGCTTCCATATTGAATGGGCCACATTGTACAATATTTTTTTCTTTCCCGCATCTCGAAGGTCGACAAAAAATCACAAAACCAGAAATTACTTTAATAGTTCTTGATTTTTTTGAGTACCTAACTTTTCACGTATCACTTTACGAATAATTTAAATTACGACATACCGCGAAATGAAACGAATTCTTGCTGAAATGAAAAATTTATAGAAATGTTTTTTCAGATATACCATGTCCCAGCTGTGAAAAAAAGTACAAGGTGAAATCAAGTCTCCTCAGGCATATCAGATTAGAATGTGGTAAACCTGCAAGTTTTCAATGCCCCTACTGCCCATATGCTTCAAAACAGAAAGCTCCCCTTCGAGGCCATATTTTAAGGATTCATAAAATACATTAGACTTAATAAATCAAATGTTAACGTAAGGTCTCTGATATTATGAGTTTGGAAACAGAAGAGGAATAGATCCAATGATTTCAATCCGTTCAATATTTTACTTACACTTTTGTACGCGCCTTCAAATTGCATGTCTATCATTCATTTAGATATGCATTTCTTATTGGAAAATCGTTTAATTGGATTGTCTGAATAAAATCTATACATACTCAATTTACATACTATCAATCGTATATTGCTTCCTAAACAGATTTTTTCTATTTGTATTATTATTTTTAGTTTCATTTTGAAATAAAGAACTTTATACTTACTTGAGATCCCCTTATTTTTCGATAACTTTCCCATCGAAGCGATTGGGGTTGATTTAGGAAAAAAGTATTATAACAAAAAAAAATGGTAATATTGAAGGTTATGCTCTTTTTTATTCCCTACACTCTACATTGGTCATATTGAATGCAATGAAAAAATGACACAACGATAAACAAAATTTGCTTCACCTATTCATAAAGAATATATGTATCAACGTATTCAGTAAACTACTTGTGCTATCGTGATACTTTTTTCATGGTTTCCAGATTCAACATCCCCTAGAATTGTTTATACTTTGTCAACAAAGTGGTATTGTATGCCTAGGTGGTGAAGTGGCATTTTTCAGGACGAAAGAAGATAACTTCTTGAGGCCTGAAAAAGCACTTTACTGTCGTCATTCACACATCATTTTTTATCCAACACAATAATTGTTGGTAGTATGTTTTCTACAAAAATTTTATTTATAATGTTTTACACTTTTGTACGCGCCTTCAAATTGCTTGTCTATCATTCATTTAGATATATTTTTTTTGTTTTTGGTTTACAAAATCAATTTTTTTTTATTATAAAAACTAACTTCAAACAAACATCAAATATGACAGCTTATGATTTAATGAATTTGCAGACATTGACAACTGCTAACAATTTATTTTTATACTAACGTTTAGTGGCGTTGCCACCTAACGTGAAAGATGTATGGACCCGCCCATTTTTCTCAATCAATATCAGAACTATCTAAAAAATGTTCGAATGAAAGTTGAAGGGTATTTCATTCTGCATCTTTGTGGGAATTCAAATATTTTTTTGATGTTCTATTGGTGGGTGAGTGACGTCATCGGCATTTTTTTTAATAAAATCATATGTCATGTTTTCTATCGTTAGAAAGCTTGTTTTTTTTTGTAACAGTAGACTGATATTATTTCAACTCTCTCGTTGGATACCAATGACATATTAGGGCACAGTGTGTTGCGTAATATTTTATTCACTCTGTACTTTACTTACAAAGTGCTTGATTTGTTCAAAAACTTACTCAGTTGTGTAGCATAAGGCAATTTGAATCAGACAGTGGCGTACGTTAGTTTTCACAAAGAAAAATGTTAAACACATTTACGATGTTTTGGATAATTTTAAGTATCAGAAACTAGAACTAATCCATTAATAATTGAAGAAATATTTGATATGAAGAGAACTATAGCTACAATCGAGTGGCCAGCACGAAGTCCGGATCTCACACTTCTTGACTTTTTTCTATGAGGTCATGTCAAAAGTATAGTCTGTCGACAGACCTAAAGGACAAATGGATCCAATACACTAAAACAAAAATAAAATATATTATTTTACATCAAATATTTCTTTAATTATTAATGGATTATTTACAGTTTTTATACTTCAAATTATCCCAAACATCGTAACATATCAAGTAGAATTTTTTACTGAAACAACTATTCAATGTAGGATTTAATTTTTTAAATGAAAACTTACGTACGCCACTGTCTGATTCAAATTGCCGTATCGCTAAAATATTTGTCTGGCTACATTCCTCAACTGAGAAAATTTTTGAACAAATCAAGCAATAGGTGAGTGAATTACAGAGGTGGACAAAAAATTACGAAACACACTGTATTATCGAGAGATTTGAAATAATATTCTCATGCAAATATAACATGTGAGTATCTGAGTACCTAAAATATGTTTTGTTTTGTACCACTTCACATAACCCTTCTACGATATTTACGGAGTAAATGAAAATCTTGGATATTTTAGTTAATAGGGAATTATTATACTGAAGTAGAATAACACATATTTTAGGGAGGTACTCGAATGTTATATATGTCATATGTTATATTTGCATGATAAGGTGGGAGCCTTCAGAAATGATATACCTACACTTTTCCTTTTCCATCTCTGATAATTATTAGCAAAGTTATGACAAATCATCTAGTTTTTGGCCCTGCTGGAAATTGCAGCGGCAGGTAAACGTTAACCTGACATTTGATGTCTGCGTTCAATCACGTTTTCTGAGAAAACGAGCGTATTCTATAAGAAATTATTGGGAATAATTTTTGTGGATAAATAAATCATCCTTCACCCTGTTGATTTTTTTGCGATAAACCATATACTTTCCAAGATCACAGCACAAATATTTTTAATCATTTTTCTAGTTTGGCATGGTTCCAAATTACTTGCATACTTAAATTGGTCGATCCCTATCTCCAAACCTTATTGTAATAGATTATTAAATTATTAAGAATGTAAAAAAATGGTGGTTATAAAACAAGCAATCATTAATATTAAATGTTCAATAGGGAGACTATCAGGCTCTAGACATAAACGTATACCCTCTTTCTAAAACATTCAGTAACATTTGCCAATATACGCGGGCTCATATTCAGAAAAGCTTCTCTGATGCGCTGTTTCAGATTGTGTGGTGTTGATGGAGGTGTTTTATAAACGATTCCTGTAATGGGACTGAAAAATAATTGGTTGACAATTCTAAAAACAAAATTCCATTTGAAAGCTGTTCGAAAAAAATAAGGACCTATTAAATATTGACACATTAATCCGCCCCATACATTCACTGGGTATCTGTGTTGAGAGATCAATCATCAAACCTGACATTACATTTTCACACAATAAGAGATATTTCAGAAACCATTAAGATTAGGCGAATTAAACCTTGACAAAAATTGCCTTTATTTCGATCGTAAAATCCGAAAAAGAAGTGATATACAGGGTATTCCATATGAAATATAACAACTCTGATACGTTTCGTGTTTCTGATACACCCTTTACAACATGAAAATATATTGAATTGGTCGCTTAACTCGTGAAAAAGCTACATACCATGCCCTGCATAACACTAACGTTCTTAAGTCTGCTCCAAATACTGTAAAATTATTTATGTAAATAAAAAAAAAATAAGTTCCGCCTGCAGATTCGAATACAGTACCCCTCGCATATGGGCTCGACCATTAGACCGATAGGCTATCAGACATACTTTACATGAACATTCAGGCTACCTAAGCAAATCTCATATCATGCCCATTCATTAATTTTTTTGAGAATAACCCGGCCGCTGAAGTTGATTGCCAGACTTGACTATAATTGTTCTACGAGTATTGGTACCTAAATCGTCACGACTTACGAAATGCTGGCAATAGCAACAATGCAGTAGTTACCTATCACAAAAATTCACGAGATAGCGCTATATGGTATTATTAGGACTGTTCTTAGCATGAGAGTAGATGAGAAATATCCAACATTGATTTGATCGCGTCTTTATAGCCATCTCAGGAAGAGTATAGTAACAAGCTAATATGCAAGTACATCAGAAATTCATGAGAATAGACATATGACATAACTTTTTTTTTGTAAAATAGCGTTTTTTGAGAAAGACGCATACATAGATGAACTTAATAAGCAAAACCTGAGCTATATACAAAATATTACCCAAATCGTTAAAGCAGTTTCCCAATCGGAAATATACAAGGTGTCCCAAACTTAATAATGGAGAACGGAACACAACATTATTTTGAAAATTGGGTTTCATAGGAAACTGGCTTTGTTCTATCGATCTGAAATATTTTCAGCACTGTGGTGTTGCTGCTTTTATTGAAAAGTAGCAACAACTTTGTTATTTGAAATGGGTCACCCTGTATATTATTACATTTTTTGCTTCGCTACTACTTTCCGATTATTTTTGTATAATATTTCCCTATATCTATCTCTAATGGTTTTCGAGAAATTCATTGATTTCCTTAATTTTTGGTGCGAAACAAGGCGTTTCAATTGTTTATTACTACAGTATTTAGATTCATAGAAAGTCCAAATTTGGGAAGTAGTTTGACAGTGTCCTGTGTATTAGTTACTTCTAAGGGAATTCGTCCTCCATTATACAGGGTCCTTAAAAATTTGTGATTTTACCGATAGATACAAAAGTGGTGAAAAGTGCCTTTTTTCAAGTGGAACACTCTATACATTATTGAATATCCTGAAAAACCATTAAATTTGCTTTCAAATGATGTATTATGTTCCCATACATAAATAGTCAGGTTTCCGATATAAAAGTTTCTATAAAAATTGGATTATTTTGCCATATTTTTCATCAGGTAGCCATGAAATAAATGAAATGAAACATGACATTATGAAAGTTCGACGGTCAGAGCATCAATGATAAAATATTGGAGCTTTCTTTAACGCAAATTTGATTAGAAACGAATCAAAATTAAATACTAATCAAATAAAGTTTTGATGAAATTTTTTATTCTTTATGGTCAGACTGATCAAATTACTTATAGCAAGAACATGTGAAAGGTTCTGCAGTATATTGAGGTGTGTGACCGATAAGATGACGAACTGATTGTACAAAGAATGACTAATATATACAGGGTATTCCATACTCGATAGCCGCATACGTTTCTGGAAACCTGGGATATAAATATTTGAAATATTGTATGCCACAATAAGATATTGCGATCTAGCTCTTGAATAGATTTTCGCGGTTGCAGTGTTGCCACCTCCACTTATAACTGATATCGACTTTCTAATTTCAAATGCGAAAAACCCAGTATTTCATTCCGTCTTTGGATTCTACTGATAAATACAAATACCTTTTACCATTTATCGAATATCGATTATTTTGAAATTGTTTTTCAAATACCTGGTTATCTGTTACCCACACAGGACTCGAATTCGACTTTCGTCCAGAAAATATTGAGTTATTCCATTAACATCGATGCATGATTTAACCATATTTTATGCACGGTGTTTGAAAAACATTTTTTATATATAATCAAGCCTTTTGTTTTTTTTTATTTCCCCATATCAAACTAAGGAGCATACCTAAATCCACAAGGACTTTTTGTACTAACAGGGTAGGCGTAGAAATACCCCAAGACGTTAATATCATTAATTTCGTCACCAGTTATCGGCCTAACTTAATTTCTCGACGCTTCACGTCACTAATCACAGCACAATTCCTTTCAATACTTCGGAAGATTTCTATAATCATTTGTAGTAAATTTGGATGAAGTTCATTGAATTTCCTGCATGTTCTTAAAACAATTCTCACCGTGAATATAAAACAAATTCAAAATATTTGCATTTGAATATGCATTGTAATCTTTTTCAATACTTTCCCCTGACAGAAACACCATGAAAATCACTGCTTGGTCTGCTTGTCAAACTAAAAGTTTATTTTGCTGTTTTCTGGTCACGGCACACTACAGATCATTTCAATTGGGAAATATTACCTATTTCGATTCTTTATGTGAGAGTTGAAAATTATAGATAAAATTTACGTGAATGAACGCACAAATATTTTATTATTGATGCAGTGACAAAATAGTCTAATTTTTATAGAAACTTGCTTTTATTTTCGAAACTTGACGATTTAGGTATAGGAAAATAATACATCATTTGAAAGCAAATTTTATTGTTTTTCAGGATATTTGATTATGTACTTGGTGTTCCATTTGAAAAAATGCCCTTTTCACCAGGTTTTTATCTATCGGTAAAATCACAAATTTTGAAGGACCCTGTATAATGGAGGACGAATTTCCAACAACTAATTCACAGGACATTGGCAACCTACATCCAGAAATTTGAGCTTTTTACGATTTCAAATACTGTAGAAATGAACATTTAATGAAAGCTATGTTTCGTACAAAAAATAAGGAAATCAGTGAATTTCTCGAAAGCCATTAGAGATAGGTATAGGGTATAGGGTATACAATAATAATCGAAAAGTAGTAGTTAAGCGAAAAATGCAATAATATTAAGGGTATCCTATTAGAAATATCGAAGTTTTTGCTACTTTTCAATAGAAGCGGCAACACCGCAAAACTGAAAATATTTCAGATCAATAAAACAAAACCAATTACCGAATAAACTCCATTTACAAAATGACCCTACGTTCCGTTCTCCAGGAACGTAGTCCATCGAGTTTGGGACACCCAGTATACAAGAATTGCTCGTTTGAAGAGATAAGATATTTATGATGAAGTGATAGAAACACTTAGTTTTTGGCGTTGAGTTTTTGGATTTAAAAATTATGAACATACATACAATCAACAGTATCTGAAATAAAAAGAGTTGGCATAAAAGGTAATTCAATGTCTACAATATGTCTTGCCATGTAAATATATTTCTCGGGGCAGACGTCGAGAAGATGGGGATCGAAGGAATACTTACTTGATATTTTTATTTGTATAAATATTGTATAAACATGAGACTATTTTGATCTGTACAAACTTTTTTCACGACATGTCATGGTGTTATACAGGGAGTCCGGTAAACCTTGTACAATATTGATACTGGTGATAGACCAGGTCATGACTGTCCAGAATATCAGAATTTCACCTCAGTAAAAACCTCACCGTTTTCCAGATAATGGACATTTTTTGGAATTCTAGAAAATCTCTACCTCCCATTGGATTTGTGAGTGCCATGTCTACAAATCGAGACCAATTCAAATATTTTTGCTGCTGAAGATTACTGATGAGTGATGCTTTCAGACGTAGAGAACAGTTTTCCAGAAAGTGATACCATTTTTCAAGAAATGAGGGTAAAATGCCAGATTTGAGTTTAATCAATTTTTTTAACAAATGTTTGACATTATTATCTGAAAAAAGCATAACCACGTGGAGTTAAAAATTCATTACAAAAGAATGCACATTTTGTCCAGACTCTACCATGGTATAGATCATACTATAATTATTTTTGGGGGGAGTAATATTTCCACTGAATTAGAGGGTGGTGTTATTCTAGGCTTCCTTCTACTTTTATGCTCACGTCGAAAAAGTATTTTGTTTCGATATTATTCTCAAGATAAAATGTAGAAATGGTTATTAATAAGAAACAATAAATTGCTTGGTAGCATTGAATAGTATGTCAATAAAATTAACTTTTTATGTAATCAGTCTCAATAAATTATTATCGAAAGGAAATTGTCGATTATCCGATAAAGCACCGCTGAATACACGAATTCGTGTGATAAATGTCGCAATTGACCAACATCCAGATTACAACGAAATTTCAGAGATCGAAAGATTGTACAAATAAATAAGTACAATAGTTTTTAAGAGGTGAATCTTTGTAGAAAATTAAAGGGGGCCTTTCATGTTAACAAACACTATTAGGCCTTTCCTTGAAACGTTACACGCTTCCAAAAATGAGAAAGAATATTTTCTTTTTCTTCAAATTGATGAAGAGTTGAAGGAATTATATTGTGTGGGCATATTCTACCAATAACAGATCACAACACCAGTTCGAAATAAACTTATGGACGGGAATCTTAAATGACGAAGTAATTGGCCCTCATGAATTGCCACAAACCTTAAATGGCAACATTTATTTGAATTTCCTGCAAAATGAACTGCCCCTTCTTTTAGAAAATCTACCGTTGGTACTGAGACAAACAATGTGGATTCAAAATGATGACTGCCCGGCGCATTATGACGTACGAGTTCGGCAGTATTCGAATCAAATATACCCACGGCGATAGATAGGACGCCTTGGTCCAATCCTGTGGCCGCCCAGATCCCCAGACCTTAATCCATTATATTTCTTCTACTGAGAATATTTGAAAGAACTGGTTTACTCCACAACTATAACTGACGTGGAGTAATTGAGACGGCGTATTCACACTGCCGCTCAGAGTATCGCTGATTCGGGGGCTATACCGCATTTGAAAAGGTCCTTCTTGAAAAGATGTCTCTGCATACGAGTGAATGGGAAACAATTCGAACATTTATTGTAATATTTTCAGTGCAATGATGAATAAGCGTTATTGTGGTTTATTAGTGTATGTTGATTCATAAAAACTTTGATTTCGTGTTTACTTTTTTACATATCATTGAATGATTCTAAGTAACTGTTTCGTTATTACTCATGATTATTTCATCATTTCGTCTTGATAGGATAATAATAAAATACATTATTGACAAAGTCTACACAGTTAATTTTAGCTCAGAATGACACCACACTCTGATTCACTGGAAATATTACTCCCTCCAAAAGTTTTAGTATGTTCTATACCATGGTAGAGTCTGGACAAAATGCGCATTCTTTTGTAATGAATTTGCAAATCAATATGGTTATGCTTTTTTCCGATAAGAATGTCAAACTTCTGTTTTAAAAAGTTTTTTAAACTTCTGTTTAAAAAACTGTTCTATACATCTCAAAGCATCACTCATCAGTTATCTTAAACAGCAAGGATATTTGAATTGGTCTCGATTTGTAGACATGACACTCAAAAATCCAATGGGAGGTAGAGAAAAATGCCCATTATCTTGAAACAGGTGAGATTTTTACTGAGGTGAAATTCTGATATTCTGAACAGTCATGACCTGGTCTTTCACCAGTTTCAATATTGTACAAGGTTTACTGGACACCCTGTATAAATCTTTTTCTGTTTATACAATCACTATGGATCTTCATCAAATAACGACCAAGTCAATCAGAAATGTATAAATATTTCTCATTTTGGTACAAATGCTCACCTATTGGTTTGAGAAAATGCACCTTTTACTAGAACATGTTAGATAATTTCGAATTAAATAATAAAGGTTTGAATTCAACCCATCTTGTATGTTTAATGATTGTAATTTTTTAGTGGACGATATGAAGATGTACTACACTTGTCCGAAATGTCCAAAATTGTATAAACATTTGAACAATTTGAAACGACATCTGAAGTACGAATGTGGAAAAACTCCTCAGTTCTGTTGCATGCTATGTACGAAGGCATATACCCAGAAGAGCAGCTTGAAGGCTCACTTATTCAAACATCACAATTCTGTTCTTTCGCCCGCTATCCAAAGCGAAGAAAACCAGCAAGCCAATTGACAGGTGGGCTAGTTCCATCCGGGTCTAGGAAAATTTCCCGACTGAAAATTCCCCGACAACAGTTCACCGACCGGATGATTCCCCGCGAGGAATATTTCCCGGCGACGGCGAAAATTCCCCTACAAACAATTCATCGAGTGAAAAATTCCACGTCAGATATAATAAATATAAATTTTGTGAGAAGTGATTTTTCAATCTGACCAGAACGAACAGACCTTACGTAGACATTTTAGTGACTAGAACCTGTACGCATACATTTTGCGATGATTAATTTTTTTTTCACCAAGTGATTAACTTCAAGAGGAAAAATTAAAAAAATTTACATACAGAATTGTCCTTATTCTTACCCATTAGATATATCTGCTAGATACCTGCGTCTTATTTGTTTCAAATCAATTTCACAATATTGCCTTATCTACCAAGTAGGTAATGTTGATTTAAATGGATATGCCAATTATTAACATAATGTGATAATTAACATGCTTGGATATATTCAAAAGGGAAGAAACTTTGGATGGTGACGAGAAACCGACATGAACGAAATGTAAAGAGAGAAGGAAGTGCACGAAATCCATAACAATTCATAAGTTCCCGAAAATTTTAGGAATCCATTTAAAACGGTTTTATTCGACAGAAAGATTCCAAAGAAAATTGAATGTTGCCATCGATTTTCCTTTCTCTCGTAACTCGGAATCATAATCGATTATTTTCAATGCTTTTATGGTATTACTGAATGAATATACTGTCTGCCCCATATTGCAACATCTCCACAACGCATCTTTCATCGACAGACACACTTAATATCCTATTAGAATTATTATAATAATTCTAAAGTGAAAGTCTTTCAGCACTGAACTATTCCTCGGTCCTGTTATTGTGGAGTGGATGAGACGCATTCCAAATCACAGATTAATTTTGATATAAATCTAAAAACTCCATTATCGTTTCGTTTGACTACTTCATTATTGACAAACTAGGCGTATTTAGCATAAATAGAGCAGCGCGCTGCTATCTACTAAATGATCACACCGTACGAATACGTCGGCCTAATAATAAAACCGAGTAACTCCATTCTGATCATTTTACAAGAGGAAGAAAAAACATAATAATGATGATTTGAAGCATTATTTATGAATTATAAATTTTATTCAACACATGACATTATTATTGTCATTTTAGACAAGTAAACTATCAAATAACACACTAGTGAGTTATTTGATTGTTTACTTGTCTGAAATGTCATTAATGACAGTCATAACTGTCATGTGTTGGATAAAACATTGTATGCCACTCGTGTGTTATGTTGAAAATAAGTCACGCGAGAAAGATTTATACCACGAGGCCGTTAGGCCGAGTGGTATAAATTCTCAAGTGACTTAGGCAACATAACAGTACCATAAATAAATATTATTCTTCAATTAAAACACACTATACATTATACGAACGTGTAAGTGAACATATTTCAGTTTTTTTGTGAGTTACGTGTTTAACTACCCATTACCATTGGAGTTAAGTGGATTATGTTGGTAGTTACGAACTGTCACTTTGTGAGCTTGAAGTGATTTATGAAGCGAATCAGGAGTTAAGTGGCCAGTTCCATTATTTTCCGGGTTCTGGTTGCCATTATTCTGAAAACAAAATTGAATCGACCATGAGAAACCAACACGTAACTCCAAAATTTTATCAGTCCAGGTTTCTTTTAGTAGAACAAACTACCTAACTCTAAAGAATGTTTTCTAATACAACCCCTCATCTCCAATGACAAACGTTGTCAAAACACGTATCACCATTTTTCTCACCAAATAAGAATATAATAACAAATCAGTCAAGTTATTTGGAATTTGAATCCCTTCAGATATTGTAAATATCATTGAAACAGAGGGAGTGATTACCTGAATATAAATAATCTGTACTACTCTGATGTAATAGTAACTCCATTTTTATGAACAGCTTGGTATGAAACTTGTTCGACAACAAAATACGTAACTCCAGAGTACAGTTTATTTCTCTTAATTTAACGTCTTAATGAACAAAATGTA
Organism: Chrysolina haemoptera; assembly: GCA_958298965.1. Classification (NCBI taxonomy): domain Eukaryota; kingdom Metazoa; phylum Arthropoda; class Insecta; order Coleoptera; family Chrysomelidae; genus Chrysolina; species Chrysolina haemoptera. The sequence continues at coordinate 36,245,906 of OY282586.1, read as the reverse complement.
ATATAAAATCCTAATGATACAAGACGATAAAGATACTTACTTCAACGGAAGTCAACAGCAACGTTGTGAAGTGACGAGAAACAAAGAAAACAAGTTGAAAACAAGCGCGTGATGGTGTCACCACTCGATGAATGTAAACAAGTCGGAGTTACCAGGTTTGCAAAACAAAATACCCTACTGAATGATACGTAGTTTGAAATTTTCTTTTTTGTGACTTCAATACAATACAATTCATTGAAGTTATGAGGTTTTCTGTAAATATGCAGAATTCGCCTGCCAATAATTAAGCATAAAAATCTCAAATATAATATTTATGGAGTTACGTGGTTATTACGTGGGTATTATATAGGATGACGATATGTGGATCAGACAGATCTTTGCTTGTTTAGCCAATATTTGCGCTTTTGATTTATACATTCACCGACATCGATAGGAACATTTTTAAATTTCACCAATATACCCTTTATAGCAATTTTTTGCCTTTAAATACTCCATATTCACATATTCGTTCATATGCCGAATATTTGAATATTTGTGACAAATATCCGAATGTGTGGAGCCGCCTTTATGGACAGACCAAAAGAAATTATGGAAGCTTAGATATAAGTAAACATAATAAAATTATGAATAAAGTTGGCGACCCAAAACCTTATAGTTTACTATATAACTTGATAAAATGAATACTGTTCACATGATAATAATTAGCATATACATTCAATTCAACACTACCTCATTAGTAGATAAGGCAATATTGTGAAATTGACTTAAGACAAGTCGCAGATATCTAGCAGAGATATCTAATGGGTATAAATAAGGACAATTCTGTATGTAAATTCAGTTTAATCTTCATCTTGAAGATCACTTGGTGATTGAAACACGTGTCGAGGTGTTAAAAATAGCAGCTTGGTGTTGCGAAAAATCTCCAGTATGCTCATTACTACACCAAAGGTTCCTAACAGTGCAGTGCAAGTATCCTAAGGTAGATATTTGAGTGCGTAGGAATTGAACACATAAATTTTGTAAGGAGTAATTTTGTCTGTGGAATTTTCCATTCTATCAATTGTTTGTCGGGGAATTTTCATCGTCTGAGAACTATCCTTGCGGGAAATGATTCAGCCGGCGAACTGTTGTCATTGAATTTTCCGTCGATGAATTGTTGTTGGGGAATTTTCCGGTTCCTGTTTAATCGCATCAGTGAAGCATAGGATCAGTTTATAGTTATATAACGTTACATTAACACTTTTATATTAGATAAATAATTATATTTATATCAAACCTAAAAATTGTTTAATTCATTACGAAACCATTTCATATTATGTGTTAACGTAATATAGTTCAAGATTGAACATGCACCTTCGAAGAGGGGCAGCTCCGCACCATAACTGTCCAAGTATTCAGTTTGCTTTTCGTATGTCCCAATTATCTATACTTACCCAAAAAATTAATTTTCAAGGATTGTAATATTATTATTATTTGTAGAATAACCTTTTCTCTGAAAAGAGACGCCTATATAGATGAACTTAAAACGCAAAACTTTATTTAAATACAAAATTTGAGCCAAATTATTAGAGCTCTTTCAGAGTTCAAAAAATCCATATTATTATTATTAATATTACGGGTAAAATCACATTTTCTTCGAAAGGCGCCTATATAAATGAATTCAAGTAGCAACACCTTACCTAAATACAAAATTTGGTTCAAATCGTTGAAGCCGTTTTCTAGATCTAAAAATTATCATTAGTATTATTATTATCGGTAGAATCGTGTTTTTCCAAGAAGGAAGCCTGTATAAATAAACTCAAAAATCAAAACCCTATCTACATACAAAATCTCTCCCAAATCGATTGAGCCGTTTCCGAGATATATCAAACTGTGCGTTTTGTTTACGAAAACTGTGCTATTTGTTTACTGTGCGTAAGGAGCTATTTACTGCGGCTGTGAGTCGTGTATTTTTGCCTAATTTCTGCAATGTCTATAGGTAAAGTATTTTACGTTCTAGAACATAAAAGACCTTTACGTTCTAGAACAAGAAAGGGCCACTTCGCTAACTGAGATTTTTAGGAAAATGTCAACATTTGAGTTCAGTTTTCGTAAGAAATTATTTATTGACAGCTCTCGTCATATCACTCTTACACGTCATGCTTTCATATGGATGAGGTTATAAAATAATGGGTCAACCCACAGTCAGCTCTATAGTTTAGCGTCAGTGGATGGAGTCCCCTCATAATTGAGGGTTTCATCATTTTTGCTTATTGTAGAATAACACTTTGCGATTCCTCTCGTTACCCTCCTTGCACGTAAAATTCGAGAGAAGGAGCGATCCCATTCCCACATCGTTTCACAGGAAGCTGACTCGCACACTGGACAGTCTTTGGCCTTCGACTCCAACTACTCACATTCAACGAAGAAAGACATCGCTTAGAAGAGCGGGGCAATATGGAGTGATAAGGTAGCACTCCGGACCGAACTGATTAGTACGGAGTGATTTGCGCCAAAATGGATATCCAGAGAAAATCTTCGAAAATGTAAGAAGACAAGCCATTAACTCCAAAACAATCGCTGAAGAACAACCTGGGCTTGTAGTCCACCTACCGTACACCAACGGAATCTCCGAAAAGGTAAGAGGGATTGGGAACAAATACAACTATGAAAGCTCCTTCAAATCCGGAGAAAAGTTGAGGTATTTCTCACGAAAACCAAATCAAAAAAGCTACATTTGCATTCAATACGAGTTTTTCACACTTGTCTTATAAGTAGTTACGTATTTTCAATTCTCCAACTTTGGGTTTGAGACATTCCTTAGAAAGTGAAATATTAGATTTCATGTGTGACAAATGCGCTAAAGAGTATGGCTGCCTATATACTTTGAACAGACATATCCGTACTATTTGCCAACCAATAGTTCAGTATGAATGTCAGAGTTTTTTTTATCGTTCAATATACGTGTGAAGTAGTAATATTAAAATTCGGATTCAGCACCCAAAAAAACATATAAAACGAGTGAGAAAAAACTACCATATTTTTTGCATTAATTTGGTCTGAATAAATGAAAATTTGTTGATTGTTTTCAAATCTGACAATTTTTTTTGTATTTCTATTTTTTGCATGATCTTGTTGAATTTTCAGATTCACGATTCAGTGGTTCGAAATATCGCCAATATGGTAAAGAATACAGCTGATGCCCGTATAACTTGAAAAGCCATATCAGTACTACTTGCAAATCAAGAGTTGTTTATAAATGTCATATTTGTTTTGTGAAGTTCAACAGAAAAGATCATTTGGGAGGCATTTATGACTTCTGCTCATCATGGAAATGCACTGAAAGTGAATGAAATAATAAAATTATCGGATGCAATACACAGAGAATAATTCGCCTGATGTCATTAAGTATCAGTTATTTAGAAAGTGCCTTAATTTATGTTATTAATTTGTAAGTTTCATAAAACAATTACCCTGTAGAAAAAATAACTCTGCCAAATTTGAATGGTAATAAAATAAACAAGTTTTAAGGCTTCCTTTGGTTATAATCTCCAAGGGTCATAGTTTTATTGAAATTCTGGAAAATTCTGATTACTGAGAAATAGGTGTCTGGTAAGTCACCATATCGCCGAAAATTTCGGATCGGTCAGTGTCGGTTTCTGAGTTTTCAAGCAATCGGCTGCACATATATGGACCCCTTGTCACTTGTCTTCAGTCAACAATTTGGCTAATTGGAAATCAATTTGAAAAAAATATGATTTTTTTCTTCAAAAAACAATTAAATGTTATGCTTTCATACCCCAAGACTTTTTTTGAGATGAATCTTAGCTTTTTGATCCAAAGTTTCGAAACTTGCACTTGTTAAAATGAGTCTAATTGACAAATGACGAGGTTACCGAGGAAAAAGTACGGTTACTCTGGTGATAGATAAATCACGGACTTTTTTTTGCACTAGTGCGAAATAACTAATTTTGGTGTACTAGTTTTCAGTGCTGAATGATACGTATTTTAAGTAGGTCTTCTAAAAAGGTATTTTTCGTCCGGTAAGCAGATGAGTTCGTCGTCTATTCAGCTCTTACCCAAGTAGCAATTCAACGTTGCGGCAACGCATTCGAAAAAGTTGTGCACCCAAACATAAGTTGCGTTGCCGACGTCAACACAACGTTGTCATAACCCTGTTTTACAACAATGTGGTCAATAATTTTTGGGTTTTTACAACGTTTCTGCTGCAACTGTAGGTAACAGTTTGTCGTTTCCTAAACGTTGCTGAATTTACTTAAGAACAATGACAGTTCATTTTTTATGGTGTTCAGAAAATAGTTGATTTATCAACCAAATAATTACTTATGGCCAAAATGGACTCTGAGAAAAAACTTTCTGGCAACTACTACCGCAAGTTATTATCGAAATATTTCATGCTCAATATTACCAAAAAATAACGATTACGAAACAGAAATTGCCAACGCATTACATTTATTTTACTGTCAAATATACCATTGTTTCATGCTAAAAAACACGCGGGCTTTCAATCTGTTGCGAACATTTCAAATGTCAATATACATTCAAGCGTGAACTAAACGGATTACCTATGAATTATTTCTAGAAAACTAAAATGAGGCTTCAAAATCCTTTGTAAATGTTTGTTTTACATTCCAAGTTTTAATGGCCGACCATGTGTCCAAAGAGAATTACACTTCCACTATGGCGTAGGAGTAAACAAGTTGTAACGCGACCTTGGTTGTCAGATAACTAAAAATATATTACTTTTTTACGTTAGTCTGCCAGACAACTAACTTTATAACCGAAGCGCGACTGGAGTTGCTTATCGGATTAAAAACTGACTCAATTTTAACTAACGAATATATTCCGCTTCACAGTTGTTTCTCCTGGCTATAAACAGTTCCTCTGAAAAAGTAGTTGCTTTCATTAATATCTCTCTATTTAAGATTTCCAAACTGTCTGTCTTTATGTTAGCTTTGCCCGTGAAGTTTCTTCACGACTTATTTTTTTTTTGTCTGTATGAGAAGGCAGTGCATTTGTAAGCACTTTTCATTAACCATCCGAAAGTTAGGTTAGGATCATTCCAGTACTTTTTCCTTTACTATAAATACATTTTCTGTCAAACAATTTAGCAAATAATGATCCTTGTCACTGAAATGAAAAAAATATAATAAATTGGGTAAATCCTCATTATCTAACTTTCGCCTACACGTCCTCTGCAGTAAATATTTCAAGGAAGGTTAGTTGTGAAGATGACTCCGTGAAAACGTTTTCAACTCAACTGAAAAATTACCCACTGCTTAGTTTAATATCACAAGGTCGCTTTACCGTCGGGAAAACGTTTAAAATAACTGAAGTTGTCACTTACACGTTTTCAGAACATTATTCCCATTCCCAGAATATTTACTACTTGTAGTCGGTTGAGTAAACGTTATGACAACGTCGTAGCTTGACTGATGTCATGTTCAACGTTAAAACAACGTTGAAAGGTAGTTTAGAGAGCGTCGTTTCATAAATGACTAATTGCTACACCAACTACAACGTTCATTTTGGTGTATTATGTGGTTGTCGTCGCCAAAATGCTACTTGGGTAGACTATTATGGAAGTTCGTGGGGCGTATCTTAGTGGACTTAGTGGACAGTTTTATTATCGATTTTTGAGCAGGAAACTGTCTTACTATTTGTTAGAATTTAAGGCTACCTCGAGAAGAACTTCTGGTATATTTGGTAATTTTCGGTGCTTTTTGGTAGTTTTTGGAATATAATTACATCTCTGAATTTGGAAAGACTTTGTGCACTTTGGAATCTTAGTTCTTACCGAAACGAACCCGCCATTGAGTTAGAAGATACACGGAAAGAAATCCCTGTGTAGATTTTTTCCTTTAGCAGTGTAAAAAAATTGTGTAAATAATGTATACAGTTGTCGAAAATTAGTACACCTGGTTGTAATATATTTTTACCAATGATTGTTTATTTCGGTTTGTGGTGAAATTTTCCCCAGTTTTGTAACTTTTATACACAATATGTGTAATACATAATTGTGGATTAATTTTACACACTATTTATTCAAAAGGCACAACACGAAATGTGTAATGAATGATATAAAAAACCGTTTCGAGGGTTTCACCAATACTACTTTTTGAAATAAAAAATATGGTGATTACTCAATGAGGGTCGCGGGGGGGCCCATCAACTCAAAATTTTTAAATGGCACGGGGGGTCAAGTGGCACATCGTCGAGACGGAAATTCCATTCTCTTTACAAGCATCTAATTTTTTTTAAATTTCGTTAATATTATTTTTTGCAATTTCAATTCGAAATATCAAATATATATGCGGATCTGAATAATACTCATACCTCGATGAATTTGAACGATTTGATGTGGAACAATGAAACCAAATTTTTTTTGAAGGGTATTACCGATACTAATTTTTGAGAGAAAAAATATTGCAATTACTCTACAGATGGCGCTGGGGAAACATTAACTAAAAAATTTCGAAAGGCATGAAAATCGAAGTTGGGAAAAAAATTGTGGACAAAATTAAAAAATATTCAGATGGTTGTAAAGAGAATTGAATTCTCTTTTCAACGATGTGCCACTTGACCCCACATGCCATTTAAAAATTTTGAGTCGATGGGCCCCCCCGCGCCCCCTATTGAGCAATCACCAAATTTTGTATTTCAAAGAGTAGTGTTGGTGAAACCCTCAAAACAGTTTTTTATTTATGTTTCTACGTCGAACCGTTCAAAAGGTAACAGGGGGGGACTATAAAGAGCCGCACTGTATAGTCAACAGGGTTGTACAAAAAAAACAAAAATATCTGTGTCTGTAACATTTATACACAACGGTGTTGTTAACCAATTTACACAATATTGTGTAAAAAATTAATTCAAAGAATTATACACAATGTGGGTATATATTATTACAACAAATTAGGATAAAAAATAGTGTGCGAAATTTCTACACAAAATTGTTCACAAATTGTTTGAAAATTTTAAAGGATTGTGGAAAAACTACACACTTTTTTTTTTCGTGTATACCTGTCATGTTGTTGGAAAGTTCATTGAACTGATGTGTTCATCACAATAGTTGTCTTGTTTGCTGGAACAACTATTTCCAACTAATGGAAATTCTTTGCAATGTTGGTGTAGTGCAGAGTACAGAAATATTAGTGTTTTAACGCAGCGTATACAGGGTGAAGAATAATCCATAATCTGAAGTGAATCGTAGCAAAGAAGCTTTCAATACCACGGAGTCACCATCCAACGTACTTCTAAAAAACAGATAGGCTACTTACAATTCATATACTTTTGGGATATTATTCCATTTCATTAACTGAATTTACCTTATCTCGTCGTGCACCGTTTATGCTACATTTGGTATAAACTTTTGGGTCACCACTAGCTGTATATCTATAAATATCATTTTATCACTGTACTACCATTGATGATAGTGGTTGTACTACCATTGAAGATAGGGGTTGTACTCCCTCAGAGTCAAAACAAAGATACGATCGTGAGATTTTAATTTTTTTTTTTTATCATATTGCTTCGTGTATATGTGTTATATACAATCTGAAAATCAATAGAAAACCTCTGAGTTATTGTGTTTTTTGCAATTATACATTGAAGGTATGATATTTAATTATTGAAAACCCTGTCTGTTATCTATTAACCTAGGCTACAATCAATTTCAGCCTTATTGAATTTTCGTTGTACTAACAGTTTGAATAAAAATAAATGTAATAAATACTTTTCTGATAATAAGTTGTTTTCAGAATTCGGCTTCAGATGTTTGCAATGTAATAGGACCTACAAAAATCAAAATACTCTCAGTGTGCACCTGGCATTTGACTGTGGAAAGAACAAGGCATTCAAGTGCCCTCTTTGTGACTTCAGTTGTAAGAGGAAATTCAATTTGAAGACGCACATCTGCAAAAGACATCCTTATGATATGGTCGATTTCGATTCATCTCATATTGCTTCGAGCTGACGAATTACATAGGGAGGAAGAAATGATTCGTTTTCTCGAACAATAAGCTGAGAAGTGTTGTTATTGAACCAATTTTTCACTATCAAACTCGTACCCGGTCATTCTTCAGTAGGCTTATTTCAGAAATCTAAATTTGTTTCTAATTATGTTTTAAATTTTTTCCGATCGTAATGAATATTAAAAAAAACAAGTAAACAAGGAAGAATGATATGTTTGAATTATTCCAAAATATGAATAATTTGGAGAAAATATGTGCCTCGGAAAATTAATGCCATTCGTTGAATATGCGCACGGTTATATTTATATTGAATAAAAATCTTTCAACGTTCTCAAACTTGTGTTTTGCTCCATTCATACCAATATCCCCCAAAAAATGGTTGCCTTTATTGAACTAACTGATTTTTGCGAAAAGTGAGCCTCTCAGATTTAACTTCATTTCAGGTCAAGTACCGCAACTGAATCTTTGAATTTGCCTACGCTTAGAAACTCTTATTCAATGTGAAATTGAAAGGTAGTCACGAGAAAGATGTGATGGTGTTGTAACACTTTTTCTCGGAGTTGGGAATTTGGTACTTTTCCACCCAGGAACCAAATTTGGCAACACCCTGGTCGAGCCAATCGACCAGTATCCAGTCGTCAGTTATTTTGATCACTAACAGATCTTTCAAGTGAAGACAGGCTTTAAAAGCATTCACTAATGAATCTGAATAACAGGCTTTAATATCACATATATTTATCACACTTCCTGAAACTCGAACAGTGTTGGATAGGAGGACCGAAATAAACCACAATACAATTTATTTATTCACAAATGAAAAGATCTTGGAATTTACTTGTAAAATGCAGAATCAAGGACAAAAGTCACGTTGTGGCTGAATCAACTCAGGTAGGCAAGATTGGGGGGCACGTGAGTGAGAAAACCGATTTGTGGGCTTTCTCCACGATGGAATTTTGATAAATAGGAAAAGCTTTACAGACACTCCGACAGAAAGTTTTTAAATGTTGGATTTGTAATTTCCGTCAACAGGCTGCCCCCTTAGAAGTCCTCAAGAGACTTGTGCGAGATATGGAAGACGCAGCCCTCACCTTTCAACGTTTGATGCCTTGCACGAGGCCGGTAACGGCGCGGTGAATCGAACCCGCGTACTTTGGCTTAGCAAGCGGGCACACTACCTACGCGCCACCAAAATCCATCAATCCTGATAATCTCTCGTTCCGCTTCGCTTTTTATATTGCATTGAAAATCATGCTATTGTATCAGAAATTCAATATCATGAATTGACTTTGGATTGTTTTTTCAGAAATAAAAGAAATATACCCGTATTCCTGTGAAAAATGCAATCGTCGATACAAACACTCGCAGTCTCTCAACAAGCACAGAAAATACGAATGTGGAAAACAACCCCAATTCAGATGCCCTCACCTTGGTTGTTTATATGCGTGTAAACTCAAGGAAAATCTCAAGGCTCATCTGAAGAGGCATGAAAGGAAAGATGAAGAGAATTTGTTCTGCTGAAGATGAAATGAGTAATTCTAACCCGAACATTATAATTGTAACTCAGCTTCTAGAAAATTATAGTCCAGGAGATGGAATTTTTTGGAGTTTTTTCGTTCTCATTCTCCAAGATGGTGTACTTATATTAATAAATCTGTTCTCTTAGCGACAAGAAACAAGAATTGTTGAGCCTGGCTACAATTTCTGGATGGAATCATAAGTAAAAAACAATACCTTAATACACTTATTTCCCCAGTCATGAATATTTTGCATTCACTGAAGTGGAACATGAAGTTTATGAGAACAGCAGACTGGCTCATCTTAGATAGCGGATAATGGAACTGGCTGAAAATTAGCGGATTTAAAAATTTTTGCCGATTTTATGGATCTGACCCTTATTTTAATTTAGCACATACATTGTTACAAACATAAACTGCAATCAGAAATAAAACTATCTGATTCACGGAAATGGCAAATGAGTCTGGCGGCATCTTGAAAATGGGAAAAATTCAAAATTTTGCTCTTATTTTCCCTGGTTCGAAAATTTGTCACATGAAAGATTAAACTGTAATTACGTAGAAAATTTCACACCAAATTTCCTGAAATTTTAATCCTTCAGGGTACCCTGGGCGAAATTATTAAGTGGAAATGTTTTCGTCAAATATTTGACAGGTGATATTTTATGTTTATGTGCAAATTTAATTTAATTTTTTATATAAAAGGAGATAATATTTCATATTTATTTATTTACTAGATGTTTCGAACTTGTCTGGAAATATTTTCTACACGAACATCGCAGAATTTGCTAATTCTGAAATCAAAAACACTTTAATATACCAGTTGTCACTAGAATAATTCAGAAGCCTCGTAGCTGCGACGGTAAGATTTTGGCCTGATCAACTTCTCTCCTGGAAAGGGCCATGGCGGCCTTGGAAATTCTTAGAAATGCGAAGAGATAGTCGTTAGTGACATGCATGTTCAACGCTAACGGAGTCAATAGTAAGCTTTCGGTTATTATCGAGTTCATTAATAAGAAAAAGGTCGATGTGATGTTCGTCTCTGAGACTAAGCTCCGGCCGACACACCGACTGAATCTCAAGGTATTTACTACGGTCCGAGCCGACCGCCCTCGGGCAGTGAAGGGGGAGGGTGGTGCCCATCCCCATCAGGAACGTAGTCGCGTACTCACAGGTTCCACCGAGACAAGGCCGAGACATGTCGACATTAAACTGGCGGATGGGGCTTGTGATCACGGTTTACAACACCCCAAACCACAGATTTCCTCAGCTTGATTTGGACAGTCTGTGTGAAACTGCATACAAGGTGTTACTGGTTGGGACCTTAACGCTAAAAGGCCGGAGTGGACCAGGTCCCAGCTCAACGCCACTTCTGTGGGAATATACTGTGGAAAATGAAATGAATTGTGCACTCCGAAGAGCCCACACATTACCCCTGGAACGGGTCCAATCCTGCCATCATCGACTTGGTGGTAATTAAGAATGTCACCGATCTGAGCGACCTCAAGTTAGTACATGCAATGACTTCGGATCACGACCCGATCCTTTTTCAGATGAAGTACATGTGAGAGGACATCCCCCCAGAGTGGAAGTACGATTATCCTAATACGGACTGGGCCTATAAAATACAAACGAAATAGCTTAGTATAATCTAAAAGGTCTTCCTGCTCTTAGAAGAGATCATAGGCATTTTGCTCATGAGCATTGAACTCGATCAGGTCAACAAAAAGTTATGGGTGAAAATTTTTCATATTTCAAAAAAAAAATTGTGTCTAGACTTGGCCTAAAAAAATTCGTCGAGTCTTGGCGATAATTTTCGTTTCGACGAATTTGAATAAATCCGTATTATACACACAATAAAATGTAAAATACAAACAAAATATGGAAGCTTAGTATAATCTAAAAGGTCTTCCTGCTCCTGAGAAATTTAAATGAAATTGGGGTTACAAGAGAATCCTTATATTCATGCCACGTTCTCGCAGAGGTCTACATTAGGATATGTAAGTAGTTCCACTATAAAGTAAATATTGTAATGAAAGCATCAAAATCTCAAGAACTAAACTAGATATGGGCAAATGTGTAAGGAGAATATCACTGAACTCGATCAGGTCAACAAAAAGTTATTGACGAAATTTTTTCATATCTCGAAAAAAAAAAATGTGTCTGGACTTGGCCTGAAAAAATTCGTCGAGACTTGGCGATAATTTTCGTTTCGACGAATTTGAATAAGTCCGTATTATACACAAAATATAATGTAAAATACAAACGAAATAGCTCAGTATAACCTAAAAGGTCTTCCTGCTCTTAGAAGAGATCATAGGCATTTTGCTCATGAGGGATTCAGATGGAATTGGGGTGTGAAGTGAATCATTATGTTCATTCCACGTTCTCGCAGATGTCTACAGTACGCTATGTTGTGTCCGCTGTAGCTAGTTCCACTATTAAGTAAGTAAGAGTTCCGAATGTGTGAAGGTGTGATAGGTAATATTCAGAGGGCTAGCAAGTCCACCACCAAGAAGATATGAATAAAGCATGACCGAAATATTCTTCCGGAGGCTGTTAAGGATTTGATCAGTAAGAAAAACTCACTTAGAAAAATGTGGCAGGCCCTGACCCTATCCACCAAGAGGACATGCTCCGCCTCGGTACCGAGATTTCTAGACTGATCAATGGAACTAACAATGCCCGCTGGAAGAGTTAACTGGAGAATCTGAACGTCCAGGACAACTCTCTGTGGCGAATGATTAAGCGAATATCTAGACGATATGAGCCAATACCCGCCATGGAGAGGGATGATGAACGAGCAGTGACAGATCCTCAAAAGACCGAGTTTTCCGCCTAATATTTCGCGACAGTTCGCGAAAAGGTGCCTGAAGCTAGTGAGGGGCAGAAAGAGTCAAGGCAACGTGTGGAAAGATTCCGTGAAACTCTGCTCCTCCGTATGGGCCCTCGCAGACTAGCCAAATATCTGACTAACTATGAGGAGCTGAGACGGAAGTCATCAGCCGACTTTCGACGAACAATTCACCTGGGTTTGATGGACAGGACACCATTCGTATTAAGAATCTGCCACGAAATTTGCAAGTTTTAACACAAAATGAACGCCATTATTAAGTGGCAGGTTAACCCGGACTGTCTGAAGAAGGCCGTGATAGTCCCGATCAGGAAACCTGGCAAGGATGGCCACAAACTCCACAATTGCATACCTATCTCGCTGCTGAGCGTCCTGGCAGAGATCATGGATACAATTCTACTGAGACGGTTGATGAACCTGGAGGGGAGGCTCAAAATGATCCCTCATGGGCAGTTCGGCTTCTAGCGGGTGGGTCATAACACCACCTCCCAGTTCGCCCGGATTGTTTGTGTGGTGAGAGAGTCTTTTCACCATTGCTTCAATACAGTCATGTGTGTGCTGGACATGAAGAAAGTCTTCGACACAGTCTGGGTCGAGGGTCTCATCACCAAGTGCTAAGAGCACGCATGCCACAATACATGGTAAGGCTCATCGATTCTTACCTTGTAAGACGGACTTTTGTGAGAGTCAACAGTACTCTCTCGCAGTCGTGCACGATCGAATCAGGTGTCCCGTAGGGTTCGTGTCTGTCACCACATCTGTATTTACTACATAATCTTGATCTTCCTCAGTACGAGAGAACGAACATGGCAATGTATGCTGACGATATCGCAATATATTGCCACTTGTTATCGAGCGGCCAATACCGAGGTCCAACTGGACAGACGTCTAACCGTAAACCCACATATAGAGTTTGCGATACAGCAGACGAGTGCGACACTAAACCGAATCTACCCGCTGATCACCAGAACATCGAACCTGTGTATGGACAGATATTATAAGTCTGCCACTGTTCTGCAACCTTGCCGTTTCTCAGTTCAAGAGACACGACATTATGCAGAACAAGGTATTCCGTATCGTCCCTGACACTGACAGATACATTCGGTTAGACGCCCTGCGGGAGCTTGCTGGTGTCGACTCCATCCCGACATATGTAAAACACGTCTAACAAGTTTTACAAATACTTCATCCCCAGAAGTCCACTTACAAGAGACCTTACCAAGATAAGAGCGCACGATAACGAATACCGCAAACACGGCGGTCATTTATCAGTCACTTTCCGTCTTCCAGGAGCGATGGAAAGAATCGATTCATCAGAGAATCTAAGTTGACATGCAACGCCCAGTATCATGACAAGATTTTTTGCTCGTAGCTTCTTCCTGGAGCCAATCATAACCTCTCTGAACAAACCCAGCTCATTCAGTTGTCAACATCAAATGCCACAGACAACCCACGCATAGGTGCGGCAGGAGGCGTGGTGCTTCATTTACGACTATTATTTCACCCCAGGACGATATGTCCGCTGCCAGCTGCGGAGGTGGATGCCAGCGCCCTCGTGTGAGGGCTCTCGGCGCCGCTGAGAGGGGTGCACGGCTCTTGGGCGATAAACTGCCGGAGAGCTGTTATGCACAACTCCCGTCCTCCCCATCTGTCCCTTCTAGCCCATCGCCGGGATGTGTTGAGTCGGCTGCAAGAGTCAGTTTGTTACGGGTTCAAAACATCAATGATCCAAAAGCATAGATACTGTTTGCTTTTCTCTATATATCTCTCTAAATCTCTTTCTCTCTCTCACATGTCTAGTTTTGGAACAGAAATATCAGATTAGTATCCCTTCTTCAACAACACTTTCTTCTTCTCTACCTGTCAAATCTCAACAGACCTGAGGTTAGAAATACCCTATTTCCCTCCGGAAAAAAGGAAAAAAAAAAGGATTGGATTTCTTTTTTGGCTTACCATCGTGAAGCGTGTGCTTCTTACACTATTTTGTGGATTTTTATTCGAAATAAATAAAAGTAGTATTCATATACTTTCATTGTTATCTGTAAAGATAATTACTCATTCATATGAGGATTTTGAAGTAATATAAATACAAACGAAATCTACGAGGCCACACCCCATCTAAGGTAGGAGACCCCTCTCCTAGTTATCTATTTCTTCCATACCTTTCCTCTTCCGCTGTCTTTGACAATTCTTCTGAATAATTTCATTTCAGGCCTCTTTCCTTGCTTTTACTGTAGAGAGTGCATCCATTTTGCCTTATATTCGGAACGTCGAACTGCAATTATTGATTGTAGTATACTTACGCCTACCTGCCTGTCGCTAGTCGAATGACGTATGGTAAACTGCATTCGATCACCAAGAGACGTCTCAACAAGTAAGATTATTCCTATTTACACCCTGCATGATTGCTCGCTCGCTTGCACTGCGCTTGTTTTGCTTTACCTGAATCTTGACCATACCTCCACCGGGATACCTCTGCCACTGGAAGAACCTGGAAACAAATATAGCAGACCTAAGATCATCCATAACATATGATAATAGATACTTTAAGTTAGTCTCCTACCTGTAAACCACAAGTACACTTTTGGTGTCCGAGCTATGGATTTGTCCATATTGAACGGAGCATAAACTGATCTGAGAAAATGTTTCATTTAGGTGGCACTAAACTATAAGGAAGACATTCTTTGTTTAAATCTATCTGCTAAAAGTAATTCAAAAACATTTTGTGTTATTCAGATGATATTCGAAGGAAATAATTTTATTTTTAACATATTACATTTTCTAGTAATTTCATAGTCCATTATATAATGAATATGATGAAACATCCAATATTCAAAACGTAATACAATCTCACAGAAAATGGGCTAAATTTGGCGTCGATTTGAAAGTTTATGTCTGTCATGATGACAGAACGCTATAGTAGAATGACAGATGAGTGCAATAAAGGGACAGTTTTTCCACCAAATATAGTTCAATAAAGTTCGGAGTTCGAGCAAGCCGTTAAGGGCGGAAAAGACATTTTCCGTAAGAGTTAGGTACATTATTTTTCCTACGAGTGTTTTTGTTCATCTCATTTATGAAAAAACAAGGATTTTTAATAAACAAGTTTTTATAATAATGCTACAAAATTACTAATAAGACAGAATAGTTACATAGATCATTTAGTTAGTCCTAAATATTCCCATTTTCAAAAATCGTACAGAAAAGTAAAAATAGTGCGGAAAAGTACAACTTTCAAAATAAAAAATCGTGCGGAAAAGTTACTTTTCCACACGCTCGTAAGAAAAGTGCTTTTTCAGCACGCTAAAACTCATCCGAACTCCGCTTCGCGTCGTTCGTCCAACTGTGTACGGGAAGTGAGCAAAGTATTACCGCTCACTTCTTGTTAAAAAAATAACTATTACATTCGCTATTTTTTATTTGATATTTTCCATTAAATTATCGATTATTATTTTTGATCAGTTATATTTACAATTTCATCAATACATATTTTTCAACGTGCCCCATCATATTTATGTCCTTTATACAGTGTGTTTTATTTTTCCAATGCTCTAATTCAAACTTATTTACGTATGGACTGTACTGTATAATGGAATGTGTCGAATTTAGCGCACATTAGCCAGATTGAACTTTGAGCTGTCATTATTGTTTTTATATTTTTGTTATTTATCTGTTATTACTGTTTTTTCATTTTTGTTTTCATTTTCTGTTAGCCAGCTGTCATCTGCTTCCGAACCGTTTTACATTTCTGCACTCGCTAGGCTCTGAACCCACACGACCGGCAGCCAGAATGATTCACTCGCGGTGCTTCTAACCATTCGCCTACCTGTCCCTGTAATCTAGATTATCATCCGATAAATTTTCATATTTGCGAAAATGGGGGAATTTTTTTTGTTGAAAACTTCTCAGTTGTTCATCTGCCAGACCTATTATCCATACTCACAGATCAGCCAGACTATTTTTTCCACCTAACTCCAGTATATTACTATAACTAGGTTCATCACTACAAAAAAAAGTGCTGTGTATTCGTATGTTCTGACACATTTTTCGCCACAACCCATCGAAAAAACCATACTTTAAATATATATGAATTGTGCTTGGAATTACTAACCGAACAATTCTATCCATATTTGCTACCTGGGAAAATAACTACCAAAAATAGTCACTGCCTCCTGGACTATTTTCAGGTCTTGACTAAATGAAGTGTTTAAAATAAATGTTAATCAATGAAAATTGTGTGTTAACTATGAATAGCAGGATTCCACCTGAAAGGTACTTTATCACGGCGGGTAAGAAAATAGGGAAGAAGAGGATGAGGGAGCTGGGGACGGAGAGATAATGCGACTGAACCTGAATATAGAGTAGTTACAATATTTCAGAATTGAACCATTTGAAACAATGTTTTTCCTACTACAATTTTTATAGGATCCGTCTCTAGTACCGACTCTAGAGGCATTGCATCCAATAAGTTTAATTGTATTTTTTCTGTTTCTTATTTCATTGTAACCACCCACTAGATGTCCTAGTTTCTAACTTTATAAGCTCACTTTCAAATAATAGATTCCATTATGTTATGATACGTTCGTTCTTTGCGAACGATATAAAGGTGGTCCAAATGTTCCAATTAACATTTTCCATGCAACTAGCAATTGCGGAGATAGCCTTGTACGAACTCTGCACGGAAATTCATTGGATGTTTTTCAACGTTCGTCGTGGTATTAGCTAGGAAAGTTGTTGTTTTCTAATGGAAATTCTTTTATTGTATAGGAAAATTGTAGTGATCATTCTGGTATGGCAAGACATCTAATTTCTAACTTTATGAGCTCACTTTCAAATAATAGATTCCTTTCTGTTCAATACTTTCAGTCATGCTTGGTACTGTCTGATTCTCTCCGGAAAACCCATGCATTTGATGAAAATGAAATTTTTGTCCATAGTTTTGTCTGTTATTAAAAAATTGTTCTATCTGAAACAGTAATAGTAGCAAATTATCGTAATTTTTTTGTTCATTTGAAGCTTTTCTCTTTTACATCTTACAGTACCAATAATGCATAACGAAACGTTGGTTTTTATGTAATATACTTTTTCGGTAACCGTCCGGGAAGTACCTACTTTACGGACTAGTCTGCGAAATGCTCAAAGTTTAATATAAATATTAATATAAATAAGATTTAGAATGTTTCCAATCTCACCAAACCTAACTCAAAACTTGAAAGTCACCTTGTAAAGTTTTCTCGGTGAGATTTTTGTGAACCTTTAACTTTTTCTGAGTAACTTAGCATTGTCGAAACATGTTTTTTACTTGTATGCCAGATGTGGAGTTTTCGACTGAATTCGATTATGCAAAAAATTAAGGGTGTTTGTTCCATTCGATCAAATGAATCATTGATCATTGGATTCTGTTTTTAGAGAACATCCTGAATATTTTATAAAGATGCACATGTGACATTTTTTCAACTTTTACTCCTGAAATATTTTCGTAGCGTAGTTATAAGAGAGCTTTGGAATAGTTTACCTCGGACTAAATATTCTGCTTGGGAGAGACATCCCTAATTATGATAGAGACAAAAAAACTACTTGCAATTATATCCCACATGAGAAATATCTGAATATACCAACATGCTTTTATAACAGCAAGAGAAAACGTTCGTATTTCTTAAGGGATACATTTTTGGATAAATAAACATGAATTGTTACAAAAAAAAAAAAAATATGTATTGTAGGAACTACTCTTGATTTATATGTATTGTATATGTGGTAGTCTTTGAAATTCAGATCATACAAAAATATACAATCAAGCTTTCAGATATTGATTATTTTCCATTACTTTTATATTGTTATTTCATAGATCGATAAATGGTATGTCTCAGTTTCTCCTCACTCTCTCTCGCTTTGTCTCTCTCTCCCTCTCTCTCTATCCTTCTCTCTCTCCCTCTCTTTCTTTGCAATGACAAGTATAAGTTTGATATTGTAATATTGCATGACTACCAATAGAAAGTACTAGTTGAGGTAAAATACATTCTTAAAAATGCTCATATTCGTTACAGTTTCCACCTGATTTCTCTAAAAATATTGATAATAAAAGTCAAATATGTCATATTTTTGAAAATATATTGAGCGGTCTTCAAAATAGGATTTCTCTCAACAGTTTTTATTAGAGTTTTAGAGGTTACTTCAATCCTCACTAGATTCATGTCATTCAATTGAAAAACTAGCCTACAAAAGGAAATAAATAGTGTACAAAAGGAAATAAATAGTGTGGACGTGTTTTGGATAGAATTAATAGGTGCTGAAATATTTGAAGTTGTCACTCTGTATATCATGGATATATCATTTTTGAGACTATTAAGTGGAAACAAAAGAAACCGACCCTTTCATTTAATCGGCAACACATTTCTGGTGAAATCTTATGAATATTCAACAAATCATTTATATTTAGTGATAATCAGATACCTTTTGTTGTTTGTCGTTTTCTTAAGATAAAATTTCAGACATTCTGCTGATTCCTTTGAAAACCTTGCATGGTGGTATGTTCTTTCAAGGCTACTTTGGTTATAAACGGGGATTAGCGCAACGGTTAAGGCGACCGACAGATGATCGAAAGGTCGCTGGCCTAGCCAGAACACATTAATATCCATAGTAATAAGATCCTTTAATCTGTTTTGATGTTAACATTGAAAATTAAAACAAAAAATTTGATATTCTGCTGATTCCTTTGAATACCTTGCAAGGTAGTGAGTTTTTTTAGGCTACTTCGGATATAACCCTGTACTCTTTATATCATATATTTTCATGTCAGGGACAAATTTTGCAGGTTACCAGTTCAAGTGCTCCGTATGTGGAAAAATTTATAGAATTCAAAGATCGTTATGGAGGCATAAGAAGTATGAATGCCAGAAACAACCGTCATTCACTTGTGATTATTGCCCGTTTAAGTCTAAACAGAAGGAAGGAGTACGAAAACATTTTTTTCACAAGCATTCGTTATGAGACAATCAGCAACTATCCAATTTGACCTACCTCTCCACAATATCTGTGAACTTCATTAGATTATTTTGTGCAATAAATTATGTGCAAACATTTCAATCGTTGAAGTGATTATTTCATCTTTTTTGACAACTTTCCTGCATTTCACTTATTACATTTGAACTAATGTTCATAATATTCGATAACCAAAACCCGGTATAAACAAACACAACTCTTATTTCAAATTACATGAAAATTGATCATAAATGATCTAGCCTTTCGCAAATATCCTACACTATAGGAGTTTTGTCGGCAAGCATCGACCGGAAAGAAAATGATTCAACAGCCCCATACAACTGCCAAACCACTCCTGCCCAACACGTGGCAAAGTTTTTCTACAAGAACATAATCTGCAATGCTTCCTGTAACAACAGGCAAATGTCAATCGAAACAGGTGAGACTATCTGCATACTTGTTTCTCGGTTTTAACGGTCATCGTGCAGTCTCGGTCAGGATGGAGAAACACTGCTCTTATCCGTTAACCTGCAATTGAATACCACTTGCTATTTGTCAGGTGGTCCTATGATAACTCCAGCACCAACTCAGAATGTAAGTACAGTGCCATCTATAGAAACTGCAGAAAATCGTCCGCCTAGAGCCCTGACTTCGTATGAAGCCAACGAATACTAAATCATGAAAAATAATAAATATTTTACATGTAGATTTGGGCGTACTAGACGGAATGCCATGATTTCATAACATGAAGATAACCTAGCCTTTATAGGAGTTTGGTCGGGAAATATGCAGATCGTCACCTGTGTTTGAAGCAGGTCAGACACGAACCGTCCGTATAACATAATAAAGCTTCCTTATCGAAACTCCACTGTATTTACTTCACATTGCTCGGAATACTTAGAGCAAACTTCATATTTCATCGCAGTTTTTATTGTGCGCTTTTCGCCCACTTCGCGATTTCCGCATGCCCTATCATCTCTCCTTCGTTAATCCAGACCTCCGAGTCTAGCATCCCCAAATGGGCTGCCACTGCCTCCATCTTGATCCAGACTAGAAGGGTCGGTAGCCTCAACAGTACCAAACAGGTCAACCTCTGGACCTTACTAAGCTTTCGACCTATTGTGCTACTCTGTGCACCTAGCCACCATACAGCTGACCCATTTTGGATATTTGGTCTTACGACCGCAGCGAATAATCTTTGTATTGGTTTCTCAATTGTTTCCTACAACTCTCCTCAGTTGTAGGATTTGAATAGCCTTATCATCAGCATTCAACCTGCTGAACCAATTGCAGCTCTTGTCCAAACATGGTGGGTGGCCTGAACCCATTTTTCCCTACGTTTGGTGAACAGGATCATCCCTGTTTTTGTCGGATTAACTGAGAGACCTGCCTCACCGCACAACCTTTCAATTATCCTACACACGGCCTGCATACGATCGCAGACGACTACAATGAATCGTTTGCTGACTAGGACAACTCCAACGTTTCAAGCGTGAACTTTGTAAGGCTGACGGGTCTGAAGGACTTTGCAACTGTGTAGTTGTTTTCCCAGCTTTGGGGATGACCACTACTCTTGGTGATTTCCAGACCTTTGGGACGTACCTCAGCAATAAACTGGCCCGAATTATTCTCCACAATATTGGGGTGAGAGATTCCGGGCCCCTCTGTAGCACCACCCGAAAAGTGTGTCAAGGTTGTTATAGAACCTTCTATCTCTTTGCCCATTATTTTCATGAGTCTGGAGGATTCCGTAAGAGGGTTGATTTGGTCACAGTAAGACCTCCAGTAGACTCACTTTTCCTTAACTCCTTCGTGAATTCACTTCTCGCGGTTTTGTAGCTTCTCCACGCTTTCTAATTGCCCTCCTTAATAGCTTCGTTTTGGGGATTCCTTATGCCCTTCAACGACTGGTTTCACCAGCAAACCCAGCATTCTTCAGCTACTTTCAAAGGATATACCTCTTTGAATACTCCAAGCAATGTGTTTTCTAATTTTTCTACTGCCTGATCGAGCTGCTCATCCGAGAGAATATCTGCCTGATACCCCGAGAGCCCTGAGAGACCTTCTCGTGCCAGTTGGTTGCTCTAGGGTTTCGGCGTGGAGAAACATTATCTGTCTCAGCGTAGACATTGAACCTCATCTTCAGTCACTTCACCATCAGGGTGACCAGCTCGTGAAAGAGCGTCATGCCCTGCTCCTCTAGGTTACGGGCGGTCTCCTGGCTAACCACAGAGGTTGGGAACCACCTATCTGTCTCTCCTGCTGATTCTAGTTGCTCCCACTTCACTTCTTTAAAGGAACGAGATTGAGGCTCAGCACCCGAGTCAGCATTGGAAGGTCTTCGACTTTTGAACTAGAAGCCTATCCTCACCGGGCATGGAGCATCCGTTAAGGGCACAGCCTTGAATATCGATGCAGTCCAGCTATTGAGAAGCCAATCCAGCGACGTTTGTTTCCACGATGCCGGAGTTCCTGAAGCGCAGTTCTGCTCCTTGGGGTCCCCCTTCAGGGCCCTCTATGGTCCGCAGCATCTGCTCGATCATGTTTCTCTTAATGATTTTACTGTCTTCTGGAAGAACGGTACCGTTTTCCCTGTCACTTCGGATAACCACCTACAAATCACTCTTCACGGATTTGGATCCCCGGTTCGAGGCCCGGTTCAACTGAACCCGGTACGAAATGACATTTTGCGCAATTGATTTTTTCCTGAAATCGTTTAAGGTTATATTCTATGTGTCACGAAAGATACGAAAACAAAGTGCATTTTCTAAAGGGAAAGGAGTTTCGAAATATAAATTTAATGAAACGAAACAATTTTTTTTTGTTAACAGTTTAAAAGGATCTGCATGGTATATAGAATACATAAAATTCAATCAGTTTTACCAGAAACTTACATCTCTATATTCATTCCTGAAAAAAAGGGTCTGGGAAATAATTTTTTTTTCTGATTGATGAAGGCATTTTTGAGTGTATACAAATAAAAATAGCAAAAAAAAGTTTTAAACTCTTAAATGAATGAAAATATTTTTGAACATTGCCACCATCAAAATGAACGCATATTTTTGTGACGTTTCATTATATTATTAAAGTCTATCATTTACTCAGTTCAACCCCATTTTCATTTTCCCCTTGAAAAAATCCGTTTATTTGTAAATATTTTTACAAAAAATTGTTGTTTTCGCGAAATGGAATTCCTTGCATTATTCCAGTCAAATTGGAAAATATACAATTTTACCAGCAGCGACTAATAAAGGAAGAGAGAAAAAACACCTTACCCAAATAGTTCAATGTCATGTTCCTTTCCTTGGACTTTAAAATAAAAAATATGTCGTTTCTGCTTACACAAAATTCGTCCACATAATAATTTATAAGTTTCTACATTGTTGATTGATCTAGGTATAAAACAATCTCATTTCAACATTGTTAGTTTCTTAGAAAAACTCTTGAATTTGTTCATTTGTGATTTTTCTCATTTCAGTGAACTGCAATGCGGCGATACCTTGTCCAAGATGCGATAAAATATTCAAAAATAAATGGTCCCTGACAACGCATCTCAAGATTCAATGCGGTGTTGAAGCGAAATACAAATGCCAGTTTTGTTGTAAATTATTCAAGAGGTCTGACAATATGAGGCGGCATATTCGTCAGATCCATACTGAAGACGGAGTTGAAATGAAGGAAATATTACCTAGTAATATGTTTGACATCAAGAAATCGTAGTGAAATTCGATCCATAGTTTTTCAGCAAAAGTTAATGCCGGACTTTTTCACCAGAGTATCTTGATTTTTCAATTATCAAATTAATTTCACTAAATATGCAAAGAGAATACTATACTTAATTCAGGTAAAAAAGTAGATTGATTTATTATTCCCAAAACATAGAGTTTCCGACTCTGCTCTAGGCATAAGGTTGGTCCCAAAAAATACAATATGAAAAAAAATTAAAGACATGTTTTCATTCAAATGTGCCTAAAAGTGAAAAATAATTACTTTAGATTTGTAATGTAGGTTATTCTTTAAGTTACAGACCCAAGAGCTTGCCGCGCAACGTTTACACTTCGAAAAATGCTTATTACAAGGTATGTTTCCTGTGAGTTTTGAGCTCTAGCTCTTGAATGAGAAGGCTGTCAAAATATTTCAGCCATCCTGAAGCCGCCATCTTACAGTCATGAATTTCAACAAAACAGTCATGATCTTCCACCTCAAATACTCCCATATACCTTTTGAAGAGAGTCAGACCTTGATTACAAAACTAGTCCGCCATCTTGGAGCCACCATCTTGAATTCATGAATTTAACAAAAAAATCATAATATACGATTTCAAAAACACCCCACATAACAATTTTGAATAGAATCGGACCAAAATAAAAAAAATTTCCGCCATATTGGAGCTAGCATGCATATATGAAGTTCATAATCTCCGAACATTATCTTAAAACTCATCCGCCATCTTGGAGCCGCCTTATTGGATCCATGAATTTTGACAAAAAAATCATAATCTCTGAACTCCGAAAACACCCACATACCAATTCAAAATCGAATCGGACCATAATCGCAAAACTTGTCAGCCATATTGGACCCGCCATATTGATTTCATGAAGAATAATTAATTATTATATTACTTATACCTGACAATACATTCTTTGGAAAAATCCAAACTGTATGTTTGTTATTCATTATTTATAAATATTTGGCTTAATGGTATTATAGTATTCCATTCGTGGATGCTCAAAATATATTACTTTTATAGGTTTCAACTGTGTAAATTGTGGAAAGAAATATTCTAATAAATGTTCTTTATATCAACACTTGAAGAAGGACTGCGGTAAGAGAAAGACTTTCAAATGTAGTTACTGCGATCACCGTAGTAAACGAGCTCACGATATCAAGAAGCATTGTCATAAAGTCCACCCTGAACAGGAAATTCCTAGGGATATTTGTTATGTGAAAATGGCTGACGCCGAAGAGGAAATTGGATAATCCGTATGCAAAGACTAGATGCCGATATAAGTTTATAATGTGTATAATTAAATTGAAGAAAAAAAGATGTCAATCTCTTGTGTACTCTTATAGAGGGTGTTTCACAACTCATCTGACAAATTTCAACTACATATACAGTGCTACATAAAAAGTCGATTTCACAAAAAAAAAATGGAATAAAAGTGCAACTGAAAACAAGATAAAAAGTAAAAACTTTCAAGAGTATTTGCCGTTAAAGGTTGTCGAATAAGGTGTAAAACAACAAAATAAAATCTAAAAATAAATGTTGCAAAAACGAAATACCGCGTTTTTGTTTATTTTACATAGTGATATGAACGATCCAGTAAGTTTTATTTTGTATGGTGTGTGATCTGAACGAAGATCGGTCGATTTTTGAGAATTTATTTAATGAGAACGTCTTTTTCAAGTACAAAAATTAAAATAGCACATGTGTACAATAATGAGGAGTTGGTGGACATTGTTTTAGTGCACGATGAATCAAGGCAGAACTCGCAAGCGGATTCTCGTTTGTATGCCAAACGATTCCCTATAATATATTTACTGCATCATGACATATTCGCTGCAGTTGTTTCGCGAGCACGTGCTACTGGAGATAAAGGGGGCTGGGTCCGGCCACAACGCTTAAATATCGAACAGCAAATTTTGGATATTGTGGAAGAAAGAAAATCCGCGAAAACGCACAATGCAATTAGCCCAGCAGGTCCTGGAAGTGTCACATTCAACAGAGTGACACATATTACATAAGGCTCTTCTGTGCCCTCATCACATCTAGAAAGTCAGTAAGATTTTGTGAATGGTTGTTGCAATAAAATGCGCGAAATGCCCGTTTTACAGCCGATGTATTGGCAAGAGATATTTTTACTCGTAATGGTATAAACAATCTTCATAAGTCACACGTTTGGTCCTTCGAGAATCCTCACGAAATAGTTCAGACTAACTTCCAAAATCTTTTTCTTGGAATGTGTGGGAAGGTATTGTCGATGAACATCTGATTGGGCCGTTCATATTGCCAAACAGAATGGAATGGTCACCCTAATATTTCGAATTTCTTAGGCATGATTTTCCGATCCTTCTTGAAGATTTGCCCTCAGTGGTCCGATTAGGGATGTGTTTTTCCAAGAAGGGGCACCTCCACATTTTCATCTAGAAGTCCGGCACTGTAGCGAGACTCTCAGGGTAGTTTTTATTGGGGGATACAACTTGGTATTGTAGATATGGTCGGTGAAATAAAACTCCAACTATTTGTAGGACCACCGAAGCAAACAATATTTTATTCCAAGGTGATTTCAAGGCCGAGCTAAAAGGATACTAGGTTTACAAATTGTTTAGAGGGGATTTAACACCTATTAGTTTATCTCAAAACATGAATAAACTGACCACACATTTACAGATCAATGTTTTCTCAAATTTACAGAAAATGAAGAGTAGGGTCAAATGATTTTGTAACAATTATTAATATATTTGGGTTTGATACAAAAATGCACTGAAGAAAATACATACCTAAAAGGAAGGCGCATTCCAGAGGAGTTCTCTAAGAATTAGGAACCACGGCACTTTCAACTCGTGAACCGTCAGCCTTTCCAAACAGGAGTCGTTAGGGAAATGAACAAAGTATCTAGACTTCAAAATCCCGAAAAACAAGAAGCCCAGTTGTTTTTCTAACAATACAAAAAACAGATAAAATTCACAACGAGAATAAATATCCGAATGGGCCTAGTAGCGCCATCTATGATTCGATAGTTGAATCTCCAATCGGTGCTCTTACAGGTACCTAAATAATTAAACCAAGAAACTTTATGAACAAACGAAAACAATCAAAGTTTCCCTTTAACGCGATGATAAAAGAATAAAAACAAATGTCGATAACAGCTGGATAAACAGCTGTTTTGCTACAGCACTTGTTGAACCAAGTATACCGAATACGCTGAATCGGACGGGGTGAACCAATAGCTTGGCCTCCTCGGTTTACCGATCTCAATCCATTAAAATTATTGTAATGGGAACACTTAAGAAACGAGGTATACCATACCCGAATTCAAATTATTGAAGAATTGCGAGATGGGGGAGTATTTCGGTTAGTATTGGATTCGAATGGCCCAAACTCTCGTTGACGCCAATGAAGCCCATCTCGAACATATTCTGCAGAAAGAATAGTTATTTATGATACAAGTGTTAAAAGTGGCATTGCATTTCGTGAGTGGGTAAAACGAGCGTTAGCGAGTGGAGCTACCCCACGAGCAAAATAAAATCATTTTTAACAAATGCATGTATCATACACACTTTTTTGTACAACAGTTACTGCTAGTAAGAAAAAAAACAAAAAATATAAGATTCATAAGGATTCGAACACACGATCTTTGGATTACAAGTTAGACTAACTAACTAACTAACTAACTAACTAAAAAGGTTTTTATTGTGGATTGTCTATATACATTTCATGAGTAATGAAATGTCATTCTGCATCATTCTCGCTCTACATAACCCAGGGGGTTAGGAGAAGGACGGGAAGATGGGCGCAAAATTAGCATCTCTTCTGCTCCGATCAGGATAGCAGAAGAGCGCCTCTCTAAGTGAACATAGCCACCCCCGCGAGAGGGCGCTGTAGTCCGCCCGCGCTGGTGGTAACGCTGGCCGGACATTTCATCACATCACGGTCGTAGTTCGGCATGATACACGCCTCCTGCAAAGCTCATGCGTGTTGTTGATTTTAATTCTATGCGGATATTGCCCTTTGCAGGTTATGAGGCTGATTGTTTCAAGGCTGAATCCCGGAAAAGGCTGAAGCAAAAAACCGGGTCGAGGTACTCTACGTTTCAGTTATACTTTCGATTTGGTTCCCTATGGAACCGGTTCATCCTTTCGTTCTCTGAAGATATCGAGCGCTTGATAAATGAGCCCGCCGTGCTTGCGGGGCTCATTATCATACACTCTGAGCTTGGTGATCTCCCTGGTGAGGGGACTTTTATCGAGCATGTACTTATAAAACTTATAGGACAAGTTATTTATAACTGTCGGGATCGATTCGACGCCTGCCAGCTCCCTAAGAGCTTCCAATCGAAGGTATCGTCTGCTACCGGTGATAATACGGAGTACTTTGTTCTGCATCCTATACAATCTCGCCAATGGAGTTGGCTTAAGGCTGCAGAACACCGGACAAGCGTACGTCATTGTAGGTCTTATCAGCTGCTTATAGATAAGCAATTTATTCTCTACAGAGTTTCGAGCCCCTTGCTATCAAAGGATAGGTGCGTTTTAACGCAGCTCCCGCCCTCTGGATAGCAAGGGTGATATGACGTCCGAAGTTGAGTCGCTTGTCCAGGTGTACCCCCAGGTACCTCGAATGGTTCACGTTCTCAACGGCCTCATCATTGATTCTCAACTTCCGATAAAGTTTCGAGTGAGTGTACTTTTTCGTGAAGTTGATCGTCTCCGACTTAGCCGGATTGACCTCAATCTTGTTATCCGCCAAATACGGTATGATCTTCCTATCCAAGTGGACTTGGATCCTGTACTGGGCAGCGGCGCTGGAGAAGGAATGGGCAAAAATGGTGGTGTCATCAGCGTACACCGCCGTGCCCATATCCGGTCTCTCGCACTGAGGGAGATCATACGTATGTAACGAATACAGATGTGGGGACAAACATGAACCCTGCGGAGCGAGTATTTTTTACTCGCACCATAAACGTCC
This sequence comes from Chrysolina haemoptera, assembly GCA_958298965.1. Taxonomy (NCBI): domain Eukaryota; kingdom Metazoa; phylum Arthropoda; class Insecta; order Coleoptera; family Chrysomelidae; genus Chrysolina; species Chrysolina haemoptera. Next base: position 36,217,898 of record OY282586.1, on the reverse strand, counting down.
TCCCAACAAGGAAAGAATTCACCAATTTTGCTAGGTACGAGGGCATGCCTGCACCCAGCATTTTAGAGATAAGACCTTCCACCCATACCGAGTCGAAGGCTTTCTTCATGTCCATCAGGACCATAACTGTGTTGAGTCCACGTTGGGCTGCCTCTTTCACCCCGTGAACAATCCTTACGACCTGCGACGTGGTACTATCACCTTGTCTAAAGCCGAATTGCTCAGCGGGGATCATTTTGAGTTTCCCCTCGAGACTCAACAGTCGTCTCAGGAGGATCTTCTCGACGACTTTAGCGATCACGCTCAGGAGCGAAATGGGTCGGTAGCTATCGAGTTTGTGGCCATCCTTACCCGGTTTCAGAATCGGTATCACCAGTGCCTTCTTCAGACAATCTGGGTAACACCCCCACTTTATAATAGCGTTGATCAGGTGGATCATTTGGACGAGGACTTTCCGCGGCAGGTTTCTGAGAGTCACGGCGTCCAAGCCATCTGGCCCAGGCGCCTTTTTCGTCGGAAGTCTTTTAATGACTTCCGTCAGCTCCTCATAGTTTGTCATTACTTTGGCAAACCTATGAGGGCCGATAGGGGGGGACACAGATTCACGAAAGTCTTCCGTTATCTTCGTTTTCTGTCTGTGCCCCTCACTAACGTCAGGCGCCCCTTTGCAAGTTAGACTGACAGAGGCTCCAACTATAATAAACCCCAACGCACCTAATTTATGAATGTCATTATTTGTCAGTGATGAAGGACATTCTACAGTCAGACTGAATACTACTTCGTTTGTGACTTCAAAAGGAATTATTATTACCAATTGCACAAACGGCCAAATGTATGTGTGAACTTTTATAATTGATTCCTCTTGAGTAGGTGTTCTGATTATAATATCTGATTGAAATGTTTCTATTAGAGAGATCTATACTACTGAGTATCCATCATCTCATCTGTCATTTTACTTTTAATCCTAATGTCAAAAGTAATTTTAACACTAGTGTTGAAAGTGATTGTGTGAAAACGTTAGTTTTAAGTTCATATGTCAACGAATTGAAAATTTCATTTTAATGGCATTTGTACAGAAAAGTATTATGAATTTCAATTTCAATCTCGTTTTCTGTTGGACTTTGATTAGATTTTTTCTGTGTAATCGATTTCTCATGTAACACTGTATATGTGGTTGATATTTGTCAGATAAGTTGTGAAACACCCTGTGAATTTGGATTTATTGACAAGAATCATGATAATTGTTCTATGTATCTTTTCATATATGCTTCGTATTTTATAATACCTAGATATATAATGAATAAGATAATTTGTTGGATAATCGAATTAATGATTACAAGGTACTCCTCATACACGCATCCTAGTACATCAAACCCCTAATATTGTTGCCATTTCGACACCCCCAATGAACAAGGTTGTAACTTAACTTTATGTACTTTTAACGAAAGGCATACTCAAGACAAACAGGCGCATCTGGCAATATTGAAGACATATGTCTGCATCCAATAGTTTTGCTAATGAGGAGTGGAACAAGGTTGTATGCGATATTACATTTTTGCGATTCAACGATAAAAAGGTTGTAATAAATGATACATTTTTCTTTGAATCTGATATTATTATCATATTTTTGGGAACAAAGCTGTTAAAATAAATACAACTTTTTTCTTCGCAGAATTTTTGGCACTATTTTTGAAAAACAAAATACCATGCATTTCTCCATTAAGGTCTTGGATGCATACGCAGGTGCTGCTTTGTTCTAACCACACGTGTGTGTTATTAGTTTTTCTTGTTTCTTTTTGGATATTCAATAATATTTACAAAATGCATTGCGGTAGGCAGCGCATCAGTAAGAAACTAGAACTGGCTTAAGGGACAGTGAGTGAATCGGTAACGTTCCTGAGCAGTGGATATCAATAATACGATGGGCTGAATCTTCTGAAACGTCCTATAACGTAACTGAAATAAATCAAAGTAAAATCTTCAATTTCAAGGACTTGATGACTAAACAGAACAACTTTTATGTTGGTGTAGATAATAACAAAATCAATTGGAATAATGTCAGATTTAGATCAAAAATAGAAGAAATCTATTTAACAATGAGCTAATCAAGTTCAGCACTAGATGTCCTGCCATACCAGGATGCTCACTGCAATATTCCTATACGATATAGGAATATATTTGGGTCAAAAATCCATCAGAAAACAACTACTTTCCTGGCTAATACCACGACGAACGTTGAATTACATCCGATGAATTTCCGTGCAGAGTTCCTACAAGGCTATCTCCGCAATTGCTAAATGCATGGAAATGTTAATCGAAACATTTGGACCACCTATAGATCGATTTCTGGGTTCTTGCCCTCATCAGTATAGGGAAGGTCTCAGCAGACAATAACTAATGTATGCAACAAATGATTCGATTATCGATCCATTTCAAGGCAGAAGCTGAGACACCACCCGCAGATCGGTGTTTAACCAAACTACGAGCGCCATTCCACCCACTAGCCACCCTAAGCAATACCCAGTACTTCGTAAAGCGATATCAAAAATAGATCAAAAATAGAAGAAATCTATTTAACAATGAGCTAATCAAGTTCAACACTAGATGTCCTGCCATACCAGGATGCTCACTGCAATATTCCTATACGATATAGGATGATGGATTTTTGACCCAAATATATTCCTATATCCTATAGGAATATTGCAGTGAGCATCCTGGTATGGCAGGACATCTAGCGTTGAACTTTATTAGCTCATTGTTAAATAGATTTCTTCTATTTTTGATCTATTTTTGATATCGCTTTACGAAGTACTGGGTATTGCTTAGGGTGGCTAGTGGGTGGAATGGCGCTCGTAGTTTGGTTAAACACCAATATGCGGGTGGTGTCTCAGCTTCTGCCTTGAAATGGATCGATAATCGAATCATTTGTTGCAGACATTAGTTATTGTCTGCAGAGACCTACCCTATACTGATGAGGGCAAGAACCCAGAAATCGATCTATAGGTGGTCCAAATGTTTCGATTAACATTTCCATGCATTTAGCAATTGCGGAGATAGCCTTGTAGGAACTCTGCACGGAAATTCATCGGATGTAATTCAACGTTCGTCGTGGTATTAGCCAGGAAAGTAGTTGTTTTCTGATGGATTTTTGACCCAAATATATTCCTATATCGTAAAGGAATATTGCAGTGAGCATCCTGGTATGGCAGGACATCTAGTGTTGATAATGTTAGATGTTAATATCAGATGATAATACAGGTGCACCAGTGAATATGATTTGTTATCTGAAAAACAAACAGAGTAGTCCTTCAAGAACTTGTCAAAAACACAAAACTCACCCTTAATAATAAAATATATTCAATTATGATTTTTGTTCGAAAATATGAATATAATATTCATAAAATCTATTGTGGAATAATCTGCGGCTGAAAGACAAACTTTAGTCGCTATTTTCCATCTTGGGAGGTATTCATGTTGAAAGGGGGAACATTATCCATGAGCGAATAAAAGTCCTTTCACAATATCTATAAGATGTAGTTCAATGTACAGTGTGGCTTTAGCCGGGGAAGACAAATTTGTATGCAGACTATGATTAATTGTGGTGAATTGTTTGATATGAATATTACACCTTCAGTGAGGGCTCTGTGCCCGTGTCGTCACGGTGACAATAATTTGCAATAATTAGTTTTCTGTGATATGTTCAAATATTCCCCAGTCTCAAACTTATCTGGTGTAATGGGACGTCGATCTTCACGAAAAATATCAGTTGTAGCCTCTCAGCACAGCTACGTCTCAATTCAGTACCTTGGGGAGCGCAGGTGTGCACAGTGGGCACGACATAATCAAACCTAGCACGTAGAAAAACTAGGACAAAATAAATAACAAAAGAAGAAGGGAGTCAAGAAATGACCATAGAATAAACACGTTAAGACTTCCTGGTTACACTCGTATTTAGATTGATGGGACCATTAGTGGTACCAACTGACAATACTAACCTCAACGACAATACTAACCTCAACTGAGTGGGAGAGCTCTTGTGACAGCCTTGATGGTTTGTTGGCTGTTTGATAGCTAGTTCCTTGCTCCAGTGGTTTTACCAATTGAGAATGGCAATACGAGCCTTAACCCAAAAAATCCTGCGACAGCCAAAATAAACGGTGTCAACAATCGTGAACAATATCAGTAAATTTTCTGAATATGAATCACCCGAAAAACCATCGATGATGTACGGAATAAATTCGACGGGATAATTAAAAATAGGCAGAGGCCAGTTTCCAAAAGATCTCTTGACAATCCGAGTGAAACGGAAACTGTCACTATCAGACATCTGTCAAACTCACTCAGGTGAACAGAAAACATCCGAACACAATCGGTAGTGTCATGGAAAATAAATGTCATGAATTTATTACTGAAGATCATACATTATAACATTTTCAATCGATAGTTTGGTTATAAAAAATAAAATGGACAATTAAGCAGGTGTCATTAAGAGTATATTTGTTTGGACAACATTTAGGAAATTCAGGGTTCAACTGAACTAAGATGACAATAAGCGAAAAGTAATCCACATTTGCGTATTATTCGAACCAAACTCAAGGCCAAGTACTGACTCGTTTACAGCATGAACAGTAGGAACCGAAAGCGCATTCACAGAATAAAGTTCTATTATCCAATGTGACTTTTTACTTCCGCTTATAGGTCAGTTCATGCTCGAATTAGTAGAGCTAAGGTTAGTACTTGAACTAATATTCGAAACGACAATGAGAAAGTTATCATATATAAACTACGAGAATGCAGCGTAGAGTTTGTCTTACTGACACATAATTCCAGACATTATATATTAAAACAAAAAGGGGTTCATAGTGAAAAATGAACCCATTGAACACGTTAGATTTCAAAAAACTTTTGAAATAATTTCTTCGGTCTTGGGATTTGGACTTTTCACAGGTCTACCACCAACTCCTGGCATGATCAATCTGTACTAATATTTATCATCAACGTTAATTTCAATTGCTCATATTGCTCTAGTATTATTTTTGTTCAAGGTTGAGTGGAAGAGAGCACTTGTCTGTTTCCTTGTGGCTCAGGCAGAAGCTGGCTCTGCCTTTTGGTTAAAATTTGTTTTTTTAGTTACTGTTATTATATTTTGGGTTTGAATACATTCGTAAAATGTAGGTAATGCGAGAATAATGTAGTTGAAAAAATTATTAAAATAAAAAAATATATTGGGTTTTATGGTATCAATATTATTCCATTCCCGTGTGATTATAATGATATTTTACCTTCACAGGTGGCACAGTATGTCTGAATTGTGGGAAGAAATATGCTCATAAAGATTCTTTATACTGTCACTTAGCAAAGGATTGTGGTAAGAAAAAGACTTTCAAATGTATTTACTGCGAACACCGCAGCAAACGACCCCACGATATCAAGAAGCACTGTCATAAAATCCATCCGGAACGGGATATCGACAAGGAAATTTGTTATGTGAAAATGGATGACGTCTGCGAGAAAATTGGATAATTCGTATGTAAAGACGTTGATGATCTGATAAGAATATCATATGGATAATAAAATTGGAGAGAACGCTGTGTATTATTTTCCGTTGAGCCCTATCGTACTGTATATAAATACAGGGTTCTTCACGTTATTCGCCACGAAGCATTATGACCAAAGCAGTACACAGCTTTTCAGATAGCTTTCTCCTCCAAAGCTTTGATATCAACCAGTGAATGCAGAAATGAACGGGACAGAATCGTGAATTAAAAAAATACGGAAAATTCTAGAATGGGGATCCAACAACTTGTGGCGGAATTCAATGCGAATAAAACCTAAGCATTTCTCTCCTCTAGGAAGGCCAATCTCATAATGGCCAGCGTAACTATGTCATGAGTGTCAATATCAATGAAGTCTTCCATTTCCGTGATGGTTATTATCATCAGCAATACCATATCATGGGAGAATCATGTCAAGTCCATTGCCAACAGTGCCTCCCAATAACTTGTTTTTCTGTTTCGTGCCAAGAAGTATTTTACTTCCCGTCAACTGATTATGATTTATAAGGCATAATTCTGACGGTTTCTGGAATACTATTCCCATATATGGAGTACAGCAACCAAACAGAAATTGAAACTTTCAGATTATATCCAAAAGAGAGCCTTTCGTCGGCATTACTTCGCGCACAATCTCGCTTACTTCTCTGGAACATCGCAGGAAGGTTGGCGGTCTGTCCTTGTTTTATACAGAGTGACCCATTTGAAAGCGGGCCACCTCTCTTAAACTGTTATTTATTATCCGATTCAGAAGTTTTATTTCAATAATATAGAGCAACAATAATTCTAGAACAGTGCCAAAAATAAAAATTTCAAGGCCTACTTCGAATTTTATTCAAGGCCAAAAATCCAAAAACATACTAGCGATTTTTTTAGATAGAATTTGACGGCACCACTGGATTCATGACATTCTCAAGTGATTTATGTGAAAATTACGTAGGAATGTGTCCATGAATAAAAAAGTTATATGGAAATGAAATTTCAAGATTACGTCAACAAATTAACCCACCTATTTTATTATTTTATAATTTTTTTATTTATGAACAGATTTCGATAAAATTCTTACCAAACATATTTCGAAATATTTTGAATCCAGTGGTGTTGCCGGACTGTTGATGAAATTTCTGGAATTGAAATGGTGGGTTGATTTATTGACATAATTTTTATTTTTATATCGAATTTATGGCACTCAATTAGAACTATTAAAGCTATATCTATTGAAAAAAAAACTTCTGAATCGGATAATAAATAACAGTTTTAGGGAGGTGGCCCGCTTTCAAATGGTTCACTCTGTAGATACTTTCATGGACGATGCTCCGAAATATCATCAATCGTTCCACCGTTAGCGGTCTCATCGAGACTGACCTGTCAAGCACAGTCCTTACATCCATATGTCGTCACTTTGGAGACATGCCGAACATCTTTTTCCCAGGGCTCCTTCCACCGAACGGCAAAGCTTTGGAACTCACTGCCACGGGAGGTGTTCCCTGAGGCATACAGCCTTCAGAAATTTAAGAAGAACGCCAATTCCTACCTACTTTTCCTTGGCTCTTACTATGTTCTTTGAACAATACAGAACTTTCCTCTCCGTGGGAACCAGAAATTAACAAAAAAATTGATTTTAAGAAAGTTTTTTCTTTTAGTCCAGTGGTCAGCTGGCTTGACGTGATCAAATTAGGTCCAGAGCTGGAATCATCTATATTTTATGTTTTTTGCTGAAAAAAATTTCTAATTCAGTTGTTATTCACAAATTTGATTTAATAATTTCCCTGGATTTTTGCCCGAGTCACCAGGAGCAAAACGTACAACGTTTCAGTCAATGGAAGATATTCTTGCTCTTTGATTGGTTGTGATGAAACTCGGGTGCACTTTAGCATCCAGTCTAAAACGTGGTGTAATTTGTCGCACAGAAATTTATTCGAAAAATTTCCCTGAAGGGAACAGGTAAGCTAAGTTTGCTTGCTTATGTTAGGTATGTGTAAATCGCATATAAGCATTTTCGACTCGCAAGCTAGGTTAGCTTGCTCAGGTTAGGCTAATATGAATTGTTACCGAAAAAATAATTAAAAAAATATTGATTATGGTAAAATTGGCGTTAAAAGTCACGATGGTACAGTACTCCAAGATTTTTGGGGGCGAGGATAACTATTTTGCCATTTGTTTTTATCCAGAACCATTTGTCTAATTATCACCTACTAACGATTTGAAATAAATATATTGCTCAATCGATATTCCCAGTATTATGGAAAGTACAAATGGGACTCTTTCAAACAATCTAGTCAGCCCAAATACGAACTCATTCATTACAAGCCTATAACGTTAGATAAACAATTTATAAACAATGAATTTATTGAAAAATAAACTGGATAACGAATCATACATCCGTTCGTACACGTAGTCAGCTGCGGTGGGTTTTCACATTTACAAGATGCGAGAAACATCTTGTAACATGCGTTGGAGCATGTTTTCTGCTGCTCTCCATTCAGTCATGAGTTTAAAACCCTGGCCAAATAATGGTGATGTGTGCTTAGTAGTAGTATTTATCAGTTCATTAGGACCTGGAGCAGCCAAGATCTTTGTGCACTCCAGAGCTCGTCGAACTGCTTCCGGGGTTATCGTTTTGCGCAGTTCATTGAGCTCTGCCGGTCGAAGTCCTTCACAGGAAGCCTCAAACTGCGCTAGGTCTGGATTGTTCATAAATACCCTTCCAGATAGATTCCACCTTTCAGTTGAGTTCTTCGCGATGATTCTCGCTCGCCTCGCCAGTCACTATTTTGCAGCTACTAGCATTCGTATCCTATGAAGGAAGCGCCGTTTGGTGGTCAAGAGCACTCCTTGACTCAGTGTGTGATGGGCTCGTCTTCATGGCATAAAAGGCTTGTTGGCCGCCATATAGTCCATCACACATTGGGTACAAGACGTGTGTTTTCTTACTTTCTCTCCGTTTGGGACAGCGATTGAGCGTCTCTGTACACGGCGGTGTCATTTTTCTCGATATCGGCCTCATCTGTTAGGACATTTCGAAAGTCCGCATACACTTATTATTATAAACTATGGCACTGAAATTTTGTTAGTTCGACTGCAGTCGTATAATCCAAAAAGATAATATTTTTTTCAAAAAAATTGAAGAATCGAAATATTGTTATTCAAGTGAAGAAGTTATTGGGTTATATTGTATTATATTCCATACATATACCATTCTTGTCTGATTATAATAATACTTAATATTTATAGGTCCCAAAGCATGTGGGAATTGTGGAAAGAAATATGCCACTATGTGTTCTTTATACAATCACAGGAGTAAGGATTGTGGTACGAAAAAAACTTTCAAATGTATTTATTGTGAGCACCGCAGCAAACGATCTCACGATATCAAGAAGCATTGCCTTAATATCCACCCTGAACAAGAAATCACAAAGAGGATTTGTTATGTGAAAATTGTTGAAGCTCGAGAGGAAATTGGATGATCCGGTTGTGAAGACTACAGAATGATGTGATTATAGCATGTTTTATACAAAAAAAAAACTGAAAAATGGAGAATATAGCAACTTTATGTGGTACCAGGTCTTACTAGGCTGTCTAGACAAGAACCTGTTCAATTCAATATTGATTTATATAATTGAAGAACGTATTACCAAACGCAATAACTACGTCACTCCATCCCCAAATAATTTTGACATCAAATTGGTACTGTGCTCCTTAGACATCAAACTGAGTCAATCACACTTTCTCTACTATAATAATAGTCGGTCCCTCTTTTGCTGTGAACAGAATACATCAGAATACATGTTTCGCTAACACAGTAGCTTCTTCATAATCACTTGAAGAAGCTACCGTGTTAGCGAAACTTCTCGTGATAAAATAACTTGATATCGATAAATGTATATAGGTATTGGAACAATAAAGATACCTTTAGATGGCCTGAATTTAATACCTAAACACAGCCTTACATCTTTTGGAAGTTACTCTTAGAGTAATGAATTAAATTAGGATGTTACGTGAAAGCTTCAGACGACGAACTGCCTTATTTTCTTCTGGCTTCTCTTGTTTGATTGATATTTCAACACTTTACTTGACATTTCATGAACTTCTTAATCATTGGTTAGCACTGCTTGAGATAAAGCGAATCTACCACTCATTGGCTACAGTATCTTAGTCGAACCTCCTCCGTATGTTCTAGTTCCCACATAAAAAAAATGTAGTATTCAGAGATCATCTTGAGAGTCGGAAAAATGCAGTTAGGAATTGATCTTCTTCTTGAATTACAGCCCGCTGTATGCCTAAGGCAAACGCCTCTGGACGAATTGAAAAATGTGATTGAAATATTGGAGAAATAGCTTACTTACTCGTCATGTGTATAAGAGCTAAAACACCATAAAAACATCATGCGTCCAAAGGACGATGGAAGTGATTTGAAATAAGGACATTTCGGAACATTTACAGATTAAAAGTGCTGGGCCAGGATTATCCTGGATTGAAAATTAAGTATGAGATAATCAAGGTATGAGTCTTTAAGGCAACCAAACCAAAATTCTGAAAATATCAGTCTAATGAGAACTTCCAAAATTCAGATATATGTCACGATGGCCTAATGTTTCCATTTCTTGCAGCTTTGGTGGAGTAAAAGGTGCATAAACACCCGCCTAACTAAACACAGGAGGAATTGCAGGTATGGACACCAAAAATAATGCTCTACTTACTGAGAACATTAATACAATTATGTTCAATAAGACCAAGGTACTGGAAAGGACCTCAGGGTACAACACGCGAATATTAAGGAGGCCTTAATTTGAGTAAAGCGTGGAGGCAGGTAATAAGAGAGATGAAAACAAAGCCTTCTGTAGAGACTTAAATCAATATAGTCATCAAAAACAAAACTAAAAATAGGTATGGAAATTAAGAAAACCAGCGGAATCAGGAGTGGGATTTTGTGTACTATAGAATTCTATTGTCGATACAAAAAGTGAGACGACATTATAGTAGAACTCATGGGGGAGAAAGAGACAAAACTGTCGACAATAGAATTCTATGGTACACAGAATCCCACCCCAGGACTAAATGACGCCACGCTCCCTATTAGAGTAAGCATCCTATAAAAAAAATGTAAACGAAACGTCAGGAAGAATTAGCTCGAGACCACGACCAACAAACTCAGAAAACTACCGAATGTTCAGAGATTACCGATCGTGGAAGTTTACCTTTTCAGATTCATGTATTGTTAATTCATCTTCATTACATTCTCAGTTTCCAAAAAGTACAGTTGTCGAAGAATAGCCATTTGTGTATTTAAAGCGTTCATTGATAGATTGCCGCTCAAGCTGACGCGAAGCGGAGCGTGGTAATGTTTGTAGAGCGGAAATGAAACTTTGTGCTCTAAATACACAAAATATTTTTCTACAAAACGCAGCTCTTGGACATATACAAGCTCGATACTTCATTAACATATGTAAATATATTTCATATGGAAAAATTAACACTTAATAGCTATTCTATATGTATAAGCTATACCAATATTAAATAATTCACATATCTAACAGAAGAAAATATAATAACTCATGCCCAAGAAAAATGAAGGTCCGCCGCGCCGGCCGAAATCGAACCCGGAGCCCATTTGTTTATATAGATCCAGTATTCTTCAAATTTTTTCGCTCTAGAGCGGAAATATTGACAAAAAATGACATTCCTCGAAAAACGTCATCTTTGCGTTGAGATCTGAAAGCGTTAAAGGCTACTTGCCGTACAGCAAAGTAAAACTAGTCAAAAATCACATCGATAGGGAAAATTTATATTTATTTTAATAGCTGTAGATTATTATATGCAATGTGACAAACCATTTCACATTTTAATCGTAAATCCGATAGTTGTATTTCATCTTAAAACAAAAAGAAACTAATATTTATTTCAATTACCCTGTTTAATGTAAATGATTAAATAGTCAAGCGTGCGCGTCTGTCAACTTTGGCACATTAATATATAATTTTTTTGTTGTATAGTTAATTCTTTATTTCAAGTTTGATTGAAAATTAAGATTTTTTTATTTTTGTTGTTCGTAGACAACCGATTTTTCTTGCGGAAAAGTAATACTTTGCGAACTTGTTAGCAAAATAACAATTTTCATCTTGTGACTCAAGCATAGCAGCATGCAAGTAAAGACGAGTTTGTGTCATGTTTTGTTGGTACTCTAGAGACAATTCTTCAATATTTGATTTTTTCAGCAAAACATTACACAAGATGTGTGAAATGTGGAAAGGAATATGCCAATAAGAGCTCCCTATACTATCACCAGAAAAGAGATTGTGGTAAGAAAAAGACCTTCAAATGTATTTTCTGTGACTACCGCACAAAACGTGCTTACGATATCAAGAAGCATTGTATCAATAGACACCCTGAACAGGAACTAACAACAGATATTTGCTATGTCAAATTGCTTGATACCTCGAAGGGAAAGAGTCATTTCGATATTTCCGAATAAGTATTTGGTAGAGACCCTCATGTAAAAACAGTTTGATGTTTCAGTAGGGTTCCATTCGAGTTAATTGTATGTATTCATTACGTGAATAATAAAATTTAAATCAACATCGTCGATTTGAACTTATTCATCTTCTTTGAAACATGTTCACCAATTGAAGTGACATCAGATGCCAACATCAAAAGAAACATTAGAAAATGTACAAATAGTTATTTCTGTATCTAAGGAGTGCGTGAAATGCGAAAGTATTTCGCGTACGGGATGCAAACATTTTTTTTCAAACGTCATAAAATATTGTTCTAAAATAAGTACCTAATATGCTTAGCTTGATATAAAAAAAAATAGCTAGTGTACTTAATTTGTCACAATTTGGAAAGTGTTAAAAAGCCTTAATTATGGTTAAACATTAAGAAATAAGAGATTTCTTCGATTGTCGCTTGATTGAGGACCATAAAGGTTAAAATATTCAAAACCAATATAGTTTACATACACATACACATTTAGCACACTACTTGGCGCACGGTGTCATGGTAACGAAGAAAAATGAAAAAAGAGTCACTTCGTATATTGTTATCAATGCGTGAACCTTCTCATTTTTTGACGTTAGTAGAAAAAATAGTTATTGTATTGACCTTTTTCAGTTGTACTTAATTCAGAAAGTATGAAATGTATTTCAGAAAGTATAATTTGTAATTCAGAAAAATGAATTGTAATTCAGAAAACTAAGATTAGTGATATGAAATTCAACAACTGTAACTTGTGATTTAGGTTAGTGAATTGTATTTCAGAATGTGTAATTTGTAAATCAGAATAGTGACTTGTTTATCAGAAAGTATAACATGTAATTCAGAAAGCGTAAACTCTTATTATTATTAACTGTAAAGGCCATATTTACTGGACATCTGCAGCAGATTTTCTTGGATTTTCGTAAACAAACCATTCGACTCTAACGCTTCCTGGTCGCAATCTTCCATTAAATTCGTTAAATATATTAATTTTGGATGACATATTTGCACTTGACTCAACTCTTTGCAGTATTTACATAAATTGTACTTTTCAAAACATCATTTTTCTCAAATTATTTAACGCAAATACTTACAAGAAATGTTTTACATAAGAATATCTTTGTTTGCCGGTTTACTATACAGTAACTCAATGTAATTTACCAATATAAACCTCATCTGTCAAAAGCATGGCCGCCTATATCACGGCCACCTACTGCAACAAACCATGTTAATATTATATTTTTTACATAAGAAGTGTTATGGATTACTGTAACAAAAAATACATTTCTACCACCTTTAGTGACCTTAAATTATGAAAGGGCGATAGACTGATCTAATACCCATCTGAGTTTTAGCATTTGGTGTAACTAAAGTTGGTATAATATTTTTTATTTAACGAAACATGGTGGCCTTGACAAGCAGTGAAATTAATTTAAAATGTCAGATTGGATTAATAATTTTGTTCCAAATTATACCATACAAGTATAACACGCAAGCTTAAATTATTCCTGGAAATAATTTAAACTCTTGTGATATTATAAGTGAAAATATTTTGTTCAAGCGGAAATCCAATGAAAGTAGTTAAACTGAGGTCATGTGATTGAATACAACCAATCAGACCAACATTATACTGATAACAGACCATATGGTCTGTTTTCACTCTCAGGCATGTTGCTATGGATTATTTATTTCGATTTTGAAGTTTCAAATATTCAAGAACGTCAAAATGTCTGTGATGTCATGATTTGGTTGTAATACTGACGAGAAGGATAATGAAATTTTCTTATCAATTATATCAAAATATACTGTTTACAATAACAAGTTTGTAAGTAAAGCATTTATAGACTATTGCAATGTTGGAAAGTATCGGTTAGCAAAGAATTTTGTTTCCGAATAACCCTCGATCATTGATAAATATAACAACTTCTTCAAGCTTGTTGCTTATAGGAAATAGACCGAAGCCGAAGGCTTTCGGAATCTGCTATAATTATCAATGTCCTTGGGTTATTACTACTGATAATTTGTTAGTAGCAAATTACTGCCACTATTTCATTCACATGGCTGCACCTATGAAATTACGTGGTTGAAGTCACATGACATGCAATATGAGCGGATATTCAAGTAAACACGATAATTCAAGTGAACACGTAGATATTCACGTAAACAAACAAAGAAAAGTGTCAAGTTTGACATAACTCAAAATTGAAATAACTTGCTTTTAATTATTTTCTACTACAGAAATTAGTAAACATGTAAGCTAGTCCATCCCAAAAAAACAAAAAGTAGTAAAGAGTCTGTAAGGGGAGAATATATGTCTTTTTTGAAGCGTATATGAATTTGAATACGAAAGATTTCACGCTGTTCGTGAAATAGTCTTCCTATATATGACCATGACAATAGAGACTATGAAAAACACCGAAAAGGGATGGAGAGTCTTTCTGGAGAGAATTTATGTCTCTTTTGATGCCTGTGTATGAATTATTTCACGCTGTTCGTGAAATAATCTTCCTATTTTCTTTAATTCATCTCAAGTATTTTAGCACAATTCAATTCGACCATATGAACATCAATAATCAGAATAACTCCCGACAGCTTTAGCTGGAGTTATTCTATAATATGGTCTCATTTAATTGTCAAAATACTCTTGATAGATTTATGAAGAAAATAATAGTTGGCTATTTGTCATGGTCTTGTGATATTACCTACGATAATTTTTTCACGGTGTTTGATTGGATCTTTGTTTAAATGAAAGCATAGGAAAGTTAGCCATTGACTCAGTTGTCAAGATGACACTGACAAGTGACCGGTAAAAAAATAATCAAGCCGAATTACATTCATGAAGAATGGTTTCCGGGCTTTGAGGCCGTGGTCGGTTCACCTCACTGGAGGCGGTTTCTTTGGACGTTTCGCTCACAACTGCGGTGAGCATCTTCAGCATAGGTTTAGTCTTCTCGAAGAACGACGTAAAACTGATACAACGGTTGGAAATTGTTCGTAATTTATAGTTGCAGCCTGGTTAATTAGTTTTGCTTGGGGTGACAGGGGTACCTGACAGGATGGAATGTAGCCATTGTCTACCTGTCTAATTAGTGAGTCGTGATTGCCCCTTCCTACCTGCTTGATTGTGTTGTTTAATTGTTTTGTTTTTGTGTTTTTCAAGGCTGGGTACCAGGCTTTGTTGAGCTTTAGGGATTTTTCCTTTCTGTTGAAATTGTTTTTATGTTTGTATATTTCTATGGCTTCTCTATTAAGGCGGGCATGATAGTGTTTCTCGGTTGAGAGCACTTCTGTGTTATCAAACTGGATATCATGGGCACCTTCTCCGTAGGCGTGCAATGCCACAGCAGACTTCTCCGTCTGGGCTAGCCTACATTGTCTGTGATGTTCGGAGAGCCGGGTTTTTACGCTGCGGAGGGTGGTACCGATGTATACCGACCCGCACGAGCACGGTATTCGGTATAAACCGGAAGTGGCGAGGTGATCTCGTGGATCTTTGGCTGAACGGAGCAATGAACCAATTTGTCTGGTTGGTTTATAAATGGTTTTGACATCGTGTTTAGCCAAAATTTTACCAATCCGGTCGGTGACCCTCTTGATAAAAGGAAGGAAAGCTCTGCTTGATGGCATTGTCGAGTTGTTGCCGTTATCTCCGACAACGCCATCCGATGTCCCATGTGAGAGTGATTCTTCAAGTTCCCCAGTTGATGGAACGGGCACGTTATTGACCCGGAGCTTTATGTTAATTTTTTAACGGGTGTTAATTTTCGTTTATATTTAGTAACAAGTTATTCTGTAAAAAATATATAAATGTTGTGGTATATCGGCAAGCTATATGGCCTGTATGTTCATGTTCACACATATTAAAATAACTGTTCATTCTGTAAAAATTATATAGACGTGAATCCAAATATGTATAATGGGTAAAAATTAACATGAAGCTTACAGGATTACCACTATAGTAGGAGATGATAGTGGTATGACTGCAGAACACACCACCATTTACCATGCTGCATTTAGCGTTTCAAGGCATCCGTTAATGTTCACTACACAAAATGATTCGTCGTTCTCATAACCGACTCTTGCTTATCAAGTAAGAATTACAGGTTATGGTTTCTGAATCACAAGTTATGGTTTCTGAATTATAACTGATGATTTCTAAATAACATTTCACTAATCTGAAATTGAAGTTACACGTTCTGAAATACAATTCACTGATCTGAATTACATGTTACGGTTTCTGAAATCCGGTTAACAAATCCAAATTTCAAATTATACTTTTTTAATTACAGTGAACAATTCTGAATTGATAGTTTCATTTGCTGAAATACATTTCACTAATATGAATTTTAAGTTACACTTTCTGAATAACATATAAAATAGGTGTAGTTGAATGGCTATTAAATTCAGTTATTCTCTATTTAATTTGAAGGTTTTTTTGAACAATTTTTTCTAAAGGAACAAAGAAATTCAATTCTCTGCATTTTTATTAGTCATGAACTTATGATATTATTTCTTCGTTTCTTTAGACAATGGAAGAGCAGGTATACCATACCTACTCAAATTTTATGAATATGTTCCCTTATTTTGTTTCAATATTTCGAACACTAACATTATTTAAATTGACCCTGTGGTCAAAATGGTTCCCAAGTGTCAACGCACAAGTTCAACATTCCTAATAACTTCTATGTGAAATTATTCGACACTTTGAAAAAAAAAGGGTTATTATATGGTACATAATATAAAAATAAATGACAAGAGTTTCCGTTTTTGAAGCAATCAAAAATTTTCAAAATACTGGCGCCTTTAGTTACCTTTGTTTGGGAGGTTTGATTCTCCAGGCCAGAGGGTGGCTTTCCACTCGCAGTGTGTTTCAGCTTAGTTTGCATAGGCTGTAGACCTCTGATCAGCGATTAACAAAAGGTCTAGGAAACTTTTAAATTCAATCTCTCCCAAAATAATTTTTTTTTTTTTCGATGAAAATGTAATCCTTCGTTTCCTTTTGTTTTGTCATCTCCTACTTTCCACTTCATTCATCTCTCCAATTTCGGAAATACCTTGCATACTTCATTACTCATTTCGAAATTAAAAACTCAATTTGAAACTCACCAAACCCAAAATATTGTATACAGGCTTCTGTAGTACTATCATTTCACATAAAAGTGATGATTCCAGAAGGAATGTTAATTTCTGTGTAAACCATTTTGACCACATGATGAATTACAATATTGTTAGTGTTCTGAAAATTGAAAATAATTTATAAGAGGGAGAATTTTCGAAAAATTCAAAAACTAACGAAGAGAGCTTAAATAAGGAAATTGACCTTAATAAGTCAATTAAAATGTATAATTACGGTGTGAAATTGAATAGAGACAAATCAAAATTGACGAAGTCCAAAAAGTCTGAAATACGTTTCTGCGGGGGATGTTTTCCCTGTATAGGCTCTTTCATTGAACCATCTATTTGTTTTATCCAAAGTTTTTCTGAATACCTACTACATCACGTGAAAAAATTGAATAATATACATTATGGATTTGGGGTGTACGACAGACCATAATTTCATAGTATGAATATACCTAGATTATAAATAATCCAGCTTTTTACAAATTACTCCTTCTATAGAAATTTTGTCGGCATCAATCAGAAAACTACCGAACAGCCCCATACTACTGTTTTGTTCTGTTCGATGCTAGCCGACTTTGATCAGTCATTCCTATCAGTGGTAGTACAAATGAGTCACTTTTGTTTCGTGTGTTGTCGATTTTCTGTTTCCCCTTTTTATTTGCACGACCTAAATATATTTTTTTTGTTATACAAGGTGTCTCACAATAAAGGGGACAAACTCCGATGGTAGAATTTTCACTTCATTTTCAGGCTATGAGTTCCAATAACCATGTACCCCAAGATGAATAATAATCGACTTACAGAGTGCTGAAAGTGACAAAAAAATATATGTTCTCCAGAATAACTCCATAACGGGAAATTTGGTTTGGTTTATAGAGTTATAAAAAAAAAATATGTTCCACCCCTGGAATTTTGGTAAACAATATTTTTTCGTGTTTATCATCGTTTCAACTACTAGCATACCAAGTTTGGTGGTGCTACATTCAATCCTCGTCTCAAAACCCAATCGTACTGGACTACATGTGTTTGTAACCTCAAACAGGGACGTAAGGCAAGTGGGTTTTACGTCACTGGATTGATATCAATTTCGTCTTTTATATCCTCTGTTTTCAAATTTTTCCCGATTTTCAAAACTAACATAGCAACTAACAAAATAATCAATAATGAGTATCCATATCACATATACACGCACATTCAACTCCAAATACAACCATCGGAGTTTGTCCCCTTTATTCCGGAAAACCCTGTATACATGTGACCCATTTAAGATGGAATCACCCGTATTTCAACCGATTAGAATGATTTTTTTTTCATGAAGTAGACATTTAAAAAGTCTACTAGAACACCATATTTCATGAATAAATCTTCATTTACATTAATCCTATTTTTCGAGGTAAAAAATCTAAAAAAATGACTGGCTATTTTTTTGGAAAGAATCTGACTACACCACTGGATTCGCGACAGTTTTGATTGGTTCATATGTAAATTACGTTGAAGTGGGTCAATCAATAAGAAAGTTATAGGTGAATGAAGTTTGAGAATTATGCCGTTCAATCAATTCAACACTATCAATATCAAATATTTTATCAGAACTTTGACTACACCACTGGATTCAGGGAGTCTCAAAATATCACTTACCATAATTTCATCGAAATCTGTTTGATAAATAAAAAAATATTAAACAAAATGTCACTCCTGAAATTCCATTATCATATTTTTTTGGACTTCCTTTGACTAGAAACAAAGAAAATAAATTTTTTGCGTGTGTTTTGAGTCACGACGTTTCAACAGTTAACATCTACTGTCGTTATCATGTATGTGAATGGGACAAGATATCTCGTATACTCATTAAATAGCCTGTGCCATTAGCATGCAACTAATTTACCTGTTATTATGTTCTGCGCGGGGTCTCTCAGGTCATCAATGTTAATTAATGTGATAGCGTGCTCATTCCGAAATAATAAAGTTAATTTCGGAATTTTAATTGGGTTTTCTGGCGAGTGTTATTATTGATCACCGGTTTCGACAGGTCTTGGCACAGAGTTTTTTTGAAATTTCAATTATTGATCTAGCTGAGTGATAAGTGGCTTCCATACATTCCGAATCTCTATGCACTGAACACGTTATTATTCGGAATATATGTTGACTCAATAAACTTTCTCTTATCCTTCATAATACCAAGTGGGGTAATTTTGTATCCCAAATTGGTATTTTTTTGTGGTCCATTTTTTAGCATTAATATTTGATAATCCTTCTGAATCTGTGGATAACTTCGCCTTCCGACCATGCGATGTTATGCTGATTCGTCCATACGTGATCTGCTATTCCCGACATTAATGACCTGAGATGTAATGAATCAAAAATGTCTTGTCGCATTAACACACTTGATAACCATAGTAGATGATAAATGTTGACACGTCGTGACTCAAAACACATGCAAACATTTTTTTTGTTTGTTTTTAGACAATGGAAGTCCAGAAGAATTCTACTTACACGATTACATTGTCAATCACTTTCAAACAAATTTCGTTATCTTATGATTTTCTTATTCATGAACAGATTTGGGTGAAATTTTTACCAGTGATATATCGAAACCTTGTGAATTAAAATTTCTGAAATTGAGTTGATGCGAGTTGATTACTTCGAATTTCATTCCCTATTAACTTCTTTATTGGTTGACGTATTTCAACCTTAATTATATATAAATGATTTGAAAAATTTTCGAATCCAGTGGTGTAGTCAGATTTAAAAAAAAATCGCTAGTAGGCCTTCAGTAAACCCTTCCACCTCGATGTTTCCTTGCAGATGTCTGATTTTGTCAACATGTGCTCTTTGGTTTCTCTGATAAAATAACAATAAACTTTTTAAGCTTTTTGTTTGAGTGTATAAGTTTTCAAACCTATTTTATCATAATGTTTTCGTAGGAAGGAAATCGCGCCATTGCAACAACTGTGGTATGGGGTTCAGTAATAAAACGTTGCTGGAAGAACATTGGAAGATTGACTGTCCTGGATGCAATTGTCCTCAGTGCAACAAATTCTTCAGGAGAAGGTCATCACTAATCAACCATATCAGAGATGAATGTGGAAAAGATGCCAATTTCTTTTGTAGTATGTGTCAGTATAAAACACGATACAAAGGAAATCTTCGAAGACATGTAATAAAACACCATAGTCTTGATATGAAGCAGAAATGAAAATGTTCGTGTTGAAATAAGACAAAAACATCAGAACCATACTGTTTTGCATCGTTCAACTGGATCAATCACCGATTGCTTTTCGAAAATAAAATTGAACTCACTTTCTCCTTTAACTTAATCAATACTTTGTTAAAATTTTCAATATCAGAGAAAAAAGTGTTCAAGTTTGTTACACGAATGTATTTCATATTGAGTAAATATAGAAAAATACAAATCGATTTTTTTATAAAACTGTATTACGAACTGAAGTGCCATTTCCAATACCAGTGGGATTAAAAATATCAGGGACCAGCTCAAGACTCAAACCATAAACCGCTTCTGATGCGAACACCTAGTGTCTGACAGTTAGGCACGGAAGTCCTGACCTTACCAGCCTAACTGCGTATTGGGGACACTGTTTAATCTTCCCTTGTCTCAATGTATTGTGTATTAAATAGATTTCTTCTATTTCCGAAAGGAAGAATGTTTGAGGGGAACTCAATCACTAGCGACTACACTCTGGGAGACAGTTGCACCCTGTTTTATTCAGCCCTTCCAAGGACCCACACTATTGAGGGTGTCCTTGAATATATATTTATTTTTGCTCCCCTTCCACGTGGATGGGCTCCAATACAGGGTCCTCCGCAACCCCACCCTATAATCTCCCTGGCCCCATATCCAGGGTTCACCCTTTCTCCCATCCCCCATCCAAGCGGGCTACTTCTTGGGGTCCTCCACTCCAGTCCCGATAGGGTCCACTTTGAGGGACTTGGAACAGTAAACGATTCCAATAGCTGCGGTGGGTGCATAATGGGCTCGATTGAAAAGCCTACATGCTCGTGGTTCTGTCCGCCATTCAATCATCATTATGGTGATTCTTTAGGGGAGGGAGAAACATTGGCAAATGTCAAATCCCTCTTTAGAAATGTCTCCAAGAAAAAAATCGATCATTTGTTCAAAAGTTGATCAAGGTGGATTATCTTTAATTGGCCACCCGTAATATTTCAAAAGCTTATCAAGCAATATTCAAAAATAAAACTTATTATCGCTATTTAAATACCTTCAAGATGGTTCTCTAGGTTAGGGGGAAGCTTTGACAGATGACAATACTCACCTAAAAAATATCCCTGGGTGGATATTGAGTGGCAACCTGGTATAGGTATTGACTTGTATCTAGTAATATGTAGCGCGACAATTTCAGACTTCATGTGGATGAAACTGTCATCATTTCCTATACTATAATGAAGTCCACAGGAGGCAAAAGTACAAAGTCTAAATATTATTTGTTTTTGTGTATTGGCATCGATTGCTATGATCATTAGCTACTTGGGTTTGGGTAGGCTGTGTTACTAACTCCTTGCGCCACGTTAGGAGCAGCAATGTTAATTTTTAACGCAACAGTGAATCGTGGAGGATTATTTCCAGCTGGCTTCGAAATTCAATCATTCACACTTTCACATCTAAAATGAAAAAAACTCTGCACCGGCTGGGAATCGAAACTGGGACCATTCGGTGATCAGGCGAGTGCTCTACCCACTGTGCTAATCTCCATCCTAATTCCAATTGTTATTTCATTTTCTATTTTCTCATTTTTTTCATCTTCCAGTTAGTAAGCAGGCTGTATGTCCACATTGTAAGAAGATTTACAAACACAAAAGAAATTTGTGGAGGCACCAGAAGTATGAGTGTGGTGTGCAACCCAAATTCCCTTGCAGTTTATGTGGAAAAGAATTCAGATACAAAGGTCATTTGCAGACCCATGCACTTTCACAACATCGAGAATGGTGCTACACAGGAAAAAAAGGAGGAGACTTTTGAAACAGATATTTTAATCAATAAATATTTATTTCCTTGAACGTAACAGTGCGTTTTTTTGTAAAGCTCCTTCTTTTTCGAGCGAATGATTTCACCTTTGAAATATCCCAAATGAAAAATGCATCGCTTGAAGGTATCTCCGAAAAAATTGTAACGGAAATAATCGACTATAGGTCAAACCTATTTCCGAACCATTTAGAGTGGTATATTGATAAAAGTTTCAAACGAAATCAGAATTAGAATCAGAAGACTTGTGCGAGCTGGGAATGACGAAGGTCATGCCTTTTATTGTGCGATTCCAAGCACGGTCGAGAATTCCAACTGAAAATGTGTCCGTCCAAGCGTGCCGGTGACTCATCCAACCAATAACCGCTTTCACGGTAACTTGACTTCTAGGCCAGTACAGATAGAAATGAAAAATCGAAAATATAACAACAATTCCAAAAGTTTTCAAACTTTGGTCTAGTGAATCGTATATCGAGAAAGCAATAAATCTCAGTTTGCAACCTCTTCCGAATTACGCAACATTGTCAAAATGTCAATTTACTTGAATTTTGCTGTATACTCATTGAGAACATTGTCGTATTGAATATATTATTTCATATCGCGAATCAAGTTTGCAACCAATTCAAGTGAACAAAACATTTTTGTATCGACCTATAATGTTTTTTTTTGATCACCATAAGGAAAATTTGAAAAGTTCTGCAAACTTGTCAGATTAATCGGAAAAATATTCCGAACAGTGAATGCATCAGAATAGATGTTTTCAAAATTGGCAACACAGTTTCGAACTTTTGTAATTATTTCGAGACCACCTTGAAATGACCACGAAATAAAAACATATATGTTCAGGTCAACGCAAAAGGTTGCAAATCTTTGCAAAACTTTTGGAATTTTCTCTTATGGTATATCAAAGAAACCCATCAGTTTTTGATAAAAAAAATATTCCATACACTTGAATTGGTTGCAAACTTGATTCATGATATAAAATAATATATTCGATACTACTCAATTTTCTCAACGAGAATACAGAAAAATTCGAGTTAATTGCCATTTTAACAATGTTGCGTATTTCGGAAGAGGTTGCAAACTGCGATTTATTGCTTTCTCGATGTACCATTCACTTGGCGGAAATTTGTTTATTTCTTCTGGCCCATTTTCTGATCAACACCACTCGACTCATCCACTTCAGCTGTCTATGAAAATTAAGGGGTCTTGTGAAGAAAGCATTTGGAATAGTTCTTGGTAGATACTTCTTTCAAGCTAGGTATTTTCTTTATAATTTTATATGTCCGAGGGTGGTATGAATAGATACCACATTTAAAACAAATAATTTAGTTTCGATAGAAGCTTGTTTTGAAAAAATGTATAAGGAGCACTGTTTTAATTTCAATATGGATACAGGATATATTCAAAGAAATAGTAGAACAAAGGAATATACAAAAGGAAGATTGAAAAAAAAAATTGGAAAAGAAACCTGAAGAACCGAATAATGCACATTTTTAATCGTCTCTGTTTATCATTAGATGTGGCAGAGTTGTTACAGAGAAATTATTTAAACAGACTATACTTTCTCCAGAATCAGGAATTATGACTAAAATAACTGGAAAGTTACCAAAAATTCATGAAAAATAACCAACTAACCCTGGGTAAAACAAACTGCTTATTTACTGGAATGTAGTCTCTCACTGCTGTCGTCCATGTTATGGTTGGTTTCCGGGTTTTGTCGTGTTTTTTTTTTGGTTGAAATCTCCAAACGTTTCTCCTGCAACTGCTGCAGCCACCTTCAGTGGCGTAGTCAAAGTTTTCTTCTTGACGTACCAACTGAAGATTCTGTGATGATCGAGGACAAATGAATGACAATGTCCGCGGTCTCACTTCATTCACATCGTTGAGTGCCACTGTACTTTTCTGGCACTATATGCAAACAATAATTGAAGTAATTGAACATTGGTCTGTTCGGCATTCTGATTGAATGCAAGGTGTCAGTTTTTCTCCTTATTATTATTCAACAACAACAAACATACTATTATGTGCCATTACAAAATCGTTGAACAAAACAAAATGATGATGAAGAAGATATTGATGTGGATCACGGGGACGACTGTTACGTTGATGGTAACGACGAAGACGTTGAGGACGTCAGTCGATGAAAACTTCCCTACTAACTGTAGCGATGACAGCAGCATCGGCGGCTCAGATTAGAAAGGCAATGATGCTTCTGACGTCGACAATGGAGAAAGTCCAGAATTGCACGATCATTATTTTCGAAAGCAGCCTGGACTTTTTTGTGTATACTTCCTTATTTTTTGTTTCAGCTCTCAAGACATACCTAAGCAAGTTTCACTGCATACTTACTTCTCAAGTAGTTCAATTTTGTTTTCAATAATTTTGATTTTCTCTCCTAAGTGTCTCTATGGAAAATTTATATTTTCTAACTCCCCTTTTTTGTATTGAATATTCTTTGTACTTTCTGCAGTTGGTTGATTTTGTTCTTCAATAATAGCAGCACATCTCTTTAACGAAAAAAATTAATTTCTCTCACGGACTCTTCCAAAAATAAATAATTCAGGAGGTTCTACGATGAACCCAATTATAATGGGCGGTCTTGGAAAAGTCTGAATAATATAAATTTTCTAATGGTGGTTATGATGATGACTATGTTTCGTTAACTTTTTATTTCATCGATTTACGATCAATTCTCCATTTTGATGAAAATGAAAGAGTTTCATCACAAATTTCAGTACAAATTTCCTTTGAAATTATATTTGAATTTGAGATATCACAACGTGATTTCATACAGATAATCTCCAGATTTTCGAAACTATTTAGACTGTTAATATAATTAACTGTATCGTGTACTTCACTAATCTTCTTCCAAAAAAACGTGTTCCAAATAACTGCAGACGAACCTATGCCGAGGACTGAGCTTAGTGCTTCTAAGCACTCTAAAAATTCACAGCGTTTCAACAGAGTTAATGCAGGGGTTCTTTTTAATATATGTCTGATAGTTGTTGGGTCTCTGAGTCGTAATCCTGCGATAATGTATTAAGTAAATATAAAAAGTTTGGGGATGCACAGTACGTTTTCGCCATCTATATCTTCAACGAAGGTTTCTGGCAAATCAAACATGGAATCTGAACTCGAACAGGGTTGAAATCATGAACACTCGATACAAGATATATGACAACACGACGTGAAAATCAGTGTGGTTTCTTTATGACTCGACGTTCTTTTCGGTACAAGTTACTTCAAACTAGGTAAACGTTGGCGTCTGACTGAGTACAACCGGCCGACCTTCATTGTTTCAACTCGAGCGTTATTGGGTATTTCCGTGACGGCCACCTTGTTTTACTGCATCACTTCCGTTGCACGATTTTCAAGGAAAATGCCCTAAATCATTAAAATGATAAAAATTGGATGCTTGTGAGCACTGTGCTTTGAAGTTCGAAATTTGTTGCCTCATGTTGAACATTGCATGATTCTCATATTTTATAATCTAATTGTTTCCATATTTTATCCTCGTTTTTTTAAAGAACCATTCTTGGTAAGGTTCCTATCTAATTTTTGAAATGGCAAAAAAAATATTTGCTAACTACCATGCAACGAATGTAAGTATCTCATTTTCAATATTTTGGATCAAGTCAAAGTAGACCATATCACATCTTTTATGATGAGTAGATACGCCTACATCAGAATTATTCAGAATTTAGTATTGAACAAAATTTTTAAGTAGAATTCAAGTTCACCAATGGATTCTCGCCTGATTCTACTTATAGCTGCTGCAGATATACAGTGTGAACTATGGCCAATTAACGAAAGTAAATTGGTGTACCAGTCTATCATGCGGAAACACACCCGTTGTATACCTAATTAATTTCTAAACCCACCTATTTAGACGCTCCGCTGAACTCTGAGTGATTCGAACGCCTATGTTTCCCCTCTCTGCCTACGAACTGTCGATGTTGAATTCATATTATTCCACGACTCCCACGCAATCTGTCATTTTTAGTAAGTACGTGACATTGTGCGGTGTTTTTGGATGGATTATTTCACATATTTTATTAATTGGTCGTCTGAAAGGCATTCATTGATTGATACCTATGGATCAATTGTGATTTGTGCTCGAAAGAACAATATGTTTTTGATCACGGAAACCAACACCAACTTCGTTTACGTTAACTCTCATTTTGTGCTGTGGTATGTGTGTTATGTGTGCGCCAAAACTTATTTGTTTTTGCAATTTCCTGTCAGGTGACATACTGAAACTTCTTTGGAATAATATCAGCTTCCGTTTCACTATTGTGAAAGAGAAATAACGGAAAAGTACTGAATACTATCCAGGGGCGACGCTTTTCTACACATAGACAAGGTAATTTTTCGATGCCAATTTTTAAAATTCATTGAGTTTCACACTTCTTTTGGTGGGGAGAACACACTGTATGATTTTTGATAAGTGGTCGTAGTTCACCCTGTATGTAACAATTTGGGGACCACAATAGTGAATTCGGGCCTGCGGGCAAACATATTGATTTTTGGTATAGATATTCCACTTACTACGCATTTAACAAAAATCTTCATATTACTTTGAGATATTGTAACGTCCCACAAACGCAGCATACATGGGTAAGTTTAGTATTGTGAGCATAATGTAATCTCAGAAGTTTCCAAGTGAGGCAAGTACCTACCTCTGGCTGGGTTATTTGAGTAATGAAAATAATGAATATATTCTTACAATATCCTTTTTTAGTTGGCTATAAATGCGACATTTGTGGAAATAAATACAAACTAAAAGAATCTTTGAATAGGCATGTGAAATTCGAATGCCAAAAGAAGCCCCAATTTGAGTGTTCTGAATGTAATCATAGATCGAAGTTGCATTGTAATTTGTTGAAACATATGAGGAGTAAACATAATTATATTATTTGAGATTTGACATAAATAAATATTTGTGAATAGTTGCTCGAAATTATTTCAGAAACGGGTTATGTATGGCGCTTTATCAGTGGTTTATTTATAATAGTATAATAAAGTATGAGTGGATAAAAAGATATTTCACACATGCGCGATTTTTCGAGAACAACGGCACAGCTGGAGTGCTCGAAATAAAGTAAGTGTTTGAAAGGTCAGGTATCCACGAATACTTTATTATTTTGATTTTGTTTTTTTTCAATTGGTGCACTTTGAAATCATAAATAGTGGTTTCATTATTACACATAATGGATATAAGAACTTCTAATGTAAAATGGTTGAATTCGTGATGTGACATTAGTTGTTTGAATAAAAGTTTTGCATGTGTTTCTAATATTTCATTTGACGTTACAAGGTACCCCTGTCAGATCAATAATCATAAAATTGTCATTTAGACTTCACGGTTCTCGAGTTGTTGATGTAGCCATGGTAACTTTTGAAAACCCACGTTTTTTTAAAGTTCGATTTTCACACACTGAGGCGTGCTTCAAATTGGTAAAAACGGGCACCAATTGAAAAAAAATATTAGGTTTATTATTTATTGGAAAACAATGATCACTCTCCAATCAAAAAATCCTTCGATAACCACATCATCATTCTTACAATAAACTTTTTCAGCTGGATTTGAATGCGACGTATGTGGAAATAAATACAGATTCGAAGTATCTTTGGAGATGCACGTAAAATTTGATTGCCAAAATAATCAACAATATTGAGTGTTCTGGATGCGACCATGCATCGAAGTTGCATTGTAATTGGTTGAAACATATGAGGAGCCAACATAAATATTTGTATCCAAGAATGTACTTTTGTGATTTGGAATTTTCTAAATAGTTGAAAATATAAAATTTTAATTATAAAAAAGTTAGTAAAGATGTTCGTAATAACTGAAGCCTATTTTCATGTATTAAACAGACAAATCCCACATAAAGTTTGCAGTGGTGATCTTTCCGAACACAAATATAGATTCCGATCAAACTTTTTCAGAAACCAAACAGAATTTAGCAGCCAACGAACAACCTAGTACAAGAAAACACGAATTAGACACAATCTTAGAACTGACAGGTAGAAACAATTTGACAAAACTTCAAAATTATCAACATTATTTCTTTAGTATCATTGAAAATTTATCAAATCAACATTCTGTCTAAGACATTGCACCAATTGGACAGGACACAAAGAATGACAATTACAGACAAAATTTGAAAATTGGAAAACACTGCAAAGATATGGAATACACATGAAAATAAAGAAAATCAAATAACAAAATTTATTTAAGTACATAATAAGTTCAAGTATTTTTTTATAATAAATTGTCGTCAAAATCAATTATAAAGAAAAGTAATTCAAGAAATCTGCCCGAACCAAATCGCGAGTACGATAATAAAAAGAAGTGTAGTATGTCTATACGAAGTCTGTTGAGACACAAATAAAAACTTATTTGACTCACAGTCGAAAATCTTTTGTGAAGCTTGGGTGGCGATATGAAGTTTTATGTTCGTGTATCAATTCCATTATATCATCCATTCCTATTTCTCTGGCAAGTAAAATAATGAAGCTTTGTAAGATCCTTAGATGCCAACGTATCTCAACTGACTTCTTACTGACTTCAACTATTGGAATTTATCAACAAGAGGGGATATCAAAATTGAGGAAAGTCGATCAAAATTTTGAAAACCCAAAAATTAAGAAAAATTGTTAATGAAAGTATCATAGCAGAGTCAATCTACTGAACAGTGAGTAACGACCAATTCTACTGATCAGAGAGACATTTGTAATCCCAGTGGAGTATGGAATAACCCGAACTTGGAAAAGCCACATCACCGAAATTAGGTATTTCACAAATCTCCTTAATTATATCAAACAATATCAAATAAAGGAGTTTACATAAGTGCATTCATTCATCGTCCAATCAATCCTCCAACTTATTATTTGTGCAAAAACTACCAAAATTTCTATTTTCAAACGGAACCTCAACCTCACAAATTAGACCTTATTCGAATTGAAAATCTTTGAAGTTATCTGAGTATCATGTCATGAGACACTTCCCCAGAATAATACCTATTGTTTCATACTGCTATTTATCTAACAAATCAATTAGTAATAAATACGAAACAATTTTCCAGAATAATATCGTTTCATACAGTTACTTATCTTATAGATGAGGTGGTAATGAGAAAGAAGGTATTTGATTTGAACGATTGACCTTTGGATAAAGTTGAAAAGTAAAATTTTGATTAAAGAGAAACAAACATTATTTTTTCTACGACATTGCGTAAAGGCCGTTAAGTGACACTTTTGCGCACAAGTGCGTCAAATTCACCTGTTCGTAAAATCATCAACAGTACGTGAAGAAGATTTTTACGCAATGTTCATACATTTATGCATTTTTGAAAAGTATAGTATTTTGCGTGAAATATAACACGGAAGTCATCATTTGATAATACGAAGACAATTCATAATATAAAATATTCAAATTAGTGATACAGTTACTACAATTTGGCAAAAAGTGTCGAAGAAAAATCACTTTCGTAAAAAGCTTTTTTGTACTTGCGTCTTTGAAACTTTAAGCTCACACAAAAAAGGCTCAATTTACGAACTTGTATCATAATCAATATTATTAACTATTGATAATGACATCAAGAATCTGAGGAGTTTAAACTGCAACCGTCCCGTACAAAGAGAAGTCTAAAGTTCAACCTTGTCCAACTCAGCTAGCTGAAGCTACTTCACCAGCATCATTTTCATTGCAATTTGTACCTCAAACATTTTTAAAATGGCAAATTTTTATAACAATACATTAGAATAATAAATATTTGTGAACCGTATAAATAATTTCAGATTCCTTCAAATAAGAATGGCAGTGAAACGGGTTGTGTTGCGCTTCATCAGTTGTTTTTTATACAAAATATGGAAATTTCATAACAGAAATGAAATCTATTATTTAACAATAAGCTTATCAAGTTAGAAACTAGCCATACCAGTATGCTCACTGCAATTTTTCTATATAATATAGGAATATATTTGGGTCAAAAATCCATCAGAAACGAACTCCTTTCTTACCCTCATCAGTATAAGGTTTTTTGGAGTTTTGACCCAAATATATTCCTAAATTATAAGTATAGGAAAATAGCAGTGAGCATCCTGGTATAGCATGGACATCTAGTTTCTAACTTGATAAGCTCAATGTTAAATAATAGATTTCTTTCTGTTATGATACGTTTGTTTTTTGCGAACAAGTGGGTATTGTTTAGTTGGGCTGAGGTTGAGATGGCGCTCGTTGTTTGGTTAACACCGATCTGCGGATGGTGTCTCAGTTTCAATTAACATTTTCCATTCAACTAGCAATTGCAGAGAAAGCCTTGTCGGAACTCTGCACGGAAGTTCATTAGATGTAATTCAACGTTCGTCGTAGTACTAGCCAAGAAAGTAGGTGTTTCTGATGAATTTTTGACCAAAATATATTTCTTCATTATATAGAAAAATTGCAGTGAGTATCCTGGTATGGCAAGACATCTAGTTTCTGAAAATTTCATGTTCATTCCTCTTGGAAAGCATGGTCAATTTCCAAAAAGAAAATCTGTCGGTTACCTCATCATCTTCCTTACAATAAACTTTTTCAGCTGGCTTTAAATGCGACGTTTGCGGAAAAAAATACAGATTCGAAGTATCTTTGAAGAGGCATGTGAAATTTGAATGCCAGAAGAAGCCTCAGTTTAAATGTTCTGAATGCAATCATAAATCGAAGTTGAATTGTAATTTGTTGAAACATATGAGGAAAAAACACAATTTTATTATTTAAGAATGTATATTGATATAATAAAATTTATAAATTATAGCTCGAAAAAATCATTTCGGATTCCTTACTGAAATGAGTTATGTGATTGTTATGCTGACTGATATTATCTCAGACACTCAAGCACCTTTGCATTCAAAACAAAATTATCAAAGTCGTCTTTCAATGGAACTGAGGAGATTCTGTTAGTCATCGAAAGTTGGATTTGATCCAAGAAACATAGGGTATGACGGCATTAACACAACACCGAGATCAAGCAGAGTTACAACAAGACGTTGTGCATCTGATAATTGAAGACGAAATTAGGCGAATTTTACTATTGTGTGTGCTTTTTTGAGCAAAAAATGTCTTTTTTGTAAGTGAAAATGGTGCTTTTTTATATCGAAAAGAGGTAATTTTTGATAGTGTAAAAGTGCTAATTTTTGGTGAAAATAAAAATGAAAAATGAAAAACAATTTTAAAACAATTTTATCCAACAATGGTCTGAGTTTGAAGGATTTATGGGCCTTATTTTCATCAGCTTTGGTATTATCCTGAAAATGTATAACAGACTTTATTTCAAGATAGGCATTTCTGCTCATAGCATTTTTGACGATGGGTAGTCCCAAATCGTCTGACCAATAATCGCGCTCAGATGGTAACGTGTGGTAGCCGCTGAATATGAGAAATCCAATAAAAATTCTGATCTCATCTTTTGTAATAAAGAAATCATGTTTATTTTTTGTGCAGCATATCTCATAGAATCTTCCACAATCATGTCATAAACACCATCATCAAAAAATTGTTCAAACTTATCCACAACAGTCTTATGGCGTAAGGAAGTTTTAAAATTTTCATCTTTTTCTAGATATCCATGTTCCGGTTCAAATGGTTCATAATTTGGATCTATTTTGGACCACTTTGTAATCAACTTCTTAGGAGGTACCTTTTTAGTTTTTTTCAGTGCAGATGCTAGATGTGCTAATGGCATATTATCTTCCTCACTACTTTCATATTAATCTTGTGCTTGAAGCTCAACGAATCCAGGAATATGTACTGTCAACCCAGGATTCTCTTCGTCAAGTAGCTCCTCATCTGTTAGTTCATTTACTTTTGGTGGCAAAGCTATCAAGTCCGCTTCTATCTGCTCAGAATACAAGTACTCTACTGCATCTTCCAGATTTTTGAAAACGTCTGTTCTACTCATGCTGGAAAAATATAAAAAAAAAATTTCAATACAACTGTCCAGCAATCTATACATAGACTGCAGTTTTTTTTCAACAAAAACAAAATAGCTATGAATAATCGAAATCAGCCACACTTATAATTTGGTGCATATACTAGTTTCACAATAAAAATGAAAATATGGCATACCTGCTTGAATCTATTATCATGTGAAATACAAAAAACGGCTTTCAGTGCACGCACCGTGAGATTCAACAAATTCAAAAGCAAGCGATGTACTCTGTCACGTCAGCAAATCGGTACTAACAGTAAGTTTGCATTCCTCTGACCCATGAGCAATGAAATATGGTGGGAGTGAACACCCTAGACGCCTCAACTTGTTTTTACTACATGTTTTTTGTGCTGATCTATAAATAGATCGCTGGATGCTAATGGATTAAAAAAAGAAGCATTCAACTTAATTTACTCAGTCGAAGCAGATTCAATGTATCAAGCTATGAAATTAAATTTGAGCGAGTCCGGGCCATGAACATCGAAATTCTCTAATAAAAAACGAACGCTGGCTCTCGGACTAGTACTAGTACTGTTTTATTTGTGTTGTGTTTGTTTTAAGTTCATTGATCAACATTTTCAGGTAAGTCAGAATGTATTTTTGATGGAAGGTATATTGACATCAATGTTCACATATAGAACTGAGAACATAGTATAAATGCGTAAGAAAAGAATTGGTAAGGAAAGGCTGTGAAAAAAACAAGCGTTCTTCTTTACATGTGTGTTTGTGTGGTCCGGAAGCCGCCGTATTTTTTTTTTATTCAATTATTCACTTGACGATGGCATAGATTTTTAGTTTCACCTCTGTTGAAAATCAGCTGACGAAACTTCTTTTTTATAATCTTATGATGTGATTTACTAGTATCTTCCTTTGTTTTTATTTTTCTTGTATCAATGAATAGTTAGGTCTATATTGTAGAATTGGGTACGCTAGCAATCACGAAATTAAACTGATTCATTCAATTAATTTGATAATTTGAAAAAATAAGTACACATTACCGACCAGTTCAGCGAGCGTGAAGTGGTACCTTACCGCCCGCGGGCGCATTATGGCCTACGAGCCGTAAAGTAGATAAAATTCTCAAATTGTCTATATTTACACATCATTTCATGCAAGACTTAATACGAATCAGAATTATTTCAGTTCAATAGAGAAACGCTATTCCTAAAATTTCTTCATAATCGAGATTTCTTCAACATGTTACTAAGTCATAAGCTTGAATATTGAAAATGAAGTTGGTTTAGTTATTGATGGAATATTCTCTTGAACATAATTATCACATATTGAAAGCTTCCTTACAGTATCTGCATTCATTCATTTTAGAAGTGGTTGGTTTGTTAGAATAACTGTATGGTATCATTCCGGCACAATCATTGTCAATTTTTTCAGTGATGATCAATTCATTTGAAAAAGATTCTTCAATATTAAATTTCTCAGCTATTATACTTTCAAATTCCCTATACTATGTTATTCTTGATTATTGTATACATATCGTTCGAAACGTGTAGAACATTGGAATTAAAGTAAGTATTTGTGATTCGCGCTAATAAACCGCTAGTTCATAAAATTTTGTATGTATCAAGTGCGTAAAATGCGTTTATGGCCTTGATACATAAATAACTATCACAATACAACACTGCAGTATGAAAGTTGAAATGAATGTCTGTTGGTGTCGAATGATATATCATCATATCACATTATTCGCTAGATGTGAACACTGGCATATTGAACTGTACCGATTTACGAAAAAAGACAAGATACAATCGATTTACACCTAACAAAATCAAACTTTCAATCGATAACCTGACGAATATTTATGACGGTTGACAGGTGTCTGTACTTAGGAAGTAGGACGATTAGAGTTCTCAAAGGAATTATCCAGACGACATAGGTTATGTCGAAGGATGATTTTTTTTGTATTTTCACACCCTGTGGACATTCCTTGTGCTATGCATGTACAGTTGTGTGCATAAAAAGTCGTACAAGGCATTGCACTAATTATTGCACTGTATTGCACTAACTGAATGAGTTAAAAAATGATGAAAGCGCGTTACTGACAAAATTAGTTTAAATTTTGACTCTACTTGTCAAAATCGCTAGTTTGATTAAGATTGATAAGTCTGGCTCATAATAGCCTTTAACTGCTATACGACTTTTTTATGCACACAACTGTACAACCAAAAAAAAAATAGGAAAAAAACACGGTGCAACGACCATCATTGATATTTTTTCATTCTGTGGTCTCCGATCTTAACATTTGACAACACTGCAGGAGACATGACTGAGAACGCATATTTTTATTTTCACAACTTCTATAATTCAGTGGCGTTTCTATAGAGATTTTACAGGTGCTTTAGAACATGACAGACCAGAACCTCGTAGTTCACCCTGCATATTAGATGAGACTGAGGTAGCTGTCAAAACTGTTTAAGTAGTTTCCTCTGATGCCCTAATTTTCTAGGGTTTTGTCTATCTATTTACGTAACAGAATATTTAAAAGTGATTTTCACCCACTTTCAGACGTCCGAATGATTTGAAACTTGCGGCTGGTGTTCATAATTCCGATGACGAAGCATCATGATAATATTTGTGAGGAAATGAAAACAAAATGGCGTCTCCAAGATGGAGGACGACATTTGCCATTATGGTCCGATTCAATTCCAAATTGTTATGTGAGGGTTGACGGGATCAGAGATTATGATTTTTTTATCAAAATGGATAAATTCAAGGTGATTGTGATTATGGTCAAGTTCGATTCAAAATTGGTATGTGGGGTTTTAGGGGTCGGAGATTTTTATTTTTCAGTTAAGATCGATAAAATCCAGATGACGGTTTCAAGTTTGCGGTTATGACCACATGTCATCCTCGTCGGAAATCATGATTTTTTTAAACTGATTTTGCACATATGCAAGAATCGGGAACGATCATCAAAAATATCCAAGAACGACAGAACTTGTTTTTTGTTGACGTCCGATTACCCCGAAATAATGCAAACGTGACTGAAGACAAAAAAATACCTAATTTAAAAAAAAAAAAAAACCTTTCATCTAAATGCACTGAAAAGAAGAAATTAAACTTTGAAGTATATCAAACCCATAATATTTATTTTATTATGAAACAAAATAATGAGTTCGATTTACTTTAAAGTTAATTTTTTAAGTTTTTTTTTTATTTTGTACTTTTTATCATTGGAGTTTGTTCAATCGTTAAAATTGTTTTTTCCGTCAACCAGTTTTCACCCCCCTACGAATGACAGCCTCGAAAGTCGAAACTTGTGCGAGCTAAAGATTAACGAGGTCTTACCTTTCAACGTGCGATTCCTAGCACTTTCATCAGATGAAAATCTGTAGTCTGTAGGATTTGAACCTACATGACCAGCAGCATCAACGGCTTTGAACGCGACAGTCCTAACCACTGATCTACCTAGCCCTATGTACTTTTTCTTATTAGAGTTTGTTTAATTATCTAACTCAATAGACACGCCAGGTGCCAAGTTTCTCGGCACGTTTCTCAACCTGGTTTGAGACGGAATTACTTGCTGCGCACTTGTCGGACAACGGATTTTAAAACGTTTATTGAAATCGTTTTCACTGTACAGGTCAAGTTACGGAAATTATTCGACGATTTGGTGTTTATCACAAGTATTACTTATTTAATTTCCGTAAGTTTTCGCAAAATCAGAGGGGTCTGAGCACACTGAACCATATTTCCTTTCTTCTCATTTAAATTATAGGAAACAATAAGAACATTGTTTGATTTTCTACGCACTTTCAATCTAGACAGGGGAGAGACATTTTTTAAAACTGTAATATTCGATTGTTTCACATTTATCACTATTTTGATTTCGCAAATAATCGCAACATTTGTTAAAAAGAGGGTAGGTGGCAAGCCCAATAACGGACATGTTTTTCTTCATTATTTTTCATTTATGAAATCGTTGGAAATTTTTCCGAACTCCTACGCGTTCTATATCTAGCTTTTTTAAAACTGTAATATTCGATTGTTTCACATTTATCACTATTTTGATTTCGCAAATAATCGCAACATTTGTTAAAAAGAGGGTAGGTGGCAAGCCCAACAACAGACATATTTTTCTTCATTATTTTTCATTTATGAAATCGTTGGAAATTTTTCCGAACTCCTACGCGTTCTATATCTAGCTTCCGAGGGGCGGCAGAAAGGGGTGAACATTTTTGAAACCGTATTATGCGACGGTCAGAAAGTTTTCACTATTTTTCACGGATTTTTTCGATTTCAATTCCTCGAGTTTTCCAATTTTTTTCAGGGAAAGAGGGCGATCCCCACGATAAAATGTTTGTGTCCAAAATTTCGAATTACTTCGCATTCTCTATCTAGCTTATGAGGGGGGCAAAAGGGGTGATATTTCGAACTATATTATTCGACGGTTAGATATTTTTCACTACTTTTACGGATTTTTCCGATTTTAATTCGCGAGTGTCTTAATGTTGGGTTTGTTGTCATTTACAAGTCGAAGACATTTTTTTTTTGTTTTCATTGCACAATTTGGATTTCCGCTACTGCTCTCTAATTTTTCATATAATACCAATTCCCATGTTTTGAAGACCTTTTTTTGCCCTTCACTGATTATTATTGTGCAGTAATTGTTCTCTCACTTCCGAATAATTCCTGTAATACCCTTGTAATGCTAGAGTAATACCTCCCTTCCCAGTGTAATGCAATAATTACAATAATTCCTAAATAATTCCTCTAATGCCCGAGTAATAGACCAGTTCTAATCTATCTGCTATACCCTAGTGATAGCCCTAATTCCCGACTTATACCCGAGTAATGCCACTAATACCGAAGACATGTACACCAAAATTGCCCAGCGGTTTCTCCCTCGTATCGTCCCAAATATTATTTAGTACTTTTTTTGATTTTTTTGTTTTTTTTCTTCATGCAATGTGTCAATGTTACCCTGCCATGAAGAAACATTGACAGATACATTACAATCTTTTTGAAATGGATGAAAATGCAATGTTTGCACCAGCTAGGGTAACATTTACTTAGTAATATTAGAAAAAAATTACCCATCATGGAAATTTGAAATTTTTGATTATAAGCATTGGAAACCAAACATGTTTCCTCCTAGTGGAGAAAAGGGTGATCTGAAAATTCCACAATTTCCTTTCTTCTTTTTCCTTTCTTTTTCTATTCCACATTTTTTTCAATTCCGGCAATCCAATCCTTGCCAGGGATTCCGACCTCTTTTTGGGTTGAAATAGTAGTTCCGCCAACTGGTCCACATTTATGATTCTTCAGGTGATTGATAGGAATTGAACAGTTATTATTGTAGAGGTTTGTGACCCTCTTGACGCTTAAGCCTTTAGTTTAAAAAAATCTAGGGCATTTTGTGATAAGTCGCTACTGTAAGTCATGTACTTGCGTACAGAGGGTGAGTGCTTTTTAGGTGACATTCTGAAATCAAAATTCAGTTTTATGAAAGAGTTGAATTGAAGGGTAACATAGACACCCAAATTTTTTTGGAATAAACTTCGACATTTTCGAATATAATCATTTCAAATTAGGCAAATACAATCCATTGAATAGTACGTACGATTCAAAATAATTCATTTCTTAAATAATTCGCAGGGTCCTCCTTTTTTCAGAGTCAAGACTTGTTCAACCCTTCAGAATTATTTTCTGTCACAGTGAAAGATTGTGAATGAAGAATAATCAATGATAGTCCATCATATTTTTGTTTTCTTGAAGTACGTTTCGAAAGCTATAATGAAAATATTAACGCACAAATTTTTCAGTGTCCCATATCATCAGAAAATTTGAAAATAAAACATTCTCAATTAATGAAATTCGAAAGAAATATTTTTTCAGAATTATAATAATCTACGATGAATAAAAATTGTTTGATCTAGGATATTCTGTGAGTAACAAATTCAAAATCTTCCGTGGCTACAAAACAGGTAATATTGTACAGGAAGATATTGAATCTAATACCCACAGAATAACTTATATCAACAATGAAAAAAATTATTATTTCATTTTCAGTGCATTTGTATAAAAGCTTGTCTTTATAATTTTTATTTTACAATTTTTATTCATCGTAGATTTTTCAAATTCTTAAAAAATATTTCTTCCAATTTACAATCGAGAATGTTTTATTTTCAAATTTTCTTAATGTTATGGGACACTGAGAAATGTTTGTATTAATATTTTCATTTCAGCTCCTGAACCGTACAAGTGAATGAAAACTAAGAAACAAAAAGTTGTTGAATGAAACACCAATGATTATTCTTGTCTCACAATCTCTCAGTGGTGACAGAAAAAAAAATCTGAAGGGTTGAACAATTCTTGACTTTGAAAACAGTAGGACCTTGTGAATTATATTGTATCGTATGTACTATTGAATGGATTGTACTCGCCTAATTTGAACTGATTATTGTCGAAAAAGTCGAAGTCTACTCCAAAAAATCTTGAATTTTTCTATTTTTATCGAAACCCAAGCCGTTTGGGACATATGTTTATATGAACTTTTTGGT
This sequence comes from Chrysolina haemoptera, assembly GCA_958298965.1. Lineage (NCBI taxonomy): Eukaryota > Metazoa > Arthropoda > Insecta > Coleoptera > Chrysomelidae > Chrysolina > Chrysolina haemoptera. The sequence continues at coordinate 36,179,257 of OY282586.1, read as the reverse complement.
CTGAAAACTTTCAAATATTCACCTTTCGAAGTTTGTGAGAATATTTGCTTCTCAAATTTCTTTATGTTATGCGATACTGGAAAATGTTCGCATTAACATTTTCATTGTAGCTCGTGAACCGTACAGGTAAATGAAAAACTACAAGAGAACAATTAGATGTTTAATGAAACATCATTGATTATTCCTGTCTCATAATATGTCAGTGACAGTGGAAAAGAAAATTCTGAAGGGTTGAACAAGTATTGACTCTGAAAAAAGGAGGACCCTGTGAATTATTTGAGAAATGAATGATTTTGTATCATACGTACTATTGAATGGATTGTACTTGTCTGATCATTGTCGAAAATGTCGAAGCTATTTCCAAAAAATCTTGAAAAAAATCTATATTTATCACCCTGTATCTCGAAAACCAAGCCGTTTGGGACATATGTTTCTATGAACTTTTCGTCCTGAAACATTTCAAAGAATCACTTCCTGACGTTTGTCAAAGTACTTAATTAACACCCTGTATAACTGCGAAGTAGTTTTTGAGATTTAGGTCTCAGATTAAAGAGAACGATATTTCTTGAAAACCTTCAGGGCACTGTAAGATGAATGGGAATGTAACAATTTTATAAAAATAACATTAAAAAAAAATTATTATATAAACTAATTTCTTCTCTTTTTGGACATTGCTATTATTTTTACAGAACCAACTACTGAAATTTGTTATTGGGACGGACAATGAGTAAACTTGCAGTCATCATCAGAAAGGTCATGAAGAAATTGCAATTTATATAATATATAATATATATTATATATATATATATATATATATATATATATATAATATATAAATATATAATATATATTATATAAATAAGTAAATCTTCGATTTTCCCAAATTGCAGGTCGGGGTGATGGAAAACAACCGGTATGTGTATCTAGAGCACATTAGTGACAAGATACAGTACATAGTTGGAGGTTATTGTAGTAGTCTGCACAATTATACATCACCATGCAGCTTCAGCATTTCAAGACATGCTCGTTGGCCGATGAACATGATAACAAAATTTTTATGTTCACTATGTTATAAATAATTCGTTGTTCCTATATACCCTATTATTACTTATCAAGTCCTTGATGTCTGAATTACAAGTGATAGTTTCTGATTTGCAATTGGCGCTTTCTGAAAAAAAAACCACTGGTCTGAAATTCAAGTAACACTTTCTGAAATACAATTTATTAATCTGAACTACACGTTACGGTATCTGAATCCAATAAAAAAAATCTGAATTCCAAATTGTACTCTCTGAATTACAATTTACATTCCTGAATTAATAGTTACATTTTCTGAAATACATTTTACTAATCTGGATTTCAAGTTACACTTTCTGAATTACATGTGAAAAAGGTGTGGAGTAATTTCTTCAAGAAGTTCATAAAGTTTCCTCCTTTCGATAAATGCTTCTCCGATATTAACGGTTGAAGAGTTATAGGCGAAAACAGGGTTTTTCAACCCAAGGGGTTGTTTTTAGGGGCGAAGCCATATCCCCCCCAAAATGTATTAATGTTTTATGATGTATAAGACCTCTACACTTTATGAAGGAACATTTCTGTGCCGGTTAATTGTGTAGAAAAATTCAACACCGACTGTACACAGTCTCTTGTTTTTTCATAGGGTAACATTGGTATACAGCCGCTTCGACATAGTTACAATGGACACTGTCAGTTCGACTTTCTGTAAAAAATATGTTTTTTAGTTTTATTTACGATGAACTCTTTCGATTTATTATGGTCTACCATCTTAAAAATGTTTCCAGGGACAGTTCGGCAAACTAGCTGAAAACATGAAAACGAGATGCGCACTTGTAGGACAACGGACTTTAGTCCGTAATATATCCAATGATAAGGCACTCAACATTTAAAATTTAAAATATTCAGCTGGTTTGTTTTGCTATACATATTAATATCCTTCACATCATTCTTTCATTATGGTGTCTTTTCGAATTTATGTTCATAAATATGAGAATGATTTGAAGGAATTTTCTGTCATGACAATTGTAAATTCTTACTGTTTTCGAAATAACAATAATGGTATCGCCAATTTTTTCATGGTGAATGTTTAATTTTACCTTTTTTTTTTTCAGGTGAAAAAACATGGCAGAAGAACTAAAGAAGTACACACGAGCTAATGGCGTCAAGGGTACAATAACACAAAATGCCGGATGGAATAAAACAATTGAAGAAAACATCGAAAAATTACTGGAAAATCAAGAACTTCTACTTCAGAAAACTGCCAAACTGGTAGTTATGATGGATGAGTTCAAAAATGTATTGAGCGAGAAAATAAAAGTCCCTACCAAAAAAGAAGAAATGGACCCTAGTGTAGAATTATTTGAACCAATCGACAACGAAGATGATTTTCAGAAGCTTGAAAATCAATTAAAAGACGAAAGTATATTCAACACGTTTGTCGAGGAAATGAGTTTTATATGTAGTGAAAATGCGAAAGAAAATACCAAGACTCTGGATAGCTGCTACCTTTTAGTCGATTGGTTTTTCACAAGAAAGTTCATGACATTATGTTCTTGGACAGGCGTTTCCAGACACAGCAATGTGGAGAAAATTCCCCTCAAGATCTATAAAAATACAATGAATTTATTTTTCCAACTCATATACGAGTCAGATAACACCTTCACTATGCTCGATTGTGAAAAATTCTTTAAAATTGTCTTGAAAAACTCAACTCGAAGAAACGACAATAGTAGACCTAGTCGACAGTCCAAGACTAAAAACATGAAATCACGTATAGGTACCAAAACAAAGAAAGATGTTGAAAAAGTGAGGATTGAAGAAAAAGGAGAAGAAGAGGAGATAAAGTATGAAAATTCAAGCCATGATGATAGTGATGAATAAATTATAGAGGATGTTAAAATATATGTTGATTTGCGTCTTATTTTACTCAGGCATTATTCATGTAACATTATTTTAAATTTTCATAGTAAATTTTATTCTGTTGTATGTGACTTCGTATTTTCGAGGTAATTTAACTGAAATACACCGAAATAATAGTTCCAGTAATGGACGGATCCAGAACGAAAAATATATTTTGGTGATTAAACTACGGAACCATTGAAGGTTCATTTCCGTGAAGTTTCGAATTAAATTTCATTGTCTAGTTTCACATGTTCAGAAAAAACTGCAATAGTACGAGAGATTACCAAAAATTTACCGAAATAGTTGTTTTTATGTGTTGTTATTTCACATCAGGTTCTAACATTGGATTGTAAATGAAATATTTTCATAAAATTTAAATACAATATCTCATCTTAATTCAACCAAGTCTTGGCTGAGGGTACTTTATTCTCGAATTTTCTCTACTCTTTCTGGAACTGATTGATTCTATTATAATCCTCAGACATGCACCAACTTTCGATTTTGAAATTAATCGAATATTTCTCTTGAAAAGTTCGCATTGAATTTTTTTGAGCAACACTGTAGAAAAAATCTATAAATAGAGAAATGGTTTGTGCGAAGTCGTAGTACAGACATGCGATATTTTTTCCCTAACTCCGAGTTACATTTCGAAAATAGCCCAATTTCTAGTTATGAATTCGAAATCCAGCGAATATCGAGTTGTAAAGTAAAAATTTTATATTTATGCTAATCCCATGTTACAACTCGAAATCAAGCTAGTTTTGAATTGTTACTCAAAATTAACGCTAATTTCGAATTGTACGTTGTAACTCCAACTCCGGTAACGCCTCAAACTGAATCATGTGTTTATCATTGCTCTACTCTTTGAAGTTTTCACCCAATTAATTTCAATCTTTTTTGATCCATTTAAAACAGAACACCCTTATGAAACATAAATTCTTCAAACAATTGGTATATGTTTTTTTTTTCATTCAAATCGTCTACTAGAATTCCAAATTTCGTGAATGTGTCCTGATTTTCAATACCAACTGTTATTATTATTCAAATTGTAAAGTAAAAAATAAGCGATTTAAAAAAAAAACTATAGACAACTGGATTCACGACATTTTCAAATGTTTTATTTCAAAATAACGTTGAGATGCGTCCACCAATAAGAAAGTTATAAGAAAGATAAATGTTCTTGGGTTGAACCATTTCATGTCATTATGTTGGTATATTCGATAAACTAACAAAAGAATTGAATAAATTGTCGTGTTTAAAAACAACAAATATTCGTCAATTTCAGTATTTATTCATTCGACATATTCTTAACTTTTCATCACCTGTGATAAAATTTCGTGAATAGCTTCAGTATTATTTCCAAATTCAATTAATGAAACAACAATCCATTCAAACATCCATAGTACCATGTAGAAGTACATACAGTATCGGAAAGTTTTCATCGGGGGTATGCTGGTTTCATACGAGCGTAAAGAATATTGCTATTATGTTGAGAGAGCATTAAAATTTCTGCTCGACTCGCTCGAGGAAGGGATATCGACGTGGCTGTTAATTTGTCGGACGCGGTAGTAGGAGGCGTACAGTAGTGCGTCTCTCTTATTTATGTGGTATTATCATATCATTGCGTTCCTTGTTGCTCGCATAGATTTGTCTATACCCCCGATGAAAACTTTCCGATACTGTATATGAGGGCGCTCGAATGAGTGAAGAAAAGTGATCCAATATCGAGTATGCAAGGGTTCAGCAAAAATCACTTTGACAGTGCGATTTTGAATGAATTCTTGATTTCTTTTTTCGACAAGACATAAATGTATGAGGCAGGCATCTCTCACAGTACTTTTTCAAAATAAAAATAACCTAGTGAGATAAAAAATAGTGAATTTGGTAAAATTTCTGCAATTTTTTCACGGTCATTTAAAAAAAAAATTGAAAAAGTACTCCAAGAGATGCCTAGATTAGAAGGTGAAAAAAAATCGCGAATTTATTGAGCGAGTTCCGATTATTTTCGTTTCTCCTGCTCCTTTTTTTAGGTTTGCTCAAACAAAAGCGGGAATGGAATTTGATTTTGGTTCATTTTTCCGTTTTCGTCAATTCGTATACAAGCAACTTTCGGTCTCACCGGAAGTGATATGAACTTTCGATCTTCAAATGAGACACCCAGTATATTATCACTTTTTTGTCACCATATGACATTCTGAATACAATCATGTATCGTTTGTTACTTTTTGAAACTGAAAAAAAAATAGCATCAGCTATTTAAAATTTAATTTTTAAAGCATTATTACCTTTTTTTTTTCAAATGGCAACATAGTGGCTCGTCAGTACAGGAAAAAAGAGCATTTCATTGCGATTAGTTTGATACTGCACACTATTAGGTCTCAAACAAACTTTCGTAAACAAACTCAAAAATATTACGGTATAGATCTTTCCTTTCAAGATTAAATAGTTATTTATCATACAAGGGAAATAAGTATTAGATTTTAGCTCTCGAGATAAAATTGTAATAAAAATTTAAAAATTATATATTAACCGATAACCGAAAAGTTTTATTTTCCCAATACTTCAAGAATAAAATTAATAATTTCAACGGATCCATACCCTGTAGATTAAAAATTAAATTAAAATAAAATTGTTACAAAAAGTAACAAATTATACATGGTTATATTCAAAATGTCATATGGAGACAAATAAGGTGAAATATACTGAGTGTCTCATTTGAAAATCGAAAGTTTATACCACTTCCGGTGAGACCGGAAGTTGCATGAAGCTGAGTCACTTGTTACAAAATACAGTTTTATGTTTTATACAGATCCTCAAATTTAATTTCAATATCTGCAAAACTAAAAAGTTATAGGGGCGAGCCACTTTCCGTGAGTATTTGTCTTCCAACTTGCCGTTCCCCATTAACCAATATTTGAGACAAAAATCCGAATATGTTGATTAATCCAGTTACGACAGAAAAATTCGAGCAAAAAGTGAAGAATGAATTGTAGCACTCTGAAACTCGTCACATAACATCTCGATATCATGTATTATTAGAAAAAAAATTGTTCACCAAAAAATCATGTTCATTTAAAAAAATAATTTTTTTTTGTTGTTATTTCAGAAAATATAAGATTTATCAAAAAACGATTTCGATAAGTTGAGAGATAATTCAATTCTCCACAAGAATGATATTCAGTAGTACCTTATAGAATACGCTCGTATCCTCAGAAAACGTGGTTTAACACCGACGTCACATTTCATGCTAGCGCTAAGCCGCCACTGCGAGTTCAGGCAGGGCCGAAAATTAGGTTTGTCAACTTTGCTTGAAATTAGATTTGTCAACTTTGCTGAAAATTATATTAGAAGGAAAAGAACAAGTGCATATCGTTCCTGAAGACTTCTACTTCCTCATGCAAATATAACATGTGAGTATGTGAGTACCTAAAATGTGTTTCGTCCCACTTCACATAACCCTTCTACGATATTTACGGATGATCCGAAAGTCATGGATATTTTAGTTGATATGAAATAATTATACTGGAGCAGGAATCAGTACCCTTACCTCTTTGGAATATATGCAACGATTTAAGGCTAGGGAGACAAGTCTCACTTATACATGCCAAAGAAAAAACAGGATTTTACTCCTGCCTCAGTTTTCAACTCACCCATAATCCAGGCAATTTCTTCAGTAAATGTTTAAAATAATCTCTCATACACATCCTACATAAAAAATGAAGTATGTAATTTCAAGCTTGAGGTTTGCACTTCCCAATAGTGTTATTAACTATATATACAAGGTGTTACTTAAGTACGTTGACAAACTTTGGTGAGGTGATTCTTTGAAAGTTTTCAGGACGATAAGTTGATATAAACATATGTCCCAAACGGCTTGGTTTTCGAGATACAGGGTGATAAAAATACATTTTTTTCTTGGAGTTAACTTTGACATTTTTGACAAAAATCAGTTCAAATTAGGCAAGTAGAATCCTTTCAATAGTACGCACGATACAAAATAATTCATTTCTCAAATAATTCACAGGGTCCTCCTTTTTTCAGAGTCAAGCCTTGTTCAACCCTTCAGAATTTTTTTCCCGCCGCCACTGACATATTATGAGACAAGAATAATCAATGCTGTTTCATTTAACACTTTTGTTGTCTTGGAGTTTTTAATTAACTTGTACGGTTCAGGAGCTACAATGAAAATATTCAAAACTCAGTTTTTCAACTGTATCGCACTTCAAAGCTTCCTCGGATTACTTCTGATGTCGTTTGTCAGTTGTGATGATTTAAGTTTGAATGTCATGGCCATCTTTGTTTGACTGAACAATCAACTGTATCTCCGCCATTTTTCAATCGATTTTCAATTTTGAAAAACAGTGTTATTACAAATTGCGTGCTCTGGTGGATAGTGGAAAAATATATACAGGATGTCGTTTGAAAAAAAAGGTTTGTGGTCACTTCCGGTTGACCCGGAAGTGGTGAATCTTCAGTAGAGGGGTCAAAATATGCGTATTCAGGTACTATAGCGACATACCAAATTTGAAATCTGTATCTTTAAAATATAGAAAAATTGGGGGTCGTACCTCACCTCGTGGTCAACCGGTAGGACGAAACTATAGTAACGCAAGTTTTTCATGTGCCTAATACTATGAAAATTCCTTGAAAATAAACTATATTCTCCAGATTTCTCTTAGTTTGAAAATATTTATTTTACTCATACCTATACAGGGTGGACTTGAAACTTGAAATTTGGTTTGCTGTCATAATTGACCATGTTTGTTCTACCTCAAATATTTTCAGTCCTACAACTATACAGGGTATGCCAAAAGTCGGTACCAACTTTCTAATTTCAAATGGAAACTTAATTTTTTTTGTCGTGGTTCGATTGGCCTTCTGATTATGACTTTAGACAACCCAAGTTATGTTAACTTATCTAACACAGTTTTTGATATATATCCATTTTTCTGAAAGAAATACCGCTGTAGTAGTTCAGGAAAACACGTGTAGCCCGCAAACCGTTCCAAATTGGGAAATGAAATTTATGGAGCAGTAATCCAGGCTAACACCTGATGTCCCATCGAATCCCTACCATTTTGTTTTAACCATTCAAAAGAAAATTGAATTATGGGATGAGTTATTTCAGCTTTCCCTATACCCAAGTTCAACCTGTATCGAGTTATTGAATAAAAATCAAGAAATGCCTCATCTTGCCGAATGATTCTGTGTTCATTCAAGTATGCCAGAGAAACAAAAGAAAATGGTAATAATTTGATCAAATATATTACAAAATATTGACAGAACTCTAGCGTAAATGTTCAATATGACCACCATTTTTATATATATTACTCTATTTTCACTAGATTGCGTAGCACTTCTGATTTCGTTGGGATCGAGACTGTCAAAAGTCTGTATTATTCTAAGTCTCAAATCATCTATATTGTAGACTGGTGAAGGATAAACCAAATCTTTAACCCTACCCCAAATATAAAAATCTAAAGGGGTTAGATCTGGAGATCTTGCAGGCCACAGAAATGGTCCTCGATTTCTCCACCGACGGTCATCAAACATGGATGTCAATTTGGTATACACAGATTGTGTCTTGTGCGGTGGTGCCCCATCCATCTGGTACCACGAACGTGCAGCTTGAAGAATTTTTAAGTATCTCTCAATATTCAAATTTTCATCGTACATAAAATAGCGTAACTCTGGGTTCATTACCAAATAAAACACATTTATTCAAAATTGTACTTGATTTTCAACTTCGAACACCTTATGTGGATTTTCAGAAGCCCAAAAATTTCGATTTCACCTATTGTAAACTCCCTGCTGACAAAACTTTGCCTCATCAGTCCAAATTATGTTTTCTAAGAATCCGGCGCGCTCTATTATTTTGAGTAATAAGTCCTCGCAAAAGTTTACGAGGAAAGTCACCTGGGTGTAATTTTTGCAATCTTATAAATTTGGAAGGATGTAGCTTATGGCGGTGTAAAATGGTTTGTATTGCAGAATATGAAAATCCCAATTCCAAAGACGCCGTTCATATTGAGGCTTGAGGATATGCTTGAAAATATCCTAGAATGGTAATTTTTTTATCGTCATTGCCAGTTACTGATTTGATTCTGGTAACGGGTCTAGCCACTTTCCCAAAAAGTATAAAATTATTTTTCTATCGTGAGAACTTTCCCCGTGTCATCCTCGGTAAGTTTGAATATTTCAAATTAAACTCCCGGACAGTTCGCTGCACAATTTTTTGACACATGCCGTGAATAACAAACAAGCCAAACACAACTTTGTTTGAATAATTTTCCGTATTCGAATCAATTTTATTCAAGAAGGGGTTTCTTGACCTTTGACCTTCTGAAAAAGGTCAGAGTATATTTGCGGGTGAAAGGACGAGGTACGAATTCCATTTGATGGGGGAGGAGTCTCAAAATAAAATAAATCTAAGTGTCTCACTATAACACATAGTAAGTTTAATCTTGAACGCTTCGAGGCTGTCTATAAATAGGTACCCAAACGCTCACCACTCTGATCGACTTGGTTTTATTGCATTGTCCAGTATTCTTCATTGGGATCGATATTTCGTATATTGATTGGTATTGATATAACTTATGAAAATATGTATGCTTAGCAACAAAACAGGTAAATAGCCTATATCATTCGTTTACTAATTCATCTTGACAACGGAATGTAAATAGTGTAATTTACATGCCTAGGGTAATAATGACTTTGACAAGTAATACCTTCAGCTTCATTTATATCAATTTGTAGGTTATTAGACTTTTTGAATATTATTGTTGTCTGTTTATTCGGTAACTTTGTTACGCGCACAAGCAACTTAGAATGAAATAGCGGAACGAATAATCATGAAGGAAGGGTAAGAAAACAAACTTCAATCCAGGCAAATTTTTAGAAAGGTCAACAAGCAGCGGGAAAAATTTAATAAGTAACACGGAATGTATCGACTGTTAACATCCTCGAATGTAAACACGTCTTTACATTCATTGTTACTTAGATAACTATTATCTGCTAGCATGTCATCATGACATCGTTATGTCATAGTATTCGAGTGACCATAATGAATTCAAAAAGTCCTATAGTACCTTAATGATGATCAAATTTAAAGTTTTTTTAATATCTAACATGAATGAAGTTTATAAGAAAAAATACAGATATTTTCAAACAATTTGTTTCAAAATACAAAACTTCAACCTCCAAATCGGAAGGTGAACTGTCATCAGAATCGCTCATTTTCAAAGATTTCACTTCACATCTAATTTTACTTGACAGCAGTTTGTCTTTGACACTAAATGAATAATAATTTACTGTTGCATTGTAAACGAAATGGTAAGGCACAACTTGCTCACATTTTTCATAATGAATATTTAATCTATCTGTTGTATCAAAAATACTAATTTCGGAATTAGAAAAATATATATTTATACCTATTTATTGATGCCAACACATAAAGTTTTGTATGTAATTCGGTTCATAAACGAACATTATGGTGTAGGTCATATTATCGAGCTCTGCTATTGCCATAATTATCGCCGTTATGATCGCTAACTGAGATTTTAACGAAAATGTCAACATTTGAGTTTAGTTTTCGAAAAACTCTGCTTTTGTAAAGCTTTCATGAAAGTGGACAGCTTTTGGGAAAAGAAAACATATGTTATTTTTATTTCAGCTAATGGTACGGGCTTCATTTGTAACTGTGGTAGATCGTATAAATTCAAACAAGGCCTTTTTCAACATCAAAAGTATCAATGTGGAAAATTACCCCAATTTGAATGTCCTGTCGCCTCCTGTACCTACAAAGGGAAACTGAAATCAACAGTGAGAAGACATATATCTCTAATTCATAAGAAACTATGTAGTGACATCCCGTATTGAAAATATTGTTTAATTATTGTTTATTTATAAATTTGTAGTTTACTTCTATTTCGTTTTATTCTTCCCAAATACATGAATAGTTTTTTTTCAGAATGGAGGAAGATACTCAATTGTAAATGAATATATATAAAGTGTTCCTCAAAAAATTTACCACAAATGATACAATAATTCTTCTTGGCTTTGATCCATTTTTGGGAAAATACATGACTTGAACTTCTTGACCGAGCTCTTGTCGAATATTCTCGTGGGTAATATATTCCACTGCAAAAAGTCAATAATGCAAATTATAAACAACCTATAAAATTTTTCTATGAATAATTAAGAATTATGATAGATATATTGTCGACTATCAAGCTAATATATGATGTAAATAAGGACGTACAACACCATCGTAAATTTTACAAAAAAAATTATTATGGACAGCGCAATAAAAATAAAACATCTAATTTTGACATACAGATATCGCAACATGATTTAAATTTGTATTTTTGTATTATTGCATAGAATTCATTACACTCTGCCTCACGCATGGATCACTACTCCTCTGATTTAAAAAACTTAAATTCACCAACATATTCTTTTTTTTAATCTCCAGTCATCAGGAAGTAAAGGAAGTAAAAGAAACCATTCTATTCTTTTAAAATTATTACTGCCAAGACATATTTGGTTTGAACTTTTATATTCCTCAGAGTTGGTTGATAAGCTCATCCATTTTCATTACTTATAAATAAATAACATTGAGAATTTCAGACCGATTTCCATCATACTCGTCCTAGCTAAAATTCCTAAACTCTTAGTTAAGATAGACTGTCTCGATATTTAGAAAAAGAATTCACTTTTGTCTCCAGGTCAATTTGGTTTTAGAAAATATAAATCCACGATCAGCTATTTTAAATGTCATTAGTGAGGTAGTGGAAGGCCTTGAGGAGGGAAAACATACTACCATTACTTTGTGCGATTTGACGAAGGTCTTTGACTGTGTGTCTCTCATGATATTTTATAGAATAATTTGGAACCTAATGGCGTAAGAGGCACACCACTTACTTTTTTTCAATATTACCTCTCCACACTAAATCACATAGTGGAAAATTTGAGTTAAATTTTTGTCAGAAAACAACTACTTTCTCCTACGAACATCTGACATCCATTTGTACAATGTTTCTCTAGGAGGACACAGTTGTAAGTGCTTTTCGAACTTTGCTCGAATTATGCATTAACAATTTCCGGAGTCTGCTACCGAGATTTGGGTGTTATTGTTCATTGCGTAGGCCAGTATAACTGTAATGTTGTCCGACATATCCTGGCACTGAAAGGTGGGAAACAACCCATGAAACATGTAATGTATGCAGGAGGCCATTCCCAAACAATGGACCATAATATGCAATACTTGTCGAAATTATTTGTTTCATTTCTTCAAATCATAATTCTGACCTACTAACATGAAATGTCCTATCTACAATTTCATTGTTTTGAGATAATAGGCATTTAAAATGATTTTATTAGAAAATACATATTTGCTTTGTGGTTTCTAAGATATCCACATACAAAAATTGCAGTGTAGAGCAGAATAAAATGAAATATAAGGTTTTCAGTAACACATTCTTGACTAAGAGATTTTTGAAAAAAATGTTAGATAGGACAATTTTTCTCTGTATGCGAACCAGATTTTCATAATATATCAGGTCCAAAATCAAACACACTCCATAAAAAAGTATATTTTAGACATGAATGCAGTCATATAACACGAAGATGGTACACTTTGATTTTGCACACATGTGAGTAAAATGTCAGCGACTCCAACTAGTCAAAAAAGTCAAAATGCCAAAATTTGCAGATAGGACCTTTTATCTATTTATTTATTTATTATTATAAACCATGAATAACCACTGGACTGATAACTTCTATAACAAAACGGGATCTTCTAAAAAAAAACTTAAAAACACAAGTACACAAGAACTCAAAAACGAATACAAAGCATACAGAAACGAACTTAATAAATTGATTAAAAAAACAAAAAATGTATATTACTAAAAGAAACTCAGTGATGTTAAGGGGAATGGAAAAAAAAAAACATGGGAGATTATCAATGAAGTTACGAATAAAAACTCAAAACAACGGTCACTAAACAATAGGTATATCTATGAAAAATTCAAAGGGAGAAATAATAACAAATACTAAAAATAAAGCTGATGCATTCAATGAGTTTTTTACCAATGTGGGAATCGATATGGCTAAAAAAATTGAAAAATGTGAGCAACTCCCAGAGAATTTTCTCCACGACCCAATGATCCCTTCATCAATTTTTCTCCAACCGGCCACAAAAAATGAAGTGACTATACTTATTGCAAATTTGAAAAATAATTGCGCGCCAGGACCGGAAGGCATCACTAGTAAAACTATTAAAAAAATACACCTCCCTATTATGTAGTAGTCCTCTTGTCAGTGTTATCAATCTCTCCTATAAAAGTGGTAAAATACCGAGACAATGGAAAAAATCCCTTGTAACCCCTATATATAAATCAGCTAAACATTATGACATGAACAATTACCGAACGATTTCTGTCATAAATAATTTTGCTAAGATTTTTAGACAGTTTGGTTTCAGAAGTAACTCAAATACTGAAAAAGCCATATTAGATTTCATCGAAAAAGCTGTCGATGCCTTGGACAGATCGGAAAGATGCCTAGCAGTCTTTCTTGATCTGGCTAAGGCATTCGACACAGTTTCTCATGATTTGTTGCTGAATAAACTTGAAAATTATGGAGTCAGAGGTGTCGTGGTAAATTTAATGCGAAATTACTTATCACAAAGATCACAAGTTGTCAAACTCGAGGACTATCAAAGTGAACCAATATATGTCAAAATTGGTGTTCCACAGGAAACAGTACTAGGTCCAGGACTCTTCCTCATAAATATTAACAGTATTGTATCAATTAATAATTTCAAAGGAACTATAGTCTCATATGCTGATGACACAGCAATTATATATAGGGGAAACTCGTGGCAACAATTACAGGAAGACTCAGAAAAAGGCCTAAAAAATATTAAAATTTGGCTTAACCACAATCTTTTAAGCTTAAACGTAAAAAAAACTAAATTCGTTTCATTTTCACTTTACAAAACCGAACAGCCTAATTACAACTCACCTGTGATACATGGTTGTAATAACGGAAACACATGCAACTGTCCCATAGAAAAAACATCAAATATCAAATATCTTGGTATTATACTCGATCAGCATCTAAGGTGGGATGAACACAGTGCACATGTCACAAAAAGGTTAAGACAACTAATCCATAAATTCTACAGCATAAGAGATATCCTGGATAGAAAAAATCTATTGATAGTATACAACTCACTGGCGGAGTCGGTTATTAGATTTTGCATTACAGCTTGGGGAGACTTATTCAATAACACAATCTCGAAACTTCAGTCTGTGCAAAACACATTATTGAAAATCATCATGAATATTCGATTTGACAATTTTGCGTAGATTTGAAAAGTTATCATAATTTTCGGGGTTTTTCCATTTTTTCCATTTTCAGTGAAATTTTTTCTTTTTGCTTGATCACATTTTTTGTACGCGCAGAGAACCAGGGGAGAAATTTTGATTTTGAAATGATTTTCCGAGGTACATATAGATCAATCAAGTGATTTACCACCCCATAAAACCTACTTTCAGCCACGTCGATAGAACAGTTCAGGAGAAGTTCACTCCAGTTTTGATTTTTCAGTTCCCGATTTATGTTAGCATAGTCCGCCTTAGAAAATTTCAATCGATTGTAAGTGTTTCGTTGCATTAATTTAGATGATGTCAGACTTACCAAAATTTCTAAGGAGGGATGGTGAAGGACTTCACTAACAAAAGGTGATGGCCATTTGTTAACTGTTATCTTAAGAGACGGTGAGAGGACAAGATTAAGAATTCTGTTGTTAGTATTTCTGATGCCAGAGAATTGTTTGAAATCCATTAATGCAAGATCATCGATAAAGTGTTCACTGACAGGGTCATTAGCATCAACGGGAAGGAAACTTCTTCCAGATACATCAGGTTGCCATACTATATTTGAGAAATTAAAATCTCCAATCACAATAAAACCATCAATTCTGTGTTGATCCATTATTTCATGAAGATTGTTCATAAAAAGTAAAACATTGTTTAGAACGGCATAAGGAGGTATATAGACACAGCAGATGTAAAGTTTCCTCCCTTCGTTGAGTTGCAATGACACCCACAGATCTTCAATTACACTATTCGTACACCACTCAGATACATTTCTCGAGTTGAGATCACAACTGATACCAATGATTATACCACCACTATCACATTTTCCACTTCTCACTAAGTCACGATCTCGCCTATAGACATTGTAACTAGCAGGAAACAACTCTGAGCTTGACACTTCTTCCTTGAGCCAAGACTCACATATGCATATTATATCAAAATCGCAGGAGCTAGTGAGAGATATGAAAGGAACTTAACCACAGTATTTTTTGGAGATGCATCATCAGCGTTATTTGAAAATTTCATTACTCTGTGGGCATATTCGATATCTTGGTCTTTGATTACAACGTTAATTGAATGTCATAACAATGTCAGCAGTGTTTTCATCTTTTTTTTCGGCAACGCCACAAATTTCTATATTATTTTTACGGCTTAATTGCTGCATATACTCCAACTCAGCAGATTGTGCTCACGTCTCAGTGTCGAAACATCCAATTTCAGGTTATCGAACTGCTTGATAGAATTCCTAACCTCAATCATCTGCAAGTTAAATTCATCCATTTTCTCTCCGTAAAATTGAAGAGATTTGAAAACTTCATTTTGTTGTTTTTTCATCTCGGACATGTCTGAATACATGAGATCCAACTTGTCCATTAGCTTATCCATGACCGACTTACTTTCATGTTAGTAAGGCAGAATAACGACAATAGGAACTTTGATCTATGTTTTTCCAGGAGTAAAATTACAAACCTGGAAAATAGGTCCAGATATATGGAAATGGAAATTCACATTAAACATGCAATACCCATTAGAAATATGGATTCCTTCAGTCAATCCAAAAATACGATACACATTTTAATGAGGAGTATTATTATAGTTATACTATATCAAAAAATCCCTCAATGATAGCTGAGGGGGTTTCCATACTCTGCGACCTATAAGAAGTATTGTGATAGCTTGTCAGAACTTTACTGTTTTTATTTGTGTCTTTTGTATTTTACTATAAAATATTTTTTTATGTCATAATTTGAAGATAACCTCGAACACACTTCTATTAGTCAGTGACTTACTTTTGTAGTGTCACAAAGTTTGAATAAAATGTTTAATTTAAAAATTGTTCGATCGGGGTCTTCAGAAAGACTTTTTGTAAATTTTTTGATTTTATACAAAATTTTCCAAGAAGTAAAAAAGTATATAGCAGGAGGAAAGAAGTTACGTGATTTATTCAATACTTTTCATAATATAAGCAAATAATATCAATTTATTTATTGTTATTACACTGTAAAAAAAAATAATACCAGATTAACACCAGTCGGTGTCCATATAGGTCCTGATAATTATAGTAAAAAATAGCACCGACATATTTCACACCGTTCTATGGTGTAACATAACATACTGTAGATGGTGTTGATTGAATTCGAAATGATCAGATGTCATTTATTATTTAACAAATAACACCAATCAGTGTTTCCCTTGAGACAAATCCGGTGTGAGTCAACTCAACGACACCAAACACCAATTAAAACAACGAGCTTTATTATTATATCAAAAATGAAATACCAATGTTCCAACTCTTTGGACGGCGGTTGGGCTCTGCTGTATCGCTATTTTCCGTTACCTATATCGGCTGGCTCATTTCTGAGCTCTTTGGATATTTCTGTGCTGCCTGAAACATGCTCTAACGGTCGCATTTGTATCTTAAAGTCACATGCTCTGTGCAAACAACGATGTCCTCTAGAGTGGACCCTCTAGTGAAGGCGCTACGTACTATCGGGCAATGGTGACCTACCTGCTGGGAACGGAGCATTCTATCTGATAATTTTGACTGGATGGGTGCAGGCCACATGACGACATGACAGTGAACTTGGTGTATAAAAGCACCGTAAAACCTTTTGATTGTGAATTTATGGTGTTTTTCTCAATTAATATTTCACAATTTTCAAAAAACTTAAACCTGATAATACAGTGATTAAATTTTTTTATTTTGTATGGTTTAAAAAATACGCTGCAGCACATTTTCAGTTCAATTTGGTTTTACTCATCTCTGGGTTACCTTCAAAGTCTACCATAGTTCGTCTATCATCAATTACAACAACCAGTATGAATTGAAAGAAAGCGCCTGTTAACGTCAATGCAAAATCGTTGTTCTTACACCAATCAAAACGGCGAATCGTTAGGATGAACGCAGTATATTGGCCGAGAGGTGTACCAAGCCTGCAAAGTTATAAATAATCATTTGAATGACGTGTTGGCAGATCAAACAATATTGCCGGCAAGGGTTCGGAACAAGTTTTTATATTTTTCGATTGATGATAGGTATAACTATACCCGGGCATCGCTATCTTATGTCATCTCGGAATTTTCATATATCTTTTTGAGATGCCAATAACCCTCATACATATATACAGGGTGATTCATCTAGGTTCCTGTAAGTAATTTCTCCTTTGTGAATCACTATCTTACAAAAAAATCGCAATCAGAATTTTTGAAATCAATAAATAATGAATCGAACAGACACTACATTACTATTAGTAGCTTCTCAAATCTTTTTTTACTTGTTATCCTTCATTTTAGGTTATCAGTGTAAAAGCTGTGGAAATTTGTACAAGGCTACTAGAAGTCTGAGGTTGCATAGAAAGTTTTATTGTGGGAAGATACCTTCAATGGCTTGTCATTTATGTTCATATGTAACTTTTTATAAAGGGAATTTGCACAATCATATTCGTCGGAACCACAAGACAGATTGACAAATCCATGTCTTTTCGTTAATTTCTTTATTGTATACACATTATGCATATTATGTTTTTGAACTATTAGAATAATATGAAGTTGCTGATTTGTTTCAATACTCCTCGGCATACTTTTCAATAGTCATTTATGATACAAGTTAGCAAAGTTGTTCTTTTTTTGTATGAACGTGAACGGTACGAAGCCACAACCGAGTTCAACAAATACGCAAGTACAATAAAAAATCTTACGAAAGTGTATCTTATAAAGTTTTTTTTTACGACACTTGATATATTGACGGATTTTAGCAATTGTATCATTGATTTGAATGTTTTATATTATATATTGTCGTCGTATTATCAATTCATGACATACTAACTGACCTATCGCATTGCCATCTGTATTCTAGAAGGTCGTGGAAAAAGCTATCAACAACGAGCTCTTGAAATTTCTAGAACGCTAGGAATTATCAATGATCGACAATATTGTGGTTTCTGGCATCAGAGATCAACTGGTTATCTGCTTGCTTTTACATATTTGGCCGCAATCTATCAAGAAATATGGTGATGCTCTTGCATGAGATATCTAAAAGGCATTTGTCGTTTGGCACCAGGGATTATTTGCCAAACTTCCATCTTATGGCTTGTCTCCCCAGTTTTTTTCCTTGCATCTAGCTTTCTATCAGACCGATATCTCCAAGTGGTTGTCGATGGAGTATAATGATATTAATAATAATAATAACGATAAGCATAAGCCAATGCATGGGATCTTCTTTAAGAACATTGAAAACCTTGGCTCGTCCAAAATTTTGAACTACGCATTCCCCACAGTCGCGTGATGGGTATAGATGTCCCCGACACTAGATGCATAGACTGTCGTGAGGAGCCTGAAACCGCATATGCTGTCTGATTGTCAAACTTTTGCGGTCTCAGCTTATATCTACAGACATTACGTGGCGTTACGAGTGTTGTACTACCATCTACGACACTCTAATCTAAATAAAAATCACACCGGCTTGCCACGATGCGGCAGAAATCTTAGCTGGACGAATACAGAAGGCTGTCATCCTTGGTTCACTCCGTCTGCTCAGGACACATTATTCTCGGACTCAGTAGTTGCTTATCCCACGGACGTGGGGACTGGGGAGTGACTAACTGGGTAAATGGCACCAGCGCGGATGTGACGGAGCTCCGGAGACAGGGCCCGACTGGTATAACCCAAACGGGTACAAAAAAAATTATAACAATAATACCCCTATAAACACTCATAGAGGACACAGGGGCCATCCATTATTATTATTTGCCGTAGCGCTCCGGGGCGACTTACTGATTTTTGGTGGCGTATTCACTTGTCAGCTGTAGGAAAACCCGGAAATCCACAGCACCACCTCGGGTGGTCGATGTGCACTCCAAGACGGGATTGGCATCCAGGCAACTCACAATGTCACAACACAACTTGTTTTCCAACAAGGCATGTGGTCGCCTATTCATACCGATACTGTGTACTCCAGAAAAAAACTGTCGTACACGGCTCGAACCGGCTATCACTAAGCTGAAGAGTCGAACGGTCGGCGCCTTAGATCGCTAAGTTATCGACCACCACCAATACTCTTCCAATAAATGCTGGTATTCCGCAGGGATCCATTCTAGCACAAACACGGTTTATTCTCCACATCAACGATTTGTTGGGAGATACCTTATGTCCGGTGCACAGCTTTGCGGATGATAGTACCCTTCATACCGCTTTCTCTTCCTGAGCTCCGATATCAGCCAGTAAAAGCAGAAATGAACTGGGAAGAATGGTGAATGACATAAATACGGACTCACCAAATATTCTAGAATGCGAGTTCAACAATTTGGTAGAATTCCCTGCGAATGAAACCCAAGCATGTCTCTTCTCTAGAAAGTCCGATCTCACATTCGCCAGTGAAACTGTCACACACAAAAAAAAAAATTCTTGGATCAAGCATAACTTCATTGACTCAAGAAAATTATTTGTTTGTATATAACGAAGGAGATGATTTCTTCATTTCAAAAAAATCTTATTTTTTCATTTTGAGAAATTAATACATTCACTTCAACATAAGCATGGTTTTGAGTTTAAAATCCATGTTTTCATAACACAACACAATTTACTCAGTTTATTCAGTAATATTATAGTGGCGATTAGAAACGACACAGCAAAAAAAGGGAACCGGCTCTAACCTCTAACAGCGGCGTCTGCCTGATGCCTCAATGTGCCTTACCTCTAACTCTTGACTGGAAGACTGAAATACTTGAACTGTGGCATGTGGCGTGGCGTGGCAGGACTGCACGAAGGTCGCTGGCACGTTCGCGGTTCGCAGGTCACATGGTAATAAATAATAAACGTTGCCAAGTGTATTTTTCATCGCAAGCCTATTGGAAATTCAAAAGAAGTGATATGGCCTCTGATAGCTGAATTATCAATATGAACTTATCCCTGAATGTGATCTGAGAGTTTCTATTATATTGTTTTGCCATTGCCAAATGTGTATATCGTGACTTAAATAATTCCCTATAGGTAGTTGAATTTATTATACGAATTTGATGAATTAGCTTTCAAATAAATTGGTTTAAAGAAATATAAATATTTTGATGTAACTGCAAATTAAGAAGAGGAAAAAATATCTCGAATATGAATAAACCTATAACAACAACTTGTCATTCAATATACTTAACTATAGGTACCTCATAGGTACAATCTCTGGCGCTGCCATCTTAATTCGAATTCCCAATTCCGAAAATTTCGAAATGAGGTCTTATTATACCGGGTGTCCACGGAAGGAGGCTCGCCCCTATAACTTTTTTGTTTTTGGAGATAATGGAATGAAATTTGGAAAATCTGTTCGAGACATAAAACTGCTTTTTTTGAAAAGTGACTCGACTTCATGCAAATTCCAGTATTACCGGAAGTGACATAAACTTTAGATTTTTAAATGGGACACCTGGTATATTTCAGTTTTTTATCTCCATATGACATTTTGAATACAACCATGTACCATACCCAAGTCACTTTTTGTTTATTTAATTTTCAATCTAGAGGATACGTTTGTACAAATTATTATTAACAGTCCTAAAATTTTTATCAGAAGACATCTTCACTATCCCGCTATGTGAAATTAGTGTTTTTGTTTCAGTTGTGTCAAATGCTACTGGATGAATTCAAATCGTGTTTTAATCTCAATAAGAATCTTTATTCAACGAACGTTCTAACGTAATATTTTCAGTGTTTTATAGAAAGTTTCTTTCAAACCCAATAGTGTGCGGTATCAAATTAATTGTAATCCAATGCTCTTTCTATCTCACCCAACGAGCGACCATATGCCATTTAAAAAAAAATAGTAATACAATTTTTAAAATTAAACTTCACCTAGCTGAAACATTTTGGCAGAAAACAGCAAAGTTGCATGTTTACAAACATTTTAGGACAGAAATTAGTGATTTGAACGTATCCATGGCTCTCTAGATCGAAATATAAATTTAAAAAATATATTAAAAATAGGTTACAAAAAGTCACAAATGGAGACAAAAAAATGAAAATATACCAGTTGTCCCATTTAAAAATCGAAAGTTTATGTCGCTTCCGGTGAAACCCCAATTTACATGAAGTTGAGTCACTTGTCAAAAATAGCAGTTTTATGTCTTCAATAGACCCACCAAGTTTCATTTCATTATCTTCGGATACAACAAAGTTAAAGGAGCGCGCCACCTTCCGTGGACACCCGGTATACCTAATATCATGTGCTTTATTATACGTTACTGAAGTTTAATTGAATCTTTTTTGTTGAGATTTGGTACACCTTGAAGTTTGTCGAAATAACCATTTCAAGTACACATAACATTAATTCTAAAGAATTTTTGTCTGCTTTCTCACCTACCTATACCTATTTTAGGTAGGTATCAGGTACTGAAAAATATTATGCTGGTATATTAGGCACAGACCTAGCTGCTTATTTTTATTTCCCAATTTATATATTGCAGATTATAACAGAAGATGCCGACACCCTTCAGTCACCGTTTTTATTCAACTTGGCCTTTTTGCCTTTCCTGTGAATTTATTAAAATATATCGGTGAATGTGGCATCATCGCCCAACTACCAATTCTCAAGAAATCAGCATTATTCAAATGAGAAAATGATAATGCCAAATAGTGATGGTGATTTACTTACAACAATAAAGTTTCACTTCGAAAATAAAGATAAACAAGTCAACGGTATTAACCAAAAATTTAGAGGTAGTTGCCAATGTTTCAAACATAATTGTTGAAAGTTCACCTTGCAGCGGAAAAACATGTTTTCAAGAAGTTTCTGTAAATGTGATATCGAACCATATACAAAAGACCAAGAAGGAAGCGACACAATTTTGTATGCCGAATATTATGGTGGGAAAATACACACTGGCCTTTGAAAGGGGAGGGGAGTTCAGCCCCCCAGAGATCAATCAACACTCTAAATTGCACTTGATTGCACCTCTTTACTTTATTTCATATATTTTAAGTTTATAGGTTACTTATGATTTCAGAATGATAATGATTATCAAATTTTTGAATGTGCTTCCACCAGACTGAGAATTTTTGACTGGGTTACCACCCCGATACAGCAGTGTTACAACCCTGTTATTGAATCAATTCTTGAAATCAATGAATAAAAATACTACCCTATTTGAACATTATTTTTTGTTCATGATGAATAAAAAAATTATTTTTCGAAGGATTTTTTTGAAAGGACATATGTCTATCAAAATCCTTGTCCCCATCAAAAACAGAGTTGCAAAACAACATTCAATGGCATATTTTTTGAATTAAAGAAACACATATTTGACTTATTCTATATGAAGGAAAGAAAGTATTCTCTCGAAATATTATGTTTATCAATTCGAAAAAATTGTCAACATAAACCTGAAGAAACTATTTCTTTTCATTCAAAACGATGCATTTTTGTGTTCTCGTTTCGAGGAAAATGAGGTATAGAATCAAGATATTAGGATTATTGATTCGAAAAAATTAATAATATCAACTTGAAGAAAGTATTTCTTCACTTGAAGCAAATGCATATAATTATTCTTGTATCGAGGAAACATAATTGTTGAATCAAAAAATTACCTTTTTCTAATTCAAACAAATCGTAATGTCAACCTGAAGAAATTATGTATTTTCATTCAAAACAATGCAAATTCATATACTTGTGTCAAGAAATGGAGTATTGAATCAAAATATTATGTTTCTTTGAATGAACAAAATCGTTAATATCAAGTTGAATAATTAATACTTTCATTTTTATAATGGCATGCTTGGCTTAAGTATATATTTCAAAAACATTATTCTCTCCATTTACAAAAAACAAATGTTTTGTGTCGAAAAAATATGCTCAATATAAAGGAGAAATTTACTTGAATATTCAAAGAAATGAGTTTTCTCAATTTGAGAACTTTTTTTTTTGTGTGCAGGAGTGTCCATACCCATGAAATCTTCAGTGCTCGGTATTGCCATGAAAACTTGGTGTTTTGTTTCGTTTCAAGAAGTATTTCACTTTCTCTCAATTATTGATAATGTTCTATTCATATTAAGGCAAAAATCCAACCCATCTATATATATTGTGCCCATATATGGAGTGCAGCACCCAAACACACTTTGAAATCCTTAGAGACTCTGTCCATAGAAGAGCCATTCG
This sequence comes from Chrysolina haemoptera, assembly GCA_958298965.1. Lineage (NCBI taxonomy): Eukaryota > Metazoa > Arthropoda > Insecta > Coleoptera > Chrysomelidae > Chrysolina > Chrysolina haemoptera. The sequence continues at coordinate 36,155,818 of OY282586.1, read as the reverse complement.
TCTCGTCGATGAAACTTCGTTCACAAGAAAGTTTGTGGATCTGCCCCTATTTTAAATATTTCGCCACTTCAGAAACATGCCAAACATCTCGTTCCCCGGGCCCAGGCTTTCAATGAACGGCTATGGTACTCGGGACGTGTTCACTGAGGTATAAAGCCTTCAGAAATTCATGAAGAACACCAATTTCCACCTACTTTCCCCCAGCTCTCATGATGTTTCCTCAACAATAAAGGACTCTCATTTTCGAGGGAACCAGATCTTAAAAAAAAACGAGTAGAATTTGGCGTAAAATAATGTCGTTTTAAAAAATTAGTAAGTGTATGAGCAGTTCGTTAAAAATTTCACTTTACCCAGGTAGATGATTTTACGGAGTTTTTATTTTTTTCACTATGAAAAATAAACTGAAACCATGTCCAAACACAAGTTACTCAAGTCTATTTAACCCCAGAATACTTACAATTGGCTTCCCTTCTGTAAAACATAAACAATTTTTTGCTAAGTCAATTTTAGCATTAGTCAAGCGTAAACAATCTATTCCCAATGTAACTGTAAGAACTAAATCTGGAATCAAAAGAAACGGACTCGTGTCCTGCAATGCCAAAAAATATAATAAGTGGGTGTTATTTTCTCCGACATAGGCCAGTAGAAATAGACAATCAATTCATATTAATTCCATCAGAAGTTTTCAAACTTTGGTCATCGAGAAAGCAATAAATCTCAGTTTGCAACCTCTTCCGAAGTAGGTATTCTACATTGTCAGAATGGCAATTAACTTAAATTTTGCTGTATACTCGTTGAAAAAATTTAAAAATTTTGCAAACTTGAAGTAGTATAAAATATATTATTTCATATCACGAATCAATTTTGCAACTAATGCAACTGTACGGAATATTTTTTTAATCAAAAATTCCAAAAATTCTGCAATCTTGGCAGATACATCGGAAAAATATTCTGAACAGTTGTTCAGATTTGCAACTTTTCCGTTAACCGGACTATATATTTTTTCAGTTCTTGGTCATTTTTTTGATCAAGGTGGTGTCGAGCTTATTTCGAGACCGCCTTAATACAAAAAATTACCATCAATTAAGAAAATATATGTTCCAGTCAACGTAAAATTTTGCGAATCCACCCAACTGTTCGGAATATTGTTCTGATCTATATATCAAGTTTTCAGAACTTTTGGAATTTTCCCTTATGGAGTATCAAATAGAAACATTATATGTATGTCGATGAAAAAATGTTCCGTATACACTTGAATTGGTTGCAAAGTTGATATGGAATAATATATTCAATACTACTCCAAGTTTGCAGAATTTTTTGGAATTTTCTCAACGAGTATACATCAATTAATTGCCATTTTGACAATGTTGCGTACTTCGGAAGAGGTTGCAAACTGAGATTTATTGCTTTCTCAATGTAACATTGAACTGACCGAATGTTTGAAAAATTTTCTTCGCTTCAAAATATATTTATAATTCGATCCGATCTAGGGCCTAATTGGGTCCAACCTAGGCCCAGTTGGATTTTGTTAGCAATTTTAAAGTGCGTCGACAAACTGATTTTTTTTTAGTTTTCAACATATCTTGGTCGGGATCCAATTCAGACCACACCTTCTTGGAACTGCAGATAAGTGGATATGGTTTGGGACCCAAATCGGGTACGTCCAACTCAATAAGCTGTCAGGTTTGATGATAATCCAGCAACCATCTTGAATTCTTAAATTGAGTTTGACAGCATCTTGAAATACTCTAAGTGCTACATGGTTTAAAATACTAATCCTCAGACTAATCTTTATTGATTCTTCCTTGACCTCAAAATGGCTGTGGTATCAATGGAATTATGATTGGGAACTGTTTTGAACTCAATAAATTAGTCTTGGACCTCAATCGGGGTTGCTTCCACCCACTTTGTTATGTAGTAAGATGAAAATGGCACATTTCATTAAATAATTAATTAAATCTCCAATTCTTACATTAAAGTTATGATCATCATCTAAGTCCTATGCAAGTTTAAGTGGATTTTTGATAATATTCAGTTTGTGAGATAATGGGTGTTATGAATAAAAGCTAGCAAAAGCTTTTACTATAGGTGTGTCTTTCTCATTAATTAATAAAATGGATAGGTCTGTTTCAAGAAATCTGAGTAAAAGCATTTGCTCAAGGTTTATTCATTAGACCCAATAGCAGAATGAAGGTTTCGACTGTTTTCCATTCAAGCAGCTAATATCCTCCAATATGACTGAAATGTATTTTTGGATTTTGATCTTGAATTAATAAACACGATATTTCTTGAACGTTTTTATTATTGAAGGTACAAAAAAGATAATATGTGAAACTCATGAAAAAATTTAAACGAATATTTTTGTTACTTACCAATATTAAAGAATGTCTATAGAGCTACGTTAGACAGAAATAATATTTTTACTCATATAAAAATGAATTTTTTTGTAAAAAAATTCAATTTCAATGTACATGATTAGGTGGATGTACCATACGAGTCTTGATCTATAAATTTCATTATTGAAATACTTGTGCATTTTGATCTTCAATGACAGTTAATTTATTAAACTCAGCAAGTACTACATCATATCAGCTCTATTTTGTATCATTTCATTATTTGCACTGTAAACACCTATAGCTGATTTTTTAGACCTATTTTCCTTAGTATTATGATGTTGATTTTGATTTTCAGGAGAGGCATATTTATTTCTTGAAGAGGAAAATCAGCCTTACATTTGCAATAAATGCGGCAGAGCCTACAAATATAAAAACAACGTCCTGACCCATATCAAATACGAATATAGTATGCCCAAACAGTTCAAATGTCATGTGTGCAACAGATCTTTTTCACAAAAAAGATATTTGAGGTACCATACGTTAACTTGTCGTGATATAGATTCAAAATAAATATGTTGCTTTTCAAAAAGCTGAAGAACAAAGAATAACATTTTGTCATGCCATGTTATGTAATATAAAAATAAAAATAATAAATTCGTATTTAATTATTGAGTACAAAGAAGGCAAAGTATATCCAGGACGATTCATACACTTTTCAATACCACACTAATCACAAGACTTTAAGTGTTGGAATGAGCGAGACGGTTTTTGAAGAAACTTCAAGTTTCCTTGGCTTCCTTACTATAGTGACTTCCTTGCACCCACAGACTAAGAGTGACTGCTGAGAGTGACTTGTTCTCGCTCTTTCTGCGTTACAGAATAAAAAAATCATGACATTTTTGGGAATCGCGTTCAGCCGAACTTAAGGATAAACCCACATATTTGGCACCTTCATCACTAATAAACTTTTGAAAGTAATTGATGTTTTTGTCAATGGAATGAACTACGGCCGCTACTACAGTATCACTGATGGACTTTTTCAGTTTGAAAACAGAATCAAATCTTCTCAATAATCCATCCAAGCATACATTTATGAACCGTTCAGTTTGTTGAACATGTTTTATAGATATTATATATAAAATTCGAAATCTGTATGCCAATTTTACTACCAGTATAGATTTTCAATTAGAAATGTTCGGTTCTGAAGAACCTAATTTGCCTCACTTGTCATGGAATCGTATCTTCCAGAATTATTAGGGTGTGTGAGTAATTTTCAACAAATTGATAAGAATTGTTTTGTTGTTAAAATTGTTCTTTCCGTTAACCAGCTGTCGTCCCCTTACGAACGGCAGTCCTCAAACTTGTGCGAGGCAAGGATCAACGAGGTCGTACCTTTTAACGTGCGATTCCTAGCACTTTCTGGGGCCATCAGATAAAAATCTGTAGTCTGTAGAATTCACACCTACACGACCAGCAGCATCAATGGCTTTGAACGCGCGACAGTCTTAATCATTGAGCTACCTGGTCCTCATGATTGATCAATAGTTGAAGACAGATTATTGACTATTAAACAAATATGACATAAGTTGATTTGACTGTTTTAGAAAAGTGGGTGACAGGCTGCAAAAAAACACAAAAACCAAAGAGATAGATATGAATTGTCTAATTTGAGTGGAAGGCAGAATGAATATGCAAAAAACAATTAACAACTTTAATGAATAAATTCCAAAACAATAGGCTAAAACTAAAAAATTAGCTGAATGCTACATACCTTTGTATATACAGTATCGGAAACTTTTCGTCTGGGGTATAGACAGAAATCTACGCGAGCAACAAGGAACGCAATGATATGATAATACCACATGAATAAGAGAGATGCACTACTGCGCACCTCTCCTGTTGCCTCGCCCGATGAATTAACAGCTCAGTTGATATTTCTTCCTCGAGCGAGTAGAGGAGAAATTGTAATGCTCTCTCAACATTATAGCAAGCTATTCTTCACGCTCTTATAAAATCACCATACCTATTATAAAATCACCATACCCCAGATGAAAACTTTCCGAAAGTGTATATCAAAGGCTAAACGTATATTAGCTGAAGGCTACAAATTTGTATGATTATAACAAAGGCTGAAGGCAAAAAATATTAGCTGAAGGCTGGTAGTTAAACAATAGCTGAAGTCTTCAATAATCGTACTTAAAAATAATCAGCTGATAGCTATCAAACTCAGAACATTCACAAAAATCTGATTCAAACGAAGATGGTCCTGGTTGGTGTATACCTGGGGTGTGGCTGGTTTCTGCGTAGCTAGTCCTTACGAAGAGAGGTGTTGGATTGTACTTTGCTTGTTAGAGACTTGTGGGGAACTGGTAACTACTTGAGTCGTAGTTGGCTTTGTCAGTGACTGGTGACCACCTCGTAGTAGGCGAAGGTTATGGTATACTTGTTAGTGTCTGGTATCTACGAAGAATGGCAATTGAATGTGTCTAAGACTCCTGCCTCTCTGACCATTGTTGTATAGCTATGGGACCTCCTTACGGTACCAGTCATTCACCGAGTATATGTTTTCCTCGATGGCATGTAATGTTTCAGGGGCGAAGGATATCCTCAGAACCTAATGGCATATTCTGAATTTCAATAGTCAAGATTTTTACTCTGAAAATCTAAATTAAATAAAGAAAACAAGACATTCAACTCTGAATGGTAAAGAAGTTATTAAATTAAAAACCAGAAAAGTTTTGCTGGAGAATTTAATATTTTCCAGAGCCAAGAAATGGGTTATACCAAAGAAATGATATATAAAAAAAAGTATGCTAGAGAAGTTATATTCTCAAGAAAAATGGTAATTATACTATTCTCTAGAAGAAAGGAAATAATAGTTTTAATGCTATTATGAGTGAACAATTTATGATTAAATCAGTAATTTAAAATGTTTAAAAAACTCCATTGAAAATATATCCAATTATTATTGAAATTATATGAAATTCAGATAGGAAATATCTGATAAATTGTTGAGGTATCGTAAGGAAAAGTAAGAATAAGCGTACCAAGGGGGGGACACTCGTTTACAAAGCAGACTGCTTTCGCCTAAGAAGGAAGAATCAACGAGGTTGATCGCTATTCTCTCAGATTCGCATATATTTTTCAGAAAAATGAATTTACCATAAATAGATCAGATAGATCAAAAATAAATACTTACCTGAGGAATTGCACTGATGATGTCCTGTCCGGCTGCAACTTTATTGGCTGTAACAAGGTTCGATTTCCTGGTGACAATCGTACAAATCAACTGCAGGGCACTTAGTGGATAACAGGAAAAATTTAACAATTATCTGGTAGGTGCACGGAATTTCATAGAGCGTATATACTGGTTTCAACAAATTGAAGACAAAAACTCGTGTACGCACTATATTGATCTAGCAAGCTCCTTATCCCCGACAAAAAAAAATTAAAACAGGAGAAACTTCGTAGGTGGTTTCAGATTTCCGTGATAACTGAGGATTCAGAATTCTCACCTATCAAAAATGTGTCAAAATTGTATTTATTACAACAAAACTATGTTATTCAATAGTTGATCGGTTAAATCCCGAACACGTAATCGACTCCAAAATTCAATTAAGATTGGTGATTATTCAAATAAATTGCAATGATAAAAATAATCCATTTTGAATACTGAAAGATGACTATATTATACCAAGCGTTGTGGTCAAATAGGTGCCAATCACTACATTTATTAAATATTAACACTACAATATAGTATGTTCAAACAATAATAGATACTGAAGCTTATAGTGGCAAGAACTTTCTCGGTTCGGTTATTATTTATCACTACAGACAAGTAACTCCCACTTGTCGATTTGTTCTTATTTATCGGTGGCATGGAATACTACATACCGAAATCAGGATATTACCTAACAATTGTAAGACAATGTACAATACTACCTATCCTTTTTTCGTCATGAATCTTTGGGTTAATGTTTATCTGTACTGATCAGAGGTTTTTGCAGGTTAATTATAACTTCACTAAATGTGTATTACATAGGTATATGTTGTTTTTCGATAACACAGCCAATTGTTATTATGTATGATCTTATCAGGTTTTGGGTGGATAATCAAATACAAGTACAAAAATAAATATATATTATTTTTTTTCATTGTTTCATCACAATATCATTTCAGTAGAAATATGAAGGTAAAAAATAAACTCATTACAACATCAATAAATGAATTCAAATATGACAAGGAAGAACTACTAAATTACCCTTATCAAATAACGAGCAAGGAATATTACTAAATAGGAACTTGACATTGACATATCCTAATTCTGATTGTATATATAAGTTTTCAATTTCTTTATTATCGAGTACCCACTGTGTCGGACATACCTATAATAAGGGATTCTGAATTCCGACATTACTGAAGCCATTAGTGCGATTCCAAACTATACGTAAAACAAAATATTACTTACCGTTGACTACTGGTATTAAAATATCCCAATTCCATTGAATCAGGAACCTTTTCATTCTAGGTATCTATTCGTAGTCCTTGAACATACACTTTCAACGGTAGTCCAAAATTAAAACAATGAGAATGGATATAAAAGTCACGACTCACGAACGGCAATACGGCAAACAGAACCGGAAATGGCGACGGATCATATCGATTATCGGGAGCAGGCGTATCGCGTACTCGTTCGGAATTTTTCTGATTTTTTCGGAATTCGATTAATACTCTTCGTAGTGGTGAATCTTGACATCACAGGAAGTAATCTCATTCGTGCTATTATTTGTAGTGGTAAATAAAAATATTGGAGAAGTTATATTCACCCTGAACCTAATACCACTACAGAAAAGATATTTGATAATAACCTGTTACTGAACATTTCAACTGATGAAGTAGTCAATAATAATTGAAATAATCATCATTTGGATGTGGTATGCAATAGATTTCTCGTGATATTATTATCATAAAAGTAATATCACTAACATGTAATTTGTTCAATTAAACTCAATCGGCATTACCATTCATTTAGAAAAAACAAAATCCTTTTATTTTCTTAGTGTGAAACATAGAATTCTAAACGATGGAAAATAGCGACTAAAGTTTGCCTTTCAGTCGCAGATGATTCCACAATAGATTTTATGAATTTCCTATTCATATTTTCGAACTAAAATCAAGAATTCTAACTTCAATTACCTGTTGGATCTGAAAATTGTTCATATCTATAAGATAGCCAAAAAATATTTCAGGGAATGTTTGATTGAATTCTAATTCACAGAAAACAGCAATTTAGTTTCTGACGGTGTCAGAGTAATCTGTTTATTACTTCAACCTCCGACTATGCAACATGATCACTTAAATGAATGATATTGAGTCAATTATAATGTTAGTAAGCAATAATATTCAAATAACCACAATTGAGATACTCAACTTGTTCAATCAATACTAATTAATAATCAAAAGTTGGTTTACCGTGACCCTTCAAATCTTTACAACCACCCCTTCAATTTACAAACTAAAGTAATAAAGTATTATAATGAATTCTAGAAAAATATGTATTATAAAGACTTATGTTTTTTTGAGAATGTTTTAAATGAGTTTTTGTAATTCCAGGATTCATCAATGTCCACGACCAAAGATTCTTCTGCAAGGGATGTAAAAAGAGCTACAAACATAGAAGACATCTATCAAGTCATATAAAATACGAATGTATGAAGCAACCGATGTTTGAATGCACATATTGCAACAAGAAATTTTACCAGAAGTATACTTTGAATGCCCATTACCGTCAAGTTCATGGATTGTATGAGTGAAGCGGAGTTCAAAAATCACCTCCAAAAAAATATATGAGTGTAGATGAGTTTATTTTATATTCAGTGTGTTCCAGCTTGAGTACTGAACTTTCTTATTATATGAGAATAGCTTCATTTAAAATTTTCAAATTCTGTTTTCAAAACATGTAGTTACTGAAGAATAGTTTTTCGAAGCAATGAGGAACTTTCAATAATCCATTTTCCGTTAGAAATTTTTTCAAACCAACAATACCAATTAATTACCATTCACAATATCATAAAATCACCCATGACTATATTTAATATAGAGTAAAAATCAGGCAAGTGCAATTTTACCCATACCCATTTAAATAAATACACACGTCGAAATGTCATGGAATTATGTCATATTCAAATGATTTCCTGATAGTTGTTTGAATAACAAAATGCAAAATGAGTGTTTTTTTTGCACTAGACGTGCATGAATATTGCAACCCAAGCGTACTAAAAGAACTTTTTCCACGTGTTTTTTCTATATAAAATTACGTTGTAAGGGAGGGGGAAACCACTGAGGAAATTTTGTACTTTCCAAAAATCCTAACTAATTCTTCTAATGCCCAAGTCATTCCCGAGTAATACCTCGAAATGATGCCACTAATACCCAAGTAATTCCTCCAATACTCGAGTAATAGGAGTAATATGTCTGTAATTCCCAATTCACCTTTTTTTTTGTCCTTTCAACGAAATAATTCCCATAATACCCATGTAATACTCGAGTAATACCTCGAATTCTCAACTAACGCCCCTACTTCCTGATTAATACCCATTAATTTTCAACTAATACCCCTACTTTCTGAGTGATACCCAATAATTTCTAACTAATACCCTGACTTCCCGACTAGTACCCAACAATTTTCAGCTAATTTGTATAATTCTCGACTAATACCCAAGGCATGTACACCAAAATTTCCCATCGGTTTCTCCCTTGGGTGTAAGATAGAAATAGTACTGGATATCACTTTCTGAAAATTGTATAGGTCAAGAGAAAAATGTACGATGTCTTTTTGCAAATGTTATTTAAAGAGCATTCCAGTAGTTCTTGAACTCTGCCAAGTTTCAAACAGATATAATTCAATGGGGACAGTGGTTGTTTCTGTTGACTACTTGCCTACAAATTACCTATTGTATAGGGTGTTTTCATTATTATTGATTTAAGGTACTCTAAAAATTAAATTATAACAATTTCTGAAATGAAAGGCTTCATTCCTTCACGTGTTCAATATTTAAAGTCTATATTATGCTGTTGTGCATTCATAGTTTTATTTATTAAACATTAAGTTTACTACATAGTTAAAAACATCGGCTTTGCTGCTCAAACTGGTACACGCTATAAATAATTTGGGAAATGGTAGCATAATAAAAATTGAAAAACTGAAAATTATTTCAGTGGTGTGTGGGCCACATTAGCCTATTCACTTTTCCTTATTTCCATAAAATGACTTCACTGAAAATCACCTAGATATATATGACTATGTTTGTGATCGAAATAGCTTACAAAAGTTTTTGGAAATATCCAATTGGTAAATCGAAAATGTTCTCCGTGAATAATTTTCCTAGAACCGAAGGCAACAATTTTGCAATTTTTTTCGATTCCAAAATAAAAAAATATATATCATTTCATGTTCATTGTACAATATACGAATGTTAGGTTGTTACTGAATTACTTCTAGTAAGGATTTTTTTATTCAATGAAAACACTGAACAAAATTTAGATTTCACAGAACAGTATTACACACATAGCTGCACATTAATTTTATGTTAAAAGAGTCCATAAACAATGAATCATTTTATATCAGAATTATTTTATTCTCTAAATTCTTCCACATACATAATGGTTTTTATATTCGTGTATCCGATTGTACCTGTTTTTGTTCAGTTACCCGAGCGTACAGTGTATTATTTTCTTTCTGATTGCCTTCCCACGTTCTTTGTGCATTGGATTGGGAACTTAACATTTTCACCTATGTTTGTTTTACTGTTTATACTCAAATATCACGATGTCTTTCATGAAAACCATGCAAGCATTTCACCTGAAGTTTCAGTTAAAGTTAGCTGAAGGAGTGTGATTAATAATTTATTTTTGAAGGGAATGTTTTATGTACTTGCAGATATCAAATAATTCACATGACCACATATTATGAAAGAAACAACAGTAACGTATATCGCACGTATATTCTACAAAACTTGTTGCCTTATGCATTTTGCGTGTATTTAGCAATTATTATGTTGACCTTGACTGGCATCATAGTGACAAGATGTGAAATGAAATGTCAAAATAATTCTTCGTTGGCTTTCCTTTTGATTATACGTGAAATTTGTGGTTTTGGGGAAAGCACAGTCTGTTACTCGGTTGGAATGAAAATTTGTTATGCTTGTGGTTCCCACTCACATCGAATTTTTCATTCTAACCTTGTTACAAAATATACTGTTCTGCACGTGTTCGTATAAACTGTCAAATAGAATAATTTCTATTTGAATCCAACTGTTTAATATTTACATTTGAAACTCAAAAAAATATCTATTTAGGAAGCTCACACTTTCATTCTTATAATAAAAAAGTTAACCCTGTGCGGTATTGATCCAATGACCTCTCCTATTTGAAATAAATAGGGGTTCTATTTTGCGATGCATTGGTCCTAGCATATGTCACATAGGTATCACACCCTAACCGGTGGGGAAAGTGAGCATACCATCCGACCTACTTTTTCTGGCGTGGGGGGACGCGCGATTTCAGATATTTCTAAAACCACTGCGAGAGGATGCTGGTATCCGCTCCACCTGCGCTGGTTTTGACGCTAGCTCGGATATTTCAAGGCATCATGGTTAATGTCCGATAATATACACGCCTCCTGCAAAGCGAATACGTTGTATACTTAATTATTATTCGATGTTTTTGGGTCTGGTTATTTGGATGATTACATCCCGGTAAAGGCTGTAGTAAAAAAACTGATTCTTCCATTTTATAACAAGCGTTGGAATTACACTCTACCATCCGAATCAATTGTGCGACTTACCTAGATCTCGGAATTCCGACTTATATCTCAGAATTCTGACTTAGATTTTCGAGTTAGATCTCGGAATTCCGAATTATATTTCGGAATTCTGACTTATATATGAGAATTCCTACTTAGATGTCGGAATTCCGACTAATATCTTTGAGTTTCGACCTAGATCTCTGAATTCCGACTGATATTTCGAAATTTCGACTTAGATCTCGGAATTCCGACTTATATCTCGGAATTCTGATTTAGATTTCGGAATTCCGATTTGCATCTTGAAATTTCGATTCATATACAGTGTGTCTCACTCTCCATATGGAACCACCCGCGTAAGTTCCGTAAATATCGAGCTAGGTAATGATATTCTCAGGACTGCTGTAAATGCTGAAAAAACACCTGTCGGCTGCATGGTGATGGTCAAAGTTATATACACTGTCCGTCACTCGCGATGGAATAGGTCATTTTTTACGGTAAAACATGTAAGGGGCAGAATAGGCTCGAAATTTCTTCAGGTTTGTGATCAGGACAGCCGACTTACTACAGATGGGTACATCTTTTTCCTAGAAAATTTCAGTCCTGAAAAATCCAAATTCGTAACACTTTTCATGGAAGCGCCCTCGTATCTTCCGTAATAGTTGACTGACGTAGAATTATGAAATTTACCAATTGAAGGATACACCACTACCTCCGGTGGTTAATAATATTAAATTCTGAGCTTATGGGGGTTATGGGACTCTCAGTTTAAAAATAAATCAATTCAACTCTGGTGGCGCGTGGGTAATGAGCTCGCTTTCCATTCCAAATTACAATTAATTTAATTTCTAATGTTAAGGAGTAAGGGCTGCGTCTTCCTCATCTCGCACAGGTCTCTCGAAGACTTCTGAGGGTTGGCCGCAGGGTGCAGACAGTTGACGGACTTAACAATCTTAACAAAAAAAAACGATGGCTGAATATGTTTTTTGGGGAAAAAAACACATTTTATGATGTTGCAATATTTGTTCAAAATATAAATCATTTTCATGGTCTTTCACGAATTCTGGTTATATTCAGCCAAAATCAAGGAATGTCCTGACGTTGCCATTGACATAAGGATTGATATTACCCAACAATATTGTTAATAGTGCGTATTAAATTAATCGTTACTTCCTCGTGGTAATTTTATTATGGTTCCAATTGTTGTTCCTGCTGTTGACCTGTTGTTCCTGTTGATCATATAGATTCTGTTATTTGTGCGTTCTTGTAAGTTCTTGTTGTTATAGATATCTGTTCATTTTGGTAAGTTACGGAGGTGCTTCCATGAAAAGTGAGACAAATAGGTACGGATATTTCAAGACCAATTGTTTTCAGGACAAGTCTGTATCTGTAATGATTTGGAGGTCCTGATCACGAAACGAATCTGAATGAATTCAGATACTATTTTTGTTCCATATGAATTATATGAGTTATCGTTAAAATGGGTTGTTCCATAGCGAGTGGCGGGCAATGTATAGAACTTACGCCAACACTAACGAGCCGGTAGGTGCATTTTCAGCATATTCATCAGTCGTGAGAGTTTCATCATTCTACTCCAATCGTTACGGAAGTTACAGGGTGTTTCCATGAAAAGTTGGACAAATTCGGATTTTTAAGGACAAGAATTACAAGTAAAGGTGTATCTGCGTAATAAGTTGTACAGGGTATCCTATTTAAAAATATAAACTTATAAGTCGCTACGCTTTTTTGAGACAGTCTGTATAAATTAAATGTGAATAATGAAAGATTTCGATTGAAATCCTACAACTTATATATTCAAAATTTTTTTGTAATATGTAAAATAAAGAAGTTATTGGGGTGTCGAGAAACTTTTGGTCCTTTTCGAGTAGGGTATGTTCTCTATAGTATGATCTTAGAAATTGTCTCGACTCACCTAACATGTTGGAAGATTTTTCTTTTCAACTCTACCCTGAGAAAGTTACTATTCCATTCGCCTGAATTATGAAGTCATGCAAGAAAGACCAGGTGGTATTATATTGAGAAGTTGTGTAGAATGAGGTGAAAGTAGTGGAAAAGACAAGTGACAGTCGCGTCAATTTCTTTTTTTTTGAGGGGGGGATTTTAGTTTAGTATTATAATTGGGGGTTTGCTAGTTTGCTTATGTAAGAAAAATTTAAGGTCTTCAAAACATGGGAATTGGGAATTATTAGAGAGCACTGGCGAAATCAGAATTGTTGAATGAAAAAAAAAAAAAGAAAAGTCCTTCAAATTTGTACTTTACAAAAATCTAACAGTCCATAATTTTATCACTTTCCTGACTTGGGCACTACTAAAAATTCTACTACTTTCCTGATTTGGGCATTACTGGCATAACTTCGGGGTATTACTAGGGAATTACTGTGTATTACTAGGGAATTACTGTGTATTACTCGGGAATTACTTGGGTTTTAAAGGCATTACTTTCGATTTTATAATGATGAAGTAGTGGTGATCAGAATGTCGAAGACGAGGATTAAAGTGATAATATGAAGATCAAGTTGGTTGTTTGGTCAACCAGCCTTTCCAGGCTTTGAAAAGTAACAAGGGACTCTGTTCATCTTTTTTGTTACATAAACATCTTCAGTCAGTGATAGAAACCTTTTTTGCAGCATCATATTATATGCCTACAGGAGCTGTTTCGAAAAAGTTTAAGCATCATGTGCCCAATAATATAAGACTTAATGGATCGATGCATCAGCCCATATATGGTACCAGTAGACGTTGCGCACTATGTAGTACAAAAGCACAACAAAATCGTACAAACTGGACTTGTTCAACATGCAATGTACCACTTTGTTTGGGCAAGAAGAAAGAATGTTTTCAACGTTTTCACTCATAGTGGTTCAAGCAATGCTACAAAATATAACACAGTATAGACCAACTTCATATTCTTGTTTTTTTTTATATAATTTTAATTGATGTATATTTTCCAATAATATATTTAACAAATTACGATTGTTTCTTTCCTCTTCACTTTGCTTGTCCAGGACAGGTAAATTTTCCAGACGGGTATGCGCCTACGGAAGAGCTACAGATAGTCTGAAAATGAAAAAAATGTGAATTCAAGGATATATAAACTGATAAATCGCTAGATACGGAAAGACTAGCTATTAGAGATGGCTTTCTACCCTAACGATTGGGCTGGTATTTGCGAACATTGAAAAGTCGTATGTAAATAGCGATTATAAGAGTGAGAACAAGCTCGACCCTTGTAGTACACCCGCTTCAACTAATCTCATTTCCGAATTGGTTTTTTTCACTCTTACTCCAAAGTTTTTGTCAACCAGGTACCAGGTCAAGCGAGGAGTCAAGTAATCTTACCATATATACTCCGGCATGCCAGCTCATTTTGGAAGCCTCCCTGACCTCGTGGGCAATCCAGACTACCTGGATTATATCTACCACTGTTGTTACAACCATTAGCAAGTAGATTTGGCGATAGATTCCATTTCTTTTCATCGGACTTACCCTGCTTTAGGATCGGAATAATCCTATTCACTACAGCTGTCTTGTCGACTTGTTGGCTGCGAATAATTATTTATAGTATTTGCTTTTTTCTACAACTGCTATGAAAAGTAGCGTATTTTTCATGGCTTACTTGCTTTCGAAACCATGTTTTGCTCATACTGTGAAAAATATTTTTTCTCACGGCACTTTGCCCACACCACATACATTCATATGGAGAATCAACAAATATCGACCAAAACCAGTTGGCTCTTGTTCAGCTTTAAATAGTTTTCACAGCTGTCAAGAACTGTCAGATTTCCTATAGAAGTTTTTTAAATTCTTATGGTAGTTTTTATTCGTATTTTGATAAAGAAGTAAACTATTTTCAGAATTTCTTTCGCTTTTTCCTCGAAATAACATAGATTTTTGTAGTCGGTTTAAAGATTCTATTTCAAATTCTGTTAGATACGTATATGTACTATTGAACAATATAAGTACAAAGGGCTCCATGGCGTAATGGAATGTCAATCAGCGTGTCACGCAGGCGGTCCGTGTTTTACACTCGGGCAAGGCTATTTTTTTTTTTTTCATATTAATTTACATCTTGATATTTTTATTAAGTCAATTTCAAATCAATTATTCAACTGTGAAGAGGTAGATACTGTAATGTTCTGGGAATTGTTATTTCTGTATTTCCTCGTATGCTCGTATGTATATTTGCGTATACGCATGCGCGCTAGTGACAGGTGTAGGGAACCCGGAACGGAGCGGCATTTTTGCAGACAGTGTTGTTTTGGCAAATAATATAATTACATGTGTGCAATTGACCACCGAGTTTTATTGCCCATTATCAGTACACAAATTGTATAATGGGCAATAAAACTCGGTGGTCAATTGCACACATGTAATTATATTATTTGCCAAAACAACACTGTCTGCAAAAATGCCGCTCCGTTCCGGGTTCCCTACACCTGTCACTAGCGCGCATGCGTATACGCAAATATACATACGAGCATACGAGGAAATACAGAAATAACAATTCCCAGAAGATTACAGATACTTTATTGGTATTTTAGTTTTTCTAAAAATAAAAATAAATATTGAGTTACAATATTTGTATTCTTCAAATTTGTGCAGTTGTAGAAAAAGTATAGTGTCCAACATGTGGGAAAAGTTACTTTCTCACTCGTGTGTTTGCGGCACTCGCCCTTCAAGCTCATACCACAAACCTCCACACTCGTGAGAAAAGTTGAATTCTCCCCACTTTTTGCACAATATACTATTTCCAATGAAAACACCGTTGGAAAAGAGTTTTCCCCACATCAAATGCAATAACTGCACAAAATGCTATGTTGGTCAAACAGGACGTTATTTAAAACAACGAATATCAGAACGTGATGGAGACACAAAAAAGCTTGATATACAAAATCCTACAGCCCTTGTTGAACAAGCTAGGGAAAATGGTAACTCTTCCGATTTCACAAATCCCGCCAGTCTTGATAGAAAATATTCTCTTTCGAAAAACTTTCTAGCGAAATAATACAAATTTTATACGAAAACAATGTTAATACTAGAAATGACATAGAAGGGTTGAACACGGCGTATTTCAATCTGATAATTTAGATAACGAAGTGAATCGCTAACATTATACTTTTTTATGTATCCACAACGTTTTTATAAAATATATGAAAATAAATCGTTCTGCATTCAAATTTATTTTTGAATTTACCTCAGTATCCGTTTGTCCAAGTTTGAATGTGGTTTCCGTCGTACCGTAAATGTATTTAGTTTATCTAAAATGTCGGTTTTTATAAATCTTTCATTTCTTTCACTAGGGAAGACTAACTTTTGGTAAGTCCTTCCCTTTTTTAATATTTGTTTTACTTTTTAATGTTTCAAGATTTTGTTAGCATTATCTTACATCCCCCCTTTTTTGTAATCAACAATATTGAGCTTACAAAATCGATTGTTACGGGGAACCTGCTGATGAAATTATTAAATTCCAAAACGTCGGCAAGATAGTTTTTCTTCAACCAAATTGATCCTAATCCCAACTAAACCAACTGAGAAATAATTTATAATTTTTTTCAGGTACACATGAAATGAATGGTGTCTTCCGATGTGCCAGATGCAAAAAAATATATTATCACAAGAGGAGTCTTTACAGACATGTCAAATTTGAATGTGGTATTCAACCAAAGTTTCCATGTAACTTTTGTAACAAGCGATGTTATCATAAAGATCATATAACAAACCACATGAGGCGCAAGCATCAGCAAGAAATGAATAATATTCCAAGTACTCACTGGACACCACCTTGGAATTTGTAGTGGAACTCATTCCAATTGAACGTGATCCATCATTAGCCCCAGTCTTTGTAGGTTCTGGGTAATGCTAAGAGTGAGGTGATAACCGCAGATATTTTGTCAATTGTGTAAGATATCTGAGTAATATTCAACCGAATGTATCACTTTTCAAAACTTTCTCATTAGGGTAACATTGACATGTTTCCAAAGTAAGATCAATAATAATTTTGCACAAATAATTCAATGTTACTTTTAAACCAATTTCCTAGTTCCTTTGAAACTATCGAAAAATGTTGTTCCGGCTCTGGGGGCCTTGAATATAAATATGTTATGGTGCTTATGGAATTCCAGAACTTGAGCAGTGAAGGACTTTTCGAGCTAGTACAACGACGCACAGCGAGGACACCTGTATTGAGATACCAGATTTACACTCAATCTCAATGCAGCCTGTCGCTTCTTACCACGTAGTGAGCATTCTGACAAGTGCACAAAAAATATGAACAGATATCAAATATCTTTCGATACTTACTTTTAAGCTATTTCTGTACATATACATATTTTCGATTATATTTTTCTCGCTGTCAATTAAATCAAAGAGACGTAATTGTTCCTCCACGCCGAAAGAAAAAAAAATCTTCAATTCCTTTGCGAATCCTGTGAACTGTTAATTTTCATATGCTACATTGCCGGTAACTTTTGAATTCATTTATTTCACTCAAGAATAAGAACAGCAAGCATAGACACCCATAAATCTCAAATGACATGAATCATAGAACTACAGAACACACGCTTGATCCTGAATATTAACAAAATAACCACTACTTTTCATGGTAGCCAACAGTATAAAACATTTATTTAACAGGAGGTGTTGGTACGTTTATGGAACCGAAGTCACTTTAAAGTTCACTTTGAAGTTCACTTCAAAGTTCACTTTAAAGGACACTTTGGCATAAAGCCGTCTTCAAGTAAAGGAGCCTTCGTAGTGTTGATTATGGAAGTGGCTATATACACGGTGTATGTTGGCCATTTCAGCAAATACTGGCGTTTGTCATCTCTCAGGTGTTGTCCCCGCCTCCTGCAAGTTACGGGGGGCAATCATGGATTTATGTGAAAGACATCTGGTGATTGTGACATCATCTTTTGAAGATCTTATTAGGTCCCGGAAAAACAACGAAAAAACCGGTTGAGTACATATATGCGTCGGTTTAAGAGCTGATGCTCCTCTTCTGGAATTTCCCGGAAAATATCCAACGATTGGTATATTAAACCTCCACGGTATGTTATAGTGTCGCTGGTCAAAGGACTTCCACGGATGAAGTGCCAGAAGAACTTGTCGGCCTGCCTATTTATAAATTCTTCGATAGTCTAGATTTTGGCTAGATTTTGGCTCGAATGTACCTGTCACTATCCGTGACGATCCTGGACTGGAAATGCTGCAGATTACTGGAGAGGCATAATTTATAGCTGACCTCATTACCTGTTTATATAGGAGTACCTTATGTAGGAATGGACGCCTGTCCAGCTGCACTCCCAGGTACCGTACGGAGTCGGACTCGTTGATCTTGTTTTCCAAAACAATGAACCGCCTGAGGAGATGAACGTTCTTCACTTTCCTCGTGAATGTCATCAACTCTGTTTTGTCCGGATTAAACTCAATTTTGTTTCTCGTCATATACGGAATGGCCGCCCGTTCCAGGTGTGCTCTCAACCTGGACGCAACCATCGGGCTGTGTTGGGAATGCGTGTATAACGCTGAATCGTTTGCGTAGAGAGCCGTGTCTACTGGACATGGTCATGAACTTCGAGAAGTTTATTTTATCGATGTTCGAGGTTGGCCTTGCTCTGGGGTGAGATTCTGCGTACCATAGAATTCTCCTGTCGACAGTTTTGTCTCTTTCTCTTCCATGAATTCAACCATAATGTCATCTCACTTTTTCTATCGACAATAGAATTATATGTTACACAGAATACCACCCCTGAGCTTTTTGGCTTCCCTAGTAACCGACTCATGCGCGCGCATTGAGTCAGCACCTATCTAAGAGCATTCAGGAAGTATTCCTCGTACATTTTAGCTTTTACCTTTTCCTTTAACACTTGTGTGCGACCATTCCCCGCGGCTAGGATGTCCTTGAACCTCATTTAGAGACCCCTGTTCATCCGCCATAGGGAACTATCGCCCACATTAAGACCATCAAGCCCCATCTTCCATATTACATCATTGTGCCTCTGAATAAGGTTGTTCATCTCCCTACCCAGAGTCAGTTAATTTTCTTTATGCTGTGGCCTTTGCGTTTCTTGTCACTTTTTCTGTTCTTTATTTTTAATTTCTATGAGATCAGTGATGTAATCTGGAAGAATGTACCAGTCTTCTCTCACCGCCTTCTCCCTGGTAGTGACGTATTGTCAGAGTTCATTTTTCATTTGCAGCAAATACTCACTGCACTTCAGATTTTGAATCGGTGTAGCCCATACC
The DNA here is from genome assembly GCA_958298965.1 of Chrysolina haemoptera. Lineage (NCBI taxonomy): Eukaryota > Metazoa > Arthropoda > Insecta > Coleoptera > Chrysomelidae > Chrysolina > Chrysolina haemoptera. The sequence continues at coordinate 36,136,414 of OY282586.1, read as the reverse complement.
TGATGAAAATCTGTTTTAATGTTCAAAATAAAACTTTGGTGTTGATTTTCACACATTTTTAATTTACATTTCATTAAGCTTCTGCTTGACGAAGGTATTGTATTGGCGAAACACATGTCGCGGTTTTGTAAACCAAAAATTTTTAAAAATAAATAATGAAGTTTTATTATAAATTTTACACCTTAGAGCTCGTAACTAAAAATGATGTTGCTATTATCAAAATAGTGTTAAGTGCACTAGTGCATTTCTTTCTTAACCTTCCCAACCAACAATTTGTTTTTTATAAAGATCATAGGAATGTTCAAATAACTTTCTTTGGAAAACAATTATTATTGACAATTAAAAATAATTCAGTTACGTTTATATAACGTTTATAAACACAAAATGGGTACAGTCTTGTGAAACAATTCATTACTTTGATTTATTTCATTTTGGTTTCCACAACCTGTGAAAAAGAATTATAATAACATTTATGACATTCTAATAAGACTTGATATACATAACCGTTATCAAATTGTTATATTTTACGAACACTCATTGATTGACCAGCTTCATTTTCTTACGCAACCACTTGAAACTATCCAATTTGTTATTAAAATGGCTAGATAACAATAATTTTTTTATGAAGATTTTCGAAGTCATGAAATATCTAAATATCTTCGTCAACTACAATATATGTCTGCTTAACTATACAGATCGACAGCCATATTGTTTAGTGTAACGGAATAAGTAACACAATGAGTTGTTCAGCTGAACTGAAAGGTGCTTATTGATTGAAAGTTTGATTTTGTGGAGGAAATTTGAATCTTGACGTGATTTGTTTGGGTATTTTTACCTTCCACAATCTGAAAATAAAAAATGTTAATCCAAGGAAATCTGTACAAGTACAGAAGGGCAAATTAATTAATTTGCCCGAAAGTTACTGCGTTCAAAATACTGCTGTCTTGAATGAAATTATAATTTTTGGTCAGTAACTTATCCCACAGTGAATTTGCCTATCTAAAAAAATGTGTTCAAATTGATCAAAAAAAGTACTTCCCATTTTCGAAAAACATTGACGTTTCGGAGACTGTTTTTGCCTTCGTTATCAAAACTTGCTGAAAAAACGCTCCAAACTGTATTTGAATTGGTTTGGAAATTATTAGATCTTTCTTTGACAACGTCAAATGAAATCTGCCATACATTCTCTTGGGTGAAATTTGCTAACATAATACATACGGTGTTTGGTATCAATCAATCACCATTCTATTAGTTCTCATTTCCTCTCTAAGGAAAGGTAACCAGGTGCGGTCCATTTCGAATTTGTTGAAAAGCAGTTGTTTGATAAAAGAATGCATACAGTTTCCTTTAACTTTCTCTTTTCTTGATTTGATTCTCTCATTGAAATTTTGGTATCATTCCATTCCATCATATGATCACCATCAGATGTTAGAATATGTTATTTGTTATTTTTCGATTTATGACACAGGTTCGAAAATATCCGAACATATTCTAACATCTTATGGTGATCATATGGTGGAATGGAATAATAACAAAATTTCAATAAGAGAATCAAATCAAGAAAAGAGAAAGTTGAAGGAAACTGCCTGCATTTTTTTATCAAACAACTGATTTTCAACAAATTTTCAACCTAACCTAGTTACCTCTTCTCAGAGAGGAATTGAGAACTATTAGAATGGTGATTGATTGATAACGAACACCCCATGAATCAAGATAGCATATGTCACCCAAAAGAATGTATGCCAGATTTCATTCGACTTCGTCAAAGAAAGATCTAATCATTTCCAAATCAATTGAAATACAGTTTACAGCGTTCTTTCAGCAAGTTTTGATAACAAAGGCAGTTACAGTCTCCGAAACGTCAACGTTTTTCGAAAAAGACAGTTTTTTTTTCATTAATTTGAAAAAATTTTTCAGATAGGCAAATTCAGTGTAGGTTACTGACACAAAATTATAATTTCATTCAAGACTGTAACGCAGTAACATATAGGGCAAATTATTTATTAATTAGTATTGATTAGGAAATAGCAAGGTTATAATATATATACATTTTGTACTCCGTTGTGGATCGGATGAAAAATTCAATAGCACTATCGAAACCTCATCGAGTGTAAGTGGTGGTTTAGAAATGGGACACACGCATTTCATACAATTGAATTTTGAGAATAAACGTACTACTCTCGCAAAATATATATGTTTCATGTGTTTATTAGAACAGACCAAAATATTACTCCTCTTGAAATTAACGATTTTCACCAAATATTGCAGGGTCATCGTTGTTTTATTCAAAATTAATAGTTCAGAGTTCGTCTGTGCCCCGCGCTAATCGGTTTAGCATCGGTAGGTACCGAATTTAAGTCCTCCGAAATGACATTTTTACTACTGCTACAAGATGTTCGAATGATAGTCAAATCTGAAGCACAGTAGAATTTATTTTTATTAGCTGAAATTGTAGGCAGGTAGTTTGCATCTATAACATAAGTAACTGATAATAGAAGGAAAAGCTGACAAATCGAAGAAAAATATTAATTTATATTCCTATAAGAAATTGTAGGCAAGATATGAATGATCACATATTTTCTCCTAGTCATGGAGTCACGGAAAAATATTCGGAAATGTGAAACTTGCAGTTATACCAACTCTGACACTGAAAATTGATATTGACAACTTGCAAGAAGAGTTTGCGAATGCAGGTGAGTTCGTAACAGTTATGTTGTATCATCTAATCAACGGTTCAGCAATTTTTCACCTAGTTCTATGTATTTAAATTTTTCGGAAGTATTATTCCTACGTGTCCTAAAAATGGTTTTGAAGTATGAAATTCATTAGATGTAATTGAACGTTCGTTGTGGTATTAGCCAGGAAAGTAGTTGGTTCCTTATGGATTTTTATTACCTAATTATTCCTATTGTATATAAGTATTGCAATGAGCATCCTGGTGTGGCAGGACATCTGGTTTCTTACTTGATGAGCTCATTGTGAACTAATAAATTTCGTTATCTGTTTATATGAAATATATTTGCATAATTCAATATAGTTAACCCCGAAAACATACTGACATGATCTGATATGTGGACAATTGTTCAGAATCTTGAAAAATCATCAGTAGCAGGAGAATGTATATCCTTGCTTAACAACCAATCAGTGGATTTCAAATTTTGAAATTCAGCCAATAGAATCGGAATTACAGTGAAAATATAGCTTGTCGCTGTATTTTCACGGTGATAAACCTGCTTATTTTTACTATCTGTCTAGTGAAAATAATGATTTGAATTATAAACATCAAATTTATGTGTTTTGACTAGTTATCTTTATTCATCAATATGAGCGATCGTTGGGGACAAATGTCCATTGGTATCATAGATGAGGCAATCATTGGCAATCCCAATGCGAGAAAATACAACTCGTCCTGCGGATTTTCAGATTTGGGATTGCAATTCATTAACATTCCAAAAAATTATCGGCAATAATCATACCACTTATTATACTACTCCTGAAAATGAACTAGTCAGGTTATTTATTGCAATATCTTTCAAAATTCGAAGCACGGGCCTAGGATGTGTTGCATACAGTTCGACTAACATAACTGAAACTGTGAAATTCCCATATTTCTTGCGCGAACGATTGATGTTGAGTGACTTATCACTGGAATTATAAATATATTTTGGAGCAAATTGAAATTCGTCGTCTCCACAACATACAGTATCGGAAAGTTTTCATCTTGGGTATAGTGTTTCCATGAGAGCGTAAAGAATAACTTGCTATATATGTTGAAAGAGCATTACAATTTCTTCTCTACTCGCTCGAGGAAGGGATATCGACGTGAGCTGTGTGCGGTGTGTCGCATTGCCAAGTGGTTCGTTAATGTGTCGGGTGGGGTAACAGGAGAGGCGGATAGTAGTGCGTGTCTCTTATTCATGTTGTATTATCATATCATTGCGATCCTTGTTGCTCGCGTAGATTTATGTCTATACACCAGATGAAAAGTTTCTGATACTGCATAACGGACTAGAGTCCGTCGTACAACTAATTTAGCATATAATAATAATAATATTATGATAATGACGTTTCGAGATGAAATCGATACAAAGATTGAGAACATAATTATAAATAAACATGGCAATATCCACAGAAGTACTGAACATACTTGTTTTTTGGCAAATACAAAATCATATATTTGTGTTTCGTATACAGCAAAATGCTTGAATATCTGGCAGGCTTGTTGAGTAGTATCCGAAAGAACCGCCTTTGAGGAACTTCGAGAGCATGCACGCGTGTTCTTGATTGTATTCGTAGTTCGAAGGTTTAACAACTTGTTTGATTCGATATATAACACAACGTAATTTTTCTTACTTCATATGAGGTCCCATCTGAGATGATAATCGATATATTTACCAAGATATTTTTTTTTAACAGGTTTGTTTACAAAATCTTTTTAAATGTTATATTGTATTCTGACAATGATCTTGTAGGGCTTCTAAATGGTAAGTATACCGTTTCATCGAAGTTGATGGAAAGTAATCTACTGTCAAACCACTCTTTTATGTTCCCGAAATCTTTCTCAATATTAAGTTTCAGATGGTACTAGTATTTGTTTTTATAATATATTATAATACCGTCCGCGAAAATGATGATTTTTCCAATTGTATCTTGGATGAATAAATCATTCAAATAAATCACGAATAACAACGGTTCCAGTACTGTACTGTCCCCTAGGGTACACCATTTATGTACTTATCTGGCTTTAAATTCTTACTCTTTGTTACCTGTTTATTAGGTAATTTTTTAATAACTTGTGTGCTATACCTCTCATACCCATATCTTCCAGGATCTAGTAGTATAGAGTGATCGACCGTATCGAATACCTTTTTTAGATCTTTGAAAACACCTATAGAGGGAGTACTTGAATCTAGAGATTCATAGATAATTTTTGTTAGGTAATGAATTGCATCAGTTGTGATAGAATATGGTATTTTTCAAGAAATTCTCCTAATCTTGCTTTTACATTTTTTTTTTAAATTTACTGACTGATGGTAGGACGGAAATAGGCCTATAGTTTGTGACATTATCAGTGTCTCCGCTTATAAATATTGAAGTTACAATTGAGTTTTTAAGAATTGAGGGAAACATTCCTAATTCAAATGATTTATTTATAATGTCCTTCAAAGCTTTGCTAATGAACTCGATAATAATCTTTAAAAGTTTGGCTTTGATACCCAGGAGATTTATCTCATTTAAGGTGTTTTTCATTTCAGTAATATTTTAGGTGTGAGAAAAGTTTAATTCATATTCATGTACTTTTCACTTTTATAGTTTGGATTTTTTTATATTGCTAGATTTCCTCCCACATTGGCGAAAAAGCCATTGATCATGTCAGCAATAATTTTCCGATCAGTGACAATTCCCTCTTTCCCGTTGTTGATATTATTTATCTGTTTTTTTTTGTATTGATTTTCAGAATATCATTAACCGCGTTCCGTAGTTTTTGCTTGAATTTTGTTCATCAAGTACTTATAATACTTCGCATGTCTAATTTTTTCCTCAGTTTTTTTTTTTTGGTTGATAGGTAATCATTTTTCATGTTATTTGGATTTTGTTTCCATAAGCGATATAGTTGTTTTTTTTATTTATATGTTTTATTAATGATTTCGTATTCCAAGTTTTTATCTAGTTGATTCAAGAATACATTTATTTATTATGTTGCTGATTCGAGATTACGCAACAGATATAATTCATTTTCCCAATGAATGCAACTAATGGATTCGAGCAGTGATTTATTGTCTAACCTTCGAAAATATTGTTTTGAGTTATGCTATGATTTTTTTATTCAGTACGATTTGTGTTATAATCATTATATCATAATCATGCATACTTTTATAGTTTCAGCTATGCTTGTCGAACTGTAGATTAAGATAATTTTCAGGGACAATGATGAAGTTTATTCGCAAAAATAGAGGACGAATTATTAAAGAGTATAATGATTTTTTCCTTAAGAAATAGTGCCCAAGAAGGTCACATATATCATTGTGGGTTTTGATATCCTTCCAGAATGAAAGTTGAAACAAATCAATTGTATAATATGAATATGGTGAAGGATAGCCAAAAACAGCATGCATTTCGTTATTATTTCGAGATTGCCGGTTGACTCGAAACCTCTTGAAATTATGCATGCAGAATTATTATTTTATGGGTACCAACATTTTTTTTTGTAATCTGTTATAAATAACCAAATTCAATATATTTGATTTCAGGAAAAGTAAAATGTGCAACATGTGGAAAGTCCTTCCAAAAGTATCATTCTTGGAGAGTACACCGGAAATTGGACTGTTTGTCAGTTGCTTTCAAAAATTGTCCTTTGTGCGATTTTAGTTCGAAACGAAAATACAACTTGAAAATTCATCTACTGAGGAAACATGGCATGGAATGGGATTCAATGAATAATATTTTATAGCATATAGTTCTGTTTACTCGAATATCCTTTGAATTGTACAAATGAGCTGTTATTCTTATATGAATATTAAAATTTAGTTTTCCACAATTTTTTTCAATGTTAATCAAGTCGGGCCATTACATTCGGACGCAAAAATGGAATGCCCAAAGATCACGGTTGAAACTTTCAAAAAATTATAATGTTCGGCATTTATTTCTATCTTTAAAAATCATTCAATATTATGTTTATTTTTTCAATACTGAAATGCGCGTAAATAAAATCAGTACACTCGTATATTATTAGACATGACAAATTGTGGAACATTCAACCTCAGTTAAATAACTATTTCACACTGCCATTTAAGTGTACAAAATATGGAATTTCTCAAAATTGACTACACAAAAAATTTTATATTGCCGAAAATATATTTGGTGCACTTAGAATGGTTTCTAGTCAAACAGCATACAGGGTAGGTCAAAAAATATAAAAATTGTACAGTACAGTAAAGTAAAATACCCTTATTTCAAATAATTCAGAAAAATGTTATTGAGAAAAATTGTGTACAATTAAAAGTTAGGCGTGAATAACAAAACGGCATTTTATGATTTTCACTTTTTTTTTATTAATAATTTCACCATTTTTTTATATTCACCTTCAACACCTTCATAAATTAATTACAATCAAATCAACTGCGCACTAATTTGTTCAAATTCAAGCATATTTGTGAAATTAACTTAGATTTTTATTTTTTTAGGAAATCACAAGCTTCATATTTTTTAAAGAATTTTTATTTAAAAAATGGATTGAAAATAATCGTGGAAACCCTTGAAAAAAAACATATGTAGGTTGAAAGTAAATATTATTATGAAATAATATTAGCAAATCAATGAATGCACTGCGAACCCAAATATCAAAAGTAATAATACAATATTTTCAAACGTATTTGAATGTTCTTCCGATAGTTTCGCTAATTTCATCGACTTATTTATTACAACTACAATTGAAAATTCAAAATAAATTAGAAAAGAAAATATTATAATATTATAATTATTTATACTACGAAATATTATCGACGCAATGAGCTACTCAGCATTATCAAATGATAGATCCTTGTGACCTTTTTGCATCAAATATTCCCATTACATAGGGTGAAATCTGGCGAACGAAGAGGTCATCATAAATTCAATTCCCCATCCACACGGATCAACCACAATCAATGTCGTTTTTATAAACTCATATTATCTAAAAAATCCCTTCAATCGTTTTCCAAAAAATGTAAAAATTGGTATCACTAGATAGGTTTTGTCAAAAAAAATCTGTCGTTAATAACACCGCAATACACGTTTGTTTTTGTTATACTGGTTTTTATTGTCTAATAACAAAAGTTGGATTTTCGTCCGACCACCACCTACAATGCCCTTTATTGTAAACGTGTATTCATCTTCAAAAATAATGTGCCTAATGCACTGGGGTAACTGGGTTATGATTTAACAATGTCACATGCATTTTCTGAAAAATTTGCTGTCATTATCAAAAGTTATTATTAGTAAGAAATGAAAAATGTAACATTAAGTTACTATCAAATAAATATAATATACCATTTATGTAATTTACTGTATATTTACATAATAAAAATAATAATAATAATTTGAACCTAACACTTATGGATCCAATTTCTCCCCAGACCACCCCAGACTTTATTCCATAGAGAAATTATATTGGGTATCTGGGCCGTGTTGTAGGCAGTTCATTGACTGGGTTAACGTGATGGTTGCCTGAATAAAGTGGTAATTCTGTAAGCTTTATGTTAATATTAACCCATTCAATATATTTTGTTACAAGTTTATATAATTTTTTTTAATATGTATGAACATGAACATACAAGCAATACAGCTTGCAGAGATACCACTAACTTTATATATTTTTACAGAATAACCAGATATTGAGTATGTGTGAAAATTAACTACGTAGCGTTAAAAATTAACATACAGCTTAAGTGATCAAAATACATCATATGGGCGCTGTAACTTATGTATTGCTGAGAAACGCGGAAGTCTGTAGTACTTATAGGGTTGAGAAAACTGCGAAAGATATATAAATACAAGTGTATTACTAATACAAATTAATAAAAACCAACTTATCACCTTGAAATATCTCAATTAAAACTAATAAATATTTGTTAAATCACTTCATATTCATACTTGAAGAAACTTCCATGGTTATTCTCTTCATTTTCTTGGAAAGAATATGTGTCACACCCATTTTCATTACTTATCAATTTCGTAGTGTTTATCTCTTTTATTCTTCATATTTTTTTTGCATTTCTTTTTGTTTATGATGAATACTGTAGAAAGCACCAGCTCAAGATCTTCAGTAGAGTAACCCTGCTCCCTTTTATGGCTTTCTTTGGTAGTTCCGGACCATCATCTGCAACATAACCAACAGAATTGCGTTACTTACTTGGTTCCTCAAAACTATGTTTTCTGCTATATATATTTTGAAGTAAATTTAGTCCACAGAAATATGTCTTGAAAAATTCTCCAACCGGTCACACAAACAAAATGACACCAAGTGACGTTATTGATTTTGTTTGATGAAAAAAAAAAACATGAACGAGCTATACACTACACTACAACTCAAATTTTCAAAACATTCATTTATTTCACCCATGGCCCGGTTACCTCAGTGCACCTTATATGGAAATCAGGTTGATCTGATATTTGTCCTGGAATCCACAGCAAATGTCCTACCGCAAGTGATATAGTCGGAGAGCTGACGCACCGAACATGCAACAGTTTTATAAAGGCTGATATTTTGAATTAGGTAATAAATAGGTTGAATATTCATAGCCTGCCGTTAGTCAGCCAGTTTTTGGGACAGCTGGCGCAGGGACGTTCCAAACTTGTAAAAAAAACACGTATGTCGCAACTTTTTTATAAAATCTGCAAATATCTCTGTGCAAGACACCTGAAAAACTATTCAGACATAGTCAGTCAGCAGAATATTGGGGCACCACGCGTCAGCTGCCTGCCAAACCCTCACTCTCTCACTCCATTTCAAGGCTAGAAGTTTCAATGAACATATACCCTAAGATGTATATTAACCAAGTTACAGGGTGTGAAAGTAACAAAAAAATATTTGTTTTTCAAAATAACCCCGTAACGGATCAACTTGATGAAATATGGTATGTCACTTCAAATAGGGGCGAACTGCAGATGGGTTCCCCTACTCACCCCTCCCTAACTTTCACGCTACTGGATTAATATCGGTTTCGTTATCTTTTTCTTAATCTCCAATATCTCCTGTACAAAAAACGGATAGGTTTCGTTTTCAAAAATATTAACGGTTTTCAATATATTTGAAGTTGAATATGGTGATATGGATACTCATTATTGATTATTTTGTTAGTTGCCATGTGAGTTTTGAATACCGTGAAATTTTTGTGAAGAAAATTCCTTGTAAACATTTACCAAAATATTTAAATTTATACTCATTGCAAAGTATGAAATATGTTGGTTATATCGCTATAAATAGTTAGCAACACATTCTTTTCATACACCAGGAGATTTTGATACACACGCACTTATTCAACTTCAAATACCTTGAAAACCGTTGATATTTTTGATAACGAAATCTATTCCTTTTTTGTACAGGAGATATTGGAGATTAAGAAAAAGATGACGAAACCGACATTAATCCATCACCTGCCGTACGCCCCTGTTTGAAGTTACAAATACATTATTTGCATTGAAATTTGGAACTTAATGCTGTCAAGTGACATACCAAATGTCATTAAAAAATGTTCATCCGTTATGAAGTTATTCTGAAGAACAAATTTTTGTTTTGTCACTCTCACATGTTTCATATTTTCATTGGTGGTGTCCCAATATTCTGCTGACTGACTAAGTCCACATAGTTTTTTAGGTGTCTTGCTATACACAGACCAATTTTCAGATTTTATAAAACTGTTGCGACATACGTGTTTTTTTCAAGTTCGGAATCACCCCCGCGCCAGTTGTTCTAAAAACTGAGGGCAGGCTATTAATATTCTACCTATTTATTACCTAATTCCAAATAGCAGCCTTTAAGGTGCGTATTCACTAGAGAATTTGTTCCGCATGAGCACCGAATGAGCACCAAACGAGCAAATGTTCGGATAGTGTGGACGCTGATTTGAGCACGAATAGAATGCGTGTTTATATTACGCAGCATGGCGTAGCCTGAGCTTGAACCGAGCAGCACATTTTTATCAAAATTATTTTAGTCTGTAATTTCTTCCACATACATGATGATTCCTATATTTGTGTATCCGATTGTACCTGTCTTTGCTCACTGATCCAAGCGTACAGTCTATCCTTTTTCTTCCGATTTTCTTCTCACGTTATTCTTTGCGCAGTGGAAATTTTATATTTTCAGCTACCCATGTTTATTTCATTGTTCATAGACAGATTAGGTACGTTAATTTTTATATTTATAAGTCAAAGATTCTGGCTGATTATTACTTAAAATTCTGCTTTCAGTTGATTAGTGATTGGATATTCTGCTGCTTCATGTACTTGTTCATAGTCATCTCCACATATCAAAACTAATTCTGCCCTATCGGCTCATGCTAACTGTCTTAAAGGAGGCATTCGGAATCAAATAAACTTAAACATCGAACAATAATTATTCAAGAATTTCACCAAACTGTCAGTATGTTTACTTTTCACCTTCATTTGGTTTATTGCATGGGTATCCGCGATTATTTTGATAGGATTTCATGTTTATTGATATATTCGTACAGTATTTAAAAAAAAATCAAAATAGAAATGTCAAATGGAATGATTTCAATATGCGTATCATCATTAATAATGTTTTATCGTGTTAAAAATAATGTTTGTGAAATTTTAAAGTTGTGTAATACCGTTGCAACAAAAATTAAGTTTGTGATATCCTAAACGAATAGAAATAATTTAATTTTACAAAATGCTTCAATTTGAACGAAGTTATGTGCAATTCATTCCATTGTAATTCATTCATGAAGGTGAAAATAATTTTTTTTGGGATATTATCGTAAAAAAAAATTGAGGATGCCATGATTGGTACTTAGGGTACTCTACTCTTGTACAATTTTTATATTTTTTGGTCTACCCTGTCGCGGACGGTCGGTCCTAGTAGATCAGTGTGATTCCTGGCTAATCCATTTACTCCAATGAAATATGAGATAAATTCAGATTTCTCAGTACTGGAATTGTTTCTGTAGATAGTTGGGGGTTCTGATCACAAATCTGAATAAATTTCGGGCCTATTTTAACCCCTAATCGGATATACCTTAAAAATGGGTTGTTTCATCACGAATGGCTGACAGTGTATATCACTTAGGCCAACACCATCGAGCCGGTAGATGCATTTTTACCATTTCCATCAGTCCTAAAGGTTTCATCATTGTACCTCGATAATCACGGGGGTGGGTGCTCCCATAAATAGTGAGACAAATTCAATTTTTTTTTCAGGAAAAAGGTGTGTCTCTAGTAAGTTGGGGGTTCTGATGACGAATGTCAAAGAAATAAATAAATAGCATAATATTCCCCCTAATTTGATTTATTGCAAAAATGAATTTTTCCATCGCGTGTGACGGGCAGTGCAATCACTTAGGCAACACCAAGTCGGTAGATGCAATTCCAAAATGTCTATGAGTCCTGATTCATCATTGTTCCTCGATAATTACGGAAGTTACGGGGATGCTTTCATATGAAAACTATAATGATAATAGTAAAGATAATGTATGTTCCATGGCATGATGAAGTACAATGGATACCTTCAACTCTATGGAAAATAAATTCTCATCAGTGTTTGTTTCTTTCAGTTCAACGTTATCCTTGTTCCAAATGCAACAAATCCTATGCACATGCGAATAACTTAGGAAGACATATATCTGTAGAATGTGGAAAAGTCAAAGGTTACAAATGTAGGTTTTGTAGCAATGCATACTATTATAAAAGTGATCTGAAAAATCATAGCCTGAGGATGCATAATTTCACTGAATCGTTATGAGTACAAATACTGTATTTGATCTAATTACGATAAAACGGGTGATCTCCAAAATGAGGCCATTATTTGCAAAACTCGCTATTCGACAAAATCTCCGAAATTGTTTTTTTGGTTTTTGTTGTTTCTTTTAAAGTTTACAGAGAAACCGAATTCTCAAAACCCTATCTTTATATAGCATACAAATACTGTCAAAAAAATGAGGTTTTTCTTTGTTTAATTTGAAAGAGTTAGTGTTTTATAATTATTCTGGAGTTAGTAGGTGAAAATATTTTGTTTCTTGAACCTTGTCTTTGTGAAAAAGGACGCAAATTTTTAAATTTTTTATTGTTTTTTTTCACTAGATATTTATTTGTGAAACTGGCTATTTGCAATATATTATTTTTTTAAAACAAAACTGTAAATATTATAGGATGTAAAGTTCTGAATTCCACTCCTTGAAACTTTGAGCTTACTTAAACTTATTCCCCAAGAATTCCAAGCAAATAGAAACTTTTGCAAAAAATGCCCTCAAATATAATTTCTGTTTTGTGTTGTACACAAAAATAATAAAGAATAGTACACTGATATCTACGAGGGCTTAGAGCAATGTTTTTAAACTCGAAATGAGTGTTAATTTCGAGTTGCTACTCAATAAGAAAAAAAATAACGCATGTTCGCTCTACGCCTTCGTAGATATCATTTTTGGAATATATTTTGTCTTTATAAAAGTCGATGACTCCTGTTTTAGTAATCTCAACCTAAACGTTGAGAGGAATTCGACGAATGTAGTATACTTCTGTAAATTATGTTAGTAAGGGTTTGGCTCATCTGAAAAATGTTCTTTGTATTTTTATATTTTTTTATGAAATCTCTTGGTTTTTGCCACAAAAAAAGTCATGAGTAAACAAAGACGAAAAACTCCACAAATATGTATTTTATAATACAGAAATATATTTGGTATAAATCTACTTTGACGATAATATTTTATTAGTTCCCCCTACCCTGCCCCGCCCTACCAGGAGTGCTGGTAGAGCAGGCCATCTTGTTTCTTACTTGATAAGCTCATTGTGAACTATCATAGATTCCTTTAACCGTTATTGTGATCTTTGCGATCGTAAGTGGGTATTGTTTGGTTGGAAGATTGAGGTTGAATTGGCGCTCGTAATTTGGTGAACACTGATCTGCGGGCATGGTTTTAGCTAAGGCTTTGAAATTCAGATGTTAATGAAATGTTTGTTGCAGACATTAGTCATTGTTTGCATAGACTACTGAGGGTGAAACGCAAAAGCCAGAAATCGATCTATAAGTGGTCCAAATGTTTCAACGAACATTTTCATGCAACTAGCAATTACAGAGAAAGGCTTGTAGGAACTCTGCACGAAAATTCATCGGATGTAATTCAACTTTCGTCGTGGTATTAGCCAGATAAGTAGTTGTTTTCTGATGGATTTTTGACCCAATTACTCCCATTATATGGTAATATTGCAATGATCAGTCCTGGTAGGGCAGGACATATATATCTTTTCTTATTTGCATACTAGTCTTGCGGTTCTCCCGATCATCAGTGCAGACCCGTCCGGAAGTATGCTGGAATCTGTCAACCTACAATTGATCACCATTTTTCTATTTGTCAGGTGCATGATTTTACGGTAACTGTAATACTCACTAAGAAAATGAGCAACATAGCCATCATAGAAACCACAAAAAATAGTCAGACTAAAATTGTCATGGTTCTGAAATCTGTCCGAATGCTGAAAACACGTCTAACAAAAAAAGTATTGATTCCGAGGACATCGAAGACGAGGACAGTACATTCTGTGCAATAAATTTAAATCAACTAAAAAAAAATCGGAGAGTCGGAAGATAAACTTGAGGAAAACGAAAGCTGCATTAGTTCTGATGATGAATAGCGACATACAATAAAAAATCGTGAGAAAGTGTCACTTCACTCACTTGATACATAAATTACTATTTTCTCACGCCATTTTGAAGTCGAAGTTTCAACCAAGAAAATGAGTACCTATTGTTAAAGTTAAAAATTGAAAATTTGTTTACAAAATTTTTCTAATGAAAATTATCCTTTTTTTATTTGAATTCTTATTCAATGGAAAAATTAGTATATGCTGTGAAAAAATGACTGCTTATTCAAAAAACAAAATTTTGTTAAGGACCCAATTTTAAAGAACTTCAAGTACGCTTGTGTGCCGACAAAAACATTCAATTCTCTCCCGACTGACTATATCACGTGGTGTTAGCCTGATTAGGCAATATATTATTTTGTTTATAATAAACGTGGGATGGCGTCTTGGACTCCACCTATACATGGCCGATTTCGCCGGTTGCAGTTTGCAGTTTGAAATAGCCAGTAATGACAGAGTAGTTTTTAAAAATAACTTTTTCAGTTTAGGTAATCATGCATTAGTCCAGTTATTATTGTGGGAAAATTTATAATGCAAGCCTTATGAAAACTTAAAACTTCATGGGATACTGAAATCCCAGAGGAAATGAAGTCTTATATCAGAATATATTCATATCGAATTACAAGGTTTCTCGGACTCCTCTGAAAAGGCGTATGCTGCAGTTCTTTATATAAGGGAATTTTGCTCAACAAAAAGATATTTCAGACATTTGCTCTGTTCGAAATCACGATTGGCACTCTTGAAACAAGTCAGTATACCAAGACTTATGTGGAGCCGTATTTTTGGCCAATCTGGCTAAGCGTGTAACTACAACATAAGATAATAATTTTTTGACAGGATATTATTGGACCGACTCAATGATAGTCCTTGCGTGACTAAAAGGAGAACCTAGTAAATAGAAAACATTTGTTGCATATCAAGCCAGCGAAGTTCAGAATTTAACAAACATTGAAGAAGGCGGTTTCACTACGCTTCTCAACAAAACCCTGCGGACATTTCATCACGAGCCATCGGTGTAAAGGATTTATCTACGTCTCTGTTATGGTGGAAAGGCCCTGAGTGGCTATTGATAGATAAAAATTATTGGAATTCAACAGCTCAATTCAAAATTGACATTTTCATCCCAGATCTGTTGAAAATTTTGATTTTATTGTCGAATTGATTGAAAGATATTCATCATTTTTGAAGTTGTTACGAGTTACAACATATATGCTGAGGTTTATTACTAATTTGAAAGTTAGTATTACTAACCTCAAGGAAAAAACTACAGGGGTATTAACCGCAAACAAATTCTATTCAGCCCTTCTTTTACTGGTTAAATCGACACAAATTGAATGTTTTGCATCAGATTATGAAAATATGTTGAAAATCAACCTGTATATAATTAAATATTAACACCCTTTTTGGATAATGGTATTTTTAGAGTTGGGGGACGATTAGAACATTCAAAATATATATTTGGAAGAAAACACCAAATAATTTTACCCAATAATCATCTATTGACTACTTTAATAATTACACATCAACATAAAATATTGTTCCACTGTAGTGAATAAAACCTGGTATATGTACTGTTCGAGAAAGATTCTGACCACTGGCCTGTAGAAATACGTGTGAGAAAATTGAATATTCATGCTTGAGGTGTTTCAGGTGTGAATGTCGGGGTCGACTACGGAGGTCCTTTCTCAGTAAAAGATAGGAAAGGTCGGGGGGCGAAAAGTACGAAAGCGTATATGTGCCTTTTTATATGTAGTAAGGCAGTTCATTCAAAATTAGTGTCTTCTTTGACTACATATTTTTTTTTGAATGCATTAAAACGGTTCATAGCACGACGAGGTATGCCATCCCATATTTATTCTGATGATGAAACCAACTCCATGGGTGCTAGTAAACAGTTACAAGAATTATACAACTTCCTCACTGAAAAGAGCAGTTTTATTTCAGACATTTTTCAACGAAAAAATAAAATTTTCATTTTATCCCATCACGTTCTCTTACGTATAAAAAGTGTAAAATTTCATTTAAAAAGAGTGATAGGGGAATCTTTTCTTAGTTTTGAAGATTATTATACGGTCTTGAGTCAGATAGAAGGCATTTTAGACCCCTCTCCTCTTTCCTCTGATGCCGATGATTTGACACCTCTAGCCCCTGCTCATCTATTGATAAACCGATCCTTAGGTGCTTTCCCCGAAGCAGATGTTATTTCCATACCTGAAAATAGACTAAACCAGCAACTGAATCTACACTTCTGAACTCGTTGGAATAAAGAATATCTGAATGAACTTCAGACCAGAGTTGAATGGAATAAGAATGGAAAACTACAGTTGAAACTGGGTGATCTAGTTCTTCTTAAAATTCACCCCCCTTCGTTAGCAATTGGGCCGTATTGACCAACTTTCTCCTGGAAATGACGCTGTTTGCAGATGTTCGAACCACCAGTGGAGTTGTCCGTCGCGCACTGACAAAAATGTGTGTGTTTCCTAATCAGTGTTCAAAGTTTTTTAAACTTGTCAAGGCGACCGGAATGTTAAGGACCCAATTTTAAAGATTTTTGAGTACGCCTATGTATGTGACAAAGTTCGAGAAGCGAGAGACTGAGATAGAAAGTGGCAGTCACGGACGTTGCATCGTTTCGTGTACTGAGAGGCAGACGCCATTATGTTATTTTATCAATTTATAAATTTGTTAGCTTGATAAGGCAATATATTACTTATTTTGTTTTTAATAAAGTGCTTACACACTATTCACGGTTTAGTGATTTCGTGATCATAACAAAGTTTCATGAAGAAATATTTTTTTGTAGATGACAATTCATTGAAAAAAAAAATGATTTTTACCGTTTTTATGTTTTTTTGAAAAATTTATCCTGTTAAATATTTTATATTTTTCAATAGTCTACAATATCTTCTTTGAACTTTCCACAATTCGTAAGAAACTAATATCTGTGCCTCAAAACGTATATTTAGCACCCTCACATGCCTTCCGAAACTTTTACTGAGAAGTCTTTGCTTCAATCACCCTTAATTGTTCGGCAACCAACATGCTGTTTATAATTTTTCATGAATTGAATTCGGGTATTTCGGGGACTCGGGGATATTTGGCTCTAGTCTATAAAAATAAGGACAGATTAAGACCGAGTGCGAATCAAATGTAGTAACAAAACACGGGAACAAATCCCTATAGAAAATTGGGAGTGGGTGCAGCCACTAATGTGAGATAGAAATCGATCAGTTCTGTAAACTGGTCTCCTTGAGCTAGAAGCATCTCAGACACGTATGGACTCTGTTCCCATCACCTGCCATGGGAAGTCACGGCATTGCCCAGTGTTCGATTTCAAGTTTTCTCCAAATAATAATATTTTTTTCTTTCAGCTGCGTTTTCATGTATAACCTGTGGGAAAAGTTACAGACATCGACGAACCCTTTTGAGACACGTTGCCTATGAGTGTGGTAAAGAACCATTTTTCAAATGTCAGCATTGTTCATACAGTGCAAAACAGAAAGTACATCTAGTACATCATTTGTTCAATAAACATCAAGTCACAGCTGGCCCAAAGGCAGCAGCAACACGCAAGGAATAGAAGAGACCTCAATCAAAGTTTTTGTTCACAACTGTAATGGATATAAACATGCCGATGTAGACCCGTGAATCTGCATATTTTTGACACTCGTCACACTGTTATAATTTTTTTTTTTTCAATTAAACGCTGTTTCATGTCAGCCTTGCATTTCTCTTGCGCCTATTAGTCTTATAGAAAACTGCATTTTCTCACGATCACGCAAAAGTTATACTCACGAAAAATGCATTATATAGTTCAGGCACTAAAAGACACTAAATTACCGGACTACTTGATGAAATTTCAGCCAATCACCAAATTGTGATAAACCAAGGTAGCCCCCACCATCTTTAATACCACGGTGAATAATAATAACAGTTGAAGACCGAGTGCAAACCAAATGTAGTAGCAAAGCAAGGGGGTAGCATTTTAAAGTAATTTCAGATACAAACGGGGAAGATAGGAATCGAGAAGCCCTGTTAATTAGTCTCCCTGCGCCAGGAGCGCCACAGTCACGTATGTAGGCTGGTTTGATCTCGTTAGGTGTCAGGAGAAGTCACAGCGCCGTCCAGGGTCCGATTTTATTGACTTTTTCGTTACTTTCTCTCGAAATAATCAAAATTGTTTTTCAGCTGCCTTTTCATGTAGCACCTGCGATAGAAGTTACAAACATCGACGAACCCTTATGAGACACATTGCGTATGAGTGTGGTAAAGAACCGTTTTTCAAATGTCAGCATTGCTCATACTCTGCGAAACAAAAAGGAAATCTAGTGCATCATTTGATCAATCAACATCAACTCACAGCTGTCTCAAAGACTGCAGTAGCACGGAAGCAATAGTGCAGATATCAAACAGAGTTTTTGACCACAACGATAATGTATACATGCTAATGATTCATTGTTCTCACATTCTTCATAATGAACATTCTTCATAATGATACAATTTGTTTTCGATTAAACGTTGTTTCATGTCAGCCGCGCATTTTTCTCGCATCTATTCTTATAGGGAAATTGGATTTTCTCACGATCATGCAAAAGTTGTATTAATGAAAAATTTATTTTAAAGTTCAGATATTAAAGGATCCTGTAAAAGAATCTGCAGTTTGTTCACAATGAAGCTTGTCAGGAAAGATATAAGCTGTCCTGTTCTATCAGGACGGGCTCATTACCGTAATCCTATACAATATCAATAATTGGGTCGAAAATCTATCAGAAAACATCTACTTTCATGACTACTACAATGACTAACGTTTAATTACATACAATTAATTTCCGTGCGGAGTTCCTGCAAGGCTTCTTCTTCTGGAATTGGTAGTTTCATGGAAATGTTCATCAAACATTTGGAGCACCTATAGATCGATTTATGGGTTTTGCCCTCATTAGTGTAGGGTAGGTATCTGCAGACAATGACTAAATGTCTGCAACATGGAGATGTGATTGAACCATTTGTTCAATGTACAATCGATCACTCAATTTTTTTTTCAATATTCCCATAATGAACTTTTTTCTCATATGTAGCGTACTTAACGGGCACTGTATATACATACAAAAAGATCAATCACGCAAATAGAGAACATCAGAACAACGAATATTGTAGTAAACCAAATGAAAAAAACTATCCGGGACAAACATGATTGAGGACAAATAATCACTATAACATATAAAAATAGAGCGACCGAGAGAATAAGAAAAGCTGAAAACGCAGCTGAAGACCACTTAGAAGAAGAGGAGACAAAACACACACACAACACTCAAGCAACTTTCAGAAATAAAACAAAAACAAAAGATAGGAAAATGGCAACAGCTCTGGAGTAATTCACAAACAGGCGGAAATACTTACTCCGTATTTTGAACAGTGGATACACAACGCATTGCAATCTCCTGGAAAACAACTAATTAATAACAAGCCATGGGAACATAAAAATGTACGCGTCTGTAGCTTCAATATGAGAGCAACGGATGGCATCTGCCATTGTGAACAAGAAGAAGAAGAAGACAGAAAACACATAATGAATAAACACCTGCGAAATCACACAACGACAATTCGTAATGAAAGCACTACAAGAGAGAAACACAACATACCGACCAAAATTCAGAAACAGAACACACATAGATAGATCAATAAGAGAGCACATGAAAACCTGAGTCAAGTCGATAATCATGGACGACGAAGACGACTAAATGCAAAATGCTCATACCATTAGTGGGCTGAAAACATTGTGAAGAGTTGGAAAAAGCTAATAAAATAAATTATTCTTGAAACGGGCAAATATATTTATTTTCTCCAAAGGTATTGCACCAATATTTATATTTTGTCAGCCCTCCAAAGGATGACGTTGAGTTTTGAGACACCCTGTGTAGTTCAGACTTCTTCAATAATATTTATATTGTGAATGTTTGTTGGCATGTCTACAACTGAAAGTAACTACTATCATTCAAATCATTCTGATAGTTTTTAACAAAGTTTTCTGCTTGAACTGTTGTACAGTTTGGCTCATTTTGAATCGAAATATAAGTGGAGTTCTGAGTCTTTGAAAACTTTGCCGATCATCTAAAAGATATTATTTAGCGGCCGTAATTGGCAGTAGTTTTTTTCTCTTGAGAACTTGTCAACAAGAACACGTCAGTGGTAAACTCCGGAATATTTTCAATAATCGTACTGAAAATTATAATCTTGTTATTGAAGCAGTGATTGCAATAATATCCAACTGCAGCGACCCAGCCATTGCCTTTTTGCTAAATTGGAGCAAATAAGTTGTAACCAGAGTCGATCAGACCACATAACACGATTCAATGAAGTTATAAGTGAGACACTAACTTTCCTGCATACTGATATCAACGCTTTCCATGAAGTATCAATTTATGAATCATACTTTGATGATTTTGATAGAATTATTCCACTACAACATCAGTTATTTCTTTCAATTTTAATCGTCTACAGTCTGTTGAAACGGGGAAAATCTCATTTTGTGATCTTAGTCGTGCAGCAAGGAAATCTTTTGGAAAAATTGAAAAATATTGGAATAGAAGGTGTTCAAAATGAATGTTTCGTATCACATCTTTCACCCAGACTGTCAAAATACAATATTGGAACGATGATTGCTACGAAACTTTTTATTCTGATGAGTTAATTCATGACATAGGTGTTTCTCACGGATCAGTTTTGGGACCAATCCTCTCAATTCATTATATTAATGAGTTGCCATATGTTGTGCCCAAATCATTCACTCGTACCTATGCTAATGAATCTTCCATGTTATTTGAATCAAAAAATTTTGCCAAATTGCATTTTGATTTCCACTCTGATTTTATTACTACTTTACAAACCTGGTTCAATGACAACTGATGGTATTTGAATGTTTCCAAAACGAAAGCAGTAGCTTTTACTTCTGCACAAAATGAAAACATTGCATATATAAACATTAAAATATCCCGCTTCACTGCTTCCGATATTGCATGAAAACTAAAATCATTCAGGTTCTTGTGTAGCTTGATCTCATTTCACAACATATTTATTATTTAAAGGCAATCTTGGAAACATGATCGAACTCATCAAAATATTATTAAGTTTGCAATACGGACCAATCAGTAAATGAAGTTATGATCTACCTCCTTTGGGACAGCTCTGGTGGAGGGGGTGGTAAAAGGGAATGAATTATGTTTCATATACGGATGCATGTTTCGTTGATCTACATAAATGATTTTAAGAAGCGTCTTTTGTTCCATGGTTATTTGAAAATGAGCAAAGGTAAAGCAAAAACAAAAATCACAGGAAACTGACATCTACAGAACGAAATATAATTTTCTGTTTTGTTTGGCAGAATGGTGGATGATATTAAATTTTTTCTCTAAGTTCCTTTGTACGTACAATGTACAAATCACCATCTTTCCACGTCAATTTTTATTGAAAGGTTCATTAAAAGGTTCTGTCACTAATTTTTGACGTTTTACTTTTTTCTGACCACGATCTGAAAGTTTTAATGAAAACACCGCACAATATTTGCAAAATATTGTTCTTCCTTTGACATGAAAATACTAACCAATCATATTATTCAATTTTTTGTCAGACATGACTCGAATACGAAAATGTGAAGTTTTTGTTTGGTTTCCAGTGATTTTGTATAAGTTGATATTTCGTAAATTCGTCTATGGTACCTATTTTCAAATACTCCCACATACCAATTTTGAAGAGAGTCAGACCATAATCAAAAAATCCGTCCGTCATCTCAGAGCCACCATCTTGAGTTTATTAATTTTGAGCAAAAATTCATATTCCTCGACCCCGAAAACCCTTATATACCAATTTTGAATACAATCAGACGTAAATCACAAATATCTTTCGCCATCTTAGAGCCTCCATATTGCAATCATGAATTTTGAGAAAAAAAAATCATAATTTCCGACCCCAAAAACCCCCACATACCAATTTAGAATCGAATCGGACCATAATCACAAAACTCATCCACCGTATTGTAGCTGCCATTTTAAATTTTTCTCTAATAAAAATTTCTTAATGCTGTCGCCGATTATAAATACCTGCCAAATTTCAAGTCACTCGGACAACTACTAGAAGTGGGTCAAAATTCAGTTGCAAAATTTTACTCAAACATACATACGTACCAACAAAGCTTGTAATAATGAATACCTACCTAATAAAATTCAGTATTGAGAAAAATCTCATAAATAACGATAATAAACCGTTTGTTATAGTTTAATCCCTAGAGATATTTTTACTACTTATTGTAGCAATACTGATGTGACTTTATTTTAAGGGCCTCTGCTTGAAGCGGTTGTGGAAGCTCATCAGTTACTACGAGGACATGTCGAAAAGCCTAATGAGAACAAAGGTAAATTTGGTAATCAATTTTTTTTTTAATGTAATGCAATAATATTTGTGGTTGTGATTTTAAAAAAATCCCAAAAGTCAATCAGTCTTGATACATTTTAACGAAATACCCTAAGCCTCTGCATGACGAACGGTTGCGTAACGAAGAATACATTTCCAAGAATATATTTCCAAGAATTCAGGTTATGTGAACAAACAAGCAACGGCTAGTGCGAGTTGGATTACGTACCCATCAACGCGGCATCGAAGTGTGAAAGAATCACCGACAGAGCTTCTAGATTGGTCGATACATTCATAAATGGACGATTCTAGGCATTCTATTTGCCACAGAAGTTCTCGATGCTTCCAATGGATTATACAAGTGAGGCGATTCGTGCGAATGGGGAAGTTGATTCAGATTGAGACTAAGTTTTAAAGTACAAATAGTATAAATTAGTATAGATTATCGTGTCAGTATGTGAGTAAGCCATAATGTCCGCTATTTTCTGAAGCCACATACCACAGTATCGTTATAGTTGGCGTCAGAAGTGAGATTGTCTACAGACGGTATCTGAGGAATTGTCGGGGGTAGTCCACAAGAGCTCAGATTTAGCCGAATATTTTTTGTGGTTGTTTTCGAATAATTACTTTCATTGGCAATTTGATGAGAGTTGTTCTGACGAAATTACGAGAGCATAGCTCGAGTGATTGGAATTACCTATATGAAAGTAAGTAGAAGGAAACCACCGTAAAAAATATCCTGCTAGATCTGAGCTCGCGTGGTATTTGGTAAGACAATCCCTTGACTAGATAACTCAATTCCATTAAACTTTATTTAACAAACTAAAAGAACATCAAGTAGAAGAATGATGTTTATGAGGAATCAAGTCCAAATCTCCACATACTCACTGGAATAATATTTGCTGTTTAATTCTGTTTTTGACATTTACAATTGTCAAACTGATGCGACGCGCAACGCTTGATGAACAAACAGTATACATTCTAGCGTTGCTACGGTAACGTAATTTATCCGATATTTTTATCCACTTGCATTTCTGTTCCTTCCTATTTGGCCGAGAGCAAACTACGATTTCTGTTTTCACAAATGGGAAATATTATACATGAGTGTGTTCGTCGAGTGGACCCAACGAGATGTGCGATACTGTCGGACATAGTGATCATTGACTACAGGCTGTTTGGTAGATTATTTGGGTGAACCACAAAAGGTTTACGACAATTGGTGTTGGAGTTATTAATATTAAGAAAAAGGAAGGAAGTTTCCAAGGAAATTTGGGAGGAACCCAAGGAATTTGTCACAATTGGTATCGAAACCAGTGGTTACTCGATACAGGTGGTTTCCTATGAGGTTTTGGGGAGAACCCCAGGAGATTCAGAACATTTGTCAGAATTGGCCGTTTGTCGAGTACAGTTATGTTGGACTCAGGATTACAGCAGGCGCAAAATTGAACAGAATTATGAAGAACGATAGCGCAAAAAGGAAGAACGATGGCGTAAATAGAAATAAGAATATGAATAGCGCAGTCGCAAAAAACAAGTAGAATGAGTATATAAAGAACGAAGACGCAAAGAAGAAACAAGAAGAGAAAGCACGAAGACCAGGATATGAAGAACGAATGCGCGATGAGAATCGGAAGAGGAAGCACGAAGGGAGGAAGAAAAAAGACAAAGGCACAACAATGAAATTTAGGAGAGAGCTAGAAAGAAACAAGAGTTGAAGGAACACCTGGAAGACCTACTTCGGAAAATTTTACAAGTAAAGGAATTAAAATAATAATGATTATAATAATTATGAAAATAATAATGAGAAGAAGGGGCGTCGATCAGGAAGATTTCCTCAGCCCTCTTCTTTGCTGCATCTCACTACTGCCATTGTCCGTTGCATTGCAGCACTCCCAATGGAGTTTGGGATCGACAAATGTGCCACGGTTCATCTAAAAAGAGGACGATGCGAGGCGTACGGAGATGTCCAGCTCGTAGATTCTACATTATCTTGATGTCGGAGAGACGTACACTTACCTAGGGGTGAAACCGCGCCGGTCCCAAGAGGTTACCACTAGTAAAAACCCTCTCCGCGGAAAGTATCAGCACAAACTCTGACAGATCTGATCGTAGGAACTATCGGAGAAGAACAAAGTTGCTGCAACTAATATGCTAGCCGTTCCGTTCTTAGTCTACTTCTTTGGGGTGGTGAAATGGACTCAAGAAGAGCTGCGACAACCCGACGTGAGAACTAAATCGTCCGTTCCACGGTTGTACTTTCCCAGACAGCAGGGAGGCCGTGGACTTTTGAGTTTGAAGTGTCTACATAACAGAGTATAACTGAATGGAGCCTGTGAAGTTATCAAAAGTTCATCTCCCATTCTATGCTTGGTCTGTGACTATGAAAAAGCAGGGATCGGAGCATTTTGTTTTTAAGGCAGCAGTCTGTGCATCCGATGAACTTGGTCTCGTTTACAACTTTGAACGGGTTAATCCAAACTCTCTCATTCAAGCTGCGTAGACTGGAGTGCTCCTGCAGCTGCATAAGGATAAGCCAA
Organism: Chrysolina haemoptera; assembly: GCA_958298965.1. Lineage (NCBI taxonomy): Eukaryota > Metazoa > Arthropoda > Insecta > Coleoptera > Chrysomelidae > Chrysolina > Chrysolina haemoptera. The sequence continues at coordinate 36,111,116 of OY282586.1, read as the reverse complement.
TGCATAAAGTATTTTCAAGAACATCGAAGACCTTGGCTTATCCAAAAATCTGACCTTCGCTTTTCTTAGGTCAAGCGAGCTGAAGTCGGAGAACGAGGGATTCATAATGGCCTGCCAGAATGGTGTCTTCAGCACCCTGATTTGCCGTAGTTGCTTGATGGGTATAGAGGTCCCAGACACCTGATGCAGAGCGTTTCGTGGGGCTCCTGAGACCATAATATATTTGCTGTCCGCGTGTCAAGCTTATGCGGTCCCAGCCTATATCAACAGGCATAACGCGGCTCTACGAGTGTTGTATTAGCATCTACGACACTCGTATGGTATATACGAGACACCGATGTTACCTTATGCTCCGGGGGGTATTAAGTCTGCTGTGGAGAATGAGAAATTCGGCACTTCTCATTCTCACTACTCATTCCCCACCCTCAGGCAAATACAAGCAAATAAGCCTAATATTCTTCTCCTCGACCATCAAAGTAAGACGATATTCGTCATAGAATTTTTGGCTCCTGGCGAACCGAACATCCACCGAAAAGATGAGGAAAAATGAACCAAATGTCGAGAGTTACTCTTTGAACTCTGAAGGCTCTACCCAAACCATTCTGTTAAAATGGTGGTTCTGATCATAGGGGTCCTTGGTGGAATGATGGACACGCTGCTCTCCAATTTAAAAATCATATTGGCTTGCCGTGATGCGGCAGAAATCTTAGCCGGAAGGATGCAGAAGGCCGTTATCCTTGGTTCACTCGAATAGAAAAAATAATAATAATAATAATGAGAAGAAGAAGGAAGATTTAAGAAACTTAAGAAGTGAAAGAGAGATTTTCGGTGTCAATAGCTAGTGAACAATTATGGCTGGTTTCTTGAGGCACTACGAAAATTTTTGTGAGTGTTCCTGAAGGAATTCTGAATAACATAGTTGAGGTCTGGCTGAAGGGTAGCGGCCCCCTACCAACCCCTGAATTTTTTGAAGAGGGAAATTTCTTTATTGAAAATGTTTTGTTTAGGCATTTTGAAATTTTCATAAGTTAAGTGACATATCATGTAAGGAACTAAAAAATCGAAATGCCAGACCAATTAGTCGGGTCTAATTGTTACCCAGACTATTGCAAAATGAAATAATCCCGAAAAACCAGAGAAATTTGCATTTAAGCTTTGTATCGGTTTGTTGTTCTTTGGATCAGACAAATCCTCGTTTTGGGGGATGAGCACGGTTCGCCCTTCGACAAACCCGTGTAGGTGCTTGGGCATTTTTTCCACCAATAGTAATTCAACCCATCAGGTCCTGGAGCATCAAAGTTCTTCGAGCCTTCGAGGGTTCATGGAACTTTTTGTGTCTCAAGAACCTACCCAGAATTGTTCACCAGGTAATGGACACCGATATCCTCTCAGACCTTACAATTCTTGAGTTTCTCAATTCTTTCTACTTCTTCTCTCATTATTATATTCATCATTATTATAATTATTATTATTACATTAAAGGCGCTCATACGGATGAAGTTAAAAAAGCAAAATCCTATCTGAATAAAAAGTTGTCTAGCGCCATCTGTAAGTTCCATAAATTGAATGAATCATCAATCGAACAAGTCTCATGTTATTTATTATGAGTAGTGAAGTTATTTTGAATGCTTTATTTACTTGAATTGAATTTTAAATGTTGGTTTCAGGAAACAGACTAAGGTCCATCGAGAATAAGTTGGATACTGTTATCACCATGCTTGGTACCATTAGGTTAGATTTGGGGGGAATCAAAAAAGTACATCGGTTTGAGCCAATAGGCCAGAATGTGAAGGACATTTTTCCTTTGTCGACAATTGAGTCTCTGAACGAGTTCAATGAAAAGCTTGAAACAAATGAAGAAATGGAAGAGTTGGTATGTATTAGTTTTGTAACAAAATAAGATAATGCTGATGTGGAAAATTATTTGAGGATGAATGAGTCATGTGTAAAGGGGCCTTTGTTTGAGGGCAATATTTCTAGAATAATACTCGTGTCTTCATCTTCAACGAGAAATTCATATCCTTATAACAAAGGAATATATTACTCGTAGAGATGGATAGAATAATGCTGTGAGATTGAGATTCCAAATATCTACGTTGTGAAGATTATGACCATTTAATTTGCTGATGTATTTTTTATAGAAATGTAATTATCAGGCTTCTTAAAGCCCAAACAACGTGTTAAGATATCAAATTGTTACGGTAATTCAATATGAATACTTAATAATATACCCAAAATTTTCAGATGAATTACTTTTTGTCCATTGGTGGTTTATCTGCCAAAGATTTCCATGGAAGGGCATTGTCAAAAATCATGACAAATTCATTGGCGATGACATGCAGTTGGAAGGGGTTTAAAAACAACCACAAAATTGGACACCTCAAATTGTTACAATGTTTACATGGTCAGTGAAATGAGATATTCTCAAAATTTTATCTTATAATTCTCAATTTATTTTGATATTTCAATTATAATTCCACAATATGAATATGTATTTTCAGAAATAACAGTTCTTCCATCAATAATTGTCATACATGTATACAAAATTAATAATCATTGTTTCCACTTAAGTTGAGAAAAACTTTCGGGGTGTTCTGCGTGTTCTAGAACCCAATACTGAATAATCAAATTTAAAATTTGTCAGTCGTAAACGAGTACTGCAAAAAAATATGAATTTCGTACAAGAGTAAAGAACTTTCATTTGTGTGTTTGATCACTGATTTTAACGAAATCGCCAATCAAAGCAAAGGGGGAAAGAGAGCTCCTGCAACATTTTTGAGACAAGAATCGACATTTTGTAAACAGACCGGAATCAGATAGTGACGTTAGGCAATAAACGTCTCAGAATGTGTTACCCTGATAACAAACTTTTCCAACTGATCACTGTCGAAATATCGGACAAAGACCGTGAAGGTGAAGCCCCATAGATACACAGTTACACAAATCTTCATAATTACTACTTTCGATATCACAAATAAAATCACTTTACGTTTGGAACAAATTCATATTTCTTACATCACTTGTGTACAACTGACACTTTTTGAGAATTTATTTTTCAATATTAGTTTATAGAATTTGCAGAACATTTCATGAAGAATTACTTTCCTGAAACAAAAATTAAAAAAGTTTACCATATATCGCCAACTTAAATGGACACACTGTATATATTCAGAATATATACAGTAAACTAATAAAATCTTTAAATTGCAGTTGATCTTGAAAAATACTTTCGGTCGTTTTGCCAAGCTTTCGGAAGCTTTTATTTCCTATTGAATCTACTTACCATATTCTCAAGTTATGTTAAGCAAATTCAATAGTAATAACTCCTGAGAAAAACCAGAACTTCTCCATGGTAAGACTGTGCTGCCAATTTATTCTATAGACATCTACTCAGTTATAGGGAACTGTATCTGATTAGCGAGCTATATAATATTGTTCTCAGTTTTTAAACTATTTAAAAATATTACTTTTCTTTTGTTTCCAGATGCAATAATGCAGCATTTTCCAATTACCATGAAGGAATTCGAAATCCTGACGCGAGACTGGCTCCGTCATGCGAAGCAAAGGAAAATGCGCCAAGACAAGGAATGAATACCTATAGATTAATTCAAATTTTTTAGAATATACTACTAATACTAATACTAATACTATTTGTTGACTGCTAAAAAAATTACTTATTTACTCCAGTACATTGAGTAAATTTTTTCTTATTTTAGAATACCTCTACATTTTAATTTCTCAAAATACAAGTTGTTCATTTTTATGGTGGAATTTTTATTTTATTAAAAACTTACTCAGGACGAGACGAATTCAGTTTTTTTATTCTCATTTGAAAATGTACTAATAATAATTATACCGCTCCCACATTCACATTCAAAGAGTGTGCTGGTGAGAACGGCTATTATTAATATTAGTATATGTCGAGGTGCTCCAGGCCAACTCATTGAATTTTGATGCAGTATTCACTTAGCTGTAGGAAAACCCGGAAAACAGATCACCACCTCAGGTGGTTGGTGCGCTTTCCAAGCAAGCATGAGCCTTCGAGACTAGCATTCAAAATACTCTCATCACACTTGCTTGTGACTGTTTATCGATACCCTTTGCTAACGTCTGCCGGGACGCATATAAGCAAAACCTACCACGTTTCAGTAAATGGAAGATATTCTAGCTCTCTGATTGGTTGTGACCGAACACAGGTGCACTTTGCCATCCAGACTAAAACGTGGTGCACTTTTTCAGCCGGAAATTCATTCGAAAAAATTCCCTGTGGTGAACAGGCAAGCTAGGTTAGCTTGCTCAGGTTAGGTTTGTGTGTCAATTGTGAGCAAAAAACTGATTCACGCTAGTGAAAAATGCACCACGTGTTATTCTGGATGGGCAAAATGCAGAGATGGGAAGTACTCAGTACAAATACCCGAATACTGTACCGTTGAGTACATTTCTGGTACTCTGTACCCGTTACCCAGTACATTTTATATAAAGTACTCGGTACTCGTACCCGTACATATCTGGTAAAAGTATCCGATACCCGCGCTTCTACTGTTTTGCGCCAAAGATGAACCAGGAGGACAACATCTGCCTCATGGAACCATTTCCATTTTCCTTATTTTAGGATCAGCTAGTTCAAAGCTGTTCAAAATCTTCTGTGGTCATCCGAGTAAGATCTAAACGCGTCTTAAGAGTCGAATGAGATTGTCATTGTATGCGATCACAAATGGCCATTTGAGAACGATTATTCAAGTGTAGTAAGTGAAGTTTACGAATCGCTCTACACCTTATTGTGAACAAAGTGACAGAGTGACAGAGTGACATGCTGAAGGACTATAAGGTTGCGCGTGAGTATCAATTTTCCATACCTAGGGCTTTTGGGATTCGCAACTGAATAATCTGGAGGAACCGGGGTATGTAGTAGGATGACATTTATTGTATCCAGACGCACAGTATCAGTTTTGAAATGTGCAAACAAAAAAAATCGAGAAATATTCAACAACGACCATCGTCAATTTTCTTTAATTTGACTCTCGAAAATCTCAACATGAGGCTCGTGAGGGGACTAATGCCAACCTTTCACGGGAGCTTGGTTGTGTTAAGACAACTCCAATGCGGCAGTGGCGCATCTTTAGAGGTTGTAGCAGTTGATTTTCAAAGTTTTCGGTTTCTTTCTCACATGATACAATTTAAATACGATTTAATTTTTCATTATTGATCGTATTTCATCCTGTATGCGGTTTTGAATAAAATATGTTTGGTTTATTGCATCCCAGTAATTGGTATACTTTGCAGGTCCAACGTTTGCATGTGATACCTGTGGAAAATATTACAGACACCGACGAAATCTACTCAGGCACAGAGTATATGAGTGTGACAAGGAGCCTTCATTCAAATGTCAGCTTTGCACGTACAGTGCAAAACAGAAAGTACATCTTACGTACCATATTAAAAATAAACACGCGTTCCTTCTCTGAAATTATCTGTATTAGTTTTGAGTGGATTATATTTTTCTGGATAAAATATTGTTTTCCATTTTGAAATTCATTCAACATGCATTATTAATTCCATTACTGTCCTTCAGATGTTAGCTTAGGAAACTCTGAACTCATTTTGACGACGCGCGACGTTTGGCAGTTATTTAAGATTCGTAAGTAAATATTCCGTTTTTGAATTTTTGACCTAATTGATTGTCTTGAAAATATCTCAATTTTGTTTTCTTGTTAAGTTTTCCAAAAATCATATATAATATTTTGAAATTTGAGCATTCAGCAAACATATTCGGATCTAGAGATCGTTATTCAAACCTGAATATTACCATCTTGAAAAGTTAAGCGAATCCAAGTGCAAGCAGCAAGGTGAAACATTTCCGAGAATATACCGGGTAACCACGAGATGAGGTCTGCCTCCTAATTTTTCTATAGTTTTGAAAATGCTGATTCTAAATTTCGTATTAGCGTATTTGAATACGCAGATTTTGACGCCACTATTGATAATTTACAACTTCCAGTTTTACCGGAAATAACATCAGTTTTCGAATGGGACACCCTATACATTATTACACAATCGGGTAGGGATGCCAACGATACCAGGTTTGATGTTGTTATCTTCAATGACCACGGAGATATCGCCATTTATTTTATCCATAAGCTCAATGAGTAGGAAAGAAAAACCTAAACTCATTGAGCTTGAGGATAAAATAAATGACGACGGTCATTGAAGATAACACCACATCAACCTGGTATCTTTGGATTTCTCATAATCATCCCTAACCGATCATGTAATAATATACAGGATCTTCCATTTGAAAATCGAAAGTTGATTTCAATTTCTTTTCAGACATGTCAAAGAGTATCATCATCTAGTGAGCATATTCATTATTTCAAATTTCAGAAATATAGCACGAGAAACAACGAAGAAAACGGGGGCATACCTCACCTGGTGGTCACCCGGTATGTTCTCATTTATTATTCTAATACAGAAAACACGATGCTTGAATTTTTTAGTGCATCGTCTCTAGACGTTTTCTCTTCCACATCTTCCATATTATAATGAGGAAATGTTTAGGTTAAGAATGAACTGAATCTTGACTTTAAGAAATTATACAAACCAAGAAAAAAATGGTATAGTATTGAAAACAAATCAGACACAACAGTCTGGAATGAACGGAATTAAATGTAAAGACTCCAATGCAAAATGTTATGGTCAGATTAGAAGATCTATTAAAGATAGAAATAGCACCACTCAGCACAACATAAGTACGGAAGAACTGAGAAATCATCATTCGATCATCGTGTATATAACAAAAACATTCTATAGACTTTATTTCATTGAGATTAGTATGACAAGTTAACAAAAGGCATCTATATGCCTCCGAAAGCTTAGAAATAAGTGAACCTAATGATAGTAATTTATTATACAAGGGAAAAAAGTATTGGATTTTAGCTCGAGGTTGTGTTGTCAAAGCGGAGGGAGACAAAAACCCGAGAGCTAATATCTATTATTTTTCCCGTGTATAATACACGGGAAAACGACGATTTAACAGTGAAAAAAAATAAAATGTCTACGGCTTAAGACCTTTCGGCTCGCAAGATTTTTTACATTTTCTCTATTTCATCTACATATACAAACACGGTTCATAGCCGCATCGATAGGATTGCGGCTTACTACGCGATAGGTACGTGTTTCGAAGCGACATTAAGACTTTTTTTTTCATTTTATAAGCTTAGGAATAAAGGCCGGTTAGGTTAGTGGTGTGCAGGTTGAGTGATGAAGGTAGGAGGTTAGGTTAGAACCCCGAGCTGAACATCGGATGCTTGCGAGATCAGCTTTTGCAATAGCAGACCTTTTCCTGTGTATGAACAAGTAATTTCATGAAAAGTCATGTTTTAGTACCTGTCAACAGAGATAAAATGTCAAACTTTTTTCCCGTCACTGAAAAAAATTATTGACAATGATTTTGTGGTCCATCCAACGGTTTACTGTATAGCTTATTGAAATAATTCGTCATTTGATATCACATGACGTAATTAGGATATCCATTCGATTTATCATTCACCTAATCAGTAGAAAAGTCAATATTGTAAAATCAATCTGAGACAGATATCTAGCAGATATATCTAATAGGTATAAATGAGGACAACTTTGTATGTAGAATTAGATTAACCCTCCATCTGGAGATTATCACTTGGTGATCGAAACACGTGTCGAGGTGTTAAAAATAGCGGTTTGATCTTCAGTATATTCCAAAATACCATGTCAAAAAGAGCCGATAAAATTTTTCCTATTTTTGAACGCTCTTCCGTAGAAATTAGAATCGGTATTCACAACTCTTTCAATTATATATTTTTTTTATTTTAGGTTCCCAGAAATGTATTCAATGCCATTTATGCAGTAAGACATTCAATCATAAATCAACTCTGTGGTACCACAAAAAGTATGCCTGCGGAAACGTAATTGATTATCATTGTAAATACTGCGGCACTGGAATCAAATATATTTCCAATCTACAGAGGCATGTAAAGAAAAAACATGGCAAAACAATTACCAAGGAAGAAATTGCTCTCTTCGAAAGCGAAGCTAGACATTGAGACGAAATAGAAAGCAGTTGGATTTTTTTTTTGTAAATCCTACACTATGAATTTATTCAACATATTTTCAAGTATATCCAGTTATACTATTATTATTTCTGACGAAGTAGTTTTTCAGTTATACTCATCCGAGGTTACAAGAAGAGCATACTGAAAAGGAACATGGTTATGTTGGATATATCGGTTCAATAATGAATGTTTATTAACATTCATTATTTGATCAGTTTTTTCATTTCCCAGTTTAAAGTAATATTTCCAATATTGGTTTTTATTAATTTCTGACGTTATTTTGAGAGACATCACAAAATAAAAATACGTTTTCATTGCCACGAGATGGCTTTTACTACGACGATTCGTTTCCGAGAAACCCGCATGCAATGTATCGTTTTAAATACAGACCTATTATTTTTATTACATAATTCTAAGACATTTTGTATTGTGAAATAGGTCATATATCACTTGTACTTGTTCAAATATGTTTTTAGCTTATTTTAGACATTACTTGAAATCATTCAGGAAAAATAATAATGATAAACACACAATGAAACACAATAATGCCTTTGCCCTAGGCTTCCATAGTTTGATTTTTCTTCGCCACCATAATATTTTATTTCGTATCTTCAAGAAATTCAAAAATAGTCTTATCGTTGGACATATGAGATGATCATCCAGAATCTACAATAAAATTAGTAGTTTCTTCAACTTTTATGTTTGTTATGAAAGCAACTTTACTCTCTTCCTGTGTTTTCTTGGGACGAATGAAAATAGTTTTTTTACAAATGGTTTCTTTTCTTGCAAAATCTACAGGGTTGCTTCATTCCGCTCTTTTTAGGACAATTTCTCGCAAAATGTCCAGAATTTCCACACTGAAAACATTTACTTTCGGTTTCAGTGCTCATGTCGGAACGATTATTCAATCTATTATTTCCTTTTTCCACATTAATGCAAAAAGCAAAACTTTATTGAACTATGTTTAGTGGAAAAAGAAGTTCTTTATTGCACTAGTGCAATAAAGTTTTTATTGCACTCATCTGTCATTCTACTTCAACGTGCTGTCATCATGACAAATATAAACATTCAAATCTACTACACCTAGTGCCGCAACTTAATAAATCATTTTTTGCTTTTTGCATGAACGAAGAAAAAATGTTGTATGCAACTCGTGCAAAAATTGTTGATTGCACTCGAAGTTTTGTCCAACTTGGCCTAATGGCCTCGTCGGACAATTTCACAAAGAGTGCAATAAACACTTGCACTTGTTCCATAAATAACTATTATATCTTCTTTCATTTGTTTTGAATGCAACCATCCCTTCATTTTCATGGTTTTTGAGTCCGTCTTATTCGGCAATCAACCTTGCAGTAAGCTGAGTCAACGTTTTCTGTTCAGAGTCCCAAACGGTACAAAAATGTATATATTCCGGCGGTAGTGTTGACAGTATTTTTGACATAAACATTTCATTATCAATTTCCTGATCAAGAGCTTTTAGTCTGTATACCAAATTTTCCAATTCACTTATATGCATTGATATATGGAACCCTTCTCAAAATTGAAATGCTGCATTTTTGTGGTTTGTTGTCTTTCTAGTAGATTGAGCAAAGTTTATCAAACATGTCTTTGGAATTTTCACATAAGAACATGCATGAGAATTTTCTTATCAACCGGCGTTGTAATTGTTTTCTGTGCCTTAGCATCTTTTCGAATCCACTCGGCTTTTGCTTCTTGTGTAGTTTGAGATGAATACATTCTTTCTCAGTCACAATCTCGTACAATCCATGGGCTTTGAATCTCAGTAGCTGGAACTTCCATATTTGAAAGGTTTCTCTGTCTTTCAGTTTTTCTATTTGTTAAACATCATCTAGTGCAGTAGCCATCACCTTACGTTTTAGTTCTAAGTATTCCAAATATCACTTTGTACTTCGGAGTTTTCAGTTTTCTTTTCATTGTCGTTTTTTTAATGGCAAGCGACTGGGCCCATAACCTGTTCAGGTTTGTTATTGGGATATCAAATAGATGGAACTTATTTTAAAGATCGATATAAGTTGACTTTTTATTGTAACTTCAAAGATACATAAACAGTTTTTTTCACATCACACTATCAGTATTCAAACATATACAAAGTGTAAATATTCAATGTATTAATTATATTTATCCAACACATGACAGTTATGACTGTCATTATTGAAGTCATTTCAGACAAGTAAACTATCAAATAACACACTAGTGTGTTATAATCCATAACTCACTAGTTAGTAATGGATGATAACTCACGTGAACTATCAAATAACACACTAGTGAGTTATGGATTATAACTCACGTTCATCTTTAAAAATTATTAATTATTATCTCATAAAAAAGATTGTATGCCACTCGTGTGTTATATTTCCTAAGTCACTTGAGAATTTATATGAATCTTTCTCGTGTGACTTATTCTCAACATAACACACTAGTACCATAAATAACTATTATACGATAATAACACGCTCCAGGCTACTCTATGATTTTGATTTTTATAATGCAACTGTGGTTATAGAAACATCAGTCAAAAATTAATTATGACAATTACAGAATTCAGTCTTAAAATGACTATTATTGATGGAAAAATAGATGATAGTGATCTGTTTGAAATGCAAACCAATAGTAATAATTAATTATTCAAGTTGTACTTTTCATTTTCCTACAGTGCCGGACCTTAATAAATAATGTTTTGCTTTTTGCATGAACGTAGAAAAAATGTTGTGTGCAACTCGTTTATTGCACTCAACGTATTCTTCAATATTGTCGCTTTAAAATGAAAAAGCTGTCAATTTATGACATTCCTCAGAAAACATTACCTTTGCGTTGAGATTTGAAAACGCCAAAGGTTACTTTGGGTTGTCGAAAAACACTTTAACAACATCTGTTACCCATTAAGACGCGTTTCCACCGGAGAAACATTGAGCAACTTTTTTGCTGCTTTGTGTTTCACTATGTTGCTTGTTTCGGAAACTTGTGGCAATACATAAACATTTTGTTTTCACTAAAGCGACGCGACGTGGAAAACAACAAAAGTCGCGTGTATCGTGGTACTTTGTGAAACCGCAACTCAGTGTTTCCACCGATGCGACAAATTCGAGGAGGAAGACGCGTTAATATTAGCATCTGTGGCATATGTTGTGGTAACAACAAATTGCAAAAATAATAAAAGGAAACATAAATACATGGTGGCATTCAGTTAATGAATCTGTTAAAAGAAGACGATCCTGAAAAAGGACATATAGAAACAATAAATAACGGTTATGTTCACAATTTTCTCTGGATGTCTAGTACTGATATCGAATGGCTATTATGCCAAATCGATCCGAAAATTAAAAAAGAAGATACCAATTTTAGGCAGGCAATTTCCCCACTGGAACTATTACTTGTAACACTACGATACCTCGCAACTGGTGAAAGGCATGATTATTTTGTATACCTACTAGTTTGTCACAGTTTTCACGTTTTCGGTTATGATTATGCGAATCTACAAGTCGGCAAATGTCGCTTTTTTGTTTCCACTGCCCCAGCAACACGCGGCGACTTGTTTCTGTTTCGTCGAGCCTATTTTTCCTTTGAAGATACCACTCAAAATGGAAACCTGCGACACATAGATACAACCGACTTTTGTTTCCGAAACAATGTGGAACAATCGGAAACATTCAGTAACTTTCAGAAACATGTTCGGAAACTAGCAACAGAAACACGAAAGTTGCTCAATGTTTCTCCAGTGGAAACGCGTCTTTAGACAACAAACAGCCGATCACTACTCTTGTCACTAGCTTACGTCATCGAGTGGAGGGACGTCGAGGGACGATGCGCGTGAGCAAATCTTGTTTAGTAGTAGTAGACTTCTACCGATGTTAACAAAATCACATTTCTATCTCACTCATAACATGAAATGAATGAATTATACTGTGGCGTTTTATATCCGAAAATTGCAGAACTAAGAAATCACTAAGAATTTGGTAAAGTAGAAAATATTTTCCGCTTTATGTTTGAATTTGGCCATTCACCGCCCATTTCGTATTTGGAATTAGTCTCTCGAACGACATTGTCGGAAAATTCACTTTGAATGGCAATTTGCACAATTTTTATGGGTCTTTCCGATTAAATAAAAGAAAAGCAAGTATTGGTTTATTTTCTTCAACTGCCGATGAAAAAAATCTCAATTTTCGAAATGAAATCAATCTCAATATATTCAATAGGCACTTCAATCCTTTCTGAGTTTGCCTACCAAATTTGAGTTCTCCAAGTGCAACCGTTTCTCTATGCTACTCCAAATGAAAAAAACACGACATTAAACGCCCACCTTGACTAAATATCTGTGCGACGAAAAAACCTTCCGCGATTTGTTTTGGTCGCCTAGAAAATACTTCGAAATAAATTTCATGACTGTTCAGCAAATTACAACACATTGTTTCTGAAAACTACCCAATACGAAGCGCAAAAATCAGCAAAATTCCTGGACCTTCCACATGGATTAGTTAACACAATTTTGTTTATTTGAACTGCACCTTCTGATCCAACTATTAAAGTTTTTCTCTCTCTTCTCTTATCCAATAATTACCCCCTTGGCTAATACCGGGACAGGTATTGAATTATATCAAACTTTTATTTGAGCATTGTTCCACATTTTTGATGACAATATTTTGACTGCTCTCTGTAACCAACTAACAGAATGTTGCATTGATTCGAGCAGAAATATCAGACTAATTTCGAGGCTGTTGTCTCTTCTCGGCGCTAGTATAAGTCAGAACAGATAGCTTTGGGGTTATCTGTCACTTTTTTTTTCTAAATTTGTTTATTTTTTCTCGAAATTTCTATCAACGGCAGTTACTTTATTCAAACCAAGTTGTACCAGTGTTGACATTGACTACCAGCAGTAAGTAGTGTTGTAGATATTTTTGGGTTTTCCTACTAAGTACTAAGTACTAAGTACTATGGCAAATAATATTAAAAGTCGTTTTCTACATTTCTACAATTTCTTTAACAAATTGTGGAAAGCAGATGGTGACATTTCAACTAGCAAAAATGTTTCAGGTGATTTTCTTCCTTTCCACCGGTTGAAATTTGCATGTTTGATGATTCGCAGAAGAATAGTATCCATGAGAAGAAGCACGCATGTTTAGGATGTGTTTTGATGGATTTATGATGATTGCGAAGATATAAGCATGGTTTTTCATTTGTGTCCTCGTTTTTCTCTGAAGCGGCTGTTGATATTTCTTATTTTTTTTCAGGGCGAAAAATATTCATTTGTCCCAGATGTGGCAAACAGTACAAGTCAAGGAAATCACTAAGCACCCATCGACGATTTTCTTGTGAAAACATAAAATCTTTTTTTTGCGAATTGTGCACTGCCTGTTATTTTTACAAGAAAAATTTAAAAAGGCATATTCTTAAGAATCATTCTGATGAGAATATTGAAAATGAACATAAGATATATTTGAATGATCTATAGATGCAACAATAAGAAGCTTACTTAGAATAATATTTGGAATATACCTCTCTTGTGAATGTTGCATGTTCTTCGTCTATTATTTTTTAAAATAAATGTTGATATCCCATTCGAAACCAAAGAAATTATCGGCTTTTATTTCCCTTGTTTGAATGGCATCACACGACAAAAGGTAAGGGCTGCGTCTTCCCTAGTTCGCACAAGTTTGTAGAGGACTTCTGAGGGTTTCTCGTAAGGGTGCAACTGGTTGACGCAAATAACAATTTTAACAATTTTTCAATTCAATCACGTATTTTGTTCTTTAAATATATTCAGATAATAAAATAAAATTAATAAAAGTTTCATTTACTCAATACCAGTAATACTTGAAATTTACAAAAATTGGGATTCAATATCGATAAATTGTGTTCAGTGAATTTTGTCCTCTTTTGCATTAAGGAAAATCTAGAGATCATATTGGTATATTTAATAAATCATGCTGAATATCACAATATTTTTTGGTAACCCAGAAAACTTGGATCGTAAGTGGTAAAATACCATTCGATAATTGAAATATTTTATGGTTAGAGTAAGTAAGTGGAATAAATTAATTATTCCTTTATAAGGCTTGGCCCTACAGAAAAATCTTACACCCGTCGATTTTTATTATCGAACGCGCATTCTGTCAAATAGTTTTGATATTCGTGACGTCATTGGTCTGAATGGAAATGTGGATCATGTTATAAAGTCACTGGAAACGTGTTTCAATCAGCTCTCCAATCATATCAATTATTTATATCAATTAATTTGTTTTTTTTTTCTAACAAACAATTGTGGCAATAAAAAAGACTCCAATTCGATGAATACAATCAATTGTTCAAACTGTCGACCATCTGTTGCGGTCTTTGAGATCAATGATATGGTGAGGTCTATTTTGGTAAGATTTACTATTCAAGTATCCCCATAAGAAGAAATCCAGAGGTGTTAGATCTGGCGACCTACGTTGCAATTCAATTGATTCTCTTCGTCCTAGCCACCGATCTGAAGACGTTGTCCAAGTAATTTCTCGCCATGACAGCCACAAATCAGTTAGCTGATCCAGTTCGGGTAGCAATAAATTTCGCAGATATTCTGAATATCGAGTACCCATCAAGGACTCATCGAAGAAGTATGGTCCTTTTATCTTATTCTCTATAATTCCCGTCCAAACAATAAATTTTTCTGGTTATTGAGTATGATAATCCTGCATCAAATGTAAATTTTCAGTCGCCCGACACGCCTGACGATTGACATGACCGTTTGGGAGAAATGTAGCTTCATGAGAAACTTTTCGAAAAAACATCTGATATCTGTTATTTTTCTCCATCCTAATTTGGCAAAATTAAATTATTCTATTAGTACAGGAGCAGAAGAGAGGTCGACCTTCATCGTTCTTTTTAACAAATGTAATATACTTCTTATGAAGTTTCATAAATATACATATATACAGTGAGATTAAAAAATTTGCCACATATGGAAAACTTTTTTATTATCGACTTGTCAGAAAATTTTATTCCTTATAAAAATTAGTGCATTACAGAATACTTGCACAAGAGTTGTTAAATTTTAAATTTCCAAACGGTGTACAGGGGGGAACAAAAAATAGAATTTTGATCAAGAGTAAAATACGCAGCTGTGATTCCAAATTTGAATATTGTTTTCAATTTTGAACAACCTTCTTGAATGAACTTTTTGATCATGTCAATAATAAGGGGTATTTTACACTCGATCAAAATTTTTATTTTTTGTTCCCCCTGTAGGTACACCGTTTCGAAATTTGAATTTTTGATAACTATTATGCAAATATTCTGCAATGCAGTAATGTATATAAAGAATAATATTTTCTGACAAATTGATAATAAAAAAGTTTTCGATAGGGTGCAAATTATTGAAACTTACTGTATATAGTCTGGACCACATTAGATGAGAAACCCATTTTAGGCGTATTCGTCTATTTATGAAACTTCATAAGAACTATATTTAGAACGGTTAAGGCGACCTCTCTTCATCTCTTAGACGTACATCAAAATCGTTTTCCAGAAGCCCCTAAACTAAACTAACTTTGTAGGAATGCCACTTCTACTTTCTTAGCGTCCTAAGAACTGTTGAATGGTCAATGTTATTATATAATGCTACTTTCCTTGAACTGGTATGGGGATTATCTTGAAAAGCTAGTAGAACATCTAGTTTCTTGTCTTCTGGAATTTGTTTCTCACTACCTTTGGGGAGGTGTCTTACATCATGTAAGACCTGTTTCTCTGAATTTCTTTTCGATTTTGCTTACCGTGGATTGTGAAATTAGTTCTCGGCTGGGAAATGTATTATTGAACAGAGTATAAACTTATTTTCGCGTCCGTGTTTTGTCTCCACAACCAATAATTACAAGAATTTCGTATTGTTCCGTTTCAGTGAGCTTCATATCGATAATTTTTGAATATGTTCATTGTTATGACCATTAACATTCGACAAGCCGATTGAGTTTAATTCGAATGTAGCAGTTTCGATGAGAACCACATTTGTAAACCTGCAAAAAAATCAAGTAAGAACCTATCATTTCGTTCCCAGTGACGGCCTTTGCAAAATTCGTTTTCGGGTTCTTACAGAGATTCAAAAATCGCTAACCAAACACAGAATTTGATAATTTTGTAATGAGTAATTTGCAATTTTACATGCAATTTTTTTTCAACATAACACACCAATTACACAAATTTTTTGATATGGTTGGATAGGTAAATGAAAACCTTTTCAAATGACGTATCATATCACCCACATTTCTATTTGAAAAAATCATCGATGATATCATCACGCTCACACAGGTGACGTCACGAATATAACGAATATTTCACAGAATTCGCGGTTGATAATAAAAATCGACGGGTTTCAGGATTTTTCTCTAAGGCTGCCCAATTACAAAAGAATTAATTTATTCCTTTCATTAGCACCATACTGTACATTATTGCTGTCACATATACCGTCAAAAATTATTGTTATAATATTACCATACAATTTTCTACGTGGGTAGTTGAATTTTATAAATGCATTCGAAAACTCATTATCATCAAGAACATTAACTGTAAAAGACATCCAAGATTCTGTCATATTTTTCAAATTTCATTGACAGGGAAAAATGAAGAGAGGTCCAGAAAGAAAGGGAGAGATATAAATTTTCGATTTTCAAATGAGATACCTGGTATATTTTCACTTCTTTCATTCCCTTATGATAGTCTGAATACTACCATTATTTTTTGTAACCAACAATTTTTTTTATTTTGAAATTAATTTTTCAATATACCTACCGGGTAACCACGAGGTGAGGTACGCTCCCCAATTTTTCTCTAGTTTTGAAGATACAGATTTCAAATTTGGTGTGTCGCTATAGTATTTGAATACGCATATTCTGAAGCTTCTACTGGAAATTCACCACTTCTGGTTCAACCGAAAGTGACCCAAAAATTTTTTTTTTTTAAATAACACCCTGTACATTTTTTTTTTCGAACGAGCACGCAATTTGTGATAACACTGTTCTTCATAATTGAAAATCGGTTGAAAAATGGCGGAGATACAGTTGATAGTTAAATCGAACAAAGTTGGCCATGAAACTCAAACTTAAATCATCACAATTGACAAACGACATCAAAATTCACCAGAGGAAGTTTCGAAGTGCCACATAGTTGAAAACTGAGGTTCTCATGTAATTCAGGCTCCCATATATTCCAACAATTATCAAAAATTGCCTAAAAACGGAATGGTATCCGTAAAGAAATGCTCACAACTGCCATTTCTTAAATGGCAACATATACTTTTCAATTTTTCATGATCAAAAATCATAAACTATCAGTTTACTCGTGTGAAAAAATTTTGGAGAATTCCTAAAGGAAACGAAGATACAATCAGGTTTCATGATGAGCGTTCCTAAAACTGAATGTTCTTCAACGTAGGCGGCTTAGAACATAATTATTAAGAAAGCAATACACAAAAGCTCATATTACTTCAACGAATTCAAAGTTTTTCCTACTAATTCAAACAATGCTGCTTTTTTGTTTAGCCTTTTTATTTCCATCGCCGCCTTCGTTGAAGAATATTCAATTTTGAGAACACCCATGATAAATATCTTGTATTTGCGATTTCTTTCGGAATCTTCAAAATTTTTCACACGAGTAATCTGATAATCGATCATTTTTCATCATGACGAAGTGAAAATAACATGTTGCCATTTGAGAAATAGCAGTTTAGTAAATTTTTGATAATTGTTGGATTATGTGGCAGCTGAAATTACACGAGAAACTCAGTTTTCAACTATATCGCACTTCGAAGTCTCGTCTGATTACTTCTGATGTCGTTTGTCAGTTGTGATTTTGTTTGACTGAACAATCAACTGTTTCTCCGCCATTTTTCAACCGATTTTCAATTTTGAAGAACAGTGTTCTCACAAATTGCGTGCTCTTTCGGATAGTGAAAAAATATGTATAGTGTCATTTGAAAAAAAAAAATTGGGGGTCACTTCCGGTTAAACCGGAAGTGTTGAATTTTCTGTAGAGAAGGTCAAAATATGTGTATTCAAGTACCATAGCGACATACCAAATTTGAAATCTGTATCTTCGAAACTATAGAAAAATTGGGGGCGTACCTCACCTCGTGGTCACCCGGTATATGGCTATAGATACGTTCAATTTATTAATTTTTTTCTGAAGTTTTGGGAAGAATACAACTTCACGGTTCCCGATCAAAATGCTTCTGCTTTGAAAAATGTAACTCATATTATTTTTTTCAAAGAAACATCTTCTTGCTAAAATTCCTCATTGAAATAATCCTATACGATAGGAATAATTATATTAAAAATCCATCAGAAAACATCTACTTTCCTGGCTAATACCACGACGAACTGAAAACTAGAGTTATTTTTCTGAAATATTTAATTCAGTTTTCAGTTCCAATCCTTCTTCAACTATCGAGAAGCTCCTACAAGATACCCAACAGGTACTGCAATCACTCCACTGTAGGGACAGTCAAGTTCCAGTACCACATCCACATGCACATCCACATACACATCCACAACGGAATAGGACGTCGATTAGCAAATATCAAGCAAGAATTTTACAAGAGGTGTTCGACAAAACTCATTTTGTGTCTAAGGAAGCCAAAGAGCATTTGGAGAAGATCACTGGGTTATCTGGAAGAGTCATTAAAATTTGGTTTCAGAATAGGAGACGAGAAAAAAAGTGCAAAGAAAAAGTTTCATCCAATCATAGCACGTGACAACCACTGAACTGAATTTTTGTTTGAACACCAGGTTAACGGATTTTTTTTTTCAACATGGTAATTTCAAATCTGAATTGTACAAGTGGAAATCACATTTGAAAATTTTAAAAATAAATTTTGTTTTTTAAGACTGAATTAGGAAAGCGTCCAGGGTCACACAAATAAAATACCATTATTTTCCTCAAAAAAGTTCAATATATTAGATTTTTTTAATCTATTCGATATATTCTCAATATATTGATTTTTTTTTCAATATATTGGATTTGTTTTCAATAAATTGGTATTTTAGAATTACTAGAGTTATTACAGCGGTGCCAGGGAAAATTTCATTTATACTTTTCCTTTGAATATTGAGAAACGAAACCGCTTCAAACCGTGGCAAAATTGATAACAATATTCTAAGCCCTAATTGATACAAATTTTTGAATAAGGCGAAGGGGGGCAAACTTTTTGAGTGGAGTACCCCGTATACAGGGTGAGTCAACAGTATTCCCTTGGTCAATTGCCCCTTTGTGAATCACTATTTTGATTTCTCATACTTGTTTTCACCTAGGAATATCTTCCAAAATCGTTTTAATTTACACAGGGTGCATCATTGAAGCGTGATTTACAATAATTTGATTTTTCAAATGAAACAACCACTATATTATATATTTGAGTGAGGGTTAGCGTGCCAGGTTTGAAGAATCTACGTCAAACCGTTTCGAAGATATGGTCGAATAATTCTTTCATATGCACAATGTGAGAAATCAAGACTTCTGACTTTCCGAATCTTGACTAGACTTTGTCCAACTCATTTTGAATATGAAACAGTTATTTGGTCATATCTTCCCAACGGTTTGACGTAGATTTTCCAAATGAGGTATTGCTGGAATTGTAATAACCCCCACTCAAATACATAATACACTGGTTGTTTTATTTGATAAATTAATCTCTATTAATCACGCTTCAATGATGCACCCTGTATGAATGAAAACAATTTTGGAAGAGGGTCCTAGGTGGTCTCTTTGGGAAACAAGTAAGAGGAATTGAAATAGTGATTCACAATGGAGCAATTGACCAAAGGAATACTGCTGACTCCCCCTGTATATGGGGTATTCCGCTGAAAAATGTGCACCTTGTCTCATTCAAAATTATGTATCAATTAGGGCTTAGAAGATTGCTTGCAATTTTGCCACGAAACAGTGTCTTTCCCACTATTCAAAAGAATAGTATTAATGAAATTTTCCCTGTCACCGCTGTAATGAGTAGTAATCAAAAATCCAATGTATTGAAAAAATCCAGTATATTAAAAATGAATCCAATATATCAAAAAAAATCCAATATATTGAAAAACATCCAATATATTAAAAAAAAATCAGGATAATTATTATTTCTGTGAACCCTAGAAGTATTTAAATAATTTTTCTGTGAAAATATATTTAATTCAATGAGCAGTAATTATATGTCATTCTCAAATGTGGTGAATGTAATTGATTTTGTGGTATTTTACTTAGATAATTTTTTTTCACGTGATAGTGGACAAAATTAAAATCAATAAAATATCATTGAAAACACCAAACAAGTGCTTTCTTTAGTATTCATTCAACATTTGGTAGGTGAATTTTCGTGTGCCATTATCAAATGTATCAATTAAAGATCTTCTGTGGTTTTTACGAAAGCCAATTCCTTGAAGCTAGTAATTATATTCACTTATGAAAGATGTTTTTTCTAACAGTAAACAGCTGTAGTTCATTCACTGGAATACTATTTTGCATGTTCTTTCGTTCAAGGGAACCAGCCAACTGTAAGATTCCAAATTTTAACCACTCTCACCCCCATTCGAGTGATTTCATAATTTTTTTTCGCTATAACAATCTGTTGGTTCATATGAATAGTATTCTGATCTGTTTTCAGGTACCCAGAGATGTAAGAGAAGGCACTAAATGGGCTGCCTTCTATTTTTGTCTTATTTTGTTTCACAATGGCAGATAAAATTCATTTATTGGCACTAGAGACATGAGTAAAACGTCAAAATTTTGGTATAAATACTACACCAATTGGAAATCCTTGACATGGTACCCAGTAGTAAGTTGGTGCCGAGTAATTTTTTTGTAGCAGATCTCTGTGGCAAATATAGAACATTACATCTAAATTTATTAAACATTCCGTTAGTATCACAAACAAAAAATTTATATAAATAATTCAGAACGCCTTCAATCTCTGGGTATAATTTCCAATATTTGAATTTGATGGAGATATCTATCACCCTATATTCATCAGCTAGATGCCATGTAGCATATCAACCTGTCAAAATATGAAACTTACCATTATTTCTTGCGTTTCTAATATGTTTAGAATAATTTGTTTCAGATAGCCAACTTTGTTTCAGGTTTCAGTTGTAATAAATGCCGCAAGCGGTATAAGTGGAAAAAAGATCTAAATACGCATTTAAAATATAGATGCTTGAATCTGAGAATATTTGGTTGTAGCTTGTGTAAGCATAGAAGCAATACTAGAGGAAACCTCAAAAGTCATCTTCTTCAGAAACATAAGTTGATTGTGGACATGACGGACATTTATTCATATGTATCTAAAAACTGACAACTGTTAAAATTCAGTTATTTTTGTATCTAGTGCGCGAAATGCTACTTTTGTGATCGAGAACTGATCGGCGCAGCCGAGTTAAAAAAAATAGCCGTGATCATCAGAGTTTTTTAAATTTTTTTTCACAATTTGAAAAGTGTTAAAAGCCTTATTTAACTATAGTTGAGCATTGAGAAATAAATGATTGTTTGGATTTTCGCTTGATTGAGGGCCATAACGTTATAAATAAATTATTTCTTGAATTTTTGCTTGATTGATGACAATAGGTTAGAATATGAAAATTCCATACAGTTTACATGCAGTGTGCGAAAAAGGTACTTCGCACATTACTTCGCGCACGGTATTATGTGTCACTTCGCATATTGTTGTCAATGCGCGAACCTTGTCATTTTTGACGTTTGTAGAAAAAATGTTTTTTTCTCGAAAATGGTTAAGTACAGTTTTTCATACGAATACAGACCCTGTTCCAACTTTCAGCAAAATGTAAAAATAGTTATTTTACCATATCAAAATGTCAAATCTCCCATCAAGACTAGTTTAGAATAGAATGATGAAGAAATCATTTTTTCTCATCTACACTCTATTCTGTTTATTTGTTACTATCGCTTTCAGCTTTTAAAATAAATTCAAGTAACTGGTCACCAGATACTTTCAATATTATTAACGATTAATTACACATTTTTCGGGTTATCTATTGTCCTAATGGATTGGGGTTTTTATTGCCTTTTACCGCATCTGAACTTGTCTTCAAAAATTTTTTTAATGAAAGAGTTGATTTTGAACAACGCTCCAGCCTCACAGCCAATTTTTAATCTATGGAAATTTGAAGAAATCCACCTGGTGTTTCAAAAAATGCCAAGATACCTTTTTTAAATTGAAATCACCCGATATTCCAAAGTTTCGTGGTTTACCTTCTTCGGTTTCATTTTGTTGGGTATGAATTTTATATGCCTAATTGTTCGAAGTAGGGGGTTTATGCCAATCCTGGACCTCCCCCCACCACTGACCTTGAGAGTGACCTTGGGGAATGACCTTCAGAGGATGATCTGGTTAGTGGTTGGTGACCTTGAGGGTAGTTGACATTGGGGGTTGATGACCTTGAAAGTTGGTGACCATGGATTTTGAAGGATGAATTTGAGTATGGGCCACCTTGAAAGTGTGTAACCTTGAGATCAATTGAGCTTGAGAGTGGATGACTGTTCAATTGGTTGACCTTCACTGTAGACCGATATCTTTGAAGACTATTGAGTAAGAGGGTGTATTGAAATGAATTTAGCATTGACATATTCGGTTGAAGTGACCTTGAATATTTTTCTATCTTCATTCATTTCAACCTCAAATATACCCCTTCCCTTCAACGATTGCTATAAAAGCTAGAGAGTAGATACTTACGAATTCAGTTTGCACCGCCCATAGTACCAGAGTGAGCCTTCATAATCAGTTTTTCCGAGTTGGCATCGAACTATAGTGCACCAAAAGGAACACATCGCAATTCAGGTGAAAATATTTTATAGTTTTCTACCATAATTTCTACATATTCGAAAATGGATACCCTAAAATTTGATTTTGAAAAAATAAATTCTGCTATTCAACACATAGAAACTCTAGAACAAAGACCTATAACATCACTAACGATCGGTAAAGCTTATAAAGTTGAAAAAATGGCAATGTATTCTACAAGATATGGTAAATCTATTCAGGTAATTCTGTTGGAAGATAATGTCAAATTCAAACCATGGCTTCCGAAACGAGTCACCGAGCAATTAACAGATGAGATTATTCAAATGATAAATTCATCAAAGTCCAAAGTGGTAATAACATATATAGGGCAGAGTTCTCAGGAATTTTCTGGTGCGAAAACCCGATCGTTAGTAAAGTTCGATGTGATAGAGTAAAAGTATAATTATAATATGTAAATTCATGGTAGAATATAAAATATTGTTAATCCATCTACTCAAAACGTAAGGTGAGTATGGTATAGCTTGTGATAATGATTTGAAACTGATAGTCACTATTTATTTTTCAGAACTTCCATACAAAGATGTGGATGCAATATTCCAGCGAGTTGTGGACAGAGGCTGTAGATATAGATTCTGCAATTGAAAGATTGCGTTGTGAATTGAATGATTTGAGTTGGGATGCACTACATTCGGCAAATTATGATATGAACATTTGTTTTGATGTTGAGGAGGTCCGACGAGTTTTGGAGCTCAGCAATAAATATGACTTTGGTGTAAAGTTGTGTAACAAATATTCCTATGGACTCATTAGTTTGGATGAGTATTGCAAGCAGATGATTGAAGCGGAAATGAGAAGATTTTTATCAGACCTGATTGCATATTTACCAGGAGATATAACAGAAAAATATCAACTGAGAAAAGACGAGTATAGCTCAGATGGAGAAGAAGGGAATGTGTGTGAAAGTGGTGAAGTTTTGCAGTCTACATAGAAAATTATTTTTAGTATGCATATATTAATATTCATTTTATAAATAAAAACAACATTGAAAGTATTTTTTTTTATTTACTACTATATTATGATACATTCAAAATATGAAAAATAAGATACATATCAATAAAATATTATGATAATCCAATCTGAATTGAACCATTGAGTGCACTATAGCTCAAATAGGCATCGTGTAGTATAAGTGCATATACTTTCGTGTTGGCGGGAAATTTTGTCTTTCGGGTTTCGAACTCAATTTTGATGTCGACGGTGGATGACTTCATGGCATCAGGTTGATGGGAGCAATCGATGACGAAAAGAGGATTATTCCGGAAGCTTCCAATATCCATCATTGGTTCACTCATAGGCTTGTTGTAGTAACTGCGTTGGAAATTTTCGTAAGCATAGTAGGCTGAAGAGTCCAATTTTTTATCGAAATCCAGATTCCAACGTTCGTATGGAAATACTTCAGAATTCAAATATAAACGGATATTATTTATATTTGCATTAATAAACTTCGTCGCATCTTTTGAAATATTTTCGGAATGATCTGTGTCTTGGAACCCGATAATGATGAATCGAGGCCTTTCGAGGCTATTGGTAGTTTTCACAGCCCATATGTCTGAAGCTGTATCACGAAGTGATGGTAACTCATAAAGATCCCACATACGGTAGGCCATTTTGACTTTGGCACTACTATTTTTATTAATTCGGTTCAAGAGCTTCAATTTCTGGCGATCTTCTGGTACAATATGTCTGATTCTCCATTCTATTTTTGTGATTTCTAGTTCAGCATCGACCTCGCCTATGAATGAATTTTTGAAGGATCGAGCTATAATCAGAATGAGTTCCTGCTTAACATTCAAAATACCCTTGGTGTAATCTTCAGCGAATCCCATAATGTATTTTAGGGGCAGTTTGCCGCTGAAAAAATTACTTGCAGGATCCAGTATATCTTGTTTATTCTGATTGAGACCCCAACCTATTGGTAGTAAACTATTCTCATGTGTTTTTCCGAATGATACCATAGTTTTCAATGTGGTTGTTATGCCTGGCTTTCGTACAACTGCAACTTGTTCACCACCCATTTCGTAGCGGATTTCATCAAACAAGAAAGCCAGAGCATTATTGGAAAGATAACATCGTTTGTTGGGCTCTGAAGGTGTGAATTTTCCCTCGATATAAATGTAGCTATCTGCTATATCGAGAATTAGATCTTGAAAATTGATGGGAATTCTGATTTCGTCCGAATTCTTATAATATGGTGATCCATACGGCTTATATGTATGCTCATGCAAACTAATCAGGGAATGATCGAAAATTGGCTCTTCAAAAACTTCTAACATATCGCTTGTAGTGAAAGCGGCCATGTTTTATTTCTTCTTGGTATTCCTGATCTTCAAGCCAATTGATTTCAGAAAGTTTAGATTACTAGAGCTGATGGTATATCTTGATTGTTTAACGGGCTCACGTGAAATGAATCGGTTTATGATTTTTCTCTTCTTTATATCAGCATGATCCTCAACCCCATTGTACATACACCGTTTCGGTTTCAATCGCCGGACATTATAACAAAACCCCATTGTATTTTCTTGACAGAGGTCAATATTACAATTTTTTCAACTCCAATTTTATAATTATTCTTTCACCATTGAACTCGATCAGATGCCCACGATCGTCCAAAATGCGCAGAGTAATGTTGTCGAGATACTGACGGCCTTCGGGCTTGATTGGCATATAAATTATATTTCGTGGTTCCTTTGTGAGTTTGTATCCTGGCTCGACATCAATATCGAATTCGAAAATGCTGTGACATTCCTCACCATTCAAATACGCTCCAGAAGTGACGTTACAATCCACACGGATTATTCTCACATTATTGATATTCACAGGTAATGTTGATTCATGTGTTTCACCGATACTAAAGACCTTAGGCTCGAATCCTAAAAGACCAGCGATAGAGTTTTCATGTAAGAGGTTGATGTAATATTTCGATCGCATTTCACATTTCAGAGTATTGTTGTTTGGATGTAGGAGAAACACATCATCCATATTCTTTTCGGTGACATTTTCAGCCAGTTTCTCTTTAGATCTAATGGATCGCTGTATAACTTTATTGATTTCATCAATTTCATAAGCGCCAGGTGGAATTTTAATGGTTATGGGTGGAGAATTGATTCGTTTTGAATAGCTGATCACATTATTCTTCACAGTAACATTGAAAATTGAATTGTAGGAATAGAAACCATGTAAACCCAAACCATAACTGCTACTCGTATCCAATTCGACTGGTGGGTAAAAGTTAGCGCTCAACTCGCTTGAGTCTCCTGATAGCGAAAACGTTCGTGACATGACTGTTCAATTGTTAGTATTCCAGGACATTTTATTGCTGGAAACAGAAATGATACAGCATCCGTCTCTTTTTTGGTGGTGATGTTAAATGGGTGTCAACATCATTTTTTGCTACTACATTTACATCCTTCACATTACAGTAGCAACAAAATATTTTTCGGGGTATTGGTCCATCATTCACATCAGATGAACTGCAAGTATCAACATCATTATAATGTTCCTGGCAGTACTGATACTTCAAGACATCAATATCATTTTGAAGGTGTGGTGGTAGTTTATCCCACACTGCCGCAATTTCCCCAGCAGCACATCCAATCAACACTTCTTTGGGCATATCAGAAAGTTGTTGTTTACTCATTTTATTCAAACTACGTAGTCTAGAATATGCATTTAATGAATGCGCCATCCTCTTTATGCTTTCTCTATCCTGGATAGGGGTTTTGTCCATAGTGGCTTACCGTATAGAAACTGCAGACACAAATGACCACACCACACTGTATTGAACCGCTGGTGTCGCTCATAGTTATAGCAAATTTCACTAGCTGGTTTTGGTCCACTGTGAAAATAACGAATCAGTTCTTTGGGGGGAGGTAAATCACCAAAGCTGTCATAGTATTGCACTGATCCTCCATTTTTTTTATATGCCACCCAGTGTGTTCCTGGGCCGTATCGGCTATCTAAATTAACTACTGCGGATTCACATCGATGCGGTCCTGAAAGTGGAAGATCGTCACGCATAAATACACCGCGAAAATTTGTAATTTTCATTTTCTTAGCGATTAATTTGATGTCAATGTCAGAAAGAGCTCTCCGGGGTGGCATACTCATAGGTTTTTTGAATTCTGATGCTTTAAATATAATCCTAGACCTTTGCGGTACGGTTTCAAATACATTCCTTTGCCACTTTTACCGAGAGCAATAGCTTCCATGTACTTATTGTGGCGGTTTGACTCATTCAACTGGTCTCTACTAGCTCTTGCTGCTTGTACTGCTTTAGTTATACCTGCTGCTGCTCCAGTAAGAGTGCCAAGTGCTGATAACCCAGCAAATATTGGTATGAGTGGTAGAAGTCCACCAACTTTGGGAATTGGTATCACCCGAGGTGTACGAATTTTATTTTTTCCTCCTGCCTCTTTTGTGTATTTACGGGCTGCTTTCAGCGCGATTTGGGTGGCTTTTCTCAAATTATTTGCAACAATTTTACCTCCTCCTGCTTCACGTAAAACATCTCGCACCTTTCTTACAATGCCAGAACCGAAGGCTACTACCTTTCTAATATTTTTTGCTTTTTTCTTCTTAATTTTTCTCATAGCTCGAATATTTCCCTGTTTACACGGTTTAGTTGACTCGCATCCCATACCAAATCGACGCTTTCCCTTCATTATATTTGTAACCAACCAAGCAGAACCTTTCTCTCCAAGAGAAGCGTTTTTGTCTTTGAATCTGCTCCAAGCAGCTTCTTCAAGCTTCTGGTCTGCCTTGTGCCTACTGTTGAGATCCGAATTCAGTGAATAAGCAATATCGTGCTCCTTGCATGCGAAATCTAGTTTATTTATGCCGGGATCTCCTCTTGCCAACCTCTTATGTAATCTTGTTCCAGGACCACAGTACTGATAACCACCAGGTAGATGCAACTCAATGGGTAGTTTATTGATTAGAGAATTAACCAAACCTCTACCGCCCACTTGTTTACGTTTACAACCGTTCTGATTGAGTTTTGTCATTTAAATAAAAGATTCAGCGAAGCACTGCACTTATATAGTCTCTAGCTGTCGTACAATGCGCATTGTGAAACAGAAACAAGAGTTTAAAATCGATAATTTTGACGAAAAAGTAAATTATGGACTGGGGAGGCACAGTGAACGACGCCATGGATCTCTCCTCCCATTATCAATTAGGGGTCTCATTATTGGACCTTCGAATTGTGGGAAGACAAATGTGATGATTTCTTTACTAACTCACCCACTGGGATTGCGATTCGCGAATGTGTATGTTTATTCAAAATCTCTATATCAACCCAAATATGAGTATTTACGAGGAGTGTTGAAGCCGATTGAAGGATTGGGATTTTATACTTTTGGAAATGTCACGTCTGGAATAGTAGAACCATCAGAGGCTAAACCTGATTCGGTATTCATCTTTGATGATGTTATGTGTGAAAAGCAAGATGTTATTAGAGCATATTTTAGTATGGGGCGCCATAAAAATGTTGACTGTTTTTATCTAGCCCAAACATATTCCCGTGTTCCGAAGCAATTGATCAGAGATAATTCAAATTTCATTGTAACATTCAAACAGGATGACATGAATCTCAACCACATTTTTTCTGATCATGTATCGCCAGATATGACGTTTAAGCAGTTTCAAGATATGTGTGCAAAATGTTGGAATGACAAATATGGATTTCTAGTTATCGACAAAGATAGAGAACTACAAGAAGGTCGTTACCGTAAAGGGTTTGACAATTTCATATATCTCTGATGTTTTTTAGATATTTGGCTCAATCTGAAGTTGAACAGGTCAGTGATACGTTAGCATTCAAAACGTCAATACTATGGACGAACAAAAAAGCGATGAAATAGATTTGAAACGGAAATTAATTGAGGCAACAGAGGCAGTTCGAAAAAAATTTAATTACATTAAAAATAACCGCATAAGCGACCAAGTGGCGCTTTCAAAAATATATGAACCAATAATCGAACCACTGAAAACTATATCATCTAATACGTCCAAAATAAATCCTTTACCGGTGGTGAGCCACTCAAAAAAATTTACCAAATCCATAGAGAGTAGTACCCCGCTCCCAAAATTGAATTTTATGGAAAGTGATGACAAAGATGTGAAATTTAATGCTGAAGAAACATCGATAATGCATACACCATCATCCTCAATGGTAACCACAGACCCCGAATCACCAAAGGTAGCGGACAGTAATGGGGAAGTCTCCAGCCATATTAAAAAGTTGTTATCTGGAAATTCTTCATATGATACGATATTCGGTGTCCGGTTAGACCCCATTACGAATAAGCTAAAAATGGGCGATTCCAATGTAGACTTTATTGAAGGAAGAATTGTATTCAGTAAAGATGGTAGGACCATTGGTACTTACCAAGGCACATCCAACTTATACAAGTTGATATTCATGAAAGTACCTCCGGGAAATATGTCTGCTACTGAACTGAATACATATGGTGACATACTCAGATTAACAAAAGCAGCGTATAAAAATCACGACCAAGCACAGGGTTTATTGCCTAATAAATGGAAGAAATATCAAAAAATAATCAAGCCATTATTATCTGTAGACAACACATTGGAAAACCTTTCTATAGGAGGTGCTGGAATAATGAAAATACCATCCAGAAAACTATTTGGTGGAAACAAACCCATAAGTTACATTTATTGGAATAGCTTGGATGAATTAATCGACAGGCTTCGACTCCTTTGGAGTTCAAAAATGGCTGGACATACAGGGCATGATAATGAAATATTATCAATAATAGAAGAATTACGCGAAGAGGGTATAATCTACTGAATGTGTATGTATATTATTTCCTGAGTATGTGAATTCTGAAGATATTCCAACGATGAATAACACAATCGACAAATTTGGTCGTAGACGGGGTGGTGTGAAGGTGATTGTTGGAAGATCAGGAGTTGGATTCATCCTCACAGCAGATGGAAATTATAATATTCAGAATAAACGTCTGTGGAATATTGGTGAACCCTCCGACACGAAAGATGCTACCACTAAGGGCTATGTTGATGACCGCATAAAAGAGACTAAGGAGTTGACCCTGTCCGCTGTGCAAGAATCAGTATCATCAGTAATTCGTGAAGCGAGAGCATATTTTGATTCCAAAATTACTGAACTCAGATTTGTCATCGGCAAGAAGTCGGATAGCTCAATCGAGCAAATTTCCAAACTGGAGCAGTTAATCCATACTTTAGAAAAGCGAATCGTTAAAGTAGAACAGTCAACAACCAAGGCTCCACCTAAACACTGGAGGACTGGGCAATTAGCTTTACCGCCTTCCTGGGAACCGACTTCTGTAATAGAGAGTTGAAATGAGTACCGCTAAAAGGCAAGTTGTTGAGGAACTGCATAAGCCAGCTCGACGAAATTTTCCACGAAGGAAGACCATAATTAAAGGGTTTTCAGATTTATGGCAGATGGATCTGATGGAGATGCAGCCGTATGCAAAAGA
The DNA here is from genome assembly GCA_958298965.1 of Chrysolina haemoptera. Lineage (NCBI taxonomy): Eukaryota > Metazoa > Arthropoda > Insecta > Coleoptera > Chrysomelidae > Chrysolina > Chrysolina haemoptera. Next base: position 36,080,694 of record OY282586.1, on the reverse strand, counting down.
AAATAAAGGTTATAGATATATCCTCATCGTAATAAACTGTTATTCAAAGTTTGTATGGTCAAGACCGCTGAAAAATAAAACGGGAAAATCCGTTACCGCAGCAATGGAGAGTGTGTTGAAAGACGCAAAGTACACACCGAAGAACTTGCAATCCGACCAAGGCACTGAATTTTATAATACAAAATTTTCCTCGTTGATGGCGAAACATCTGATCAATCATTATTCGACATTCAGTACTAAAAAAGCGGCAATTGCGGAACGAGTTATTAGGACATTGAAAAGTTGGTTGTATAAAGAGTTTTCAGTTCAAGGGCATCACAAGTGGTTGAAAATTCTTCCGCACATAACGGATCAGTACAACAATAAAATTCATAGCAGCATTGGAATGAAGCCCGTTGAAGTGACATCATCCACGAAACTGAATTTGTATAAACACGCCAAAATACATGCGAAATATAAAAGAAGTAAATTCAAAATAGGAGACGTAGTTCGAATAAGCAAGTACAAGAGCATATTCGATAAAGGTTATACAGCAAATTTCACAACTGAACTTTTTAAAATTGTTAAGGTAAATAGTACAATGCCTGTAACCTATGAGCTTGAAGACATGGATAAGAAACCAATAAAGGGCTGTTTTTATGAAATGGAGTTGAGTAAAACGAAGCAGCCCGACATTTACTTGGTGGAAAAAATTTTGAGGAGGAATCATGGGAAAGTAATGGTGAAATGGCTTGGGTTTCCCAACGACAAAAACTCATGGATTGATGAAAGTTCGATCGTATAATTGAATATCTGTATTTTTTCATCAAGTAGCCATAAACTGATATTAATTCGATATGTGAATTTTATGAGTTATATATTTATAGTGAAATCGTTGATATAATGTTTCTCTCATTACTATAAATGAATAAAAAATTAACAATACTTGGTGCAATTTTTTATTTTTCGTTAGTCATACAAAGTGTTTATTGATGTTCAATCACTTCATAAATGTATCTCCTTATTGGAACCACATGGGTTTTCCTCAACTCTTCCCGCTCGGCTCTCTGATCTTCGTTCAAACACCAGCATTTGAGCAGATGGTCTATTCTGTCTTTGAAAAAAAACCCGACACATTCACATAATGTCAACCCCATTCGACACTGTTCGCATAGGTTTTTCCAACAGTCTGTTTGGTAGCTGTCACAATTCGTACATCGCTGGAAATCCAAGGTCGCCTCTGCTCTGCAATCCCTACAGTCTTCTCTAATAATACCAAAGTTTGTGGTGTCCATTCTTTCACCACACTTTCGGCATTCCGTCCATAAACCGAACCGTTTTGTTCCTTTTTTTGGAGTCTTCGGAGGGTTTATTCTTTCACACTCTTGACACAATCCAGTGCAGGTATTGATAAAACTCGGTGGCCATGCAATGTCACAGTTATGACATGACAAATTTTTATCAATCACTAATGGATACACTGCAATTTTTGGCTTAGAATCCCACTCTCTTGATGTCGACATATCTAGAAATGATGAAACTTGTGTGTTATAAAGAATCGCATAGAATGATCCACCTCATTCAGCGACCCTCATTATATACAATCCGATATACCCTCCACCTAGGTATCCTCCGAAGGCCTTGAAGTCCAGTGACCTTCATGTTGAGTGACTTTCAAATGACATTCGAGCACTGAATGACCTTCGAATATGGAGTGACCTTCGAATATGTAGTGACCTTCGAATATGGAGTGACCTTCGAATATGGAGTGACCTTCGAATATGTAGTGACCTTCGAATATGTAGTGACCTTCGAACACCAAACGACCTTCGCATCTCAAACGACCTTCGAGCAACGGGTGACCTTCGAATTTGAAATGACCTTCATCCCCTCACAGTATTGGAAAACCATATAAGGAGAGGACGAATACCACCTCTGCATCAGTTTCATTGAAATATCAGAGTAGTTCGTATTGAAATGGCAGCTCAACAAAATGATAGAATGAGTGTGTTACGAGACCTAGTGGCTATCGATATAAATCATGTCGAAGAAGATGCAGAAGTGGACGATGACATAGCTGAAGAAGTTGCAGCAGTGGACGATATAGCTGAAGAAGTTGCAGCAGTGGAAGTTGTTGAAGAAGCAGATGTTGCGGCAGAAGGAGCTATTGCAGTTGCCGCTAACGATGATGATGGTTCTAGCGAGGATGAAGGGATGTACGAAGATGGCCCTGATGTAGATGGTGAATATAGGTGCGTGTTCAAAAATATAAACAGTGTGAGGGATGTCGGTAGAAATATGTATTGTTCGATAATTTCATGCTGGATGGTAGTAACAACCACCGAGGATCGTAAGGTTCTATGCCACAAGTGCTTCATGCTGTACAGTGAATTAGTCGATAGTGGACATTATAACAATGTAGATCTGCATTATAAAACGGACTTCAATAATATTCCCGATTACGACTGTGTGGCTTGTGGAATGACTGTTTGTCAAGTGCGCCTAATTGACACTTGCCTGTTTTGCAATACAAGTTTTAAAAAAATATAATTTTACAGAGCGACTGCAAATTTCCGAATACTGGAATATGGCCCTGCAGACAGTTCCAGTGATGTGCATCGGTGTGGAAGTGTTGCTCGTGTTTCTGTTCAGGAATACGAACCGCCGGATGACATAAGCGATTGTTCAACAATTGAATTGGACTGGGAAAATTTACCAGATCAAAGCCATTGGTGGTGTCCGGCGCAATTGTCTGAAGTAGATGGCGGGGAAGAGGTTATCCGAATGGAAGAGGCATGCGATTGGACTTTTAGACTTTGAGTCGGGGTGTTTATATTAGATTTGTATAACGTATAGCATAATAATAGGGAAAAAAAGACTGAAATATATATTTTAAATGAAAATATGTTTCATTCATTTGATGATCGATAGCTCTATAGTGAATAATAGCTCAAAAAAATTATTCAAGTGGTATAAATACTACTAGCGTGTACATTTCAAAGAAACTGTGTTTGGAAATGTCTGATGTCACTAACTAAACATGTGAGATTTTTTTAAATACTCTGAAATTTCTTATATCTATTGCAACATATTTTCAGACACACATATAAAACATATTCGCTTTCCTGGGTGTATTTCAGCTTCAAAATATACTTTCAAATAGTGAGATATATATTTTCTAATAAAAAAGTGTATGTAATATATTAAAATGAAAGTGGCATGCCCATCTGTGCATCAAAATGTTTAATGAAAAACTAGTGCGCATCCATTATTTCTAGCTATAGTTGGTATTTAACCAAAACTCGTTGTGATGTATATGAATTGTATCAAAATATAACCAAAACCTTCAACTGCGCATACATTTTTACCCCACATTTTGAAATAGCTCCATTTTGGTTTAATGCGCAAACGGGAGCTTACAGAAATGCGTAGTAATGAAAATTCATTTTTCGAACACTCCCCTGTTGTTAAAAATGCTCTCATATACACTTCATATCTTTCTTGAGTATTTTAGTTGGTTGGAGAGGGAATATTTCTTTGAAAATTGTGATATTTTTATCAGCAGCCATGTAATATAATACATAACGGAAGTAGTGAATCCAACTGCGCACCTATATATTCAATAAAAAACCTATGCGCATCCAGTTTTCTAGTCTGGAGAACATTTTCAGTGCATATATGACAGAGAATCATAGACATGTATGGTAGCATGGTTAATGCCACCCACTGCGCATAACTTTTCTCTGTCACTTTCCTAAAAGTTCCGTTTTGGTCGCATACCTAAACCAGTTACCTGACTTGTGCGCAGTTGATTTCCCCTCCCCCCCCACACCCCCCCCTAATTAGTTAATTCATTTTAATAATTACAATAATTAAAAACCAATTATGTATACAAATACGATATGAATATATACCCCCTCCCCCCTTCTACTTTAAAAAAACACAAACCTTTATTTACACTCTAATACAAATACGAACACACTCAACTAACATGTACTTAAAATTTAATCTATCCTATGAAAAATATACATTCAAATATTATTAAATAATTTTGTATCAAATATCTTAATTATAATATATATATATATATATATATATAATACAATCATCGAGGGAATTGGGATCGGAAAAAAGGATCATATTCACACGCAAACACACCTATACACACACGCACATATTCATTTCTCCATAAAAACTTTAACCTTCTCCTGCAGCAATTTAAGTCGTCTGCTCTCTCGATTGAGCGAGAGCTGCGACTTAATTGCTTTGGCCTTCAGCGTTGGCAAACTTTGCCTAAGCTGATTACTGTCACCCATAATTCGTTGCTGGCGTCCGTCGAGCTCTTCCAATTGTCGTTTCAACTCCTCCTTTCGATTTTTTATTTCTTCGAGCTCCGTATCGTACGCCAGCAACGATTTCTGAGCGTCAGAGACCTTTGCAGCAGCTTCTCGATGTTCTAGATATGCTCGGGCTTTTTTGTTAACAAAATCCGAAAAAACATCTACAATTTTCTTATGTTGTTCTTCCGCATTTTGTGACCAAACACTGCCATCACTTCTACCACTTCCCAAAATTGGTGATACCGATGAACTTCTACCAGAAAACACTTCAGAATGATCTACCGATCGATTCGGAGAAGTGAAACCAACGGATTGCTTTGCTGAGACGGGACTTGCAGGTGACCCACTGGACACCGAAAATTCGTTGGAACCGGCTCCGTCATTTTTTGAGGCAGATTCCTGTTTTTTGGGAGAGTTAGCCGGGGCCGATGATTGCACTACCTCTCTTCCCAAAATTACCGGTGACGGTGAACTATCTTCGGAAGATAGAACTACCGTTGGAATCGGACTACCGACGGATTGTTTCGATGCCAGAGGTCTTGTGAGTAGTCCTCTCAGCAACGGAAATTCGTTGGACTCAACTTCGTCACTTTTTGTGGTAGACATCCTTTGTTTTTTGGGGGAGTTTACCGGTGTCAATTCTTTCCTTTTGGAAGACTTATTCAACGATGGAGGACCCGCTTCATCGTTGCTTATGTCTTCACATAAGGGGGCATATGGTAACAGAGGTGGAGTGAAGCCCTTGATGTCCGCGAAATATTTTTCCATTTCTACATCTCCGAATTCTTGCATATCTGCCACCGATAAGCTGGAATAATGGAAACTCGGTATGTCTGTGCTGTGAATTTGTTCAAAATCCAAATATTTCGATATGTCGGTTGCTGTTTGTTCGGGTTTCTGTATCCTAACATCACTTAATATATTTATTTTTTGAGTCGAACAACCAGCAACCGAATCTTTATTTTTATCATCAACCGCGTCTCTAGTCTTTTCGTTAACCGCATCTTTATTTTTTTCAATATTAATTGTACTAAGATATGCTAACGTTGCCAGCATACTAACAACCGACTTTCCACTATCCTGAGAATTGGGACTTTTATTACCTTTCATTTCGGTTATCCAATCACACCACTCTTTCACAATATCAATAAAAGCACGACTCACAACTTTACCAGTGGGAAGAACAGGGTACAATGATGCATCATGCCACCCTCTAGTTTGAGTAACCTCGCACATCCCCTACTCCGAAATTGTACAGAGCCTGCGCACAGGTAGAGATATTGAAAAGAGACCACTACAAGGCCAAATTCTTTTGGGTCACCTTCATACACCCTGATCGTTCAAAGCAAAGGAATGCGGTACAGGTACCCACGCCTCGCTACCTGCTGCTAGACAAAATAAGGAATGCGGCATAAACTCGCATTCTTCAAGACTAGACCACTCAAACACAGTATGGTCGATAAGGACCTAAGGAATGTACATCGGTACAGTTTTTTCAAAACGTTGACTACAACGAGACGAAAGAATGTTATTTATAATGTCTATTCAGTCTATACATACACGTTAAAATTGAAAATATCTATTCATTCAATATGTGGATGCTATACAATATATTTTGAATATTTTTATGCTACACTATGAAATTAACATATATGAGTAGAAACAATTCGGAAATGTAATTTCAATATCGAATATTCATGCTTCGAAAATTGTGTTTTTTTTTTCTTTCGATATGAGATATTTCTGGATTATTCTCCAACATATAAGTGGAACCGTTTTTCAGTACCTTCTATGTCAAAATATAGGTTGGCATAAAAAAAAGGAATTCAAATATATGATATGAAACGTATCAAATTATTGGTTCAAATATTCGTGAAAACAGTTTCATAGCCAATTGTAGATGAATATTCCTTTTTCACGCTATCGGATGAATAATATAAAATTTGTTGAATGATAATTAAGGATTTGCGTTCGCTTACTTCGACTTATTCTGCTTCCAGTAATGAAATCAGCAAATCCAAATTGTTGACAGGTTGTGAATTATTATGAATCGCAGATTCCATAATGTTTGAACACCATAACAGATTTTGTTCGGGGTCCGTTTGATAAAATTCAATATCGTTGTGGCCCCACGGCAATGTTTTTGTGGTATTGGGTATAATGAACCGCTTGTCGTCATGGTGTGACAAAGCGACTTTATTTTTCATTTCAGTAAATATGTCGTGGGTATCACTTTTGAAACTATTCATTTTTCTAAGTATGGAACCACCCTTCTCAACAATATTTTTATAGTCACTTTCGTGCAATTGTTTGATAATGACTGACTTTTTGACGCCTTTGGCTTTCTTCAATTCATTTTTAACGGACTGAACAAAGTAAGCTTTGGCCCCAGTACCATAAAAACTGATAATGGGGTCATTGGGAAATTCATCTTTCATATTCCCCAGAATGGGTTTTGTAACAGGAATGCCAAAATCGTTTCCGATGTTATAATTGGAGGTATCGAATCTTTCTATATTTTCGATCATGAATTCGTAAAAGTTTTTATTTGCTATTTTCAATATAAAAGAATCTGTATCTGTGTACAGTAGTGAAGCGTCATTTCCAAAATTACTTTTTATGCATTTGTAGTAAAAATCGTACATTACTGTTTTTGATAAATCCAATATACTAAATCCCAAATAAAGTGGTTTATCGTAACACACTCTTACTTTTCCCATATGAATAGCGACAAAATTTTCTGTAAATATTGAACATGTTTTGAAATTTGGGTTGGAAATCAGACAATTAGCCCCCAATGACCTTTTTATATTCTCCCAATGAGTAACCAGTTTAATTTCCCTTCTATTTTCCACATTTTCCAGAGTTTTTCCATACACGGCATTGTTCATTAACTTGAAAAATTGTTTTTCGAATTTATTCAAAGCTTTATTACGCATTTTTGTATTCAAATCGATATATTTCTTAAGCCATGACGATTGCCGAAATTTCAAAACCCTATGTGTTTTCATAACCATCAATCCGTTTTCTATAGCTTGTTTAAGAGTTCTATAATGAACGATATAGTTTTTTTTATCTGATAAGTTCGGTATCAACTTGCAAATATTGGATTTTGAACCTGGTGGAATTATACTTTCGACTAGGAAAGGTAAATCCGAATGAGAATCATGTAATTCTTCTGGATAATGAATGTCCACTTCAAAAACATAACCAAAAGGAGAATCAGCAGAAATACTCATCACATCCAAATCCTGTATTTCACTGGGTGTCAACCAGGTGAATCCACCAATGGGCAAAGGTTCAGACATGCTATGACCATACAAATTTGTTGCATCCAAATACGATATGTAAGATACGTCTTTTTTGGCATCGTAGTTAGGTAGATATTCATTGTTTGCGACATGCATTCGGTCACTACATTGACTTATTCCACCACGTATACCTTTCTTGAAAAAATGTATCATGTCAATATCAGTCAAAAGCTCCAATTCAACTTTTGTGTATCTCAACATAGCGTCCCAAGATAAACCTGGGGCGGTATAATATTGGGCAGGATCCAATTTATAAGTGTTCAAACAAATCCTCCGAAAATTCTCGAATGTATCAGTTAACAGTAAAACATCCGATTTCAAGTACAGATCTGAATATTCTCCCAAACTTCGACATTCAAATAAATTCCATACCCGTTGTGCCCTATCATAGCATTCATCTGAAATTTGTTCGTCATTTAAGTTATCATAAAATTCTTCTTTCGATGGTAGATGTGTGATATCTAATTTTTCCATACAATCTACGAAACTGTATGGAAATACACCTTTCTGTTTCATCAACTGAAACTTTTCGACATCCGGAAAAAACTTTTTAGTGTCTATGAATTGATCTTCTACTAAATTTGCACCGAGATTCTGAAGTGACTCCGAAAGAAATTTATAGCTATCAATGAACCTTAATTTCATGAAATTATTCTTCAATTTTCCATCTTTACCCAAATAGCTGTGTGTGAAAAGATGTTTGGTGAATGAAATGTATTTTTCTTTGGTTTGTGGAATGACATCAACTCGATCGCCCTTGTCGAATAATTCCTTGATGAATAAGTGGCAATCATATCCGCTCATATTATGACAAATAATTGGTATAAAATTTGGAAGTTTGAAATTCAAATTACATTTAGAATGAGCTGCACCAAATCTCTTTTTTCCGGTCAGGTGACAATGATCTCTCACTTTGACATCACCATCTTCGAATATATTATCACATATGCCACAAGTCTTTGCATCAGAAAATTCTTTTACTTCTGTCTCAGATAATTGACCCATTGGAACAACATTTTTTAGATGTTTATGATATATATTCTTTAAATCGTTTTGAATATTTGAGACGAATACTTTTGCAGTATCGACCCCTCGATACGAAACAAATTTGTCGAATTTTTCATTGAAAGAACATTTTATGTAGTATGCAAACGAGTATGGTTCATGAATGTGAGTTCGGTTGGTGTAAGAGCAATCTGGATTCGGTTGACAAGAATCAATTGGTTTCAGAATTGACTCAAAATCTGCATAAACGACAAACGGAACTTTCATCTGCTTTTCGATATTCACAAATTTCAATATATTTTCAGGAATGTATTTACCGAACTTGTCGATTTTCAATTTTTCAGAAGGTGTGGTTGTACACACATGATTGCAGTCATTTAATTGATGCTGGGTCAATGATTTTCCGTTAGCAAAATATAATAAACAACCATCACAAAAATATTTTTTATGACCATTGGCAGAAATTTGGCTTGAAACTAATTTTGACAAATCCTTAATCCAACAATAATGATTTTTTCCCGTTTCATCACTGATAAGTAAAAGATTAACATGCCTGGTGAGTCGTTGTCGTGAATAATGTAGTGGACCTACAACTTCATATTTCATTTTAGATTCCTCAAATTTTTTTTCCAACCCATATACATTTATAGAGCAATCATTGGCAACTTCGAATATTGAAATTCCACTTAATTTCATCGGAAAATCTATACCTGATACATTCAGCACTGATTGAAAGGGTGGATAAGAAGACACTTCGGAAACCCTACGATCCGCCGGGTAAAGTGCTGATACCACAGCCCATGCAAAACAATAGTTATCCTCATTTCGCACATTCACCACACCTTTTTTCGACTCGATATAATCTGGCAGCTTTATATAGGAACACGCACCAAGAGGGCTATACTTGTTCACATTCATTTCTGTGAACATGATTTTCTTCAGGCTCCATCCTGCAATAGAAATGATTTTACATTCAAGGTATGAATATTGATTTTTGGGCAATTTATATACCTGAGTCACTATCTTCGAATTCTGTACTTTGTGCCGTTATTGTGTCGATGAATTCATCCAAAACAGCATTAAGATCCATGGACTGGTCAACTATCTGGTTCGGAGAATTGAAACACTTTACCTCGGATAATTCCTGGGTCTGCAGAATATGTGAGCTGAATAGTTCCATATTTACTTTCACCGCACTATGTATCTTCAACACACCTTGCAATAATGAAATCATTTTCTGTTTGTATGCATCAAAAAATGTTTTGTAATCCATATAGTTACTACCGCTCCCAATCCTATAGCTAACTATTCTACATTTGAAAGCACTTTTGATAATTTGCACGTCTTCACCCAATTGAATGCAAGAATTGGATCTGTGTTCGAGTGTTCTTCGATGTGAAACCATCTGACCCATTGGAACTGGTTTATTACAACAATCACAGAACTGCATATCGTTTTGCGATATGGGGCTCAATTTAGACCGTTTACTAGGTGGCTCACCTGTCACCGCTGTACAGGATTGCACTTGATGGCGATGTAGATTATCACTGCGAGTAAAACTTTTTCCACAATTGCAAGTATACATTTTGCTCGATTATCGGCTATTCAGAAGGAACATGAGGTCTGAAACTCGTGTTTCTTTTTATATTAGTGGTTGAGGTGGAAGAGAGGGGATAAGTTCACTTGCCCTCAAGGACATTTGTATTCATGGCTTCCTTTAGTTACATGTCAAGGTTACCATTCCCCAGGGTCATCGAAACTCTCAAGGTCACCAACCCTCAAGGTCACTAACCACCAAGGTCACTAACCACCAAGGTCACCATCCCTCAAGGTCACCAACCCTCAAGGTCACCAACCCTCAAGGTCACCAACCCTCAAGGTCACCAACCCTCAAGGTCACAAATCGTCAAGGTCTCCAACTCTCAAGATCACCAACTTTCAAGGTCATTCACTGGGCAAGTGAACCTCTGAAGGCTATTCTCCAAGGTCACTCTCAAGGTCAGTGGTGGGGGGAGGTCCAGGATTGGCATAAACCCCCTACTGTTCGACGCCAAATTAACGTCTTACTTGGGATTTCAGAATACTATCTACCCAAAACTAAGTATTAAAACAGAAACTATACAGAACACCGTAAATATTTTCCTGCAACAAAAAGTATTTGTATAATTACTCACTATTGTTTTGAAACTTTTTTCTCTGGTGAACGGGCTCCAAGAATATTTAATCATCCGTCGATTTTGATATCCACCTAGAAAATGGTACATAAAATCACCTTCATCCCATGATTCCTGGTTTAAAATACGTTATAGTTTTACGATTTCTTCTACTATTCTTTTCGAAAAGTCAACCTTCAACATTAATTTTCATGTAGGAATGCGACCCAACATATTTGTGGAGATGACTTAAAGCCTTATTCTTACATACACATTCAGTCCAATTAGTGGTATAAAATTCTTCAACAACTTATCAATTTTGAAAATGCCTAGTCGCTTGAAGCAAATGCGAGGAAAAATATCAAATTAATTTTTTATTCCACCCAAAATTAGAAAGCTTGTTTCAAAGTACTTTGTTGCATACTTTAGTATTTATCCGCGCACTTACCAACTGAAAACAGTTGATACGTCAAGAAATACTTCGACCACGCCACTCAAGATGACTGCCGAAATTGCAGCTGAAACGTTTGGAGACCTGAAAACCAACAAAAACATTGACGCCAGCCTTTGAAGCCTACATTCCTATATAAGAAATATTTTACCCACTTAAATACAGTGCAAGGTGATCAGTTCAATTAAGATTCAATTATTATTATGAAATATGAAAGTTTAAACTATATTGTACTACTATATTATACTAAGGCAAATCATCATCAGTCATAGCAATACATTTTTTGAACGATATGCGGTATATATTTTATTATCAATTGATTATTTATATACTCTGCCCTTTTTGGAGCTGTTCCACAGTGTTGTAATATTTTATCTCAATTCGTCTTGAAAAAGTAAAAAGCTATGTCAATATCAATAGCAACAAGTAATATTTTTAATTTCATATAACTAAATATTTATTCAGTTTGCAGGGTAATCCATTTACCACCACAACCGAATGCATTACTCAAACCATTAATACATGACCCATATCCAATGCGAAGTAGAACAATCATCACGAAAGAGCAGACCGAAATTTTGAAAAAAGTTTACCAGATGAGCCCTTTTCCAGATACACAAATCAAAAAGAAATTGGAGGACGATTTAAGACTTCCCTACAAGGTTATATCAACTTGGTTTCAGAACAGACGGAAACGGACTGAATGAATTCCCAGAGAAGTACTGTTTTTGTGATTTTTGTGTAATATAAAATATCTCGGATATTTACGTACCGCGATTCCAGGTGGTTCTGGTTATTAAATGCGATTTTTAGAAGTAACTAAATAATGTTTTTTTTGTTCCTTATGCCACATTAATTCAATCAATGGTTAATTTTTAAAGCAACATTGAATCATGGAGATTCAATCATTCAGGAAAATTGGAAAAGCTCACCGCGGCTGGGAAGCGAACCTGAGACCTCATGGTCACCAGCCAATACGCTAATCCCCGCCCCAATTATGTTATTGTTTATCATTTTGATTCGACCCTAACTATTGGTTGTGTCCTTTGTTGACATGTAGAGGCTGGTTACGTTGTCCCGTCCTCTTAGTTGCTTTACAAGAGTCACTTGTTTGCTCCTTGTTCATGTTGTTATAGATTGCACAAATTTACCACCAGATTAAAGCATGGTTTCGTCCGTTTCTAAGTTACTTAAGCCTAATTTACACTGTCGTACACTTCTATTCTCAATATCCAGTGGGGTTTCAACAACACGACCTACTCTGTGTTTAACTATATTAGCATTAATAAAAATGACATTGGGTGGTCCTGAAATATTTTATTTGTGAGAAAATATAGCTATTGAAGGGGGCACAACTTGTGTCGAAACGGTAATCTCAGGGTGCTTTAGTTTTGTTTGTGGGTTCTTGAGAACTTTTGTGAAATTCTGATGATCCTATTATACAGGGTGACCCAGGGTTGATCCGCCAAACGATCAGTATCGATTTTTTAGGTGAAAATAAGACATTTTCTTCAAATGAGCATGTGTCCCAACTTGCTTCGTTTCCGAGATACAAAGTGTGCGAACAATTGATTCAACAAGAACAATGTATGATGTCGGACAAAGTCCTAAAAAGAGTGCGTCTTGTTTTTGAGTTTTGGATGTTATGGTTCATTGGGTGAGCCAGGATAACTCTACTGGTATCCGACCTATCCTTGCGTTAATAAGTGGTAAACAAACCGTGAAACATGTCATGTCATGTCATGTAATATTCAATTCCTAATTGTAATTAGCAATTGTGTCCACTTGAAGAAAAATTGCACAAATTGATGTCAAATGTAATTCTTTGTTCGTAGGGGGTAGTAATTGTTTTCTGACTGATATTTGCCTCAAATTTCCCACTTTGTGGGATAGTGTGGAGAAATGTGGAATTCGAATTTGTCGAAATTTTTCGTTTCATTTAACAAGAACAATATTTGAATGACAAAAAATCAAAAAGCAGTTATGTAATTATTTTTTTGTAATTTCGTTTCAATATGGCGACTTTTTATTTACATTTTGAATGTCAAAATGACAGTCATATTTGCACAAGTATGAATATATGAGATTTCAGATTTATTCCGTAATACATTCAAAATTACCTTTTTGCGGCAGCTTATTAGCATCATTTTCGGTACCCATCAAAATCACTCCTTGTGTTTTTCTCAGATTCTGGGAACATAAATAAGCAAAAACTATTGATTTCGGCAGTCTGACAGATTGTCAACTTAATGTTAGATTCTGGGAGTGTCTTCGCTACCGTCTACCCGGCAACATAATCTGAACCATCATTCGTGACTCGTGTTATGCAATTCAATATAAATGTAGCTATTCCCCTTTGTTTGTATTCAGTGTAATTTATCAAATTATTTGACAGAAGATTCCTATGAAATTACAGAAAGACTTGTATATAACAAATGCTTAATATTGAGAGTTTATTTTTATACTTCTGACACCTGAAGTTCATATGCAAAAAAGTGTTCATTGATATTGGTTGTTTTGATTTGTTTGAGTATGAAACAGTATTTTCTCCCAGTGCCTTCAAACTCTGGTATGTGATTGACCAATCTCCATTGCTCTAACAGTGCGTGGAAATGAGCCATGGTTCACTGTGATCACCATTCACACAACTCACAACAGCATAATTACGGCACACGTCCACATACAACTATTAACTCAAATGCTGGAATTAGAATGATGCCAGTTTCGCGGTAACTTTGAAAATCAAACAATTAGGTGAAAATCAACAATTAGATGAATACGTTACATTTCCGTAAGAACATCAAGTTCTACTGCAAATGAATTGTGGTGTTATTCCTGTAACACTAGTTTCTGTTGTAATGATATACTTTTCAGACAACCAAAGTTGATACATATGATAGCAAACTTTTCCAGCGCTACTAACCTGGCATTATACAAAGTAGTTATCTGATGTTCGAACTACTTGCTGTATGTAAACAATATTCTACAATTTCGTGCATTCAGAATTTTCATTTTCTATAGACAAAATGATTTTTTTTTCAAATGTAGGTATTTATTTTCTTATCTTATCTTAATCGAAAAAAAAAGTCAAGAAAACGTTTTACTCGAACCATTTTTTCCCGTGGACAGAAACTTGAGTTTTTTCAAATTCCACAAGCAAGGAATCTAGAAATGAGCCATAATATAGAGGTATTGGAGCGATAAATGAAGTGGGAAGTGGAAGATGAAAAAAAAATGGGATATATTGAATTTTTAAATTTTCAAATTTTGTTTGGTTTTTACTGATCAGAGGTCTACAGCCTGTGCAAGCCGCGCTGTCATGCTTGAGTTATCTAATACAATATGTTCTTATCCATTACTTAAAAAAATGCAAAGTGGCAACATTGCTCTTGAATTATTCAATAACTAATTGTCAGAACATCAGAACTGACATTTTCTTTTTATTGTACATTGAAATCCAGGATAAACAGAAGATATTCCTGAATGGTTTGGATGTTGAAATTTTATGAAAATATTTCTTTTTTGTAGACCTAAAAGTGTGCAAAATCGTATGACCCGTTGGCAGTTGGCCAAGAAATAAAATTTTGCTTCGAAAACGAAAATTCTTGCCATTTGTTGTTACATATAGCAACCCATTTTCTTGATCACTTCAAATTCGTTAACAACGAACCGTTCGTTGGGAAGCTGGTTCTCAACAAAATCTACAACTGATTCGAAAAGAAACAACAATTCTAGTTGGTTGACACATGATATATGTTAGTATCTAAGTAAAATTATTTATTCATGAATGATGTTTCAGGAAGAAGATACTATTGCCACTGTGGACGAAATTACAAGAATCCGGAGAGTCTGTCCAGACACCGAGGGGAGTGTGGAAGAGAAAAGAAATTCCATTGCCTCCAGTGCAAATACAGAGCTCATCGAATTGATAATCTGCGTCGACATTTGATTACACATTACTTGACAGGCAATGAAAGTACCGGAGATGAGGATAAATTCAACAATGAATTACGTTTCATAATAGAAACTGCCAGAGGACGTAAAACGACAATATGAACATTATTTTTCATTAAATATTTTGTATTTCATTGTATGCTCGCACAGTATTCTGTTCACACTGGGTTCCACTTAATTTCAGAGATATTGCTCAATAAAACTTACATTTTTCTCTATATTTTTATATGAAACATGGTAGATCACTTGGTGATCCCTGGAATATGATTATTCTTTTAAATGCTAAAACACTTAAATCAAATCCTGACATGTTATTCCGTGTATTTCAACTTTTCACAGTCTGAGAAAGAAAAATATTTAATACAAGGAAATAGGTACAAGTAAATGGATGCAAGCGGCTTCTTTTAACTTTCACTTTTCTTGGTTTGAGTCTGTCACTGAAATTTGTATGTCATTCCAATCCACCATATGATGATTTTTTGATGATATTCATGTTCTTATGCCAACAAACGATTTTCCTCACAAAATCAAACTTTCAGTCAAACCTACTTACTTTTTCAGCTATACAGGAGCGACTGCCACATTAAAAACATACAAAATCATCTCAAATTATTGTTAACTTCACTGTAAAAATTATTCGAAAACTAGAACCTTCCCAAAACACCAAAACTACGTCACTTTCACTCGATGCACGTTTCACTAACGAAGTTGGCCTTTTCAAGAGCTATACGTTTACTACTATTTAATAAATTTTACTAACAAATGTCAAACATCGACAAGGGAACTGAAGAAAAAGTAAATTACGATATTGTCATGTTTCATCAAACTCCAGCATTTGAAATGACATTTTTGGCAGGAATAATAGGTTTTTTTTAAAGAATTTGGGCGCCTATATAATTGATAATTATAATGGAAAATTAAAATCATACTAATAACACTATATAAACTCTGATTCAACCGAAGTTAAAATGACACAACCTAAGCTGAACTAACTTCGCTATCCAAGTTGAAAGTTATTGATTTCGTGCACAATTGACAGACCCTGGAGGTAAAACAAATTCAAAAAGAAGAAGAAATAACTTCACTTTTCCATATCGCTTCGTTTTCTGTTCTCCTATTTTTGAAATTTATGATTATTTTACTAAAAAGTGTTTTCATTTAAGACCCTGAAAAACGTTTCAGTATAAATAAAGCAAAAGAGTGGGGTTAGGTGGGTTGTCATTTTCATACCAAACCCGTGGCCTTCATAGCAAGTCGTACCAAAGTTGATGAAAAACAACAAAAAGTAAACCCTGAGTTTTCAACAGAACAACAATACAGCCCTCAATACGAGAGTGCGAAAACTATATAAAAGTAAAAATTTGTTGAGCAAAAATCTCTCGAGGAACGGACGGTATTGCTTTGTAAAGCAAGGCAAGAGGATAGTTACCATCTTAAATGGAGGAATGAATTATTCTCATTTTAGATTTGAGGTTATATCGCTAACTGTCTCTTCAGAACTATTTCGGCCTTCAGGGTGATAGATTTATTTGTATGTAATACATAATTCAACTATGAATATGTGGTGATTCAGAGAAACCTAACAAAACATACTCGTAACAGTAACAACGCAGGCTGATAGGTTTCAGTCATGTAACCACCCAAACAGGTGCGAAAAAATGCTTCGTTACATTCAACCTCAACATTGAAACTTGAATATTTCTGGATTTCCTTGTATGTCGTTATTCAGCAGAAGGAGGTTTGGCAATACTCAATCGGCGTTCTTTATTCTCTCTCATGTTCGGTTTATTCTTAGATTTTATAGGTCGAGAGAGTCTCATTAGTGATCCTTCCATGCAGTAGGTATATGACAGTGGTTCTTATGTTTCAGAGCGCTGGATGTCATGAAGATTACGTTTGAAGAGTGAGCAGATTGAGACGGGGTGTTGAGGTTGTAAAATTGTACGGTAGAGCTAGTGGATTAGAATGTTACCGTTTGGAGATATTTGCCTTGAAATTGAAGTAAAATGGGATATAAAACGAAACCAAAAAACCGAAAACGAAACCGATCGGCTGGACGATTGAACGATTTGGAGTCCACTGAAATCAGTACAAGCCTAAGGTTTACCGGAATCAAAAACCGAACCGAAAAAGAAGTTGAATACAGTGATTTGACTTACGAGAACATGGCATTGCATGGTGAAATGTAAAGGCTACGTCACTCAGGACAGTTAACGGAGTGCATGGCGTTGCAAGTTGAAAGTCACCCATATTTTATCATATATACTTATAGGTTAGGTTGGCCGAGTGGTCTAAATCGTCATATTCACGCCCTGGTTCCCAAAGGCGAGCGTGAATTCGTATCCCACACGTAATATCTTTTTTAAGTTCCATTGGATATTTTTGGGCTACGTCACTTCCGACAGTTGACGGAATGCATGGCAGTGCACATTATGTCTTTTGAATATATGGCATTGCACGTTGAAGTGTGAATGCTACGTCACTTATGAAAGTTGACAGAATGTATGACATCGCACGGTGAAAGTATGTTCTACTTCTCTTTTAACTCTAACGAAATTTCGTCTAGAAAACATATTTTTTTCTAACACAATGATGAGACACTGTTTATACACTGTTTATGATTTTTTGTTACGACCAACCGCCATGTTTTTTCTTCGACGATGTATTTTCAAATTCTCTATATTTGCTTTCCTGCTATGTTTCCCCACATCCCTAACCCCGATGATTGATTTCACAACCGACAACGCCCCGTCCCTAACCCTAATGCCTAATTTCACAACTGGCAACACCCCGTCTCAATCTGCTTACTCTTCAAACTGAAATTGGATGAAAAAAAGGTATGTATTTCGTGCAGAAATTTATTTATAAAATCATAGCAAAGCGCTTTCGACTATAAAGTCATCATCAGTGCGTACTCGTCAGGTGTACAAGAGCCATACCATAAAAATATCATGTGTCCATAGGACCATGTAACAATTTAAAACGGGACATCATATGATTAACATTTTAAAAAATCCTTTGAATGAAATTGACAATTTCATTCATATTTCATTTAGTTTGACAGTATACTAAGTTCAGCAGACATGTGTTACTCTGCCTGTTGAAACTTTTATCAAACTCAGTCCTGGAATAAGGATTTTTTTAAATGTTAATCATATGATGTCCCGTTAAACTTACTTACCGTTTTTTACTCGATCCTAGCATTTTTTAGCATGCATGATTAAAAGAATAATTTCCAGCTAATAACTGACATTTATATAAAAATGAAATGAGGCGTCGGTAAATGAATTACTTATCGACGCTCTTTGCCTAGCAACCAGTATTATGAAGACGTCGGTAAGTATTACTTGGCCTAGCCATCATTAAAAAACTGACCGTTTTGACAACAGATAACGTATGTAACCAAGAAAACTGGATCGTTCAAAAATGACAGTGATAGATGTAATTCACTATACGAAGTGTCAAACTATAACGTCAACTTCAATAAATCCATTATGAAATCTGATTATGTTTATGTTCAAGAGTTGTAATTAGCCTCATTACAATACTCTCAACAATCTCATAATGTTGACTTTACAATCGGTAGTATAGGTATGAATATTGGAACGTTATGGTTCTGTCCATTTTTGTCTGTCATAGCTATGACTGATAAAATTCTCACTGTGTTTTTCTTCGGAGAATGTTTTTACGATTTGCGATGTCAACTATGGAAATTCTGGCAGGGAATATAAATTTACAATGGACTGTTCACATGCAGGTTTTGAGAAAAAGACAAAGAAACATCTGAATTATTCTTCACAAGAATACATATTTTCAAAACAACCCATTGCGAAACAGCGGAAAGTCTTCTTCTGTCAGAAACTTGGAAGCTTCTTCTTTAACTTCGACAAGAGAGGAGAGTAGAAATAAGCCACAGTACTGCAGTACAATAGAAGCAAAACGCCATCTTCGTTTACAACCCACTAACCCTTCCTTCAAAAGATGGTTTTCGTTCTTAACAATTTCCAATTGACTCGAATAGAAATAACATTTCTTCTTGCTTCACTTATTATATTCATTAGTACTGAATATTACTTTTTCATGAGTCCTGTTTCAGGAAGAAGATATTATTGCCACTGTGGAAGAAATTACAAGAATCCAGAGAGTTTGTCCAGACACAGAAAGGAATGTGGAATGGAAAAAAGATTCCATTGCCTTCAGTGCAAGTACAGAGCTCATCGAACTGACAATCTGCGAACTCATCTGATGACACATTTTATGATGGACAACGGAAGTATCATAGATGAAGCTAGATTCAACTATGAATTATATTCCATAATAGAAAATGCTGAAGAACGCAGAAAAACAATATGAACATTATTTTCCTTCGGATGGTTTCTTTGTCATTATATTGACGCACAGTATTCTGTTGACACTGAGTTCATTTTCATTTTAGATATATTGCTCAATAAAATTTACACTCTCCTCTCTATGTGTTTACATCACACTTGTTAGATCACTTGACAATTTGAGTTGAAAAATGAGAAAATGAGGCATATATTGTTTTTGTTGCCAGCACGGAACCTAGAGGATCACATTTTTAGAAGCGGAACAATGGCCCGAGGGATGATTTTCAAATAAAAATTTCACCTATTAAAATAGTTTGAGATTTCCCTTCTTTACACACATGATCCGAATACCCTTCATCAATTGATAATACACTTTTTTGCACGATCCAGTATTCTTACGGTATCTGTTTTTGAAACAGTATCGTTTTTTCACTGGTTGCTAGGCCTAAATCACTTAACGACGTCTTCAAAATACTGGTTGCTAGGCCAAAGGCATGAGTAATTCGCTTACCGACACCTTATCTCACTTTCATGTAAATGCCACTTTTGACTTTTCAGTTATTAGCTGGAAATTATTGTGTTTCCGTCAAGGAAAACAATGCTGCAATCGTACAAAAAACACTACAAGTATCACGAACATTAAGCATTACCGATCTCGGACAATAATCGTTTTCGATTGATAAAATTGTCTTACCGTTCTTCATACATGATATTCAAAAATGCTCCAATAATATATTTTTTTCCCGCTGCCGATACTGTAAATAGTCCATACATATTACTAATTCATCTTGACAACGGAATGTAAATAGTGTCATTTATATGCCTAATGTAATAATGACTTTGACATTGACAAGTAATACCTTCATCTTCATTTAAATCAATTTTTAGGTTATGAGACTATTTGTGTATTATTGTTGTCTATTTATTCGGTAACTTTGTTACGCGCACAAGCAACTTAGAATGAAATAGCGGAACGAATAATCATGGAAGGGTAAGAAAACAAACTTCACTCCAGGCAAATTTTAGGAAATGTCAACATGCAGCGAGAAAAACGTGATAAGTAACACGGAATGTATCGACTGTTAACATCCTCGGCAAGCGACAAGCCTCGGCTTTGCCTCGGCTCGTACTCGCTTACGTCCAATGTTAATACGTCTTTACATTCCTTGTTACTTAAATAACTATTTCATACGTATACCTCTAGTGCTTAATTGATTCCAGGACATTTTTTTCGAAGTAACGAATATTTTGAAAACGATGTCGAGCCGTAAAAATAATGTCAGTGTTTATGAACAAAGTTATGAAATGGAATCAAAAATTTTCAAAATGATTTGTGATCTGTAATCATATGTTATAACATACATGGCAAACGAAACATAAAGATCATAAAAATATCAGTATTATAGAAGCATTAGTTATCAGAAGTATGTCAAGATATACCAGAGAAACCCCATCGAGATTTGTGTATTAACTCTACCATTTGAATTTCAAACCACCAGAACCTAGCTCAACGTCATGGGAGAAGTCTAACGTGAACTTCCTTAGTTTCAAAAGTTGCACTTTGGGTAGCTCAAAGAAGAAAGCACCTAGTAGCAAAAGAAGAAATGTTTCCAAATTATTAATTAATACAAAAGCCTCTCTGCAGTTCTATCCATCCTCAACCAGGGAATGCTAAGATAATAAGAAGTCTATTGAAAAATGGCAATCTTACAAAAAATTCTAGTACCTACTATATGTAACAGCAATACAGTAATAATAATAACAGCCATTGAATTATTTTACCTACTACCAATATGTAATATCAATCATCACAATGCTTATATGAGTTTCGTAATGAGTTAGTGCATGAGGTAAAGTTGAATAATATTTTTTTTCTACATTCATGCAAAAAGCAAAACTTTATTGAACTATATTTGGTGGAAAAAGAAGTTCTTTATTGCACTAGTGCAATAACGTTTTTATTGCACTCATATGTCATTCAACTTGAACGTGCTGTCATCATGACAAACATACATGTTCAAACCTACTACATATTTAGCAGATATTCTGTGAGATTGGCAATACGTTTTAAACAGTTACATAATTCATATTATTTTGTATTAATGTTAGTTAGCAGCCAGAGTTAAACATACAATGCCTTCCCGAGAAAAACTTCAAAATCAAAACTAATCCGTTTTGTTCTAAACCGTCTACCGTGATAACATACGCGCCCACGGCTACTATAATTTTGATTTTTATAATGCAACTGTGGTTTTAGAAACGTCAGTCAAAAATTACAGAATTGAAAGTTTTGAAATGAGTATTATTAATGGAAAATAGATGAAAGTGATCTGTTCCGATGCAAATCGACAGTAATAATTAATTACTTGAGTTGCGTATTTGATTTTCCAACACCCAGTGCCGTACCTTAATAAATAATTTTTTGCTTTTTGCATGAACGTAGAAAAAATGTTGTACGCAAAAATTGTTTATTGCACTCGACGTGAACTTACTTTTTGCACTTGTTGCATAAATAACTATTTTTCTCTTTTTTTGAATTTCAAATTTGAAAAACACTCGAAAACTACTGCAGATTCAAACAGTCAAAATGTTGTGATTCAGTAACTGTAGAGAATTAGTTTTCTCTCTTTTATTATTTTAGTTTTTAGGCAATGGAAAATCCATAACAACTTTCACTCAATGAACTGAATATTACCCTAAAAAATGAAAGGCTCATAGACGTGAGTATATTGAAATTTGCAAAATGATTAACTAATACCACAACAAAATTCGACTGATTAACATGAATATATTGCATAAAATTTAATATATTATAATAATAAATATCAATATGTCCAATTGACGATTCGGAGACTTCATCACAAGGTTGAAAGGTAGGAACCAAACTTTTTCCATTTTAGTTGATTTTGTTTGTAATGAAACTTTGCAATATGACCATGGATAGTGAATTATTTAATTTATTATGGAATATAAAACTCAAATCAAATTCTTCTGGATTACTGGGTATATAAAGCACTATACATATATATCCAAAAATTTACAAGATTGGCATATTTTTATTGATTCATCGTTCGAACAAAGTTCGAAGAGTATGCCGGAGAGTTGAGTTTCAAAAAAATTAAACGAATAATTTCGACAGAGTCGAAATCCCTTTCTCTTCACACCATCCCGCAAAACGGAAAATTTGAAGCGAATATTAACATAAGATATTCATCGAGGTCAATATTATTATTCTTAATGTTGACTTGACTTTTGAATAACTAGTCAATCGTAGTAACTTTTCATTTTCTTAGATTTGTATTCAAAATAAATGAACAATCCTCGTGAAGCAGCGAATACCTTTTTCTTTCTTTAAACTATGTCAAGGAAATCTCATATTTGCACTATCCACGATTTTCTCCGTTCAATCTTCATCATTTTTCATTTCTACTTAAATTAAATTTATAGTTATCATGAATTCGTTATCTGAATAGATGCCCAATTTCACAAATTTCATTAATTATTATTGTTGTCAACTAGACGGCCACACAGCCTTGGATTACCTAGTGTAGATTAAGTAGATTAGGTCCAATACACTGAGGAAAAATTTTATTAACCCCAGCTAGAAATCGAATTACCCCAGCAAGAAACTCTAATAGCATAGGGGACAAGCGAGGTCTCACCTGTGGTTATAAAGTCGACTTTGCTGATTACAACTCACTTGGGATTATTAGATATTGCCGAATAACTTATAGTCTCAAACTTTGCTACCGCTAGGGAGTGCATCTACCTATGGCTATTAGACAACGTTTCTGAAGTAGATGTTAAACTTTGCTACCGCAAGTAAGTGCACCTACTTATGACTATGATGCATCGTTGCAGTAGTAGGTATCGGACTTTGCTACCGCTAGTGAGTGCACCTACTTATGACTACAAGACATTCTTGCAGTTGTAGGTATCTGACTTTGCTACTGCTAATGAGTGAATCTACCTATAACTATAGTTGTAGGTAGGTTACTTTGCTACCACTAGGAAGTGCACCTACTTATGACTACAAGGCAGTCTTGCAGTTATAGGTATGTGACTTTGCTACTGCTAGTGAGTGCATCTACCTATAACTATAGTTGTAGGTATGTTACTTTGCTATTGCTAGTGAGTTCATCTACCTTTGACTATTAGTAATAGTTTCAGTGGTAGGTTTCCAACTTTGCTACCGCTAACGAGTGCGCCTACCTGAAAATATTAGGCAGTGCCACAGTCGCAGGTGGAATATTTTGCTAATGTAGGTGTGGAGTACACCAATGGTTGCAATATTTTTTGATGCACTTAAAAAATTAAGTTCATTAATTTCAACCACTTTTGTAGAATTCATGAACAACAGTTTTTTATAATTATTTTCTGTTGTGAATCCTTGAATCCTTTGCGATAAAAGTGGCCAAAAAATTTAGCACCTGATAGATTCACAGTGGCTGGTGCCGCGAGATATATTTCTGTTACCATAGTTTTTCATGAAAAAACATTGAAAAAAATTATTTTTCTTTATGACTTCTAAATGTGGTTGAGAATGATGTACTTGGGGAAATCAGGTCCTTCTAAATAACTTTTCACTGAATCGAGGATTGGAGAATTTGTAGAAGGATATAAATAAAGAATCAGATTAAATGAAACAATTTTTATTCACTGGACGGAACATTTTATTACTTACCTATTATTAGGTAAAGGTAATCGTATACACAAGAAAAACTTGATCACCAAAACTTCAAACACCGTTTTTTGACTTTTGAGTAGATTAGCTGGTAACACACACAAATAGCACGATGGCATGCAGTATGCACCTGCACATTCAAGATAGGTCGTGACTCGTGGTCGTATAGACAAGTGACGAACAACGGCGACGTGCAGAATGTTTCTGTTTCTTTGTTTTCGGCGAAATCTTTTCGCACTAAACGATCTTTGGGTTCGTGGAGGGGGTAATTTCCGTTGAAATATCAGGGAAACGTCGAATAACCACAGCAAGGTACTGAATAATGTTAGTGGGTTTGTCGATTAGTATTTTAGTGGCAGGTTGACAACTGTATTACCATAAGTTGGTGAACTTCTATGCGATTGCCCACTTATAGTAAACAGAAAACTTGCAGCCACATGCATGTAACCTGCTTGTCATTATTCAGCTATAAAATTATAATTTTGTAATGGAAAAACTCACTGTCCCAGACTGACTGTCTAATAGCTACAGCAGTATATTTTGCTGTGGCAGAAAAATCACCTTCAGCAAAATCGTTTTTGCTGCTGTAGGATTTCAATGTGCTGCTTCTATTCGAAAATTTGTTACAGTAATAGAATTTCTTATTATGGTAGCAAGAAATATCTTAGCAAAAACTTTAATAACACGATTTTCCTCAGTGTAGTTCCTTAGAGGTATATGCTATTATTTTGAATATATTCGCCGCGATACTTTGGAAATTTGATAATACTTATTTAATAGTAAGAATGCTAAGAATATTATTCGTGAAACATCTGTATATCAGAAATTAATAGGTTATTAGTTGCCAAAGAAAATGAGAACTGGCTTTATGACAGGGTTTAGTTATTATTCGGATCTGTCACTGTTGTTGCATGAAACTGTCGGTTGCCTAGCAACAGCTGTTAAAAAAAAGTGCACTTTTTTACGCTTTTCCGTTTAATAAGGAAATCGTATGTCGATAGTGAAATATTGTAATAGTTTACGCACACAAACTACACAAAAAAAGTGGACTTTTTTTGAAAGTTGTAGAAAAAAATAATTTTAACTCATTTAATATCAATATTAAGAAATTAAAGACTTAACATACCTTTCAGACACTTGAATAAACGAAAATCAACGGAATGAAGATCCCCGTCCTTATTTTATTATACCTATGTGCTTTTGATAATTACTTTTTATAAGTTTCAAATTACGTAAAAACCCTGATAATTGTTAAACTAAAAACTTAATTTTTTTCACTTTTTAAAAAGCTTTAAAAAAGATCCCCATTGGAAAAATTAAAAAGTTTCGATTTTCCACTTTGTTATTAACAATCTGAGATAGAATGAACAATCTAAGACCACCTGCTGACGGAAAACAAG
The DNA here is from genome assembly GCA_958298965.1 of Chrysolina haemoptera. Lineage (NCBI taxonomy): Eukaryota > Metazoa > Arthropoda > Insecta > Coleoptera > Chrysomelidae > Chrysolina > Chrysolina haemoptera. Next base: position 36,055,089 of record OY282586.1, on the reverse strand, counting down.
TAGTGTTCAGTGATCGAAGCTGTAAACATATCTCTTGAAAATGCCAACCACTCTTGTTGGCCAAACGTCGAGATTTTCTATGAATAAACGTCGGCATATAAACCCGGAAAACCATCATTCATACAGTAGTACAGTTTTTTATTGCCTTAGAACATTATTTCATGAATGAATAAGCAGCGGCTTACAGTAAATTCAGTCGCAACGCCAATCGAGGAAGAAAAAACATTCCTTGGTGGCGAAGACTCCGGGAAGTGAACACCGTTCAAGGATTTTTGCTGGAGAGATCAAATAAATGAAATAGTAAAATCGACAATGTCGAAGTACCCTTCTATCCAAAGATTTCCTCCATGTGGAATATATGAGGCGAAAATCTGACAGAAAACAACTACTTGTCTGGCTAATACCACGACGGACACTGAATTACATCTGACAGATATTTGTGCAACGTTTTTCCAAGAAGACCCAATTAAATTTGAAGACCTCAGGGAAACAACCTGCTAAGTCACTTTGGCAATAATTTTTAGGAGAGTGTTCTTCAGGTTGGGACGTTGCTTGCCTGTATATGGTTTACAAAAAAAATCAATAACTCCTCACCCGACACGTTCTTCCCCAGTACAAATATGCCACGTGTAGCATAGCCCGGCAGCTAAAAACTGACATTGAAATCGCGATTTGAGGCAAAATGTGACTTTTCCTGAGGTATTCATTTATTTGATGCTCTCTTGCATAAATTCTTGAACTCCATTCACTTCCTGAAGTCTTTGCTACCGATGAATGATTTTTGTATTTTCCCCGCGGGTGGCGTTGCGAACGACTTTACTGTAAGTCGCTGCTTATTCATTTGTGAGGAAATATTTTTTATACAGTGGATTATAATTCATCGGGCTGGGGCAGGACGACTTTAATGTTGTCCGACCTATCCTGTCACTAACGATAGTCAAGAACCTCGGAACAGTCGAAACGCGTCTGCGGTGGTCTTCTCCAGCCAAATGAAGGATAATATACTGTTACAATAAGCATTTACAATTGGGTGTTCTTGAAAGAACGTTGCACGAATATCTGTCAGATATAGTTCAATGTCCGTCGTGGTATTAGCCAGGCAAGTAGTTCTTTTCTGTCAGATGTTTGCCCCATATTTTCCACATGGAGGAAATATTTGGAGAGAAGGGTACTTGGACATTGTCGATTTTATTATTTTATTTATTTGATACTCTCCAGCAAAAATCCTTGAACGCTGTTCACTTCCTAGAGTCTTTGCTGTCAAGAAATGATTCTTGTGTTTTCCCCGCAGGTGGCGTTGCGACTGAATTTACTGTGAGTCGCTACTTATTCATTTGTGATGAAATAAAGTTCTAGAGGAATGAAAAACTGTACTACTGTATGTTAAGCCACTCTTGAACAATGAAATCTATAATAATTATCATTAAATATTAGTTATACAGTGTATTATAACTCATTGGGCTGGAGCACGATGACTCCAATGTTGTCAGACCTACCCTGTTACTGACAAGAGGCAAGAACCTCAAAACGCGTCAGAAGGTGGTCTTGCCCAACCAAATCAACGATAATCTACTGATTAATATCAATAAGCATTTGCAATTGGGTCTTTTTAGTAGAAGGTTGCGCAAATATTTGTCAGATGTAGTTCAATGTCCGTCGTGGTATTAGCCAAGGAAGTAGTTGTTTTATATCGGATATTTGCCTCATACTTTCCACATGCTGAAAATATTTGGAGAAAATGGTACTTCGACATTGTCGATTTTACTATTCCATTTATTTGATACTCTCCGGCAAAAATTATTGAACACCAATGCTCAATTCAGTCTATTTTCATAAGTCAGCCTTAATTTCGAGTTTAAACTTGGAATTAAGCTAGTTTCAAGTTGTAACTCGAAATTAACGCTAATTTCGAGTTACCTTCGTAACCTTACCTACCTATGCGAGATATACCAAATTAAGATGAAATTAAATCCCGTTTTGTTTTCTGATTGATTAACCTAACCTAACCTAACCTAACCTAACATAACCTAACCTAACCTAACCTTACCTACCTATGCGAGATATACCAAATTAAGATGAAATTAAATCCCGTTTTGTTTTCTGAGTAGATGATGAATGCTTAAAAGTGAACTTTTATTTTGTGTTCAATATTTATGACTTGTGTACATTTGAATTTTATTTGGAAAGCAATGAATAAAAAGTAATAATTTCATTAAAAGTTAGAGCACATGCAAATTTACTTCTGGAAACATAATCGACACATATTTTAGCCAAGTTAGAAAGAAAATGGACAGTTGTGGACACATCATGGTTCCACTTTAGTCACTTATTGGAAACAAGAGGTATAGAATAAAGACACGTTTTCGAAAATTTCAGGTATATTTCAGACAAAATTTTGGCCATATTTAATACACATTTCCAACACCATTTGGGTCGCATTTCCCACTTATTAAAGTCCAAAAGTATACAATGTGCCTTCAAAATGTGACGTGTCCAAATTACAGTGTCGACACGGCGTCGGCACTTTGCCCAAAATGAGATGGAAAATGTTACTTAGGTATAGTCCCTTGTACGACTAATGCGCATCATGTGTGTGCATATTTCACAGTTCCAGCTATGTTTGTAATGTAAAATTGAAAGGGAAGGACACTGATATACACTTATGGTTGTTAGATTTACAACAACGTATTTTAAAAATTGGCTGATTGTTATACTTGCAAAATAGTATGCTAATAAATTACACATTTCATTTCGATACTAAATTATTGTACTCTGAAGAAAATAATATGATCACTCATGACAGGAATATCAAAAATTGAAATATGGTATAGTTAGTGGTACCATTAACATTGTTACGATAAAATTATGTGACTATTAAAGATTCAACTTATATTTGGTCGGAAAAAATATACTAAATACTATGAATTTTTTTTGAAAATACAGCTTGTTCTCCAGATTTCAATCAGTTTAATTGCAAATCGAACCTCAGATGTGCCCATCAAAATTGTGTGAGTTAAATATACAATTTGTGCCACTAGAATTGCGCTGAAGTCTAATGAAAATTTTCTTAGTACCAAAACAAGAAATATGGGTAGCCCAAAAAGGAGAGATTAGCGTGTAAAAAATAAAATAAAATAAAATAAATATGTAGATATTTTACAAAAATAATAACTAGTTTCAAGGTTTTTTCTGAATTTTCCTCAAATCGGCTCACTTTACAAGAAAAGCCCTTTAATTGTTTATTAATATATCTATACTTAATATTAATTGCGATTGTGCAAAAACTACACATGGAAAAGAAATCGTCTTGCGCCCAACATCTGACACTCATGTTATTATCTATTATTTCCCGCTAGATTGATTGTCCAGCTTTATATTTATAAAAGTTAAGAGAGTATTTCGGATTTTCTCAGGGGAAAATGCGCCGATTCGGTCGCACACATTTTTTTAACTGTGTAGAACGATTTCAATACTATTAAGATATTTGTAAAAATCAATAATGTCTTCACTTTTGACCATATACAGGGTCCCCCATAAAGTTGACTACATATGGATAAAAAAAATGTTATCTGAAAAACTCTAATGGCGGTTTGTTTCATCGTTTCCACAAGACTGACAACTGAAAAATCTTTTGCTACTTTTATCACGTGAGCTCAGATTTCGCTGGAATTTAAAAAGAGATGACTCTGGTTCCGAAAAATTGGTGAAATTGACAAGATATCAGGATATACGAAGTTTCCAGTTGTCAGACATGCAGAAACGAACCGCCATTGGTGCTTTTAAGAAATTTCAATATTACTTTTTTTTCCCATATGTAGCCAACTTTATAGCGGTCACTGAATATTGCTGAAAAAAAAACAAAGCGATTTTGGACGAGTCGACACTGGGGTTTTCATCTTCAAACTATCTTTTGAAAGATAGTATATAGGTAGGTTATTTGCTACTTTTATCACGCGTGAGCTCAGGTTTGGCAGAAAGAGATGACTCTGGTGCTTCAAAATGGGTGAAATTGAAAGATATCAGGATATACGGACTTTTCAATATAATAATGTACTTATTCAATACAAAAATACAAAAACTTATATTAACAAATTGATCGGGGAATAAATAAGTGCGAAACACTTGTATAGCTTTTATGAGATTAATTTAACAAAAGTTTGAAATTATTTGAAGAATTTGGTTGGTATATGTCAAATTATAGCAGAAACGAATCGTCACTGGAGTTTTTCAGAGATTTCACTATCAACTTTATGGCGGAAACTGTATATTGTTGAAAAAAAAATCCACAAAGCGATTTTGCTGGAGTCGACACTGGGGTTTTCATCTAAGAACTATATTTTTTGAAAAATAGATGTAACAGGATCGTATATAGGGTTCTAAGTAATAGATCTCAACAGGTTCAAAAGAAATTTGTTTACTTCGTAATTGTACTTCAAATACCCAATCGAAATCTAAAAGGAAAATAATCACAGTAACATCCCACAAAAAATATCATCTACATAACTCATACAAACCTCACTTACCTAACACCAGGCAAATGATCGAATTTATTGGTTTTAACAATAATAAGTTTCATTGAAACCCTAAGGCTGTTAGCTCGTTGGATATCAGAAAATTACAGAGTAAAAAATGAGACTTCAAAAACCATAAGCCGTCTACTTTCCGAACTGTCACTGTGACATTATATTTCACGGAAGGCAAGATGGATAGGTTTATAATATGCACTTGATTAAAAATATCAAGGTACTTCTGTCTCGCAGACGATAGCGGAGGAAATCAACAATTATTGCCGATAATATAATCCGCAATCATTGCTGATAATATAATCCGCTACAAGTTTAGGTAAGCTATTTGCGTCATTATTCAAGTGGAAAAAAAACTTCTGATTGGCCTCCAAGAACCCTAGACATTATTCTGTCATCCAATTGTAGAAAACTCATAAACGACACAAGAACTGTATAGCTCACAAGTCAAAAGCATTTTTCTTTAGTTTTGGTATCTTTGAAAGATTTTGTTTACATTTTGTGCCCTTTTCCATCTTGCCATAACTCGATAACGAAATATACATATAACATACTTAACAAAATTGCGAGGATTGAAGTTTCCACGCCATCAACATTCCATGAAACAAGATAACAAGAAATAACAAGAAATTTTGAAGAAACTACCAATTATATCCTGGAATGTTCAAAACTTGTATGCATGAGATTTTTTATACCGATCCACGGTCGTACAAATACTACAAATTGATGTTAAATTTTCTAATTGTTTTTTCATCTATTTCTGTTGCATTTTAGCCTATGAGTGCTTAAAATGCGGAAATAAATATCAATCGAAAATTTCATTATATTGTCATACAAAGAGACATTGTGGGATTGAAAGAAGCTATCCTTGTACATATGGACAATGTGAAGAAAATCCCAGATTGTACACTCTATATGGACTCAGGAAGCACGTTTCCAGATGTCATCCACTAGAATACAGAGAAAATTATACAATCTTTCAAGGATCCTAAACGAATTGTTTCCAAATGGCTGGTGGGAGGCAACGTCAGAATGAAATTACCTATTGTTACCCAAGTAGCACACCCATATTGGGACAATATTGGTACAATATTGTGGAAATATTGGCAAAATATTCAAATAATAATATGAACATTCGGCGATATTGGTCCAATATTTAAAAACTAATGTTGGTCTAATATTCTCGAAGCATATAGGCCTCAACATGTTGGGCGATATTAGTACAATATCGCTGTAGCACACTTACATTTGGAATAATATTGGCAAAATGTTCAAACGTAATATTGGCGAGATAAAATTGTAATTATTTCGGGATATTGGCACAATATTACTTGGACATTATACAAATAATATTAGTGAATTATTGAGGAAGCAATATTGGCCTCAAAATATTTGGGGATATTGGTACAATATCATTTGCACATATTGGTAAAATATTCAAAGTGAATATGTTGTCTTGGAAACATTGATGAAATATTTCCAGAGAAAGTCGAATAATTTAAAAATTCTATAATTTCGTCTCTACTTCAATTTACAACTGAGTAGATTGGCTTGTAAACGCATTGTGAGAAGCCTTATTCAATATATGTTAGTATTATTCAGCTGTTGTTCCATATGTAGGGCCACCTAGCGGTTTCCTACCCAAGTTTAATCCAATATCCAATATTAAAATTTCAATCCCAGTGATAAGTATATTTTGTAATACTGTATCAATATTGTCTTTCAAATATTGGCGTGAGGTTTTCGTAACAATATCAATCAATATAGGGTCCATATAATTTTTAGAATATGGATTAAATAATATGCTACCAGTGTGCTATTAAACTTGGATGGATATACAATATTGTTTTTTATCTCCAAAATCGATATGAGAGTAATATTGAAATCGCCATATTACAGCTAAATACTGGAAACAATATGTAGGCAATATCGCTCTATCGATATTGGTGAAAATTATTGAACCAATATTCACCCAATATTTTATCAACATTCAGAACAGGTTGAGCCAATATGCCACCGATATTAATAATGAAATATTGTTTTTCCAATATGAACCCATATTGGTTCAATCACTTCATTTCATATTGGCCCAATATGAAAACAAGATTCAGCCAACATGAGGTGCTATCTGGGTATTTCGAAAATTAGTATTAGGTATATTTCAGATGACTTATTGACATGTATTTAATTACTTTCGTTAAAAAAAATGAGTGTTATCGAAATAGAAAGTATCATAAACAAACTCAGAAAGTACCTAATTTTAATCATAGTAAATAATTGTTCTTCATTTTCTGGTATATAGTGGGTGAGATGGTATATTTCAAGAGAATACAAATCAAACTGGTTTCTCTGAATGGTGATATGAATTTATCAGACTGACGAAGACGGTTTGTTCCTGATTTGCGCACTAGCGTTTCGTACACTTTAGAAAATTAACAGAAATATTCTTGTTTCGTACAGTGAATGAATTAATAAGTTTTCCGCTTCTCGTTTCGTACAACATACACTGCCAACGATTTACGTGCCAGATAGTGCGAATTAGTCTGATCTAACTAGAACGAACTGACATCACGTAGACATTTGAGTGCGTGGAAATTGAACAGATACATTTTGCGAAGAGTATAATTCTTTAGTCTGATCTAACCTGCACGAATGTCGCAGTGGTCGGTGTACGAGAAGCCAAAAACACATTCATTATTTCAGTCTACGAAAAAGAATATTTTAGTTAACTATTGAGGTGCGCGAAACGCGAGTATGCGAAACAAGAAAACACCGACAGGGACAGTTAGATGATGGTATAATAATTAGCCATCACAATGTCATGGATATGAATGAAATAAAAGTACGGTGAAATTACTTATATCAAGAAATGTTTATATTATCTTCTTTCTCATAGAGGGATTATCATATAATACGTTCATTAGAAGTTTTCCTTTTTCCTAGTGGAATAAAATTATAAAAACTTGAAACTTCGTCAACATAAACATTCGATCTGAAATATCGTCATTGGAGTAGCATTTCAACTTTTCTGAATAAAAAACCTTCTACTTTTTTACACTTGTGAAATCTTACGTGTTATTCAGAAACATTTTTTTCGATATATTCTAATTGGTTTCCGGATTTGGCCGTAGGGTGTTGATAACGGTGCGTTTCTGTTTTGGGTGATAGATCCGTATGTAGATATCGATATAGAGTGTGTCCATAACGAACCACCACCCCCCTGTTAACTTTTGAACGAATTGGCTTCTTTTTTGACGCAAAGAAATCATCTTTCTTTCAAAATGGCGGCCAGACGTCATTTTGAAAGAATTTTTTAAATGGTATGGTGGTTCGAGTGATACCTCATTCGAAATGTCTTTCAATCCCTATACGACCGCAGAATTTCAAACAAAAATATCAAACCAAAACAAAATGGCGGTACATAATATTAGAACTCTTATTGAGTAACCCCACTAGGTACTGTTAAATTTTGAACGGATTGGAATTTTGCTCTATCTGGTTGAATGATAATTTTTTAACTACTTTGTGACACCAAAAAAATATCTATATTGCAAAATGGCGTCGTTCCTGTTAGAAAGACAAGCGAGACTTCAAGAACGCTAGGTATCGTCACAGAATTTTTTATTTTCACCAGCAACAATAATTATTATGCTTTATTCGTTTTATTATCATCAATTTCGCCGAAAAAAAATCATAATCTTCGAACTGGAAAACTACCACACACCAATTTTGAATAGAATCGAACCATAATCACAAGAATCCTCCGCCATCTTGGATTTATCAATTTTTACAGAAAATTCATAATCTCCGACCCCGAAAACCCCCACATACTAATTTTTAATCAAAGCGTACCAAAATCACAAAACTATTCCGCCAATTTGGAGTCGTCAATTCGAATTTATGAATGTTAAAAAAAATGAAAATATCCGTTCTCAAAAACCCCATTCACCAATTTCAAATTCATAAATTTGGTCCGTTACCCCTTAGATCAAACATGACTGAGGAACGTTTAACAGTCTTGTTCTGTTGAACATCCATCAAGATATAGAAATTATTTTTTTGCCAATTTGAAGACTAAACTGAGTTTTTTCGCTTGTTGCGATTTTTACTAATTTTTTTTTTATTGTAAGTACAGCTTGGCAAATCTAGCAATGCATGTCGATAAACGTATGAGATGCGCGAATTAGAATATATTCAGACGATGGAGAGGGTAGTATAAATTATATATTATTCAGTTAGAATGTATACTGAGCTCTTCTGCTACCGCGCATCGATAGAAGTGCCAATTTCACATGCATTGCTTGGTTTGCCAAGCTGTATATTTTGTCTCGCAAATATGTTGAGCAGTTTTTTATTTCTTGATTTGATTTAAATAAAATTCATTCAATGTTTTATTGTACAGTCACATATTTAGTTTGCTCGAAATGTATATATCAATTTGTGTTAAAAACGATAATTAATATATTAAACAATATGACATTACCAGAAAAGTTGCCTGGATCCGCCCTTGGCCACATTGAAGCCACCAATCCGATTATTTCTCTAACAAAAATTCCATAATTAGGCAATCCAACGACCCATCAAATAAATTCAATATGGCGCTTGGGTGGCAGACATTAGAAATTCACATTTGTATAATAATAATAATAATAATAATAATTTATTCACTTAAAGAAATTTACAATAATAAATATTAGGTATAAGTACATCAATTCAGTGAATAAGCGAATCATCACAGAAGCAAAAATGCTTGTTTGTGATTCTGTTTGCGATTATATTGATCTTAGTAATGACCATGGAAGCATCGCAGATGCTTGTATATGGTCTGTAAGTGATGAACTAAAATACTAGTACAGATATTGTTACCAGGAAAAAATATAAGGTTAAAAAACAGAAGTATAAATATAAAATTACGGGTAAAAAAACAATTAAATCACTCAATGTACACATATTTAAAAGCCTAGGAGGTAGTAATAAATCAATAAAAAAAACGGACAAAAGTAGATATTAGATTACACAGATTTCTTTAGTCATATGGGAATGTCCCAAAAAAGTTCTCGAGGAGCTTGTCTATGGGCAGTTTCTACCTTATGGACGAGATGAATCAAATCAGTCGTGTGATTTACAATTTAGTACCTACTTTGGAACTGTCCATCCGCTATTACTGCTATTAGAAATAGTTACATATTAAGGACCTGTGTATATATGAGTATATGCGTGAAAGTCTATAAAAAGGTTATACAATGGTGATACGAGTAAGAAGTAAAGGATTTGAATTATTCAGGATTGCAAGATTAGACATAAGTATAAAATAATTGCTAAAAAATATGAGATATATATGTACGCCAACATGAGACCCCAACATAGTGACGTAGTCAAGCATATAGAGATATCGAGATCTGTACAATATAATTTTATGCGGAGTCAATAAGATTGTGCAAATTTATTCTATTCATAGACAAAATCCAAGCCTTCACTTTCTTTTTGAATAAATTCAAGGAGTTTATTGATTTCATCCAACCAGGTAACATGTTCCTCAACCTAGGGGCAATATATGTAAAGGATCGCTGGCCTAATGATTTGAGAGCACGTGGTAGTATCTCATTTGCAGCAATTTTTCCTCTCGTACGGTATGGGTGTTCAAGTAAAGGCGTGGGGTTTTTTTTATACGTGAATGTTAGTATCGATTTACAGAAGATCTGTCGGGGGTCCATCATTTGAGTTTCACTGAATAAACGATCGGAAGGGTATCTGGGTGGTTTGTCGAATATGATTCTCAGGATCCGTTTTTGGACAATTTCTAGAGGTCTCAATTTGGTTTTTCTCAATCCTCCCCATCCTATTATGCCATATTGTATGATAGATTCCACCAAGGAGTGATAAATTATCTTCAGATGATTTACCTTGAGAGATTGTTTTATTTGCTTGAATTTAAATATAAGTCGGCGGAGTTTATTCACTACTGTTTGAACATGGACGTCCCATTTCAAGAAGGAGTCTACCATAATGCCAAGATATTTAACTGACTGTGTAAGTGCTATTGAATCATTGTTAACGGTTATATTTTCGTATGTAGGCAACTGTTTTTCATAGGAAGTGAACGGAATGATTTTTGTTTTTTTGTGGTTGATCGATAGGTAGTTTTCGTTAAACCAGTTAGTGATATTTATTAAATCATTTGATGCAGTTTCTTTTACCTTGTTCCAAGTGTCATCAACATATAACAAAGCAGTGTCATCGGCGAAGGAAATAATTCTACCAGCGGAGTTCATTTTGAGTAGGTCATTCAAGTAAATGATGAAAAGCAACGGCCCCAAGACAGTCCCTTGTGGTACACCACAGGTAACAGTTTTCCCACCGCTCAATTTTCCATTAACAAATACTTGCTGTTTCCGATTTTGTAAGTAGTTTTTGAACAGTGTCAATACGTTCCCTCTGATACCAATACTCTCTAATTTATCTAACAAAATCCTATGATTTATAGTATCAAAGGCCTTTGCTAGATCTAGAAATACACCAAGGCATGACTTTGAGTTATCGACGGCATTGTATATGTTAGATGTTAAGGCTCCTATCGCATCTTGTGTGGAGATATTTTTCTGGAAACCGAACTGGTTGGGTGAGAGAAAATTGTGTTTTTCTAGATATTTGGTTAGTCTCTTTTTTATAATTTTTTCAAACACTTTTGATAACCCGGAAGTAAGTGATATCGGACGGTAATTATCCAAACAGTCTTTTTTTCCAGATTTGAAAAGGGGCTTAATCGTAGCTATTTTGAACTGTATACTTGTGGACTTCGGAAGCTTCACTGAAATATTTGACTATAACTATGTTTAGTTTTTTTTTAGATTCATGTTTAATATTGAATACTAAGTGGATTGATGTAGCTACGTGGTAAAAAATCATCATGAAAACGAGAAATAATAATATCTGCTTTTAAAACATTTCTGTTTGTAACACTGACGTTACTCCAGTTTTGTCCCCTTTAGATATTATCAGGGGTAATATAATAAGTGGTACGATTATTACCGATAATTTTTGGAATATTAATGAATTGCAATCCCAAAGCTGAAAATACGAGTCCGCAGGACGAGTTGTATTTTTTTGCATTGGGATTGCCAATTAATTGATATGCCAAAAAATTATAGGTTTTTAATCATACCACGAATTTAATTTACGACGACAATATATCGATTTTGAATAAAGAAAAATCGTGTCACCTGTGCTTTACTTCTAGCCGTATTCAACGGAATACTCTTTTCCACGGCCTCATCTATGATACCAATGGACATTTGTCCCCAACGATCGCTCATATTGATAAATAAAGATAACTAGTCAAAACACATAAATTTGACGTTTATAATTTAAATCATTATTTTTACTTGACAGATAGTAAAACAAAAACTAAGCAGGTTTATCACCGTGAAAATACAGCGATAAGCTATATTTTCACTGTAGTTCCGATTCTATTGGCTGAATTTCAACATTTAAAATCCACTGATTGGTTGTTAAGCAAGGAAATATATTGTCAAAGGATTACTTCAGACTGCGAATGCCGTACAAGAATACCCTTAAACATACCCAGGCCCAGAACCGTCATTAACCACCATTGATAATTTTTTCAATAACGAAATGTGATTACGACCATCGACCAACAAATTATTTCATACCAATTTTTTCTTCTTACTACCTATAAACAGAGTCCAAGTAGAAAATTCGTTTTATTCTATTCTATACAATTGATAGTTGGGTTTGTCAATGGGGTATCATAAAGGTGAGGAAAAAATATATCAAATTCAATTTATTTTATTTAATATGAAAAACGAAAAACATAGAACAAACAAACAATGACACCTTCTAAATAAAAGAAGAAATGAGATCCAGTATTATGAAATGTATTCAAGAAAAATTAATTCAACGAAATTATATAGCATGCATTCTGAAACTAAATACATTCAAATTTTGGATTGACGTGGCCGTTACTTGATGGAAATCCATAGTTTTTTACCTTAGTGTCATAAGGTAAAAAACGATTAAAATTTCCACAAAAGTTATTGTCTCTGTCTTTGAAAAAGATACTATGTATCGATTGTTCGTGATATTTCGATCCATTCTACATAATTCTTCGAAATGTATACCTTTCTTTAAACATACTAAATACTTTTGTTAATTTATCTGAGGCTTCCTTGGCCAAAAAATGGTTCTACTATGCTTATAACAATGGCAGTGCGATACAAACTTTCAATCCTTCTTGATACATTAATGAAACGTTCTTCAGATCTTCAGATTTCTGCTATTGGGACAGAGTGCACTTTTGTGGAGAGTTTAATGGCAGACACCACAAAACAGCTGCATATGTACACGAAATCAAACCTTTAATTTGGTTTGTATACTCAGCAGCGAAGAGCATCTTTAGTAATAATATACTAAGGCTCAAGTGGTTTAGTACTGAATCTTTTGTGAATGTCTTACGTAAAAAATATTGTTTTTTTACGTTCATGCAAAAAACAAAACTTTATTGAACAATATTTGGTGAAAAAACTGTCTCTTCATTGCACTGAGTGCAATAAAAACTTTATTGCACTCATCTGTCATTCTACTATAGCGTTCTGTCATCATGACAGACAGTAACTTTCAAATCGACCCCAAATTTAGCCCTGTTTCTGTTAGATAGTATTACGTTTCAAATAGTTGCATGTTTCATCATATTCATTATATAATGGACCATAAAATTACTAGAAAATGCAATTTGTTAAAAATAAAATTATTTCCTTCGAATATCATCTGAATTACACAAAATGTTTTTGAATTACTTTTAGCAGATAGATTTAAACAATGTCTTCTTTACAATTTAGTGCCACCTAAATGAAACATTTTCTGGTTTTTGCATGAACGTAGAAAAAATATTGTATGAAACTCGTGCAAAAAGAGTTTATTGCATTCGACGTGAAATTGTCCAACGAGGCCATCAGGCCGAGTTGGACCTACTTTTTGCACTTGTTGCATAAATAACTATTAAGACTCGGATGAATATGAGCAGGTACAATGAAACCAGCCTAGCGATAGACGTGAAAACGTCGTAGCACAACAGATTATAATCCGTAATATATCCAGTGATAAGGCACTCAACATGATCGAATGCGCAATTTGAAATCTGTCATTGGATTGGTCGATTGGTTTCACTGTATAAGATATGTAAAAAACAGATGAACATCATTACAACTTTTATAATAATTATTGAATGAAATATTTATAATCATCATTATAGTCTACATGACATAGATCATCAACTATAAGAATATTAAAAACAAAGAGTTACCTTCACAACCATGACATGAAACTTATTTGAAATATTGCTTCTTACTTTTGGTGGAAAAATGGTCTAAATCTTCGATCGATATCAGCTTCATTTTATACCTACAAACAAATTAGGATTTGATAATAGTTTCGAACATAAAATTCAATTGGTAATACATTAAATATCACTAAAATCTTCATATTTACCTCTGACCAACGTCTGGGTTTTTATGCAGCAACTTCTTAAAATATGATTTCTACATACCGAAGCACTGTAAATATCAGTTTCACTAAAGATTATTTTTAGCAGCTTGCGATTAGTTAGAAAATGATCAAAAATGCTCAAAAAACAAAACCGCAGTAAACTACCTCAATGTGAATACTAAGATTGTAAACAATACCAACTTAAATCCTTTGTTTCACACCCAGTCTTCTAATTAGAGGTTAAAAGTCCCTTATTTTGGATTTCCTAATGCTTTGTCACCGGAATTATGAACACCTATCAATTTTAATGTTATTCGGACAACTAGAAGTGGGTCTAATTTAACTTGATTTGGTTACATTCAGACAGGTGAAACTAAATAAAAGATTGTGACTTGAATAAAATCAAAAAATTTGACTAGCTCCACGAATACACGTATCTAGTGCCATATCCTTTACCAAATTCAGAACTTTCCGCCTCCATATCCAAGAACACAGAGTTTCTAGGGATATCTGGCAACAGCGGATAATCTAACAGAGACTAGCACACAACCGATCTCACCATGCTCGACGTACCGTTGTGCTAACTGCTGACGTCACCATGCTTGGCGGGAAGCCTCTATATTGGGAATAGAGATTCACATTGTTTACCGTTGTGATGTTCCACGTGTTGATGCTAACGATTTTTTACTTTCTTGTGTTTGTTTTCGCTGCGTTGACGATTTGATTTCAATATTTCGTTATTTTTAGTGACACTTAAAATGTGAAGTGTAAGAAATATTGCTGAAAATGTACGTTCATGTAGAATGGTGGCTTTTTTCGTGCATTGGGCCATGTGATGTGCGAACCGCAGTGACAATGACCCTAACCTCTATCAAGGAGGCAGTCCTATGTGGTCAACATTTGTGGGGGTAACAGGGGCACGATTGAAATATCTGATATGTTGTCTGAATGTTTCATGTAATCAGGTATGTGTATGCAGCTGAATTTGAATGGCTAAATTGAAGTTATCAGATTCAGAAACGATAGGTTTATGTATTATTTAATATATTTTGAATTAAAAATGTAGTTACAGAGTGATGCAATGAATAAGTCATTGGTGAAAAATTTCTCTATATTTGAAATGGTATAAGTATAACATAGTATGTGGCAAACATTTGCTTACCTACTTATACAAGGTCTTTAAAAAATAGCTGTGATAATAATTCATCCGTGAAAAATGTCTCTATATTTGAAACTATAAGTATAACATAGTATGTGGCAAACATTTGCTTACCTGCTTATACAAGGTTTTTAAAAAATTGCAGTGATACAATAATCGGTTACTACATAGCGCTAATTTACTTATAGTTTTTTACAATTGAAGAATTTAATGTCACTAGACCAGGCGTTATTGAAGTTATTAGGTAAAAAGATTAACATTTTTTTTAGTTCTCTGTATTGGTACCTAGGATGCTAATACTACTTAGTAATACTTGAAAGATTTTTTAGAATTTTTGAGAAACATGTTTTATTTGGATTTATTTGGTGAAAAATTTTCAAATTGATCTGGAAAAACTAAATTTTTCAATTTCTTATTTTTTTCTTCTGGTGATCGTCAGAGCTGGAACAAGATACAAAGAAACTTATTATAAGCTTTCTTGTGATGACATCAGTTTACCATTTGACGTTTTCTCATCGAAAAGCCACCATCAGCCTATTTTTTTTCAATTTCGATCCTTTTTCGAAGAACAGAGCTTTCGAAGTATTTTTTATGAATTTAAACATGTAGCACTTATGCTGGTTTCAATGCGTTTCAGATTCTTTTCGGCCATCATAAGGAATTTTTTTATATACTCTCATCAATAATTTCCCCTCTCAACCGAAACTTTTTTGGTCTACTTTAGTACCTACCTAAGGAGTAGGAATTTTTAAAGAAAATTTGAGATGATCTGGACACATTGTGACATTACTATCTGTGATACACACTCGAATTAGGAATGAAAAATACTTTTAAAAAGGGCCGCATTTAAAAAATAAAGAAGTTGATGATGCTTTCTGGATAACGGAACATCAGACAGTAAAACTGATATCATCACAAGATGGCTTATAAAAAGTTTCTGTGAAAAAGTATTTTTACCTTGTAAGTAGGTACCAGTCCTGACGTAAACCTAACCTCAACTTGGACTCACTGCGTCTCAAGGCTGTATGATGATTACCTAAGCTTTGAACTATTTGGTACTTACTTACTTATGTTTCTTGCGGTGAGACACATGTACGAAATGTAACTGTTTCGTGAGCAAATATTTAAATATACGAGGTGTATTTTGAATAATGTCATTACTTTCAGGTGGCGATTCCTTGTCTTATTTTCTGAAAAAAATGAATATAAACATATGTCAAAAGTTTAATGAAAAATAATTTTTTCATGAATTAGGTTGTGAAAATTCTTTTCGCAATTTTGACTATCCTTTGAGTTACAATGGCAAGTTTACTGGCAGCAATTACTTTCCGCCAGTGAACTTTCCAAATGTAAATTAGCCCTTTGAAAGCTAGTGCTTATGGCCATCATCAACTTTTTGACTAAAAACAAAGTAGATTCATTATGTGCCTTATTGTGACTGTTTTTGGTTCCATAGCTTAATAGCATTGTGGGTTGTGTTTCCCCTCCAAAACTGACCAAACACCAAAAGCTGAATGCGAGCTCGTTACGTTTCTGACGAATCTGAAACATTAAAGTGTCTGTCAATTTTGCCTGTAAAGTGTCTATTGATTCAGATGGCTGTTTGAATCCTGCGTAGGGTTCCATCTGGAATGTTATGATAGAAGTAAGTAATGTGCCTCTGACACTGGCTTAGATTTGTGTTCCCACAGTCATCATTAACAACAAAGAAATTGAAATTTTTTGGAATATGGGATTATAAAACTAAGTACCGTTTTATATATCATATTTCCTCACATCGATATCATCGTTACTTTTACAGTCAATCATATTTTCTTTGACCACGTTTATACTTCATATTTTAAAATTCTAGTCTCTCGAGCAAGTGTCAAGTGTCAAGAGTTTAATTCCTGTCATGAAAGTGAATAAGATGCATTGCTCCCGTTGACTAAGAACATGTAAGTAACTACATCTTTCAGATAGACTTACTTATACAGTGTGACCCATTTATGATGGAAGCGCCTTTATAAAACATACATTTTTCAACCAATTTGAATGATTTGTTTTTAGATAGGTAGACATTCAAAAAGACCACTAGGACACCGAATTACATGAATTAATATCCATTTCCAGGGCCAACTTATCTGATTATACAAGGTCAAAAATCTAAAAGAACATTCTACCGATTTTTTGGGTAACATTCTGACTACACCACTGTATTTGAGATATTTTCGAACGGTTCATATGTAAATTACGTTGGAATGTTTAATCACTAAAAAAGTTAGAGTGGAATGAAATGAAAAATATGTCGTTTAATCAACCCACCAATTCAATTTCAGAAATGTATAAAAATTCGGAATACCTCACTGTATTCAAGAAGTCTCACTGTATCACTGGCCAAAATTTCATCGAAATATGTACATAAATAAGAAAATCATAAGATAATAAAATTTGAAAACTATGTTAATGGAATTTCAGGAAAATGTCAGTTAACGTCATAATTTTAAATTTTTTTTTCGAAGAAATTGTAGTCAGTGATATTTTTAGACTCTCTGAATCCAGTGGTGTAGTCAAAGTTCTGATATAAGTTTCGAAATTGAATTGGTGGGTTGATTAAACGGAATATTTTTCAACGTTTATTCCTCGGTTTATTCCTTTATAACTTTTTCATTGATTGACGCATTCCAACGTAATTCACATATAAATCAAGGAAACAAAGTGTCTCCAATCCTGTGGTGTAGTCATATTTTTTCTAACAAAATCTCTTGTAATTTTTTCAGATTTTTGAGCTTGAAAAATAAATTAGATGGCCTAAAAATGCAGATTTATTCATGAAATGTGGTGTCCTAGTGTAATTTTTGAATGTCTACCTAACGAAAAATAAATAATTTCAATCGGTTGAAAAATGTTTTATAAGGGTGCTTCATCTTGAATTGGCCCCACTGTATAGTCATTACCAAATAATTGCCTACAGGCCGTTACGAATATCAATCGTAATCTGGAATCAAACACAAAATATTACAATCACAATGGTGATGAACTGTGAATGTTGCTCACTTCTACAGAATCGAGCAATCCAAGAAAGAAATACAAGAAACGGTAGTCGTTGCTGACTCCCTTATCAATGGATTATATCACACAGATACTTGTGCAATGTTCCCCATTACAGAGGATACAATGAGAAGGGCTCCCTATAACTATAGGAAAATTTCACGAGTATGTTTTGGTTGGTTTCCGGGTTTTGCCTTGGTCTTCATTGGTAAAATTCAAGTCGAAGTACTCTTCTTGACACGTCAACTGAAGCTTTCAGTTGGTGAGTACTTCGACCACGCCACTGAAGATGACTGCTGCAGTTGCAGTTAAAACGTTTGGAGATTTTAACCAAAGAAAGCTACGGCGAAACCCAACCAAACATTGACACCAGTCGTGAAAGCCTACATTCCTATATTGCATGTGTATCTTTTTGATATAATTCAATGCCCGTCGCAGTATTAGCTAAGGAAGTGGTTGTTTTCGCAAAAGTATTTTCCATAATATTTCCCAAAGAAATCTGAGCTTTGTGTTAAGATATCTAAACGTCTGAAAAGGGCTGAAGGATTGAAACCATTCTACAGTTGGATTTCGCCTCAAATTAAACACAGTTCCATTTTCCCATATAGAAATCAATTTCGAAAAAGGTACTTCTGGACCTTATAGAGAGATAGTCAAATGTATGTACCCGCCCATTTTTCTCAGTTAATATGAGAGTTATCAAAAAAATGTTGAATGTATAAGTTGCAGAGTTCCATTAGATCTCTGTTGTTTCATTTATACAGAGTATCTCAAAAGCGCAGCGACTTAAAAGTTTATTTTTTTAAATATGATACCCAGTATATCATTACATTATCGGTTAGGGATGGTCATAAGAAATCCAACAATACTACGTTTGATGCTGTTATCTCCAAAGACTACGGAGAAATCGCCTATTATTTCATTCATAAACTCAATGAGTATGAGAGAGAATTTATTGACCCTCCCATTCATTGTGCTTATGGATAAAATGATAGGCGATATCTCCGTAGTCTTTGGAGAAAACAGCATCAAAATTGGTATTATTGAATTCCTTATAATCATCCATATCTTATCATGCAATGATATACTGGGCGTCCTATTCAAAAAAATTAACTCTCAAGTCGCTGCGCTTTTTTGAGACACTCTGTATGAATGAAACTTAAAGCAATAAAGAGGTCGATTGAATATAACTATAACTTATACATTTAACATTTTTTTGATAATTTTCATATTTGCTGAGAAAAATGTGCGTGTCCATACATTTGACTAACTCTGTACATGTTATCTAATAGTCGTTGAGATATCAGCCCCAACAAAACTCGTTTTGTGATAAATACCTACTCACTTATGAAATTCCTGTGACATCGCGCAAGGCTCTGACTTTTATAGCCACCTGCTTATTATTTAATTAAATTACCCTTTCTAGGTCTTTCTGTCAATTATATATATTGTTCAAGTTTCAATTATTTTAAAACTTAATAATTTGATTTTAAATCTGCTGTGCGCTATTGAAACTTCCACCAATTTCAGTTGGCTTTAGGTTGAACACATTTAACAAAGTACGTTAATTTTACTCACATACCTATGTGCCTTATCAACAAAAAAAAGAAAAAAGGCGTTCCTTTTTTCCAACATTCTCAATTTCAAGATCTTATATTCTGTCCCACTTGCTCCCAAATTTTCTATAGTAAGCACGATATACTCCACGACCATAGGTAAAGAGAATTACTACATCGGTGCAGTGTTGCCATGGTTATTTCAGGTTTTACTTTCATCACCAACAAAATTTAATATCGAAGTCTCAGTAACTAATTTTATGGAAAAAACATCTTGGTGATTCTGTCGGTACCTATCTATTTTTATATTCAACGATAATCATGATATCTGAAAAGGAATATTAGATTGCAGTGAAATAATTATGATGGTTCTTTATGTATGATTTCTGCACATTTGAGATATACTCAAAAGAGTATGTATATTTTGTCTTTCCAGTAAATTTTCAAGACCAAAATTGAAAATATTCTAAATCATACAGTGTGACTGCTCAAATGTCATATGGGTTAATGTGGAAATGATAAATCGCAATTTTGTCCACCATATTGGATTTAGAATGACGTCACTTAACTTACTGTGTTTTGCCCATCAAGGTTTTGTATTGGATACCCTTATCATAGGGGTTAATATGGAAATGATAAATCACCAGTATGCGGCAGCCGCCCTATTGGATTAAAAATGGTGGTTATCATGAATTGTCTCGGGAAGTGAAACTGAATAGAAGCTTGTACAAAGAATCACTACCTTCGCATAATGCTAACAAAAAAAAAACTCCACAGAAAATACATAATATCTTACGGAGTTCCACAAGGAAAAGTATTAGGGCCGATGCTCTTCAATCTTTATATACAATGTGGCCTTTAATAGCCCCACCCCTGCTAAGTTTTGAACGGTTCGACGTAGAAGTATGAAAAAAAAACCGTTTCGAGGGTTTTACCAATACTGCTTTACAACAATCTCACTTTTTTTGAATTTCGTCAATATTTTTTATGCAATTCAAATTCGAAATACCGAAAATAAATACGGATCTGAATACTACTCATACCTCGATTTGAACGGTTTGATGTGGAACAATTAAACCAAAATTTGTTTGAAGGGTATTACCGATACTACTTCTTGAGAGAAGAAACATTGCAATTACTTGACAGATTGCGCTGGGACACATCTTCAAAATTTTGAAAATCGAAATTGAGAAAAAAATTATTAACCAAATTCTAAAATATTTAGATGGTTGCAAAGAGAATTGAATTGTCTTCTCAGCGATGTGACACTTGACCCCCATGTAATTTAGAATTTTTGAGTTGATGTGGTCTCCTGCGCCCCCTGTCAAGGAATCACCATATTTTTCATTTCAAAAAGTAGTATCGGTGAAACCCTTGAAACGTTTTTTTTTTCATATTTCTACATTGAACCGTTCAAAAGTTAAAAGGGGGGGAAAGCTCTTAAAAGCCGCACTGCATAAACATCTTCTGTGGATCCATACGAAAGTGAATTCCTTCTAAACGGCTATGCCGGCTGTACCGATTTTGATGAAATTTTTTGTGTGTGTTCAACTGGATTCAGGAATGATTTGAACTCACAATTCAGTCCACTTAAAAATGTTTTTTGGTTAATTTTTTATTTATAAGTTGAAATCTATCAGCGCCTACGCCACCGACTTCGCCATACAATGAGTAACAGTAACTTCGCCATAAAATCGGATTAGTCGGAAAACGGAAATATACGCATCGATATGCAGGACAACATCTGCTGGGACCGCTAGTATTTATGTAAATGGTTTGTTCCAGCAACATTCTACAGGCAGTGGTAAGCTTCGCAAATAATGGCAATATTTCATTGGAATCACTCATGGGATAACCTTCATACAATAATTGAACCAGATGACACTAAAATAGGTCTTACATTTTGCATGTCTTTATTTTGCTTTGAATGTTGTATATTGATTATTTCAATACTTTTGTTGAAAAAGACATTGTTTCCGTTGTATTTAGTGTGTTCTTGTGCATTGTGTTTACGTATTTTGTTCCATTGCCTAGGTTTGGCGTGCTGTCAACTACAAAAGTCATTGATGTATTTTGCTTTTTAGGAAAGAAAGTGTTTATCTGTGATAGATGCTACATAACGTATCGATCCAGGAAATCAATGTCAATTCATCGAAAATTTACTTGTGGAAGCAAAAAAACTTTTTTTTGTAAATTTTGTAATGCCTCATATTATAATAATCATCATTTGAAAAGACATATTCTACAGCATCATTCCGAAATGACCACTGCTAGTTGTTGAGGCTGTTCATTCGTTGTGTTTGAAACACACAAAAAAATTACTCCATACAAATATATATCCGTGTGATTTTTTTCTCGCTCAAGTGTCCACGTAAGCTTAGTTCGTTCTGGTTAGAAAGGACTAAAAAATAGTCAGAAAATGTCTGTGTTTATTTATTCGTGCCCAAATGTCTACGCGAGGTTAGTTCGTATTCTAGTCAGCGACAATAACATGAGATCAAATTGATTCTGAGGAAATTGGATGAGAGCCAATTGTATGAGGGCTATTTGTTCGAGACGAAATTGTGGGAGGAAATTTTCAGAAAGCAAATTCACTGGGAGTAAATGACATGGATCCGAAATATGAAATTACAGTGTATCTATTTTTGTGCCAGTTTACGCTAACATTGTAATCGTGAACTGAAACTGAACTTGAAATGAATAACTAAAATGAGTCGCTGAATAATATATTTTTATACACTAGTGGGCGATAAAGTTTACCGCCCGGCTCAGCGAGCATAAAGTGGCACTTTACCGTCCGCGGGCGCATTATGGCCGCGGGTCATAAAGTTGACAACATTCTCACAGTTCAATAGAGAAATACTCTTCCTAACATTTCTTCATAATCGACATTTTTTCAACATGTACTTAAGTCATAAGCCTGAATAT
This sequence comes from Chrysolina haemoptera, assembly GCA_958298965.1. Taxonomy (NCBI): domain Eukaryota; kingdom Metazoa; phylum Arthropoda; class Insecta; order Coleoptera; family Chrysomelidae; genus Chrysolina; species Chrysolina haemoptera. Next base: position 36,032,392 of record OY282586.1, on the reverse strand, counting down.
TGAAAATTCAGTTGGTTTTTGGTTTAGTTACTGATGTTGAAGATGGGATATTCTCTTGAATATAATTATTACATATTGAAAGCTTCGTTACAGCACCTGCATCGATACGAGAACAAGTATTCATTTCAGAAGTGGATGGTTCGTTCAAATAACTATCTGGTATCATTCCGGTACAATCGTTGGCTATTTTTTCAGTGATAATCAATTTATTCTAAATAAATTCTTCAATATAGCCCTCAGCTACTGTAGTTTCACATTTCCCATTCTCTCAATTTTTGTATGCATGAAGAATGAAACGTGTAGACCTTTGTAATTCAAGTCAGTATTTGTACTTCGCGCTATAAATCCACCAGTGTATAAAATTTTGTATGTATCACGTACGTAAAATGCTTTTAATGGCCATCGGGCCATCATCCATGCCCTTGATACATAAATAACTATTATGATTAACAATAATGTTTTCTCTGACGGGAAAAAAGTTTGACATTTTATCTCTGTTGACAGGTGTACTAAAATATCACTTTTGGTGAAATAACTTTTTTCCCCGGAAAAAGTGAGTACTTCTTTTCCGGATATATACATAGGTAAAGGTAGATATCTGCTATTGAAAAAGCTTATCTCGCAGGCATCCGATGTTCAGCTCGGGGAACTAATCCAACCTCCTACCTTAATCACTCAACCTGCACACTATTAAACTAACCGGCCTTTATTCCTAAGTTCGAAAAAAATGATAAAATGAAAAAAAAAAAAATGCCCAACTGTCGCTTTGAACCTATCAATCCTATCGATGCGGCTATATGAACCGTGTTTGTATATGTAGATGAAATGGTTGTTCATAAGAGAAAATGTGAAAGATCTCGCATCTCGAGCTAAAATCTAATATTTTTTCCCCTTGTACCTATAACAAATAACTATTGTTATTACTTAGATTGCATCCAGATGGTATTTATTCCCAAGAAGGATTGCTGGGTATTCAACAAAAAAAAACAATTTTTACGACTTTGCTGACATTTCGCGAATTTATTTTTTAATAAAAAATAATAATTACATTTCATGAAAACACTGACACAATATGCATATTTGAGGTGGATTGTGTTAGTGTTTTCGTCAAATGTGATTAAATTATATATATATATATATATATATATATATATATATATATATATATATATACAGTAATTGTATATTTGTCAAACAGCGAACGGCAGCTCTTCGTTTGGCAGCACAGTATGGAATGATTTTGTTTTTGTTGGAGAGACAGTCAAAATGTCCACCAAAATTTCATAAATAAATCTTCATTTCCAGGGCCATTCATTCTTATTTTTCAAGGAAAAAATCTGAAAAAGTTATTACGTGATTTTTCATAAATAATCTGGGTACACCACTGGATTTGCGACATTTTCAAATGGTTCATAATGAAATCACTTCGAAAAGCGTCAATTATTAATAAAGTTATAGAGAAATAAAATTTGAGAAATATGTCATTTAATCAAACAACCACTTCGATTTCAACACTTTTATCAGAACTTTGACTACACGACTGAATTTAGGAAGTCTCAAATCATCAATGATCAAAATCTGTTCATAAATAAAGGAATTAAAAATTATACGAAAAAATTATATTTTCCTGAAATTCCATCAACATACTTTTCAAATTTTATTATCCTATAATTTTCTTATTTATAAACAGATTTTGATGAAATTACGAGACATTCTGAATTTTGAGAAGAGTTCCGAAATTGAATTGGTAGGTTGATTAAACTGCATATTTTTCAAATTTCATTCCCCTATAACATTCTTATTGATGGACTCATTTCAAGGTAATTTTAAGTTGAACCATTTGAAAAGGTCGCGAATCCCGTGGTGTAGTCAGATTTTTTCTAAAAAAAATTACTAATATTTTTAACCTTGAAAAGTAAGAATAATTTGCCCAAGATTTATTCATATAATTTGGTGTTCTACTGGTATTTTAAAAGGGTGCTTTCATTTTAAATAGGTTACACTGTATATAAGTTACATTCTCAGTTCAAATGTCTTATTGGATGAGCACTTAACTGAATCTTCATTTCTGATGAAGAGCCTATCTTCGTTTCACACATATTTTGGCTTTTTATCATTTGCGCAATGCAGTGGCATAGCTGTCTTATAGTCAACCTACTACCATTGGCCTAATAGCGCCCAGAAAATAACCTCAAGATCATGTAATTGAGGTTAACTTGATGAAACTGGTATATTTGGCAAGAGTCGTATAAGATAAGAGTAGGGGCTTAGCTGGATCATTACCTGTAAATTAACTCATATATACACTACTTTTTGTAATATCAGTTGAAATTAAATAAATGTTTTTAGGGTGAAGGTCTCGTTTTATTTCCTGAACTGTAAATATCTGTGGTTTCCAAAGATTCATCGAAAATCTCTATTTACCATAAAATATATTTTGAGTCACAAATAACACGATGTTCTATTTATTTTAATTTTATACCTTTAATGGTGAGCTCAAACTTCATTCAGATAACGGTCGTTATTGGTTAATTTTCGTTATATCCTGAAATTTATCAATCAGCATGTTTGGGAAAGCAGGGTGATCATCCGTTCATATCTTCATTATGAATTGGAACGTTGAAAAGATCAAATATCGCCTACTAAATTGAATTTCTTCTATTTAAGAAGGACTTTAGCGATCGGCTTGAAATGATTTTAGAATAGGAATCGATCTTACTAAACGTTCGTGCTTTGTCACTGGATGGTTCGTGAACACATTTGTTTTTAGGTGGAATTGATATTAATAATTCCACTTTTATGGGCCGTTTATTACCAGTATACCATCATGCGCTTATCCCATAATGCTTTTATACCATTACACCATTAATATTTAGATGAACTTGATTGGCAATCAAGAGAATAGTGGCCTTCTGCTGGGCAATAAACTTTGAAGTTAACCTCATGAGTTGTCAAATAATTGGTGGTGGATTATCATATTCGTGATAAATTACCAGAACATTTTACTGGTATCAATGACCAACTCATCTAGACTGCTAATACCACAGAATGACAATGTAATTGTGTACTAACAAATTTTGTTATACTAACAAAAATAATTCTGTACATACTCATAACACTTCCAAGTTTCCTATTGTGTATTGACTTTTTTCACCAAATTTTCAGGAGGTCCAGCACCATTGAGGAGACCAAAGGGTAGAGGCACTCACATGTGCTATTGTGGAAGAACGTATTACGAAAAGAAGAATCTCATGAGACACCAAAAGCTCAAATGTGACATTAAGTTTGAAGAATTCACAATTATTCAATGAACTGGAAAAAATGTGCCTTGTACTTTTCACTAGTGCGTCCTGGAAATTTAGAGCGTCAATAGAAACAGGCACTAATCTCGCGATGATACAAAAGTAAAATTAGGTTTATGTCTCATTTCTCATCAAACCATCAACTATATTCTCTTTTTCGGCAGGTACAAGAATATGCTCCTCCGTGAATTTGTTCAAATGCGTTAAAATAATCAAGCCTTTATATTTTTCAATTTTTTCATTGAAAAGATCGTTTGTTATCCATCTGATTATACCAGCTTAATGGAAAAAGAATTTTGCCACATTATTACTCAAAAATGTACCTTAATAATGAATAAGACAGTAAGTTCATATAATCGACCTAAATTTCTTGTTTGTATCTGCGATTGAAAAAATCAATGACAGTGTCTATTTTTGTTGTCATCTGGTATAAACTGAAAATAATGTCATTTATATTGGCTTAAAATTAGTATTTTAAATGTTGGGTTATAGAAGGTATAAGACTGGTAGTTCGGGTACAACTTTTACAAGTACTATAATAATCCAATTATTCTAAACACTTTCATTTATGTTGTATGGGGGCCTGTATGCAGGGGGTCCCATGTAGTTTAGACCAACACCAAGAATTTCTCCAAAAATATACGATAAGGACAAATTTACACAAACATGATTGTCTGGAAAATAATAGCTTAAAAATTAAGTAAGTATAAGGTTGCCGAAAATATTCTGAAAAAATCTTCAAAATGAGAGAAAACAAACGCACTTGTTATTTCTAATTCGGAAAGATTCCCTTCCGATTTGGAAATATTCGGGGTGTTACGTTTCAAATGGCACATTCTGTATTTATTAAAAGTTCAACCAAACTCAGATTATAACAATTAATGAGACAATCAAATATGTGGTACTTAAGCAACTGAACTGAGTTTAGGTTAACCAAGTTTGAACAAATACTACCCTCCATTTATTTTGTACATACATTGAATTATTTATAGGTATTATAGAGTTATCGTTATTATCTTATACACAAAAATATTATAAACGTATCGCACTCAGTTGATTTGATGTACCTATAATTTCATTAATATTTATTCAACTGAAATGTGATAGTTGGTATGCACTCATTACAATTATGGGTAACTAGGCATTAATTCAAATAGCCTAATTATATTTTTCAATTGTCCGTTCTGCAGCAATTCAGAAATAATAAGTACAAATCATTGTTATTCGATTTTATATTTTTATTACTTGACATAATAATATTGCAATGTAATTAATTTTATAATTAGAATATATTGTTATTTTACATACGTTTTGTGCCTTATTGCAATACCTTTCTGAAAATTACTGCAGTCATTAATGAAAATGGTTTAACCATATATTTTTTTTAAATCTTCAGTTCATAGAAATAAAACGACGTGGTTCATTTTCGGTCTGAGAAATTATGTCCCACGTTACAATGTGCAAATAAAGCTCAATATTTATTAGGTACATATTTTGAAAGGTTAAAAACCGAAGTCCTGTAATTGAGATCACCATTTAATTGTTCTGACGCTTAAATTATTAGCCCTACAACTTTCAACAAAATTTAACTGACGATACTTCAAAATTCTTTCTTTCGAATCATCCGGTGGATTTTTATGAATTGATATATATATTAGGAATTTGTCTTCAATGTAACGGCAAATAATAATAATAGCCGTCCTCTACCCGCACGGGCTATGCCTTTGGGTACACTCAACGAGTGTTTATGAGGGAGTATTATTATTATATTCGTATTCAAAATATACTTGATTACTCAAAAATGCCGAGGCATTTACAGTAAAAAAATTTGAAATACCCAGTATGAGTTTGGAAGTCGTACATTATTTTCGGTCAAGGTTGGTTTATTATATTCTGATACATGAATTACTGAAAAATATCATCAAAGGACTGATAAATGATGTTTAGCGATTGACCTTATTTTTATTTGAAGATTACCCTGTAAATAAATGAAAAACAGTTATCATTCGAACATTAAAATATAGTTTCAGATAATGCGTACGGTAACCGACAGGAAAATAAGTTATTGAATCTTCTAATTGAGTAAAAAATAAACAAAATTAATATGATCATTTTCAATAACACCCCATATCTCGAAAAAGGTGATCGAATACTACAACATACTAAAATTTCAAGAAATTTAACCGAAGGCAGTTTTCTATTAGAGAAGTGCGAGATCCTTGACAGTTTAGATTAAACATGGTACTGATGACTATGCATCGATTGTTGATATGGCCCTAACAAATCCACCATAGACTATGATAATTCCTGTACACACCTATGATATACAGGATCTGTCCAAGATATTCTATTTCTGCGTTCTGCCTGATGTATCCAAATTCCTGAAATTCCCAAAAACTCCATGACAAATCTGATGAACAAAGTCTACTCCGCCACAGCCGACTTAATCTCCCGAGCCGTGGTGAGCCAATCGGCAACATCGCATGGAAATCAATTTGACATCCAACTCTTACTCAGAAAACTAGAAAAAAAAAAACATAAAAGAATAAATTTTTAGAGAAAAGATCGACGATTGATGTGGTTATTAATTTTTTTTTATCATAAATTGTAATCGCAATATATTCAATTTCCTAGATATGTGAAATCTGTCAAGTTTGGTTTTTCCATGCCCTAAAATTCCCAATTCGAGAGATTTATTAAAAATATGTTTCCGATAAGTGGAGAAACCATATAGATAATCCCTGATTTTTTTCAGATTTTTCATTTGAAATATAACCTATTAAAATAATATGTTATTGGAAGATACATTATACAGAACAAGACAGAATGTACCAAACGCAGGTAGTTTGGCACATTCTGTATTGGTACCTTCCAATAACATATTATTTTCATCAGTAAATTCTCAAATGAAAAATCTGAAAAAATTCAGAGATCATCTATGTGGTTTCTGCACTTATCAGAAAAAAACATTTTTATAAAATCTCCCAAAATGTGAATTTTGAAGCATGGAAAAACCAATCTTGACAGATTTCCCATATCTAAGAAATTGAATATATAGCGATTCCAGTTTGTGATGAAAAAAATTAAATAACCACATTAATCGTCGTTCTTTTCTCTAAAAATTTATTATTTTATGTTTTTTTCCTAGTTTTCTGAATAGGCCGAGAAATTGACATTAAAGAATTAATGAGTAGGACGTCCAATTGCTTTCCATGCGGTGTTGCCGATTGTCTCACCACGGCTCGGGAGATTAAGTCGGCTTTGACTCCGCTTATACGTGAACATACTGGGTGGAGAAAAAAATAGTGACTATTGCGTGCTGATTATAATGATTATAATAATTAAGTCTTTTCACCAAGAAACCAAAGTGTGTTTCTATACCTGTAATTGAGGTTTGTATACAACATAAACTTCAGTTCGTAGGAAACCATCGCTTGTTCGTAATTTCATGTTATTGTAATTGGTGAGTATATATCCATATCTACTACGAGTAGTAGAAGAATTCCTATAAACATTGTAGAGAAAAATAAACAAAAACAATGATTTGCAATATAATATCTAACGAAATATATTTTATTACTGAACTATACAGACCGATTACAACCGATTTTGTTATTCCTAAGAGATTTTATATGTTTCTATGATTCCAGAAATGTGTATATGGAATCACTCAAGTTCTTGAATTGTTCCTACATATACAATCTGTCCGCTGGAACCCACTTGCGTCCCGCGGTCAGAAAGCTGACCCTTTAGCTGCACGTTTTCGTTCCGGGTTGTAGCCTATTTACGTCCCGCGCCCCGCGGTAAGAAATTTTATCCTTTTTAGACAGGTAAGGCCGATGTGCCTCCAAATATGTCCGAATATATAATCCTTATTTTAATTTTTTGAATAAGATCGTCAAAATAATTATTATAAGCTAAGGTATATCGCAACTACATTAGTTCTCGAAATCATGATCAAAAGAGATAAGAAAAGCGATACCTGAATTTATTCTTCTCCACCCACCGGATAACATATTATTTTCCCACTACCCAGTTCATTTTTTTCAGCATTCATCAATTTTTGATTGGGTCGTTACCGAAACCTTCCACCATATTGTAACTATTCACGATTATGGAATTTAATATAGGAAATAATTATAATGTAATTTCGTTTTTCTGATTCATTCTTATGCTCATTTCGGAAATTATGAAATTGAATTTTTTCGTGTCTTTCAAATGGACCACTCCGTATACTTTTCGACCAAATGATGTAGGATTCTGATCCCTATATGTCTATTTACGATCTATTAAATTTTGAAAGTTTTTAGTTGCTTATTTTCACTGACAAACATTTCATTGTACCATAACAACACATGACATCAATTACCTATCATTTCATAATACGTGTTTCATATTGATTGAAAGTTTGATTTTGTGGAGGAAATCCAGTTCTTGACATGATTTTTTGGGTTTATGATCTTCCACAATCTGAAAATGAAAAAAAAAAATTTTAATCCAAAGAAATCTGTACAAGTGTAGAAGGGCAAATTAATTAATTTGCCCAATAAGTTACTACGTTCACAAGACTGCTGTCTTGAAAGAAATTAATTTTTGTCAGTAACGTACCCTACACTGAATTTGCCTATCTGAAAAAATGAGATCGAATTAACAAAGAATACTTCTCTTTTTTTGAAAACTGTTGACGTTTCGGAGGCTGAATCTGCCTCCGTTATCAAAACTTCTTAAAAAGACGCTGAGGAAACTGAATTTGAATTGCGATTTCGGTAATAAGACCTTTCTTTGACAGAGTCAAATGAAATCTGTCATACATTCTTTTGATTGACATTTGGTATCTTGATACATAGGGTGTTCGGTATCAATCAATCACCATTCTATTAGTTCTTATTTCATCTCTGAGGAGGGGTAACCAGGTGCGGTCCATTTCGATGGAATTGGTTGAGAAGCAGTTGTTCGATAAAAGAATGCACGCAGTATCCTTCAACTTTCTTTTTTCTTGGTTTGATTCTCTCAATAAAATTTTGGTATTATTCCATTCCATCATATGATCGCCATCAGATGTTAGAATATGTTCGGATATTTTCGAACCCGTTATTTTTCGATTTCTGATGTAACTTTTGTGTTCTTCCTGGCGCTCAATCAATGGTCTTGATGTTTCACCTATATAACTCTTACCACACGAACAAGGTATGTTGTAAACACAATTTTTTGAACATTCACCAGCGTTTTTGGGTTTTGTATGTGTGAGTATTGATCTCAATGTATTGGTTGTTTTAAATGTTGTTCTTACATCGTACCTATGGCCAATCCGTTTTATCTTTTCAGACAGTCCAGGGACATAAGGTATAATATTGTTTGTTGGATATGTATGGAGATGTCGCATGTCTGTGTATTGTGTTGTTCGATTGTAAAGTGTAGTACTATTTTCAATTTCATTAATGGTTTTTTCCACGAATTCATTTGGATAAGCAGTTTCCCTGAGAACGGACTTTATAAAATTCAATTCTTCTTTCAGATTTTGTGTTGAATTGCAAACCACTTGTGCCCTGTTGTAAAGACATTTGACAATTCCCCTTTTCACGCTGGTGTGGTGATTTGAGTTATAATGGAGATATCTATTGGTATGTGTTTTCTTTCTATAAACAGTTGTGTTAACTCGAGATGTTGATTTTTTTATCAAAACATCTAAGAAAGGAAGTTCATCGTCTTTTTCTGTTTCTAATGTGAATGTTATCGTTGGTTCTTGTTTATTAATGTAATCTAAGAACACTTTCAAGTCATCTCTACTCTGATTCCAAACAGCAAACACATCATCAACATACCTCCACCATACTCTGGGTCCATTCTGGTTCGTTTCAACGAAAAATTCTTCAAAATATTCCATGAATATATTACTCAAAATGGGTGATAATGGAGAACCCATTGCCATACCAAATTCTTTTTGATAAAATTCATCTTTAAATTGGAAATACGTTTTTTCAGTACAGAGTTTTATGAGTTCAATAATAGAATCGACATTCAATTTTGTTCTATTATTCATTGATATGTCTCTTTCTAATTTAGATTTGACAATTTCTAGAGTTTTTTTAATTGGAACATTTGTGAACAAGCTTTCAACATCAAAACTTACCAGAATATGTGTATCAATAATTTTTAATTCATTTAGTTTTTCTAAGAAATGTGGAGTGTTTTTTATAAAACTATTTCCATTACCAGATATCGTTTTTAAAATATTGAGTAGGTATCTTGCAAGTTTTTGGCATGGAGAACCAATGGAACTAACAATGGGTCTCAAGGGATGTGTTGGTTTGTGAATTTTTGGTAATCCATAGAAATGTGGGGGTTTACTGTGGTGAGAAATAAGGTTTGTGCGCTCTCCTTTTGAGAGCATATCTTTGTATTTTGCAAGGGTTCGATATGTTTTTCTCTCTATGGATGCAGTTGGGTCACCATTCAGTTTTTTGTATACATTATTCACTGAAGAAGTGTTGTCTTCATTTAGTATTTTATAAGTGGTGTTAGAGATCATTTGTGTTAGTTTGTGTTCGTAATCTTCTGTATTCATGACGACTGTGGCATTTCCTTTAACAGCCGGAAGTATTTTAATTTTATCATCTGATCGAAGAGATGTTATTGCACTCTTCTCATATGTATTTAAATTACTTCTAGAATGATAAGGTTTTGTCAGTGCATTTTTGCAGTCAGATCTGTAATCACCAGCTATTTCTGCTGGTAAAGGCTGGGCTGTTGCCTCTATGGCAGTGACCATTTCAAGAGTTGGTATAACTTTGGGAGTAACAGCAAAGTTCAATCCCTTCGCTAAAACAAGTTTCTCATTTGTATTTAAAGTTCTAGAGGATAAATTGATTACAGTTCTTTCAGCAAAAGTGTTGGTGTTTCTTGTGTTACTTTGGTGTTGTTCTTGTTTCTTTTGTAATAGTTTTGTGAATTTTTCTTTGTGTATTTTAATTTTGTTTCGATTGAATGAGTTATAGGAATTTTGAATACAGTGACTCATATAATTGAAATCATTTTGGATCATATCTTGTTTCATGATTTGCTCCAAGTTATTAATTGAATATTCTAAATTTACCTTGTTCTTTCTGTGGAATTGAATTCTTTCTCTTATCATTGCGTGGCCTGTCGTTTCAATTATTCTTCTACATTGTTGACTATCATATGGCATTTTCAAAATAAAACTTCTAGGAATGATCTTATTACCTCGACATCTACATAAAAAGGTTAAACTACTGTGAGAACTTGCTAATTTTTTGTACAAATTTAGATTTTATTTTATTTTATATATATATATATATATATTTTATTGGGGAATATTTAGTAATTCAGCCGCAGATGATTCTACCACTGATTTTATGTGCTTTTTGTTCATATTTTCAGAAAAATAAATGGACCATCTGTTGCCTCACTCATACAACATTGAAGAGAAAAGTTACGAAGATGTGTGCATCTCTATATCCACGGACACTATAGTTCCTCATTTTGATTCCTTATTGTAATTCTAGATATCCTGAGGAGATTTGGCTGCACAAAATGCAGTAAAACTTATAAACACCAGTCTTCCCTCCACCACCATATCAACTACGAATGTGGAGTAGCTCCAAAATTCACATGCAACTTATGCGGATATGTTGGTAAAAGAAAACACCACTTGAAAAGTCATTACAAGTACAGTCACAAGATAAACTGTATATAGGATGATATTATCGACTATGTTTCAATACGGAAAAAATTTACTGATGATTTTGATGTGAAACTCTTTCTGTAAAAGGCAGGAATTAAGAGAAACCGTAACATAAGTCGTAATTGGTTATCGAGTTTTTCCGATCTAGTCTTCAACAGAAATAAAATGAGATTCAAAAGTCTCAGTTGGCGAAATTTCTTCCTGTGAATGAACACCTGTTTTTTGCAAGATAATACTTGAACTGAATTTTAAAATACATGAGATTAACTTCTAGAAGAAAATGACTATTCATAAAATGCAATTGTAAGTTATTAAATAAGATTGAAAAATTATTGTTCTTGTTTATGTCATGTCCCGGAAACCTCACCTTGAATCTTGGAACCATCTTAGACCTAGAATTGCTTGTGGTATATTTTGATATTTACCTACTTACTATATCGTACCGCGTACTAAAAAACATAGGTTACTATACTTGAGCTGCTAAATCCATAACAGGTTAGCTTTCTCAGGTTATATTTGATTGTACAGTTTACCCATAGTTTATTAAATTATACTGTGCTGCCTTGACAATGTGGGCTCGCCTTAAAACTACACGTACCGCGTCTAAACCTGCGCCAGTGCTGAATTGAAGTGAGTTTTGTCTGGATCTAGACGGCGAGTGGTTAATCATTCGTTACCATGTTGCAACGACGGGCGTGTATATGTTGCAGACTAATAAAATATGCCAAACCCGGTATAACACTAAACCTTTCCAATTATAATAATAATAATAATAATAACGTTATTCATAAAAATATACATGTAACCTTACAATTAAGAAAAAATAATAAGAATAAAGTAGGTGAACGAAAAGTGCTACTGCACTTGTTACGTTTAAAATCAATGAAATGCAATGGGTGTAAGTAAATGTTATGTAAAATATAATTAGAATTTTCTATGGATTCGGTAAAATACAATGAGTATAGATAAAAGTAAAATAGAGTAAATACAACAATAAATTATGATATGAATACAATATAATTTCAGGCTAAGATATCAATTGGGTAAAATACAGTAGGTATGGATCAAAATAATATAAAGTACATACAAAAATTAAAATTAAAGTGATATATACATATATTATACAATTTGTTGCTGGAATATGAAAATGAAAAGGGTGAAATACAGTTATAAAGTAAAAATAGTTGTATTATTATAATGTATATAAACAAACAGAAAAAGTTGGGTGTATTTTAGTTCAGTTTAATTTTAGTTTAGTTTAATTTTCAAAATAACTCGAGATCATGCCTCTTGGATTGCAAAGAATGAATTCTTTCACTTTTTTCTTGAAAACTTTTACATTTTTTATATTTTTTATATTTTCTGGTATGACATTGTATAGTTTTGGTGCGAAAAAGGAGTATGATCTTTGTGAAACCGTTTTTAACATCAACGGTGTAACGTAATAATGTTTCCGACTAGTAGCATAATCGTGACGTGGAAGTTGTGAGTATTTTTTGGTGATATGATATTTATTGCTGGAGCATAGAAAATACAGTTGCCTTAAGTCTAGTATTCGTGATTCTTTATAAAGGTCATCTGATGGATACCTTGACTTCTTGGTATATATTATTTTTAATTGGTCTTCTATACTCAAAGAACACTAAACTGTTAATTATTTGATCTATCTCGAGGCATTTTTTTGTCTAAACAATTGTATTACTGTTAAAAGTCTCTTCTTATTTAAGTATTGTTTTTTCAATACCATCTTTCAACTGCAATCGTGTTCTTTGTTAAATCTAAAATGTACACTTTAGAGACAAAAAGAAAATTTTGAAAAAAAGACCAGTTTCACGTTGAGAACGTTCATTCATTCATTTTGCGTTATAAAAATTTAGTGACTACAATGTTCATTTTAACAGCTATACGATTGTTTTTTATTTGATAGCATCAAAAAATGTAATTAAATCGCCCTCTCCTCTTCACATTGGTTTTCAACTTTGCAACAAACTACTTTAGATTTGAACATAAAATTGCCTGTACTATTCGACAGATTATACGATGAATGGATTTCCTTCAAATATACGTTAAAATACGTCATTCATGATGGTACTTCAATATCAAAGGTACTGAAATTTCATTCTTGAGATCACGTAAAATGAGTACTGCAAATATAATAAAATCTTTGGGCACCTTCGATGCTAATAATCATAAGCCCGGGAGGTACTGTCACTTTGGTACTGTCACTTTGGAATACGTCATATACGCTGAATTTTTTATCGTTTCACAGGGTGTTGAAAATGAAAAATTAAATCTATTTTTTATTCATAACTTCCATAGTTTTGGAAAGTTTAATTCGGAGAAATATTTTTGTTAAATAAGAGCTTTATTTTAAAAGAAAAATAACATTTTCAGTTGCCACCAGTGGCGTACAAAAATGGTATATTTGTTCCTTTCCTCCCCTATTTTTTACCCCACTGGTAAAATCAGGAAAATTATCATTTTTTGATTTCTTCATTCAATTTTCAGTAAAAAATGTATAAGTGTTTGAACCCGAAAAATCAATCGTTTTCAAGATAATTGCGCTTTTATGAATACATACTAATAATGAAAAAATTGTTTTGCCGAAGTGAATTGTGTAATCCAAGTCACTGCCTTGTACTGGATATTCTACCAAAAATATCAATGGTACTCTCACATGCATTTTTTCACAAAGCTGTTTTCTTGCAGAAATACAGTGTGTTCAAATTGGACAATTATAAAGCATTTTTCTCCTAACTAACATACAGTGTATCTCACTTCTCATGGAAACACCCCAGTATATCTGTACTGTTATTAATATTGTCCTGATTCCCGAATCCGTTGAAATTTTGAGCCCATGTATATTGCCTATTAATGTAATTTTTCGCAAAACTGGGTAAGTCTATCGCTCCTGGCGGGCATTGTATTTCACTCAGATCAACCACAGGTAAGATTTAAACTCATCCAGAAATTCACACAGTTCTTCTCGAATAATTGCGGAAGATACAATTCACTTCAGCAAAACAATTTTTTCATTATTAGTATGTATTATACATTTTTTAATTAAAATTGAATGAAGAAGTCAAAGAATAATAATTTTCCTGATTTTACCAGTGCATGGGGTAAAAAATAGGGGAGGAAAGGGACCAATATACCCTTTTTGTTCGCCACTGGTGACAACTAAAAATGTAATTTTTCTTTTAAAATAAAGCTATTATTGAACAAAAATATTTCTTCGAATTACACTGTAAAATTTCCAAAACTGTGGAAGTTATGATTAAAAAATAGATCTGTTCGACCCACCGCTACTCAAGGGTCTGAAGACTGATTTCGTGATGAGTATTACACGATCTATCAACGACAAAAAATTCAGCGTGCATACTATTACTTTTTTTTCAACTTTTTTGCAAGTTTCACAGCCTCCCGCCACTCCACCCACCGCGGTCGCGAGGTCTGAATCGTGGTTTAGTAATAAGTGGTATGTGTACTATCATAACAACTAAATTTCATCGTGCATACTATGACGTATTCCAAAGTGACAGTATCTCCCGGACTATGTATTAAGCTATTCTTGGTTTCAAATTATGTAAATTCATTCAGTTTTCCCATTGAAAGAGAAGGAAAAATACAAGTTTCCTACACGAGGATGTTTTTAGCTGTCTCAGGTAGCTCAAATCTTAAGCCAACAGGACACGAATCATCTCTTCACTCCTTTCATGAATGATGTTTATTCCAATGATTGCATTGTCCTCGATGTCAACTACCAATGTCCAATCTTTCAGTTTATTTCTGCCTAAAATCAGTTCAATAGATAGTTCATCATACAAATTCAATTCAAAAAATTTTGGATGTTTATAAAGAGGATGGAATTTCCTTTTCAACGATGTGACACTTCACCACCCATGCCATTTTGAGTTGATGTGTCCCCCTGCCCCCCTGTCGGCCAATCACCATATTTTTTTTCATTTTAAAAAGTAATATTGGTTGAACCCTCGAAACGGTTTTTTTTCATGTTTCTATGTCGAACCGTTCAAAAGTTAACAGGGGGTGGGGGGGGGGGGGGGAGGGGGCTATTAAAAGCCGCACTGTATAGGTTCACAATACTCGAATGAAGGTAACATAATTGACTACCAACTTACCCCCGAAAAAACTTGCTGTATCCTGCATACTATTTTTCTCTTCCTGCATACTATTTTTCTCTTCCTGCATACTATTTTTCTCTCAGAAAATCTCTAACCTCGTTCGTTGAACACAGCATGAATCTTATGATCACCGTAAGTATTAGGGCCAAACTAGACGGGCGTGAAACTCGCTGCGGAACTTCCGCAGCGTATCCTACGCTTGATCGAAAACCAGATATTTTAATGCATCAAACTAGACGGGCGTTTTTTTCTAGCGATATCGCCTACATCCGCTAGCGAGAGCGAGCCGAACGCAACTGGTCGCGTTCTTCACGCTTCTCGCAGGCAGGGTGGCGTATCGCCAAGAACGAAATACATGGTTTAGTATGTGCTGAACTACAAGAGGGAGGATATCGCAGCGTGGTACAGTTCGAGGACAAAATGTTTGATACGGAAAAGTTGATAAGTGAAGTTGAAAAGCGTCTACCACTCTACAACATTAAATTAAAAGAATATAGTAATAGGGATTTGAAAATTAAATAATGGGAAGAAATAGGAGTGGCAATGTATGAGGATTGGAGTGCAATTAGTGTAGACGAAAGAAATAAAAAAGGTAAGAGTTAATTTAATTTCAAGTTACATAGTTTTATTCCAATCATAATTAGCCTTAAATTTTTTCGTATTGCCATGGTATTGCACCATTGTCGCTGACGAAATAGTTCTTAAATTCGTCTCTAATAACTGCTCCAGTAGTCTGACGACCTCCTGTACCTGTGGCTGTAATATGTTTCATTGGGTTGATATATAAGTTTTCACTATCTAATCCATCTCGTCTTCTGACGAAATTGTGTAAAACACAGGCAGCTTGGGTTATTTGTACAGCAAATTCCACATCAACAAGTAAGCTTGTATGAAATATTTTCCGTTTGTTCGCTAATATACCAAAACTACATTCAGGAACTCCGAGATTTTTTCGGTGATATGGTCGTAATAAATGTTCGTTCAACGCAAAAGCCTCATCAGCGACAAACACATACGGTAACCGAGGCTCTGAAATGTTTGGAAGTGGCTGTGGTCTAGGCAAATATAGTTGCTTCTTTTCCAGTCTCTTTCCAAAGTTTGAACTTTTAAAAATATTGCTATCTGCTTCCCGACCGTATGAGCCTACGTCTATATATGTTATTATATGTTTCGCCCAGATTGCACATCCTCAGCTGGCGCCTCGGCCTGGCCTCAACAAATAATGTTAGCCTTCTACTCCTAGTAACATAATACACTATTATATCTTACCTTGGCAATCCAGAACTACAAATTTATTTATTTGTAGGTAAAGAGCTACAAGCGAAGTGGAAATCTTTAATGGACCAATTCCGTAAAGAACTTAGGGCACTTAAAGAAACCAAAAGTGGCCAGAGTGCTACAAAGAAAAAAAAAATACGTATATTTTGATCAACTTTTATTTTTAACGCCATCTATCGAAAAACGAAATACTGTATCGAATATCTCTGATGATAATAACGATGAAGAGAACCATGATGAACCACAGGAACCACAGGAAGTATCGCAAAATATTCCTGCTGCTACTTCTGCTACCCCTCAGATGAACCCTAATAGGAAAAGAAAGAGAATAAGCGATTACGGTGACTCACAAATAAAGGAAATAACAAAAGTACTTTCGGATAGCGTAGCGTTACAACGAGAGCAAACAACTGACGACAAGCTTGGGAATAGGGCTTTTCTTCTGTCATTGCTGCCTTTAATGGATCAGTTTTCTGAAGATATTATGTTAGAATGCAGAATGAAAATTATGCAAGCTATACAAGAATCTCGTCGGATTTCTAATTTTCAAACTAATCAGTTAGCTAGCACGTCTGGACCAAGGGTCCAGGATATTCGCTCCCCTACTTCCTCTTTCTACTCACAATCAGCAACACCTCAACCGATTGGAATGAATTCGCAATTTTTTGAAGACAACAATAACTTTGATTCGCAGGCATCTAACCATTCGCTACTTGATTTATATTAGTAAAGACAATTAATGTTTTTTAGTTCTGAATTTCAAAATGTCATTTTTAAGTTTCAACTTTAAATCTTAGTATTTATGTATTAAAGGAAACATAATAAAATAGTTATAAAACTTACCTTAATGTTATTACTAATCTGTCTGCTGGGTGGATGGAATGTCTCATATTGGTGTCTTTTTTTTGTAGGGCTTCAGCCAACAGACCAAGTAACTCATCAAAACTATTTATGGATAGGCGATAATATTGAAAAAATTTATCTGGATACTTTCTATGGTTATTAAATTTTGTATGAAAATATCCCATTGATAATCTATTGCTCAACAAAGGATGAACCCACCAACGCCGACGTTTTCTTCGTTTATTTAAAATCAATCTCACAACTACAGCGGACACACAACCTAACGTGACTGTATCCATTTTTAAACTAAAATCTATTCATTTACCGGATTGTACGGTAGTCAGCGTGAAAATCGCTGTGCGTGTAGTTTGGAAGGCAAGCGTTTTGCCCGCAGCGATAATTACGCTGCGGAGACTACGCCCGTCCAGTCACACACTTAATCTATCAACATTGTGTCTAGTTCCTAGTGTCTAGTGCTAGCTTGGAGTGCACGCCCGAGGTGGTGCTGCAGGTTTTCCGGGTTTTCCTGCAGCTGAAAAGTGAATACGCCACCAAAAATCAGTAAGACGCTTCGGAGCGCCACGGCTAATAATAGCCGTCCTCTACCCGCACAGGCTATGCCTTTGGGTACACTCTACGAGTGTTTATGAGGGAGTATTATTATTATATCTTATACAGGATTCAAATTGAATGCTCATGAAGCTGTATTCACTAGAGCATTCGTTTCCCATGAACACCGAACGAGCGAATTCTCGGACAGTGTGGACGGCGTGGACGCTGATTTGAGCACGACCAGAAGGTATGTGCGGTAATCAGGCCGATTCGTTTTTTGTCGCTTTTTTCGTGCTCAGTGTGGACAGTGAAAATGTGCATGATGTTCTGTTTTTGACTAGCATGATGAAATATTTTCTTAATGTTGGTGAGCATTTAGTATTTTTGGCAAAACAGTTGGACCAAGAAAAACCTGCAAAATACTGTAACCTGCGCAAAACACTGTAACCTGCGCAAAACACTACTGCGAACCTGCTCTAACAAAAACTACCACAGTACTGGATCGCTCACACAGATATCGCTCTGTGTGTGACGTAGCTCTATCGCCAACCGCCGACAAGATCGCGCGATCGCTGCCTTCCGCGACAGACCGCGAACTGTGTGACACGGCCTTAAAGGTGCTAATTTTTTTACATAGAATGTAAAAACCACTGTTTTGCAGATTTTGCAAGTTCATTTATCTAATATATTTTCTGTAACTAACTACTTCCCAGATAGCACAACCATGGACGTCCTCAGGACGTCCTCTTCGGACATTACAGATGTCCTAGGGACGTCCATTTTTCGTCCGGCGGACGTCCCATGGACATCCTATGGACATACGATGTTACAAAACCAGATGTCCATAGGACGTCCGATTTAAGATCATTTTGGGTCTGAACAGGACCATTTAAAGACCTTTATCGTATGTGGGTTCAAAAACATATTTTTCATTCATATTTTGAATTCTATCATAATTAATTTGTGACCAGACACCGATAATGATAAACACATCACTGATAGATCAATAAATTAATCAATAAAAGATCTCGAAAATTGCCAGTAAGTACAAATAAAATGAAAATCACGATCAAAACGTTCTATATATTAATCTGAAAAATTACAGGTTTTGTTCTATATTATCTGAAGTATAACAGGTTTAGGAACAGTAAGTACTCATGATACATAAAATAAATAAAATTGTCACAAAAATTAAAAGTATACTTCTCGGTTTCTCGGTATATCACTTCAAGCGGTTCATTATTTCTATTTTTTTTTATTTTGTTCTGGTCAGCACTCATCCGATCAGTTGCTCTCTTCAGCCACAATTGAATTGATTTTTCAGTTGCAGTATAATTCTGCGACAATCCTGCTTTATCTGCAGCACCTTGAACAACAGGAAAGTTAGTAAATTGTATTGTGTTTTTGGAGGTTATGTTTCATCATGTTCTTCTCTGAAGTAGGTATACCTATTATCTATTTTCTAATTAAATCTCTACTCACCCATAAATACAACGTGACTGCCTGATATCTACAAATAAAAAACACATTCATCATTTACACTATTTCGCACTTTTAACTTTACACACCGAAAAATCCAAAGCCAGCGTCTGCTTTCTTGACAGGATGTTTGACAAGATTTTAGATTTTATTGAAACAACACAACTGTTAACTGTTTAGTTACTACAATATAATTATTGTACCTAGAACTATATAATAATATTAAACGTGCAGAACGCAGAACACAACAAACAAACCAGTAGAAACGCTCGATTAGCTAGATGCTGCTTATCTGAAAGCTGAATCGAAAATGTTGGAGTCGGATCCATTCGTTGCGACTCGGGACGGTCGAAACTCCCATGAAACAGAAAAATATTAATATTCGAAATTCACTTTGTTCACATATTTTTTTATTTTATGAATTTCGTTCATTGATACATATCGGTAAACAATCAATTCTATATAATAAATACTCCATACATAAATATACATACAAATAATTTTCCGACTTATTCTGGAAAAATAAAGGATGTCGGACCTCTAATGGACGTACCAGAGACGTACATGTTTGGACGTCCAGAAGATGTCCGTTTCTGGACGTCTGAAAACGTCCCCTCAATAGCTCGGGACATTCGGACCAAAAATGGACATAAACTGGACGTCCCGAAGACGTCCTGTGCTATCTGGGTTAGTATTTCAAAATACCTATTCAGGTGAATAAAATATTGATGACGTGGAAGCAAATGATTTAGTTAACGAGATAAAAGTCCTAAGATTATTTTTCCCACCTGAAGTCAAATCTTTTCGAAATTCTACAATATTTGAAAGCAATCTAATTTCAACTCTACCGAATAATAGCATTTCATCAAGAATCATCGTCTCTTTACCTGTATCTGTTACTTCTGGTGAGGGATCATTCTCAAAATTAAAAATTATTAAAAATTATTTGAGGTCGACAATGTTACACGAAAGATTAAGATCTGGTTTAACAACCTTGGCTTTAGAGCAAGAGATCCTCAAACTAGAAAAGTAAAGGTACGGATTCAATTCTTTGATTGGATCTGATGTTGATTTAATTTTTTGATAGGATCTGATGATATTTATTAAGTACTCTGTTTTATTTGTTTATTGTTTAATTTGTGTTTTTGCCTTTTCATCTAATTTAAATTAAAATATGTTATTTCCTTCCAAGATTAAAATGCGTTTTTACTTACAACTACTTGTTTGACAGTTATAAAAATATAGCGAACAATTCCATTTGAAAAACATATGACAAATAGTAATTTTCCTTGACCTAAAATGCTATATACTGAGGGCAAGTTTTTAAAGTCATGGATCCATCGACGAACATTGCATCCTTCATCCTTATTTATTTAATGGAAAATGACAATGACAACACGAATGCGCATTATTCATCGATGAATTTTACAACTCGTCCCAAGTATTCAAAGGGTGCCAAAATATTCCTGGCACGTGGACGATAACCCTTGCGACGGCCCTGATAATCACAAATATCGTCCTTCCTTTTGGAGCCGCCATTTTGTTTGCTCTGTGCAGAGGAGATATCGTAACCAATGACGTTTAACTGAGGTGTGATTATTGCTAGATCATGGAACATCCGCCAGATATCAAATCATTCGGACGTCTGAAAGTGGATGAAAATCACTTTTAAATATTCCGTTATATAGATAGGTGGAGCTAATACTAGCGTGTTCATATAAAAGCTACTGTACTAACGAAACAAGTGATATTTGAAATAAACTTTGCGAAGATCGAATCATTTTATGTGTACAACCCTTCCAATATATTGACGGGTTAATTTTTTGGCGAAGTCGCAGGCACACGTTCGTTTTAACATACAAATTGATAACAGTCCATAAGCCATGTCATTTATCAGCATGGAAAGTATGCATTGTGTTATTTCAATTTATGAACTACCTGTGCACCAAATTTAATCAAAAAATCCAGTTAGTCGTTTTTTTCGTGAGTAACAAACATCCCAACATACAAAATTCCTCATTTGTAGTATTAGTATTAGTAGTATATAGATTCAAAGAGATATTCATGATATATAATTGAGTTATTTTCCAGGAAATACTGTTCGAAACCAGAAAGGATATTTTCCCTGTGGACAGTGTGGTAGAGTATTGTCTAGACTAGACAGTTTGAGAAGGCACCAAAAATTTGAAGGTGACAAGCAGTTTTAGTGTACCAAGTGCTCTCCGGTACCAAACATAATTAGGTACACTGATCATGTAAATAAAAGCTGATAATTTAAAATAACCTACGTATGTGAAATAATTTAGATTATCACTGGTGAAATAAATCAGTTATTTTCAGTATGGAGTTTTGTCGAAGTATTACATGGCATCCAGTAAGTACTTGTAATCTTTGGTTTCGGTCGATTTCTATGCAATTTAAGTGTGTTATTCTAGAGTTCACTGGAAGCTATATCTGCATATGTTGGTATGCTTCAATGACTACAATAACACAAATGTTGTACGTAGGTACATTAAAATTATTTGTTGATATACTCGCATCATAATCATTGTCAAATGCACTAAAAAGCGTAGGAAATCTTCAA
The DNA here is from genome assembly GCA_958298965.1 of Chrysolina haemoptera. Taxonomy (NCBI): domain Eukaryota; kingdom Metazoa; phylum Arthropoda; class Insecta; order Coleoptera; family Chrysomelidae; genus Chrysolina; species Chrysolina haemoptera. The sequence goes on along the minus strand of OY282586.1, from coordinate 36,010,510 downwards.
TTTTGTAAGATGCGGTGCTACAAAAGTTGTTACTAGGTGACAATCAATCAATCAATCAATCAAAATTTTATTGAACCAGTTTTCTTTTACAATAATGTCAAGTGATACCAAACAATAATGGAAAAGTGAAATTGTCAAGCTGTGTGCACGCTTCAATATACTTGAATACTGAAAACACAAAATAGTGAAATTACAATCAAAATCGTTGGTTATATGTAGCCAGCGATAATGATTGAATTATCACCATTACAATTGTTAAATCACTGCTTGAGCGGTATAAACACAGCTAGTATTGTAAATCAGTTTTGCCATTGGTACTTGTATATTTTCTATAATTGCTGGGACATAACAGTTTATTATTTCACAGGGTACATTGAAGGTTAATTTGTGAATTCACAAACTTACTGAAATATAATTACTGTGAATACCAAATGTGATTGTTCAAGATGTAATGGATTTCACATAAAACATTGTTATTTCGCATATCTTTTCTACAAATATATTGTGATTTCATCAATATTGGAAAAATGTTTCATTGTGAAAACTTAATGCCATTGCACAAAATATATTGGTTTTTACAGACATCATTGTGAATCCACCCAATATTTTCACAATACTGCAGTAAATTTACTACGTTTTTTTAAAGCCCCACTGGTATTTTATCGTGTGAATGCAGAGATAATTTCAATATTTACTCCACCAATCTTGGAATATTACACTGTGAAGACACAATGTCGTTATATCACAAAATTTCAATTTCCTTTTGTAAAATTACCCAATCTTATAAGAAATGTATACCTATGCTGAATGCTTGAACCAATTTTCAATTTTTCCTAACTAAACCGAATATTTTGCACATTCCTAAGTAATAATAATAAGAATAATACAAGTTGGGCGGGGAAAATATTGAATATACCTTAAGTCACACATTGAACACAAAAAAAATCTATTCTGAAGTATGAATGATATAGGATAAATCATTAAAAACGATCTGGACCAGTCAATATGATAATGAGAAGGAAAGTGAAGTGAAATTTCCAAGTTTTGTTATGAACTATAATGCACAAACGCAAATAATGGTACCAAAAAAGTAACACTCATTATACATAAACATTAATAAAAATAACAGAAAGAAAACCTTTCTTCGAACGAATTGAAGCACATTAAACAAGATGAAACTTATTTCATTTGATATTTTTAAGTCTATATCAAGTTTTTTGTACTTCCTTCTTTGTACTTGACGATTTGCTTCCATCAGTGGCTGGATGAATCTTCGAGTAACATATCTGTATCATCTCTAAAATTGCGCTAACTGCCCCGGATATTCCAGATTTCAATTGAAATATAGTGCAAAGGTGTACTTCCGTGCCGCTGCAAAGGACGTGCATGATATGTGATGACCTCTTCTTCTATGATCACATCCCTTCTGTCGTCGGAATCTATGAAAAAAAATAGAGAAAAAATCCAGCAAAGTTCAGAACAATGATAGAATGTGATATTTTTTATTTTCAAAATAGATGATACGCATTCTAATAAATTTAATTTTCAAACAAATTGAACAGTTATATATACGGAGTCCTTCAAAGAGTTGGCATCGAATGGGAAAAAATTTAATAATAAATTATCTTCAAACTCGACTTGGGCGTTGAGTCGTGCTTCAAAAAATTTCAAAAATGACCTACTGCGACGGGGTCGCTTGACTTGTGTTATCTGTCAAAAGTAATTCTTTTAAAACATGAATGCCTCAAAATGTTTCAAGTTCAAAAAATTATGGAGAAAAAAATTGTTTGGATTCCAATTTTACAACCTGGCGTATTACTTTTTCTCAAAATAGTCGCTCAAAATTTTATTTGTAAAATTTCATTTGGTTTTATTTCAGTAGATACTGACGAAAATCGATTAAAATGAATTTTTGTCCTAGATGCTTAACGATACATCAACTTTGCATCAAATACAACATATAACTTCTGTCTGATTTCCTCAACGACTTTTATTTGTTACGACCGGTTTCGGCTTAGTAAAACATTATAAAGTAAGCTATCTAAAGGTCCTGTTTTTAAATGATTTAAGTATTCCAGTAAATAAGACATTATCAAATATTTCCTTATCAAAATTTACATAATTTTTATCACTGAATGCCATATAAAAATAATTTCTGTTTTGAGAACATCCACATTCAAGAAGCCATCTAAGAAATATTGCAAGGTCCTGTTTTTACGAATAACTGGGCTTCCAAAATAAGGTATAGCGAACTCAATATTATAAACTGTTTTCTTTTTAATATTTTCTTTTGTGATGAAAATTCAAGAGTATCATAATTTTGTTTCTCCGACTCTATACTTTCAGGTTGAGCATTATTGGGCTGACTGTCAGTGAGATATGATTGTTGAGGTTAGCAACCTCATAGAAAATATCTTTGAAGCACAATTATTGAAGGAGCATATAATTTGACTTCCATTTTGATTGTGCTTGGAAATTTTTTTATCATTTTTTTTTAATTAATCAATTTTCAACCAAGCATTTGAATTGTTTAAGATATTTTGTAATCTCTGATATAAAACGTTTTTGCAATATTGCATTTGTTTTGGACACATTTGAAATTCACTGAGGGGGCATTTCTGTGATAATAATGATGGAGTTCATATTTTCTCAATGATTTCTTTCAGTACCACACCACAAATTCCACAAAGAAACATTGTACTTACCGACAAACAACTTCACTCAAAACACACACAATGAAAATAAAATGAGAAATAATATAAAAAATAACATAAAGCTAGTTCCGACTTGTATAGTCCAACAAACGTAGAACAATGACCGGAATCCAGCATGTACTCGTGGTAAACGTTCACCATCCACCTGATAAGCAGTCGAAAAGCCATTGGCTTAAATTCTTTACTGTGGTGAAATCACAAGACGAGTAGTGAATACCATGCGTTTCTACAATATAATTGTGAAATTACCTTTAAAATTACAATAACCTTGTGAAATCTCAGTGTGAAAACAAATATAATTTGTGAATCAACAAGTTCTGTATTACTTTCACAATGTACTAATGATAATTTCATGTCATATCCCAAGATCATTGTGATAATCTAGAAATATGTGAATAATTCCTGTCAAACTGTGTTTTTGAGGAAATAAACTCAAAATACAATGAACACACTGTACTCGAATCACAATTTATCCTGAGATATTCCTCGCTGTTGAAGTGAAAATACAATTAACACTGTGAAAAATCAAGTGAAATTAAACTTGCAACTCTCAAGTACACACTTGAGCAAATAGCAAGTCTGAATGTCGGAATCACAGATCTCTGCCCAATTAAGTGCCCAATTGTAAAGTAGAAAATTACACAATAACAAAACTGCCTGTGCTACTGTTATCTGTTAGCCACTTTATGTACTAATGACTGCCTGGTTGCCATGTTGCCACATGCTCGAGCTCGCATAAATCGCGTCGGTTGCGCCATCTCTTGACGACATGAAATATATGGGAATAAACGTTTTTATATATTTGTAATGCTTGGAAAGTGAATATATTTTGTTTTATCGAAAATAATTATATCGGAAAGCAATTGAAAATATTTGCCACAACTAATAAATATATTGACACAAAATTAAATATATTTGCAAAAACAGTTTTTACCCGAACGGTGCCTCATAGATGATTATTATCATCATTGTTTGCCGTATCACAAATTATCCTATTATCTTACCTAAGACGCTTTCGTCCATTCCTCATCTGTCAATATTCCACCAAACTTTTATTTTCCATTTTCCCAGTGTCAAACAGCAACAATTCGAAAATACAACTTAACGCACCATTTCAGGCCATGCAGTATTTTATTGACGACTAATCACACAGCCATTCATGAAGGAATCCTTGTTAGAAAAACTCGTAAAAAATACGTGAAGAGAATGTTGCCTTTTTCAGGTTTCGCACGTCTTTGATTGGAGTTAGATTTTGCTGAATGTAGGGAATGGTATTTCTCAAGTGATTCTTGAGGTATAAATTATTCAATGGGGAACTTTTGATGTTACATATATAGCATGGGATATACAATATAATATATAATAACTCCCCTCTAATTATGTATTTCGTTTAATGAATGAAAATATGACTTTTTAAATATTGGGGACTAGTTGGTGGATTTTTATTTGGCTTGGCTCAGATGGTTTCATGGCATGCTCAGTTTCCTCTACAGTACTCGAGGTTGTGGACATTACTGTACATTGACATTCGGTTCTTTGTATTAGATAACTCATTTTTTCAATACGACTATGTTTTCAATATTTTCTAGCCCACCCCTTCATGATTATTTTCAATTAACATGTGCATTTTCAGAAGAAGATATGGAAGAAGATAAATGGCCTTCCCATCTCGTTCTTCCCATGATGATCATGAGAGAAAATTTGAGAGAATCTATGGTTGTGGTACGAAACACTTCACCATCATTTGAAGTTTCTGTTGACTCATCTCCGCCGATTCCAGATGAAAAGGCATTTGTTTGTGCTGATTGTGGAAAAAGTTACAAAGTCCGGAGTTCTCTTAGTAATCATCGAAAATGGGAATGTGGAAAAGAACCACGTTTCAAGTGCCCTCATTGCACCTATAAAGCAAAACAAAAAGTACATATGATCAGACATTTGAGAAAAACTCACAAAATAACCAATCATGCAGACATTAGCAGTGAAATCATCAACGAAGCAGCAATTAGAGTTATAGGGGAGACAACTCAACCAACGGAGCAAATATCTTGAAAAAGGGTATTTTCCAACCGGTGTGAAAACGGCAGCCAAAGATAGCAGACCAAATCTCCGAAAATACTCGAACAACCAGTGGCATACCTTCCAATAAAAGTTGAAAAAATTTATTTACGATAATTATTATAAATATTTCAGTTTTTATATTAGACCGTCAGATAGTGACAGTTTTAGGTGCCTCATTTTCGCATTCAAGCCGCGAATAGGGTTGAAAACTATATCGATTTGGATTAAAATGAAGAGAAATTAAAGAGTGGCTCCTGGGGATAAAATAGAAAATGGATTTTTTCAGAACAATGTTTATGTGTTTCCCTCGTTTTTCCTCACTACGGTACTAAACAGCAGAGGGTGATTCTTCAGGTCGTTTTAAGAAAAAAGTTCCCATAAACGTATGTTCAGAGTTGCTTCGTTTCTGAGATACATGGCGTTGAACTTTTTTTTAAAACGCTCTATCCGGACATCTGTACATAGGAACTCGATATGCTATTCCCAGGAGCCACTCGTAAATTTCTCTTCATTTAACTCCAAATCGATATACTTTTCAACCCTATTCGAGACTTGTATGCGAAAATGGGGCACCTAAATCTGTCACTATCTGACGATCTATATTGACTTTACGGATGACTGTGTGAGTGGAAAAATTTAACTCTCATTACCTGAAAACCTATACAAATAGGATACTTACTCTATCTGAATTGGTTTTGCTGGTGTTGGCATGATCAAGTTAAACTAGTTATTTGGCCTGATTATTCCAAATTTTTTTGTGAAATTCATCGAGTTCACTGAATGAAAACAATTTGATGACGTTACTATATTCGGCCAATATATCATTATTTCGTGTGGAAATGATTTTACTATGAGCTATACAGGGTTGAATTTTCCACCATTATTTTTTATATGAATTTTTAATGAATGATTCCGTTGTAGCATAAAAGGATTCTGGCAAATTATGGAATTGCAATACCTTTCATTTGAGAAATAAAAATTCCAAATAGAATGTAAAATTCACCACTTAATTTTTTTTACGAAATTAACGTAAAGGCTACACGAAATCAACTGCAAAAATTATTTTCGGAAATTTTGGCTTGAATAATTCGTCCCTGGATACCAAGACAAGTCAATAATTTTCCCACGCAATGAAACTTTTACAACACAAAATCGACTGCAAAAATCTGTTTATGCTTCAACAGTATGTTTATTATAGAACAAAGTCTTTTTTCAGAAATTAATATTTTACCAAATCGACGGCCAAAGACTCTTTATGCTAGAAAGAAGACTTCTTTTAGAACATTATTACAAATCTAAGGGTACTCCTCTGTATCTCAAGGCAAGTCTATAATTTTTCTTTGTCATAAAGTTCTGGGGTTTTGAGGATTAGTTTCGTAAAATAGCCACTTGGTTCAAAAACGAAATAATTGTTTTACAATTATTTACCGGAATCTTTTCATGATACATATCTAAAATTAGTGACCAGAAAATCTAGCTCTACTTCTGATACTCGAATCATTTTCAGACGAAATGATATGGCAGCTGAACAGAATAACATCAGCATATTGTTTTCATAGTCGTACCGCAGATTATGTGAAAAATTGGGTTTTTCGAAATAAGAGTTGTATTTACCACCTTCAAAGATTTTGATCAATATCACAAAATATGATGGATTGATGCTATTGAATTTGTTCATACCAACACCAAGAAATAAAATCCTTCAAGAATGTCCTGATTATAATGGGTTTCTCGAATTTGAAGTTCAAATATTTTTCCATCTTCAATCAATAATTTTATTGAAATAGTCAATATACTCTCTAAGAGATATTTGGAACATTTCCATCATAATCCATTTTTTTTTAAATTTATTATGCCACTGGTCGTCCGGGTTTCAGGTATTTCCAGAGCTTTGTTCTGCTATCTTCCACTCTTTTTTTCATTCCGGTATTTTTCCACTACTCTTTTTCCATCTTTTTTGAAATGCTTTAAAAAACGCAACAAGTTAATAGTTGATAGGAAATTGAGGTCTTATTATCTTTTGATTTTCAGTAAAATATTCATATTTTTTGACAAATTGTATACAGGGTGTTCAAAATTAAGTCGGCACCATTGCCAACTCCGTTATTATTGATACGAATTGGGTTAAAAGGACAAACTAGTAGTATTTCTTATGGCCGTCTCGATGCCAACTTAATTTGAAACACCCTGTATGGAATGAGTCATTTCAACTTGGGTATCAAATCTTTTTGTATGCTGGCTTATTAGTTATTATACAGGGTCAATGAAAAGGCGTTTATATAAACCTCATTTTTAAACATCCTGTGGGGTAATTTCATAGTACTTATAAGTCTAGCAAAATGCCAAGTTTTGTTGAGAACTATTTTTACCCTACATTTTTGTTTTTTGGTTCATGACTTTAGGTGCACTGGTTCAAATTTAAGAACGAAATGAACTTGAAACATCAGTTCATTTGAAGAATGTCATTATATGACGAGGTAGCTTTGCTATATTGTTTAGTTTCAATGAGCAATTATTGCAACTCACAGAAAGAAATAAGAAAATATTTTTAAGAAAACTCCAATTCAACTTCATTATCAAATTTCAAGAGAAACCAATACAACTTCAACATAACAAAACTAAAGAAACGTACTTCAACATCAAATTCAGATTAATATTCTGTATTAGTATCCCTAGACCTTATAACTACTTGCATACGTCGGTTAACGCTGTCAATAAAGTTAGGAATAATATCTTAAGGAATATTTTGCCATTCATGCTAATAGTATAAACGTAGCTCTTTAACACTAGGAGATACGTCGCTATCTCTAACTCGTCTACCAAGCATGTCACACACGTACTCTATTGGATTGAGATCAGACGAACATGCTGGTCAGTTAATTTTTTTCCAACTTCCGCATAAATAAACTCACTATCCACTCAATATATAGTTGGCCCGTTAAGGATTTATCGATGACCTCCAACTCAGTGCAAGCAACCCTGGTTAGTCCTCCCATAACCTTAACTGAACCTCCTCCATAGCTCAGAAGTAGACTGAACATGCTGCAATAATTTCTCTGCGGCAGTCATCTTCAGTAAGAGTGGTCGAAGTACAGTTCTGTGCATAAAAAAGTCGTACAGCAGTTAAAGGATATTGTGAGCCAGACTTGTCAATCTTAATTAAATCATCGACTTTGACAAGTAGAGTCAAAACTCAAACTAATTTTGTCAGTAACGCTCTTTCAAATTTTTTAAGCTTAATTAGTTAGTGCAATACAATACAATTAGTGCAATGCCTTGTACGACTTTTTTATGCACACAACTGTACTTCTTGAAGTACCAACTTGATTTAGTACTCTCCTTGACGTATCAACTTGATTAAGTCTCTTCTTGACGTATCATCTTGATAATTAACAAACAGAACATTGACGCCAGCCGTGAAAACCTATAATCCTATATTGAAATTATCAAAATGAAAAAATTATGAGATCTCAAATTTTTATCAAATATTACTTTATCACGTTTCTTTGCCAGTGAGTTGTATTTTTTCAAACGGAATGAACGAATCAATGTAAATAATTGTGACAACGAATTTTTATAAAAAAATTGTAATTTATATGAAATGAGTTGATGCAGAATTGGGAATCACAACTATACAGACAAACTCACGATGAATGGAACATGGGTTAGAATAAAAAAGGTCAATTACTTCAACTCTGTTAGCTACCTTGGCCTCGTCCCCGTTCACTCATCAATCGATTTGTTTTCCATTCAATGTGTGGATAATTATACATGGTGTATCATAATTGAATGTTGACCTTAAAGTACGACTCACCTCGTATGACTAAAAAAAAATCTTTATATAAAGATAGCACCGTATCTGCTTTATTCCCAACATACAGGGTGTTTAAATTAAACAAAAAATAACGTTCTTTCCCAATATACGTAAAACCGTTTTCTATTTTTTTCTATTTTGGCACATACAAAGGAGATTTTTTTCCTAGTCTCGAAGAACGCATTTTAGTTTTTTTAAAAACAGTTTTCTATTATGTTGCAAAAAAAAAAACAGTGGCGTGTCATTATTCTGATTGCTTGTTTGCATGTACCATAATTTAAAAAATACAAAGCCTTTTAAGAGATATTGGGGAAAAACCAATTAATTTTTTGAATTTCAATACAATATTCATGCTAGTATCAGCATTCAAGGCTACCCACAGAATGTGGTTGAACAGTGTCAATGCAACAAAAATTCAAGGAATGGTCAAAAATGCTCATGAGGTGTGGGAAGACCTATTAATAAAGTCACTGCCAATCCAGTGTTATATGTCGTTCCCTTAGAATCTAGATAAACCTATTATAATCCCACCCTCGATTATTGTTCACGATGTTCCAACATTCCAGTTGTTTTTATGTGTTGATAGAATAGTGGTAGTACCAGTGGTGGTCATAAAGAGAGATATTTTTGGTGATTTGATTTTTTTTCATAGTTTAGCGAAAATTAGATGTATAAACGTTCATTTCAAAAGAATCCACCTTACGTAAATTTTACTCTAATGCCGATTTCGGCATTGTTTTGAATTAACTACCCTTTGTTTTGTGATTTATCAAACATCTTTGATATTTCTAACCAACTGGCGTATACCATCATTAAATTCTCCGAAAGTTTCCAATTCAATTGAAATTATGTATTCCAAAGCACCTCCTGAAATGAATGTCGAAGGAATATTATACAGTGAGGTCATAGTAACGAATACATTAATGTTCTACCTTATTAGCTATTTTCAAAAAAAACCCATAAAAACATCGGTTTATGTTTTCAAACAGACACTCTGAGACATACAAAAAATCACCTCTCCTCCATCACCTGCTATACCTCATTTCAAAGGGTATTCAATTGTCTATACAGCCATGTCTATTTTTTTTTAAATTTCGTTCATGCGTCATAAAATAAAATAATTATCAAAATGTTAAGAAATATCTCGTATACTATTAAAGTCCCTGTATAGGAATCGCACGTTAAAAGGTAAGACCTCGTTAATCCTTGGCTCGCACAAGTTTCGACTTTTGAGGGCTGCCGTTCGTAAGGGGACGACAGCTGGTTAACGGAAAAAACAATTTTTTTTAACAATATTCAACGCACCTCAATTTTTTTACATGGAATTTTTAATTCTACCGTCACGTATGACAAATAACAATTGGTAGATGAACCAAAAAAATAATATTGTTTGGTTCATTTACCAACTCTTGTTTCTTATGAAATTGCATGTAAAAAATTTAAGTGAATTGAATATACAGAGAATTTAATAGTATATGTGATACCTTTTAGCATTTTGGAAATATTTTTTTTTATGACGCATGAACGAAATTCGGAGAAATAGACATGGCTGTATAGACATTTGAATACACTTGTATATGAGGTATCACTACCCATATTTTATTTTAAAAAATTGCGGGGCGGCTGTCAATTTGACTGGGGTGAAAGAGGGTCGATATTTTATGTCACAGAGTGTCTTTTAAAAAAGATAATTCAGTGTTTCAGGGTTTTTCTTGAAAATGGTTAATCACGTAGAAAATTAATTTATCCGTTTGTGAAATAATGAATTTATCCGAGTGTAAAATAATGAATGGTATCATCTGAATTGTGAAAGAAATTATGGCCATTATAAAAAGTACAGGCCCAAACTAAAACTGCATTTCCAAGTTGAGGCTAGTAGTAGTGTAACAGTAATTTTATTTTTCGGTTACTTACGGTGTCGAATGGCCATCGACTGAAGACGTTCTTGTAGGTTTTGTTACTAACTCCTTACGCCACCTTAGAAGCACGCAGCACTGTAAATTTTAACCCAACAGTGAATGGTGGACGACTCACTTTGGTCAGTATAGGTAATTTTTATTTTAACCTACTTCTGTGATGAAATGAAAAATTCTTGTCCCAGCCAGGATTCGATCCATGTACGGACTTTCGGTTCATGAGTCGGATGCACATCCGCAGCACCACGCCGCCAGTCAAGTTTGAGCTGTTTTATGTTATTAGCCTGCCTCCCACGTGAAGGTTGATCCGCCAGTTTGAACCTAAAGTCTGACGCGCGGTTTCATACGCCACGGTTAAATCCGCAAAACCCCGTCGATCATTTTAAACCGAAAACCCGTCATATACAAAACTGCGTGTTAGCGGCAAAACCCGCAGATAACTCCGCGTATCGGTGGCCAAAGTTTTATAGTGAATTGGAAGTTTTCACTTGTGGTGCAAACTGACAGACAAATGCGTACCAGTCAAATCTGGCATAATAAATACGTAGGTTCGATCCGAGCCGTTTCAAACCGGCAGATAAATCTCTGTGGGTGCATGGGTGTGCATGTGTGTGTGGCCACCTATTCACTAGGAACCTGAGAGCTCTCAAATCGCAGAAGACATAGTTTGAAATTCGAACGACTTCTAGTGCCATTTTTAGTAGTCATACATTCAACAGGATAGGGACAACTCAGTTAAATTTCTTTGTTATGCTATATCCGCTGATCCCCACGAAAAGCGAAATTTCGTCAAACACAGTAGGATATAATTGCTGTTAATCTGAACAAAAATGTGGGAGCAATTTGATCAACATACATCATTTACACTAGCGTCTAGCGACAGAACCAGTACCAATGTGTTGTCCCCTCGCGAACTTGGAAATATCCCAGGCGTTACCAAAGCTTGCTAGTTCGATCAAGATCTACATCGTCATGAGTGTTTTGGGTGGCGGAAGTTTGATCGAAACACAAATGATAGAACATTTTTTGATAGAAGTGTTTTGATCGAAAATATTTTTAGACAGGGCAAGTTTTTTTCAGTTTCAGATGTAAATCTGAGTGATTGAATATTTTTTCTGTCTGGGGAAAATCCTCCACGATTCACTGTTGCGTTAATAATTAACAGTGCTGCTACTAAGGTGGCGTATGGAGTTAGTAACAAGGCCTATCCAGAACACGTGGCTAATGACCATAGCAATCGATGCCAACACAAAAAACAAATAATAGAAATGCATTTGATCGATTTTTTTTAGATAGAAAATACATTTGATAGAAACATGAACGATAGAAAATATAATTAATAGAAACACTATTTAATATGCAAAAAAAGTAATCTTTAATAGGCCAACAAAACGACAAAATAAATTTAACAAATTAAATCTTAGAAACAACAGCTTTTAAATACAGGGTGTTTCCGAAATTGGGGCATTAAAAAAATGGGTTGTTGTATGGAATATAATGTATCAATAAATGGCAATAATTTTCGTTTTTGAAGAAGTCAAAAATGGTCGAAAATTTTTATTGTTTGGGAGGCACTGATTTGATTCTCCAGGCCACAGCGTGTCTGCCCGCTGGGAGTGTTTCAGCGCGGTTTGCGCAGGCTGTAGACCTCTTATCAGTGACTACTGAAAAATATCATTTTGTTTTGTCATCTTCTACTTCCCATTTCATTTATTGCTGTAATTTCGAAAACACCCTGTATTGATTACTTCCATTGCGGACTTCCATTGTCTGGAGTGTTTTTATTAGCACGACGTTTCAATCGGTACAGTATCTCCGATCGTTATGGAGTGTTAACTGGTTAACTAAAAATAATTGCTTTTTTTATTACTTGCCCATTTTATACAGCAATGCCTGTGAGATGCTCAGATTGGTACGGGAGGTCGTGGGTATCGTTATGTGCAGTAATAACGATAGATTCTTTCACAAATATTAATAGAGAAAAGATACTAGGTAAAAAAAAAAGAGTAAAAGGCAAGAGTTTCGAAAAATACTAAATTCATAAGATTACACAATTTGATTTATGATTGAAGAAACATATTTGCATACACAAAATATACTGGTTAACAGTTAACACTTGATAACGATCGGAGAGCATTTTTAATAACAGTTGTACAAAAAATAAATTAATTAAAAAGTCGGATCAAGTATCTTATCACGACAAAGCTTCATTCACGTAAACTTCCTGATATTTGTTATTGATTTTTTTGATTTTTTTCAAACTAGGGATCATTTTGGTATCAACCCAAACAAGTTAATGATAACTATTTGAATCTTAGGGCAGCCAAATTACGCTAGAGATTATGCCAGCATGTTCAATAATGGAAGTGGTGGATTCTTTTGAAATAAACTACTTTGTTATGATATTTTTATAGTGAGTAAATAAGATATACGGAAAAAAATATTTTTTATACGATGAACTATTTTACAAGAAAAATTAATGTCTATTGACAATGTCCACAAAGAGCAATAAATATTTACATTTTTTACAATATGTTATAGAGACACTTCCGTTACTTTTTGATAAAGTTATTTTTTATACAAGAAAATGTTTAAATATGTGAAGTTTAACAATGTTAACGAAGAATTATGAATGAAGAAATTGAAGATATCGATTTCATTTTAATAGATGAGATCAATTTTATCTTAAACGCACTTGGTGTTCATTGAAAAGTATTCAGTGTGCTCGAACACTGGTAACGATTTGAAGCAAAGCTTTTTTTGTAATAGGTAATATTAGTTAAGTTTATTTCAACTGGCAATAAACATCTTTTAAATATATTGCTGTTTGGTTTCATTTTCTCTATCCTGTGTCTTGAAATCAAAGTAATAATGATGATTTTTATATAATATATTGAATATTCATACTCATAATGAAATGGAATATGAAATCATAATTTTTCTCGAAAAAAAAAATATATATATAAAATAAAAATCAGTCGAAAAGCGCTAATTTTTTTAATTAAATCAGACCTATGGTAGATGAAGTAAACCATGCAATTTTTTTATCTAAAGGACGCTATGGTACTTTAAGGATACGTAGTACCCCAAACTGAAGTTTATTATGAATGAATCTGATGACCTCAAAACCTGCATATTGAAGATATGAACAAACTGTAATGATTCCCGATACTATAGAAATAAGGGATGCACCAAGTAGTGATTTTTACAATGACAGGTACCGAGTTTGATCTAAAATTTATAAAGCAGGTACCGGGGATGGCTAGGCTGAGTGACACGTACCGAGTACTCGGTATTCACTGAGTACCGGGTAGACACAACTGAAAATAACTTGAGACGGATGTATTATAATTACTAATCAATAATTACTATTCCCTAGTAATTGATAGAAGCAAAGTATTTATTTTCATTTTTATTGTTATATTTACTTACATGTTGATTTTCTTTTCTTTTTTGTAATCATTGTTAATTTTTTTGATATGTTTGACTTTGAAAAAATACTATTATTCATTTCATGTGTGTACCCGGAATACTCGGCCGTGTATGAATGGTACCCGGTCTAGTCTGCCGGGTATGAATCAATGGAGAACGGTGAAACCGGGTTTAACTGGTTTCTTGTCGAAATGGCCGAGTGCCCGGCATACCGGGTACTGACCGGTTATCCGGTGCATCCCTGATAGGGATTGTAAGAATTCTAAACTCATATATGCTTCAAATTTTCGCAAAAATCCATTCGTTCTGGTTAGATTAGACTAAATAATTACTCCTTGCAAAATGTATGCAAGTATTAAATTTCCACACACTCAAATATCTACGTGACGATAGTTCGTTCTGGTTAGATCAGACTAAATGATTCCCCATCGCAATATGTATATATTAAATTTTCAAGCACTCAAATTTCTACGTAAGTTTAGTTCGTTCTGGTTAGATCAGACTGAATACTTACTATAGATCAGACTAAATAATTACTCCTTATTTTTTTCCAAGGTTTTTTTCCAGGGTTTTTTTCCGTTTTTTTGGGGGGTAGGGTAATCCTTTTTTTTCTCCCTGGGGTTATTTCCGTTTTTTTTTCTCCGGAGGGTTTTTCCGTTTTTTTCGGAGGGTTTTTTCGCAGGGTATTTTTCGTTTTTTTTGGGTGTTTTTTCCGTGTTTTTCCTAGATTCCTTTGAAAGACATTCTGTAGGCATCTATACTAACACGTTTACGAGGAATTGAGCTTTTGCAGGCATAACCGCCGATTATATTTACTTTATGATCAATTTGGCTATTGCTTACTTAGCAGAGGAAGCTCGCTAGTTCGAACCACTCATTTATTATTTTGGAAATCGTTTCTTTTTTCAGTTTTTTCAAAGAGTATTGATTTGATAGGTTAATAATTTATTTCACGTTCATTACTCGTCTAGTGCTAGCTTGGAGTGCACGCCGACCACACGAGATGGTGCTGTAGGTTTTCTGGGTTTCCTACAGCTGCATGAAAAGTGAATACGCCACCAAAAACCAGTAAGTTGCCACGAAGCGCCACGGCAAATAATCATAATAATAGTCGTCATCTACCCGCACTGGCTATGCCTTTGCGTACACTCTACGACTGTTTATGAGAGAGTATTATTGTTATTATTATTACTATTCCACAAAATTTATTAGTTCATCATGGGAAATTGAAGAACATCATAACGTAGAATAAGAAACTATATATATTGTTATGAAAAGTATCTAATATTAATAAGTAGTTAATGAAGAATGTTAGAATTTAGTCAAGAAATATTGTTGTAAATAAGAAGTTATAAAAATAAAAAAATACATTATTATTATTATCATGAAAACCAGAAAAGCCAGATGACTTACCTGAACTTTACAGTGATCCATCTATACCATCTCATCCACAGACTATAAAAAGATCCATTCAAATAGTCATAAACAGTGTTGCCAGTCCTAGTACTTTCGTACTAGATCTGGTACCTTTTCACTCTGTCTAGTACGCTAGTACGCCGATCGCAAAACTGGTACGTTTTTCTCGCTTTCACTCGAAATACCCAAATAAAAAAAACAATCATCAAACATTATGAAAATGAACCAAAGAAAAAATCAATGTTCAATATTCATCATTGTTTTGAGTTTTGTGCTTAGTCTATTTCTATGCGTTCATATTACATGTCAATATGTCAATTGTCATTTGTCGTCGCGAGTCAAATAACTGATAACTATCGACTGTCGTGTTTCGAGTTTCGTGTTATTTATTGTAAAATATTTGTATTTGTTATTGACATTAACTCGAGTACGAGAATTGAAGGCATTGATGCAGATTCGATAAATCATAATCTGGTTTATTTGTATGCAGTATACAAAATATAACTCCGTATTTATTGTGATATATGATATGAATTAATGTGCAATAATGGAAAAGTATGTAATACGTCATTGAGTGAGCTATTATACCCTTTCGTTACATTAATTATTGTTATAATATCTTAGGTTCCTATTTCAACTACCATCAAAACAAGCTACTCTTGTCAGTCATGATGTGGCACTGGAAGAACTTCAATCTGCTTCAACTTCAGAAATTCCACAAGAAGCAGGCCAAACTATTGACATGGACAATGACAATACTAATACAAGTTATGGAGAAGAATCCAAAAAAACAAAAAAAAATTACAAACAGAAATATAATAAAGACTGGGAGAACAGATTTCCTTGGTTGGTATATGAGAGTCAAAATGAAATATCATGCAAATGTTGCAATACGATTATAACGTGCAATTTAAACCACATAAAACGACATGAAAATACTTTGAAACATAAAAAACTATTCAAAAAATCTATTGGCACCCCAAGAAGTTAAAAAAGTAAATACATTGAGCAAAAAATCTCAAATAGCAGAATACAAATTATTGATGTTCCTACATGAGCATAATCTTCCCTTTTTATTGATGGACCATTTACCTAAAATGTTGTATTCTGCATTTCCTGACTCAGATATTATCAAACATTTGAAATGTTCAAGAACAAAAGCTACTGAAGTTACAAAAGACTGCCTGGTTAAAGAAGCTTTGGAAGAAATTACTGCTGAGACACAGAAAAGTTTTTATTCACTGATTGTAGATGAAACCACTGATGTTTCAACAAAGAAATCACTTGCCATTGTAATTCGTTACCACAATGGAACCTGTGTAAAAGATAGATTTTTATGTCTGGTGCAAGTGAATTCATGTACTGCTGAAAGTTTGTTCAAGACAATCTGTGATGTTTTGAGTAAAAATAAAATTCCACTTGAAAATCTAGTGGGTTTTGCAGCCGATAATGCTAATGTGATGATGGGCGATAAAACTGGCCTAAAAGCACGGTTCAAAGAAGTTAATTCAAATATATTTATAATGGGATGTGTTTGTCATTCTTTTGCCTTGTGTTCATCTGCAGCATGCTTGAAATTACCTAGAAGTTTGGAGGAGTTTATAAGACAGATTTACAATCATTTTGCCAATAGCAGCAAGAGACTGGAAGACCTACATCAATTCCAAAGTTTCTTGAATTTGAAACCCCATAAGATGCTACATCCAGCTCAGACACGGTGGCTCTCCTTGCAAGTAAGAATGAATGAAAATTGTTATTTCATAAACAATTCAGTAAATATCGTTTTGTTTTTAGGCTGTGGTAGATCGAGTTTTAAACTATAAAACTATACTTCACAAGCGCTGTGCTGATTGATGGTCTTCGTAGTACTCAAACAATATTGGATAGTTTAAACACTCCAATAGTAAAAATTTATTTACTATTCTTGGCGTACATTTTGAATATTGTAAATAAATTGAATCTTGAATTTCAAAGTGAAAAGCCCAAAGTACATATCCTGACACAAAGAGTTTCAGAGTTGTTCAGAACAATTTTAAGAAACTATATGAATGTTGCATATTTAAGAAAAACAGAGCTCAACAATATCTCTCCAAGTAATCCTGAAATTTTTTTGCCAATTGAGGATATGTATTTTGGGTCAAAAGTTCAACTTGCGATTCAAGAGGTTAACGATCCACAAGAAGTTCAAAAGTTTCGAGTTAATGCCCTATCATTCTATGTGGAATTATGTTGCCAAATTAAAAAAAGGTTTAATTTCAATGATCCTCTTTTGACATTTTTATCAAACTTTGCTGTCAGTCAGGCTATTTCTGGTAAAGTATTGAGCATTATAGAAGTTACCAAATTTTTTCCACAGGAAAATCTTAATTCAGAATGGAGATATTTGGCTGATTCCACTGAAATGGAACAATATAGTGGCCTAGATTTTGAAGAATTTTGGTCTAAAATTTTGATATGCACAAACAGTATGGATTTACCAATGTTTCCAAATTTGAGTAAGATTGTCAAATGCATTTTGACTTTACCTCATTCTTCAGCTTGTGCTGAACGTATTTTCTCCCAATTAAATTTACTCAAGACCAAAGTTAGGAACAGACTGGAGGTTGACACATGTGATGCAATATTACATGCTAAAGATTTGATGGGAAATTACAATTGTACAAATTGGCAACCTTCAGCATCCTTGCTTCTCAAAAAACCAAAGTATGATTTTGCCAAAATTAAATGATTTTTTATTATATTAAAGTACCATTGAGATGTGATAGTATAATACGTTTATGTTTGTTCCTATTTTTTAAAGTCATAATTGGGTCAATTCAGTAGCAATATTGTTATCCTAGCAAGAACATTTTCACAGCAAAATATATCTCGATTATGTAGAATGCTTGATATGTATTGGCAGGAGATGTTGATGTCACATCATCTCCTGCCGATAAGCAATGTAGAATTCAAGCCTTTTACAACATTGAATTTTGTTGTGAAAGTTGTCTTGCTTTGACAATAATCTTGCTACTGATAGACTACAAGCCAGCACAACAATTTGGGGTGTCATTTGACCCAGCATGAAACATGTACAGAACGATGCTGCTATATGAGAAAATAAATTTAGGCACTATGCCGTCAGTTCTGGGTGGTGCATTTGACTATAATAATAAAAATAATTTTTCATAGTAAACTGTGCTTTTCGGAAAAAATATTCTTGTACGGCATTCCTCACGTTGGGTAGATCATAAAATAATAATCTCCTAGAACCTACTGCCGTACAAAAATAATGGGACCAGAAACCAGGGATTCAATTTTTTTTTTATTCAAAAAAAAATCCTGGCATCCGGTCTCATTATTTTTGTACGGCAGTTCTAGGAGATTATTATTTCATGATCTACCCAACGTGAGGAATGCCTTACAAGAATATTTTGTCCGAAAAGGACATCTTCATATGAAAAATTATTATTATTATAGTCAAATGCAACACCCAGAATTCACGGCATAGTGTCTAAATTTATTTTCTGATATAGCAGCATCGTTCTCTACATGTTTCATGCTGAGTCAAATGACCCCCCAAGTTTTGTTATGCGGGTTTGTAGTCTATGAGAAACAGAATCGACCCGAATATCTGATTACCTTTGTAATACGGTATAGAGGGCAATTATTTATTTCGTGTTTTTTCTGAATTTCCTTTTTTTGTGATATGTTCAGATTCAGTAAATAAATAAGTTTTTATTAGTTTTGTGTCGTTGTTTATTTACCCTCTTTCTTTACTCAATGGTGGTAGAATGATATGCTGTCTTGTCATTTAAATACCCCGCCATTATGGTGACCAATTACAGAGTTCAACAAGGATGAAAAACTTAAGAACTTTTTTATCAGATTCTACGGAGCCATTAGAAATCTCTATTACGAATGAAAATCTAAACTAGTACCTTGCCCGAAAACCTGGTACGTTTTTTGGAGATTTTCTAGTACATTTTGATTTGCAGGGCTGGCAACACTGGTCATAAAAATCAGTTCTCGGAACCAGTTGCCGGTCTACGATGACTTTCTACGTTATTCGAAATACCATCAGTAACCAGCTTGTTTGTGCTGAAAAATAATATCAAATTAAAAAACTATAATGACAAGAAGCTAAAGAACATCATAGAAGCAAAATTTAAATTAAATAAAATTATCAGAAACAGATTCAAATTTAGTAAAAGAACACACTGTATACAAACTAACATTGACAGGGCAATCCATGATTAGAATTAAAAGTACCAAGAGAGTAAGTAGAAGGACTGAAAAGAATAGATGGAAAGTTCAAACAAATTAGAAAAAATAAGATGGTGAAAAAAAATTGTAAATAGTAGAATATAAGTATAGTATAGGTTGTACAGTTAATTATAAATAATTTAAGAAATATTTAAAATCGGGAAAGTGAAAGCTATTTGACTAGCCAGTGTCGAAAAGGTATTGCGAGTGAACAATGAAAGTTATCAAGAGAGTGCTGAGGAATGTTACTAAAAAAAAAAGAAAATTTGTTGATAAAAAAGAGAGTGAAGGCGACGCTACAGAAAGAGGAAGCGGAAAATTCAACCGATCGACTTTTGAAAAAGAAAAACTTAGTAAAAACTCAAAGCAAATACTTACAATCATTATCAAAGGACTAAGGACATCTAAAGAATCTGAAACTGGAAGTAAACAACTCACCTGAAAATTTGACCATGATGAAATAAAACCAACTGAAACTCATCGACCTGCAAACCAGCAATTACCAAGGTATTTATTATCCTTTTTGGCCATGAACTGCATTCAACAAATTTCTTCACAAGCTGATATTTCAAGCTATATTTTCAACAATCTTCAACAACGTGAAACTTCTCCTCACTGGAACTTTTTGTGCGTAAAAAACTATCAGACACTTCTAAATAAAACATAATTCGAGTCACTGTATTGAAAGGACAATAATTAGTCTTATTGTATAAATATTTTCATTTTCAAATAAACTTTTACATATTTTGATCACAGAAAGACTAGGTTAGTTAACCTTTCAACCTTGTCAAATCTAAATCACGCAAACTGCAGAAGTTTGTATTTCTCTAGCGTCATTCACAAACATTACACCCAAGGTTAATTGGTTGTCTAACTTGTGCAGAGTGAAAATATTGGAAATTCCATAGGAATAAGCGTTTAGCTAGATAGAACAGGTAGAGGTAAGATTTGTTGATATGAAAACCATAACTTTTTCTGATTTCGTTGATTAAATAAAGAAAACAACATCTATATTTGAATTCATGCAATTTATTCACTCTTTGAACTAAATTTGACAAAGTCAAAATATTCATATCTTGGAAAGCCCTTTTCAATAATCCTACCCTGAGAAAAAGAGTACTACATGTTCCGGAGCACCGATTGAGTTTGGAGACAATGAAAAAAAGAGATCAGGAATAAACTGGAAAACGGTAAAGTAAGGTGTAAGTATTCATCTGAGCAAACAACTGTCATTAAAAACAATTTCAATTTCTTTTATTACAACAAAATATATGAATGTATAGTAAATTTCACAATTAAAAAAAAATATTATTTAGCACCGCAACTTTAGGGCTATTTTCACTTCATTAAAAGCGTAATAAAACTCCTCATATATCATAATTTATAAAAATATCTATAACAGTACAGGAACCGAAGAGAGATCGACCTTCACCGTGCTGGTTAACGGATGAAACATACTTCTTATGAAGTTTCATAAAAAGACGAATACACCTAAAATGGGTTGCCTATCAAAATGAGTGAGTTTCAAAAATTTGCACCATCTGGAAAACTTTTTATTATCGATTTGTCGTACAATTTTATTCCTCATAAAAATAAGTGCATTGCAGATTACTTGCATAAGAGTTGTCAACATTTCAAATTTCCAAACGGTGTACAGTGGGGAACAATAAATAAACGCAAACGGGAATTATTCGAAAGTTGGAGGACATTACTGGGCAATTATAATCGTTGAAATGCCAATAAACAAAGGTCTTCAAAACATGGGAATTGGGAATAAATTATGAAAATTAGAGATCACTGGCGAAATCTGGCATTCTGGCATTACTTACAGGGCCAAGTAGCTCAGTGGTTGAGACTGTAACGTTCAAAACCACTGACTGCTGGTCGGCTAGGTTCAAATCCTTAGCTACTACAGATTTTTACCTGATATCCCGAGAAAGTGCTAGGAATCGCACGTTAAAAGGTAAGACCTCGTTAATCCTTGGCTCGCACAAGTTTCGACTTTTGAGGGCTGCCGTTCGTAAGGGGAAGACAGCTGGTTAACGAAAAAAACAATTTTAACAATTTTAACAACAATTTTAACTTCATGGTATTACTCGGGAATTACTAGGTTTTACTCGAGAATTACTTGGGTATTAGAGAAATTATTCAGGATTTTTGGGAATTAGTGTACACAATTTTCTCAGCAGTTTTCCCTTCGGCGTTGTCCATAATAATATTTTTTTACATTAAAGTATATATTTATTTTACTTATTATTATACTCAGATTATTCGTTCCAATTTTCTACTCATATTTCAATAAATTTTTATATTAACATATTTATAATAACAATTTTCATCAATGATTTGAGTGATATGTACATCATGTCTTTCGAGTTCCGACATTTTTTATTATTGTGTCCAATGATGTACGTACAAGATTATTATATTTTGACATCAAAGCTTATATTTATTTGCATTATCATTATCATTATTATTATTCAGTATTTTTACAGATATGTCTGAAAAATATTATTCAATATCCTTCAAAATATTGGCCAGGAACTTGTTGTTTCTGTTCGACATATACCACAGAATCGCGACGGCAAATAATAATAATAGCCGTCCTCTACCCGCCTTTGGGTACACTTTACAAGTGTTCATGAGGGAGTATTGTTATTATCATTACCGTTAAAGTTTTTTTTTGTAATTTAAATTTTTTTGTGTGTGAGACTTCTTTTGATATTGAATTATTTGTATTTAATAGGATATACTATTCAATAAAGACTTTATTTCTTTCCCTATTGCAACAACTTTAATTTTCAGAACCCGGTTATCGTGTTTTCCAACATTATACGGAGTGCCTTCGATGTCACAGAAGATACAAATACAAGAAAAATTGCGTACAGCATATTCGTTTCCAGTGTTCCAGAACACCTCAATTTGTTTGCAGCATCTGTAATAAAAGTTATAGATATAAAAGGGATATGATTCATCACGTCTCTGAGAAACATTTTTTCTCACATTTGGGTAGCTGATTCCGACAATCGCTGCGTTTGTTCAATTAGTACTGGGTAATTGAAATTTGTCTGTCACGAATATTTCTGTTTAATAAAATCACCTTAGCCATAGAAAATATTCATTTTCCTGAAAAAAAAATCCAATTCAGTCTATCATTTAAGAAATAAATTTTGAAGTGAAAAACATGGTACCAGGAAATGAATTCAGCCTATCCAGCCTATCACTGATGGATATATTACGGACCATAATCCGTTGTCCGACAAGTGCGCAGCACGTAAATCCGTCTCAAGCTATGTTGGTTTTACTGTATAGCTTCTCATCGCGGTTTTAGACCCGCGGCTGTCTAACTATGTGGAAGTCACTTACGCATGGTCGTTCGTGAGGGGTAATCTGTAGGTCTGGGGGACGATAATAATAAATCTACAGAGTTACGAAGGCTACAAAAAGTATCTAAAATTTAATACAGTCACGAAAATAAACTTTGCATCTTATCTGTGAATCGCTGAAGTTCAGAGAACAGCAATCACACGCAGAAAAAAAAATTTTTGAATCAACAAAAATTGCATGGATTTAACAAAATCTGAGTGTCATATAGCCACGACAAAATACTTCGTTATAACAACAATTTTTTTTTGTTATTTTCCAATTAAATATCTTGTTTACGTAAAGAACTATTATGTCAACCCTAACATAGTGATTGGTTGAAATAATAAAACATATTTTGTTACAAGAATACAATAGCTGCTGTTACAAACTCAGTTTATTTGTTGAAATGACTTTGTTAAGAATTAAATAGACATACTTATAATGTGTATCTAGTTACAAAAATTTCAGTTATAAATTTGGTTGAAGTATTTGGAAAACAAGATATATTTTCAAGATGATAAAATATCTGTTTAATGTAATTGAACATAGTATTTGATCAATTCAGTAGTATTTCAATTCGACAAAATTTTTAGTTTCAATAACATATTAAAATTGTCCAATTGATAAAATTGTTATGCGGATTCATCAAAAAACTTGTTTGTATTAATATAACTCCATCATTTTATTGAGACGTTTTTTTTTATCTAACAAATTGTTTTATTAGAATTTCACAATTTTTAGTTGAAATTATGGTATTCCCAAATAAGTCTATTCACACACTCTCCACTCATTTCTAACAGAAACAAGCAGATGGTAGATCACTGAAAAGTGAAGACGGCTCTGTTGCCATTTGTTCCTATTCCGGATCATTACAATTAACATCATTACATCACTCAGACTGACTATTTACTTACTCTGGTCCTGCGCGGTGAAACGAGTTCCAAGCCGCGCCACCTTGCGAGAGGTAGAAGAAGCACTCTGGGTATAGAGATCATTCAGAGCTTTGCGTTGAACATTCAACATAAAGCATGATGTTGAAACAACAATATATGTGTTTCTGTTCAGATAAAAACTTTGAACATGCAAGATAATGGAATTGCTGTATTAACAAAATATGGAATTTGTTTCTAATATGCAAGTGATTCAGTGGACAAAATAATTGGATTCATGTGACTAAAATAAAAATTTTTGAAAAAGAAATAACATTTCTGTTGATATTTGTTGTAATTATTGTTAAATGAACGAAATGCATTTTATTGATCCAACATCAAGACTAATATTAAACCAAGATATTTCTTTTTGTGTCAACTGTGAGTTTTGTTGGATGAAACAAAATTTTGTTCATCTGTACTAAAACTTCAATCAAAATAATTTGTTAATTTGAATAATGTGCTATTTTGAAATAAACGTTTATCTTGTTATTTTTGCAAAAAATCATTCAAAACAACAAGAAAAATTTTACCAAAAATTGATTGTTGATACTACAATTTTTTTTTACTGTGCAGGGTTCAATCTTGAATTCAAAAATCCAATATTACCCTTCTTCCAACTCGGCTAAAGTGAAGAAATATATCGAAAATAAATATTTGGAACTTTTGGGTGTGAATGCAACTCAAGAAAAAGAAGCTACCCACAACACCAAAACTACGTCAATTCCAGTCGACGCGCGTTTCGCCGACAAAGCTAGCATTCTTAGAGCTATAGTACGATTATAGCTCTTCAGAATGCTAACTCTGTTGGTGACGTAATTTTGGTGTTTTGGATAGCTTCTGTTTCTTGAAAAAATATATAGTTTTTGCGCAGTCTTTTATATCATATAATTTCATTTATTCGCCATAAAGTGGCGTTCCATTATCCCTGTATACTCTCAGATTGACAAAATGCCTTTTGCGGTGTGTCCACTATTTCAAAAATAATTGTGAATTATTCTCCTAGAAGTATTGACCTCAGAACGTCAAGTAATATTGGAACAATATCGCTGTATAATTACATTTCAATGATATTGGTACAATATTATAATAATATTGGCAAAATATTATATCGTAATATTGGCGAGAGGAAATTATAAACATTAATTATTGATTCAATATTACTTCGGCATTATACAAATAATATCGATGAAATATTATTAGTTAAAAACATTTACAATATCGTTAAATATTCAACGTGGATATGTTGCTTTCGAAACATTGATCGAACATTTCAAATAAAGGTCTAATCAATCGGAACTTCTGTTATTACATTTTTACTTCAGTTGAGCACTGAGTAGTTGTGAGTAGAGCACTGAGTGAGGAGCCACATTGAATATATTTTCTAAGGATTTGGCTGACTTTCGATATGTGAATTAATTTGAATATTGTTTTTTGAATATTCGACCATTTTGAGTTATCTCTATTTTTCACTGAAAATTCATTGACTAAATTAGATAGGGAGAATGAAATTCAAAAATATCAGTCACAGAAATCGTTCATTTCTTTGAAGCAATGTTGGATTCTCCCGCATTCAATCCCCAATACATTTTTGTCGACGAAAATCTATTTCTCTTCGCCAAGATCATCTGGGAAATTGGAAGAAGTAGAAAGCATGCTCTTCAGAAACAATTATACACATCAAGGATGGAAATATTACTTCTGCAGTAACACTTCAAAAATTAGTTTTTTAATATATACCTGTCATGGGCATTGTATTTTGATTTTTGTTCGAAAATATTAATAGGATGCTCATAAAATCTGTTGAGGAATCATCTGCGGCTGGAAGACAAACTTTAGTCGCTATTTTCTATCGTTCAAGATAACCTCTTGGAAGGTATTCATGTTGACAAGGAAAACATTCTCCTTGAAAATTGAAAAAATATGTTTTTTTTTGTAATAACAATTTTTTCTTTTCACAATATCTATCAGATGTAGTTCAATGTCTAACGTGGCTTTAGCCGGGTAAAAAGTTGTTTTCTGTTATATATTAAAAAAATCATATCTTTCATCTTTCAATTTTCAAGGAGAATTTTCTCCTTTTCAACATGAATACCTCCCAATGGGTTATCTTAAACGATGGAAAATAGCGACTAAAGTTTGTCTTTCAGTCGCAGATGATTCCACAACATATTGTATGAACATCCTGTTCATATTTTCGAACAAAAATCATGACAGGTTTATGTCAAAAAATAACTTTCGAAGTGTTACTGCAGAAGAAATATTTCTTTCATTTCCATTTTTGATATGTATGTTATATCCAACACCCAGAGTAACCTTCCCGAGCATATCAGGTTACATTCCAGGAAAACCGCTGAGTAGACAATCCCACGGAGCCGAGCCACGGATATCCAATTCCAGCTACCAAGCAGCTTCGCCAGCACTTCGAAAACATATAAATTCACGACTTCTTTTGTTTGTACTCACTTATTCATTTCATGTCATAGAATAAAGTCATTTTTAATTTTCATTCTTGTAATTAATAAACGGTGGTTCGAACCACCCCAAAATAGTTTTTAAAAAGTTCTTAATGAAAATCAAGATATAACATGTATAATTGCTTCTGAAGAGCCTGCTTTCCAATTCTTTCAATCTCCTTGATGAGCTTCGCAAAGCGAAATAGATTCTCGTCGACAAAAATGTATTATGGATCAAATGCGAAAAAAGCGAACCTTGCTTCAATGAAATAAACGACTTCTGTGAGTGATATTTTTGAATAACATTTTCCCTATCTAATTTATTTAATGAATGTTCAGTGAAAACTAGAGATAATTTAAAAAATCAACTATCTGAATGAAAATGCGAATTTTCACTTTCAGATTTTTTCTTCTCAGTTAGAGTCTTTTCACAATATGTATCAGATGTAGTTCAATATCCAACGTGGCTTTAGCCGGGGAAGTAGTTGTTTTCTGTAAGATATTCAAAAAAAAATCATATTTTCCATTTTTCAATTTTGAAGGAGAATGTTTTCTTTTTCAGTAAATACCTCCCAAGAGGTTATTTTGAACTATGGAAAATAGCGACCAAAGTTTGTTTTTCACCCGCAGGTGACTCCACTAGAGATTGTATGAACATCCTGTTCATATTTTCGAACAAAAATCAAAATTATTTTTGCACTCACAATATCTTCTACATAAGCCCAATATGAAGAAATCAAGATTCAGCCAAATGAGGTGCTGCTCAAGAAAGATTGGCAAAATTTTAAGGATGAGGATAAATCATGAAAGTATATGTTTTCATATCCAAAAATTCCCAATCTTGAATAATGAATTCTGTCGAATTACTGCCTACTAGATATGCAGCATTTAGATTCAAATCAGAAAGGAATGCTTAGTTCCGTAATTGATATTTTGCTCACAAACTCTCTTCCTTTGGAAATAATTCCAGTTGTCTTTTATGGATATTTTGCACCTCATTCCTTAGATTATTGCGATGTTCTTCAAATAATAACTGATTTATGTTCGCGTGTGGATATGAAGAATAGAAAAACAGGGATACCTTGCTACAGGAGGAATTATTGAAAATTTGTGGAATTTCAGAAATCGACAAATTTTTTGATAATTTACCAATCTGCATAATACTTGATCTTTGAAACAACCTAGAGCTACTCGACAAATAGTGACAATAGCCTCCCTTCACTTTCACAGGCCAAGTATTTTCGAGTGAGAGTATTACATTGATATATCTTCAAATACAATGTGTGATTATTCTGATTGTCTCTATTTTTCATTATATTTTTGTACAAGTCTGTTAATTTATTTATTCACCGTACCCACCAAAATGTGTCTTTCTGAATGAAGAAAATACTTACTTCTTTTCTTAATTATTAGTCCTCACATATTTAATTGTTGTTTGATTTAGGTTACAATTATCATTCACCGATCAGAATGAGAGAAACACTATTGGATCCCAAGTTCGATGTTAAACCGCCTTGTCTTAATTCTTGCAAGAGAAGGTGCCCAATGCGATTCAGTGAAGAACGAAGAAAGGAAATAAACAGAGAATACTGGTCCCTATCAAGATCACAGAGGAAAATATTTCTTGCCAACCATACCACCAGAGAAGAATGTAAAACTAGAAGACCGACTTCGATGAATATGAGAAATCGCAAAGTAACATTTAATTATTTCTTCTTTAGTGATCAAGGTGCGAATAGTCAAGTTTGTAAAACATTTTTCATGGCAACTCTTGGTTATAAAATTATAAATAATGCCTCCTATTGACTCTTAAATATAGCGATTCATATAAATTAAATTCGTTCACGTTATTACTGAATTTTTATTTTTTCTGTCCTTTCTGACTGCTAGAAAGAGCAGAAGTGGAAGAGGTTAGAAAAATCGGAAAAAATACAGTTTGCAAACTGGGGATACGCTGAGAGAGAGTTCCATAATGGGTATATTTATCGTGGTACTGTACTGTTTTGGTTGGTTTCCGGGTTTTGCCGTCGTCGTTGGTTTAAATCTCCAAACGTTTCAACTGCAGCTGCGGTAGTCATCTTCAGTGGCGTGTATTCTTCTTGACTGAAACTGATGAAGCTCTCTTCTCTGGCATGTCTTTTATAGTGCTGATTTTGCGCGCACTTTCTGTGATGGTGGGTTCGCGCGTACTTTCCGCGCGATTTGGGTAACATGGCTTCGTTTTGGCGCCTTTCAATGCTGTGTGCCAGATCTTTGGGAGATATGTTTTCTCTTCTTTTCTGTTAAAGTTCTCTTGGTGTTTGTGTATTTCTATCGCTTCTAAATACATTCTTGTTGACTAATGTTTCGACGTTTGCTAGTCTCTCGGTGTTTTCGAAGAGGATATTGTGTTCTCCGTCGGACAATGCATGTTCAGCGACTGCGGACTTCTTGGTCTGTTCCAATCGACAACTCCGCTTGTGCTGAACTAGGCCGGTACCAATGCTCTTTTTCGTCTGACCGATATAAACTTCACCACAATTACATGGAATCCTGTAAGCTCCCGTTGATTTGAGTGGATCTCTGCTGTCTTTTGCTGATCTCAGATACTCCGATATTTTCTTGGTTGGTTTGAAGACGGTGTTGATTCTCCCAATTCGGTTGGTTACCTTCTTTGATGACTGATACATCAAGAAATGGGATTTTGAGGTTATCTTCTAATTCCATGGTGAACTGGATTTTTGGATGAAAACTATTCAGATGAGTTGGGAACTTCTGAAGTTCCTCTCTTCCGTGGCTACAAACAACGATCGTGTCATCTACATACGTCAACCAGTGCTTAGGTAGTTTTTCTGAAGTATGAATAACTCTTTCTACAAATTTTTCCATGTAGAAATTCGCCACTACTGGGCTCAGTGGCCTGCCCATAGGGACTCCATCAACTTGTTCATAAAAGGTTTGATTCCACTGAAAATAAGTTGTTGTTAGTGAATGTCGGAATAAGTTGATATCTCCTCAATGTAACTAAGGGATTCCTCAAGTGGTACATTTGTGAATAAGGATTGTGTGGAGCCACGGAAGAGAGGAACTTCAGAACTTCCTAAATCATCTGAATAGTTTCCATCCAAAAATCCAGTTCACCATGGAATCAGAAGAAAACCTCAAAATCTCATTTCTTGATGTATTAGTCAGCAAAGAAGGTAACCAACTAGGTCATAAGATGTACAGATCGATACCTACATAATGGATCTAACTACCATCCTAAACAGAAACGAACCGTCATCAACACCCTAGTAAACAGAGCTTTGAGAATATGTGAAAAAAGGTACATCGACGACGAAATAAAACACCAAACAACTGTGTTATAAGCGAACGGTTACGATAGAAGAGATATAACCCGTGCTAAGCGTCCAAGGGAGAAGAAAAGGAACACCAGTGGAGAGCAACCCCAAGGCACAGTCTATTTGCCATACATAGAATGTGTTACTAACCGAATTGGGAGAATCCTAAAGAATGAGAAAATCAACACCATCTTCAAACCAACAAAGAAAATATTGGAGTATCTGAGATCAGCAAAAGACAGAAGAGATCCACTCACATCAGCGGGAGTTTACAGGATTTCATGTAACTGTGGTAAAGTTTATATCGGTCAGACAAAAAGGAGCATTGGTACCCGCCTAGTTGAGCACAAGCAGAGTTGTCGATTGGGACAGACCGAGAAGTCCGCAGTCGCTGAACATGCATTGTCCGACGGAGCAACGTCGAAACATTACTCAACAATAACGTATTTACAAGCAATAGAAATACACAAACACCAATAGAACTTTAACAGAAAAGAAGAGAAAACATATCTCCCAAAGATCTGGCACACAGCATCGAAAGGTGCCAAATCGCGCGGAAAGTACGCGCGAACCTACCGTCACAGAAAATGCGCGCAAAATCAGCACTATAAAAGACATGCCAGAGACGAGAGCTTCAGTTTCAGTTGATACGTAAAAAAGAGTACCTCGACGACTCCACTGAAGATGAATACCTACCGCAGCTGCAGTTGAAACATTTGGAGATTTAAACCAAAGAGGACCACGGCAAAACCCGGAAACCAACCAAAACATTGACGCCAGCCGTGAAAGCCTACATTCTTATATCGTGGTTCTGTTTGGTCTAACAATCAAATAAGCTTAATGACGGTGGAAATTTTCAATTCCATAGAAAGTTTGCTGATGCAGGCAGGAAATTTGAATAAAAGTGCATACGAGGGGGAAACCGCTGAGAATTTTGTTGTACACCAATTTCCAAAAATGGTAAGTAATGCCACTAATACCCAAGTAATTCCCGAGTAATACACAGCAATTCCCGAGTAATACCTCCTAAGTGATGCCAGTAATGCCAGTAATGCCTATCAGAAAATTATTAAAAATATAAAAAAAATCAAAATCGTGTGTTAATGTTGGGTTTGTTGTCAAGTACAAGTCGGGTGACCTTGTTTTTTTTATTCATTGCACAATTCGGATTTCCGCTACTGTTTTCTAATATTTCAGACAATTCCAATTCCCATGTTTCGATGACTAATACCCAAGGCATGTACACCAAAATTCCCCAGCGGTTTCCCCCTCGAGTACATAAGAGGTCGTTTCATTAGTCTGAATATCTCAGCAGACTAAAAAAATGGTCTTTAGTGATCAAGTCATCAAATAACAATAGCTTACTTGGTAGTGGTTCAATAAACCGAAACCGGTCGTAACAAATAAAAGTTGTAGTGGTAGTGGTATTGGAACGTTATTTTCTCTATTCTATATTAAACATGAATTTCCATAAAACAAATAGATCATCAATCGAACAAGTTGAATAACACTCAAATGAGTCATAATCACATTGTATGAACAAGATGAGTAAATATTCATAAATTTCCCAGTGCCCTGCCAAAAACACCATTTGCAATAAAATCAGTCAATTCTTATAATGATTTTTTCACATTAAATGTATCAAAACTGTATCTGTGATTAAAATCTGAATATTCCGTTACAGGATAATAGTGAAATATTCATTGCTGGTAGTTTGAATTTTGTTAATGTCAGAGCCTAATCAAAGTCAATTTCAGTCAAAGCAAATGTCATTGAAGTTACGTATCGTATCTTTTCTTCCGGTAGCGACAGTAAGGATTGACAATTAAAAAGAAAAATACAAAACTTATTGAATAATCCACAGACAAAAAGATGTATGATATGGGAGATATATGGGAAACAGAATTAGCTCAAAGTACAACTTCCTTGATGTTTTGGTGATAAGGCGTCAATGTGGAAGACTTGATAAAATACGATGGTATTCTTATTTGAAAAGAAACTAGAACTCACAGTAATATTTCTAACAGTTCACATCAGTGTGGACAATACAAACGTGCTGGTTTGAATTCCTAGTGCATCGTCTAATTGACGTTTCCTCTTACAAGGGAGAGGTTTAAAGAAGAAAAGTCAACAATGAAAAAAATTGCAGTTAGTAACGGTTTCTCGAGGGGTGCTATAGATCATATTATCAGGAAGAAAAAGATGAGGTTAAGAATGAACGAAATGTTGACTTTGCAAAATAAATGCATATCGGTTCCATACAAACCAATACACCAATAACTTCGGACGAATTTTCAAAGAACTAGGAATGAGAGTCGTATTTGAAACAGGTCTGATACTATGGAGCCTTTTGGGCATCCCAAAGGACAATGTCGAGGATCCTGAAAAGTCTGGAATTAACGATATTAAATGTATGGACTGCAATGCACTGAATGATATTAAAATGAGGAATGAAAATCAGCAATTCCTCATCATGTTTTGTAACAAAACATCCCATTGAATTTAGTTCAGTAAGGTTAGTTAGACAAGTTAACAACAACAGGCAGCTAGATGCCTATGAGACCTCAGAAATAAGTAAACGTAATAAAATTATGAATAGCAATGGTGAAAAAGTACCTAAGAGTTTGTTGAAATAATCTGCTGTTTGATATCACAATACGAAATAATTTATTTATTAAAAATTTCGTAGAAATCAGTAAACATAATAAAATTATGAATGCTGATGGTGGAGCAGTGCCTAAGAGTTTGTTGATATAATCTGCTGTTTGATATCACATTATAAAGTAATTTATATATTGAAAATATTCCTGGTTAGTAAATAAGGCAAAATCCTGAAATTAATTTTAAATGATTATGACCAGGTACCTACCAGAGTTATCCGATATAGAAGGGGACCCATGTATGTATTGTAATGATTTTTAAAATTGATAACAAAATAAATTTCAGAACTTTCCATAGAAATAAATTCAAAATAAACACCAGATATCATAAAGAAACTTCACAACAGATAGAAAAACTCATTGACAAAATCTCAGTTATCATTTACAGTCGAATTAATGAAAAATATAGAAAAATAATTGATAAAATGAATTTTAAAGCATTAGAAATCAGAATTTACAGTATCTACTGTCAATAAAGCCAAAACACCCAGTATATCATAAAATAAATTTGGTCCATATTTAAACAAATAAATAATGACAACAAAAAATAATAGACAAGGATTGGTGAGAGTTTTTTTGGGGGAGAGGCCATTTTTTCCATGAGGAAAGTTAAAGTTTAAAATACCAAAAAAAGTTTGGTAAGATTTGAAAATTCTTGAAATCAGGAGTGAACATAAGAATCCCATATCATAACCTAATAATGGAATGATAAATATTACCTGTAATAAAGTGCTGTGCTGTGAGAACTGCAGAAAACATTCTGAAGCCGGTAGCGTCCCGTCCATCAATAACACAGGTATTTTAGAACCTTATTAATAATTTCAAGGGTGAAAATTCCATCAAGCCTCATAGAAGATACCATCTCACTGTTTTTTCCAACGTACTTTCCAGTAATTCGAACTGTTTATTCGTTGCCAAATAATAAACTTTTGCCCAACCTGTACTGTGGGTTTTGCAATAAAGAAAAAAAAATCACAAACAGAATTCTGTGATTCAATATTGAATGACCCTTGCACGCCACCTGTGATTCAGGTTAGGAAGTTGATTAGTTTTGGTGTCTGTAAATGAACTAATCAACTTTGTATGTATTTCGGCTGAGGTATGCCTACGTGAGATTCGCAGTCAGTTGATGATCCCATGCGGATCTATACCGCCTGATAGACTAATTGAGTCTCTCTCAGTATGCATGCATGAATGATTTTCATCATTATACTGACCACCATTTCATTCACGAACATGAAAGACTGAACTACGAGTGTAAGCCACCGGTTTTCGATTTAACGACCGGTAGCCCGTAGTGTGCCCGACTAGAGATTGGGAGGCCCGCGTTCGATCCCTGGCTGGTCCACATTTTTATTTCAGTTTGTCAATTTTTCATTTTCACGTCTGAATTGCCGCTAAACTTTATATTACTTGCAGATACCAAAACTAATCAACTTTATTTCGAGATAATGTTACAGAGATGGAAGAAAGTAGTTCAAGTGATATTAAAGTAATACAAACTAGTTACCAAAATATTCTAGCCAAAAATAAATTTGGTGGAAATTACAAAACCAAAGTCCAGAACCGTTCATATGACGTAAAGATATTATTGAGGGGCTTTCACTGAATTACCCTTGCATCAGGTTTAATAGTCAAGAGATAAATACTTATTAAAAATTGTTTTGTTTGTGTTTGTTCTTGGAACTGAAAAATATAGCAAATAAATTATAAAATGTAAACAAAAACATAAAAATTATAAACAGTGGGAAGAAAAGTATCAAGAAAAGAATGAGAACAAAATACTAGAATTAAAAAAGAAATTCCATGAAATATATAACCTAGTTAATAGGGCTGCTAAAGGAGGTGCAAATACAACTACCCTCTTAGTCCGGTCCTACATTGGAAGCGGAATTTCTATATCCTCCACTGGAACCAGTGCTCGTTCCGGGGAGAGGAGTCGGGTCTGAATTGGTCTGACAACAATCAAACAGGTTTGTTTTTTCTTCCAATTACATGAAAGCTTTGGTCGAGGTGGTGCGTTATAATAACATGTATTGAACTTGGTTTTTGTGTTTAATCGTCCCATAATGGTAGACAAAAAATAGAATGAAGGCTCTCACGGCCGGAAGTAGAACTAAGAAATATGGTTTCCTGGCTTTGGGGCCGTGGTCGGTTCACCTACGTGGAGGCAGGAGGACTGGCCTTAGGCAACACCTACATTGGAAGTGGAGTCGATATGGCCAGCAGACCCGACCCGGCCAGTCCAGACCAGTCTGGACTAGGCGCTCCTACATAGCAGCTAGTTTTCAGCTAGGAGCGTTAGAACCATTTCTGTGTCAACTCTCGATGAGGAAAGTTGTTATTGCAGGTGAAAAATGGACGAGGAACTATTTGATTCAATGTTATTGGACAAGAATTTATTATTAAACTCGCGTAAAAGAAAATGGGTTCATGAGTTCAATAAACACCACCGTCAAAGTGAATTTTACACAACCTGCCTACCAATTGGTAGATCACTTCAATTAACATTGAGCGAAACGTCTAAAGAAACCGCCTCCACTTAGGTGAACCGACCACAGCCACAAAGCCCGTAAACCATATGCCTTGATTCTACTTCTGGCCGTGAAAGCTTTCCTTCTATTCCTTTGTCTACCATTATGGCACGATTAACCACAAAAACTAAGTTCAATAGATGATGTTAAAATGCACCACCTTGACCGAAGCTTCCATGTAACTGGAAGAAAAAACAAACCTGTTTGATTGTTGTCAGACCAATTCAGACCCAACTCCTCTCCCCGGAACGAGCCATGGCACCAGTGTATGAGGGAAGGCAGTGTGTCACGTGTTTGTTTTGTTTAGAGGCCCGACCAGACCCGCTCAGACCGTCTGGTCGGGAGAAATTCCGCTTCCAATGTAGGGCCGGGCTTAGACAGCTTTCCTTGGCCCAATGGCCTGACGGATAAACTCATAATCTGAACAATGGCAGCAAAGCTGTTTTTTTCACATACTTTCACTTTTGGCGGCGGGTCCGAAGACTGCTCACCGGTGTTACTTAGTCCGCGTATTGCCAAACCCCCCTGCAGTACAGAGCACGCCGTATTTTCCATGCTCCGAGTCGCACTGGGTTTTGCTTGTGATTTCGTCCTACACAGCGCAGGCAGAAGCCAGTGCGATTCAGCGCAGCTTTGGTCTCTGCTTCTAGCGTCAGAGCAATTACCAATATGTTAATTGCGAGCGAAAAAACAAATTCGCGTATTTTCAACTCGCAAGCTAGGTTAGGTTTGTGTGTCAATCGCGAACGAAAAACTAATTCAAGCATTTTCGACTGGCAAGCTAGGTTAGCTTGCCCCGAGTGATTCAGAGCATGGAAAACACGGCGTGGTCTGTACTGCAAGGGCAATACGCGTCCGGGGCGTGTCAGCTCCAGTCTGTGACAACCACGATGATGCGCGGATTGGCCTCTCTATTGATGACGCGCTGTACTACCGAATAGTGTTTTTTCCAACAAAGTATTCATTGCGATGGTTTTGACTGAACTGATGCATAACTAGCATGTACCTCTTGAGGCTGAGCTGAGCTGAAAAATATAAGATATGATTGGTAGATCAATATGCCCTGTTGGAGTAGCCGCTGGCGTCGCCAGAGCTGCTGCCTTTGCCCAATTCTCTCTGTGATTTCGTTGTCGGTTTGGTTCACAGGCCGTGTTTATTTGTACACGTTGTTTTGCTTCAGTCTTTTCTTGTGGAAGTCTGTGA
Organism: Chrysolina haemoptera; assembly: GCA_958298965.1. Lineage (NCBI taxonomy): Eukaryota > Metazoa > Arthropoda > Insecta > Coleoptera > Chrysomelidae > Chrysolina > Chrysolina haemoptera. The sequence continues at coordinate 35,974,447 of OY282586.1, read as the reverse complement.
ATAGTGGGTTCATGTGGGTGTCTACCCTTCCTAGTATAGTCTCCGCATATTGTCTTATCATTCGACGTAGTCAGGTTGGATGTCTAGGTCTTGATATACAGTTGTCATCATATGGGAAAAACTTTCAATAATAGTTTATTATGAAATTCGACTAGGGCGTCAGGTCACGTGACTTTTGATTCCTGGAAATTGGACTATGTGTTCGAAGTTGAAGAAATTTTAAAATGAAAAGTTTTTTTATTTTTTGTTTTCACACATCTTTGCCAAATTTGAACGCTGTATTTTAGTTTTTGGTATTTTTTCACTACCTATATATATATATATATATATACGAAATTTTTGTTACATTAAAGAAATGTAACTTTTACAAAACTGTTTTATACCACTAGCTTCATCATGCTATCAAGTCTTTCATCTCGAATTTCTGTTTTGTTTGATGAAAAGTTGATGATTGATGTACCATCAAGCATATACGATGGAAATTTATTAAAATCGATTTTTGTCGGTACTGAAATGACACCAAACTCATTAACCAAAAAATCATTGGACTACTTCACGTATCTAACCGAATTTCAGGACCTTCCACACAATGAATTATAAAATAATAAAATTTGAAAACAATGTAGTTCAGTGGAATTTCTTAAAAATTTTATTTTATAAGTTTTTCTCATTAACAGATCTCGATGAAATTCTGACTAATTTCAATCCCATATAACTTCAATATTGATGGACGCTTTCCTATGTGAATTCTACATTAACCACTTTTAGTGAATCGAGTGGTGTCGTTAAAGACTATTTAAAAAATTCGCCAGTAAGTTTTTGGATTTTTGACCTTGAAAAAAATTCGAAGTAGGCCGTAGAATTTTTATTTTTAATTCGAATTTATGGCAGTCAACTAGAATTATTGATGCTCTGTGTAAAACTTGTGCGGACTGTAATGGCTAGTTTTTAAGTGAATTTATCTGATAGAAATAGTTTTTTAAATGATTGTGACAATTCTCTTTCAAAAATGGTTATTATTGATTCTTCAATGTGACATCTCCATGGCAGCAATTCAAAATACATTATACAGAGTATATATACTGGTATGGCATGAAAATGAAAAGAACACATCGGTCTCGAACATACTCCCCGCCTTGAAACGTTATGCTTTCAATCGGATTGATCGGGTAGCGGACAAATTTTAGGAAAACTTCGTTTAATAATTCCATTTCGGGTTTTGATCGTTGCAATACGTCCATGGCCATCGGAACCGGGATGAACTTCCAATATACGTCCAAGTTTCCAATCGAGTGGTAATAAATGGTCGTCTTTAACCAAGACTAAACTGCCGTTGCGAAGCTGGCCTTCACTTGATTTCCATTTGCTTCTGACTTTAAGCTCGGATACGTATTCTTTACTCCAACGTTTCCATACATGCTGACATATTCGCTGTAGGAGTTGGTATCGAGCCAAACGATTCATTGGAACGTCTTCCAGGTGAACATCGGGTACTGCTGTTAGCGACTTACCAATGAGGAAGTGAGCAGGGGTTAAAGAAGTAAGATCGTTAGGATCTGACGAAATTGGACACAATGGACGTGAATTTAAAATAGCTTCTATTTGCACTACGATTGTTTCCAATTCCTCAAAAGTGAATGTAATATCACCCATGACCCTCTTCAGATGATGCTTGAAACTCTTTACTCCTGCCTCCCATAAACCTCCCAAATGAGGAGAATAACTTGGTAAAAAGTTCCATTGTATTTCTTCACGTATATATTTTTCATTGAGTTCGTGAGAATGTGTAAGAATGTATCTACCTAATTCTTTATTTGCTCCTATGAAACCTGAGCCTCGGTCAGAATAAATTGAAGAAGGTTTGCCTCTTCTTGAAACAAAACGGCGAAGTGCCATGATAAAAAACTCTGTGTTCAAACTGGAAACTAATTCGATATGTATTGCCTTCGTTGAAAAGCATACAAATAAACTAATGTAACATTTAGTTACTTTACATCCTCGACCCTTTCTGTCTTTCACTAGAAACGGTCCAGCACAATCGACGCCCACTACCTGAAAGGGTTTATTCGGAGAAACTCGATCTTTCGGCAAATTTCCCATTATGGGCTGTACATGTTCGGGATTGAATCGAAAACATCTAAGGCATTTTCGAATAGTGTGTTTCGCTAGGTTTCTACCACTAATCGGCCAAAACTTATCCCTAATAGCAGAAAGCAATTGTTGGGGACCTACATGGAATAATTTCAAGTGATAATGCTTGAATATCAGTTTGGTCAAAGGGTGCTTACAACATAGAATAATAGGATGTTTTTTGTCGAGTGAAAAATTTGAATGTTTCAATCGTCCTCCCGCTCTCATCAAACCTTGTTCATCAAGAAAAGGAGTCAAACTCAATAACCTACTTTTACGGCTTATAGACTTTTTTTTCGATAAGTCATATAACTCACGAGAAAAAGATTTCATCTGGGATAATTTTGCTAAAAGATTGAGTGAATTTTCTAGCTCCACTAGAGTGAGTGTACCTATCTGACGGTTCTCCTTAGAAAAGAGACAATTATTTTTGAACCTGAGAATATAGGCTGTGACTCTATTGAGATGATCTAATGTGGAAAATGATTGAAATGGATAATCTTCAGCGATAGTACTAGAATATGAGTCAGTCTCACAACGAATCCCAGTTGGAATACCTATATCGTGTTTGATGCTTGGCCATTTTGTGTTCTCAGCTTTGAGCCACTCTGGTCCAAACCACCATAAACTAGATGAGATCAGTTGTTTTGGAAATAATCCTCTCGATACTAAATCGGCAGGGTTATCTTTCGAAGGAACATGTTGCCAAGAGTAGGAACTTGTAATCTTTTGTATTTTCGACACACGATTCGCTTCGAAAGTTTTCAAAGAATGCAACTCACTGTTTATCCAAGAAATCACTATAGTTGAGTCAGACCAGAAATAACAAGTATCAAATTTAATATTCATTGAATTATTCACCTTTTGAAATAATTCGGATAGCAATAGAGCGCCACACAATTCAAGTTTCGGAATTGTCAAAGACTTAATGGGGGCTACTCTAGATTTTGAACAAAGCAAATATACAGCTATTCTGCCCTCGTTATCAATGCTCCTTATATAAATAGAAGCACCGTACGCATATTCGGAAGAATCAGCAAACCCATGAAGCTGTACGTTCACATAATTTGGATGTAATACTAGTCGAGGAATTTGTAAATTGTTCAAGTATTGCAAATCATCCTCTATACGGTCCCATATTCCTTGTAAATCTGGTGGAAGAGGATCGTCCCAGGATATTTTCTTCATCCAAAGTTTCTGCATTAAAATTTTTGATTTGCTAGTACATGGACTAAGAAGTCCTAAAGGATCAAAAATCTTGGCAATATGAGATAGCACAGTCCTTTTTGTAGGAATGTCTATTTTAGGAGAATCTGTTACTTTGTAGAGTAGCATATCAGAATGACAAGACCAAGTCAAACCCAAAGTTTTAGCGTATTGATTTTCGCCAAATTCTAGAATATGAAAATCCAAATCTGACTTATTGAGTCCTTCTAGTATTTTTGGCTCATTTGAAAACCATTTGCGTAGTTCAAAACAACCACTTGCTAGCACTTGTTTGATTTCTTTGCATATGTTGGAAACATACTCAATGGAGTTTCCGCCAGTAAGCAAATCGTCAATATAAAAATCCTCTCGTATTATTCTTGCTATATTGGGCGATGACAGTTCACATTCTTTTGCCAATTCAAACAGACATCTGATACTCAAATATGAAGCTGAAGCTTGACCGTAAGTAACAGTATTCATGCAAAATGTTTTTAGCTCACATGATGGATCTGGTCTCCAGAATATTTTTTGTAAATTACGTTCGGATGGCCTAATCAGTACCTGACGGTACATTTTTGCAATATCTGAAGATACTACAAAGGCATATTTCCGAAATCTCAGAATTATAGAGAATAAATCATTTTGTATGACTGGACCAACTAACTGCAAGTCATTCAGTGATAGACCAGAAGTGGTAGGAGCAGAAGCATTGAATACTACTCGAAGCTTAGTTGTTAAACTTTCTTCGCGTAGAACAGCATGGTGAGGCATGAAATATTCTGATGAAGATAAGTTAGAATTCGATTGCCACCCTGTGACTTCACTCATATGACCCAAAGATTCATATTCATTCATGAACTCTACATATATTTTTTTCAGAACCTCGTTTTGTTGAAGCCTTTGTTCCATGGCGTTAAATTGTTTTTTTGCTCGAATTTTTGAATCACCTAGAACAGTAGTAGGCTGCTTCAGAGGCATAGAAACGATGAATCGACCATCTTTGTTACGTGTAGTAGTTTTCTGATAGTATTTCTCACAAAATTTATGTATTTCAGAAATTGATTTAACATTTGAGCATTCCTCAACCTCCCAAAATTTGACAAGTAACTGATGCAGATCATCGGATTTTACTGCTAAATTACAATTAGTCTCTTTCATGATAGGGACTCCTAATTGAGTTTGGTGCAATATTGGCTGATTTTTACCTAAGTTGATTCTATCAAAACAAAGAATATTCCAAAATAAATCGGCACCAATCAAAATATCAATTTTTTTTGGATCATTGATCTGTGGATTAGCAAGTACAATATCTTCGGGAATTTTCAAAGTTTTTACATTTATTTTGGTATTAGGTAATGATCCGTTATTTTGGGAAGAATGAAACATGTGAGAACAGATGAAAATGAAGTATGCTTGGAATGAATTTGAACTTCGCATTTTTCATGGATTATGGACATTTTGTTACTTATCCCAAACAAGGTTAAATTAGCATCCATCTTTTGCAGACCCAAACGTTCAGTCATCTCTAGAGTTATGAATGAAGATTGTGATCCACAATCTAGCAATGCACAAGCTGAATGCTGTATACCCTGTTTATCCAAAACCGTAATAATCGCAGTTGATAAAAATACATGAGTTGGGCAAGCATGTTTAAAAGCACTAATACAACTTGTTGATTGATCCTGAGATATTTCAGAACTGATACTTGAAGTCAGTTCATTCGCCATCGTGGGATGAAGCAGAGTATTATGCCAAGATTTACAGATTTTACAAGGACCAACTTTACATAACTTGATATTATTTGCATGTCCCTGACGTAGGCAGTTCTGGCATAATTTTTGTTTCTTGGAAAAATCTGTCCTATCTCTTATAGATAATTGTAAAAATTCTTTGCATGAGTATATATTGTGTTCACCTTTACAAAAATTGCATTTATATTTGGTAAATGAATTGGTAGCTATGAATGATTTCGATTTATTATCAAATTGTTTACCTTTTGTATCATTGAAATGTTTTAATTCTATAGTTTCTAGAAAATCAGCACGAGAAATTCTTGAGATCATCCCATGTAGGAAAATAATCCATTTTAGCACTATATTTCTCCCATTCTCGCAATGATTGAGAGTCTAGTTTAGAAGTTATCATGTAAACTAAGAGAGTATCCCAAGAATTGCTATCTTGTTCTAATTGATCGAGTGACCTCATATGCTTCAATGTGCTGTCAAGAAGTTTTCGAATTTTTGAAGAAGATTCCTTTTGAATAGAATCTAAAGTGAAAAGGGATCTGACATGGTTGTGAATTAATAGTTTTTTATTATTGTATCTTTCACACAAAACATTCCATGCCATCTTGTAACTACTAGATGTGAATTCTATAGACTTGATTACCTGAGCAGCATTACCTTGAAGAGATGCCCTTAAATAGTGGTATTTTTGGATGTCGGTTATGTGACGATTTCCATGAATGAGAGACTCGAAAGTGTCACGGAACTCTAGCCAGGTCTCATAGGAGCCGTCAAATTTAGGTAGCTCAATTGTAGGTAGTTTTACGCCTTTAGTAAAATCACTTTCCCCGAATTTTTGACTGGCAGAAGATATTTTAGAATCAATGTCATCATCCTGTATTGGGATAGTTTTGGATTTGACAGAAATAGATGATAATGACAATAATTGGGGTTTTCTGGGGAGTTCCATTGATGAAGTTTCAGTACCTAGATTTGCTTGATTTTTGAAACTACCAGCTAAGAAAACCTTGGCACGTGAAATGGTATCACCGAAATTATTTTCAAACATTTCACGTTCGCTATATTGCTGATCTAAAACATCATCATCGCAAATATTTTCGATCTCACTTTGAATTTCTATGAACTCGACTATCAAAGGTTCAACCCTATTCAAGCGATCTCTCAAATGAATCAAACTGGCTTCACTTAGAGGAGATTCGCTTTCGAAAGTCTTCAGAAAATTATTGAAATTTGTAACTGAAGCTTTGATAGTGCCACGTTTTCTATTTAATGATTTCAAACGATTTTCAGACATTTCAAAAGTATAGTGGAAACAAATCGCAGCGCAAATATATAGCTAGTGCGGTGATGAAAGGGTAATTGATTTGAAAGCTTGAAAATTGTTCCCCTACTCACCTTCGTCTTCACGCTAACAACCTTTTGAACTGGACTATGCTTTTTCAATCCGGCTCGAAGGACCATGTAAAACTTGTGCGGACTGTAATAGCTAGTTTTCTAGTTTTTAAGTGAATTATCTGATAGAAATAGTTTTTTAAATGATTGTGACAATTCTCTTTCAAAAATGGTTATTATTGATTCTTCAATGTGACATCTCCATGGCAGCAATTCAAAATACATTATACGGAGTATATATACTGGTATGGCATGAAAATGAAAAGAACACATCGGTCTCGAACACTCTGTCTATTGATAAAAAAAAATACTTCTGAATCGGATAATAATTACAATTTTAGAGAAGTTACCCACTTTGAAATGGGTTACTCTGTAGAAAGTAGTATGATGATTTTTCAGTTAATGATTTTTTTATCATTTTAGTTCTAACAAAAATCTAATAAAATGAATTTCTATCATAAATGCTTGAAGATACATCACCTATGCATCAAACAAAACATAAATTTGAAATTAAAGGAAAACATGGTTTCATCGATATTTAGTAATCAAAACTGGATACGCATGATGAAGCTTGTGGTATATGTAGTGTACACATGAAAAAAAAAATAAAAAATCCAAGCGCTCGACTCGGTCGTGCGGAGTTAGTCTGGGTACAGACATCGACGGATTTGAGTGTGGGTGCAAAACTACAGTGCTAGTATTATTTATGATAATAATAATAATAGCGTCTTTATTGGCCATGCCAGTTTCCAGAACAGGCGGAGTTCAGCTTAACAAAATTTAAAAATATTGATAAAACTAGATTATGGTGAATGTTCATATTAGCTGCTCTTCCGATCAACCTCACAACAAAACAGTCTATAATGGAGAGCAAAGTTTCACCTACTAAAAGACATTTTCACACATTTGTTCACAATTTTATTCGGCAAATATAAGAGACTTGGGCCATTCAAACAGTCGGCAAAATTTAAGATGGGGAAAACTAAACTTTCGCCAATAATTAACTTGATTTTACCTGGCAGAAATTTTCTGCTATCACAGATAATTTTCAAATAATTGTGCCTTCTGAGTTAGTTTACTAACATGATTTTCAAAGCGCAGGTCGCTGTCGATGATGACACCTAAATTCTTTTACAATGTTTTACAACATCGAATACAATCCAATGATGATATTGTCGACATCTGCAATTTCATTTCTTTTTTGTTTTAGACCAAATGACATGATACTAGATATACTCATGTTACCCTTATTTCCAAAGTGTGGGCTCTAGTGTGGGCCAATTTTTCATACTGTTCAAAGCACGACTTTACGACCAAGTCGGATTTCATAACAAATTAATATTAACAGTTTTTTCCTTACGATGTCAACTCTCTGAAGGACACTGTTTATTATTCTTGAAATTTTGGACCAAAATGGTCGCCCATTTTGAGTCTGCGATCTTTTTACACGTTATCGAATCCTGGTAATGTATTTCACTATGATAAACCTATTATTTCTCACACATCACACATTTGGGAAAATATCTACACAGGTTTTGTTATTATTGAAAAGACAGTTTTATAGTTTCAATCAAGACATATTCCATAAAAGCCATACAAAGATATTTTTATTTTTTAATTTATATATTTTTGTTTTTGAATTAGAAGAGGGCTACAAGATAAAAGGAAGATTCGTGAAAAATGAAAGTGACTTTCCTGAAAGGCCGTTGATTTCTTGGAGGAATGTACTTCTGTGTGTTAATTATTTTGTTGGTTGTGTTATTAATCTGATGGATTTTGTTTTCATTTATTTTTCTGTAGATCCGTATTGAAGGAAATGTCCAACTTAAAGCAAGAATTTTACTCATTTGATTATTTTTCAGGATTCAAGTGCTATGGCGGTTTTTATCACTGTGTGAAATGCGGAGCCAGATACTTGCACAAGAGAAGTGTGGTACGCCATGTTAATGCGGAATGTCCACATGATTTCATATTCAGATGTAATATTTGTGGCGCGAGATTCAAAGATGGAATCAGTTGGAAACGCCATTCCGATACAAAGCATTGAAATATTCTTGTACTAGTTGCTGTTCCTTTTCTGAAGCATATTTTCGAAAGTTTAATAAACCTAACAAATCAAAGTTGTCCTTATTTTGGTATCTCACTAGTATTTTAACCTTGGTTACTGCGAGAATTATGCGGTGTCTGTTATTTCATCATGCATGAAATAAAGAAGTCTGCATGGTTTACAATGAGCTTATCAAAGAGAGGAACTAGGTGTCCTGCCCTACCAGAACAGCTCATTGATTCTATACAATAGGACTAATTGGAAAAAATAGTAAGCAACTACTTTTCTGGCTAATACGACGACAAACGTTGAATTACATTTAATGAATTACTACAAGGCTTCTCTGCAATTGTTACTTGCTTGGAAATGTTCATTGAAACATTTGGAACACCTATAGATCGATTTCTGTGTTTTGCCCTAATCGCTATAGGGTAGGTCTCTGCAGACAATAACTAATGTCTGCAACAAATGGGCCAATCACATCTCCATGTTGAGGCAAGAGCTAAGACCCCGCACGCAGTGTAGCGTTTACTAAACCACGAGCGCCGTCTTAAATCCAGCCCCTCAATTAAAGCAATACCCAAACTTGCGTGATTACTGAAACCACCAAAACAAAAAAATTAATCTGCATTGTTCACAATGAGCCCCTCAAGAGATAAACTAGGTGTCCTGCCCTACCTGGACAGCTCATTACAATCATCCTATAAAATAGGACTAATTGGGTCAAAAATCTATCAGAAAACAACGCTTGCAGTGTAGCGTTCACTGAACTACCATATCAACTCCAGCCCCTAAACTCCAGCCCTGACATGAAAATGCAATTGTACCTTTTGTTGCATTAGTTATTGTCGTGGTGTTTGCCAAGAAAGTAGATGTTTTCTGGTGGATTTTTGACCCAATTACTCCTATTGTATAGGATTATTACAATAAGCTGTCCTTGTAGGGCAGGATATCTAATTTCAGCATTGACTCCAAGGGGGTTTAAAAGTTCAACTATACAGGGTGGGCCACCGGCAATACCTAGTTCTACACCTGTACGGAACAATCATATATTTCTTAATCGTTATACATATTTCGATAAATATTTTTCAGAACACAGTTGGTGTTCTTTACAATTGTAACAACGAAAAATGAGTTTATCAGGATAAACGTCACGTCAATAAATTGCTTGAAAGTGAATAGGCTCATTTAACAATTTTTTTTTTATTTCTTCATTTGAAAGGTTGTGTTTCAAATAGTACATCTGCACAAAATCAGAATTTTCACTCCTCAACTTCTCCCCCAAATTAACAGTTGAATGTGGCGTTCACCGAAACGGGGCGTGGCCAAGCGTGACGTCACATCAGTCTACTCGGAGACAAGTGGAATACGTGTTACTAAAGCCGTAGAAATCAAGTTGTATGTTGTTTATTGCATTGTGTGACATCTAAAAATCTGTATGAATATGAATAATGATAAAAAAGGACGCTACAAGTATTGCATCGTTCCTCAATGCAAGAATACTTTGGTGACAGCGGCAGACAACATTTTTATTCCACTGTGAATTGACTTGCGCACGAGTTGAAAGTCCACAGGGACACGTTTGACAATATTATAGTCATTTACCATTAAACAAGGTACTTAACAAATATTAGTTTTTTTTAAAGCTCAAATACAAATATTGGAATATAATAGCCTAGGGTACTAAAATAAATATAAATTTTCCGTACCAATACGATTTTTGAGTAGTTTTACTTTTCCGCACGGCGAAAAACTTTGAGCTACGTTGCGCACACTCGTAGGAAAAAATTATATTTGAACCAGGTGTAATTCCGCATATATTTGAATGCCAGATTGATAGACCGACGTGATGGCCCATCTAAAGCTCGACCGTTTGTCCAAAAAGATGAAAAACAAATTTTGTTAAATACTTGTAACAAAGAGATCGCTTAAAATCGCTTAATAGCATGTCTGATGAAGTAAGTACACAAAAAAAGACCTTTGATGTTAGAATTCAAGTTGATAAATAGGTTTTTCGAAGATAATAAGCTACACAGACTATATATTATATTATATGCCACTGAAAAATAAATAGAAAAGTAGAAAATACAGAAAGTATTGAAAAAAGTACGACCAAGTTCCCCCGAGGACAGTGAAAGTTCGAGTATATCAAAAATGACTTCTGTAAATACATCAGATTCTCCTTTGTCTGGAATATTTCTACAAAACTGAAATACCCGAATAAGATTTAATAAAACACTCTTCCAATGAAGATATTATAATGGTCCTATACATTTTAAAATTATTCTAATAACAATAGAATCAACAAATACGTTGTACGTGGTGCTCTTAAACCAGCAAATGAAACAAAGCCTGAAGATAGAGGCGATTAATAATCGCCCAAAACAGGCGCGGCTGACACCGCTGGAAGCACTTCGTCTGGTGTGACGTCACGTTGTTTCGCGGGCGTTTTTACATTTTCAATAATTGCTCTTGCTCAGTTGTTAATTGGCATATAAACGAAAACTTTTCTTATCCAATTGGTCAAATTTTTAACCCTACCAAAAATATATAGGGTTATCCGCCTTTGAGTGAAAATTACTTTGGTGATAATTTCAAATGAGACACCCAGTATTATTTTCTATAATTGGTTGAAAATCGCCATTACAAATCCAGTGATACCAGATTTGATGGAATTATGTCAAACGGTTGAAAAGGGGAACATTCTCCATGAAAATTGAAAAATGTGATTTATTTGTAATATCTAACAGAAAACAACTAGTTCCCAAACCATGTAGAGTCTCAATCATACTCATTAGGAAGTATTTTACCAATATCTCCGCAGCCGTTGGATATAATCCCATCAAATCTGGATTTTTTATGACGATCCCTAAACTAATTTAGAAAAAAATCCTGGTTGTCCCATTGAAAATATCACCAAAGTAATTTTCATATATATATATATATTGGGTGAGGGTTCAAAACTTGACCTATCGAAAAATAAATATCTTCATACTGTACATTCTGAACAGGACAGCAAACCCGTCTCTGGAAGGCGTCACTCCATATGAGCTCTGGTTGGGGAAAAAACCTAGAATAAAAAATCTTCGAACCATAGGTTCAGTTCGCCATACTCATATTGCGATCCAGACAGAAGCGAAGAAAAATGAATAAGATGAAGATTGAAGGGTATCTTATAGCATTTGACAAAGATGGACTTTACAGAACATGGGTGAAAGAAAGTCACGAAGTGATTCTGTTAAGAGATGTGAAGAAAGAATAGGAGAATGTACACAGAAAATTGATTTAACACTAAAAGACATAAAAATCGAAAGAGAAAATACAAAATATGAAAGTTAACCAGAAGAGAAAAATGCCGATGAAGATCTTCAAGAAACATCGTTGATGAGGCTCAGAGAAAGATCAACCCTCAGGCAACCCAGACGTTCGGAATATTACGTCATATCTGCAGAAGACTTAGGTAATGTATGTATGTATGTTTTTTATTGATATAATAATATAGCTCAGTTACAGATTAAAATTCAAGAAAAAACTTATACTACTAATAAACACATATAGAACCACAGAAACTATCTGAACGATAGTTTGTACGTGGTAAAACAATTAAAATATAATAAAAATATATAAAAAGAATTCAGTACCTAAAGCTAAATTCATCTAATAATTATCCAGTAATAAAATTCAGTATAAAAACATGTAACAAGAAAAAAATAAGATAGTGATTTCACACAACATGAAAAACCACAAGTCCAATGATATATGAAGAAACACTTCAAAGTAATGAAAGTACTCAGTGGAAAGACGGAACAGTAAGTTAGCATCATCGAAAGAAAATAAAACTTGAAAGATGACTTTATTTCACATAAGGGAGTTGAGGCCTCACCAGGCAAATGGGTTTTTCGTGTCAAAATGAAAAGTGATGGCAGTATAGAAAAATTTAGGATAGGTTAGTCGTCAAGTGATTCAATCCATTACCAACCAGACATAACAGCGGTTCAGAAAACTGGGGATTAAAATCGTATTGAACAACAAAGCCTAATGTTAATTTCAGATTGGTTTGCAAACCTGGTTTGGCTAATCTCGTATTGAACAACCGGCCCTAAGCCGAGTGTTCGTTGGACAACCGTATGCTCGATACATTTTGGACTTGGGCAATCCGAATGCGGCATACTGGACGCTCGATACCAATATGCCACTTGGTACACTGTTCAGCCAAGCAGAGGCGACCTACCTTCAAATCCAAACATCGTTCTCATAACAAAATGGTGGTAAACTGTAATAGTAAAATATATCCTAGTTTGAAGCTCTCTTTATTGTTTACGTTTCATTACATGGTAAAATTTTTGTTTTTCAGAAAATAATTCTGATTCTGCAAATAGTATCGACCGAAATGGGCAAGATTTGTTTGGGACAATTTCTCAACCAAGTACCAGATTCATCCACCATACTATGAAAATTGAAAACACTATACAAGAAAATTGCATACTGGAACAAGAAACCCATCTAACAGAGGAGAGATATCCAAGAAAAAGTGTTCCGGGAAGAAGGAAGAAAAGAGTAATGAGATCAGGGTGTCAACAAAGCTGCATTCGAGAATGTCACAAAAGGTTAACAAAAGTGACGAGACTAAACATTTTCCATGAGTTTTGGGCTCTGGGAGATCATCAACAAATTAAGTTTGTGCAGAAAAATGCACAACGGATCCCAAAAACCACCAATAACAAATCCAGACGTGCTTGGTCATATAAGTACTCATTTACAGTGAACAATGAAAAGATATTCTTATGTAAAACAATGTTTTACGATACCTTAGGTATTAATAACAAGTGGATTGCTACTATCAGTAGGAGAATCGACTTCAACAAATAAGTTGTGTGAAGTTATATGACAGATACGGTCATCATTTTACCAGACCAAACAAATTACCTGACGAAGTAAAAGATTATGTAAGAGTACATATATTTGTAGTTTTTTTTAAATCTTCCAGGTTTTCGGAGCAAGGAAGATCCGTGACCTTATACGGATAAGTGAATCCCTAACATACTCAGCTCCGCGTCGGCGCGGCGGTAGGAATCAAACCCGAGCAATCTGATAAAAAGTATTTTGAAAAACACCTGTCATTTCTAAAATTATACAGTGTACTCTCCCCACCAAAACCGTATGACGTCAATAAAGTATTTGAACAATTTTAACACGCTTATATGTATATTAGCTTGACTTGTATGTATCTATGCAACGGAAAATTCGAACGTAATTTTCACCCACTTCCAGACGTCCGATTGATGTGGAATTTGGCATGTGTTCATAATTCCGGTGACAATGCAATATGACATTTTTGTAATAGAAAAAAAACAAAATGGCGGCTCCGAGATGGTGGACGAAATTTGTGATAATGGTTCGATTCGATTCAAAATTGGTATGTAAGGGTTTTCGGTGTAAGAGATTATGAATTTCTATCAAAATTCATAATTTCAAAATGGGGTCTCTAGGACGGCGGAAGGGATTTGTGATTATGGTCAGATTCGATTCAAAATTGAGGGTTTTTTAGGTCGTATATTCTATATACAGTGCTGGTATCACCTGGTACATCGCTACGAAATTTGAAAGGCTCAAATAGGAGATAAATACTCATTTTTTCATGAGAAAATTCCAGCTAAAAGTTTCAAAATGGCAGCTGAGCGCCATCTTCAATAATTTTTTTAAATAGAACACCCGGTATATCATTGCATGATCGGTTAGGGACGATCATAAGAAATCCAACAGCACCAAGTTTGATGCTATTACCTCCAAAGACTATGGAGATATCGCCTATTTTGTTCTCCATAAGCCGGATGAGTGTGAGAGAAAATTTATTGACCCGCCTGAAAAAGTTTCATTTTTAATTTTAGAAGAGAGTTCTTTATATAGGGAAATGATCGATATTTTTTAATGATATTTGTTACAGGATTTTCGTTATTTGCAAAATCGGTATTATTGCTGATTAAAATTGGAACATTATTTGAGGAAAATATTACTTTATTGAGTAGTCGTTTAGGATAAGAATTGTCTGAAAGAAAACATAATTTTTTTTAATAATGTTCATCTTCAAAGTAAGAAGACATATTTTGTCTATTCTATTGTTCATTCTAAGTACTAAATTTATTTTGTTTTGTTCACTATGATGGGAGAAATAATTATATATTTCCCAGAATTGGTTGGTTTATCATACCAGTCTAATATAATACTGTTCGTATTAGATTAGTATCTAAAAACCTCTCTGTCCGTTTCTGTTTCTATTGTGAACTTGATAACTAATCGAAAATTTCGTTTTGTTTTTCTTCAGGTATGACACAAATAATATCGACGATAACTGCAATAGAATACTGGAAAGATGTGTTTGTCAAAGAAATGAAACCGTAATAGGTTTGCAAATATTCCTGATATTAATCACAAAGTTCCCTTCACCAAAATATGTAGAAAAAAAAGAAATTTGCGCACAGTTAAAATATATTAAACTATTCAAACATGCCACTCATTTCGGAAAGCTACAAATATATATTCAAAAAACAATTATTCAGAGACAAGAGTAACCCAAGCCTTCTGAACTTCGCCGATTTCGTTCGTGAACTCCACAGTTATAGGTGGTGTTGTCCCGTCGATATTTTGAGTCACATATCTCTCCAGAAATTCTTTAGAGTTGAATAACATTTGGAGATCAATTCCCTGTTCGTCCTGTATTATGAAATCGGTTTCTTCCACGTCTTCATACTCATCACTGTTCAAGTTTTGTTCAACTGTTCCGCTAATAGCTTCGTCAACTAAGGTTTGTTTGTAACCTGTAGGAAGAGTCTCAATAAATAAATAAAATTTCTCATCATGTTCTTCATTTATGTTCTTTCATAACTCTCACGATCATCCATACGCTCTCTCGTATTATTTCCATTTTTTCTACATAGTTACTCCCCATCATATTTGCCTCTATTTCATTCTCTCTCAATCTCTCTCACTCGCTTTCCTATCTCACATCCAGTTTTCACCCTCGTTCTTTTTTATAATACCTTCCTTCCTCATGTTTAATCATTCTTTCTCGCTCGCTCACATTGCGATCCTTACCGTGTTGATCTTCTGTATAGATATAAACTTCCTTCAAAATTGTATCAGCTAAATCCATTTCCTCTGCCGAATGCACGGTGGCCATATGATTATCAGAATTTTTCAGCCTAGGCTTGATCAAGATAGCGTCGTTGAATAATATCTGGAGATCAGTACCCTTTGAGTCTTGTATAAAGACATCTGTTTGTTCCATCACCTCTCCATACTCTTCGTCTTTCACTTTTTGCTGCGCTGTTTCGTCAATTATGCTCTGTTTTTTATCTGTAAGAAGAACATAAAAAAATCAAGGTCACTGTCGACATCAAGTTTTTTTACGATCATCATGTTCTCATATTTACACGCTCCCACTTTAACTACACTTTCCCATTCATATTTTGTCTAAACACAGGGTGACCCAGGGTTAAACCGCCAAACGTTCAGTATAGGATTTTTGAGCTTTTAAATTCTAAGTACAATAAAATAAGCCTTTTATCACCGCAAATAAGCATGCTTAGTTTCATCAAAATCAGCCAAAAGATTTTAGGGTTATGAATAAAAAATAAAATTATTTTTTTTTCAAACTTTGACACCCTCTGGGTCACGCTGTATAACAATAGGCTCGCATTATTTTCAGTTCTCCTACATAGTTACTTCTTTTCAATCACATCAATTTCTCTCTATTTCGCAACTTTCCTTTCTCTCCCCTCATTACTTAGTTTCCGTTTATCTCCCTTCCTATCTCTCTCGCGTTTGTCATTATTTTTACCATCCTAGCATACATACCTTTCATATTTTTTCAATTCTCATTCTTACGCTCTCACTCACTTTTACGCTCTCACATATTCTTCCCCACAATTGTTTTGAGCGCTTTATCTCACGATTTAGGCCATTTTATACCATAATAAAGAATTGCCGACGGTTAGAAAATAATAAATTACTCATTTCCTTATTGATTCGATAAAAAACCTATAAAATTTGACAATATAAAAATTTCGATTCTTACCGTATTGGTGTTCATAAAGATTCTTCAAAGTGGCAGCAATAGCTGCATCCATTTTCTCTGCCGAATTCATGGTGGCAACATCTTCCGTTTTCAGTCTAAGAAGATTTCGATTTTCCAAAGTGCCAGCAACAGCAGTAGCAGCATCATTCGTTTTCAGCCTAAGTGGTTTGATCAGGATAGTCTCATTGGGGTGGTTTTCCTTCTCTATGTGCTCGACGAGTTGTTTTTTCCTCATGAACCCAGCACTACAAACCTGTTGCGAAATAAATAAATTACTATTATGACCCTAAAAATTTTTTTTGAGGATATAATATTTTTCGTGTTAGTTATTCGCGATTGAAAGTACTTTTTACGTTTTTAATCGGTTTTTCACGAATAACTCGAGAAATATGAATTTTATCAAAAAAAAAAATTGAAAAACTTTTGTAGCCTATGGAAAAACTAATTTTTTTTGTTTATAATTCCTGTACGCCCAATACGGACTGAGCTACGGCTTGTTTATTGTTGCTTCTCTTCAAAGTCAAACACTGATAAATAAGTAATGAAATGTTTTTGAATGTAACTTTTTTTAAATTAAGCTACAATATGGTTGAGGGTTCAAAAGTTCCGAAATGAAATTAGTACATATTTCAAGCAACATAAATCAATGTGTTAAATTAATCAATTTTTGGGGGTGAATATTTTTTTTAAGTTAAGCTCTAACACGGATTGATTTTTAAGGATGGAAATAGTTTGATATTGTGCTCTAAGGCATAAACCAATCACAATCCAACTAATCCAAACAAAATATTACCCATCTTAAGCTTTAAAATTTTATTTTATAACTTTTGACAATTAAGGGTAGTTTTTACACTTAAGAAATAAACAGCGCCCATCGTAAGTAAAGCCTACCTAATTTTCATGCAAATCGATGTAAGACCGAATGGGGTACGAAAAAATTGCGAGGTTTTGCAATTTGTTGAGCTACATTTGAAGGACTAAAATCTGTTATTTCTAAAACATGCACAGTTACTCCATTGGAACTACCTTGTTCAATATACCGGCAACCCCTAACACCCTGTATATATTTTCAAAACTGCAAGTATGAGAGGTTGACTTACCATACATTCGTAGGGCTTCCTGTCCGAATGGATATATAAGTGGACCTTTTTGTTGTCTTTGTTGTTGAAAGCTTTGCCGCATACCTCGCACACAAACGGTTTCAACCCTGTGTGAATAATGCGGTGCTTCCTCAAGTGATCCGGATATATAAATTTCATCCCGCACTCCTCGCACTCCAAATCTTTGATATCTAAAATAAAAAATAAATATATAATTACGTACACCAATACAAACTATTCAATAATATTCGAGACTACCTACTACAAGTATGCCAATCTCACTCGACGCGCACGTTCAGCAAACATATTATATCCTTTCAGGTGGTGTTCGAAGATATGTTTTTCTGAGATGTATCATACGAAGCTTGCCAAGGAACTGAAACGTTGCAAAGAAAACGAAAGAGAGGGGTTTAGTCCATAAAAATACTACTCCGCGAGGTCGGTGCGCATTCCAAGTATCAATCAGGATTGGCATCCAGAAAACTCACACCACGCTTTTCAACGATGGCGATATATCGCAGAAAAACAATCTCCAATGCTAGCATTTTATGATCGATAGAATGAACTGTGTTATAACTTTCATTTATCCATGGTTCGAAGAACACAACTTTGGAATTCAGCTGTTATGTTTACGAAAGATTATGCTTCATATCCTAACATTTTCATAAAATCTATCACAAACTGGAAAGAAAGTATTACCTATTTAGGTGTGAATTTCAACAAAACTTTAAACTGGTCAAGGCATATTGAACTAGTCCAGGAAAAAACACAAAAAGAATTGAATATCATGTGATCACTATGTGGTACTTGGTGAGGAGCTGACCCAATTACGCTCCTCAATATTTATAGAGGGATTATTAGACCTCATATTTGGATTACGGTTGTCAACTTATATCACCAACAAATGAAGCAAACCTTAGCAAACTGGATAGGATACAATTTCAATCGCTACGAATAATCACGGGCTTCATGAAATCAACTCCAACCCCAGACCTATTGGCTGAATGTAGCGAAGTGTCACTAGAGTGTCGGAGAAAATGAGTTTCAAATAAATTCATATTGAAAATCATTCTTGACAAAAACAATCCGATGAATACAACAATAATGGAACTACATAATGAAACTATCAATAACAGATTCTGAAGAAATAATAAGATTCCTTATCTGGTAAAAGCCATGATTAATGGACCAGCATGCATATTGAAAACATTTATACGAATCCTAGATTTGAAATAAATAAAAAAAAACTAAAGACAGGCTTTTATTCAAATGTGCTTTAGATGTGAGTTACAGATTCAAAAGCATACCGCCTGAAGTTTTCGGTTCGAATACGAAAGCTGCAAGCTTTTGAATCTGTAACTCACATCTAAAGAAATAATGTTTTACTGTTCAGCGTATTTGAATAAAAGTTTGTATTTAATTTTTTATTTTGTGCTTTTTAGTTAGCACGCATTGATTTATGGACTTCAGAGGAAGCATGATGAGGCCACCTAAGTATTCCATACCAATTTTAAAGAGAATCAGACGATAATAACAAAACTCTATAATCTCCGACCCCGAAAACCCCCTCATATCAATTTAGAATCGTATCGGACCGTAATCACAAAACTCGTCCGCCATCTTGGAACCGTCATATTGAATTCATGAATTTTGATAAGGAAATCATAATCTACGAAACCAAAAACCCTCATATACCAATATAGATTCGAATCGTACCATAATCACAAAATCCCTACTCCATATTTGAGCCACCATCTTGAATTGTCCAATTTTGACGAAACTCGTCCGCCATATTGGAGCCCCATCTTGAATTTGTCAATATTGACAAAAGAATCATAATTGTAATAAAAACGCACTAATAAGGAACCTTACGTGTATGTTTAGCACTGATATGATAATTGAGCAACCGCCTTCTCTTGAATCCTTCTTGGCATACGGTACACTTGAACCTCCTGTCATCGAAATGGGTAGCGCGCTTGTGAGATTGCAGGTTCGAACGCTGGCTGAAAGTGGCGCCACACAACTCGCATTGGTACGGCCTCTCGCCAGTATGGGTGCGCAAGTGGTCTTTTATCTCCGCTCTGCGTGCGAAGGCCTTATCGCATCTGGTGCACGCGAACGGTCTCTCACCACTGTGGGAGATCGAGTGAGCCCGGAGGCTGTGGACAGAACCGAACTTCTTATCTGTAATAAGATGGAAATAGTCAAATTATTACACCAATGCCAGGGTAACCTTTTATTCATCAGGGAATTCGTGGTAAACTTCCTTTTTTTCGGTGATCTCTTTTTCAAATGGCATCTCTATGGCGCTCTCTTACAGCAGAGAGTTTTGAAGGGCACGAATCTAATGATACCAGAATTTTTATTATCTGTCCATTATTTATCAATATTTAAAAAAATTGTAGATAGTAGTGCGGCCGCTAGACCAACCAAGATCCGAGGGGGAAACCGCTGGGGAATTTTGGTGTACATGTCTTGGGTATTGGTGGCATTACTCGGGTTTTAGGGGCATTACAGGTATTACTGGTGTATTACTCGGGTATCAGAGGCATTACTCGAGCATTACATGAATTATCCGGAAGTGAGAGAACAGGTACTGCATAATAATAATCGGCGAAGAGCAAAAGGTTGTCAAAACATGGGAATTGGAATTGAAATAATTAGAGAGCCGTAGCAGAAATCCGAATTGTGTAATGATGAAAAAAAGGTCATCCGACTTGTACTTGACAACAAACATCAAGACACGATTTCATATTTTTATTACTTTTCTGACGGACATTACTGGCATTACTTGGGGGGTATTACTCGGGAATTACTTGGGTATTAGAGGCATTACATATGATTTTTGGGAATTAGTGTTCACAATTAATATTCTTGGCGGTTTCCCCCTCGCCAAGATCCAAATGACATTTTTAAATTACACCCATATTCATTCTGACTAATTGCAACAATAAAAATAATCATATTTAAACTTTTCCTGTTGAATTTGAATATGCAATGTTGAGGAAGATTAAAATGTATTACTAAGGTACTTCTGAAAAACAAAGAATACATGCATATTGTATCTCTGGCAGATGTGTCTATTATCATAATGGGTTCACCATAGAAAAACTTCTCAAAAAAAAACGAATTAATTGCAAATAGTGAATTTTAGACGTTGAAATATCTGCTGGTAGCAAACCAGAGTATGCGTTTATAAGAAACACAGTATAAAGTGGCCAATTAATCTTATTGTTTTAATTCAGCGACCAAATACTTTTTAATATCTTGTGACAACTCCCGATGCCTTTTGAAAAAAAACTAGATACATAACAAATAAATTGCCCATTCTAACCCTAGTTACAGAATGTTCCACCTTTGAAAAATCAACATAAAATAAATCGGTACTGATCTAACTGAAAATTCAGCTTATAATATTGAGAATTTCCTCTGGATTTGAAAAATGCATTTGGTGTTATATTTAAAAACTTCAAACTGATACAGAATTCGTCTTTATATGATGAACTCTCACAAATACTATGAACTATATTTTTATAGTTATTTGCCTTTAAATGTTACATTGTCCGGCCAATACTTTTGTACCTGTACTGGTCTATTCAATTTTGATTTGTGACATTACTTATACCTAATTTTATTATATCTATATCTATCTCTATTTAGATATCTTATTTATATATTGTGCCCACCAGTTGGGCCATTTCATATTTTGACTTATAAATCTCAGGTACAGGTCATCTCTCTCCAAAACAGAGATGCGCCATCTCTCAGACTCACCCGGTATTTTAGCCATTAGGTAGTTTTAAAAATTGGTGATAATATAGATTCTCAATCTTCCAAGCTGCAAAGATACGAACTTTGCAGCTCGAGCAGCCATATTGAAAAAAATATTTTTTTTTCCACAAACACGTCCTATACTCCCAGGTGAAATATGCAAAATATTATCTTTGCATAAAAAGGGTTCAGTAATACTATTTACTTACCACATCGGTCACAGTAGAATGTCTTTTCTTTCGAATGAGTCTGCTTGTGGTTGGTTAGACCCTGCTTAGTTGCGAAAGATTTCTTGCATTGTTCGCATTCGAAAGGCCTAGATTGCGCCTGGTGCGCCTTCTCGTGCGCCATGTGAGTGTACTTGCTGGCAAAATCCTTGCTGCAGATGCCACAAACGTACGGACGAACCCCCAGATGGGTGTTCATGTGCTCCACAAGCAGGGTGTTGCTGGCGTACGTCTTGCCGCATCTCTCGCACACCCATGCTTTGTTTCTGCGGGTCCTGTATCTGTGAAAATATTATATTATATATAATTGATTTTATCGAGGTGGATGCCACATTATCATAGCCTAACAGTATAGTACTTCGCTAGTGAAATTTTGTGAAAAATCAATTCGCACGAGTAATATACACCAATTTTCCTACTACCACATAATAGTTTTACCAAATAATGTAAAACATTTTGTGACTTTTTCACGTTACCTTATTATCCTTATAATGAAAATTAAAAATTGTCACCGCCCATGTTTATAAAAATCTGACAGAATATGAATCGCCTTGCAAATGACTGATATCCTACTGTGAAATAGAATCACTGTCATTAATTTTTTAACATAAGAAGCTTCCTTTTATTTGTCTTTCAGTCGCAGATGATTCCACAACAGATTTTATGAATGTCCTATTCATATTTTCGAACTAAAAGGCTACTCATATTCTGTCAAGTTTATATAAACATGGACGGAGGCAATTTTTATAAGGAAAATTAGGTAACGTGAAAAAAGTTGTATTCCAATTTTCCATTGCAGTATACAGGTGGTGCCATTTAAAAATAAAAGGTGAGGGTTACCTACCACAGGGCTGAAAATGAAATTAATTTAACTATACGTCATTAGGAAGGTACTTTAATTTCATTCGAAGTTTTTAAATCTTTTAAATATATATATAAGTGAGGCATTGTCTGTATACGATAACTTGGGACACCCATAATTGAAAACAACATACCTAGGTTCATTTCAAAAAGTTATTATTAGGAACAAGAACTGTTTCAGTTAAATATTAGGTCTTCATTGATTTTGTTGGTAGAATTTTAAGGGAGGATATGATTGCTACCAACACGTACAATTAATGCATCTAACATTCACTATTTTCAAAACAACATTTCTAGCTTTGTTAAGATGAGCAAAACAACCAAACAAAATAATATACAAAATTAGTAGACAGAAAGTTATAATATTATGTTTCAAATTATGGAACTGGTACTAACACATATGTAGTTAATGTATTATATAGACACAAGATACATGATATTATGAATGTTAAGTTAGATCAGTTGATAGAGCAGCTGATTTCCGACGAAGAGTACGGGGATTCAATGCTCGCCCGCAGAAATTATTATGTAATTGAAAAAAAATACGCTTTTACAGCATTTGACAGCGATACAAAAATCTTAATAGAAATTCTGCAATTGACAACTGTGCGGAAAGTTACTTTCAGCACCTGTGCGGGAAAAAAAATATTATTTTTCTTTTTCTATTGTTCGTATTGTTAAAATCATGCAAAAATAGACAAGCTGTATTATATAGAATGACACGATCGCCTCATTTGGCTTTCTCAATATCCACGGAGTCATTATTAAAACTAATTCAGAAACTTACGTTAAAACAGATTTTTCCATAGTCGAATAAATATCTCCAAAATAACTGACCGTCACTATCGATTATAACTGTTCACACAAGTTAGTTTAATGCACTATACTGATTTAAGAGTAATGTTTTAAGGAATTTATACTGATCCCCATTAACCTGCATTTTAATGAAGTGGTAGTCAGGTACCCAAATTTTGAAAAATGAAACTGAGAAAAATAATTAGGTATACCTACCCAAATAAAGGTATGTTATTGATTTAAATTAGTTATGGTAAATATCAATAATAAACTTTCATAAGAAATTTTTGCAAAATCACTAAAATTGATTTTTTTAGTTCTGGTTCCCACGAAAATGAAAATCCTGCATGAATATGTTTCAACAAAAACCGGTAGTTGAGTATACATAACTAACGCATTTTACTCACACTAAAATGTAAAAGTTAAAATGTAATTCACAATTTTTGAAAGTGTTGTATAGGTATAACAAATTTTTTTCATAAAAAACATATTTTATAACAAATATCCTCAAAGCTACATCTCTTTTTATCTCAGGTTTATATATACAAAAAATGTATCTTTAAATTTCTAGGCAAATTCAATCTTCAAAATATGTGCATTAAATGTTGGTTTTTAACTAATACGGCATCAATAATCGATATTGTTGATTAATTTGCTCCAAATATGCAATATTTAAATAATTCATCAATTAGGAATTCACATAACATGCCCTCGTAATGACCCATAGTTAAATATACACCTTAAGGTGCATTTTTCGTCAAGCTATACACTTTAATCAGTATATTTCTTTGAGATTTGCCAGCAACATCCATCCAAACTTCCACTTGTGTTATTGTACTCTGATAATTAAAATGTTTCCCAAACCTTATTGCCCACACTGTTTATTAAATTTGAGGTTGATAGTTTTAGTTTTGTAAATAATAGTAGAAATCTATAATTCTATATTTTCAGATAATAAGAAATTACAAGAAACATTCTTCATACACTTTGTGAAATATATTTTTTCAACGTTTATTCATATTGTTGCGTCTTCGGGTTCAAAAATAAGTGTACACTGGTATGGACTTGCCTTTATTATTCAAACTTCACTTGACAACACTGTAATACAAGTCACTGTCAAAACTGAAATTCTGATACTAAAATACTTGTATCCAAGGTAACTCAAGGTAACTTACTTCTTCTCACAAATGCATTGCTTATATATAAAAATAAAGTTCTAGAAAAATGAAGAAATCAATAAAACACAATAAGAATGTTCGACGATTGATCCAGAACAAAAGTTAGTGCTTCTAGATTTTTCCATCTAATTAATCGAACGATCTCGAACAATTCGAGAAGTCTTTATAAAATTTCAGGTCTGTAATAATATTATATAAAACGAAGCATTTGTAAATTGTAGTGTGCTGAGAATTTACTCTAGGTTATTTTTGAAATAGACTATAGGAAATCAGTGCATTTTCTGAATTATAATGTTCCATATAGGGCCAGGTAGCTCAGTGGAAGGTTCAAATCCTACAGGTTAAAGATTTTTTTTTGATGGCCCGAGAAAGTGCTAGGAATCGCACGTTAAAGGGTTAGACACAAGTTTCGACTTTTGAGGGCTGCACTGTTCAGCAGAACAAACAGCTAAAGCGATCTACCTACTTTCAAACCATATAATTTTTAACATAATAAAATGGTTTATTGTAATATTGAGTGAACTATTCCCTAGTTTGTAGCTCTCGTTTCGGTTTCATAACGAGGTACATTTTTTTTCAGAAATGGATAATAACCAAAAAGGTCCAGATTTATTTGACACAATTTCTCAACCAGGTACCAGTTTTCGGCATCATAATATAAAAATTGAAAACACTACACAAGAAAACTGCAGACTAGAACACGCAACAAATCCAACAAAGAAGAATTGGAGGGTTATAACTTCAAAGAGCAAGAATGATTCAGGAAAAATATTTATTAACAGACGAGGAAAATGTCTTAAGAAAAAAGAAATGCGATCAGGGTGTCAACAGAACTGCATTCGTAAATGTAACAATAAGTTAACTGAAGTGACAAGACTAAACATTTTTCAAAAGTTTTGGGGTCTAGATCATAAAAAACAAATGGAGTTTGTACACAGAAATGCGCAACGAATACCAAAAATCACAGATACTACAATTTCTAAGAATAGTAAATCCAGACGTGCTTGGTCGTACAAGTATTCATTTACAGTGAACAATGAAAAGATATTCTTATGTAAAACAATGTTTCTTGATACTTTAGCTATAAGTGACAAGTGGATTACTACTATCAGTAGAAGAATGGACTCCAACAAACAATTTGCGTAAACTTAGATGACAGACACGATCATTATTTTACCAGACAAAACAAATAACCTGATAATTAATTACTAATTGAAAAGCAGAAACCCCCTGTAATTTGGGATCTAAGGAACCCTGCATTGAAAACAGGGATGAAGAACAAAAAGCTTAAGAAGTTACGAAATGTATGAATATTTTTATTGACATTCTAAAGTCTGAGTAAAAATTCACAAAAGCCCCGTTAAATAAATGTAAAACCTCTTTTATAGTCATATTATAAAATCAAACACATTACCGATTTTCAACGAGTACAGGCCGAATTAGACTTAATCAAACTTTGGTGTAATGATAATCGTCTACAACTGAATGTGACGAAATGTAACAAAATACTGTATGGAAACACAAACTCTTTACGTATTAAATGAAGAAAAAGCAATACTAACTTTAATTTTCTACTACGAGCATGTGTGAAGTGTCTTGCCGGTATCGATGAGACCACGGAAAATTATTGAATATTTTCCAGATAAAAAGTCTTCAACATGAGACTGATACGCCTCCTTCATTCGCTGAGGTAAGAATGTCACGTTCTTCACTAACTCTAGAAGTACAACTTCCCCAAATTTGCTTCTCACGATTTTTACTTTGCTGATTAGCTGTGGCACCCCACTGAAAGATTCGTCAATTTGATGGTCGGCTTCCTTTCCACCAATGACGATTCTTTGATTTTTTTCAAATCCATTTGAGAAAAACCAAAATAAAAAGTTTTTGTTTTAATAAAATACAATGAAACTAGCCTAGCTCTAGGTGAAAACATGTTGCGCACTTGTCAGATTATAATCCACTGATAAAACACTCGATCTAACTTGTAATTTATAATCTATGGCTAGATTGGTTTCACTGTACTAATTTAAATTGAAAATTATATGAAACACGGGGATATTAAAGGTTCACGCGCACTTAGCCGAAGCGTCGCGGACGGAAGCGGCGCGAATAAAGTTGTGGATTTTTCGCCCGAGAAATTTACATTAAGTTATATGGCATCCCGCGCACTAAGGCGGCGCGAAGCGAAGAGACGCGCCGTTCGACGCGCGAATTCTCCTCGGACCAACTACGAGTCGTTTCTCTTGACGCTTCGCCTCAATGCTCGGTGACAGGCGACGACAAGATACAAATATTTTTTTATTCTTGTCTTATATTTCAGTTTTTAACAGTATTTGGTAGGAAGAGGTGCTAAAGTTAGTGGAAAATTTTGTTCCTTTGCAGTATCTAACTGTGATACTGATACAGAGACTTTGATTACAAAGCTCAAAAACTTTTCCTATGTTATGCGGAAATATTTGAAAAATTCATTTTTATCATGTCTGATATCATTAAACAATGATGAAATGAAATTCACCGAGTGTCTCTCTTTTGATTCATATCATGATTTTTTTTTATTTTTTCTTCATTCTTCCATAGTGGCAACTAAATTTGATACAAAGAGATTCTCTTCTGACGAACAAACTGCTCATGGTACCTCACTCGACAGAGTACTGTGTTCAATTCAAACAGGGCCGGAGAAAACCAGCATTGGGCCCGAGGCAGAATATGCAGGTGGGCCCCTACCTCCTTCCCTTTTCTATTTATACCATCAATTTTCGAAGTTTGATTTTTGTTGAAGTTTTTTTTCTCTTAATTTGACATGATTTGTTTGGGTATTTAACCTTCCTCAATCTGACAATGAAAAATGTTAATCCAAGGAAGTATGTACAAGTGTAGAAGGGCAAATTACTTAATTAGCCCGATAAGTTACTGCGTTCATAAGACTGTTGTTGTCTTGAATGAACTAGTGACTTATGGATTATAACTCACTAGTGTGTTATTTGATAGTTTACTTGTCTAAAATTACATTAATAATGACAGTCATAACTGTCATGTGTTGGATAAAGAATATAAATAAAATTGTCATTGTTCTGAAAGTATATTGGATTGACTCTAGTCTTGATTTATTTTTTATCTTCGCAAGCAAGCGACAACAAAAGTTCTTCTGGGCCTGCATCAGGAACGAATTCGTAATCGAGTTCAAAACAACATAGTCTCTATCTTCCATAGATCCAACATATTGAAATTACGAAGACAAGTAGATCAGCTAGATCCAGAGTATTGCAGATGCCGGATTTCTGAAGATCCAATCGACAAGAACAGCGTTCCCATCCATCATACTTCTCAAGAAACAGTGCTTTGATGACAGAAGGTGCACTGATGAGGGATAATTATTTCAATACTAGTGTCGCGTTTCCGCTCAACTTCCTTTTTATTTTATTTTATTATAGTTTCTAAAAGTTTAATTTCATTCATTTATTTATTTATTTTTTCCTAAAAGGATATTCCAGTCAGGCCCTGTCTCCGGATCTCCGACACGTCCGGAGGGCGCGCTGGATCGTTTACCCAGATAACCACTCCCCATTTCCGTGGGGTAAGCGATTACTGGGTCCGAGAATCATGTGCCCTGAGCAGATGCAGTGAACCAAGGATGACGGCCTTTTGCATTTGTCTGGCTAAGATTTCTGCCATATTACGGCAAGCCGGTATGATTTTTAAGTTCGAGAGCAGTGTGTCCATCATTCCACCAAGGACCCCTATAATCAGAAACACTTTCAACACTATTATTATTATTATTATTATTGTTAGTATTCCAAATTACAGAATGTAACGAAGTCGTTATTTGTCGAGACTCAGCTTATCTTATTTGGCTCACCGCGAATAAGTTCTCATTTGCCGTGAATAAGCCTTTTAAAGCTTTTTTACTTGAGTGTGGGAATGTGTTCCGATACCGAGTACCTACACATTCGTCGATATACTCTAAACCGTAAGTGAGAGAGTCTTTGTGTCGGAAAAGCGAATAAGAGTTATCACTTCTCCCGAGTTTGTGTTCAACAACTCCGCACAAATATTTCGTATGCAAACCGTTGTGAACGCCAATCACGGCCCATTGGAGCGATTAGATAATACCGCACGAAAAATCTACCCAGACCCACCGCATCTGATAACAGGTAAGAGTTTTAAAAGGCAGGAATTTACTATCCGACTCAGCAAGCTTTCCATTTTCTCTCCTGAGTTGTCAAGGTGAAATAATCGAGAACATTCCCTGCAGTTGGCATTTGAATTTTCGAATATTTTATCTTTGTACAACACAACTAGTCTGCATATCTTTTCACGTTATCCACGAAAAATACTTCAATATCCTTCGAAGTATCAGTGGGGAAACTAGTTATTTTTATTACATTCGAGTTATTAACGAATCAGGTCGTGCATTTTGCATTACTTGAGGGACAGTATTTTGGAGATCAACTGACACTCCAAAAATTATATAAGCTGTACAATGAGTGCATGGAAATTTTATATCTTCAGGAATTACTATTTTTTATATGAGGAGCGCAAGGAAAGCTCACAAAATCGAACATCGTTTTTTTTATTGAATACCTCATATTGTTAAATTTTTTACAATTGTTTTTTCTGTTAACCAGCTGTCGTCCCCTTCGGGTCAAACTATTTGTTTTTCATTTCTGAAAATCCTACAAGGCGTTAACATAAATGTTCAAGATGCCTTTCGTTTGCTGCAAGGCGCATTTCAAAATTTTTCACAACATGATTTCTTGTGAAGTTATGCAACATTTGCGGAGTTATACTTTGACAAATCCTCAAAATTCGATTGTACAAATCCTTCAAGTTCAATAGTGTCAAAATTCAATGTGATATGCAGTTCTCAGTTTTTGATTTTTCAAGAAGTATTACCTATAATAACCGCACTATAATTATCTCATCTATTCAAAGTGCATTTACCTAAACGCAGTCTAATAAACTACAAATTGCAACGTAGTGCTGAATCGCATTTTTGCCATTCTCTACGGGAAATGAGATAGAAGAAAAATGAGATGTTGGTGAAACGAGCGACGGGAGAGAATACATCTTGACCATTCAGAAAATAATGGACCTCCGGTGAGTGTAATTCTGTTAGTTTTAAGACCATGCATTTGTTGAAGGTGATTCTTTTAATTAGCTTAATAAATATTCTTTCGGTAAATTGTAAAATTTGTTTATAATTTCATTCAATCAAAACTCCCATCTGAGGTTACCCCTAAGTTCATGAGCCCAAACTCCGGCCTTTATTTATAATTTTGAGGTACCTAACAACCAAGGCCGGGGCTCGTGACAATAGATTAGTAGTATGTACCTCCAATTTTAGATATCTTTCCAAGAAAAAGTCTGAAGGAGTCGAGTCTGGTGAACGAGCCGATTATTTCAGTGGTCCATGTGTTCCGGGCCATCTATGACGAAAAAGTACATTTAAATGGTCTGTTATGATCTGAGCATTTTGAAGCAGCGATCCATTCTGCTGGAAGAACATTTAGGGTCTTCACGTGCTGCAAATGATTACAAAAAATCTTGAAATTTTTGAATGTTTGAATGTTTTAGCAAACTGAAGGTATTTTGAACATTAAAAGTAGTCAAGTACACTTCAATGCGTAATTTGGTTATATAGTCATAAATTTTATGTTTGATAAGGATAAGTAATGAGACCACTAATGAAAATTGGAAAATTGAGGTAGAGAAAGTTATATATATATATATTTAAATTATACTATTTCTCTGACCACCCTGTACAACTTTTGAAAAACATGAATATTTCCTATATATAGGATCATATGGTCTATTAAAACACTTGAATGGTTCTATACATTTTTCTTAATATAGATTGATAGTGGCTCTTATTTTCAAAAAATTATAATTCACGGTAGAGTTAAAAGTCAAGGGTAGATATTATCGAATGATAATCTAAAAATTCAAATCATAGCCACCTAAGATCGATTCAATTTTTCAACTTTCTTTTCCATTTTCTCCTCATCGCCCTTTAAGATATTGGGAGTACTTTGCTAGACGGATGGTATATTGTTAGATATGATGATATGACTCTCTGAATGTTCTTTTCTTTCTTCCCCCCATCAAAAAATCACATTATTTGAATTATGTGAAGGAATTTCACAAAATCTAGCTGCAAGTAGTAATTAAAACTGAATTTTTTCCAAGGTATGATAACACATGACAGTTATGACTGTCATTATTAAGTCATTTTAGACAAGTTAACTATCAAATAACACACTAGTTAGTTATAATCCATAAGTCACTAGTGAGTTATAATCCATAAGTTACTAGTGAGTTATGGATTATAAGTGTGTTATTTGATAGTTTTCTTGTCTAAAATGACATTAATAATGGGTCATAACTGTCATGTGTTGGATAAAACATTGTATGCCACTCATGTATTATGTTTCCTAAGTCACTCGCGTGACTTATTTTCAACATAACACACTAGTGCCATAAATAACTATTATTTTCACGCTACAAATAATATTTTCTGCTGCAAATATGTCCAATTATTCTATTAATTTTCATTCTGGCATGATATCAACAGCAGCAAGATTTTGCGAAATTCCGCACAAATTTAAGAATATACCATCCGTTTAGCATGGTATTCCTCATGTCGTACAAGGCGATGAGGAAAAAATGAGAATATTTTTTTAGTAGATTTTTGGTGTATTTGTAAGGGTATTTTTTTAATAGATTATTGGAAGATTTCCAAGTTATACTTGTGCTTATAACTCAAAATAATTATATTTATATGTATTTCCATGTTAAAAACATTCAAAGGAATGCCAGGAATATTATATAAATCCAAATATTTCAAACTTTTTTTGACAAGTGTCTGTCATTTTTTTAAGGGTTATAGCAAAATCACGAATGCCCTCAACAAGTTATATTTTAATAGAGCTTTCAGTTTTAAGAACCTTAGATAGATATTTATGTAGAACTTAAAACTCTTACAAATATTGAAATATTCTTTATATAAAAACGAATATTTCATCAGAACTCATCATCATCAAACTAAGTTCTGATGTGGTGCAAGCTTACTGTGAGTTATTAGTAATACTATGCTATATCAGATAACGCATAAGAGTTTTGGGATAAAGTATACAAGTTACACTGTGATCATTCTAGAAATTTGAAATATGAAGATATTCATGATTTTGCAAAACAAATCATATCAAACGCGAAATGTATTTTCTTTGCGTTTGATTTATTTGAAAGTACTCAAATGAAATTGTTTCATTGATATCAATTTTCTGATACATTTATTCAAAAAAATTTAATGTTAGGATACCTCAATTTCATTGTTCTATCAGAAAGTAATTAGTAATTTCTTTTTTTGAGTCATCCACTTTGTAACTGTAATTAATTCCTTCTTTGAAAAAGTATTTTGTAATTGTAACTAGTTCCTTTTCTGAAAAAGTACTTTGTAATTGATTTATTGATCCCGAAATATAGAACCCTCAACGAGCAACTCGATTTATATAGGTATCCAATTTTGAATTTATGATTTTGACAACCCAGGTAATTTCCATAACCTCTAGTATTGAATTTATATCGTTTCAGCCATGTTCATTTAATTTCCTCCCCATCCTGCAAACTCCCTATATAACTAGGTTTAGAGTACAATTGTATTAGTTTATTAGTTAGTTTTTATTCTTGATAATGGGATAAAG
This sequence comes from Chrysolina haemoptera, assembly GCA_958298965.1. NCBI lineage: Eukaryota > Metazoa > Arthropoda > Insecta > Coleoptera > Chrysomelidae > Chrysolina > Chrysolina haemoptera. The sequence goes on along the minus strand of OY282586.1, from coordinate 35,942,218 downwards.
CCCGAAACCGGTCGTAAATATAAAAAACTAGTGGAAATAAGACAAAATTGTGTTTCTCCAGTTTCATTAAATTGATCATGAATTTCCACAAAATAAACAAGTCATCAATTACACAAATTACACGTAATTACCCAGCTCTGCTTGTCAGGTACCCAACTCTGCGGCAGGGTCTCTAACCCGACCATCTCGTAACAACTGTAATCAGGTATATAATGATAAAATAATTATAATAATTAATTCTCTTCCTATTCCTATCGATATTCTAATGATAATAATTAATGATTTGTCTTCTAGTTTCGTACACCCAATTGAAATTTATGTGTCAATTTCCACGCTCTCAAATGTATACGAAAGGTTCGTTCGTTCTGGTTCAATTGAACTAAATGATTACTTTTCACAAAATATATGTATTCAATTTCCAAGCACTCAAAGCTGTTATATTTTCACACCATCGTTGTCGATGATACGATCAAGCTCTGAATGTAACTTGATTATTATGCAATTTAAACAAATCTCGGAAGTTGCACAGGCGACATCCTCGATTATTATAAATCGCATAATAATCTCATTACATTAATAGCTATTTTGGAATCAAATTAATATTCCGTTAATCAATTCCTATGCCCGATATGATTATTTGACGTATTAATTTATTGAGGAGCTTTTATTCGTTTTATCATGCAAATATGATTTTAATATCGAGTGTGTGCTATTGTGCGTTTGGATTTTTTTATAAAACATTTTCAATTTTCGATTGTGCAAATGTGCATTGAATATCAAACCCTTTTTTTGTTACATCGAAACAACAACTTCTTAAAATACTCTCAAGCAATCTACGTACTTAAACCGTATAACATCGTTTTCATAACGAAATGGTAAATTGTTATATCCTAGTGTGTAGCTCTCTTTATTGTTTTAATTTATTGTAAAATTTAATTAAAATTTTTTTGTTTTCAGAAAAGGATTATTATTCTGATTCTGCAAATAGTATCGACCAAAAAGGGCCAGATTTGTTTGAGACAATTTCTCAACCAGATACTAGTTTTCTCAATCATGCTATAAAAATTGAAAACACTGCACAAGAAAACTGCATACTAGAACAAGCAACAAATCCAACAAAGAATAATTGGAGGGTTATAACTTTAAAGAGAAAGAATGATCCAGGAAAAATATTCATTAACAGAAGAGGAAAATGTATTAAGAAAAAAGAAATGAGATCAGGGTGTCAACAGAACTGCACTCGCAAATGTCGCAATAAGTTAACTGAAGGGACGAGACTAACCATTTTCCACGAGTTTTGGACTCTAGATCATATAAAACAATTGGAGTTTGTGCACAAAAATGCACAACGAATACCAAAACTAGTTTCTAAGAATGACAAATCCAGACGTGCTTGGTCGTACAAGTATTCATTTACAGTGAATAATGAGAAGATATTTTTATGTAAAACGATGTTTCTAGATACCTTGGGTATTAATGACTGGTGGATTACTATCAGTAGGAAAGTCGACGACAACAAACAAGTCGCATAAACTTAGATAACATAGACATAGATGCGGTCATCATTTTACCAGACAAAACAAATTACAAAGTACGTGATGAAGTAAACTATTCTGTGAGAGTACAAACCATTGGTCGATTCGCATCACGTGGGTGCTAGATGTATAAAAAGTATTTCGAAGATCAACTAGCATTTCCAAAATTATATGAGCTGTACAATGAGTGAATGGAAATCAACTGTCCTAATATGAAGAAGGCTGGATTTTTTTCAAGCCTGAAAAGGACCAGTGTCCTACATGCGATATATTGAAAGTGAACTACAACCACAGTTATTTTTAATTTTACAGTGTGTTCTCCCCACCAAACTGAGTGATATTTGGAAATGCCGACCAAAAAAATTACCTTTCATAAGTCTGTAGAAACGCAGCGCCACTGGATGTGAATAATAAGTGGACAGCCACAGTCTCATTATCTCTTCCTTCATTTAACGTGGGACTAAAGCAGATGGTTTGAAATGGAGTTTAGCCTGACGCTCAGAAGTATGAAAGTATAAGTGGAACAATCGTACCACAATATTCGCGAGAGGTAAACACTGGCACATCGAATGGTGAAAGTCAAAATACAATCGCTGTACACCTTATTGCAGAATCAAATTGTGGGGAATTATCCCACAAATATTTCATCCATTTCAATTATTAATTGGATCAATATTTTGTACATGTAAATTTCAACTATTATCTTTTCTGCTGTAGGTATTTTTCTTAATTATGTAATTTCTACTAATCATTTTCTACTTACAAACCAGAATTTCAGTCAATTAATAAATGTAACCAACAAACAATTTGTTTTACAAGCCACCTACTCTAAAGGGGTCCATTTTCAGTTAACTGTTTCAAGTAAAAATTTTTGCTGGGATACACAATCATACAATAAACATAAGGTAGTGTTGGGTAACTTTTGTATTTTTTTAACCTTTATATTTCATACAACTTTCTGAAGTTGATGTGGTGAATTATGGTCATATTTGCCGCTATGTCGTCTTCTCTAAAATCTTGGTGACCAAAATAAGGCAAATAATAAAATTTTGCTGTCGTGCATCATTACCCGCATGTTAGGATTATAAATCCCAAAATAAGTTTTGCAGGATTTTGTTTATTCCTTGTATGTATATGTATACAGATCATTCTTATCAATCAAAAACGGTAGAAACTTAATAAACTAACTCAATGTAAACTAATCATAATAAAAAAATAAATAAAAAAAAACATCATTCGGTCGCTGACTCGATTCCCAGGCAGGACAAGATTTTTTCAGTTTCAAATGTAAATTTGAGTGATTAAATTTTGTTGCTGGTTGGGGATAATCCTCCATGATTCATTGTTGCGGTAATGATTAACAGTGCTGCTCCTAAAGTGGCGTATGGAGTTAGTAACAAGGCCTATCCAGAACACGTAGCTAATGACCTAAGTAGTCGATGCCAACACACCAATAAAAAAACAACAAAATTCCCATTCACCGCAGTAAAAATCCTCATTATCTTCTGCCGTCAATCCTGTTTATATGCCGGACTGAAAACATCTTTTCGTATAGCTTGAACACTCAGATGTTGCGACTAAATATGTTGCCAGATTGAAATTTTTTATCAGTCTCCAAGGAAAAGTACGGTGGGCTCATTAACCACCGGGCTTTATTCCCCAACACTACCTCAATCTATTAAATTGGTTTTCAGCTTTGCCACAGTGGTAAAAGTAATCCACAAAAATATTAATAGATGATAGTGTTGAAACTTGATATCTCCAAAAAACCAACCTATCATTACACTTTCATAATTCTAACAAAGTTCTAAAAGTGTGCCGAAATTTCAAATAAATGGAATGGATTATTTCGACGAAGTCAAAATCTCCACCTAGGGAGCGGTTTGTTTCCCACTCGTCAATGTCACTATATAAGTCAGACAACATTAGATTTATCCTCTGGCCCCTCTTCCACATTGAGCATACTGGCACACTGGGCACGTGCCCAAGGCCCTGCGATGGATTGGGACCGGGTGGTATTTACCCTTGATCCAGATTTTTGCTGGACTAAGTGACTGGGTGCTTAACAGATCGTAAATCGGCTAGAAATCAATTGGCTGCTCTTATATTTTCACGCTTCAATTGCACAATACGTTTAAAAGATGAAAGAGATAGGAGGAGCCTGCCTACCGCTGCCGTATGCGTGAGAGGAAGGGAAGCCAGACAGACTAGCGCCGTAATGCTTCACGTAACGAAGCGGTTTACCCTTCCATAAGGAGTTATCACGTCAAAAAACATATTTCCGACTTTCTTCTAATCTTCAGATTATCAGAATTGTATTCACACCAAAGATTCCAAATATTCATTCATTCTATTACAAGTTGTCTGAGCGGTTTCATCAACTCGATAAATTAAAACTGAAAGAATTTGTAGACTGCAATGGTTATAGTTTTCCCCACCATCTTTCTTTTGAAAATTTTCTAAATTTAACACATGAAGTGAGATTTTTTTAAAAATTTACTAGTAGGTGGTTGTAATTTGCATTACTATATACATACTTGGTCAAAGCTGATGAGGAAACCTTGGTATATCATTTATCAATGATCTGAGAAAATGAAAAAAATGTTATTGATTTAATTTTTTTTTCTCAGTTCTCATAGTCGACATTGGGCACTTTCACACTTACCGATACGACATCAACACGACACCGACACCGATGCCGGTGGGCGCGAATTTGCATTTGAGAACATGCTACCGATTTGCCGGTTAATGTGAAAGCATCACATTCACTTATATGCAAATTTGTGCCCACCGGCATCGGTGTCGTGTCGTTGTCGGATCGGTGTCGTGTCGTTGTCGGATCGGTAAGTGTAAAAACGGCCAATTATCAAGCCAACAGACAGGTAGATGGGAGTAAATTACCGAAATATAAACATATCATTGCCCCAATAACTAGTTCCGGCAGAGGAATGTCAATGGAAGTGACCAATATAAAATCGATCAAGGTTTGTGAAACGATCCAATCCAAATGAACTTTGTGATAGACCGCGATTAATACTAGCATGTAAAAATGCAGGCCATACCGGTCATCATAATGAAATCAATTCTATCGTTGAAGAACTCGTAGAAGCTAAAATTGTCAAAGAATGAATTTTATAACGGACGGAAAAGTCTATATGATCTCCTTCAAGCAGATTCGGTTGAAATGACACCGTACGCCATGTTAATCGAGGAAATCAATTCATTTTAGTAGTGATACATTGTTTCTATAAGTATGCCTGGACATTCTCTTTGAAGAATAAATCATCTCTTGATGCCAACAAGGCTATGGAAAGTGTTTTCAAACAACAGATACCCAAACATTTACAAACTGATTTGGGAAAATAGTTTTTCAATAAAAAAAAGTGCTCATGAAGAAATATAATATTATTCACTACAACACTTATATGGAATTAGGCCTCGTTAGTAGGTCGTCTTACTTGAACTCTCAAGATATTGATGTGGAAATAATTCAGTTTGCAGGGAAATTATAAATCTTGAAAAAAATCTCACACACATATATAACAATAGTAAACATAGAACAATTACCTATAATGAAGCCTTCCGAAGTTACAGGAAGATATATAAGAAATCAAAGTTCCAGCTCGCTAGAAAGGAAGGGGCCCAAATGTTTTTACCAACGTCACCATCTTCGTGCTATATATTAGATAAATGATAATGTAATCATCTGATTTCCTTACGATATCCTCTACACCATATCTGGAACGAATATTCGAGATTTAGAAATGATTTTTTTCAGCTGAGTGAATAGCAAACAAATATGTTTTCACCAAGTAATTTTTTATTTTTTTCATCAAACAATACACCCTGAATAGCAAACAAAATTGAAAAAATCACTACCATTTTTTTAAAACAAATACTTACTTGAAAAGCTGTTTCATGTCGACCATTGCTATATCAATGGGGAAAGTCTTTTTATTTTCTATCGTAATCACGAGAGTTGTTGGACTAGTAGCCATAGTCGTCAGAATAACATACTAGTATAACTTGTTGGTATAAATTTCCGCGGATCATTCATATACAGCGAGATAGTACCGCGTGCAAAATGTAAGCATAATTGCATATTCGTAGCGCATATGGGAAAGGTCCAATAGGAATCGTCATAAGATTATTCATAGACTCTTATCTCACTGTATTCCTTCAGTGTGTTTTCTTGCTTCAAGTTTTAACCGAGTAAGTATGGATCATTTAGCAAGTTCATTAAAAAAAAAAACTCTACAATATAACCTCTACTAAAAACAAGAGAAGAGTATTTTAAATTGGTCAAATCAACCTAGAAAACAATTCGAATGTTTCAGAACTTTATTAGAGAAATTTTTCAAAATTAGAAATGTTTTATGGCTTTTGAAATATCACAAAGAAAAATTAACCGAAGATAAATATACGTAAACAAAAAAAATCTAAATCAGTATGGAGAAATATTGATTCATGTTTCAAAAAAAAAGTTAGAGCTCGGGCAATAATGAACAAATGTATCAAAGACCCCTAACTATTTTTGAGAAAAGTATCAGAAGTTTTTCGCAGAAAATCAAATCTGAATTGAAAAATCTTTGTTGAAAGTAAATACAATATTTGTAGGGAATTTCGTTAAACCGATTACGTTGGAAACGACTGTATAACATTTTGATACGAAAAGTGAAATAATTGATAATAATACAAATTTGAAAAAATGGAATGACACCTATGTTTTAAGGAAAAAATTGGATATGTCATTGTTGTTTATCATTTCAATACTTGCATCATCATCGGACCATCATACCGTACGCTGTAAACAAATGAATCAAGTTCAATTACCTACAGAAAATAAACGAATTCTGAAATTCAAAAATTATAAGAATAAAGAAAAAGTTCCATTTATCATTTACGCTTATTTAGAGTGTTTACTGGATCGGTATGATGATGATATGTAGCTGGAAGCACAGAAAAATTTCAGAAACATACACCTTTTACCATCGGTTATATGCTTGTGTGTTCTTCTTATAAATCCTTTTCAAAGTTTAAATATTATACCGGTAAGGATTGCATTACGTAGTTCGTTGAAGAGTTGAGCGAAATATGTATGCAACTGAATGAAATTTTCGGAAATGTAGTACCTACCTATGAAACTGTTAATCATTGAACAATTTGAATATTTTCAAAATTCAACTCACTGCCACATTTGTTTAAAATCATTTCAACAGAATCAGACTAAAATAAAGGACCACTCCCATAGGACAAGTGACTATCGGGGCCCATCACATAATCATTGTTATTTGGCACATCAAGATAGCACTTCAATCTGTGATTTTTCATTTCATAACTTGTCTGGATACGGTGGTCATTTTCTCATCCGTAAATGGATTACAGAAATAAAGGGTAGATTATCCTTATTGCCAGTATATGAAGAGAAATATATTTCGTTTGCAAGGTATATCGAGAGAACAAAGATCAATTTCAGATTTTTAGATTATTTCAGATTTATGGCTAGTAGTTTAGATATTTCATCCTCGTACATGCCTGATGAACAAAAATCGAATACAAGACAATTATGTTCGGATGACGATCAATTCCATTTGATTACTCGAAAAGGCATTTGGCCGTATGATTATTTAAATTCTTGGGATAAATTAGATGAGCCTGCGTTACTTGAGAGGAAATGTGTTTTCAATAAACTCACAGGAAAAGATGTACCTATCATTAGATCATTATCAACTTGCATGTAAAATTTGGAATATTTTTAAAAATAAAAACCTGCAAGAATACATTGAATTATATTTGAAAACTGGTTCTACTCTTAGCAGATATATTTGAAAATTTTAGAACAACTTGCATGTCAACATATGATCTCGACCCTTCACATTATTATACCGCGCCTGGACTAGCTTTTGATAGCATGTTAAAAAGTACAGGTTATGAAAGGAAACTTCTAACAGATGTAGATATGCTCTTTTTCATCGAAAAAGGTATAAGGTGTGCTATTTCCCACTGTTCTAATCGACATGACAAAGCAACAATAAATACACTCCTCAGGCTCTACTTGTAACACTTGACTTGCTACAAATGTATGTATTTGCATAACGTAGTCAAATAAACGCTATCTATCTATCTATGAACCTCAAACCACATCATCATATCTTATGTATTGTGATTTGAATAATTTATATGGGGCTGCGATGAGTTTACGTCTTCCAACTTGTGAATTCGAGTGGATCGATGATATTTATTCTGTACAAAATGTAATGGATATCAAGGATGATGCTGACTATGGTATATTATGAAGTCGATTTGAATTACCGTCAAGAACTTTATGAATATTATAAAGATTTACCTCTTTGCCCCGAACATATGACTCCTCCTACAGCAAAGACAAATCAAAAGAAGTACTCACCACTTTTTATAAAAAATCAAATTATGTCATTCATTATAAAAATCTGCAGCAAGCTTTGAAACTGGGTCTCAAAATCGAAAAAATTCACAAAGTTCTGAAAAATAAACATTCATGCTGGCTAGAAAAATACATATCTTCAAATAATGATAGAAAACAAAGTAAAAATGAATAAGAGATTTTTTTTAATACATTGATGAACAATAATATTTTCGCAAAAATATTGGAAAACATTAGAAAATACAGGGACATAAAACTATATTCCAAGTGTTCTGGAAGATATGGAGCAAATTATCACATTTCTCAACCCAATTTTTATAGTTGCCCAATTTTCGATGATGATATGATTATTATCGAAATGAATAGGTTGAAAATCAGATTCACTAAACCAGGATTTTGTGTTTTAGACCTTTCAAAAACTTTTCTTTATGATTTCCATCATTCCTATATCAAAAAATAATTTGGTAATAATGCAAAATTATGGTACACCGATACAGATTCATTATAATAATAATAATAATAATAATTTATTCACTTAAAGAAATTTACAATAATAAATATTAGGTATAAGTACATCAATTCAGTGAATAAGCGAATCATCACAGAAGCAAAAATGCTTGTTTGTGATTCTGTTTGCGTTTATATTGATCTTAGTAATGACCATGGAAGCATCGCAGATGCTTGTATATGGTCTGTAAGTGATGAACTAAAATACTAGTACAGATATTGTTACCAGGAAAAAATATAGGGTTAAAAAACAGAAGTATAAATATAAAATTACGGGTAAAAAAACAATTAAATCACTCAATGTACACATATTTAAAAGCCTAGGAGGTAGTATAAATCAATAAAAAAACGGACAAAAGTAGATATTAGGTTACACAGATTTCTTTAGTCATATGGGAATGTCCCAAAAAAGTTCTCGAGGAGCTTGTCTATGGGCAGTTTCTACCTTATGGACGAGATGAATCAAATCAGTCGTGTGATTTACAATTTAGTACCTACTTTGGAACTGTCCATCCGCTATTACTGCTATTAGAAATAGTTACATATTAAGGACCTGTGTATATATGAGTATATGCGTGAAAGTCTATAAAAAGGTTATACAATGGTGATACGAGTAAGAAGTAAAGGATTTGAATTATTCAGGATTGCAAGATTAGACATAAGTATAAAATAATTGCTAAAAAAATATGAGATATATATGTACGCCAACATGAGACCCCAACATAGCGACGTAGTCAAGCATATGGAGATATCGAGATCTGTACAATATAATTTTATGCGGAGTCAATAAGATTGTGCAAATTTATTCTATTCATAGACAAAATCCAAGCCTTCGCTTTCTTTTTGAATAAATTCAAGGAGTTTATTGATTTCATCCAACCAGGTAACATGTTCCTCAACCTAGGGGCAATATATGTAAAGGATCGCTGGCCTAATGATTTGAGAGCACGTGGTAGTATCTCATTTGCAGCAATTTTTCCTCTCGTACGGTATGGGTGTTCAAGTAAAGGCGTGGGGTTTTTTTTATACGTGAATTTTAGTATCGATTTACAGAAGATCTGTCGGGGGTCCATCATTTGAGTTTCACTGAATAAACGATCGGAAGGGTATCTGGGTGGTTTGTCGAATATGATTCTCAGGATCCGTTTTTGGACAATTTCTAGAGGTCTCAATTTGGTTTTTCTCAATCCTCCCCATCCTATTATGCCATATTGTATGATAGATTCCACCAAGGAGTGATAAATTATCTTCAGATGATTTACCTTGAGAGATTGTTTTATTTGCTTGAATTTAAATATAAGTCGGCGGAGTTTATTCACTACTGTTTGAACATGGACGTCCCATTTCAAGAAGGAGTCTACCATAATGCCAAGATATTTAACTGACTGTGTAAGTGCTATTGAATCATTGTTAACGGTTATATTTTCGTATGTAGGCAACTGTTTTTCATAGGAAGTGAACGGAATGATTTTTGTTTTTTTGTGGTTGATCGATAGGTAGTTTTCGTTAAACCAGTTAGTGATATTTATTAAATCATTTGATGCAGTTTCTTTTACCTTGTTCCAAGTGTCATCAACATATAACAAAGCAGTGTCATCGGCGAAGGAAATAATTCTACCAGCGGAGTTCATTTTGAGTAGGTCATTCAAGTAAATGATGAAAAGCAACGGCCCCAAGACAGTCCCTTGTGGTGCACCACAGGTAACAGTTTTCCCACCGCTCAATTTTCCATTAACAAATACTTGCTGTTTCCGATTTTGTAAGTAGTTTTTGAACAGTGTCAATACGTTCCCTCTGATACCAATACTCTCTAATTTATCTAACAAAATCCTATGATTTATAGTATCAAAGGCCTTTGCTAGATCTAGAAATACACCAAGGCATGGCTTTGAGTTATCGACGGCATTGTATATGTTAGATGTTAAGGCTCCTATCGCATCTTGTGTGGAGATATTTTTCTGGAAACCGAATTGGTTGGGTGAGAGAAAATTGTGTTTTTCTAGATATTTGGTTAGTCTCTTTTTTACTTCATCAATTTTCTTGTTGATGACATATATGAATATATTAATAGAGACATACACTGTTTTGATACTTCAGATTACCCATCAGAAAATATCTATAATATTCCCCAAGAGAACAAACAAGTTCTCGGTTTGAAGAAAGATGAAAATAATGGACGAGTTATGACTGAATTCATTGGACTGAGATTAAAGTTAGACACTTTCATATTGTTAGATAATGATCATGAAATTATAAAAAAAATTGAAAGGAATCCAAAAAGCAGTCTTAGACACTATCACTTTTGAGGACTACTATAATTGTATAATGAATATTACCTTGATCGAAAGAGAGCAACTGATATAATCTAAAAAACATGATATGTAGACAGTTCTATAAAAAAAGTTGGCAGTGAATCCATTCGATGATGACAGAATCGTAAACTATATTCATACCGATACATTGTCTTGGGGTTACCATAATACTCTCCCACTGTTTGATTTAAGAGGTACACACTCGGTTGAAGCAAGAAGAAAACACAAAGTATATTGATTAAAAAAAAGGTGAACTATACGAGAAACACACATAAAAACTCTTGATAATTCACTGTATTTTCAGAAAAAAATTGTCCAACCAATAGAGAAACATAGATCCAAGAAAACGTCATTGGTAGTGTAGAAGGAGAAGACAGCCCCGTCGTGACTGGTTGGTCATGGTACTTCTGTAAAATTTGTCAAAAACTTTTCAAATGTCTTTCTTACTACCATATATGCGATACTTGTCATCGTACTCGAAGATATTGTTGCGTCTTCGGGTTCAAAAATAAGTGTACTCTGGTATGAACTCGCCTTTATTAATCAAACTTTACTTGACAACACTGTAATACAAGTCACTGTCAACACACTTGTATCCAAGGTAACTCAAGGTAACTTTCTAACTAACTTACTTCATCTCACAAATGCATCGCTTTTATATACAAATAAAGTTCTAGAAAACTTAATTGATCCAGAACAAAAGTTAGTGCTTCTAGATTTTTCCATCTAATTCATCGAACGATCTCGAACAATTCGAGAAGTCTTTATCAAATTTCAGGTCTGTAACACTGCCTCCTCCTTTAGGTTATTCCGTCCCGGATAACACCATCACCATTTTGGTTGTCCCTCTGGAACCAATTTGGGGAATCGTGGCCTCGGTATTCTGCTAACCTCTCGATGTGAACAACTTTGGGTTTACTCCTAGGGTTGAGCTGGATGCGGTATACCAAGTCGTTGATCTTCTTTATGATGACGTAGGGTCCTGTCCAATTTCTCTGTAGCTTGGGGCATTTTCCTTTCTTTCTCTGAGGTTGGTATAGCCAAACGGCATCACCTGGCTCGAACATAGTCCCTGGACTCTTCCTGTCGAACCTCTTTTTCATTTTATCACTGGAGATTTGAAGACGACGTCTGCAGAATTCATGAACCTAGTCCAGTCTTTCTCGCAACTCTTGGACATATTCTGGTAGGACTGTGTCCTCTGTACTTCTGGGTGGCATTCCAAACAGCAGATCGCATGGTAGTTTCATTTCTCGCCCAGTGATCAACATTGAAGGGGTACATCCGGTGGACTCATGCTGGGAACTTCGATAGGATAGGAGAAATAGTGGTACCAACTCATCCCAATCCTTTTGATTTTTGGAGATGAACATCGACAGGTACTGACTGATGGTTTTATTATGTCGTTCAACCATACCATCTGATTGTGGATGTAGGGCTGTGGTACGAGTCTTCTTCACACCTAGAATGTTCATCATTTCCTGCCATAACTCAGATTCGAAGTTTCGTCCTTGATCAGAATGTAATTCTAGTGGGACTCCATGTCTGGCTATTACATTTTCTATGAAGGCCATTGCAACGGTCTTTGCCTCCTGGTTTGGAATGGGCACAACTTCAGGCCACTTGGAGAAATAGTCCATGGCTACCATCAAGTATTTATTTCCTTGCTCGGTAACAGGAAACGGCCCAAGAATGTCAACTGCTACTCTTTCGAATGGTTCACCAGAAAGATACTGAGCCATTTTCCCTCGACTTCTGGTTTTGGGTCCTTTCTTTGAAGAACATAGGTCACATCTTCTACACCATTCTTCTACATCACGACGACAATTCATCCAATAGAATCGTTCTCGAATTCTACCAAGGGTCCTCTTGATTCCAAAGTGTCCACCTGCACGACTACTATGAAGTTGCTCGAGCACATCTTTAGTAAGTGCCTTGGGCAGGACCAGTTGGTACACCACAGTTGCTCCATCTGGGCTTTCCCATTTGCGATGCAATAGGCCATCACGGAGACATAGGGAATCCCATTGAGCACAGTATCCTTTGGCAACTGCACCAAACTTGGATACTCCCTGCCACTCAGGTCTAACTCCATTCTTTAGCCAACTTAGGATTAACTTTAAATTGTTGTCTTTCTTCTGATTCTTCCTCATATCTTCTGTGGTCCATAAATCATATTTTTCAGACTCGACTCTTACGGTGGTAACTTGCAGAATTTCCTTGCAATGTTCATCATTGTAAAAGTTGACTTCTTTGTTTTCAAGTTTCTGGCAATATCGGCAATGCTGTTCCAAGCATGGACATCTTGATAATGTGTCTGCATTTCTGTGTTTTCTGCCACTGCGATGAATAACTTTGAAGTCGTATTGTTGGAGTCTCTCTAGCCATCTCGCAACCTGACCCTCGGGTTTCTTAAGTTCATTATCCACTGCAAAGAGAAAACGTCTGCCATAGAGGAAGGTATGGAAATGTTCAATAGGTTTGATTATCGATAGAAGCTCCTTTCTTGTAACGCAGTAATTCTTTTCGGCTTTGCCTAGAGTTTTACTAAAGTAGGCTATTACTTTCTCTTCACCATCCTGTTCTTGGCATAAAACTGATCCAATGCCTTGCTGAGACGCATCACAGTCCAAAATGAAAGTGCCTTGTTCTCGTGGGTAAGCCAAAATAGGCGCAGTTGTCAATTTCTTCTTCAGTTCAGTGAACGACTGTTGGCAATCAGGGCTCCAATCAAACTGAACGTTGTTCTCAGTTAAGCGGTGGAGTGGCTTGGCAATTTTACCAAAGTCTTGAACAAACTTCCTGTAGTAGGTACATAGCCCCAGAAAACTTCTTACTTCATGTTTATCCCTAGGACGTGGCCAACTCCTTACATCCTCGATTTTAGCAGGATCGGTCTTAATTCCTTCGGCCGAGATGATATGGTCTAAAAAATTAACTTCTTTTTGAAATAAATAACACTTCTTTGGTTCAGTTGCAGGTTAGCATTTTCTAACCTTAAAAATACTTGAATACTTACTTGAAGTAGACAAGACAAATTTTCCATGTCAAACCTCTCAATACTAGTTCCATAAGTCTCTCAAAGGTGGCGGGAGCATTACATAATCCGAACGGAAGAAATTTGAATTGGTACAGCCCTTGTCCGGTAGAGAACGCTGTTTTTCCTCTATCATCAGGATGAACTTCCACTTGTCAATACCCACTTTTCAGATCCAACGTTGAAAACCATTTGGAACCGGATAATGTGTTTAGTGTATCATCGATTCTTGGTAATGGGTAGCTATCCTTCATCGTTACGTCATTCAGTCGACGATAGTCCACGCAAAATCGGGTTGATCCATCCTTTTTAGTTACCAATACTACCGGTGAAGACCATGGGCTTGTGGTTTCTTCAATTATGCCATCCTCCATCATGTTGTTTATCATGTCTGCTACCTCTCTCTGTTTGGCAAACGGTAGTCTCCTCGGAGCCTGTCGGATTGGTCGGGCATCGCCGGTGTTGATGCGATGTTGAACTAGACTGGTACGTCCCGTCGAAGTCTCTGTCGAGAAAATGTTACGATGGCTATGAAGAAACTCTTTGGCCTTCTGCTTTTCCTCCATAGTTAAATGTTCCGTGAATTCCATCATTTTGTCTATTGTTCTCTGATCGGTGTTAGTGGTATTTCTTCGAGGTACCTGAGTGTGGTTTTCACAATTGATAACTCAAGTGACCGGTTTGCAGAATCCCAATTGGTCGTTTTTCTTCAGAAGGACTTTATTTTCCGAAGTATTGGCAACCCTGACAGGAATTAGTTGTTCTGTGTTCACAAGACATCGGGCAATTAAAATTCCATCTTGGCGGTATTCATCATTTTCAATTATTCCAGTGCTCAAATCTCCAGATTCTTCATCCATTCTGGCCATGATGATGGTTTCGGAGTTTTTCGGAATGTGGATGTCTTCGTCAACATAAATCTTAATTGGTTGGATTTTCTCATTGTACCTGCTCAGGAAGATTTCTTCATTGCCAATCCGCAAAATTTTCTTTCTGATGTTAAGGATGAAATCGTTTTTCTCCATGATGTCCAGACCCAAAACACATTCATCCCTTATTTCCGCAATCAACATAGAATGTTCTATGGTAATAGGTCCTATCTGGATGTGTACAAGTGTTTCCCCAATGACTGGTGGGGTTTGTCCCGTTGCCGTTTCCAAAACCATATTCCTTTTCATTGGCTTCACAGATTCTTGTATGAGGTCTGGGCGAACGACTGATCTCGAAGCTCCTGTACCAATAGTGAAGGTGCATTTTCGATCTTCTAAGTGGCCTTGTATTAGTAGACTTTGGTCATTTTTCTTCAATGACGGTAATATCTTGGGGCTTTGAACTTTCTGGCGTGGTCGATCTCCTGAAAACTCCTCTGGTATAACGCCCACGTTGCTCTGTTCCTGGGCTCGGAGATCTCGATCTATCTTCGTTGCTCTCTGATGACGACCTCTTTCTTCTTGGACTTCTAGATCTCGATCTCTCCCAGCAACTCCTCTGTAGATGGCCGCTTTTCCCACAGTTATAGCAGCGCTTCTTCTTGTCTTCTGGGGAAGGCACTTGGTTGCTTAATGCTGTTATGGAGTCCAATATTTTCTTCAATAGCGCCTCGCTTGTAGTAGAATCCTCGTTGAATTTAACTTCACGTAACTTGGGCCTCGTATTTCTTGATGCGTTTTTCGCGGCCTCGAACTCCAAAGATGCTATTAGTGCTGCGCTTATGGTTTGATGTCGTCCTAGTCGAAGGGCTTGCTGCATGTCAGTATCTCTCAAACCATCGATGAAAATCTGCACCCCAATTTGGTCTATGAACTCCTTCGGTGCTTGTGGGTATGCCAAATTAATGAGTCGCTCTACGTCGGCTCCATACTCCTGTAGGGTTTCGTTGGATTTTTGGTATCAACTCTTTATTTGGCTCTGAAATACTTGTTTAAGATATTGCTGTCCATATCTGATTTCCAAAGCTTCAACGATTCTAGAATATTCTTTCTGATTACTCTCGGGGATGTTCTGAAGGATGTCCAATGCTTGTCCTCGTAGACACAGGACTAGAGAGGTGGCCATTTCCTCCTCGGACCAGCCGTTTGCGTTTGCTGCCGCTTCAAATTGACGTCTATACATGGGCCACGAGGATTGCCCATCGAATGTTGGAGGCTTCAAAATTTTCACTTGTGTAGGCCTTATCGGAGTTGTCAGTGAGGATGGCTTTTCGCTGGTGGGGGAGATTTCCTCAGAGGGTGCAGGCTTGTGTGGAAGGTGTAGCGTTTCCAACCTCTCCTTGATCCTATCCACTTCTTCGTTGAATTTCTTGTTCACCTCTCGTGCCACCCGTACATCTATTTTGGACAGTTCATTTTCGACGTCTTGGACCCTTCTGTTGACTCTCTGGACTCCACCTCTGACTTCTTGAACTCCACCTTTGACCTCTTGAACTTCTCCTCTGACCTCTTGTACTACTTCGGTGATTTCATTCTGGAAGCACTTTTGACTGTGACTAATACGTTGCAGAATATCAACATGTTGTTGTTGTAACTGCTGGACTAACCGCGCCTCCTGTTCCTCTTGTTCTTGTTTTCGCTTGGCTTCTTGTCCCTCTTGTTCTTGTTTTCGCTTGGCTTCTTGTTCCTCTTGTTCTTGTTTTCTTTTCAGTTCGAATTGTTGTAGAAGCTCTTCTTGTTCTTGTTTTCGTTTGGCTTCTTGTTCCTCTTGTTCTTGTTTCCTTCTCAGTTCGAATTGTTGTAGAAGCTCTTCTTGTTCTTGTTTTCGTTTGGCTTCTTGTTCCTCTTGTTCTTGTTTTCGTTTGGCTTCTTGTTCCTTTAAAAACTCTAGGATATCTGCTGATGTCGCCATCTCGTCGTAATTATTTGTACGAGTATTCACCATCAATTTCTTTCTACAGTAACACTTATTCCGCCGCTGTCACCAATTGTTGCGTCTTCGGGTTCAAAAATAAATGTACTCTGGTATGAACTCGCCTTTATTAATCAAACTTTACTTGACAACACTGTAATACAAGTCACTGTCAACACACGTGTATCCAAGGTAACTAAAGGTAACTTTCTAACTAACTTACTTCATCTCACAAATGCATCGCTTTTATATACAAATAAAGTTCTAGAAAACTTAAGAAATCAATAGAACACAAATATAATGTTCGACGATTGATCCAGAACAAAAGTTAGTGCTTCTAGATTTTTCCATCTAATTCATCGAACGATCTCGAACAATTCGAGAAGTCTTTATCAAATTTCAGGTCTGTAACAATATCCTATGTTTGACAGAAGACAGGCTCAAGAAAAACCACTGAGGGAAAGATATGGCTGATGATGGATCAGCAATTGAAGAACATTTTTTCCCAACTAAATTGTCTCCAGCGTTACAAAATCTCATGAAATAAAAAACCTGCTTCAAGTAGTATGACCAGTTTTCAACTTGTGTAAAATACATATTTTTTATTATTTTTTCATCGTAATATGCAGACATTCTTTATTGAATGAAAAACTTGTTATTGTTCAACATCATCAACATTGTTGAA
The DNA here is from genome assembly GCA_958298965.1 of Chrysolina haemoptera. Lineage (NCBI taxonomy): Eukaryota > Metazoa > Arthropoda > Insecta > Coleoptera > Chrysomelidae > Chrysolina > Chrysolina haemoptera. The sequence continues at coordinate 35,924,898 of OY282586.1, read as the reverse complement.
CGTTTACATCCACTACACCATTCCATTTTTATTTTTCTTACTCTCCATCAGAGTCCATCGATGAAAATTACCCTCGACCTCCAACAACCTGTACAGATATATCAAACATTCATGGCATTCATGTTTTCAGTTGTTTCGCATGAATTAATGCTTCAACTATATCACAAAAAATGCTATTCAGCACCATCAACAGATATGAGTGGAAAAATAACTTCGGAGCTCTGCCAGCTCAACTCAACAAAAACCATATATGACGTCAGTTCAATCAACGAAAAGCAGCCATTTGGAGCCTGTACCAGTCTCTACTGAACAATATGTGGCGTTAGTTCAATTAACGAGAAACTACGCCTTTACATTCATTTTTTTGTTCTCAGCCAATCGCAAACTACCTCAAAACAACATTCTCATTGGACGTGTCTCCTCATTCGTCTGAACAAAACACAAAGAACTTGCTCTCATTGGCTAACATTGAAAAAAAAATCAAGTCCCGTGGGTGACGCACAATGACCTCCAGTTAAGTACGCCCTCTGCAATTACGCGGTGGCAGAAAATTAAACTAACATCCCCCCTTTGATCATTGATGATCACTTCTTCAGATGCCAAAACGGCACTATGGCAACTCAATTAAATCCCTACGCCCTCTGCAATTAGGCGGCGGCAGAAAATCAAACTGAAACACTGCCGGCCAAAACGGTACTAACTCCACTGAAAACACCCCAAAACGTGCCAAAAAGGCACTAAAACAAACCCTATACACCACATTTACATCAATTAACCACAGGAACGCCCTCTCTTTATTTGCGGCGGCAGAAATTCGAAATCAAAGACTCCGGTCATTTGATATCTACAAGAACACAAGAATGACATTTATAAAGGTCATGGAAGACTATATCCAGGAAAGCCCCTGCTCTACTACTGATAAATATTTGTGTAAAATGCAGTCTCAAAGAATACCTCCACGATCACGACGAATCGGTTACACTTCAAAAACTCAAATTTGGCAAATACATGTGGAACATATTGGACTTTTCCGATTTTTTTTTGCGGAAGTAAAAAAACCGATAACGTTCCTGTATTAGTTCAAGAAAAAGATCAATTAAAATTGTTCATAACCTAAATAAAGCAAGACTTCACATACAACACTGTTGAAAAACTATGGAAGTGAGAATTTAGCGGCAATGTACCAAAATCTAGCAAATTTTTAAGAAATTGGCACATTGTATCGCATGAGTCAGTTCAGCATTTTGCGAATAGATAGCGCTAGTAGGAAATTCATTGACTACAACAGAAATACTCCATCAGAAATTTGTATGGAGCGGAATGAGCAAATGTGCCACAGTTCATCTCAAAAAAGGACGATGCAAGGAGTACGGAGAGAATGTCCAGCTCGTAGACGGAAGCATCCTACATAATATTGATACCGGAGAGACGTAAACTTACCTAGGGGTGGAACAGCGCCGCTTCCAAGAGGCAACCGCTGTTAAAAACTCTCTCCGCGGCAAGTATCAGCACAAACTCCAACGGATTTGGTCGTCAGAACTGTCGGAAAGGTACAAAGTTGCTGCAACTAATATGCTTGCCGTTCCGATCTTTATCTACTCATTAGGAGTGGTGAAATGGACTGAAGAGGAGCTGCGACAACTCGATGTGAAAACTTGTAAGATGATGCGTATTAATAGGAGCTTGCATCCTAAATCGTCCGTTCCACGGTTGTAATTTCCCAGACAGCAGGAAGGCCGTGGACTTTTTAGTATGGAGTGTCTACATAACAGAATGTTGCTGGATGGAGCCTGTGAAGTTATCAGGAGTTCAGATCCCCTTCTCTGCTTGATCTGTGACCATGAAAAGGCAGAGATCAGAGCATTCCTTCTCAGCCCATGGAGCCGATAAACTTAGTCCTGTTTTCAGTTAATCCAAACTCTGTCAACCAGTTGGAGCCCATTCAGCAAAAGGCTCACATTAAAGTAGCGGATACAGGAGTGCTCCTGCAGCTGCATTAGGATAAGCATGGGGTCTTCTTCAATAACATTGAATACCTTGGCTTTTCTCAGGTCAAGTCGGAGACCAAGGTATTCTTAATGGCCTGCCAGGATAGTGCCTTCAACATTCTTGTCTACCGTAGTCGCGTGATGGGTATAGAGGTCCCGGACATTAGATGCAGAACGTGTTGTGGGTCTCCTGAAACCATAATGCATTTGCTATCCGCGTGTTAAGCTTATGCGGTCTCCATCCATAGGCATAAGGCGGCTGCCGACTGACTGGAGAAAGCCTAAAGTTATGAGGTGTTCAGATCCCCTTCTCTGCATAGTCCGTGGCTATGAAAAAGCAGAGATAGTATTCCTTTTCAAGGCGGCCGATGAACTTGGTCTCATTTTCGACACTGAACGTGGTGACTAAACTCGGTAGTGGTAGCAAGTGAATTTTTACGTAATGAGCGAGGTATGGAGAGATTGATCTCGACATGCCAGAGTCATAAAGCGAGAAAAATCAACTACTATCTCACACAATATTCACAGCGAGATCGCGGATTTAGCGAGCGATTTTCGTAAGCGGTCCCTATGCGATCAACTTTAAATAACTATCGTTATTATAAATATGCGACAACTCTCCTCTGTTCGAGCGAAAATAATAATGTTGAACGGAACAAATCTTTCTAGAACACCGTGTCGCTTTCAATCTAGCGAAGGGTCAAGAGAATGTTCGAAATTTTTCGCCGGTCGATTGTTGATTGTCTGATGTATAAAGAATAATAAATAGTGTGTGTGCTTATTAGAGCGAAATGTCAAAAGACTACGATTTGCGATATGTATACACGATTATTTTCTCATACGTTATGTACAATTTGTCGATCCGGTTTTAGATACACGTACGTACGAGCAGACATCTTTATCGTTGAGGGTGGCGTTTCGGAAGTTTATCTTTTGTTAAATGCACAATAAACACGAACGAAAGAATATGTGTCTGTCTCCGTAATATTCTAAATAATATGGAGACCGAACTAGTTCTGTTACAGAACAGCAGCTCCCTGGTTGATTCTTGTGTCAAAGAAAGAAAGGCTCATTGAATCCGTTATGGTTCCTTTGATCGTACCGACATTTACTTGGATAACTGTGGTAATTCTAGAGCTAATACATGCAAACAGAGCTCCGACCGGAGACGGAAGGAGTGCTTTTATTAGATCAAAACCAATCGGTGGCGGGTTCGCTCGTCATCGTACAACTTGGTGACTCTGAATAACTTTATGCTGATCGCACGGTCTCGCACCGGCGATGCATCTTTCAAATGTCTGCCTTATCAACTGTCGATGGTAGGTTCTGCGCCTACCGTGGTTGTAACGGGTAACGGGGAATCAGGGTTCGATTCCGGAGAGGGAGCCTGAGAAGCGGCTACCACATCCAAGGAAGGCAGCAGGCGCGCAAATTACCCACTCCCGGAACGGGGAGTTAGTGACGAAAAATAACGATACGGGACTCATCTGAAACCCCGTAATCGAAATCAGTACACTCTGAACCCTTTAACGAGGATCAATTGGAGGACAAGTCTGGTGCCAGAAGCCGCGGTAATTCCAGCTTCAATAGCGTATATTAAAGTTGTTGTGGTTAAAAAACTCATAGTCCAATTTGTGTCCCGCGGCGCCGGTTCATCGTACGCGGTGTTAACTGGCGTGTCGCGGGACGTCCTGCCGGTAGGGTTAGCTCGCAAGGGCGGCCCAACTCAATCCTGCCGCGGTGCTCTTCACTGAGTGTCGAGGTGGGCCAACACGTTTACTTTGAACAAATTAAAGTGCTTAAAGCAGGCTAAATTTTCGCCTGAATACTTTGTGCATGGAATAATGGAATAGGACCTCAGTTATATTCTATTGGTTTTCGGAACCCCGAGGTAATGAGTAATAGGAACGGATGGGGGCATTCGTATTGCGACGTTACAGGTGAAATTCTTGGATCGTCGCAAGACGGACAGAAGCGAAAGCATTTGCCAAAAACGCTTGCATTGATCTAGAACAAAGTTAGAGGTTCGAAGGCGATCAAATACCGCCCTTGTTCTAACCACAAACGATGCCAGGTAGCGATCCGCCGACGTTGCTCCGATGACTCGGTGGGCAGCTTACGGGAAACCAAAGCTTCTGGGTTCCGGAGGAAGTATGGTTGCAAAGCTGAAACTTGAAAGAATTGAACGGGATTTATAATGGTATCCCAGGATAGTGTCTTCAACACCCTAGTCTACCGCAGTCGCGTGATGGATATAGAGGTCTCCAACAATAGATGGAGAGCGTGTCAAGGTGTGCCTAAAACCATAATGCATTTGATGTCTGCGTGTCAAGCTCATGCGGTCTCGGCCTTTATCCACAGGCAGAACGTGGCGCTACGAGTTTTGCGTACTACCATTTACGAAACTCGTTCGATATAGACCCCACCTTCAGGCAAATGCGAGCAAATAAGCCTGATGTAATCCTCCTCGACCATCAAAGTTAGGACAGTATTCATCATAGAGTTTTCGGACTCGTAGAACTCAGAACCCAAACCATTCTGTGAAAATGGTGGTTCTGATCATAGGACTCCTTGGTGGAATGATGGACACGCTACTCTTCAATCTAAAAATCATATTGGCTCGCCATGATGCGTCAGAAATCTCAGCCGAACGAATGCAGAAAGCTTTCATCCTTGAGGAATGACTATCTGGTTGAATCGCACCAGCGCGCCCCTTGGTTGTGTCGGAGAATATTCAGAGAACATCGTGAGAGCCTAGAAAAAGTAGGCATGAATAAGTGTTCTTCTTGAGTTTCAGGAAACTCTTCCCGAGGCAGTGAGTTCCAAAGCTTTCATTTTCTTTGGATGAATGAGCCTTCGGAAAGAGATATTCGGTACGTCTCCAAAGACTGAGACTGAGCTCGACGGGTCAGTCTCTATGGAACCGCTAAAAACGATTCCTTCAATAGTTGTGGAAATATTTGCGTCTTTTATTTTGTGAGTGAAAAAACTTCTATCGCTTGTTCTATACGTGCAGGGGTTTTAAAATCGGATCATCCGTGCTAGAAGAGAAAGATCTACATTTGAAATCAAAGCCTCATAAGCAACAAGCTTTTCAATACTAAGAATATCGATCGTTAACTGTAGATGTCTCGTTTAATTAAATGAAGTGAGTTGTATCAATCATTTATTTTCTTGAAATCAATCATAATGGTAGTTGTAATGTACATACATACAGAGTGAAATATCAAATTTACACCGAGAAAACTTGCACAAATCTGAACCATTTTCAACAAACGTCAATATCTTGTTCAAATATTGATTGAACCCAACTTTTATATCGAAATAGAATATTTGAGTTACTCTAGTCTTTATGAGTCCAAAATGCAAAATATTGGTGAAAAAATGTGTTACTTGGAAGGCTATCATAACTTGAGTAAATTATACATTAAAAAAAAAACGTTGAAAAAAATGTGTCATTACCGGCCGGTCTGTAAGCTGCCATGAATCGATAATGAAACAAAACTCGTGCCTTACAACAGACTGTTTGTAGATGGCCATGGCTCATCCGGTATGGTGCTATGCGGCGGTTGGATTGACGTCAAGGATCCTTTACATTATTGTGAGGCACGCTGACATTTCTGTCCTCTTTTTCTTTGTTGCTGATTTTGGATGTTACCTTCCAGGCCGTTTTACCAGGACCAAACTTTCTCATTCACACAACTGATTCTCTTTCAATTTCTAGGTAATTTTGGATGTCGAAAATGCGGCCGCTTTTATGGCAGAAGAGGCAACTTGACGAGACATATTAAAGTGGAATGTGGAAGGCCGCCGTCGCGCCGTTGTCCAAAATGTGACTCAAGATTCAAATATGCTCACGTTCTGAAGAGGCACTTACTGAGATGCCATGGCTTTAAATGTTCCAGCACTAACCAAAAAAAAATATTCAATAAATGAAATATCTATAAATAGTCTAAATGCCATGTAGGTAAATTCGAGAAAACAATATATTGGGGGGTATTTATTTTTCTTGCTAACACAGTTGCATGGATGCATAAGGATCACAAAAAAAATTTTGATTGTCATCTCAAAGTGGTAACTAATGAAAATGGCAGCCAATCCAAGATGACGGATGTTGACTTCATATTGAAACGGTCATATCTCTGACAGTAATTTTTCGATTTCAAATAAATTTTTCCCAAATAAAACCTTGATCGGGTCAATTTCGTTTCTCAGTAGCAAGATTGTTATCATAGCAAGACAACTTTCACGGCAAAGTATATTACAATTTTATAGAAGGCTTGATTTATCTGCAGTAGATGTTACTGTAACATGGTCTCCAGCCTATAAAGTAATGTAGATATCAAGCCTTCTACAAAATTGACATATATTTTGCTGTAAAAGTTGTTTTGCTATAATAAGAATCTTGCTTTTCAGAAACAGAATTGACCAGATTATGTGCCCACATTTCGGGTACATCTTTTTGTTTTCTTGAAGTTTTCATTTACTTGTACGGTACAGGATAACATTGAGAAAATTTGAAAATAAAACATTAATGAATTATTGTGAATTGGAACAAATATTTTTTAAGAATTAGAAAATGTAAAGACCAGCTTCCATACAAATGCACTGAAAATGAAATAATAATTTTTTTCATTGTTTGATATAGGTTATTCTATGGGTAGATTCATTATCTTCCTGTACAAGATTACCTATTTTGTATCGACGAAGCTTTTGAATTTGTTACTTACAGAATAATCTAGATCAAACAATTTTTATTCATCGTAGATTATTCTAATTCTGAAAAAATATTTCTTCCAATTTACAATAATTGAGAATGTTTTATTTTCAAATGTTATGGAACACTGGAAAATGTTTGCATTAATATTTACAATGTAGCTTATGAACCGTACTTCAAGAAAACAAAAAGATGATAGAATATCATTGATGATTCTTCTCTCACAATCTCTCATTGTGATAGAAAAGAAATTCTGAAGGGTTGAACAAGTCTTGACTCTGAAAAAAGGAGGACCCTGTGAATTATTTATGAAATTAATTATTCTGTATCTTGCTTACTATTGAATGGATTGTACTTGCCTAATTTGAAATGATTACTGTCAAAAATATCGAAGTTTACTTCAAAAAAACATATATTTTCAACAACCTGTCTATCGAAAATTAATTAAGCCGTTTGGGACATATGTTTATATGAACTTTTTGCCCTGAAAACTTTCAAATAATCACCTTTCGAAGTTTGTGAGAATATTTGTTTCTCCAATTTCTGGAAAATGTTCGCTGTAATATTTTCATTGTAGCTCCTGAACAGTACAAGTAAATGAAAAACTACAAGACTACAAGACAACAAATATATGTTAAATAAAACAATATTGATTATGCTTGTAGTCGTAGTTAACTCCAAAAATACTTAAAAACATGTATTTTTATCACCAAGTATCTCGAAAACCAAGCCGTTTGGGACATATGTTTATATGAACTTTTCGTCCTGAAACGTTCCAAAGAATCACCTCCTGAAGTTTGCCAACGTACCTAATTAACACCCTGTATATTACTAGGCCAAAAAAAATGTACTGAAAAGTTAACATGTTAATTGCGTTATTGAACCGAATATGATGTCATTCTGGAATTACATCAAACATTTTATATCTGTTATTGGTTTATTCATCATATTTCTTGAAAATTCAATGGAAAAAGTAATCATGTTCTATTAATCAACAGCTGCAAATATGAAGAAAAAACTGCATTAAACCTTGAATATGAGGCACAACTCAAGCTTCCCCATGAATTTGAACTTGGACAAACACTTGTACTACATAAAGTCAACATCCTCCATTTTTGTTAGATATCACAATGAGATGATAATCATACGCAATCCTGAGGAACCCATATAAATTTTCTCTGAAGAAAAGTAATTACCCAAAAATTTTGCAAAATCATGGCTGGCCAATATGCACTTCTCAAAAACATAACAATATAAGCTTTCTTTAATGAGAAAGAAGTGAAAATTGGAGAATTAATTCCTGATGTAACCGTTTCAATGCAGTCAACATATGTCAACTTGGTTTAATCGCCATTTTTATTAGCTGTCACTTTGAGATTACAATCATAGTTTTTTGAGATTTTAGAGAACCCATACAACTAATGTCTGAAGAAAAATCGGTATTCCAAAGTTATTCCAAAATCTCCGGCCAATATACGTCTGATTCATCTTCAAAATTGCAAAAACCACCTATCTCAAAAATGCAATTAGTGAAGTACGGAGCAACTTTCAAAACTCTGATAATACGAATTCCAACATTTTTTTTGCCTATCAATTTATTGCTGAAGAAAGTTGTTTTAATCGCCTTAGTTCTCATTTCTCAAAGGAAATGCAAATTTGTTCACAATCCATGTTTGTTTTGAAATTTCAACAAACGCAATCAATCAAGATGGCCCTTTAATGCCATGCATTCTTGAGTTCCTCTGCACATATCCCAAAACTTCCAGTTCCTGTGCGCTAACTTGCGCTAAATTTTTTTTACACTCAGTAGTTTGACATTTTCAATAGTCTATTCTTATTCTAGTGAATCCTTTTCAATTGTACAAGAAAATACGACACATTTTAATTTGTTGAATGGCGAGTCGTTATTAACTGACCATGAGAACGCTAAGTCTTGATGGCTCTATCAGTAATCTTCATTTACAATTTTTAATAATAGTGGTACTCCTGAGTTTGCAAGATATTCTCCAGAACAGTGACCTTGATAACTGACCTTGTATGGTTTGTTTCCTAGGTACGAGATAAAAAAAAGTATCATGAAAACACTCTCGCATTTTTTTCGAAATGTGAGAAATGATGCGATAAAAAAAACACTTATATTCAAGTCTCTTCGGAAATGAAAAAATAATGGTCTTAGTCAATGAATTACCAAAAATAAAATAAAAATAGCAGTCCCTCAAATTTCTAAAATTGTTGATTTCATGTAGCATATTGACTAGTTATATGAATACATTGCGTTCAGTATTGTTACAATCGTTTTGGAGAATTTTGAGAATTATATAATATTCTCAGTTTCTTGGGGTGTCTTCTTTAAATTAATAGCAAGCATTTTTTTGCACATATTTCAAATTAATATACTTCTATAGATGACACTGTATGTGGCACATATTTTAATTTAATATACTTCTACGACACTGTATTATTTATTTTTCTCCAGTAAGTATTTGTAAGTTTTATGCAATCGATACTCTTGAGCAACCGACATAAATCTGACCATGTGAGAAGCAAGAAGAGCTCAAATGAATTTCTGCCACTTTCGGCGTTCGTCCCTGAGACTCATTAAAACAAATCATCATTTGGGATAATAATTGGGATTATAATTGGGATTCGGGGAATCAACAGGCTCCATCCTTTACGAGGCCATGAGCGCGATCACGTTTGGGACGCTTTTTTTAAGGGTAAAAAAGTCAATTGATAACTTAAAAACGGTTCGTCTTATCGATTTCAAACAAGAACAGGCTTCTAGATGAAGTTTGTTTCTACGTACGAGCTGTAATTGAAATTGAATTCACAATTCACTTTTCAACAAAAAAAATCTCAAAAATGCCCCAACAAGTGAAATTACTTTGAAGCAATTTTTTGGGTAGATGAACAAATAATTTAAAAAAACATTACAGCACGTACATAGATCAACTATTTACCTTTCTTTCTATACCAAATTCATTTCCATCGGATAAAAATTGCTTCAAATTTTAATGGAAGAGAAATACCACTGCAGCTACTTCGACTATCCATGAAAAGAATCTTGAGGTGCTGCCGCAGACATAGTTACATAGAATCAAACTTCTTCCAGAAGCCTATCCTTTTTTGAAATCGATACGACGAACCGTTTTTGAGTTATCGACTCTGTTACCCTAAAAATCGGCCAAAATGTGATCACGCTCATGGCCTCTTAACTGCTCTAGTAAGAATGGTGTCCTTTGTGATATTCCTCCCCAGCTCTGTGAGACGTAGCCTAGTGCCATTGCACAATATTATTGCATCAAGGTTATGCATCAGCAGAACTGAGACGCCAAGCTTTAGCTCCAGTTTATGGGAAGAAATTCATCATCGTCTTGATTGATTGATGTGTATATTTTTTATTGGTCGACTAACCGTTCGTTCCATTCATTTTTGGCGTAGTCGCGTTAGAACCTAGTTTTAACATAAATTGATAACAGTTGTTATGCCATGTCGTTTACCTTTATAAAAGTATGCTATGGGTTAATGTCATGAATTAACTGTGTACCAAATTTCATCCAAATTTTTTTTAGCTATTTTGAGGTGATTGTGTAACAAACATCCAAACGCTAACATATATTCTTAACATGAATTGATAACAGTCGTTATGCCGAATTATTTACATGCATGAAAAGTATCAAATGTTTAATCTAGGTTATAATGTATTATTTGTGTGCCAAATCTCATTCAAATCCTATTAGGTGTTATTGCGTTATTGAGTAACAAATATCAGAACATACAAACTTTCGCATATTTATTCAATATAATATTATTACTTTTATGCAGGATGATTTGGATGGACCGGCAAATTTTAATATGGTACAAATTGCCTCTAGAGTAACCACTAGAAAACTGCACGAACCCAATTTTTTCTACAAATTCAGAGTCTTACTTTCTGTCAGCCATGTTTATCATTGTTTACTAATTTTTGATAGTATTTTCCCATAAAAAACCTGGTTGTCTTCAAATACACGACATATACTCAAACTAAAACTATTCGTTTCATTATAATCACCAGAAGCCAATACTTATCCTCTCAAGACGAATTCTATACTTAGTTACCTTTCCGTTTCATATTGATTTTCACTAACTACTATTTTTTTACAGGTCCAAAATCAACCAATTCAGGTTTTTCTGCCAGGAGAACTACCTCCAACAGGCAAGCAAAAGACAAGCAAGTTTCGGCTAAAACAGCAGCTCCAAGACTGAAAGTTTCACTCACCAAAATGTGCCAGACCGCATCTAAAACAATTACGTTAGACAAAAAGAAACCAGGCACATCTAAAATGAGGATGAAGGCGACCCCTAAACAACCAAATACTTCGAAAGAAATGGGCAAATATTTGGTTAAATCTTTTTTCTTCAGATGCGGTCATTGCGGTGGATTCATAGCTAAAAATAAGAAAGAATGCACTAGGTGCCTGATGAGAAACGAAATGGAGAAGAAAGCAAAAGTTATTCAAACAAATTCCGATACAGCTCGGGAAATGGAAAATTCTAAGAAAAATAAGAAGGTCTCCAGTAAGACTAAAGGGAAAACTTCTGGCTCTGCCATCTCCCAACCGAACAATACTGGTCGTAGTTTTAACGGAAAATCCTCCGCCAATTCGTCGAAAATCGACCCCAATAAAAATGTCAAAAGCAAGAAAGTTAATAGTAAGAACGTGATATCGAAACCCAGCAAGAAAAATCTGACAAACAAACCGAAACCCAGAAGACCCGTATCTAAACCGAAGCAGAAAAAATCGACTTCACTACCACATGAGATTTCTGATGAAGAATCAGTTCGTGAAAAAGGTGACAAAACAGCCATTTTGTCGGAGACTGACGAAATAATTTTTGAAGAAGTTCAAGAGAGACCAATCGTTGTTGATGAATCATCCGAAGATGAAACTGAAAGATCTCCCTCAGTCAATTCCGGAAATATGGATGAGAGTCCCAAATACGTTTCTCTCAGTGATATTAATAATATATTGCACAACACGTTTTGAGCATTTTTTAACGGTAATCACATGTGTCATTTTTCTATAACAATTTTTTATTTATAAGTAATTAGAATTTAGGAACTTTGGATATTATATGGTTTGATTTCAAGCATGATTTATATTTATTCCATCAGAATATCACAGTTTTATTTTCTTCCCCCAAGACTTTATAATAAAACGATGATTATCAACGCATTAATTATTCAGTGAGTGGCAATATTATGAAATAAAAATTTTTTTTCGAGTAAAGGCATCTTTGGAGACAAATACCGAAACAGATCGATTTTTATTTTCACATTATTGTTTTGGGGCAGATACGGGTAAATATTCATCTGGGAATGATGGCGTAATCGATAATTTTTTTGAATGAGGGCTCGTGCGATAGCTCATCCCAAAGGTTATTGGGTATTCAATTCTCTATTCAGTGATATAAACATTAACATGATTATTCATACAGATCAATATTTAATTTAAGGTATGTGGGTGCAATTTGAATATTTAATTTAAACATACTTCTTGTTGTGTAATTTGATTTCTTTCTGAGAATTGAATAATCTTTCAAATGAGCTATCACACGACTCCTATTACCATTTAAAAAATTAATCGATTACATCATCACGCCCATATGGATAACGCCACTAGTATCATGATTCAAATATAAAAATCGACCTGTTTCGGGATTTTTCTCCTTTTTCAGAAAAAAATAAATTATTCCATAATATTCCCCTAATTGTATATTGTGTCTAACCACCATACCGCACCATACCGAAAATAAGTATATCGAAGTTTTTTTCACCACACATAAGAAGAAACAAAAATAGTCATAACAGAAATTTCGTTTTTGTAAATTGCTCATGAAAGTTATATCATTGAGAATTGAAATTTCTTCGATCAGGAATATTTCACCGCAGGTATCAAAATGCCCTTATTTATACTGTTTTCAAGAAATCAGATCTGGAAAATCCCAAGAATTGTCTCTCCATCACAATTTCCTAAGCCATGCCATAGCTATTTGTGTATCTAGAGCGCAAAGTGATAGTTTACCGCTGGAATTGTATACACTATTTTTTCCACAAACGCAGCTCTTAGAAAGAGAACCATCAATTCTTCATTCGATATAGGTACATAATATTACCTTTCATGAAATTAACACCTAGATGTATAAGCCATTCAAATATCCTATAATTCACATCTCTTGGAAAAAAAGATCGCTGACTGAGATCGGACCCGGGACATTTGTTCAACTCGTTGAAGGGCAGTGATAATTTTTGGAAGTTTCCAGTTTGGGCAGTACAGTTCTTTGAGAGATAACCAAATAACTCATCTTTGAGTACGACTATCACACGGAAAGAAATAATACCTGTGTAAAAAACAAGTGTAAATGATGTATACAATTGTCGAAAATTAGTTCACCTGGTTGTAATATATTTTTACCAATTATTGTTTATTTCGGTTTGACATAAAATTTTCCCCAGCTTCGTGACTTTTATACACAGTATTTGTTATACATAATTGTGGATAGATTTCACACATTTTTTATTCAAATGGTACAACAAGAAATGTGTGATGAATTACAAACAAGTAAGACTACCCGCCGACATAGGGCGCATCCCGCGCTATACTAGAATTCACTAAGGACGGAGGCTTACTAGCAAGACCAAAGCAATTCCATTCAGCCCCCGACCGGTTAAGAAGGAAGGGATTGCTAGAGAACGAGGAAGCAGTGATGAGATATTTAAAAAACTCATTCTGTAAATGTTCTCACAAAATAGGGGGGGGGGGGAAATTTAAAATTTATATTCCCGAACAGCTATTGTGTAAAATTTTCTTACAGTATTGTGCATTCTGAATTTCAATTTTGTCCACAGAACTGTAATAAAAATAAAGTGTTGTGTAAAATAATAACACAATATTGTGAATTTTTCAATTATATAGTCAACAGACTTGTACAAAAAAAAAACTAAAATGTCTGTAATATTTATACACACCGGTGTTGTTAACCAATTTAAACAATATTGTGTAAAAAATGGATTCAAAGAAATATACCCAATGTTGATATATTATTACAACAAATTAGGATAAACAATGGTGAGCAAAATTTTCACAAAAAATTGTTTCGGTAACCATTCCAGACACAATTTGTTCAAAAATTTTAAACAATTTTGAAAAGAAACTACACACAGTTTTTTCCGTGACTGTCCCTAAATACGTGACACTATGTCGCTTATGTTCGAATTTATTGTGACAGTGCCGATTGAATTCTCATTATATTGTATGGTAAACGCGAACGCTGATGGACATCCTGTCATTCTCGATCCTCAAGCTAAAGACGCAGATCAGCATTGCGTCATATCACACCTTGAGGAGAAGAAGGCGCTGATCAGCGGCTCTGTCCTTCAACGTGTTGAATCAGTTTGAATGCTGGGCCTCAAACCTCTACACCATTATGATACTTAGAAGGCATTGAATTACCTGTCGCTATTTTCCATCATGCAAGAAAAGATTGGTGTTCAATAAAAGCGGTGGAGACCGAGCTCTATAGCGAAAATGCTGTTGCAAAATGATATTTCTTGAAAAATGTCAATTTTGCGTCGAGATTTGAAAACGTCAAACACTAGTTTGGAAACAACAGAACACTATCAAAATACCAACACTCAATAAAGCACACATGGGGTTTGTATGTTGGCTAATTTATTTCCGGAAAGCTGTAATTGTGCTGTATGACGGATATCATACAGCTACTAGAAATTTCCCAGTTTTTATTCAGTTTTCAAATAATAACTCCTAAATATTTATTCAACAGTGAAAACATAACAAGCTTTTTTCATCGGATAAAGTTCGTTTTTCAAGAAATTAATTTTGCCAATCAGTAATTTCACGAGAAAAACTGACATAAAAAAACAATTGTTTGTCTGTAAAGTCGGTTTACGGACGATAATTTCACGTGATAATGTTATGAGAAAACATTGATGATACTTTTATGAATTTAATTGAATTATTATCACTGAATTATCATTATTTTGTATAATACAAAGAAGGAGTTCATTGAAAATTACAATTTTTTCGATAATTTTCGATGATAAATTAAAATCACAAATCAAATTCGTGAAACAGATGCTTTTGAAAAGCCTGCCAAAACATTGTTATAACATGTGTGAGGTTAAACATTGATTTTTAATCATACGTTAATAGCTACGCTAATAATTTTTTAGTCGACATTGTACCATAACCTATCATTACTGCACTCGCCGACCGATGCTACTGTTTTTAATAATCAAAGAACAAATATATGAGAATTCCTAAAATGCAAGAATTAATTACCTTTTTTGCCACAATTGTTGTTGTAATGAACAATGGAAACCACATTTAGTTCACGTGTAAGTTGTGTGTTGCCGCTGTCTCTCTTCTACTCGGACACATCGGCCGATGAAATGGATCTTGCCTTTCTATCGCTTGTTCCGCGCTCTCGCTTGCACAGAAAAAAATTGGTACCTGAATACAATGAAAAAGTTCATAGACTCAATGAATATTTTTATCAATATTGGTCCAATGAACGCAATCGTTATGACAATGTACCATTGGTTATCCATACTATGAATACGGATCTTAATAATATCAATGAATGCTTTCATTGATATCATGATCAAGTACATTAAATAGGTTCGTTATGGTGATGAATTCCATTCATCAAACGAATAAATAGTGATCACCCAAGCAATGAATTGTATTCGTTCAACTGATGAAACTGTATTCATCAGATTAATTATTATTGTTCGTTCTTCGAATAAATGTTGTATGATTGATATAATGATTCAGATTAGTTCGACGATGGATATTTTTCTTCAATTCAATGAACGGTGATTATTAAGTATCGGTTATTCCTTGATTCAATAATTGATATACATTAAATCTATGTTTCAGTTTATTCTCGTGATGCTTTCACACATTGAACTAATTATTTTGTTTATCATTTGAATAAGTGGTATTTATTCAATCATTGCATATCATTCGTAAATGCAATGAAGGCCTCCCACTGATATTGAGCATACAGTGAGTTTCTGAAAGATATGCAAAATAATTAACATGCATTCATCAGAACATCGCAATCCTGATTGGAAGGCGTATCTCCAAGTTATCTTTTATTTCTGCTCTCTCCTTTTGGAGCTCTTCGGATGTCTCTGTAGTCTGTGCTACCTGAGAACATGCTTCAACGATCGCTTCTGTCTGCTTAAGTTAACCGGCTCTGTGCAAGCAACGAAGTCGTGCGGAGTGGTCTCTCTAGTGGAGGCGCTGTGTACTACCAGCTAAAGCTAACTTGCCAGCAACGGAGATTTCTATGCGAGGATTCGGCTGAACAGATGCCGGCAAAATTTATGAGTATATTTAAACACGAGATGGCTTGGTTCGACATAAGGCTTATTATTATATTCATGAACATATTAATCACGGAGTTATAGAATGGGAGGAAAATGTTGTTTCTATCTGCCTAACAAAACTGGGACTTAGTAACTTCGTTACACCTTCTATGATCTTTCCATAGCCCCAATAAAACCTGTGTGTAGATCTGAAAATAGATTATCATTGATTTCGATAATCTTGGATTCATTGTAACAATAAAATCATCTCTGGGACCATTAATTACGTTCATTGATATGATGAACAATTTCAAATGGATTCAGTGTACCCCTTTCATTACCTCAATGAACTTTTCCATAGCAGCAACGAAACCTGTTCATAAATGTAAAAAAAAGATCATCTTTGATCTCAATGAACTTGAATTCATTGTATCAATAAGTACCTTCGTACATCAGTGAATGTTTAGTCATTATCACGATGAAAAGTTGATTGTGCCAATGAACGGAAAAGTAATAAACGGTATTCATTGATATTATGTACCACATTTTTTTCATGAAATAATATACATTTTTCCAATGTACTTTTTTCTTCATTTCAATAATCTTTTTCAAAGCCGTAACGAAATATGTTCATAGGTCTGAAATTAGATCATCATTGATCTCAGTGTACCCCTTTCCTCACCTCGCAGGAGCAACGAAAACTGTTCATAAATGTAAGAAACGATCATCTTTGATCTCAATAAACTTGAATTCGTTGTATCAATAAATAAAAGTCAGTGAATATTTATTCATTGCCACAATGAAAAATGTATTTTGCCAATGAACGGAGAGGTAAAAAACGGCATTTATTGATATAACGTACTACATTTTTTTCAGTCTGCACGCTCGGCTCAAGCGGAACGTGAAAATGAGTCATACTTTTTCGTGCGTGCAGCCGGTGTTCATTGATTCATAAGACGTCATCACGTCAAAAATTGCGGAAACGTAGGTCGAGCAATTATGTCTGGTATTATCTTATTTCGTATTCTCGCGTTGCGTAAACCTTCAAAAATTACCTGAATAAGCCAGTAGAGATTGACATGAAAAATTGAAAATTTGACAATAATTCCAAGTTTTCAAACTCTGGTCAAGTGAATGATACATCGAGAAAGCAATAAATCTCAGTTTACAACCTCTTCCGAAGTACGCAACATTGTCGAAATAACAATTAACATTAATTTTGCTATATACTCGTTGAAAAAATTCCAAAAGTTCTGCAAACTTGGAGTGGTATTGAATATATTATTTCATATCATGAATCAAGTTTGCAACCAATTCAAGTGATCGGAACATTTTTTTTATGGACCTTCAATGTTTTTCTTACCATGAGACAAAATTACAAAAGTTCTGCAAACTTGACAGATACATCAGGAAAATATTCCGAACAGTTGTGTAGATTTGCAACCTTTTCTGTTGACCGGAACATATATTTTCTTACTTCGTGGAAATTGTTTTGATCAAGGTGGTCTCGAAATACTTGCAAGAGTTTAAAAACTTAGTTGCATATTCACAAATTTCACAAATTTGAAACCTTGTCCACTACCCGGAAGTTCATGCAATTTGTAAAAATCTAATTAATTTACAAATTAGATTTTTTCAAACTGCATGAAGTTCCGGATCGTGTACAAACAAGGTTGCAAATTTGTGAATGCATCAGAATAGATGTTTTCAAAATTTGCAACAAAGTCTCAAAACTTTTGTAATTATTTCGATACCACCTTGATCAAAAAAATGGCTACCAATCACCAACCGCTAGGGTCAGATAATCCGTAAGGTATTCTCCTCACCAAAACTAAGGGTTGTTGTTGATCCTATAGGTATTCTTCTCACCAATTTATATTTTGACCTGACAACCAAAAATGAACATAGGAGAAAAAGGAATCCGAAACTGAATATAAACATTTTGCGGGGAGTAATTATTTATTCTGATATAACCAGAAGGAACTAACCTTACGTAGACATTTGAGAGCGAGGAAATTTAATACTTACATATATTTTGGGAGGAGTAATTATCTATTATGATATAACCAGAACGAACTAACCTTACGTAGATATTTAAGTGCGTGGGAATTGAATACATGCATTTTAATTGGGTGTACGAAACAAGAATATTTCAGGGCGGAGGTAATTTCCCAAATATGTTTGGTGATGAGATTATCTATAGGATTATCGTAAACCCTTACGTTTACAGGTAGAAAAGGATTTTTGGTGAGGAGAATACGCCCGCCCGGAAAAACATAAGTTGTCGATAAAAAAAATATACCGTACACTTAAATTGGTTGCTAAATTCATTCCCCTTCTCTCCACACTATTACATAAAATGGAAAATTTGAGGCAAATATCTGTCAGAAAACAAGTACATACTCCTACGGACAATGAATTACATCTGAAATCAATTTGTGCAACGTTTCTCCAAGAGGACACAATTATTGCAAGTGCTAATTGCAATTAGGAATTGAATATTATTCCCCATTGGGTGGGAATGACCACCTGCAGACATGGCATGTTTCATGGTTTGTTTACCACTTATCTATGCAAGGATAGGTCGGACAACAATAGAGTTATCCTGGCCCACCCAATGAATGATTAAACCCAGAACTCAAAAACAAGAAGTACTTCTTGAAAGCACAGATTCCGGGAAGAGCTAATGCATCCACTTTGTGGGATAGTGTGGAGAGAACGGAAATTCGACTTCGTCGAAATGTTTCGTTTCATTTATTTTAAAATCTCCGGCACACTCGTCGGACTTTGTTCGAATTCATAACTTTCGAAAAACGAATAGTCCATTAGGAGGAACTTTTCGTTTTCTTAGAATTTTTCACAAATTAATCGGACTATACTCATATTCACACTAACGACAATTTCCTTTTTTCAGTCTTCACCACTTTCAATTTCTACGTATTATATTAATTTAATAGTTATCTCGAGACAGTTATATAGTTATATTCAATAATTTCTTGGAGGTATTATTGTTATTGTTCGCTGAATATGTTAGGGTAGGGTAGCTGTAAATTATTATATGTGAAACATTTGTATATTAAATATTTATAGACTATTGGTTGCCACAGAAAATAACAACTGGAAAGTATTTCGTTGTCACCTATTCGGATCTGTCATTTTAGATGACAGAAAAAGGGCAAGTTTTTAAATTCATCAATTGCCAATTCGCATTGAGCGCTTTTTCAGCAAAGCGTTTTTAAGTTCAGTGATATATTTCATTTAAATCCACCGTACGGTTTGTTTTTTCATCGCAGGAAACCATTTATCTCCATCAGATCCATCGATCTTATGTGTCGATGTTGATTGTTGATGTTATGTATTCTAGAGGATATCAAAAGAAATATTCGACTTTTCAATCAGTCTATTTCTTGTTCACTAACATAATAGAGTTGATACTGGCCCAACAGATGATAGTTGATGATGATGGTTCCTCTTTATCTGAAGAAACAGATTCCGAAGAAATATTATTTTTTATAAATATGAGTAAACATAGGGAGAAACATACCAAAAATACGAATTATATAACAAATATTGTTCATATTTATTCAGATATTGACTTCAAATCACATTTTAGACTAAGTAGAATAGCAATACATGTAAGTAAGGTATAATTTTTTTCATAAATTGAAATATGAAGAACCTAGATATCTACTCGAGGTAATTATGTTACAGAACCTCCTGAGGTGTATAAATCAAGACAAACTACACATAACTGGTCGACCACCTGTTCCACTGAGTGACTGTATATTTATGACTATATGGCTTGTTAGTACGTCAGAGAGCGTAAGATCTGTAGCTGATCGCTTTGGTTTCAGTAAAGGACAAGCTCATACCATCTTTATTAAAACCTGCAAACTTATATCAGTGAAAGTCAAGGACTACATCGAATGGCCAACAGGGCCTGATGCATTGAAAACTGTGATGGAGTTCAGTGAATTGAGGGGAAATAGAAGTTTTCCAAACGTTATTGGATGTGTCGATGGCACACATATACCTATTCCAGGACCTCTGAACAATTCCTACTATAATGGAAAGGGGTACCACTCCATATTACTGCAAGGCATTTGCAATTCAAAGCTAGAGTTCATCGACATTTACTGCGGTTGGCCCGGATCAGTAAATGATGCACGGATGTGACAAAATTCCCCAATTCATATCAAGATCTGTGATGAAAATATTTTACCTCCTATCACTTACTTGCTAGGAGACTCGGCGTACCCCCTAAGTACATTCATTATGACTCCTTTTCGGGACAATGGACATTTAACTCGGAGACAGAGAATGTTCAACAAAATACTAAGTAGCACACGTGTGGTCATAGAACAAGCATTTGGCAGACTGAAAGGAATGTTTAGAAGGCTTAAATATTTACATATTTTAAATTTAAAGTATGCAAAATTTATTATATTTACAAGTTGCATTCTGCACAATCTTTCTTTGAAGGAAGATTCTGTAGTAGTTGGGGATGAACAGTTTTATATACCAGAAGAGAGCGATGTTGAATCTGATGATAATGAAGAAATAATTGATAGATTACAGAGCTAAGATTGACAGAGCTAAGAAATTCAATAATGAACAATATATGTCACTAGTATCTATATATTAAACTGATTTTCATTTGTAGTATCGTTTTATTTTATAACTAAATTACATTTTCATTTCACTCATTTTGCAACCCAATGTAATTATAAAAATATTCCACTTTCCAAACAAAAAAAATATCTAAGTTTAACATTACAACCACTATATATCATTTTTCTTTTTTTTATTTACCAGCTATAGCTTCTGCCAGAGCTTCTATGGCATTTATTTCACGTTCTTTTAACTCCATCTTCTTAAGCCATCTTTCCTCCCTGTTTTTTGATGCCTCTTCCTCCCGCTTCAGTTTTACTTTTAAATATTCATTAAAACTCAGATCCTTCTGTTTTTTCTTCTTATTCGAGGACGTGCTACTACT
The DNA here is from genome assembly GCA_958298965.1 of Chrysolina haemoptera. Classification (NCBI taxonomy): domain Eukaryota; kingdom Metazoa; phylum Arthropoda; class Insecta; order Coleoptera; family Chrysomelidae; genus Chrysolina; species Chrysolina haemoptera. The sequence continues at coordinate 35,903,818 of OY282586.1, read as the reverse complement.
TGTAAATGGTTCGGACCTAACAGATCCTTCTTCATCCTCTATGATATCTTGCGTTAACATTGTTAAATAGGAATCATAAACAATTCTTAGTTATTTTGTAGAAAAAATGCAGAAGAGTTACAAAATGGTGAGAGTGAAGAAAATATCATCCTTCATCGTTTGCCAATTTTGTGACCATTTTCAAATTAGGCATCAGAGTGAATCAATTATTTTCAACTTTCGTTGAAAATCTGGAAATGGTCGCAAACTTGGAGAACTATAAATGATGATATTTTCTTCAAAACAAAATTGAATAGACTGGATCCCCAGACAGGGCAAGATTTTTTCATTTTCAGATGAAAAAATCTGAGTGATTGTCTTGTTGCTGGCTGGGGATAATCCTCCACGATTCACTGTTGCCTAAAGTGGCGTATGGACTTAGAATATGTGGCTAATGACCACCATCATAGTAGTCGATGCCAACACACCAAAAAAAAAAGAAATTGAATACATATTTGGTGGAATCCTGCTTTTATGACACTAGTGAATATTTTGTAAATTCTTAATTGTTAGTTTGTTTGTTTGCTTGTTTGTATTGACGATATGTTCAATGTTATTTAATTACTTGTTAACGATAATGAGAACATTATGTATTTCATTTCTTATCTTCTTTCTTGTTTCACACACCAATGTTGACTTTTATAAAGATAATATAGTATTTTCGATTTTATCTATATTTTAAGCAAGTGCTAAAAATATCGAGATCTACGGATACCATCAGCGTTTCGTGAAATACTAATGAGACTCTTCTCGTGCTAGCTCTCACAGTTTACTTCCTTCAATATACTGCTAACTGCTAATGAAGATACAATAATGAGATTTCTCTATTCTTCATGTTGTACACAGTATTTAGTATTATGATACACAACATTACAAGTGCACTTCATACTATAGTGTTAGGATACTCTTTCTACTTAATATGGTGAGCACAGACGTATGAAATGAAAACAATAAAAAAAATAATTGCAATACAATAAACAGCAATGGCAAGAAGTGTCAGATGCCAAACGCGATTAAAAGCCTTGAAGGAATCTCATCCTGTGTCCAGAGTCTCACCATATTTCTCAACGGATTGCTACAATCAAGCAAGTCACCAGTTGAGATGACGTAATCCATATTGTCGACAATTCACAATTCCTGTGCGTTCTAGATATTCAATGAGCTTGATGCTGATGACTCCTTCATAAACTTCGAAACCACAAATAGCAATGGGATAGGTCTGTATTTGCGAGGTAGGGTATTTTTTCCTTTTTGCAGTTTTCCAGTTGCACGGAAGTACCCTCAAATCATAGGATGGGTTGAATTACTAACATACAACTGTTATTAGTTTCGGAGCACAATTCCATCAGATCCACTAGCTTTGTTGATGTTGAGATCCGAGTTGAGATCCATTGAAATGGAATTGGTATGCTGAGGTTGTTTTCTTCTTAATTTGTCGCTACTGTTCCATCTTCTTTGGTTTAGGAAGGAACCGAACTGAAAGTGAAATTTCTTCCCAAAGGTTTGGCAAAAGACCAAAATGAGCAGGATCCTTGAGGACACTCGCCGAGGTTTGTGTTGCGAGCCTGTTTCAACGATAAAATATCGTCCCTGAAAATATTTTTTGCTTCAACATAATCACATCTGGTTACAGGACCTTGACTTTTGTACCATCCAAAGTACGCTTCTTGCTTGAAAGCGACAGCTCTGAGGCAGTTTCTGATAAGTGATATCCATAACCATAAAATACAAATTCTAAATTGAAATAATTATTATGATTTCTTTCTGTGTACATTTACAGTCATTCTTCATGGGGAGCTACAGTAATGAATGTTTCCTTCTAGTTTGTATCTTATAGGTGTATTTTTTCAGTTTCCGTTTTCTGTCATCAATGTAACAGGAACTATAAAAATTCAAACACCCTCAGGATGCATCTGAACCTTGACTGTGGAAAACCTAAAAGTTTTGAATGCAGCATATGCGGAAAAAAATTCAGGAGGCCAGTACATTTGAGGCAGCATGTAGGAAAATTGCACTCGGAACAATGTCTCTAGGTTGCATGGTATATGAGGATACCATGTCGAAATCATATGAGGTTTGCCGGATTCATTCGATTGTTTCATATAAGATAAGAAAATAAATCGTGCCAAATCGTATTTGAAATGATTCAATAAAATCCTTCGGATCAAAACTAATAATAAATTTTTTAAGTAGGAATATGAATAGTTATTTTATTACTGATATTCCATAGGAGCCAGTGTTTTAAACGGACTCTCCTTCTGGTCAGAATACAAATGAAATTTTTTATTTTGTTTATTTTAAAAAGGAATACGTAGTTTACCACAGAATGGCGTATTCAAGGCTCTAGTTATACCCAAATCTCAGGGTCCATTTTTTCATTTCAGTGTACAAAAAAGAGTGCATTGATGAAGATCTAATCGTCGTCCTTTTATTTTTTGAAGAAAATTGCAAATGTTGAAGTTTTTATAAATACCCTACGCCCCTGCATGGTGAGCGGTTACTTAGCAACCAATATACTTTCGAGAACTCGGCAAGCAAGCAGCCGCCAGTTCGATTTGCATTACGTCACCATCAGTGGCTCATTAAAGCGAGGAACACACAGACGATTCTGAAATGGATTATTATAGATGTTTTCGTCGCTGTTACAGAAAAACTGAATATTTGCATAATATCTAACTAAATAAACTTTTAATTCGACAGCTGCTAATATTTGACTACTTCAAAATCGTTTCAATATTAACAATTACATTAAGTGACTTGATTTTCATCGACATTCTCTCTCACAGTATTGAGACCTTCTTCATCAATGCGAATATTGAGATGATGAATCTTTCTTGCCGGTCTCTAGTATGTATTTTGACGGCCCAATAACTGAAGGTAGATATTCACAAAATATTCCGATATCCTCCACTGTTTCCTAAGTAGCAGATTGTTCTTAGAGAAAAATCCGGGTGTGATGATATCATTGGGGGTTATGCTTGCTGGATCATTCGGATTATCTGATAATGGAGTAAGAGGACGACTCAGACTTGTTGACACTGTATGAAGTACTTTCTCTGTTGGATGTTGTTCCCTCAGGACGGCCATAAGTGACCTCTCGAAACATCCAATCAACCTCTCCCAACTTTCACCCATAAATGGTGATTGCAATTGAATTTCCACAAAAGGCCGTGATTGGTTATTTCAGTGATGAATGGACCCCTCTGCAGTTCATCAATAGTTCACGGTTCGCCCTCTCAAATTGGTGCCATCATCTGACCATATGACTCCAACACCTCTTCTGGCTAGGAACCTGCGGATAGAGGACACACGAGTCGGTTGTAAGGAAATGTGCTATTTCTACATAAATTGCTCTCACAGTGAGACACGTAAATAGTACGCCGTATCTTTTTTCTACTCGTCTTCCCAGCTTGACTGAAAGGTCCGAAAAAGTCAATGTCAGTTGCGGAAAATGGTTTAAATACAGGAAAAACCGTTCCTTCGGTAACAGACCCATTTTCGGTTGAACTTATCTTTCCTTTCGCCTCTTACAATACGGACATTCTCTTATTACTCCTTTACTGTTGATCTGATACGTGGTATCCAATTGTTTTCCATTTTAGGGATAAGAATGTCGAATCTAAGTATTCCATCAAAATCTAGATTCACAGATAAATTATGAAGACGACCATTCTTATAAGGTTTAATCTTTTGGAAATTTTCCAGACCGGTTGGAAAACTTTGCACCATAATTTTTGGCCACATTCTAGATCTTCTGTTATATGAGGGACTCCAACCTTTCGTGAGCTTCTCATAATAGACAGAAAAATCCGCACTCTAGCCGCAATTCTGAAAATTTTCAGCCCACTGAAATGATTCTGCAAGCTTGGAAACAGCCTCAAAGAAACATAATTTCGTAATAGTCGCCTCATTCGCATGATACTCTTCTACTTATGTCCACACTCGATATCACTTTTGGAATATTCGAAATGTTCGTCGTCGCTGTTGTAGAGGAGCTTTGGACCATTGAACCACATACTTTCAGAATTGAACCTCATATAGGGTGTGTCTCTGGTACAATCTTTAGCGACGTTCTCCAAACCGGAAATCTAGCTCCATTGTTTCACCTCTGTTGGCTTCAAAATTTCTCTAACTATCACTGCTACGTATGTCTTACGTTTCTCATCGATTTGAAGACAATACGAATCGGACCAGAAAGGAGTCTTTCTATTTGATGTCATAATAGAGATATTTCATCACTTCTTGTGAAAGCCTCACGCCTAATAACGCTGCAGACAGTTCAAGTTTGGGTATGGTCAGAACTTCCAACGGAGCATCTTTGGCTTTTGAAATGATTAGTTTCACTTGGATTTCATCTTTCAACTTTGTGAAATTTTAACTCAAAACTGAAACAGTCTTCTGCGGGTTTCCATATCATGCTTAAAATTCTTTCTTGATCTGCCTTTCTATTGACTTCGATCTGACTAGTGGATACAAGATTCTGTGATATTCCCTCAAAAACTTTTGCCGAGATAGAAATAAAGTTTCTGATTTCGAATTCTCCATGATAATGAATTTCAATGGCTTGTTTGATCAAGAGGATGACTCCATCTTCGTGATCGATGCTATCAAGATAATCATCCATACATTGGCAATGAATGATTGCGTCTACTGCCCTTTCACTAATCTCTCTGTGTTCGGCATTGTGATTTTTGGCAAATTGAACTATGAAAGTAGATGAGACGTTATATCAAAAGTCATAGCTGTCATTTTGAAAGTTTTTGGTGGAAGATTGGTGTCCATATATCTCCAGAGAAATGGCTGAGGAAATGTTTCTCGTTCGTCAATTTTTACTATATAAAACATTTCTTTGATATCTCCAGCGAATTCGAATCGACGAAGTCTGAGTTTAAGCAGGATCCCTAGCAAAAGAACGAGCATGTCAGGCCCCGTCAGTAAATAGTTGTTCAATAAAAATCTATGAATTTTGACTGCTGCGTCAAATACAATCCGTACCCTTCCTGGTTCATTTGGATTTCTAACCGGAAAGTGAAGTAAAAACCAAACATGCTCGGCTGTTTCCAAAACTTGAGGAAGTACTGTAACTGCGTAGTTTTTCTGAACAGTACGCTTCAGCAAAATCTACGTCTCTTTCAGGTGCCATTCCAAACATAACGCTCTTTGAGTTGCCATTTTTCAAAATTCTGGAAGATTTACGTTGTCATCCTTCCAGGGAAGTCTCATCCCATAGTTTCCTTCAGAAATTCGAATGGATCTGCTCACAATGGAAAGTGCTCTGTCATATTCTTTCAACAGACCATGAGGTTTTGTTTGAACAGCACCAACATTTTTTAGTTTCATGAAATTTTTCACAAGTTCATGTAACTTATATATATATATATATATATATATATATATATATATATATATATATCTTCACAGCACAAGATAACTATTTCTTCTTCTTTCTTCTTCCTGATTTCTGTTATGCCCCAATGTGCCAAAAATTATCGAGCCGATTTTTGGAAAGCATAGGATCATTGGGGTGTGGTTGAATATCACTTGACTAGAAATTATCAAATCAGCATTGTTCTGTCCGATAAATAATGTTGACTTTTCCTAATTCTTGAAGTCCACTAGAACTTGTTTGGTGAATGAAAATTTTTGGAATACATCCAACAACATATTTTTGTTTTGGAAGTTCAAGATTCTCAATAGTTCTCACGTCTTTCAGGTCATATGTTACCAGTCCATTTACAACAAAGAGGTGTTATTGGCACGCTCAATCCAATTTTGTTTGCTATTTGTTGAAGCCTCTCATTTTCACTGGAAATACTTTGAACAAGGTACAGTTGGGGTCGATTTGGTTGATACATGCATTCGTTTCGGAAATCTGGGGAACTGTGTTGTACTTGTGAAGTAGCGGGTGATGATTTCTCTCGAAGTTGTTGACATTGCACGCTTTCTTTCTCTGGCATTTTCCTTCATGATATCGGAGAAAACAAAAACAAGCATCGTGCTTTCTCACCAATTTCCATCTTTGCTGTGCGTTAATATTTTGGAATGAGTTGCAGTTTTTGTTTAGGTGCTCACCATTGTTGCAAATCTTACAGACTTTGCATGACGAAGCTGAAGATTTTGTATCCTGTTTAGGATATAACTCATTTCATGTCGTTTTTTTAACCGATTTGGTATTATTTGAAACTAATGTGATTCTGGAAACTGCATCGGATATTTGTTGGACCCAAGTTGAAAATTTTCTAAGGGATTCTTTGTTGTTTCCGATCTCCTTTTGTACTAAATAACTTTCCCATTGTGTTAGCAAATGTGATGGAAATTTTACGTTGATTATTGAAGTTTGTTATATCACCTTCCAGAACAGCTGCTATATTTCTGACTGTACTTATTACTCGAGCCTTTCATGGGTTCATAATGTTCGTTGAAAGGCAAAAATAAAACATGGGGAATTAGAAACAACAGAATTACAGGAATTATCCAAAAAAGCAGAGAGAAGTAGCGGACATCAGAATTGTGCAATGAAAAAAAAAAGAAAGGTCTTCATAATTGTACTTGACAACAAATCTAACACGATTTTCTATTTCTATTACTTTTCTGACGGGCATTACTGGCATTACTTGGGGGTATTACTCGGGAATTACTTGGGTATTAGAGGCATTATTTACGATTTTTGGAAATGAGTGTACACAATTTCCTCATCGGTTTCTCCCTCGGAAATCTGTAAGGTGTAGAATGAATTTGCCCGATAAATTAGTGCGTTCCCAAGAGTGTTGTTTTGAATGAAATTATAATTTTTGTCAGTAACATATCGTACACTGAATTTGCTTATCTCAAAAAAAATTGTTCAAATAAACCAAAATATACTTTTCTTGTTCAAAAGGCGTTGGCGTTTCCGAGACTGTATCCGTATCTGTTATCAAAACTCGCTTAAATCTGTATTTGAATCGTATTGGAAATGATTAGATCTTCTACACTTATAAAGATTTCCTTGAATTAACATTTTTTCATTCTCAGATTGTGGAAGGTTAAATGCTCAAATCATGTCAGCAATAGGTTATTGGTATTCATTCTATATCTTCATCTCACAGACATATTTTTTCAGTGTCCGTTTTCTGTCCTCAATGCAATAGGACATATAAAAATTCAAAAACCCTCAGGATGCATTTGAGTCTTGATTGTGGGAAACCTAAGGGTTTTGAATGCGATATATGTGGAAGGAAATTCAGGAGGACGGTACATCTGAAGAGGCATGTTGTTATGGTACATGAAAAGTGACTAATTTCGCGTTTCTGGACAGTGAAATGGCGCTGGCGCGCTTTGTGTGTCATAATGTAGGCAAATTAAGTGGCACCGATCTGCAAGAACAGAACTTATACGAATTTAAAAAATTGTAATTTTCTGCTGGATTATCTAACGATTACCAAACAGTCTACGGTCGTGGAGTGTCAAAGTACAGCGACATAGTTTATCATATCATTTACTTGACAGTACGGAAATTAATTTAATATATATATATCATTCGTGAAATTGGACTTTTGAATAACTTACAAATGAAAAAAAAAATGAAATCATATCAGTTGAAAAATATATGTTCTATAAGGGTGCCTCCAATTTGTATGAATCACACTGTACATTTATTCAAACAAAATTATGGGAGAATCTTCATTTCATTTTTGTTCAAACCAAAGCTATGAATGCTTGTACTTTCCTGATTATATTTCCCAATTTGTTAAAATTGTTAGAAAAAAAATATTGATAAATGGGAGAGTCACTTTAGTCCTAGTGGATTTTCTGTAACTGTAGGGAACCTGGATGATCCCCCTATGTATCTTGCTTTACGGACTGGACGAAAGTACGGCTTCAACTAAAAAACGATATGATTTATTTCCTTGAGAAAGTTTGAAAAAATACCTCTTTTTACACGAAAGTTCATCATCATCCACCATAGAATGTCAGAATCTGCTAGTGATAAAGAGTATTTCCCAGGAATCAGTGTGTTTTGTCTAACCATGTAGATACGTTGGGAATGGTGAACTGAGAAGTTCATTGTCTTCATATAGCAATCGTATCAAGAGAAATAAATAAAATAATCAAAATGTCTAATGAAGAAAGTTGCTTCGACCTCTAGAATGAAATATCTAGTTTTCAAATAAATCTGTTGGTGCCCCAGAAACATATACATCCAGTGTCCTTTGAGTTCTTTAGATTCCGATGATAATCCGAATTTTCTGACATTCTTTCATCCAAGTAGTATTATAATTTTTGTTTTCAATGTTTATATCAGTGTGAATTTTAAATGCCATTCGTTTGATGAATATACCTATTTTTGATGACTATTGATTATACTTTTCCTTTTGTTTGTTGTGTAGATAAACAATTGGCGTTCTAATTCATTTTATTAATAATCTTTCAAGGCGGTCCTGCATGTAAACGAATTATTTTGTGCTATAACAATTTAATCGAGTCGACCAAAAATCATATTCTTCGCCAGAAACCATTCAGGTTAACGAAATACATTAGTAACAATTAACTATCGTTACGTGCTAATATAAGCTTGGTAAATGTTTTGGTTACAGAGACTTGTCGGGCCATGAAGGGATTCATTGAGTAGAACCGAACGCGTTTATTTTCACAAGATAAACCACGTCTAAGTTCTGGTTATATCGTAATTTCAACATGTTAAGAGAAACAATATAAAAATAAAAGAATACCCTGGGAAGAGCTAAGATTATAATTACCAGATTTCGTTCTGCTATGATGGAGTAGGCGTTAACTTAATTCCGGATAGTGACTAATGGGTGGATTGACGAATGAGAACCAAAATTTGACCGGTGGAAAGACGCCCGTGGTACTAAGCTTGCAAAAACGAAAAGGAGAGCTCTAGGGGAAGTTCAGGACCGGCGGTTAAAGAAGGAACGTCCAGACACAAAAACCAATTCCGCGGAGGTTGGTTAGACACTGGTTTTGAATTCAATTTTGATAGTGTTTTTCATAATGGTAGTAGGGAAGCCAAGTACACAATCTCTGGAAGTAAAATTTAGTGAGGAGTTATTAAAATATTTTTGGAATCGCAATTGTCGTCTCGCTAACGGTTGATGATGATGATAAAATGAAGTGTCATCTGACGATATGTGATAATAGAATACCTGTTGGATTTTAAAATTTTACTAGATTGAGAAAACCTGTAGTTGTTTTTGAAATTAACCCTTGTAATCTGTATTCGAAAGCTACCCTAATTCTAATAGTGAGATTCACTTGTGGTCCCTCAACTTGACAGGAATATTCCTTTCTCTTTGGGAAGGAAGTAAATCATATCATTAAATGGCGCCCAGAACAAAGCAACCCAATTAGTATCAACTAGAATTTTGGGTCAATTCAGACAAGTTTTGACAGATCGACTGAAAAACAAACCCGAAGCATAGAAATGTTCTAAATTAGCTTAGGGCTTGAATAGGAAACACATCCTACCTTAATTTCATGCTTGGAGATTGGAGATTAGTTTTTGTATTGTCAACGAGTAGAGTTTTCGTTTCCTTTATTATTGCATTTGACACACATTAAAGTTTGATCAAAAATGAATATTTGGAACTTTTAGTGTGAATACAATTCAAGAAATAGAAGCTACCCAAAATATCAAAACTACGTCACTTTCACTCGACGCTCGTTTCGCTAACAAAGTTAGCATTCTCAAGAGGTATACGCTTACTACACGCGTATGTCTCTTAAGAATGCTTTTTTAGAGAAGCGTGCGTCGAGGGAAAGTGACGTAGTTTTGGTGTTTTGGGTAGCTTCTATTCATTGAATTAAAGTTCGAGTAGAGTAAGGCAGTTGAGTGATACTGCCAAAGCCAGTTCAAACCTTGTTTTGTTTTCTTGTTAACTATGTTTCCAAATTTCATCATTTTTATTTTTTGGATCTTTACTGTTGAACCTCTATGTTTCAATTGGACACAAACAACTACTCTTATTACTGATAATAATCAAGGTTTGCTATAAGACCCTTCCTTCGCGCGAACGGTACGGATTCCATAAGCCTTTTCGTAAGAATGATCCTTAAAATTAGGAGAACCAGGGAGTCTAGGGTTGATTATTCTATTCTAGGAGTGGCTTCCACCTGAGCTTAAATGCTAGCGATTCAGAGCGGATTCAAAACTATACTCCCGTCTTGTGCCGGCCAAAATATAACATCTTATCATTATACTTCCAATGGTGATAATCTCTTCAATACTTTTTCAATAATACACTTCTTAGAGATTACCAAACGGTCTACGGTCCTGGAGTGTCAAAGTACAGCGACATAGTTTATCATATCATTTACTTGACAGTACGGAAATTAATTTAATATATATATCATTCGTGAAATTGGACTTTTGAATAACTTACAAATGAAAAAAAAAAATGAAATCATATCAGTTGAAAAATATATGTTCTATAAGGGTGCCTCCAATTTGTATGAATCACACTGTACATTTATTCAAACAAAATTATGGGAGAATCTTCATTTCATTTTTGTTCAAACCAAAGCTATGAATGCTTGTACTTTCCTGATTTTATTTCCCAATTTGTTAAAATTGTTAGAAAAAAAATATTGATAAATGGGAGAGTCACTTTAGTCCTAGTGGATTTTCTGTAACTGTAGGGAACCTGGATGATCCCCCTATGTATCTTGCTTTACGGACTGGACGAAAGTACGGCTTCAACTAAAAAACGATATGATTTATTTCCTTGAGAAAGTTTGAAAAAATACCTCTTTTTACACGAAAGTTCATCATCATCCACCATAGAATGTCAGAATCTGCTAGTGATAAAGAGTATTTCCCAGAAATCAGTGTGTTTTGTCTAACCATGTAGATACGTTGGGAATGGTGAACTGAGAAGTTCATTGTCTTCATATAGCAATCGTATCAAGAGAAATAAATAAAATAATCAAAATGTCTAATGAAGAAAGTTGCTTCGACCTCTAGAATGAAATATCTAGTTTTCAAATAAATCTGTTGGTGCCCCAGAAACATATACATCCAGTGTCCTTTGAGTTCTTTAGATTCCGATGATAATCCGAATTTTCTGACATTCTTTCATCCAAGTAGTATTATAATTTTTGTTTTCAATGTTTATATCAGTGTGAATTTTAAATGCCATTCGTTTGATGAATATACCTATTTTTGATGACTATTGATTATACTTTTCCTTTTGTTTGTTGTGTAGATAAACAATTGGCGTTCTAATTCATTTTATTAATAATCTTTCAAGGCGGTCCTACATGTAAACGAATTATTTTGTGCTATAACAATTTAATCGAGTCGACCAAAAATCATATTCTTCGCCAGAAACCATTCAGGTTAACGAAATACATTAGTAACAATTAACTATCGTTACGTGCTAATATAAGCTTGGTAAATGTTTTGGTTACAGAGACTTGTCGGGCCATGAAGGGATTCATTGAGTAGAACCGAACGCGTTTATTTTCACAAGATAAACCACGTCTAAGTTCTGGTTATATCGTAATTTCAACATGTTAAGAGAAACAATATAAAAATAAAAGAATACCCTGGGAAGAGCTTAGATTATAATTACCAGATTTCGTTCTGCTATGATGGAGTAGGCGTTAACTTAATTCCGGATAGTGACTAATGGGTGGATTGACGAATGAGAACCAAAATTTGACCGGTGGAAAGACGCCCGTGGTACTAAGCTTGCAAAAACGAAAAGGAGAGCTCTAGGGGAAGTTCAGGACCGGCGGTTAAAGAAGGAACGTCCAGACACAAAAACCAATTCCGCGGAGGTTGGTTAGACACTGGTTTTGAATTCAATTTTGATAGTGTTTTTCATAATGGTAGTAGGGAAGCCAAGTACACAATCTCTGGAAGTAAAATTTAGTGAGGAGTTATTAAAATATTTTTGGAATCGCAATTGTCGTCTCGCTAACGGTTGATGATGATGATAAAATGAAGTGTCATCTGACGATATGTGATAATAAAATACCTGTTGGATTTTAAAATTTTACTAGATTGAGAAAACCTGTAGTTGTTTTTGAAATTAACCCTTGTAATCTGTATTCGAAAGCTACCCTAATTCTAATAGTGAGATTCACTTGTGGTCCCTCAACTTGACAGGAATATTCCTTTCTCTTTGGGAAGGAAGTAAATCATATCATTAAATGGCGCCCAGAACAAAGCAACCCAATTAGTATCAACTAGAATTTTGGGTCAATTCAGACAAGTTTTGACAGATCGACTGAAAAACAAACCCGAAGCATAGAAATGTTCTAAATTAGCTTAGGGCTTGAATAGGAAACACATCCTACCTTAATTTCATGCTTGGAGATTGGAGATTAGTTTTTGTATTGTCAACGAGTAGAGTTTTCGTTTCCTTTATTATTGCATTTGACACACATTAAAGTTTGATCAAAAATGAATATTTGGAACTTTTAGTGTGAATACAATTCAAGAAATAGAAGCTACCCAAAATATCAAAACTACGTCACTTTCACTCGACGCTCGTTTCGCTAACAAAGTTAGCATTCTCAAGAGGTATACGCTTACTACACGCGTATGTCTCTTAAGAATGCTTTTTTAGAGAAGCGTGCGTCGAGGGAAAGTGACGTAGTTTTGGTGTTTTGGGTAGCTTCTATTCATTGAATTAAAGTTCGAGTAGAGTAAGGCAGTTGAGTGATACTGCCAAAGCCAGTTCAAACCTTGTTTTGTTTTCTTGTTAACTATGTTTCCAAATTTCATCATTTTTATTTTTTGGATCTTTACTGTTGAACCTCTATGTTTCAATTGGACACAAACAACTACTCTTATTACTGATAATAATCAAGGTTTGCTATAAGACCCTTCCTTCGCGCGAACGGTACGGATTCCATAAGCCTTTTCGTAAGAATGATCCTTAAAATTAGGAGAACCAGGGAGTCTAGGGTTGATTATTCTATTCTTGGAGTGGCTTCCACCTGAGCTTAAATGCTAGCGATTCAGAGCGGATTCAAAACTATACTCCCGTCTTGTGCCGGCCAAAATATAACATCTTATCATTATACTTCCAATGGTGATAATCTCTTCAATACTTTTTCAATAATACACTTCTTAGAGTGGGCAACTTAGAAGGGGTTGTTTGCTTTTGTGTAAGTTTGGAGTAGAACCATAGATATTTGTCGCACCCACTTCAGAGGCCTGGTATTACATTGGAGACCGAGCAGTGGGATGTTCTTACCCACAAGATAAGGAACAATAAGGAATATGAAGAGCAACTATGGTTTCCTTTCGAAAAATACTCCTGAACTTTAAATTCATAATCACATTATCAATACCAACATATATCATTTTTTACTCTGATCAATTCAATACAATTTTATAATACACCTAGCGGTTGAATGTTTCATTTACGAACGATCTGTATCTGTAGTGATTTTTCCTCAGAACGTATATTAAACATTAATTCTTCCAACATGAACATGAAGCAAAAATCTGGCTACGAAGTAAACAATGATGGGCTTAATTAAACCTTGTATTATTTTGTAAATATTGCTAACTATCATACATGTTTTGAATCATGTAGTCAACGTCATCGTCAAATGTTAGAGTGTGCCACAAATCAATATCATTGGTTATTTATTCATCACTTGATTTGTTTAATAGAATTTTATTTGGATTAATGTATTATTATATTTTTCAGAATTCACAACGCAGCTGTGGGGAGATTTCGAAATAATATGCTGATATGTGATAGTTATTTTTTCTAGTCCAAATTTACCTGGAAAACGAATACGACTGCGACTGAAGATAGTTGTGTTCCATCAGATTTTCCAAATTTTTTTTATAAAAACTGTTTCGTTTATCATATAGGTGATCATTTAAAAATATTTTTAATTTGTTGTTTTTTTTGTCTGTATATTGGAATTATATGAAATTTGTGCAATAACACGTATTTACTATACTTTCCTTATCGATTTGATTTTTTTTACCTCCCCTTCCTTGTGTTTTTTTCTGAGAAAAACTTAGTGCCAAAACGAAATTATTCAGCGTTAATTACACGGTCGAATAAATTCATCAATTTTGTGACCTCAAATTTTTTGATCGGCGTAAATAGAAAATTGTCGTAAATTTGCACTTAACCAATAATCCATTAATCTTGTAGTGAAATTCAGTAATGTTCAGTCTGTTATGATACCTGTTCGTTGGATAATTGAGTTCAAAACATAAAATGTTATGTTATGCTAATCACCGATTCAAGTAAAAATGATTATACGAAAAAATTCAATAATTTTTGTTGCCTTCACTCATATATCGCAAACTTGATTTAAATACAATATTCGTCCATTACATTGGTAATTCATTCATGATTTGTTAATGAATTTTTTGAATACAGGTATTGAATAATTATTTTGACACTTTTTTGCGGGATTTGGTTTTGCAAACTCGCACCACATTAATGGTATGTCTTTCGATCTGTAAATATTGTTCAGATACTGGGATTACTCATTTATTCACAACTCGAAAATAAAAAAAAATTCAAGGATACAATAATCATAATACTTGAGTACACTGCTAATATAATCTCATAATTTATACTTCTGACTCAACTTGATTCGATCTTGCTTGAATTCTGAGAGGAAATGTTTCCATTCGGAGACAATAGGAAACGAAAAGATGATATAATTCAATGTTCGTAAGGCGAAGTATTTATTGACTGACAGATATTCGCCTCAGTTCTTTATTTTGTGGGAATCACTCAAAAACAACAGTAGATACCAACAGACGAAACGTCGTGATTTAGTAATCGTAGAGAACTAGTTTTTCTTTTTCATTATTTTAATTTTTGAGCAATAAAAAAGATTTACTCAACACTCGGAGCTAACAATTTGCTGTGGGTGACATCGCCTCACACGGAAGTGAAAGAAGATTCTCTCCAAAGAAGCCAGAAAACAAAAGCCAAGTCAGGAAAAACTGGTTTGGATATAAAATAATAATATTTCCTGATAAACACTCAGAGAGTGTATCCAAAAGCATAGCCTGTACAGATATTATTATTATTTGCTGTGGCGCCCTGGGCGACCTGCTTATTTTGGGTATTCAATTTTCCCTAGGAAAACCTACAGCACTACTCCGAGTGACTTTTCATTTACATAAATATAAAGGAATGTTCGCCTGTCCTCAAATATTTATTACAATCTGGAAGAACACTGTGTTAACTGTGACTAAATAATTCGTAAGGAAATGAATTTTAGAATTATTTTTGACAACAGAACTTTTAGGAAAAACATCTCGATAACTCGAATTAACGCCTACTTCACGAATCAAGTCAGTCACAGTAGTCTAAATAACCAACTGTCAGATTTGAGGTATCCTCCAAATTATTCTACAAAAGTAGCAATAAGATATCAGGACGGATGGGGGATGGTATTCAATTCTTAATTGCAATTACCACTTGCAATTGTGTCTTCCTGGAGGAACATTGCACAAATGTATGTCAGATATATTTTAATGTTCGTTTGGGAAAGTAGTTGTTTTCTGACAGATAATTGCCTCAATTTTGTGGGATAGTATGGTAAGAAGGAGAATTTGAATTTGTCCAAATTGTGTTTTCTATTGTTTCAGTCGATTAATATGCCTAAAATGTCTGTTTTTTGAATTATTTCAAGTAGGTATTTCTAACACAAAAAAAAACATTTTTTGATGAGTCCCTATGATGAATAGAATGTAACTCGAAACGTTGGTACTGAAAAAATTATGGGTTCTAAGATTGTATTGGTCCAAATCCCAACCAAACGATATTTCTGAAATGTCGCTTGGGATACATATTTGTAAAATTGAAATTGCCAATTCCTTTCAAAATAACCTGAATGGAACTTTTTTTCTATTGAATCGATCCTAACTGTGATCAAGTTTAAAGTGCATTCTATAGGCTGTGGAGTTTTCAACAAATTACCAGGAATCTACAGTTAGCAAGCATACCTTTTTTTGGTCTTATAAATGAAAACATCTACCACCTTACGTGATTTTTTATTCGACTGATAACTGATAGATTTTTTTCAGTTTTTCCGGTATACTGCCCGAGATGTTCACGGGGATATAGACATAAGAGCTCTCTCAACAAACATCTCAAGTGGGAATGTGGTATAGTTGCAGGTCTATTCAAATGTGAAAGCTGCTCGTACACTGCCAAACAGAGAAATAACTATATCAGACATGTGAAAACTATTCATCGAATAGAAAAGTGAATTTTTCAGACTTGTATTTTCAGAAATGAGTACCAACATTTTTGATTTATTCTTGTGTACATATACTTTGATGAACTGTAAAAAGTAGGTACTATGCAATGCGTATATAGCGATATATCTTTTTTTTATGATAATTATATATTTGATTTGTATATATTTTTTTATTCGAAATTATTTATCCACTCGGTTTTTCCAATAAATGAATTGTGCATGGCATGGTATGGTACTTCTGAGTGCTACTGGTAAGGGTGCGACCGGTTATTTGATACTCTAAAGTAAGATGCCTCGTTCATTTCACAATTAATTTCTGTTCGAAAAGGTTAACATTTCGAGTGCAGTGACTTTTTCTTCTTAGAGAACTCCTCTGGGACGTTACTGGTTCCTTCCCGCCTTTTAAGACTATTATAGATTGCCATCTTCCTTGGGCCAATTCAAAAACCTCGCTAAAACCTTACCTCTACACCAACTCAAAATGCTCTATTTTTCTCTTGTAGACTCCCGTATAGCATATGGAATTATCAGGTGGGTGGCATCACGAATGGATACCTAGAAAAATTTAACACACCACACAAATATTTCTTAAAAATTATAATAAAAAAAGAAAGAACCTACCCATCAGATAAGCTAGGACCCTAGATATTCGACAGATCTTCTTCCTTGAATTGGTGTGTTTGTTACACAAAAATAGAAAAAATATTGGCTTTATTTCACACAATTAGGGGAAGGTGGGGAAATTCTACGTACATAAACAAAACCACCTGTATTGTTGTTAACAAAGTGTTTAAAACTGTTCAAATTGATACAGTTAACAGATGAAGGTAGATCCTAAATATATGTACCAAACATAAAGTCAAAATTCAAATACACATTCTAAAATTATAAATATCATCTTTTGGTTTGGTGCGTAGAATTGCCCATCCATGTGGGTAATTTTGCGCGGGGTACCGGAAAATTTTGCGCAAACTGAAAAATTTATACAGATTTGATTTTTTATAAAAAAAAACAATATATTTCAAATTATTCATTCCATGCATATGACACATATATATTCCATAGAATATCCTCTCGCAGTGCCTAATCCAAACAAGACACACATTGATACCACAATTCTCTAATTTCTTCTCCAGCAAGTTCAGTCTCTTTACGCGAAAATTGTGTCTAATTCCATTCATCTCAGCATGTTTATATAACAATTATTATCCAAGCTCTCCAATAGTGGTACCATAATACATCTCGCCAACTCTATGATTGTTCAGTTAACTTTTTCAACTGCTCTTCGGTAAATATAGGCTTTTGACCCAGTTTAGAAATTGATCTCTGTTTTATCCTTATTTTATACCGAAGAGTCGCCTCAGGGATGTTGAAACTTCGACCAACTTCTCGATTTCTACTGCCTGAGGCAATTAGCATCCATAACTGTTTGAAGGGCGTCATCTGTGCTATATCTGGAGTTGTTTTCCTTGTGGTAAACAAGACAGTGATAGACGATCGGGTAATTTTACCCCAGCGTAAAATTACCCTCATTAATAATTACTTCTGGAATTAGCATATCAACATTATTAATTATGTCAGGATTTTCTCAGATACCTCTTAGGTTATAGGTATATTTCATTTTTATCAAAGAAACACAAGTGTAAAATAGACATTGCAATGAGATTTTAACGAAGTTACATATTTTCCTTGAGAGCTGAATCGATTCAGAATCTCTACTGCCCGGTATAATTTCATTTAAGAAATCAAGTAAATACTGAAGTTAATTTCATTTATTCTTCACATTTTCTATTGTCTAGCGAAGGCAGCATGAAATCGGCGCGCTCTTACTCGAGATATGTAGCAGTGGATGGGAGGTGTGATGTCATCTTGAACATATAAAACTAATGGATTGACGACAGAACAGCATTCTAATCAGTCTAGTCTTTTAGTCCAACAGAGCAGAGGAGACCGGAGCCCGGCAGCCCGCCGACACCACCTGATTGGAGCCAGAGTAAGAACCGCCAAAAACGCAGATTTTCCGAGCGAGGGTACAAGGTAATTGTTTGGTGTAGTAAGTCCTGTCAGGCATGAGTAATATATTTTTAATACTGTTCCATGCTAGTTTATTTTCTTTTATTTTGAACTTTACATTTTCGGAACAATCCAGCTTAGACCGGCTCTTAAAGTAATCGTAACAGGGCATTACAGGGAGAGGAAGCTTTACTCCTGGGTATCAGATTCAAGTTGCAAAGCAGCTTCGTCCTTCGCACTACAGGGAGCTTTACTCCCGGGTATCAGATTCAAGTTGCAAAGCAGCTTCGTCCTTCGCACTACAGGGAGCTTTACTCCCGGGTATCAGATTCAAGTTGCAAAGCAGCTTCGTCCTTCGCACTACAGGGAGCTTTACTCCCGGATACTTCATTGATTCAAAGTCATAGTCGTGTTTATTAAGCTGGACGTCGAGCAACAGCAGACCGGAGGTAATTATGAACTATATCAGCTTAAACTTGGCATTACAGGAAGCTTTACTACCGGGTGTCATAATCAAGTTAAAGAGCGGTCCTGATAACTTGTGACATCAGTTCGAACTCGGCATTAGAGGGAGCTTTACTCCCGGGTATTATATTCAAGTTGAACTCATTGTAGCAGCTTGAGCTTGGCATTACAGGCAGCTTTACTCCTGGGTATCATATTCAAGTTGCAAAGCAGTCCCAACTGTTGCGTTGATAGAGCATCCGAAGATTTGTCTGAAAACTCATTGTCGTTTCGCTATTAAGAGGTTTACTAGTCCATTGAGCTTACCGTCGAGCTTTAGCAGACCAGTAATAATTAGGAATTGCATCAGCTTGAACTAGGCATTACAGGGAGCTTTACTCCCGGGTATCATATTCATGTTGAACTTCTGGCAGCAGCTTGAGTTTGGCATTACCGGGAGCTTTACTACCGGGTACCTTCTTCAAGCTGCAGTGCAGTACCATCTTTCGCGTTTCCAGAACCTCCGAGGTTTTGTCTGCTGAACTCACTATTGTTTAAGCACTACGAAAGTGGGGTTCACTCCCGAGTGCAAAGTTTAAAGTCCCAAGATTTCGATTTCCGAATATCTCGTGCCTAAAGGTGAAAGCAAAGTCTGCTTGGGTATGCCAGTAAAGCTTCAACCAGAGCTTTGACCTGAGCTTTGGTAGAACTATAACTCAAGCTTCGACCCGCACTTCAACCCAAGATTTGAGCCGATGTTTAGCCCAAGCTTTAACCCGAGCTTCAACCCAAGCTTTGACCTGAGCTTCAACCGAGCACTAGTTGATATATAAAAAGTGGAAATTTTCCGTTGGCTTTTTATTTACTGATCTG
Organism: Chrysolina haemoptera; assembly: GCA_958298965.1. Lineage (NCBI taxonomy): Eukaryota > Metazoa > Arthropoda > Insecta > Coleoptera > Chrysomelidae > Chrysolina > Chrysolina haemoptera. The sequence continues at coordinate 35,884,246 of OY282586.1, read as the reverse complement.
ATTAATTATTTCCTTGTTTTTGTTAACATTCATTGCATCTAACATCTGAAAGCGGCAGGTACCCAGGAACTGAACCCAGCAAGGGCAATTAAAGCCTGCATTTCTGGGCAGCAGCGAATAGGTCGATACCATAACGGCCCCTGGATTATTACATTCTTCAGTGAAGCCGCCCAAAGCAAGTGGCTCTTTACACGTTAAACAGAGGTGGCGCCCGAGACACACGTAACCTGGACTCGGGTGTCAAAGTGACCCGTAAAGCTTAAAGAGCTTTACAAGACGTTCAACCTCAATTTTTATTCCATTACCTAATTTTATATATTTTGCGGTTCTTCCTGTTCATCTCTAAATTTTCCTAATGTTCTTTAAATCCATTTTATTGAAATGAACGTACAGTAAAACTAATCTACCGATAGATTTTAGATTTCCCGTGCGTCCATGTTGAGTGTCTTTTCACTAGATATATTACGGACTATAATCCGTAGTTCGACAAGTGCGCAGTATGTTATCACGTCTAACGTTAGGATGGTTTAACTGTATATAGTTTGGTGAGGTATGTATTCAGTATTAGTGCATTGGTTGGTGCACTTTTATATCAATTCCAATCATGCTAATAATTGTTACTGAATCATTTGACCCTACTCTCAATTTTTGGTGAATATGAGAAAGAAACAGTTTATTTGTATTACTGTATGTAGTTTTTATTCATGTTCTCAAAAAAAAAAATTACTCATATTATATTGAAGGACCACTTCTCTGATGAAAAATATTGGCATTGGCTCAACACGATCCTATGACTAGTTTTCGAAATATTGTTTGTTGAAGTTGAAAGTGACCATTTTTATTTAATCAATTTCAATGCAATCAGAAGATTAAATAATTTTTTTCCAGACGGCCGTTATTCATATTATCAGAAACAATATTCTGAATCTTAAATGAGACCTGTTCTTAAAATTTTCTACAAGGTCACCATCAAACAAAAATGAACTTAATTTATAATATTTTTCAGTAACTATCTATCAGAATATCATATTCATCAAAAATAATTCATAGCTTTCAATCATCCTGGGTGATTAATTTTTTTGACAATAAATGGCCCAGTATTTTTGAGTCATCATATATATTCCGAATACGAATATGATTTAATTCAAAACCAAATCTGAATCTATATCAATTTGGAGAAATCTATTAGGTAGTTTAATAGAAATGAGCAAAATATAATGCCGAATTGTGGTTGTCTATTGAAATTAAATTCTTCGATTTTCTGTTATTATATTGAGTGGTATATTCACGAATTCAGTACAAGGGGTAGTTTTTGGGGGTGAAGCTCGTCCTACTCACTTAGGAACTCTCTTGATTTTGAAAGCTCTTCCTCTGTTGTGTATAATCTTCAAATGGCAAAACTTCATAATACTTATTTATATTCGGGCTATTTTAGGAGTAATATAAATGAACTATAGGATTAATTTGAAAAATTATTTGGCGTTGAAAAGATAATAGAAAAATCTTTGACAGAAGGCGTCACACAAGCGATGGAGATGTTCTCTTGCCTATGCATTTTAATTTGTGAAGCGAACGGCGCAACTGGCGAATATAAATACGGCTGTTGGTGTTCCGTGTTCATATACTATGCAGTTGCTTATACAGATTTGTGAATAGTATCACGTAGACGTATCAAGACATAGCAAGAGTTGATTAAGGGACACATTCTCCATTAGAAATTGAGAAGTATCACTGCAGAAGTAATATTTCCATAATTTCCATCCTTGATGAGTGAAATTGCTCCTAAATAGTCTGCTTTCCAATTCTTCCGACCTCTTTGATAATCTTTAAAGAGTAAAATAGATTTTCGTTGACAAAAATTGATTGGAGGATATTTCAGTGGAGAATATTTTCCATCGCAACATGATTATACAACTTATCATTGAAGTGGCCAATTGCGACTGCGAATTCGACCAGGTATTGATATCTGACGATGTGGTATAATCGATGTGGTGTTTCGCACTGTCAATAAAGTTAATATTGTCATTAGTAACTCAATGTTGGCGTTTATTAATAAACTTTCCCTTCCTCCAAATATTATAGTTCTATAATTGTAAAAATTATTTGACGTTTGTCAGTCAACGTCAAAGAATAGTTATATTCTGTATCTAGTAATGAAAGCATTACATTCCCGGACAACAATGTGAATTGTTGATCTTCAAAGTCTGAGAATGTGCTTTTTACTACGAGGTACACATACGATCTTTGCTGAAATCGCAATCAAACTTATCATAAATTAAGAAATTAATATAAATGCATAACAATTTTTGAATGGTGTCATTATTGTAGAGACGCCGGCAAACATTTTCCCTGGCCGTTTACGATACGGGAAAGTTCGTTGTCACTGTTTGTTGATTGTTGAGACGCCGGCAAAAAAAATCCGGAACGTTTTCGATACGGGAATGTTCGTTGCTCAGCAACAGACTAACATACTAGACTACACGGTAAAAACAATTTTGTTGCTACAATCACTTTCTTTTTGTTAAGAGTTTATTGTTGAATGAAAAAAATTACTTGCATCTGCAGCAAAAACAAGCTTGAATAGACTAGCAGTATTTACTGAACGAACAAAATATTTTACTCAAATATTTTGTTATTATGAGAAAATATATACTTCGGTCGAATAGTTTTTTGTGTATTGGACATGTGTATCAGAATTGGTTCGACGTTATATGTGAATCGTTATGACTATCACAAATATTTCGCTTAAAAGATATTATGTTCAACCAACTAACTAGTGAATTACCTCAAAATTTAATGATTTGGTTGAACAAAAAGAATTGATTCAGTACTTTGTGAATTCAATCCGAAGTTTGTTCAATTTAAATTTATAATATGGTTTCATGTAAACAACCATAGAAGGTCCTATGAACATTATTGATTGATTGACAAGACAGAAAATAATAATTTCTTTCAAAACCATATTCTGTCTGAACAAATAATTAGAGAAATACTTCAGCAAAAATTGATTTGACGGAACAAAATATGTTTTCCTCGTGAATACCAGAAAGATTTCATTGAAAACACAAATTTGTTCACACAAGTAATACGAAATTAATTCAACATAAATCGAATTGTCCTTTCGAAATATTTTGTCAAATTTACCATTGCGACACCACACGCAAGCGCAACAATCACATGGTATTGGCACAGTTAGCAATCCGCGTCCGCGTCGAAAATGTAGAAGGATGATCGTTGATGAGTAACGTCAGTAGCGTTGTATCGGAGTTCAAGGTTTCTTTTCAATTGTGTTTTTAGTGTTTGTGACTATTAATTATAATAATAGTGACCAAAATAATATTGTTTGGCTCCTTGAAGAATTTGAAAGCTGGTAAGTAACGTATTAAGATAATAAGGTTTCTATAAAACTATCAATGAGATTCATTTCAAAACATCATGGCGGTTATAGGGCAACAGGTCAATTTTCGATTTTTCACAGTCATAATGAATTTTTCAGAAAATGACATAACATTGGAAATTGCCAAAAAGCTGGACGATAATAAGTTGAAAGAACTCATACCATCTCTTGGACAAAGGAAAACATCTACTGAAGCTCTGAGGAAGGAAGGCCAAGCTTTTGTGGTGATGAGACAAATATAAAGGCAAAGGATAATTTATTATGCAAAAAATTAAATGAATTGATTATGATATGATGGTAGTTTTATAATGTATTTTATTATATAATATACAAAAGAATTATATATTTTATTTTTTGTTACTGTTCAAATTGAGATGAATAAATTATTTGTTCAAATGTATTTTACATTTCATTAATATCCTGTCTTGATTACCTAGGAAGGTTTTTCCAAGAGATCTTCAAAATCTTTATACCTTACTATTTAATTTGAATAATTTTCATTCGTAGTCATGGATGTATCTGGACGAACAGAAATCTTATGATTTATTTTTTAACTAATCAACCATTTAGCTCGTTTGAGGAATATAGTTATGATATATTCGTGATTTTTATTTTTCAGGATCGACTATTGGAGGGCCTATTCAAAATCGAGTCTTTTGCATCTCGAAAACTGTTAAGACACAGGGACAAAGTTACCACAAAATTGTGTTCTGAAGCTCTGTTAAAAATCTCCAAATTTCATCTCAAGCTTTTTTGGTTCAGCAGATATACAGGGTGTATCTTAAATGATGTTATTAATTTCAGTGGTGATAAACTTTTTTCCATAAAATATGACAAGAAATTACCTCCTGAAATTAATTATATCATTCAAGATATACTCTGTATTCGTGAAAAATATCCATAATCTTCACTCTCTTGAATCTCCTTAAACTAAATGTCTGTGTTTGATTGGTGGACGTCTTGTTAAAGAGCTTCAAAATACAAAATTTGCGGAAATTCAAACGACCCTCTCACGGTTTTCGAGATATTCATGAAAGATGGATCGGGATTTGAATGGACCTGTATGATTAATTAGAATAAATTTTATATTTGAAATCATTTCTGAATATTTCAGTTGACAAAATATTCTTTCAAATCGAATTAATATATTTTGTCAGAAGGGTAATGGAATAACATTCACTCAAACGGATATTTTGTTCTATGAATTACCAAAATATTTTCATTCTATAAGATAATTTGTACATTCAAAAATCCCTTTAGCAAATCGAAGAGATTGAAGGTATTGATTCAAAAAAATATTTCGTTCATTTTGATTTGTGTAGTTTCCACTTCAAGAAATATTTTGTTCAATCAAACGATGAACTGAATGAGTTAACAAAATATTTTGTTGGTTGGAATCAAATTCAAATCAAAATTCTAAAAGGTAATGTTGAAATATCAAATCATATGATCGACTGAAACATCTGATGTTTTCGAGAAGAAAAAACAAGATTTTCTATGAACAAAACATATAATCAATTGAAAGCAAATTGCATTAAATCTAAAAGGATTTCAGAGAGACAAATCAATGACAATATTTGTTTCATTTGAATTGATATTTAATTGTGGGATACTGACACTTTTATTTATTCGAGTTGAATGATATTTTGTTGATTTAACCAAGTTTTTTTCTGTGTGTAGATACTAGATTTTGGAGTCTGAAGTTGCTTCGAGAAGGTACGCATTCTTGAGCGTTTTCAGAAAAATAATCATCAATTTTATTCGATGTATATAATCGTAACGAATACCACTTGAGCAAACGAAAATAATCGATAATACTTACCTCGACGTTTTCCAGAAAATACCACCAGTGCTAGCGCTCTCGTGGTGTTTCGCAAAATATATCTCGTGACTCGGAAGTATAATCGATTATTTTCGAAGCTCTCGTGGTATTACTACTGAATATACTTCCCAAGAGGTTATCCCAAAGACTCATATTTTCTAATCAAAATCGAAATACCATACCCATAACATAATTTTCGAAGTGTCACAGCAGAAGAAAGTAGTAATAGTAGTAATGGTACTTTTTCGACATGTGTCGAATGGCCATTGAAGGTAGAAGTCCGTCAGCCAGAGTGTTCTTGTAGGATTCGTTACTGACTCCATACGTCACCTTAGGAGCAACACTGTTAATTTGAACCAAACAGTGAATGGTGGATGACTCTCCCTGGTCACTATTCAGAATTCTTAAAGTCAAACTTCTAATATAATTGAATTGCAAAATTTTTGCCCTAGCCAAGGATCGATCCATAGACCTTCGGCCTATGAGTCGGATGCTTGATTTACTACACCACGCCGCCACTGCAGAAGAAATATTTCCACCCATTCATTCCTTTCCATCCCTGCTGAGCGAAATTGCTTCTGAAGAGTCTTTTTCCCATTCTTCTGTAATGATCTGCCTCAGTGAATTGAACGATTTCTGTGAGTGATAACTTGAATAACATTCTTCCTATCATTTATTTATATTAATTTTAATGAAAACTGGATATGGAAAAATCATCTATCTGAATGATAATGCAAATTTTCACTTTTAGATTTCCTTTTCAGTTAGGGCCTTTTCACGATAACTATCAGATGTAGTTCAATCTCCATCAGCTAGGCTTTGGGACGTAGTTAGTTTTTGGTGTAATTTTACAAAAAATTCACATTTTTCAATTTTCAATGGTCAATATTTCTCTTCTCAACATAAATATCTGCCAGGAGGTTATCTTGAACGATGGAAAATAGCGACTAAAGTTTGTCTTTCAGCCGCAGATTATTCCACAACTGATTTTATGAACGCCTTGTTCATATTTTCGAATAAAAATCATAACATGGCAAGTGTTCTGCTCTTTCAAGTTAAAGAATAATTTTCTTTGAAAACTTTTATTGACACCATCATGCTGCAATTGACACAATCATGCTGCAAACAGTCTGATTTACTCTGAATTTACTGTAGCTTCATTCCCATTTAGCGGCAGTTACAGTTACAGGTATAATCAGCAAGATACGAGGTGCTATACGCATTTGGGAAAATGATTTGCCATTCATTATTTTTAATAAACTTCAATTAGCTCTCTGATGATTGAAGATCTTTTTAGCTATTAATGTAATGATGTTGCCATTGACATTGACAACGATGATGTGAAAATGAAACTAACAACTTTGGTTATATCACGTTATTGCCATTTGAGCGTGCCATTTGGTATCTATTATAAAGTAACTAAATTATTATATTGTAACTGGTGTATTATGTGTTATATTATCGGTCGTTTGCACCAACTTCAGTGATGGTCCGGTGGCAGGGAGGGTTTTCGTAGCCGATGAAGTGCGACGGGACCACCCAAGTTTTTCTTATATATTTTGACCCGATAAATCCGAATTTCGATGGTGATAAGCCGTGAAAGCATCCATAAAATTGTTATAGACGATTTTCCGAGGGGACTTGAAAAATAATTTTTTCGAAAAACAAATGACGTCATAATATTCTGCATAAAATTCTCTACAAAAAAGGTATCAACAAGTTTTTCTCCAAAAAGCACCGTTTTCGATTAAAACGTGCTCTCTCATTCAGTCACATAATTATATTTTCACGATCACCTTGTTCCAAATTAATCATATATGTCTCGACTATGAATAACAGAAGAAACATTCTTGAAAAAATCATTCGTGTGGATTTTCCGGCACCTGAATTTCCCGATACTTTTACCTTGCATAGAACCGGCATTTTTTTATTCGCGAAGCTCACGTCGTGGACGAATTTCTTATGGTGTCAATCAAAACGGGTTCAGCATATATTTTGTCATGATCACAAAGCATTTCATTAGCAGAAAAACGGAAAATTTTGATAAAAGTCGAAAAATCCATTTTTTCCAAAAACAAATGACGCTTTAATATATGCCATAAAATTCTCTACAAAAAAGATATCTACAAATTTTTCTTTAAAATGCACTGTTTTCAAGTAAAACATGCTCGAAAGTCGAAAAAATGCGATTTTCAGGAATGCCTCCTTTGTTATTCATAGTCGACACATATCACTATGTGACTGAATGAGATGAATGAGAGAGCACTAAAAATTGAGAAAGTAGCTTTTTTTCGAATTTAGATCACGTTTTCTCGAAAACGCTACATTTTAGAAAAAAATTTGTGATGATCTTTTTTGTGGAGAATTTCTTGGAATATATTATAGCGTCATTTGTTTTTGGAAAAATGGATTTTTTCAATTTTCCTAGGGAAATTGTTTTACTTTTAAGCAAAATTTTCTATTTTTCCGCTACTGAAATGCTTTCTGATCATAAAAAAATAAGTGCTGAACCCGTTTTGATTGACACCATAAGAAAATTCGTCCACGACGGCGACGCGACGTGAGCTTCGCGAATAAAAAATGCCGGTTTCATGCAAGGCAAAAGTATCGGGAAAGTCAGTGCCGGAAAATCCACACGAATGATTTTTTTCTTTCTTTTTTTTTCTCTTTTGTTATTCATAGTCGAGACATATATGAATAATTTGGGACAAGGTGATCCTGAAATTATCTTTATGTGATTGAATGAGAGAGCAGAGAAAATTGAGAAAATCGTATTTTTTCGAATTTCGAGCACGTGTCACTCGAAAACGGTGCATTTTGAAGGAAAACTTGTTTTGTTGTTTTGTTGAGAATTGTATGAAGAATATTATGACGTCATTTGTTTTTGGAAAAAATAGATTTTTCGATTTTCCTTGGAAAATCGTCCATAACAATTTTCCGAATGCTTTCACGGCTTATTACCCTCGAAATTCGGATTCAGCGGGTCAAAATACATACGAATATTTTGGGTGATCCCGTCGCACTTCATCGGCTACGAAAACCCTTCCTGCCACCGGACATTATAATTAGGCTTGAGTAATCAAGGATTAACTATTAACTAAAGATTGAAACAAGATGTATTCGAATCCTTAATTGTGGATCAAACCATGTGGTGCAAAAATATTTTGATCCTTTCGTGGTTTTGATTTTAACTACAACTTAACTATAATTCGTGCAAACGGCCGTATGATGTTAATAATTTGTTATGAAGATTTAACTCAAAGGTAGACTAAATATCCAATAATACGATAAAATATATAATGTTTGAGGCTCATAACTTCCTTAACCAATTCTCAACACGGCAGGTCACATTTTCCCTCTTCTGTTGAACTGATTTGCAAATCAACACAGACTTTTTCCAATGTGGACCCTTCAGGAATGTTGTATAAAAATGACGACATATCAATGAATTCTGATAGTTGTTTGAATCGAGTGACGAATGCACTTTCAATGGTATCTGACTGTTTATTTCCTGACCGTAATATTAACGAGGTTGAAGTTCCTTGGTTCTTTCGGTCCAGGGAAACAATTTTTGTTCAAAAAAGTTTATTTACAATTAGGGGTACCCATTTTTTCGATGAACTTTGGAGCCTATGGTAGATGTGTACTTACCCCTAATCATAAAAAAAATATTTTTGAACAAAAGTTGTCTCTCTCTCTCTGGACCGAAAGAATCAAGGAACTTTAACCTCTTCAATGGTATCAATCATAGGGTACAAGACGTTTATTCTGAACAATTCTTCAGGATCAATTGGTGGCTCATCTACAGGTTCAGGTTGTCTTAAAAATTGCACCTATCTCAACCTGAGATGATATTTATTTAGCTGTTACCAAAGCCGAATAATGGGCCTGGTATTGTTTCACAAATTCTGAGAAATTTTTCAGAAATATCAAGGCTATCAGCCAACGATGAACTCAAATTTCCCCATGTACTGAATTAGCGACAAGGCTTTTGATACTGCAATTGAGTCATTTGTTTCTTCATTAGGATCCAAAAAAACATCAGCAAGGCTAGAAATTCTGCTCTCTCATCGGTTTCGCAAACTTTTTCCATCGACAATCCTTCTGTGTGCACTTTCCATCGCTTCGTAGATCTAGAGAATGAAACGTACAGTTTTTGAAGAAATCCAAATGAAGCAACTGATGACAGGGAAGTTTTGGCTGCATCAGTTATTACTAAATTCAAACTGTAAACCACATGGAATTAAAGATTGTCCGATGATATTGGTTCAGCATTTTGGCATGGTTTCGAGTTTAGGGGTCCACGTTCGAAGGTCACATTTTCGATGATTTTGGCGCCCCTCCCACGACGACACGCGTGCGGTAGTACCTCTCTTGCGTCACAAGACCCTGGTTCAAAAAAAATTATATTCTACTATCAAAATATCCAAAAACGTAACATTCTTCTGGCATTTCAGTTATTCGGCGTTGTTTATTATGCAAATGTACGTTTCATTTAGATGCGTTTTTTAAAATATTCTGCGCTTTTGTATATTCTATCGGTTTCCGAATTGGCCATTATGTGAGTGGCCTCATAATAATTGAGCATATTTTAGGAACACTGGACTCCTTCCATTGCGGAATATGTAAACGACAATACAAATATCACAGTACCCTTCAACGTCATCTCAAAACTGAGTGTGGAAAACATGGTAATGAGGTCTGTCAGTACTGCCATAAAGTTTTCAAACACAGGTTCAATCTTCAGAGGCATATTAATTGCCTTCACAAGGGAGATCATATTTAAAATATGTGATATTACCTAATAAAATTAAAGAAGTTCTCACGTTTTTTATTTCAACTATCATGCTTAAATGAAGCAGAACTATTTTGCATTTATTTGTTCTACTCACTAGATTGGCGACGAATTTTAAGTAGATTTGATTTGATTTTTGGGAAAGAAGGAAATGTGACCCATAAACGCCCATACTATTTGATGGTGCATCTGATCTGTTCAATAAACCCCTGATGGGGTACAACAAAAAAATTTTCTTAACTATGGAATGTTCTTGAGACAAATAACCACAATGGATTAACATAATATTTAGAAATTAGTCAAGTTAGGTACAGGTATTTCGAGAAGTCGTAGTTCTATCTTCCGAGACCCAAATCTTTATCCAAATGTTATTAGGTATCATACCCTGAAGACGAAATCCCAACATGAGATAGGTCACGAATTCACGAAAATAGTTGTCGAAATGATGGTAAATTATATTATAGCTAAACCAAGAGATCTATGAACAGACATTCGGCCCATACTAAATGTTCGCGAGAAATTTTATCTAGTATTGCAGACAATTATCAGAAACTCACCATAAAATCAATATTCAAAATTTATAATTAGTGAAACAATTGATGATTACAGAAGATTAGATTGTTATGTACGTATTTTTTGTTCTCACAAAAAACACCTGAAGCCTCTGCTCAATAATGCCAATGTCCATTAAATTCTGAATTATTTGAGTTGATACCGATAAGGTACCTATTATTGGAATGGGTGGGTCGATTATACCTTATAACACACTAACTCATTAATTCATTTTTTCGTCGACTGTTCGTTTATGCTGTATTTTAACGCCCTCAAAATCGTTGATTAATGACCCCTGTTAATGAATTATTTTCTATTAATCAACGATTTGATTATATGCAACCTAACATACATTGCTCTTATACATTTTATATTGGTTAGTACTATATGTCATTATTTGTTTGTCAATTTTTAAATAAAATATCAGATAATCTTCATGAGACCAGTTGTCACTCATTATCATATACCTACAGTCAGGTGGCGTAATGGTAAAGTTCGCCTAGCAACCATCACCGAGGTCGCGAATTCAAAACCCACACAGAGCAATATTTTTTTTAATTTCAATTTGAAAATAATAATAAAAATTAAAATAAAACTACCACTAAGGAAAATTAAACTACCTTTGAGTAGAGTTAATATCAATCTCGAACATTAACGCGCTCGCTCTGCTCACGCGTTAAATTATCTCGATTGTTAATCGCCCTTATTAATACACTTGTTCGTTAAATGACCATAAATACAACTGGTTTGATTATTTACTAATTCCTACTGATGAAGATAAATTGGTTTTTGACACATCTAGGAGTGATTATATAAACTCATCATGAAATTAGCCAATATCAACTGCGAATTTTACCTAGTATTGCATGGTCCTTCTTGACAGTTGCCTGAATGTATGCAACGCATTTCACAAGTCGTGTGACATATTGCCGTAAATAATTATGTTCATTAATTCAATAAAAATTATGTACGTTGTGGAATAAATGTTATTGGTTAATTGACATATTTGAGAAATAATCTGATCAAATATAACTCGACCGTCGTTGAAATCGAATAAATTTTGGAATTTCCACTCAAACATTTTTGTTTTAAAAAATTCATCTCGTTAAATTCGAAGGTTTATGTTCAAAGAATAAAACCCTCGAGCTTAAATGCTCTCTGGTTCTATTCAGAACATAAATCTACCAATCCAACTCGATACATTTTCAAACAAAATCGTTTTTGTTGAAATTGAAAAATTCGCTGATAAACGAGGTCTTGTTACATTACCCCCGAATATATCCTTGACGACGTGGTATAATCGGCTTTGTGTTTCGCTCCTTCCAAATATGACAGTTCTATCATTGTAAAAATTATTTGACGATTGTCTATTAACGTCAAAGAATGGTATATTGTGCGTCCAGTAGTGAAAGCATCACATTCCCGGACGACAAAGTAAATTGTTGGACGAGGCGTTGAGCCGAAGCAAACAAGCATTGAAGTCTGGAAATGTGCTTTCATTTACTACGAGGTACACATACTATTGTTTCTGAAATCGCAATCAACCTTATCTCATAAATTAAGAAATTTTTATGAAATCAGAACAATTTTCATCATTGTTAAGACACTGGCAAAAAAAATTCCGGACCTTTTTCGATACGGGGAAGTTCGTAATCACTGTTTGTTTATTTTTGAGACGCCGGCACCGGCAAAAATGTTCGCGGACCGTTTTCGATACGGGAAAGTTCGTTGTCCAGCAACGAACTGAAATACTAGATTAATGTATTTGGGGTCTGAAGTTGCTGCGAGAAAGCACGCATTCTTGAGCGATTTCAGAAAGAGAATTAATATTTTTTCCCGTTAACATAACCTACAGTATCGTGCATAACATGCATAATGTATAAAAGCTATTATCCATTAGCTTGTCATGCCATACTCTAAGTTATGTTAATAGATATTATCCATTAGCAAGTTTTGTGCAATTTAAAATTCTGTGCAAGTTTTGTGCAATACCAATCAATTCAGACAATTCTTATACTCATCTGAAAATTTGTAGCGAGTATCATGCTTGTTCGTATGTTTGTCTTAAAATGCAATATTTATCAATATATAGCTGACCAATAAAGAAAAAAATTGAGGCTATTTTCTAACTCAAATAAAGACGCAGATGACCTAAACTGCCTCTTGTTTTACGAGATAGGTGAATTTTCCACTGAGAAAATTCGGGAAAACCTCTGATTTTTCAAAAATATTTCATTATTTTCATGAGTTTAGAGTTTCGATTTTCACCTAAGAGGTGACAAATGTGTTGAAAATGTCACTGAAAGTTGCTACAAAATCTTGAAAGTGCGCTCGAGGCAGAGTCGAGTAGCGGTAGTGGAGGGATTTGAATTGAACCCCAAACAGATGTGATCTCCCTTGAGCGAGTAGGTTTAAGTTTGAAAAAATATTCTATATTCATTTATTGATGAACTAATATGTATGGAACGAAAAAAAAAACATTTATACTCCAAAATAGTCCAACCAATATAACAAAAATGAAGCCTGTTTTGCAAATTAATTCTAATAGTAAGCAACTTGCGCCATGACTTCGGGGATACTTTATAAATAACTAAAATCCAAATTGCAACTCAAAATTTTTTTTGTGCAATTGTTTAAACAATGATTATTAAAAAAAAGGGTCCTTTTTTTGTTTTTTTGTAAATATCTTAAAAGGTACTGGACGAATGGCTTTACTCATAAAAGACCGTTTGTAGAGAATGAAAAAACCTACAAAATGGTTTTTGTAAAATCCCGATACGACCATTTTTCGCCGAGAAAAGCCGGAAAAACTCTTGAAAAAAGGCCTTTTTTCAAAAATTCGTATCTCCCTCAATTTTCAATATTAAGAAATAATTTTTCTGGAAATGGTAGCTAATATCATGTACGTTGAGCTCCCGAAAGGTGGTAATTGTCGCTTCAATAGTTTTCCTACAAGACGTCGCTTCTCGGCGCCCCCTCCACTACTACCTTAGCACGACTCGGCGACGAATTTCACTCGAAGCGCTGTGTTCAGAAGCATTTTTATCAATGTTCTCCAGACTTATGGGAAAATGTGAGATAGACAAATTGTAGTTTTTAACCTCAACTTCAAAATACCGCTTTGAAAATTCAAATCGGACCATTTCCCGTAATATGACGCATCATGCAAAATATGGCTGTAATTTTTTTAAAACCCGATTGTAGAAAAACTATTGAAGCGACAATTTCCACCTTTCGGGAGCTCAACGTACATGATATTAGCTACCATTTCCAGAAAAATTATTTCTTAATATTGAAAATTGAGGGAGATACGAATTTTTGAAAAATGACGGGGTAAATATGTATACTAGGATTTCCCTTGAATCGGCCCATTTAGGAAGATAATCTCTTAAATGGTTTATAACGCGATTGTGCAAAAACTACACATTGTCCAGATTTAAGTTTATAAAAATTATGAATTTTTGAAAAATGTTCTAGTTGAAGAGGTTTTAGGGGACTTTCCCAGTGTAAAATACACTGTGAAACGATTCCTTCAATACTATTCAAGATACTTGTGAAACAAGTGGTCCACAAAGCCATTTTCTGGAGCCGACACAAGGGTTGTCATCTCCGAACAATATTTTAAAAGGTAGTGTAGGTTATTTGCGTCTTTATTTGAGTAGAAAAAAACTCTATTGGTTGCCTAATACAGATTGGTATGGTGAAAACATGTATCAGGTGCTGAATATGTCTGCGAGAGATACGCAATTACCTCTCTTGCACTGAACTTCCACAGCCTGAAACTTGCAAATGTAGGGGCTTCACAATTAATTTTTCAGGAAATATTAGATGGAGTGGTACTGTTGACGAAAATGGAGTCCGTTGCTCTCTGACAAATATGGGAACAGCAAAACGCCGCCGTTGTACTGGTTGCTATAAAAAACTGAAAGTTAAAGAAGGAAGGAAAAGCGCAGTAAGTAAATGTAAACGAACTGTCTTCATATGTGAAAATTGCGGAACTTATTACTGTGTTGAGTGTTTTTTCATTAGGCACCAATCAACAAGATTCTGACTGAACTATCTTTCATTATTTGGTAACATGTTTTATTGAAAATATGTTTTTCAGTGAATAACATCACATGTATGAGGGCTGTAATTTTTTTATGGGAGTCCAGATTGTTACTGCCCAAATGCGTGTAAGCTTCGGTATATAATTCATAATAAGAAGCATTTAGCAGGAACTGTGATTTACTTTTATTTATTTTTCAATAAAAATTGCGAACAACAAAAATTTTGTGACACTGAAATTTTGTTTTTATACTCATTTGATAATTTGGTCAGTCATGTCGAGCTAAGGATGGGTTGTTTCTGTTTTGGTTATGGATCTTATCAATTTCAAGGATGTTACAATAGAAAATATTCAAATTGGCAATGTCTGATCTTTTATTCATGGTTTGTTCAGTTTCTTGAATCCATGCCATTTCTAAGAAATTTCTTTTGAAATAATTTTTTTCCGTCTTTTACTGTCATATATATATATAGGGTGTTTTATTTAAAATGAAATGTTTGATTTCGTAAGCCTTTCTAGCGCCCCTCGTATAAAAAATAACTTTTATTAGGTCATATCATATAAAATCATAACATTTAAAAATTCCTATTTGTCCAAGAGTTATTCAACTATCCCACTGTTCTAGGGACACAATGTATATACCCATTTTTTCTTTATGAGAATTAGAAGGAGAAGAAAAATTGATTGAATTTGGCAATCAAAATTTTCATACTCACTCTCATATATCAGAAATACCTTCGGAATAAAATAATTTCAGGTTTAGTATTTCTAATAATCTAGAAAAAAATACAGTTTTAATTAGTTATCTAGTCACCGGTAAAACCAACGCTACTGACGAAATTACATTATTAGGCTAATCAGGACCCCATGAAAATAACCTTAATTTTATACTGATTATTTACTCCTAAATTAGTATCATTGCATTTGAAATTTACCTATGTAACCGTCTCAAAAATCCTTTGAGGAAGCCACTGAATGGAACTAATCAATATATAAATTCATAATTGAAATATTGGAGATTCGGAGTGAGTCGATAAAATTTGAGACGGTTCTGCATAAAAGTTAATGTATGTATGTAAGCACTCCGAACCGTTCCTTCTGTTTTACAATACCTAATCATAAGAATAAAGTGTGAAACTAGGTATATGCATTTCAAATTTCGTAGGGCAGGTAGGTAGTTAAGCTCTGATAAGATAACAACCACCAACTTTTAAACAGAATTCAGAATTGCCGTACTTTACGATAAGAGATAAGATCATGAATACGCATAGGCAGTTAAAGATGAACATAAATCCTAACAAGGTTAATTTCAATTTCCAATAGCCAGTTTTATTAATGAAACAAATGAACAATTAACTAATCACGATTATAACGAATACAGAAAGTACCGGCCCCTAGTCAAACAACTTTCAAATCAAACTAAACTATAAAATATTCAGTTGATACATTAAACAGCATGTAAAAATAGATGCTTATACACGATATATTCGGTAATCGTACGGACGAGTCCAATATCACCCTTAACAACGTTCTAGGGGAGGCCACTATAATGTCCAAGTCCTACTTGATTCGGCGCGGCGCGATCTACAGCTATAGACTCTTTGTAAACAAGAGCAAGGTCTCTGACGTCACTGTGTAGTGAGTGCATGTGCAAAGTATAATAATCTGTTACCCAAGAACTGTCAGTAGTTCATGTTAGTGAATTTGTTTGTGTAGTGGATTTGTTTGTTACAACTTCACTTTGGTATGAATGAATGTGTTCTAAATTTATGAGTGTGCGGTAGGTAGGTACGTGAAATTTGGGAAACATGATTACGTTCGTCGTTTGATTGTTGCATAGGCGTGTTTAGAATTTCAGCTTCCATTGGTGCGCAGCAGAAACAGAGACGTAGTCAGGGGGTTGCGGTTATAATGGTGTTGGTGTTTTTATAAGGACAAGTGTTTTCGTTGTGTTACTGCGTCTTAGTTTTTGTTGCGCGTTGATCCTCAATTACTTTTACCTAGGTATTTGGTGTGTAAAGTATGAAATATTTGTACTTATTTGATATGATACCTATGTAATTTGAAGTAAAATACTGGTACATTTTGAATTTTATACCAAATATACGCAATTTTGATATTTTCCATTCGCTTTTTAAAATTTTGGACTAGGTAGGTACCTTTTTACCACGGATGTGAAGTTATCCACAACCACAAATACCTATATACTGAGAAAAAGTTAACTTGGTTGGTAAAATTTTTCTTTCTTGCTTATAGGTATGATGAATTAGACATTGTTCAATGGTTCCATCATACCTATTTAGAAGTTTGATTACCATAGAATGAGTATTAGAGCAATTTTTTACACTATGAGAAAGGGTGAAATGGGGGTGATATTATTTAAATGAAAAAAATTAGTATTAATTGTAGTATTATAAGTAAATTA
Source organism: Chrysolina haemoptera (assembly GCA_958298965.1). Lineage (NCBI taxonomy): Eukaryota > Metazoa > Arthropoda > Insecta > Coleoptera > Chrysomelidae > Chrysolina > Chrysolina haemoptera. The sequence continues at coordinate 35,867,207 of OY282586.1, read as the reverse complement.
GTATTATTAGTTGTCGTAAAAAAAAATTTTCTGAGAAAACGACATTGTAGAGTTTTTTGGATTTCATATTATTTTTCAGGAGGTTAAAATACATAGCTGTGGGTACCTATATGAATTCATTTGTAGCCCCGTTGGAGGGGGTGTCGTGGAGGAGAGTTCGTCGAAAAAAATCAATTTTCTGGGAAAACGACATTGTAGAGTTTTTTAAATTAGATATTCTTTTTCGGAAGGTTGAAATACATAGCTGTGTGTATATGGATTCATTTGTAGCACTGTCGGAGGAGGTGTAGTGGAGGAGAGTTCGTCGAAAAAAATCAATTTTCTGGGAAAACGACATTGTAGAGTTTTTTAGATTGGGTATCCTTTTTCAGGAAATTAAAATACATAGCTGTGGGTATATGAATTCATTTGTAGCCCCGTCGGAGGGGGTGTCGTGGGGGAGAGTTGTCGAAAAAAAATAACTTTTCTAGGAAAACGTCATTGTAGAGTTTTTTGGGTTTCATATTCTTTTTCAGGAGGTTAAAATACATAGCTGTGGGTATATGAAGTAATTTGTAGCCCCGTCGGAGAGGGTGTCGTGGGGAAGAGTTGTCAAAAAAAAAATCAATTTTCTGGTAAAGCGACAATGTAGAGTTTTTTAAATTGGATATTCTTTTTCAGGAGGTTGAAATACATAACTGTGGGTAGGTATATGAATTCATTTGTAGCCACGTCGGAGGGACTGTGGTGGGGGAGAGTTTGACGGAAAAAAATCAATTTTCTGGTAAAATATTGTAGAGTTTTTTAGATTGGATATTATTTCTTAGGAGGTTTGAATACATAGCTGTGGGTATATGAAATAATTTTTCGAAGGGGAAGTGGTGAGGGAGAGTTGTCGAAAAAAAAATTAATTTTCTGGGAAAACGACAATGTAGAGTTTTTTGTATTGGATATTCTTTTTCAATTGGTTGAAATACACAGCTGTGGGTATATGAATTCATTTGTAGCCCTGTCGAAGGGGGTGTGGTGGGGGAAAATAATTTTTTTGGGAAATCGACAACGAAGAGATTTTAAATACATGCATACAAACTTATTTGTAGATTTGCCAATTGTCCCTCATGTCATTAGATACGTTCAGTAGTAAGGTTTTTAAAGTCAAGCGACTGACATCAACACGTTCCAGTTAAGATGTATTCTTTATATATTGTTTTACGAAATAAATGATCAAAACCCCACACTGAATGTATCCACTTGTTTGATGTGAGACTTCAATTCCACCTGCCAAGAGTTTTGATCTATGTAAATGGTATCCGACAAATAATGATATTTATCCATAAAACTCAAAAATACATTCTTTAGTCGGTCTGCTTGCTTGGAAAACTCAGATCCTTTGGGATCGATATTTTCCCTCCGACGGGGCTACAATTGAATTCATATACCCACAGCTATGTATTTCAACCACCTGAAAAAGAATAAACCACTTAAAAATCTCTACAATGTCGTTTTACCAAAAAAAAATTTTTTTTCGACAACTCTCCCCCACCACACCCCCTTCGGCGGGGCTACAAATGAATTCATATACCCACAGCTAAGTATTTCAACCTCCTGAAGAAGAATAACCTGTTTAAAAAACTCTACAATGTCGTTTTACCAGGAAATTGATTTTTTTTCGACAACTCTCCCCCAACACACCCCCCTCGGCGGGGCTACAAATGAATTCATATACCCACAGCTAAATATTTCAACGTCGTGAAAAAGAATATCTAATCCAAAAAACTCTACAATGTCGTTTTAACAGAAAATTGTTTTTTTTTTTCTACAAACTCTCCCCCATCACATCCCCTCCGACGGAACAAATGAATTCATATACCCACAGCTATATGTATTTCAACCTCCTGAAGAAGAATATCCAATTTAAAAAACTCTACAATATCGTTTTACCAGAAAAATGTTTTTTTTTCGACGACTCTCCCCCACGACACCCCCTTCGACGGGGCTACAAATGAATCCATATACCCACGGCTAAATATTTCAACGTCGTGAAAAAGAATATGAAATCCAAAAAACTCTACAAAGTCATCTTACCAGAAAATTGATTTATTTTTGACAAACTCTTCCCCACCACACCCCCTCCGACGGAGCTACAAATGAATTCATATACCCACAGCTATGTATTTCAACCACCTGAAAAAGAATAACCTACTTAAAAACTCTACAATGTCGTTTTACCAGAAAATTGTTTTTTTTCGACAACTCTCTCCCACCACACCCCCTTCGGCGGGGCTACAAATGAATTCATATACTCACAGCTAAGTATTTCAACGTCCTGAAAAAGAATAACCTGTTTAAAAAAACTGTACAATGTCGTTTTACCAGAAAATTGATTTTTTTTTCGACAACTCTCCACCACCACACCCCCTTCGACGGGGCTACAAATGAATTCATATTCCCATAGCTAAGTATTTTCAACCTCCTGAAAAAGAATATCTAATCTAAAAAACTCAACAATGTAGTTTTACCAGAAAATTGATTTATTTTCGCCAATCTCTCCCCCACCACACCCCCTCCGACGCGGCTACAAATAAATTAATATACCCACAGCTAAGTATTTCAACCTCCTTCAAAAGAATATCCTATCCAAAAAACTCTACAATGTCATTTTCCCAGAAGATTGATTTTTTTCGACAAACTCTCCCCTATTACACCCTCTCCGACAGAGCTACAAATGAATTCATATACCTACAAATAGTCAGTCCAGCCTCCCAAAAACAAATCTGCCATAAAAATATTCTACAACGCCTTTTTAATACTAAATATATTCATTTAAATAATATCACCCCCATTTCACCCTTTCTCATAGCATAAAAAATTACCCGAATACTCATATTCCATGGTAATCAACCTTCTGAATATGCTAGAACCATTGAGAAATGTCTAATTCATCATTCAAGTAAGAAAGAAAAATTTCACCAACCGAGTTAACTTTTTCTTCGTGTACATTTGTGGTTGTGGATAACTTCACACCCGTACATATGAGTAGGTAATAGCCATTATACGCTTGCTGATTAATTTAATATACTTTTTTCGGCAAATGACATGTGATAGTTGTACAAATGGAATTTTATTTTTCATATGAAATAAGATATTTCATAATTACTTATGTATTTACTAGATAATACCTATTTCGAATATTTTTAGAACATGCATTTCAACAATGAATAGGTCTATCGGTAAAGAATCAAATGTCTACCTATGCTTGACTACATGAATTTAAAATTTGAAACAATTATATTCAAATTATCTTTTCGTGAATACTCGGTTGAAATTTTCAGACGATTTCATAGAACGCTGAATGATTTCTCATTTTCGTTTTCTTCCACATGCATTTTTTAAGAAAGTTACCCTGTCGCTGCGCGACTCATATTTTCAAAAAATTCATCCACTCGAAAACTTTCCGGCAATAATTCGAGTAGTGAATATTTTGGCCAATCTGGTGTACCAAAACCTTTATAGAAGTTTCCTGAAAACAAAATCAGTGCTAACTAAATAGAGTACTGAAGAGATACTGGTAATAATAATGTTGGTACTGAAAGACTGAGACTTCCGAGATATAGAACACCTACTGAAAGAGTTATTAACGTCCCGATTCTCTGTGAAAACAACCCTAGCGAGATGATAATAGAACTCAAAAATATGTTTTTCATTATTTTCAGAGGGTTTGAAGCAAGTCAATTGATTACTAGGTACAAAATGAACTTTCACTCATCGAATTCAACACGTTATTTTCCATTATTCTTTGTGGAAAAACCCCAGCAAGATCTTAACTGAAGTCAGAAATATTTTTTTTATTACAGAAGGAGGGTCAAAAAACTTTATATTTGAATATGTTGAAAACGTTGTCCAAAATGTTGAAAAACTAATTGATTTTTTCTGTTTTCGAATTTTCAACCACTGTAATTCGTTATACAATGACACACGGATGTCCAGAAGGTTAGATTACACCCTTTGTATAGTTGTGTATGTTATTTAATAACCTCGGGATTGAGTTCAACTTGTTTTTTGTAGTTAGGGTTGGCTTATCAATATCCTGTTAGCGTTCTTTGAATGCCAGCTAAAGGACCTCACTCAAACCTTACGGAAAAGTGATCTAAGTATGTGGGAATTGCCTGACTATTTTATATTGTTTAGAGGGAGTCTTCTTGATCAAAAGTTACCATTGCGCTAAAGTCAAAAAAGCAATAGTTTAGGAGATATTGGCAATTAATACTGGAAAATAACTTGCTTAAAAAAAAAGTACCGTTCGCCAAAAATCGAACCCGAGACTTCAGTTCAATGTTAACCTCAGCACCACCAAAGTGATTTGGAGTGTCCTGAATTTATCATCTATATTTTCCGTCATGCAATAATAGGTAAGTTTCCAACAAAAGCAGTGGAGAACGAGCGTTTTGTCAATGTTTTCATTGGCCAATATCTCAGAATCTATTGGTTCTTGGACTTTAGCGCAAAATTTAGGCAAATCCCACATATATTACTTTTCCGTAAGGTTTGAGTGGGGTCCTTTGACTGTTGTTTAGAATGTATAGTTATATGCCTAATGAATGATCTAGTACAATTTTTCATCGAAGAATTTTGTGCATTCTATGACCCAATTTTTAGACTCACATTTTTTCACTTTCATCCACAGATCAAGACATGAAGCCAAAGATTACTGAAATCAGTGCGAGAAAATGTATGAACATTCCTGAATCTGAAGTCTTTAAAAAGGAAGCAGAAGTAGGAGTAGAAAACAATCAATTAGCCCGGAGCTGTGAGAGAAATATGGATGACAATGTGGTACAAATTACAGAGAATTCCCATACTAATTTATTAATGGACAATGTTCCTAAATTCAGATGTTTATCTAAGAATTGTCGTTATGAAACTAACACTAGAGAACAACTAATCAGACATTTATTTCAACATGAGTGATATTTCATGTTAGTGAATGACAACTCTCATGAAATAGCACAAATGTATTTCTTTTCGAACTCCAATTTATACTTTTTACCTTATATTCGGACAAAATATAATCTGATTACTTTTTTGTTCGTAAAATTTTAAATTAATTATTGAAATTGGTATTTTGTGTGTGTTTGTATGTGTATAGATGTCATTGACGGTAGGTTGATTTTAATAAAGAAATGTATTATTGACATAAAAGTCTGACACCGAAAGCCTAAAACGCTAAATGTAATTTTTTCTCTAGAGCTGTTGATATGTTTGTTAACATCTGTGAAAATATTTTTTCCACACTTCAGAAATTGTACATGGAAATTATATTTTATGTTCAATCATAAACATTTTATTCTGATGGTACATATGGCGTTCCATGATTTATTGAAATATTGTTGACGAGTGTTGTACCGACAGTGTTTCATATAGTTATTATGGAACAAGTACAGGGTGTATCAACGATCCGAAGGTGGACGATTTCTGCTTCCTATTCCAGTAAGGAAAATATGTCTAAAATACCTGTTATAAGCATCAAGAAAAGCGTTGTTTCAAGAATAACTACCAACGTACCGGGCATCCAATAAATAAGTGATCTGTCATAGTTACTTTTTTTAAAATGGAGCACCCTCGATTGAACTCCTTTGAAAAAGTGTAAAAAAGGGTTATGGTTGAATGAGTTCATTCAGCAGCAAATTTATAAAAATCGATGATTTGGAATACAAGCAATAACGATTTTCTTGTTCAATGCTGGACGAAAGAGGTAACAAAATAAACTCGAATAATTAAAAAATAGTAAATTCAGAGATGTTCAAACAAGATCGTATTTTGAATTATGCACAAATTATGAATGATTCGTTGAACTGTTTTTTTTTTCAGTGTTTTTGATTTCTTGCGATAGATCTACCTGTCCCTTAACAGATCCCTAGCCTAGATAATAGAAAACTGAGGCATGAGGTTTGTGGATTTTACTACCCCTCCAGAAATGTATCGAACTACATAATCGCTAATTTTCATTCTCTTCTTTCCACCAGGTATAAATCCATATAACTATATTTTTTCATTCAAATAATCATAACTACGAAAAGTCACACATTTTTCTATTCATTTTGAAACATACATTTCATCTCTCTCTACAACTTTTATTTGAGACATTTTTTCCTTTCTCAAATTGGGAAGCAGCTATCGTCCACCCACGCATCGTTGATGCTTGACTATAAATATAATTTATCAATGTATAGCAAATCTTTAAGAAAAAAAAAATTGCAATAATGCCTTTCATTCGTGTTATTTTAAAAAGTATTCTTTTATTTTTAATAATCGAATTAATGATTGGTAAGTAAAATACCCTTCCGAAGGTAATTGAACATGACTATAATTTCATAGTGAAGTATTCACTCACTTTGAAATGATGATCAACACAAACTCAGGGTTAAAATATGTATTGTGTATGTGTGGGTGAATTCTGTGTATGATATACAATTGACTAGGTGTATTATTGAGTGCGTAGTAGTCCTGTAGAAATGTTTTTTGAACAATGATCTCATAAAACTGCGTTTCGATAAAATGTGGAAATATGAACTGACATTAACCATTAGTTGATGAGGTGCTATAGTTAATTGTGAAAATTGAATAATTCTTCCTTGCTTCAGTATCAATCAACAGTACAAAATATACTTTAGAATAGAATTATAAATTAAAAAAACCTGGTATTTTATTGAACACTATAAACCCTTGAAATGACCCTTTTGTTTTCTCTGATGGGGAGATTCCAATATATTTTTTGTATTTTGTAAAAATCCTTGGATAGTACGTAATGTTGTTCTTATTCGTCTATTTCGTATTCAGTGATCGGATTATGTGAAATAGCTGCGAAAATATGTCCATGAGTATGACAGAAACCGTATTATGACTATTTTTGTCCATATAAGTATCTGTAGCTGTTTGACATAATCTCATTAAACCTGGAATTCCCATTCAAATATGGAAAAATATACTACAGTAAATTTAAGTTAAACTCAAGTAAACAATAGTGGTAAAGAAGTGATCAACGCGTGCTTTGTTTGTGATCGAGGAAAGGCGCCGCTTTTGGTCTATGTTTATCAGGCAGGTTTGAGTGGGAAACACGCCCTGCCTATTTCACCAATCCGACATCGATGATCACGAAGTAACAGCGTGCATTTGTTTTGATGCGGCTTGACCTGGAGTTGTACAGACTATAGGTTGAATTCGGATAACTCCTATAGGTAATTTGGCTATGGCTCAAAGAATGTCCCGTGGAAAAATAAAATTGACTTTGAACTGTATAAAATCTAAAAATTTTCGTTCAATGAAAAATGTTTTCCAAATAAAATCGATAAAGGGATATTTCCAAGAAATGGTCACGTTTATTATAAACGTCTTTCACTATGCTTCAATATTCAGTGCTCTTTTACGGTTTTGATGATGTGCTCTGATTTTTTATATGTTTAGCTCTTTTGAACTCGCCAAGGATATAGAGAACGATAGGAGTAATATGAACTAGGGCCAGGTAGCCCAGTGGTAAGGACTGTCGCGTCCAAAGCCATTGATGCTGCTGGTCGTGTGGGTCGAAATCCTACAGACTACAGATTTTCATCTGATGGTCCAAGAAAGTGCTAGGAATCGCACGTTAAAAGATAAGACCTCGTTAATCCTTGGCTCGCACAAGTTTCGATTTCTGAGGGGACGACAGCTGGTTAACGAAAAAAACATTTTTAAACACAATTTAAACACACCACATACTCCCTTCTTCTACTTCACTAGTAAAATAATAACACATCTTAATCTTATTTATAAAAAAAAAACATATAAGTATCTAACCAAAAACTTCAAATACAGGTAAATTTCTCTCTTTCAAGTGACACCGTAATTGAAGCCGTTTCGGAGATAGCAACAGTGTACGGACTTAAAGTCACCCTATATGAATAGATAATACATATATCAAACAAAACTATCAATGCGGTGATATGAAAATATAAGAAAAATCTATCAAATCTGTTGTCCCGTCCTTTATCTTCCAACTTCCGGACGAATATTCTGTTTGGGAGATGATGGCAAGATATTTTTCAAACTTATCCTCAACTACTTTCATGATGTCAGTACCTTTAGAAGGTCTTTTGCATCTTCCATCCCAAATGGATTTTATCTCCGCTCTGATCAGCTCTACCCTTTACACCTCTTCGATGGACGCAATGGGCAATATACAGTATCAGAAACTTTTTATCTGGGGTATAGACAGAAATCTACGCGAGCAACAAGGAACGCAATGGTATGATAATACCACACTACTGTGCGCCTCCCCTGTTACCCCACCCGACGCATTAACGGACCACGTATTTAATAATTTTTCAACCTCATATTAGTTTTAAAGTAGTTTTCGAAAAAACATTGTTGTCATCTCGAACGCAAAAGTATCATTTCGCATTCTTTAGATGCAAAAATATCTACCTATTTTTAAAAACTGATCTCAAATGTTGACATTTTCGCTAAAATCTCGGTTAGCGAAGTGTCTCTTTTTCGTTCTAGAACGTGAAAGACTTTTTTCGACAACCTTCCGGGAAGTACCTACTTCCTGGACGATTTTTCTTTGAGAAAGTATCAGTTCCCGGACTAGTCCGGGAAGGACCTACTTTCCGGACTAGTCCAGGAAATTCTCGAATTTTAATATAAATATTAATATAAATAAGAATCAGAATGTTTCTGTTAGTACCTATCTTCGGTTCGAATTTCAAAATTTAATACAAATAAGAATTGAAATGTTCAAAATTTTCTTCTACAAAGAAATATAATAAATAAATGTGTCTCGATTTGTTATTCTACACGGTTGCCCAAAACATTGTGTACGCAACACGTCCGAAAACAGTTTTTTTGGACTCGCAGACTCGTCCAAAAAACAGTGTTTTCCGAACTTGTTACGTAAATTACTATTGCGTTCTGTTTATTATTTATTACGTTGCTACCGTTATACGATAGCTATGCGATGAATAGATCGTTCGTTTTGGTTCTCGAAATGTCACGAAATGTCAATTAACAATGACATATACTTATTTTATAATTTTTCATTCTCATATTAGTTTCAATGCAGTTTTCGAAAAAAAATTGCGTTCGAGAATGAAAGTTATTTTGCTGAGCTTCAGCGAAGCAAAATAACCATTCGAGATCATTTCGCATTCTAGATACAAAAATATCTATTTTCACACGAACTGGTGGTACTTGTGATCGAACAAAATTAACCAACTATTTCAATGGTAACATCCCAAAAAATGTTGGGATTAGGACCTACATTTTTTAAACCCTGTTTGAAATTCAATTGCAAATGAGATCAAGGAACACCGAGGGGAAGTGCAACCACTGAGCAGCGAATGTGAATAGTAAAAACTTATTGCTACTATTATTATTATTTGAAATGTTCTCGAATATACTCCCTAAAATAATATAGTAGTTCACTGTAAATGATATTGACTTATCAACTGCAAATAAACTACCTGGTTTAATCCCACTGTATAGAAAATCATCAAGTAAAAGATGCAAATGTGCTACAGGGTCGAACTTAAGAAATTTGAATTCTATTTTGCACAATACAGGAGATTAAACCACGTAGTTGATAAGCCAATACCATTTAGAGTGAAACCTACTATATCTAATGCCTACCTAATTATTCCAGTTATTACACCCGCATCCAAAATTGTTTTCCTTTAATAAATATTGTTTTAGTGAGGTGCCAAAGTCCCATAAACGAGGAAGTCATTTTGAAGCATATCAAAGAGGAGACACTGGTTGTACTTGAACCAACGGAACAGCGACAGGATGATATTTTCGAAAATATGATCCAAGACGATGCAACTATTGAGAATAATGTAAATATTACATACCACTTTGATTGCAACTCCCAGTTCATGTGGCAGAAATTCGAAGTTCCTTGGAATCAGCTGCCAAGACAAATGATTGAATCTTGTGAGAGGGGAGAACGGGAAAAATACGTCATCAATTTCATTGTTCATACCGTAGTCAATAAAATGAGAGAAATAAAATCTGTGATTCCTTCTTCCGCAATTAAATTAGTAACGAAAAAAATTGTTGACAAATTTCCAGAAACATTCCGAGACTTGGATGAAGATGGCGTTGTGATAGGCGATGGCACTCATTCGGTATTCAGAAAGATTCAAGATCGAAACAATTACCTAAATAGGCCACATAAAAGAAAACCGAAGAATACTGCCCATTCTAGGAATAAAAAAAAAGAGATGTCTCAGAGAGCCGGCTGTACAAACTGGGATCCACCAGTAAATGAGTCGGCAGGGTCGTATATGAGACAAATAACAGAAAAGGATGAGAATTTGCTAGAAAAACTTGAGAAGTGTTTTCCAGAACAAAGACGATTTTTGAATACTGACCCATCCTTTGAATCAATAAAGAGGGAATGTCCTATCCTGCTCACTGAATATGGTGCGTCGTTTCACTTTAATAAGCTCACCAGCTCCGATATGGCCAACCTAGAACCGGCAGTAGAGGAAAAATTCGAAAAGTTTCTAAAATTGAATGGTTTCCAGGAGGTGAAACATAATGAATCGAAGTTGTTGACTGTCCTTGAAATCGTTACTAGATACTTCAAGGAAGACCTGAGTCTGATTTATTCCGAATCAGATGTAAGTTTTTATCAAAGGAATTGAATTTTGCTTCTAATATGTACACTCTCTTTCAGAATCTTCTAATACCACGGACATTAGAGTCACACCCTCAAATTATTAGAACTGGTGAGTGGTTTTGCATTCATATCATATACTATACGGCTATTTTGATTAGTATTATAACCAAAAAATAATAATTGTATTGCATTGTCTTTTTTTGATAAGGCAGTAGCAATAAGTTTTTCATACTTGTTGCACTCTGTGATTGGTCACTATAATGGCAGGGTCAAGGGCGTCGCCAGCTTCTGACTAAGGGGGGGGGGCAATTGGGCAATATTATGGAGGTTAAAAAATATGAACGCCTGGTACAGTCGAGAGCATGAAGCTTGTGAAATTATTCACGTTTTGTCATGCGATGCGGAATTTATTAATAGGGAAGGAAGTCAATTGCTCGCACGGCCTTAGGACTTTGTTCGCTTTCCGGCTAGCTACATTTGATCTCTAGGGGGGGGCAACTGCCCCCCCCCCCCTGCCCTTCCTTGGCGACGCCCATGGGCAGGGTATTTAAGATATTTGGACCGGTACGGTATGCGCCAAAAGTTTTCCATTCACGGCCTATTAGACATAAGTCAATCATTAAGGTAAATTTGGTGTTCTGACTGTACGATTTTCTCACCATTTAAACTATCCAATCTTGTATCGGAGGCGCTAGGCAACATTGCTCTGTCAGTAACTTTTATAGTCCTGGCGATCAGAGCTTGAAAGTGATTGAAAACTGATAAATTGTTAACGCGATGGCTCCAACTAATTTTGTTCACAAAGCATGTTTCATTAAAAAAGCTATTTGGACAAAGACGGTTAGATATTTTTCACTATTTTTCCAGATTTTTTCGTATTTGATTTCGCAAGTTTTTGCAACTTTTTTATAAGAGGAGTCTGGCGAGCCCACCGACAGACATAGTTTTCGTCGTAATTTTCCATGTATGAAACCGTTGGAAATTTTTCCGAAATCCTACGCTATCTAGCTATCGAAGGCGGTTAGAATGTTGAAATTTTTTTCAAACCATATTATTTGACAGTCAGATAATTTTCACCATTTTTCCCAATTTTTTTCATGACAGGAAGGGTGGCGAGCACCCCGATTGAATTTCTTTTCCTAATTATTTTCCATGTCCGAAATTGTTGATGAATTTACTGATTGCCTTCGCGTTCTCTATGTAGCTTTCGATGGGACAGGAAGGGGGATTTGTTTTTAAAACCAAATCATTCGACGATCAGATGCTTTTCACTATTTTTACGGATTTTTCCAATTTTCATTTCGCGAGTTTTTCAACTTTTTTCGAGAAAAGGGAAGGGGGGCGAGCACCCCTACCAATTTTTTTTCTCCGTGATCAAATAAGTCAAAAAACTTTCGAAACCCTTCTCATTGTGTATCTAGCTTTCGGGGAGCAGGGGAGAATAATTTTTTTGACATTATGTCATCGGAACTGAAACATTATGTGAAATTTCAACTCCGTAGGATATTAGATTTCCGACGTGAATGCTTTCGGGTTCAGAAAATTATTCCACTACTTCGTCTTAATTCGCGTCTAATCTTTTTCAAAATTCTCCAATTCTTATATTCTGACGACAATATGGGCAACTAGGCTGCCCAATTCTCTATTCTTAATTTTCTACATTTCCTACTATATTTATTTCGGGATATATTTCTCAATCTCCTGCTGCAGCTGCAGCGCGTTTTTGCCATTACTCCGGACGTGGTCATTTTTGTGCTCTGATCGATCAAAACATTCAGACTTTAGATGCTTGAATTTCGATAATTAGACGGACGAATTTTTGCAGATTTGGTTATTAGCATTATTATCAAGTTTAATAACTTGTGTTAGTTTTTCATCAAATTTGCAAGACGCGTTTGTTTTGTACAGCGTGTTATTTGAACGAATGATTGCATGGCATATGGTGCTATGATATAAAAGTCTATTGGGAAGCAACTTTGAGTCCAATCATCTCCGATTCTAAACGGACGAAAATTCTCAAAAAAATTCAGCTGATGTTATACACTGTCGAGAAATATCATATCAAATTTTCATTGAATTGTAAGAAAACGATTCTAGCGTTCCAAATACCTTAAATGACGAGGCAGCATGTCATCCTGTCTCCCGTCATTATAGATGACAAGACCAACATGTCATTTAATCTCTCCGCTATTATACTGACCAATTACAGAGTGCAACAAGGATGGAAAACGTTTCCCTTTTTATCGGTGTCTATCGAGCCATTAGAAATCTCTATTGGAATTATCTGAAGTAGTTTCATGAAGAATTGATAGAATTTCATCTTTTGGGTAACTGCTGGCCTAGCAGAAAACTGGTTATACTTGCTCTGTTGCATTGAAATTTGTTCTTCCAGAATGGTAGAATGAATTTCGATAGTCAGTGAAAGTTTTATTGATTTTCGAAATGATATTGCAACAAACCATTTAGAAAGTAATTGATTATTTCGATTGAGATTTAGGTTATCATGGACCATGGACGAAGAAAAAAAAAAACGCTAGTGCGAGTAATAATAATAATAGCTGTCCTTTACCGACACTGGCTATGCCTTTAAGCATATCCTAGGAAATTATCATCATTATTTCAGTTTGGAAGTATGCCTCAAGCAAACATATACACAACTTTACTTTCAAAATGCCAGAAATATATTGGGGTGTTCTGAAAAACACAGATACACCAGCTTTAGGTCAGGACGGGTTTCGTTCACAGGTTGACAAAATATCATCATTTTGAATTACTATATTTTTATGATATAATACCATATATGGATATTATTTGACGGAATAAATCAATTGAAATAAAAGTTGGAACCACTTTTACAATATAAAAAGAGTCCCTAGATCCCTAGATTTTGAATAAGCGTATAAGTACATATCGGGAACTACAGACCAGGCCAAAAATTTTTCAAACAAAAAAATTCTTAGCAGTATGTCGGAAAATTTTGGGTGATTTATTGTAAATCAAGAAGACTCAGTAAAAGTTCCGGAGGGGGTAACTAAATATAAGTTTTCAGGGTTGCATGTTGGTTTTTCATGATTTGTGGCTAAAATATGAATCCTATCGGAAAACTTTCTAAAGTAACAATTTTTCAACGTTACTTCGAAATTAATGAGGAAAGCCCGCTAAAAAAATAAGAATTTCATGAAACATGGACAAAACGTTCTTTTTTGTGTTATGAATAAGCTGTGAATTTTTCAATGCAATCTATTCACTTTTGTATTGTAAACGAACTTAAATTTGAAAAAAAAACATAATTTTCAATCGAAAAAGTTGACCAACTAATTTTCAATTCATTAACTTCATTAGCGCTCATTTTCTTCGGAGTCCATGAGCGCAACAATATTTGAAAAGCTTTTTAGGGTAAAACAGTCAATAACTCAAAAATAGTTCGTTTTATCGATTTCAAACAAGGACAGGATTCTAGAGGACGTTTGATTTTACGTACTTACGTTTGCTGCAGTGGTATTCCTCGCCCATAAAAATTTGAAGCAATCTTTATCAAATAGAAATGAATTTGCTATCAAACGGAAAGTAAGAGGTTGATATATATACGCGCTGTAATTTTTTTTTGGAATTATTCATTCATCTACCCAAAAATTACTTCAAAGTAACTGCATTTTTGGGAAATTTTTGAGATTATTTTTTTCTGAAAAAGTGTAATGAAATTTCAATTTTTATATCAGCACGTACAAATAGAATCAAGCGTCCTCTAGGAGCCTGTCCTTGTTTGAAATCGATACTACAAACCGTTTTTGAGTTACCAATTGACTCTTTTACTCTAAAAAGCGTCCCAAATATGGTCGCGCTCATGGACCTCGACTTTAAGGGCATCAAAAAAATATTTTGTTCCAATGGAAAAATATCGTTGGAAATGTTAAAGTAATGATGAAAATTTCTTATTTTTTATTGCAAATTGCGAGGTTATGTTGAAAAACGACTCATACAAAAGTTTCAGACTCATCAATTTTATATCCAACTTTTCCTCCAAACTTTTTTTGATAGAATGCATATTTCAACCACAAATCGTAAAAACCAATATACAACCCTCAAAAAGTATATTTAGCTTCCCCAACCACCGGAACTTTTGCTGTGTCGTCTTGATTTTTCTTCGTTTACGTATAACTTAATCTAACTTCAACCAACCATCCATATACTGCCAAGAGTTTCTATTTATTCGGGTGTTGAAAATCGTTTTGGTCCTGGTCTAAAAAACGGTTCCAGATTTGACCAATGGTAGGTACTTACTTATTTGAATTAAAAAAAAAAATATATTATTTTCGATTTCTTCATAACCAACCTTTCCAATTGATTTTTTTTAAAATGAATTCATTTTGAGCTATTGAAGAACAGACTGATACATTTTCATAAGTATAGTGTACCTGAAATTAAAAATGTTCTGAATCGTATTGATTTTGAAGGATCACGAGAGAATTGCTGCTCAATCTGAGATACACTGTTTATTTGATCTATCTAAACTGTTTCAGGAACTCATAGAGGTACCAAAATAAATTACCATTTATTTTTTGAAAAGTACGAGATCAATGAAAACGGCTTCCCAAACTTCGACCAAGCTTTTCGTTTGGCATTTGCGATATATTTCAATTTCAACCGGAAGTATCCTTCTAACATATCTCTGACAATGGAATTCATGCAGAGATATTTCTTCAAGATCCATCCCGATGCGGGTTCGAAGGCAACAAAACCATCTTTTTCGAGGGTTGTGAATCTCATGAATAAAATGAGGAAATTTCAATTTGGAACTGACTAATTTGTAATAATAGGTATATTTTCTTATAAGTATATCAGAATATTTATACTACCGAAGAATTTACCAAAATCATTCGGTTTTGTTTTCAAGAAGGTCATCTTGTGAACAAAAAAGGGGCAATACACAACTATTTATTTTGTCTCCAACGCCACCTACTTGGAAATCGAATACTTCATCACATGGAGTATTTTGAACATCAATCTGAAGATCTTTTTAAAATATTGTTATTATGACAAAGTCAATGCGAACTCAATACTATATCTTCCAGAAAACCAATTGAAATATGATAATGATAGTAACATTGATACACATTGAGGTCCAGCAAGTGTTGGTCTCATTTGATTTAAACAACTAAGCAGATAAAAAGAATGGTTCATTTTTTGCAAACATTTCAAAATCTATTTGGAATATCCAAAATTTGCAGAAAAAAAGTGCTTATCAATACGGTAAAATCAAGTGCAAGTGCAGAAATGGAAAGTGACAAACAGGAAGCCAACCACACATTTGTGGCATTTGGCTAGGAGACCTTGTATATCACAAGGCAACACCTAACGTAGCCACGAAGGCAGCTATAGCTACCTGCGTGACAATCCTACCCAGGAAAATATAAACTAAGATGGATATACCCAATAACTTTTCCATTTATATTTTCATATATTGTCACTCAATATATCCATCTTAATTTATATATATATATATATATATATATATATATATATATTTACCAATCAAATATGAATATTGAGGAATAAAAAAATGTTGGTACAATCTAAACACATAAATAAACTATAATCCGTCAACAAAAAATATTTACCCCAATATTTCAATTAACTTTGCTTTTGTACACTAGTGAATTTTTACCAGATGAAAGTTAGAGCAATAGTTTTTTTTTTAATTTATCTTCCACTGTTTAAATAATCGTTATGAACAATGAATGCATTATTGAACAAATTCTTAAAACATTCTTTGGGAATATAATCCTTGATGAAAATGATTTTTAAGAAAAAAATCGTGACACCAAAACAAAGTTCATTGCTAAAAAACGCACTTGCTATAGTCTTTTTCAAGAATAACGTATAGTGAATTCTCAGAAAACAAACTAATTTAGTGTGCATATGAATATGTATTTCTGAGGAATGACTCTACGTTATAATTGAAAAAGATCATATTTAACAATTAATTAATACTAAAAAATATTAAAAATATTCATTTTGAATTTTATGTGATTTTTCTATTTTCCATATAATTTTAAACAATATTGAACATTTGGACTTGTAACCGTTTTCTCCATTTTGATAAAATAACTTATAAACTTGAAGATACGACAAGAAAATTTCTTTAGTATTAAAAAAAGTATTGCGCAACAAGTAATTTGTTCATAACAAATTGTTTATATAACGAACAAATGGAAGAATATATTTTTTCATAATATTAGACAACAAATCACGAATCAAAAAATGTTTGCTTGATATTATTATTTAGCAATGAAAAATAATTGTTAATAAGCGAGTGCGTGTTTCAGCAATACTTTTTTCAATGAATGTTTTTTTCCTTGAAAATCATTATTTTTATCGAAAATAAGATTTCTTTTTTTTTTGTTTATAACAATTATTTAAACAATGCGAGTTGAATTTTGAATTTTTTAAATTTTATTTTGTAGCTTGTCGCAATGAGGAAACAAAATAATAAACATTAATAAAAATCAAAATATTTGCTTGCAATACGTTTAAAAAATATTTGCTTAAAATACGTTTTTAATTTTTTGTTAATAAAAAAGTGAAAAATCTAAACTTCCTAATTTTTCCGACTGGGATCTTTTCTATATCATTTTAGGAGTAGCTCCAAGAAGAAGAAAAAAATTCTAGGTTTCAAGTTTAAAAATATTTTTATGTTAACTTTAACGGGTAAATATTAACTAATTAACAAATGCACATTGAAATAAAAAATTAGTGTAAAAATGTTTTGTTGATGGATAATTGTTCATTTATGTGATTGGATAAAACCAACATTTTTTCGTTCCTTGATATTAATATTTATTTGGTTGAAATATTTGTCTTTATCATGCTTCTGAATCGGTTGACGATCGTGCATGGGCCACTACACGTTTATATATTGAAATTATAAATAATGTCTGTATCATACCAACTGTAATATAATATTATTAACGAGGGGCATGACTTATTTTTCAAACTTTGTATAAAAAGGCAAACCATTCTTTTTTTTTAATTTATCGTTTATAACTTTTGCAATCAACAATTATTTCGTGTTATAATTCTAAATTTGAAGACAGCTCAGTGATAATAACACCTGTTCTTCACTCGACATTTTTTCCTATGTGTTCTTCATGGAAATTTTGAATAGCTGAGTCAACAAATAGGAAACAACTTCCTAGTGATATTTTTTGTAGACATAATGATTGAATGGGCATAGATAACCAAAGGTAAAATATCTGGGGTAATAATTGTTTTAGCGTTTTTCTGGAAAATGGAATATCGATATCAAATATGTTAAGTCATTTTCGAGAACAAAATTGGCCCGTTTTTGTAAATTTATCGGAAACGTGAATTTTTTATAATATTCTAGATGTTATTTTTTATTAGGACATCTTGTATATTGTACTTTGAGAGGATATTTGTTCCAGTTCGTAATATTTTCAATTCATAATTATTTTCACTTACCTTGCTCACCAATAATTTGCTAGAAAGGAATCATCATCATCAGAATCTTTGAAAGTATAAGAAACCAATTTCGTGTTCAAATTTTAAATTTGTGTAACAATATTTTTTCAAAATTAACACAGCATTATGTTACTTTCAGTTTCCATAACCATCAATTCACACTATTTCTGTTCGATTTAATTAAGCCCAAATTCTATTTTTTTTTTTTTTTCAATTACAGTTCAAGTAGGATTGTGAAAATGCTTTTTCCTGCTAAAGTATAATACATTATCTAACCTCAAACGTGACAGAGAATTTGTGTATTTAAGTTACAGAAATTATTTTTATATTTCTCACATGATTGCTTATTTGCCAGGAAATCAGCTCACGATGTTATTATCGCACAACTAGTATTAGATCACTTTACAGTAAGTTTCAAAAAGTTGGCACCATAAGGAAAACTTGTTTATTTTCCATTTGCCAGAAAATGTTATTCTTGGTGAAAATTTTTGCATTGCAGAATACTTGCATATGAGCTTTCAAAATTCCAAATTCCAAACAGTCCACAGGGGAAAAAAATTGAAATTTTGATCAGGTATAAACTACTCTTATTTTTGATATTACCAACAAAGTTTATTCAAAGAAGTTCTTAAGAGTTGAAAATAATATTCAAATTTAGAATCACAGCCACCTAGGGAACAAAATAGTTTTTCCCATATTTTATGATTAAGGTGAACGTCTTAATTGATTTATTCAATGATTTTATTCCATAATATCAGACTTTAAGTTATTATAGACATTCATACAGAATGAAATATCAAATTTGCACCAAAAAACTAGTAAAAATTCAAACCAATCTCAAAATACGTCGATTTTATAGTACGAATTATAAATTGGACAAAATTTTTCATTGGCATATGTTTATAGGAATATGAATATTGTTGCTCAAGTAGTTGTAATTTCAAATCTGAACATTATCTTTAATTCTAAACAACTTTTTGATTACATTTTTTTGATAAGGTCAAAAATAAGGGTAGTTTACTCGTGATCAAAAGTAACATTTTTGTTATACCCTGCAGAGAGTTTGGAAATTTCGAATTTTGATATCTCAGATACAAGTATTACGAAATGCACCAATTTTTATAAGGGCTAAAATTTTCTGACAAATCAATAATAAAAAAGTTTCCCATATTATTATGGTGCAAATTTTTTTGAAAGAAACTGTATAAATATAAATATGTATGACAATAATAATATTTTTCAAGATCAACACTTGGAATATTCCACTTTTTAATCAACCACACGGGCTCGAAATTGCCAAAAAATAAATTTTTTTGTTCAGCCAGAAGAATTCTTTCAAGAAATAAGGAATAATAAGTGTACGTCTTGTAAAGGATGTATAATATTTTCAAAATGTTTGTATTACAGAAATAATAATGCTGATGCAATCTTTGGAAATGTTGAAACTGTTTCAATAGGTAACTAACAGGTAGAGTGAAGTTGAATTTGAATAAAAAATGGGTAAAAAAAACAATATTTAGTGGTTATTCAATACTACTTTTCACTCATTCTTTGAAATATCCTAGGAAGTATCCTACAAATTCTTTTGGAGAATTAAAATTTATTAACGTCCTTCGTACAAATTCACGTTACTGATGAAACTGAATATTTCTGTTATTCTGGTTTGGAATGGAGCAAGTAGAAAATAAAGTGGTGATTTATAATATCATTTATAATGAATTAGTAAACGAAAGACCAGAGCTAGTGGATGCTCTTTTTCTTTTATGACTATTCAATTGCTCCATTTCTATTGAAATGTGTACATGACATGTTATATTTGGTGGAGCTGTATACCTATACCTATCGCACTGTATTATAAAACTGATGATGAATAAAACATACCATAAACCAAGATAGTTTTATTTTGAGCTTGAAAAAATTAACAAATCATTACTTAAGGAAATTTTGATAAAAAAGTTGGAACTTTTAAATTATAATACAAAATAAAAATATGGTGAAATCTTCAATTATAGACCAAGAGCTAGCAACAAAAACACGTATGATAAGCTAGAATTGGAAAATGTCTAAGTTCCGAAAGAACTGTGTCATGTGGGGTACCGCAAGGCACAGTGCTTGGAACGATATTATTCTTGATCTACCTGAACTCTCTTCTTTCCCTTGATATATCAGGATCAATTATCTCATATGCGGATGATACAGTTGTTCTTTTCAAAGCTAACAGCTGAAACGAATTGAGAAAAACGGCAGAAAATGACTTGAAAAAGATTCTGAACTTGTTGCAAGGTAACTTGCTGACTGTTGATGTGGATAAAACTAAGATAATTCCATTCACTTCTTATAAAAGTAACCTAACAAACTTCAATTCTTTCATATTAAATGACCAACCTGTTACAATTTCACTTTCTGATAAATATCTAGGAATCCACATAGATTCGTACCAACGTTGGGATATTCATGCTCAGAATCTGAAAAATAAATTAAGAGGTCTCATTCTGAAGTTTTATCAATTTACGGTAGGTTTAAATCAGCTCAAAATACTCCACAATTCGAATCCTTGGTGCAATATGGAATCGTCGGATGAGGAGGTATACCCAAAACGTACTTAGATCAGATACAAAAATTGCAGAAAAAAATTCTTAATATTTTGTTCTTCAAAAATTCTAGATATTCCTCAGATGCATTATATGCAGAACTGAAGATACTGGACGGATAAAAATAAGACATATCTACAGGTGATCAAACACAACTGCAACACCAGAGCTCAAATAGCAGCTCATGCGTATACATCAAGAGCAAACAAGTCCAAACAATGGCTCTTAGATTCTTGTAGGCAGTCTTTTAATGATTTTTTAGAATCTCTTATGAACTGATCTCCAAAATTAAATATCGAGTAAATATAAATATAAATGCGCGTGTACTTTTTCAACTTGCAAGGAAATATAATATTTGCTCTAGTTTCAATTGAACCATAGTTTGAATATAAGTTAGTAAAAATTATCAATTAGCTATAATGAAGGACTGTAACTAATCGCAGACAGGCACCCACAGAGTCTAGTGGTATTTTCAAGTCTTCATTGAGTTTCTAATAGATTCTGTAAATGTGAAAAATGAATTATTACAAATTATTATTACAAATACTGTCCTCTTATATTCTGACATTCCTGTTCTTTAGTATAATACTATTTTTAACATTTAACCATATCTACATTATATATTTTTACAATTGAAAATTCACATTTTCACATTTTTACATCATGTATTTTTTTTTGCTTTTTTAAAAAACAAGAGTTTGGACTTTTCTTAGTTTGAATTTTTTATACTCTTCAGCTTTTTATATTTTATATCTTTACATCTGATATCATGAAAGTTATATATATATTTACTTATACTTTTGTATTTTTATCCGTATTTTAATATTACCCAAAATGAAATATGTATATATCTATCAGGTTTATTTCAGTTTAATCTTTGTCATATTTGTTTGTTTGTATATACCCTTGGTGTATACGTTCAAATACAAGCAGAACCTAATGCTTTCGCGATATATCCCTTTATTCACTACCTTACTGTGAGTGCTGGAATGATCTTGTAACATTTTGAGTATAAAATTATTATTATTATTGAGCTAAAACTATTTGAAAAGTTAGCCAGTGTTTTAGTTCTCGGCCTATAGGAAAAGCTTGTCAAATAGTACAACCCGTCAAATCACACCTGGAAAAAAAGTACGTTGAAAGGTGCTTGGAGAAATCTGACAGGCTTTTATAATTTATAACTAAAATTCTTTTGTCTTTGAGTTCATATGAACAGACCAATCCTATAGTGCTCCCAGTACACCATTATAACCAAGAAAAATGTTAGAATTTTCAGCAACAGAAGCCACCAAAAGGCTGAATACGTACACAAAACCTAACTGCCATAAATATACCGGGTGGCACAGACAACATGTAGCGGCCTGTAGTTTGTTTATTTGAAGAGAAACGAATTTACAATTCACTGTAGTTACGTAATCGATGGTGGCCCTAGTACAGCCGGTCTAGAAATACGATTAGCCGGCATGGAAATATTCTTTCATAAACTGCTGGTAGAGGTCTTATACATCATAAAACCACAATAATCTGTTTTGGATGGAAATGGCTTCACCCCTAAAAAACCACATCGCCTCCAATTTTCTTATTTCAAAAATTATGATTCGGTATAAATTATCTTTTTAACGATATATCACAATCATACTTCCAATTCACAAACTACTGATTAATGTGAGATTTTATAAAAAATTACTTTTTGTATTCTCCCCGTAACGGGACATGAAAGTGTGCTATCAATAGCATGTAAATAATAATAAATCGGTGTCAAAGTTTTTACACTATGATTTTTATGTAGACGTAACTATTTTCTTAATTTTTGTTTTTCTTGATTTCTCAACACCAATAAACTCATTTCTTTTAAATAGTCCCATGGGTTTTTTTGTGTAGGTTAGAAACTCCTATCTATATTGAATTACAAAACATGAAAAGAACTACTAATATTTGTTTCCTATTTATTTTTTTATGAAAATAAGTTGAAAGATTCAATACAAATGAATGAAATGCTATTGTTTCATCTTCCATAGCACACTTCCATAAAAATGTTCCGTTACGAGAGGAATACAAAGAATTTTTTTTTTCTCAAATATATCACTAGTTTATGAATTGAAATTATGATTGTGATATATCGTTGGAAAGGTAATTTTATAACGAATCGTAATTTAAAAAAAAAAAACGCAAACTGGGATGAAAAATTGAATTGGGTTGTGACGGTGTTGAAAAATTTTTGGAGACATTGCCATTGTTAATTGTCATATGTATGTACGTATAAGTATTTAATAAAACTGAGATTTCGTGTTCATAAGTGCATACAGCCTTACACAAAATATATGGCTACAATATAATATATGAATGTGTTAATACCTGAATGGTTTAAGTACGAATTTCTGGAGTATAATTAATATTCATTTATTTCCCGGGAGGCAGCGACAGATTATTTGCACATAATTTTACAAAGATAGTTTTTTGTCAGTTTATTGTTTCGACAAGTAAACAAAATGACAGTCTACTACCCCAATGATACTGCGTTCATATACACCACTCGAGAAACTTTTTTATCATGGATATATCAGAAAATGTTATTCTTCATAAAAATGAATGCAATGCGGGATATTTGTATTTGAGTTATCAAAATTAATAATTTCGTTGTTTTTTTGGTAACTTTTCTCAAACTGTCTAATTTTTTTTCCTTAGAACGGGTCTGTGTTTTCTAAATATTGCTTTTTGATTGAGTAGGATATTTATTCACATTTTCATTTACAGGAATATCCTACTCAACCATAAAACAACCTTTTAGTTGGGACCAAAAAAGCAAAAAAAAATAAAATCCTTCAGATGTCGTATCGTATTTTATGGTTTACAAAGTTATTGAAATTGTGCCCATATTCCTAATTATTGACAACTTTGTGAATTTTCATCTGAATGCCATCAATATATTCAGACACCAATACTCAAATTACATTTAAGATAGGTAGACTTAATAAGAATCGTTGCATTGGGAGTTTTTCTGGTACATGTATTATGTGGTTTTTGTTGTATGCATTACATTAACGTAATGTCCCCCTTTATATATTGTACCCCTGAAGGAGGCGAGAAAAATTGGCTGAAACATTGCCAGTAAAAGTATAAAACACTGAGCATTATTTTTCAATAGTCCGCCTGCTCGTGAATAAAAAGGAAACAAAGTATTTTCAATGTTCTTTCAATATTCTACAGCTTCTTTGAATAAACTTTTTTTGTTATTATGAAAAATAATAGTTTAAAAAAAAACTGAAGAACACGCTTTACTTTCAACATGGATTGAAAAGTAAAAAATAATTGACAATTTAATTACCTACTCAAATTTAAAAAAGCGTAGGTATTTTTGATCTATATTCAAGAGCTCAAGAGGACTTTGTCAAGCACCCCACGCTTTTTTTACATTTGAGTAATCAAATTGTCAATTACTTGTTACTTTTTAGTCCATGTTGTAAGTAAAGCGTGTTGAAAAGGGGAACATTCTCCATGAAAATTGAAAAATGAAAAATGTGATTTATTTGTAATATCGAACAAAAAACAATTACTTCCCCGGCACAAGCCACGCTGGACTTTGAACTACATGATAGATATTGCTCAGCGTGGTTTGTGCCGGGGAAGTTGCTTCCTGTGAGATATTACAAATACTTAGATCACATTTTTCAATTTTCGTGAACGATGGAAAATAGCGACTAAAGTTTGTCTTTCAGTCGCAGATGATTCCACAACAGATTTTGTGAATGTCCTATTCATATTTTCGAACTGAAATCAATAAAGTGTGTTCTATAGTTTTTTTAAACTATTATTTTTTTATGACTAAAAAATCGAAATCGCCGGCCTCGATTTTGAATCGAATCTGACCATAATCACATAACTCCCCCACCATCTTGAATTCATAAATATTGACAAAAAATTCATGATCTCTGATCCCGAAAACCCTCACACACTAATTTTGAATCGAATCGGCCCATAATGACAAATATCGTCCGCTATCTTGGAGCCGCCATTTTGAATTCATGAATTTTGATAAAGAATTCATAATCTCTGACCCCGGAAACCTTTACATATCAATTTTGAATCGAATCGGACCATTATCACAAATCTCGTCCGCCATCTAGTAGCCGCCATTTTTTTTTTCTATAACATAAATATCACATTGAATTTTCGCGAGAATTAGGAATACATGCCAAATTTCAAATCATTCGGACGTCTGGTCTACATAAATACAAGTAAAGCTGATGAAAGCTTGTTAATAATAAGAAAGTTTTCACTTTGTTGTCTCCTGTACACCGTATGGAAATTTTAAATTTTGATAACTCAAATACAAATATCCCGCAATGCACCTATTTTTATGAAGAATAATAGGTATATTCTGACAAAGTTTCTCGAATGGTGCAAACTTTTTGAAACTCGCTGTATATGTATATTGGGGTGGTAGACTCCCGTTTTGTTTGACAAAAAACTAGCTTTGTAGGAATATGTGTAAATTTTCTGTCGCTGTCTCACGGGCTATTAAGTGTGCAGATTATTGTAGCAGTATTTGAGTTGAATTATCAGTTTATTGGAATATTATTGTTATTTTGAAGCTGTAAATAAAATCTTCATAACTGTTCAATATTTATTTTATCTGTAGCCACGAACCCCAATATCGTAACAGTTCGATCAAGAATGGAACTAAAATTGCCTCAGGTTTCAAAATTTTTTGTTTAATTTATTTGAAACTCTCCGGCATACTTTTCGAACTTTGTTCGAATTCGCTCATGAATGTATATATAAGGAACCGTTAATACCCTATTTTCTATTTAATATATTTTGCACCAGCCTGTTCGTTTTATGCCAAATATAAATCTGATTACCCGTTTTTGTGTTAGTAGTCTTCGAGCTAGTGATGTATATTCTCAAATTAAGGATTACATTATAACTGATTCAAGAGTATACAAGGGCATAGTACACATTCAGTTGTTTTTCTTTATTAAAAATATTTTTCATTTGGAGGAAAGCATAGTAGCTAACGTTGATTTTTTCACTGGCATCATCAATTAATAGTAGTTCTAGAAGACATATCAGAATCTAAATAAGTTCTGAGAAAACGAACAGAATGAAGTAGGATCAACGAACTTGTACCTATATGTACATTGATAGATCGTCTGATTCTGTTTTGCCGTTCAAGTAGAGTAAAACAGTTTTTCAAGCATAGAATATCACACCATTTTTGAATGACCATCAGGCAAACTATTTATATAATATAATGAATAAGAGGAATAACAATGGCCCCAGTATTGATCCTTCTGGAACTCCAAGATTTGCATCATACGCTTTCGTTTCGATGCCATTCATTCTAATGGAAATTTTCCTATATTCTAGATTGGACATCAACCATGTTAGTATTTTTCAAATAATGCCTATAGACTATAGCATTTTTTTCGAGAAATTTGATTTTCAAAAATTCAAAAGCTTTGGTGAGATCAAATAATAGTACCACTACATGATTTTTGTGATCCAAATATTTGTGAACGTTATTATAGAAGATTGATAATGGCACCGTGTGTTGAACTCCCTGGATAAAAACCGTTTCTACGTATACGGACGAATTCAACCATTTTACATTATAAGTTCTTATTTCCATTATTTGTAATAATGACACCAGTATTTATTATTTAAAAGTGCAAAGTTGAAAAAAACAACGTAAAGTATTCGTGGATAACTGATCTTTCAATACGTCTTTATTCCTTCATACTTTATTCATCCATTATTTAACATAAAACCTTAGATATAGTTATTTGACTATAATTTTACAGCAGTTGGGAATTATTTCTTCTGGGGATTGGTATGGCCGTTCCAGTTTTCAAATACTTTTCATCAAATTGAACCATGAACACAAGATTTTATATACACTCTGAGCACTGAGGAGATGTGCTCAGACCTGCCATCCGTCCGTTTATGTTCATAAAACTTCATAGAACCAAGGTAGTAAATTCAAATAGTAGTGAGACTCAGGAAGGAGATATTGGGCACAGAATACGCGATATACAGTATATAGTACAGTTAGTAGTATAACGATAATTTTCTTTTCCTTACAGAATCTTAAGGTTTTGATGAAAATACTAAATCCACTCTGTTCTAGGTGTCCAATTGAAGATATTCAGGAAACTCTCTTTCATATCTTCGAAGCTCGGAGAGCTACAAGAAACTGCTAATTTGATTTTACGCACCCAGTATGCTGGGAACGAACCCACTATTGATAACAACTCGAAATTGCTCATGAACCTTCCTCTTAAAAATGAGAGTGACCTTGAAATGATGGAAGTCTGGTTGAAAGAGTCTCTAGAAAACCCTATTACACTCGTAAGTCAGAATGCATTCAAACGAAATCCAATATTGAACAATTAATGTTTAATGATCACTAGCCAGAGGATAAGTAAAAAGCAGACCTCAGATCTTTACAATTTTAATGCCAACGTTTCGACGAAACTTTCGCCTTCTTCAGGGCTACAATAAAAATTCAGCGAAAATACAAACGACAAATTACAGACATATTCAACATATAAATAAATGAATTCTCAAAATGTCTGAATGACATTGTGTGTAAATAAAATATTGTAAAAACTGGAACAAAAGTGAAATACTAAAGAATCCAAAACACATGTCAGAGAAACAACCTCAAATGTGACGATTCCTCTACCTAGCCCAAGTGTAAATTGAGAGAAATATTTTTAAAAATATGATATGATTTTTGATATCATAAACGTCAAAAGCAGGAGTATAGTTGTATAAAAAAATTTCATCAGAGATAAAATTGGAACAATACACAGCAGAATATTTGTCCGAGATCATACTCAAATGACTGCGGTACATCTAGAATGAATCTAAGTTTTTTTTATTCTTTTTTACGTGATAAAAGACCAAATGCAATAATTATAATAGTATTTACAGAACCATTTTGATCACACATAAAACCAACTTCAGATAAACCAAATCCAAAAAACAAAAAATGGACAAGACCTTTTTTTTATCGGATAAACTCTTTTCTTCAACGAAATAATTTTGCCAATCAGTAATTTCACGAGAAAAACTAACGATGAAAACATTATTTTGTCTAATGTCAGTTATTCGAATGAAATTACTGATTGAAAAATTTTGAGTTGAAAGAAATTTATTCAATAAAAGAAAAGTTCGAGTGCTTTTTGGCAAGATAAATCAACGACAATATATAAATACACCATAGTAATAATCACCTTGATAGAAACAGTTATTTGATTAAGCAGTTATTAACAACACAATTATTATAATCATGCTTTTTGTGTCAACAATACAATCATTGCTGTCATCACAGAAATTGAAGGGACTTCGGTTTACTAGATGAAGTCTAGTTTTGAGGAACAGGCATTTTTATCGCTATCAAACTGACTCAGACGTCATATTTAAATGGGTTTATTTCTACAGGAGTTGATTTATCACGTAAAAATAATATCCTGCTGTGTATTGTTCCAATTTTATCTCTGCTTAAATTTTTATAAACAACTATACTGCTGCTTTTGGCGTTTATGATTTCTCATAAAAATCATCATATTTTCAACAATATTCCTCTTCATTTACAGTTGGGTTAGGTAAAAGAATTGTCACATTTGAGATTGTTTCTCTGACATTTGTTTTGGGTTCTTCAGTATTTCACTTTTATTCCAGTTTTTACAATATTTTATTATTTATACACAATGTCATTTAGACATTTTAGCAGTTCATTCATTCATATGTTGGATATGTATGTAATTTGTCGTTTGTATTGACGCAGAATTTTTATTGTAACCCTGAAGAAGGCGAAAATTTCTCCGAAACATTGGCTTTACAATTGTAAAGATCTGAGGGATGCTTTTTACTTGTCCATTGGCTCGTGATCATCAAACAACAATTACTCAATCTTTGGACGTGAAAACAGTATACAATTGACCAATTATGTTTCTTTTCAGTCCAATGAACTCAGCATCTTGGGTGGAACTACTTGTAAGGACGTTACCAGGAAAGTTTTGTACAAGACACTATCCAATGAAATTGGCACATTATTTTCATGGGATGGTGCGAAAGGCAAGCGAGCGTTCAAGAAGCAGAAACTTGCAAGTGTTATCATAAGTAAGGAATCTTTCTACTCCAAATTTTCCAGTCAGATCTATCTAATTCATTCAGTTGTAAAAAAAATTATTTGTTAGATTATACATTCCCAAAAATCAAAAATATATTAGGTGAATATTTGGCAGAGAACTATGTCCGTAATAGTCCAAGATCCCAGGACCCCAGACGTAACTTATTACCATGTTTTTATTAACTGGCTTTCTTGTTTCTGTCCGGATGGAATTCTGTAATTGATTTTAAACTAACTTCCCGATGAGCTAGATACTTGAAATTTGGACCATAGCTCAGAAGTGGATAATAATGCATAAAAATAAAAGGTTTCACTGAAAATAATAATAATAATAATAATAATAATAATGAGAATTTTCGGTTGTCAAAAATGGCTCTAACGAAATGGATCAAATTTTGAATTTATATAAGGATTTGCTTCTTGTCTATAAAGATTGAACCAAAAAAAAACACGACTTTTCTTAAAATAATAAGTAATGATGATGTGAATTTTTGTATCTTCGAAACGGCTCTAACGATGTGTATCAAATTTTGTATAAAGATAAAGTTTCGCCTTTTAAGTTCATCTACATAGGCGTCTTTCTTGAAAAATACGATTTCAAGTAATGCCTCTTATTCCCGACTATTCCCCGAGTAATACCACTAATACCCAAGACATCAAAATTCCCCAGCAGTTTTCCCCTCGAGTTCATCCATATAGGCATCTTCACTGAAAAAACGTTACTTTAGTAATAATAATAACAACAAATAATCTGAAACTGGACACACATATCAAAGACAGACGACATTACAAGAATTCCACAATATTGATGTAATAATGATTATAATAAAAATAATAATGAGAATTTCAAATTCAACTTTCACCCTCTACCAATCATCCGAATAATCTAAAATTGGACACATATTTCCAGAACCGACGACATTACAAAAATTTCATAATATTAATGTAATAATGATAATAATAACATAATGAAATACAAGCAAATAAGCCTGATGTAGTACTCCTCGACCATCATAGTAGGGCGATTTTCGTCAGAGTTTTCGGCCCCTGGTGAAACGAACATCGTCCGAAAAAATAAAAGGAAAAAAGAGTGAAATAAATCTGAAATTTATCTCTGTAATGACGCCATCAAAGTATTCAAAATCAATTCCAAAATTTCATTCACATAACCCTAAAAGGCAGAAAATAATAATAAAAAAAATTAATGCACCATGTTTTTATAACGGACTAAAGAGTATAAAATAATGTCTTTAATCCTTATGAAGGATAAACCACATACAGATTCCTAAGATTTACTTGTGAGATTGAAAAAGAAAAATATGGGGCACATGCAATACATAAATATAAATAGTGTAGAGTGTAGCTATCAATGAAAGAACTTGATTATCAGTTCACATTATTTGCGGTGCAATTAAATTCTCCGTATTCTTTCGAGATAACTTATTATTGTTGGATTCCTTATGATCATCCCTAACCGATCATGCAATGACACTCTGTATCAAGAAACTTAAGCCATTGAAGAGGTCGAATGAAACCCTACAACTTATCTTTCTAAATTTTTTTTATAATATGTATATGAAGAGGTTACTGAGGGGGGGTGCGACGGACGTTTGGTACTCATTGTCTACCCCTAAATAAGATTTTTTTGGAAAATTTTGAGCATCTATCGAAAGAAATGGCTGGCGAGAAGTGCAATAATATTCTTCAATACATTCAAGTGAAGTGAGTTCCATTTTTACTTACCTTTCCTACCTCATATCTGCCGTCTACCCAACTTAGCAGGCATGCATCTGTTGAAGGTACATAGGAATTACCACCTCGTTCCCCACATTTTGTCCTTTTCATTCAGATAATTGGCTCATATTTTCCACTTTATGAGAATATGTGAGAGAAGAGAATTTAAATTTTGTCGAAATCGTTAATTTCATTTATTTGAAACTCTTAGATGAATTTTTCGAACTTTGTTCGATTTAATGCAGTTAATCCTTCTGCAGTCTGTGCTACCAAGGGCTGCTTCTTGCTTTGCTCGCATGTGGCGCTGCGATTGAGTTATTGTAAGTTGCGGTAGTTGGAGACGATAACGCTTCGATTGTTATCACGTGATGGATAAGGCAAGGTAACTTCAATGTTATTTGACCTATCCCAGCACTGATGAGAAGCGAGAACCTTGAAACATGCACGTATGCAGATGGTCATTACCATTTAACTGAATGTAAAGTAAGGTTAAATAGGCACTTTCATCAAGAAGTTTAAATGATGCACTGAAGTCCCTAATCCTAATCTATTCAAAGTACGACTTCCGAAAAAGTTACTTTTTTCAAATCTTATTACTGTCACTGTCACGCTATTACTCATCCATACATCTTTCGTAACTAACCTTTACGCACACATTCCAAGGAGTATAAGTAATAAAAAAAGAAGGTAAGCATACACTGCATATATAACTATACTCATATCATGCACTATAGGTCCTAACATCCGGCCATCCTGTTGAGCATTTGTCTTCAAGTGCTCTGTTTATTGCCAATGCAATTAAAGTTATCTCTTTTGAACTATAATTTCTAATGACATCTTACTACTTTCAACGACAATTTGTATATTGACAAGACTTCACCAATCCGATTAACAATAAAACCTGCATAGTGTTAATTCCATGGCATTACTTTTTTCCTCGGACAACAAAACTTGCACATTGTCAAAACTCGACCAATCTAATCAACCAGGAATTCTGCATATTGCTGATTCCATGGCCACTTGACTTTTTTTTTCGTACCAACTTGTGTATTGTCAAGAATTCACCAGTCAAGTGACAATAATACCTGCATATTGTTCATTCTATTGCGTCTTACTTCTTTCCACAAAAAATACAATTTGCATATTATCAAGACTTCACCAATCAAATTAACAATGAAACCTACACACTGTTAATTCTATGACATCTCATTTATTTCTATTTTTAACAATTTTTTTTATTGTCAAAACTTCACCAAACCAATCCAATCGACAATAAAACTTACATATTTTTAATTCAATGGCGTCGTACTTTTTGCCACAGACAATACAACTTGCATATTGTCAAGACTTATTTTAAGTGAAAATTGTCAAGCTGTGTGCACGTTCCAATGTAATTGGATGAAAAAAAGGTTTGTATTTCGTGCAGAAATTTATTTATAAAATCATAGCAAAGCGCTTTCGACTATAAAGTCATCATCAGTGCGTACTCGTCTCGTCAGGTGTACAAAAAAAAAAAAACAAAAAAAAAAAACAAACAATAAAAAAAAAAAAGAAGAGAAGAGAAGTTTTTTTTTTATCCAACTCAATCCTGGAATAAGGATTTTTTTAAATGTTAATCATATGATGTCCCGTTTTAAATTTTTACATGGTCCTATGGACACATGATATTTTTATGGTATGGCTCTTGTACACCTGACGAGTACGCACTGATGATGACTTTATAGTCGAAAGCGCTTTGCTATGATTTCATAAATAAATTTCTGCACGAAACATAAACCTTTTTTTCATCCAAGACATATTTTAACTAAATGGTGTTGAGTCGTTTCAGTTTACTGCTAAAATAAAATTTACATCTTGATTGTCATACGATATCTGTCCTTGGTATGGATTTCTTCAAATTTTCTTCTGTATTTTTGGACGATTTAGTCCCACTTCTTATGTTGGGTAGGGTTAAATAAGTACTATCAAAAGGAAGTTTTAATGAAGCATTGATGTCCCACAAACTAACAGAAGTACGTACAACTTCCGACAATATTACTATTTCCCAATCATATTATAGCACTTCTTTCCTCGGATATCTAGTTTTCAGTATTACCTTTAGAGCTGTTTTTATAGAGCAAACATTTGCGCGGAGTCTTTACCAGCATTCGCTCCTGTGTGGAGCAGCTGGTGAGTTGAATTTTCATTGATTTCATTTTGGAGACAATTAGTACTGAATTTTCACTTGATCGAATTCTTCCAATGACGTTTTCCATGACTCCTTCCAATCTTCACTCCAAAGGGGCCAAAATAATCCAGTCCTGTATAACTGATAGGTCACAAAAATGTATTCAATCTACAAGGAGGCAGGTAGGCAAGGTGGCTGGAATTTTAGGTTTGGAAAAAATTATCTAGCAATAGCTGCTTTCTCTTTTTAATATGGAATTCTTAGTAATGCGTCATACATGGTGACAAGGTAGTTCTGAAAATCATTACTTTCATTTCATAGGTACTGCATGGGTTCCTTAATTATATCCATTCCTCTCAAAAGAAACGAAAAGAAAAGTTGGTGAAGAATTTCGCAATTATTTCAGTCTAGCGATAGCAGTTGTTCTGCTTTTTGGTAGAATACAATTTTAATTTTTCCTTAGTAGTCCCATTTCTATATGATATCCTACTCACTTCTGTATTTTCTGTAATATCCCCAAAACCTTTTCGTATTCTTTCGATCTTACTATCCCTCCATTGTTTACTCCAAAGTCTGCTAGTCTGAAAGTATTTTCCATTGAAAAAGACAAAGTACGAAACTCTGTAAGGGACACCCAAAGACAAAGAAAGACGCTCTGAAAGGAACACCCGAAAATACGTATTACAAATCGAAATTTTA
The DNA here is from genome assembly GCA_958298965.1 of Chrysolina haemoptera. Lineage (NCBI taxonomy): Eukaryota > Metazoa > Arthropoda > Insecta > Coleoptera > Chrysomelidae > Chrysolina > Chrysolina haemoptera. The sequence continues at coordinate 35,833,761 of OY282586.1, read as the reverse complement.
AAATTCCTAGTTTCAACTCGGAAATTTGAAGTAAAATTCCGACTTATAACTAGGAATTTAAAAATTCAGAGATATAACTTCAACTTGGACAACGGGTGTTCTCTTCAAATCATATTTGTCTATTTTCAGGAGCTGTGCGATTGAATGCTGTAGCAGAGTCAGCAAGAGAATCTGAAATAATTGATGTTATCAAACAATGGCTGGTGCGCAGTAAGGAACGTTCAGAAAGAGGTATTTCATCGCTACACAACACAAATGATATTTTGTTTGTACTGAAGATATTCCGAATAGCTATAGGTTCTATTTCTCAATTTGATTAATTTCATCAAAGGATTCATTATTTTATTTAAAAATTTAATATTCACATAACGTATGAATGTTACTTGCTCTAGAGGTTTTAAAATTGATATGAAAGCATTAATTGACATCCAGTATTGATTCATTGAAGGTTAGAGTTTTTCATAGTATTTTTTTGCTTATCTTCACGCATCGAGTGTTTTAAATGAAATTTATTTTGATTTCTGTTTTTCAGGTGCAAAATCGTAAGCTGGGATACCAAGAAAGAAGAATCAGTTGTTGGCATGGTTATCTTCTTGCACTTGGTTAGTTTCGCCATTGTTTTCGATATTCATTTACATATGACACAGAGATAATTTAAAATAATGTACTTCCATTTGTTTGTTATGTTTTAAATAAGTTTTGCCAAATTAATTTGATTTAAAAAATGAGGAGAAAGAAAAACAGTTGTTTGATTTCTTAGAGCAATTTCTAATTACATATCAGAATTAGTTTTCAAATTTGTTAGACACTTGGAGGTAGGTAGCAGCACAAGGCAGTGAACGTAATGTACCAAGAGGTTCACAAGTTTTTTCCAAGAATGCAGCACCTGTTCTTTCATTCCACGTGCAAACACTTGTTTGTTTCACCTATCAAACTTCCAACTTAGGAAACTTAACAGATATTTTAGAAGTAAGAGCTATTTCAATCCAAAATGTACAACAAGGATTTTTTTTTATCATTTGTTAGAATGATATCCAGTGAGTGTGATTACTGTAATAGAAAAAAAAATGTAAGTGACCCAAAGAAAAGGGCTCGTTCTTTCATTAATGGACTTGTTGAACCCCCAAAACCAGTTAAAAGATGTTATCGTCAACAGGACAACAGGTAATAAGTTTGAACATTTGTCACTATCCTCCGGCAATAAACTATTATGTCTTTCATTGAGAAATACATTTTCAGTAATAATATCTCGACAAAATACAGAATTTTCACCTTACTATTAGGTGGTATACCTACCTACGATGAAGTCTTAAGAGGCCATGAGCGCGATCACGTTTGGAACGCTTTTAAGGGTAAAAGAGTCAGTTGATAACTCAAAAACGGTTCGTCTTATCGATTTCAAACAAGGACAGGCCTCTAGAGGATGTTTGATTCTACGAACGTGCTGTGATGGAAATTGAATTTTCAATCCACTTTTTCACAAAAAATCTCAAAAATATTCCAAGAATGCAGTTATTTTGAAGCAACTTTTTGGATAAATTAACAAATAATTTCAAAAAAACATTACAGCACGTACATAGATCAACGTTTTACCTTTCTTTTTATACCGAATTCAGTGGAAGGGAAATACCACTGGAGCTACTTCGACTATCCATGAAAATAATCTTGAGGTGCTGCCGCAGACATAGTTACATAGAATCAAACTTTCTCTAGAAGCCTATCCTTGTTCGAAATCGAAAAGACGAACGGTTTTTGAGTTATCGACTCATGGCTTCTTCATTTTAATACTCATTTTGTTGTTATTTTATGAAGATTGCCTTTTTTTAATGACCTATGTCTTCATTTCACTTTCATTCCATTACTGTTTTTTTCTTCAAGATTTTGTTAGATCAGTTAACTGCTCTCGTAAATAATTGATGCAAATCAAGTTATTTACTTACTACTTAAAACTATTGTCGATAATTCCCACTAAAAATTGAGGCCAACTCATTAGGCAGCTTTTAAAATTAGGAATTGATAGACTTCACTGAATAACTATAACAAAATAATTCAATATTCCGCATCGTAATGCCACTTTTGTCAAGAGTGAGTTTAGGATATCGACCGATAGTAACGTCTATGCGCGTATTCAGTATAATTGTATGCTTCCTTTTTTATCATGCAAGAATAAAATTTTCTGAGAAACTGTGAATGAAAAAGTTTTCCATATGATTCCAAGTTTTCGGCGGACACTGTATATTAGAGAATAGTCGGTCGAATTTTATCGAGTTTTGGTTTCACAGTTCGTTCGTCCAACTGTGGATGGTTCTGGTTAATTATCGAATCAATTTGAACAAATGTTGAAGGTGATGACGTCCTGCTTATCTCGGTCTGCTCCTTCGAAAAACGAGCGGCCAGGTCCGGCTTGGGAAATATTGCATGGTCTCCTTCTCAAAGATATTTCGTCCCGAAATGAATGTCATTCTGGGAATGTCTGGGAATGTGTCATTACCTGCATGACTCCCAGTATCTGCATCGTGCAGTTTGATGGAGGTAATAGTACACAATCTTCCTATTTGGTCATGGAAAATGGTTACAGCAGACGTAGTCGGATCTGAATATAATTTCCAACACGCTCCTTATGACACACCAATCCAGCCCATTAAGCACAAAGGTCAATTTTGGGATTGCAAGATCCATAAAAAATTGTGTGGATGCCATCTCAAACTACGTTTCTTATATTATCAAATCTGATCTTCTCATCTGCATTCCTATCTCGTTGGGTGACTCTACTGGACTAGGATATGAGTCAAACGATGCTCATCGAAGTGGTTCAAAGGACATTATCTCGCCTTTTCAGCAATCTCTCGTTGTCAGGGCTTTCTACGCGCTCCTGACCGTTTGTTGGCATGCCGTAATCGCATGTATTTTCATTGCACGGGAGTCTCGTGCAAGAACCCGGCATCTTTCGGAGTCTATTATAATTCTCACTCATTTTTTCTGAGCTAACAATATTTCGATTCATAACCTTATTTTTTATTCTTTTATTCGATGTATACAGGTATAGTTCTCAGGCTGTGGTTTTCTTTTTCTTCACGCTTTCTTTGTTTACAGAGGGTCTCACAATTCACTTAGTCCTTACTTAAACCCCCATTGATTGTATTCAAACTTGATTCATTCATGTTGCTTACTTTTATACAGGGAATTTCTTTTCTCACCCTGTCTCCTGAATTCGTCGCTTTCGTAGCGTCAACATAATTTCTAAAATTCTTCTTTCCGCAGTCGATACGAAGGGATTCCTTTCCTACTTCTTTTCTAGAACATGATGCTCTCCTAGCTTCTTCACAAATACGAGGGGTATTTTCTACCGCACATCTTACTAAACTCGATGGAATCTTTTCAACAACTTCTTCATACTGGATTCCAATTTTTGCTCTATTTTCTTCAAACCTGTTTTCAATCTTTCCATTTTTGCTGGGGGCCATTTGACTTCAAAAATATGCTGCGCTTCATCTCTGAGTTCAATCTCTTGATCTGATAAAAATATCTTGGTAGTTGTCCAACACATCTTCATCTATTTTTGGAGAAAGTCTAAACAAAGTATCATATTAGTAGTGAGCTCTGCTAACTATACCACTATATAAACGTGTTCGATCATTCGATCGTCACCGAACTTTATCATTTGTTATATCCTTTAGAAGGAATTACATTTTCCAGTACATCGCGTAGAGCGTAATCTTTCTCTCGGAGTATATCTTTATCTTCCACAATACTCGCGGATACCACAGGCTGCATTGTGCACTGGTGTCTATCAAAATATTGCTATAATTACCGTCAGCTTCTACTGTCATGATGTTGCTTTGAGCAAAAATATCTGTGCACGGAAATAATCTCGTCCACCCCTTCATCAAAACTTCCTATACAATATCAGTACGGTGTCGGTAGATAGCATATAAATGTCTAATGAAATGTAAACATTTTTTTATGGAAGTTTTTCTTCCAGAAAAAGTATGAGACAATCACAGTGGACAGAATATTGTGAGATATATGAACACCCATTCTACATCTACGTATTTTCAAGTAGCGATGTACAAAAAGGCCGTTTTTCTTGCTGATATCGTTCAGACAGCGCCACCTGTGGATAATGCAGTAAAGTTCACTTCTTGGCGGCGTGAAAAATCAACCTCCAGATGGAAATTTGTAACTTTTCAGTTCAGTTATGAGGATATAGTTTTGGATAATTAAAATCTAGTGATCAAATAAGTTAGTCGAGTCAGTAATCATCGGGTTACCGAGGCTCCGGGCCGCGGTTAGCCCTTGTTCGTAGTAATTTCTCAGTCAATCGAATCAGTAATTATCGGGGCGGGCGTACATGTTCTGAATGGTATGGTTTTGATTAAACGTAGGTATTACCGTGAATAAGGTATGTAAGTCAAGGTTATTTGTGAACTTAGCCACACTTTTCCAGCCACAGTTTCTGACTTGGGGACCGCTGACGTTGAAATGCTGCGACAATTACTCACACTGTTGCCAGATCAATATAGAATACCTAAATAGTCAATCATGATTTGAATAGGGATACAAATCAAAATAATTTGAATCTAATCACAATTGAAAATTATAATATTCAGAACTGAATTGCAACCGAATATTCGCCGGAACGAACTTCGGAAGGAAAAAAAAAATCATGATAATTGCTTTTCGCATAAAGAATGCATTTGTACGTGCGCATATCGAGTAAAATGTGAGAATTCCATGTTCTTTGAAATTATTACGACCTATTTCTCTATGGTCTACATTAAACATTATTCGTATTAATTCTGTTTTGAGGAATGACAACTCCGGATACCCCCCCTGCACCACCCCATAAAATAATATTGTATGAAATGTGGGAAAAAACGATAGCATAGTAGACGCTGATCAACTGACTAGACACAAAAATATTTTTCAGTTGTAATATAGCGAAGTAACTACTATTCAATTTCTTGCAAATGTGATTAATATTAGAATTTTCACCCATAATTGATATAGATTGCAGGGATGAAAGGGGAATGAAGAGTCCGCGCTGCTAAAAAACAAGAAGTAGCACATGAAAGAACAAGAGAAGGAAAAAAATTAATATATTTTCCGGGATATGAAATGTTGGTAATGAAAAGGTTGAGAAACCTATAAAAACATCCTCTTTTTTTTTTGGATGGAAGATGACGATGGTTTTTTAGGTTACTCAACCTGATGTTCTTTCATGTGATATATTTTGTTCTTCAGCAACGCGACTCTTTACCAACATTTCATAGCCCAGGAAAATAGATTTTTTCTATCACCCTGACATCCAGAGAAAAATTATGATGGTTTTATAGGTTCATCAACCTCTTCTTTCTTGTGGTATTTTTTGTTTATCAGCAGCGCGACTATTTACGATCATTTCATAGCCTAAGAAAATATTTTAATTTTTTTCTATCCCTTTGACGGCCATCCAAAAAAAGATGACGATGGTTTTGTAGGTTACTCAACCTGTTCTTTCATGTAGTATTTTTTGTTTTTCAGCAGCGCGTCTCTTCACCAACATTTCATAGCCCGGGAAAATATATTTTTTTCTATCACCTTGACGGCCATCCAGAGAAGAATTATGATGGTTTTATAGGTTCACCAACCTCTTCTTTCTTGTGGTATTTTTTGTTCATCAGCAGCGCGACTATTTACGATCATTTCATAGCCTGAGAAAATATTTTAATTTTTTTCTATCACTTTGACGGCCATCCAAAGGAAGATGACGATGGTTTTTTTAGGTTACTCAACCTGTTCTTTCATGTGGTATTATTGGTTTTTCAGCAGCGCGACTCTTCACCAACATTTCATAGCCCGGGAAAATATATTTTTTCCTATCACCCTGACGGCCATCCAGAGAAAAATTATGATGGTTTTATAGGTTCATCAACCTCTTCTTTCTTGTGGTATTTTTTGTTTATCAGCAGCGCGACTATTCACGATCATTTCATAGCCCGGGAAAATATATTTTTTCCATCACCCTGACGGCCATCCAGAGAAAAATTATGATAGTTTTATAGGTTCATCAACCTCTTCTTTCTTGTGGTATTTTTTGTTTGTCAGCAGCGCGTCTATTTACGACCATTTCATAGACTAAGAAAATATTTTAATTTTTTTCTATCACTTTGAGGGAATCCAAAAAAAGATGACGATGTTTTTATAGGTTTCTTAACCTTTTTTTTACATTCCATATCCCGGAAAAATATATTAATTTTTTTCCTTCTCTTGTTCTTTCATGTGCTACTTCTTGTTTTTTAGCAGCGCGGACTCTTCATTCCACTTTCATCCCTGCAATCTATATCAATTATGGGTTGGAATTCTAATATTAATCACATTTGCAAGAAATTGAATAGTAGTTACTTCGCTATACTACAACTGAAAAATATTTTTGTGTCTAGTCAGTTGATCAGCGTCTACTATGCTATCGTTTATTCCCACATTTCATACAATATTATTATTTTATGGGGCGGTGCAGGGGGGGGTATCCGGAGTTGTCATTCCTAAAAACAGAATTGATACGAATAATGTTTAATCTAGACCATAGAGAAATAGGTCGTAATCATTTCAAATAACATGGAATTTTCACATTTTACTCAGTATGCACGTACAAATGCATTCTTTATGCGAAAAGCAGTTATCAAGATTTTTCTCTTCCTTCTGAAGTTCGTTCCGGCGAATATTCGGTTGCAATTCAATTGTCAATATGTCTAATACATATTATAATAATTTTCAATTGTTATTAGATTCAAATTATTTTGATCTGTATCCCTATTCAAATCATGATTGACCATTTAGGCAACAGTGTGAGTAATTGTCGCAGCATTTCAACGTCAGCAGTCCCCACGTCAGAAACTGTGGCTGGAAAAGTGTGGCTAAGTTCACGTAAATGTCAAGGTTAACGTAATATTTTGATTTTCCCGTATATGCAGTGAATATTTCATATAATTATTTTAGTATGCCTCTCATTCAGAGTTAACTATTCGATGATCCAAATCTGAGAATATCATAGTGGTCTTTAGTCAGAATTAGTAAAAACACAGTTGTTATTTCATTTCCTTACCTGAATTTCAATTATCTCGTCATTTCTTGGTTATATAATATTTATAAAATATTTTATTTCTTTGATTTTTTTCAACGGAATAAACGAAAACCACCAAACTATTCATTTTCTTTTATGATCCAAATAGTCTTTGAAGGACAATTTCCCTCTAGTATACGGTGAGTTCCAAAAAGTTTGCACCATATAGGAAACTTTTTTATTATGCATTTGTCAGAAAATTCTAAGCTTCTCAAAAAAATTTTAATTTCAGGAGAACAAAAAATAGGAGACAAAAATACAGGAATGTTAATGAAGAGTTTATTTTTGATATGTCCGAAGATGTTAATTTAGGTTATTAAAAAATTGTACGTTTTAATTTTTTTGTGATTAAAGTGATTATAAATCCAATAATTAATTGATTCATTCGATAATTTCCTGCAATGTAATCATAATGATAGTTATTATGGACATATACATCAAATTTGCACAAAAAAACAAACGTCGATACTCTTGTACAAATCCTAATTTCGCATTGAAATATCGGTGTAGGAATATGAGGGAGCTTCCTAAGGTGCATATATGAGATGCTAGTGCTCTTTATGAAGATAGAACAATAAAAAATTGTTGCGTAGATGGTTGTGATTCTAAATCTTAATACTGTTTTTTATTCTAAACAACTTTTCCAAATAAACTTCTTCGATAATAGGGGATTACTCGTAATCAAAATTCCTATTTTTTGTTCTCCCTTGTACACCATTCGGAAGTTCAGAATTTTGTTAAGTCAAATACAAGTTTTTCGCGAAGAACCAACTTTTAAGTGGAATAAAATTTTCTGGCAAATGCATAATGAAAGAGTTTTCCATATGGTGCAAACTTTCTGAAACTCACTGTATAAACCAATCAAATGCCATCATTTTCTCATTTCAAACCGAATGGGAGCAGGACTTTGTGAAAACACTGCCTCCAGCCCGTGGTATTTTCAAATCGGTGCTTCGCTTCTTCCTTGTATATACATTGCAATAGTTACGACATTCACGGTAAATATGGAAACGTCAGTTTGACGGTTCAACTCTTCAACCGACTTTAATGACACAAATGGACCGTTCCTGCAATACGCATTCAGTTCATAATATAATGTATTCGTGAAATTGTCTGATCGAATATCCCTTGAGAATACAGAATTTTCGAAATACTTTCACCTTGCTAGGCACTCAAACTGTGTTGCTGTACAAAACACCACTCGAGTAAGCTCTCGTAGTGTTTCTAAGAAACACAGTTTTCGTGCAAGCAAGATGAAAGTATTTTTACTGAAAATCCAACCTACCTGAGTAGAAATAGACTAGTGAATAGTGAATATAATATTTGAGCGAATTGCAAATAAATGAACGAAGAAGTATAAATTGTCATTGTATTCTGCTAGTACTAAATAGATTATTTTAGAGTGTTTGAGTGGAAATTCTTCATAGTGGAGTCCGAATCGATATTTGAAAAAATAAATAACTAGTGTCCGTGTAACTAGACAGTTTGTGTATTTCCCAATAATACATTTTTCGAGTTTTGTTTTCACGAAAAATAGATAGTGACTGAAGTGGACAGTGGTGTGCATTAACGGGAGTATAAACTGATACACTTCCCGCGTGGGAAAAAATAGTATAGACTGATGGCCCGTGAAACTAACGTTCGCATGGAAAATTCAATAAATCGAAAAACTTTTGTGTAAAATAGACTGATAACCTCGATAAGGGACAAAATGCTTTCGAGAAGAGTTCGACTCGTCGACCTCACGGTCGTGGAAATTAAAAAATGTGCTAGAAGAGAGAGAACTCGATACAACTGGTAGGAAGGTTGCACTCCAGAAGAGACTCGGATGGATTGATTGCTGAAGGAGAGGATCCTGACACCTTTTCATTCGAACGTTTTAGAATTGATATGGGTTCCATAACGAATGAACTCGGTGGACTGGAAGGCAAGCTTCAAGAAAACACGAATTGCATTGAAGAAGAACTTCTAGGATATTCGATTAGTCTGACGGAGGAACTTCTAGGAAATTCGAAAACTTTGAAGAAAGAACTTCAAGAAAAACTTTTAGAAAATTCGAATAGTCTGAAAGAAAAATTTCAAGGAAATTCGAAGGGGTTGAGGGAAGAGCTTCTACAAAACTCAATGAATATAAAAGAAGAACTTTGTGGCGTGGCGAACCAATTAGAAGAAATCAGCAAGATAATCAGTAAGTTGGAAAACCAAATTGATACTTCCCACACTACAGGATTTGTCAATGAAGATTCAGTGCAGGAACTGAGTTTAAACTTGGATGATGTTCAAAAGGGTTTGAGATATGTCCAGGTCACTTCAAAAACAGGAAAGCTCTCTATGAAACTACCTCAGTTCGATAGAAAAACGCCATGGGCAAATTACCGCCGACAATTTGAAGCTGGAGCAAAGGCGAATGGATGGAATCCTGGAGAAAGTGCTGGTAGCATTAACACTGGCGTTGCGTTAATAAGCAATACATATTTCGCAAACCCTCACGGTCCAAGAACAGGAGGACTACAAGCAGCTGATAAAACATCTAGAATTATGGTATGGACAGACCCATCTAGAACATACCACTCACAGTTCAAAAACCGCTGCCAGACATCAAGCGAATCCTTACAGGAATTTGAGGCAGACATTGCACGCTTGGTTCGTCTTGCATATCCAGCCACACTAGAAAAGGTATTGGAGCGATAAGCGGTTCAAGCATTCTTAAATGGACTTCGCGACTAGGAAACCAGACAAGCATTGACACTAGCTTGTCCAACACAACTCGTGTTGTGTTGTTCCGGATGATGATCGAAGACCCACATGAGCTTTCCACTCTCGAAACTGCCATATGGTGATTATGAAAGTGTTGCCTGAGAAAAGACAAATAGGATGCTCGACTTGTGAAAAGGCATCGACACCTACGCAGGAAAACTAATAAAAGTTGATGAAGAGGGGCAATGGTTGACCTGTATCCACCAATTTCCAGTTAACAAAGCATATGTCGCTAGCCTTCAATAACAGAACAAAGAAGCCTCCGTAGACGGTCTCATCAACAACAAGCCTTGCACCATGCTGCTAGATACAGGTGTGAACATTTCTTCTGTGATCAGGATTGTAGGCGGTTCCATTAGCCAACCATCAGCCATCTCTTTCAAGGACGTAGAACCAGCTCAACAGTCCAAATTGGGAGATGTAGTCAAGAGGTACCAAGACATCTTCGATATTGAACAAGCAAGAGCGGGTACAACGGAGGTGGTCCAACACACGATTAACACACGATCGCCTGGTATACCTCGATGACATCATCATAGTCGGCAGATCGTTCGAAGACCACGTGAGAAATCTAGAAGAGGTATTCTAAGGAACCCTGGACTGAAATCGCCGAACCACTAAACAGACTGACCGAAAGACAGACTCAGTGCCAGTGGTCTCCGAAATGCCCAGAGTAATTTATGAAGCTGACAAAGCCTTGGTCAACGCGCCGATTCTGAGCTATCCCCTACCGAATGGAAAATTCATTTTGGTCAGTGACGCCAGTAACGTAGGATTCGGAGCTGTCCTGTCTCATAACCAGGAGTGACAGGAAAAGGTAATTGGGTATTTCAGCAAACTAGAGCGCAATTATTGCGTCACCACACGAGAACTGTTGGCTGTAGTAAAAGGGGTAGAACATTTTTACAAATACTTCGGAAGAAGCCCTTAAATTGCTTTAACAGTTTGAAAACCCCGAAGGATAGGTAGCACACTGGCGACATCGAACATCTAACAGGAAGCAGTAGTCACAAGAAAGCCGATGTATTATAACGCAGTCCATGCCCAGACGACTGGTCATATTGTGGTCGAGTCGATGAGGAGGACGCAGCTGTTCGTAGGCCCACGGTGGTAGTTAATGACTGGAAATATGACAAAATCCAGAAAGACCAAGAGAGAGATCCAGCCATTTGTATGGTCATCGTCTGGAAAAAGGACAACCAAAGATCATCATGGCAGGAAGTCGCTCTCTCTCACCCGTGTCTTGCTATTTCAGCTGTTTATGTGATTCTGTGTTCACATTATGACAGAAAGCGTGCTTTCAATTACAGCCCAAAGGCAACATATTTTACTTCTTGGTCGTTCTGTAATAATTAAATTTTATTGTCTGCTGTGATATCAGAACACACTGTGGATTACATTGTGTTGTTTTTCGTTTTATCCTCAAATCGAATGTGTGACGAATTCTGAATTCCCAGATTCAAACATCCCGTCTCATCGCACTCCAATATTAATGTTCAAGCTGTTGCGAGGTCACCGCAATCAGTCGATAAAGAATTAAAGGTGGTAGGCGGAGTATCGCATCTGGAACATAATATGTGGTAGTGACCAGAATCAACTCCTGAACTATAGTGAACGATGACTGCGTTATTCTCGTAACCGGCAGATTGGGGTGTTCTTCTAGCTTGATATGTTGATATAGTTTAATACATCTTTGAAATGCTGAGTCATAACTAAGTTTCAGAATCATGATCAGATTTGCAGGTAGTTCAACTATACTCGTTACTCTACGGCTATTGGTTGTTTTGGCGCAGATTTTATAGTAGTCTATCTCAGGTGATGAATGAGTAGATTATTTGAAATTACAGGTATTTGGGGATGGAGTGATGGGATATGTTGAGTTTGTTGACAAATTTTTCATTAGTATAAATTAATACAGAATTGAAAGAGTCCACGCCCAGCCGACTAATACAAATTAGAATTGCTAGTGAAAACATTTTTCTCCACAACGACAACCGTTACAAAATTTGACAATTTGTAAATCAAATTTGATAACATAATGGTAATATTTTCGCTCTTGATATTGAACAAATATTCTACAACACTTGCCGTTTTATGCATTTTGCTTGTATTTTATTCCATTTCTTGTTCAGCAATGAATACTGTTGTAGCAATAATAAAGCTAGCCTTGATTGTCATCATAGTGACAAGATGTGAATTGAGATTTCAAAATAATTTTTTGATGTCTTTTCATTTGATTATATGTAAAATTCGTGATTGTGGAGAAAGCAGTCTGTTTCTCGGTTAGAATTGAAATTCGCGATGCTCGTGGTTCCTCACGCTCGCCTCTGGCTCGCACTCGGAACTTCACACTCGCATCGAATTTTCATTCTCAACATTGTTACTGAATTATGCTATTATATTCAGAAGGAGAATATTCTCGATGTAGAATGTTTCTATTCGAATATTTCTTGGTCAGCAACTTGGTCTCAACTGTTTTTACAGACTCGGGTTCCCTACACTACGTTATTACCGTCGTCTGATGAGTTCAACTGAGCAACGCCGAATCAACTCGATTCTTAGATTTATAAAAAAAAGTTAATATTGTTTTAACGTTCAAATAATTCATGCTCATTATAGGTTCCTACTATAGGTTGGTGGAAAACGGTTTCACTTGGCACTGTTGTACTACTTGTCAGACCAAGTATAAACATCGCCAATCAGCCAGCAGACATGCCAAATTCGAATGCAATAAGCCACCGAAGTTCAAGTGTGATAAATGCGACAAGTCTTTCCATCAGAAAGGGAGTCTGAAGATTCATACGCTAGGTGTACATGGAAATATACCATATAAGAGCAATTTACAACATTAAAGCTACTGAATTTCATGTTTCACTAGGGACCAATCAAATTATACTTTTCAACTACATGAAAGTTTCAACTTTTATTTGCACGGATATTCAATGAACAATAAAGATTTTATACAATTAGAAATTTCGTTGTATTTTGGGTGGATGAGTGGTATACTAGTTATAAAGACTTGATTTTTGAAATGCGCCTGTAGGAATTGAATATCTTGTTTGGTATAGGAGAAAATGCTTCTTGTTCTCATTGAGTTTCACCACAGGCGTCCAATATCCCATTTTAAATTTTGAGTTTCATTCGGAAAAAAAGTAAAAATGATTCTGGACACCACTTCCCTAGCACAATATGGAGAGGAGATTTGGAGTTTAGCAGTTTTCCTGTTTGAAAATGAAGCATCAAAGTAGGTACAGAGTCTTGCCTTATTTGAAAAAACAGTGGCAATGTCAAATTTTCCACCTTTGAAAATCATTGTTACAATTTAACTCATGTATAAAAAATCGCATATGCCACAGTGCAATTGTCGTCACTTCGACAGCGGCAAAAGTTAGCTGACACTTTTATAGCGACAAATGCGACATAGATATGTTTCTAAATTTCTCATTCATTGAATTGTCCTGCCGAATTACACTGTATGTTTGTACTGATATCGGGTAAATTTGTGTTATTCAAATTCTAAATGGTATCCAATTGCAAGGAAACAGTTTCTCACTGAAAACCCAAATTTACCTGATAAAATACAATCAATCCTCTCGTGCAATTATAAGTAAAAAGTGATATGACTGTATAGACTGGTATCACAGATCGAGCAATTGTCAATCTATCAGATTTCATAAATCCATCTTGAAGGGAATGTACTTAAGGATCATTGTCGATATACAATAATATTGTCCACTTTAGATTTGAGATTGATAACGAGAAATCGCAATAGTTATTTCTTGAAGTAGTTGACGAATTCGTCAAATATTTGGGAATGTATGTGCATAGATCCGATCTCATTGTTTTTTATTTTAATGCAACCCACATTTTTTGAATCTAAAGAGCATATTTTTCCATATCATAAGGCAATTATGTGTAATAAAATTAAAAGAGAATAATTGAAAAATATTTTGCAATTCAAAAAGCTAAATTCAATGGCAATGATAACCTCAATTAACAACTGATTAACAGCTGCAATATCGATGACGTCGTACCTTCTCTACTGATCACCTCATACTTACTTATTCCATTTGAAAACATGCACAAGTGACAATATAATTTTGTGGACTATGCGATGCTTTATCCAAAATGTATCTTTGAGTATTTTACGAATTTGTTAAATATTGAAACAGAAAAAATCTGGCAAATGTCAGTCCCTTCGAAATATTTAATAAGCGTGTTGTAGTGAACAAATTCGGAAAGTATTCAAAGATAACTTCTGGATAAAACACCGCAATCTACAAAATTCCATTTTCATTTGTGAATGTTTCAATCATAATTAAAATAATTGTAGCCACCTTCAGCCAGCCCTGGAATTGTAAAACTGTAAGAATGTTACAGCCCTTGTTGCTAACTTATCCCGTCGCCAAATAGCATAAGCAAACACCTGACGACGTTGTTTGATATTTAATGTACCTACGAATCTAGCGCTCACCACAATCGCTTGAAATAAGCTAGATGATGGTTGAGACGCGTCGAAACGTCGGTTAACTTACGAACTACAGGTTAATCAGTTTGAACCATGTTGAAAAATTAGAAAGAAAACAACAGAAACGTATTTTAAATACATTGATAAATAAAGCATCGTTTGATACAGATCATCCATTGATGTGAGCAGTATAAACAATATACTAGAATACATAAATCAGTGCCATATAATGGGCACGAATGCATACATTGGGTGGCGGAAATTTGATCGAAACACAAATGATAGAATTTTTTTTGATAGAAGTCTTTTGATCGAAAAACAAAAGATAGAATGTACTTTTTACAGAAATTACATTTGATCGAAATTTTTATGATAGAGAATACATTTGATCGAAATTTTTATGATAGGACATACATTTAAGAGTGGACAAGGAGCAAAAAGGAGTTCGTACTGCAGCACCTTCGCTGTTGCTTTCGTTTGAGGAAACTAAATATGTTAGCAATTTTCTGTAAGGGGTAATTCATAGGAAAAGGTTGAAACGATGCTTATTGGTACTCCTGAAATCAAAGTTATTAACTGAGAAGTCAGAAAATATAGACGAAACATATCTATTTCGGTCATTTTTAGGTAGTTTTCAGGATTTTTTTTTCATATACTGGAGAATGAATTACCAATATTAAACTTCTCAACAAGCACCGTTTAATCCTTTAACTACCTGAAAATAATTTTTATTTGTCAAAATGTTCGGTGGTTTTGCCAAACGAAAGCAAGAGCGACAGCTCTACCGATCAAGAAAACTACTCAAATTGATACCGATTTATGCTGCCCTCTGTGAAGCACCTCCTCTTTTATTCCTGCTTCATTTCTATCAATGGGACCGACTTATGAATGGAAATAATAGTATGGTTGATTGAAGTTCTCATTTATATGAATATGGTACAGGCGATAAGAACAAAATTGGAAAATACTTTCAAATATCAAATTCTCATCTGTAAGAAATATTGTAAATATGGTATTCAAGAAAAATAAAATACAGAATTTCAATTATTTTTCCGTCCTATTCCAAATGTGACAATCAAAATTTAAAAAAAACAAGAATTTTCATTCAATTATAAATTTTGTGTTCCAAAAAAATATGAATTGCGGTGAATGATGTCTGTGTAAATCCCAGCGACAACTATTTTCCCCCTCTTTCTCTTGCGTATTCTACGGAATGGTACCTAGTCGGAATACGTAACTTATTAGCATTTTAGTTTTAGTTTTCTTTGGCGTAGCGAGTAATCAGTTATCAGGTCTGCGAAAAGAAAGAAAGGAAGAAAAAAGAAGGAAAGAAAGAAAAAAGAAAGAAAGGAAGAAAGAATAGTAATATTATCTTCAAATCACTATAATCAATTTCTAGGAAATCGCGTATCTCTTGAACTGATGAGAGTGCATCGTTAAAGCAGCAGTACGGCATCGTCAGAAAGATGGGTGGCACTACGCTTCGATAAAGTCGTGCTCGGTATCGCGGCAGCAGCGTATGGCTATTCAATTCGTCACGTCTGTTTTCATCCGGGATATGAAAATACTATTTTCAAAGCACCATAATCAATATCTAGGAAAACGTGTATCTCTTGAACCAATGAAAGTGAATCGTGAAAGCAGCATAACGGCATCGTGAGGAATATGGGCGATGCTACGCTTCGATAAATTCATGGTCGGTACCGCAGTAGCAGCGTATGGGTATTCATTTTATCACATTTTTGTCCATGTGGGTGAAATATTTTTATGTGAATTCACTAAATAAACATCTTACCTTGAAAGCACCTCAATCAATAACTAGGAAACCGTGTATATGTTGAACTAATGAAAGTGTATCGTGAAAGCAGCATTACGGCATCGTCAGAAGGATGGGCGGCGCTACGGTTCGATAAAGTCGTGCTCGGTATCGCGGCAGCAGCGTATGGCTATTCATTTCATTACATTTATTTTCGTCTGCGTTGATAAGGTATTTTTATATGAGTTGCTGAGGTTATGAAAATATTATCTTCAAAGCACTATAATAAATACCTAGGAAACCGTGTATCTTTCGAACTGATGAAAGTGAATCGTGAAAGCAGCATTACGGTATCGTGAGAAAGATGGGAGGCACTACTCTTCGATAAATTCGTGGTCGATATCGCGGTAGCAGCGTATGTGTATTCATTTCATCACATTTATTTCAGTCCGTGTGGGTGAAATATTTTTATATGAATATGCTGGGGAAATGAAAATCATATCTTCAAAGTACCATAATACATATCTAGGAAACCGTGAATCACTTGAACTGATAAAAGTGGATCACGAGTTTGGAGTCGCTTATAATAATATTGAACAATTATCCATTGTTAACATTTTTAGTGAAATTTTATTTTGTAGCATTTATTTAACCTGCTTCCAACATTCTAGAAGAATTTAAAAAAATGTTTCGTACTCTCTATATCATCTTCTTGCAATCTTTTACGAAAAATATTGAGAAATGAAGTACTGATTACATTGAATGTGAAAGTTTATTTAGTCGCATTGATTTGACGCCCGCCCTTTCACCACTCTAGAAATAATGAAAAAAAAACGGCTCTCTATATCATCTTGTTAGTATTATTTTCACGAAAATATTGAGAAATAAAGTGTTGAATACGTTGGATGGAGTGATAGAATGAAGGATAAACTCATACACTCCTACAGGAATCGCATGATTCTAGAACTAGTCTATAGAAGACTAGTTGAGAATTAAAGATCCCCTGATGCTCTCGAAGCAAGCAGAATAATGAATGAGAAGAGAGAAAAAAAATCAATGAATATAATTTCATCAAGTAGGTAGACATGTATATCAAAAATGTATTGTTGTTTCATAGGAATGTGAGGTAACTTCCGTCATTTTTGACGTAGTATTGGTAAATTTGCAGAATCGGTAGATGTAGTAAAAATATAACGACTGTCTTTGAAGGAGTCATTTTCAGTTACATACACGCACGCCAGTAGCGATGGAACCACCAACATTTCCGAAAAATCATAGTAAGGGCAATTTAGGTCGAAACTATCTTCGGATTCGTATTCAGAATAACAATTTTACCACTAACCTAATTTCGATTTTCAGAAATGAAGTTTTTTCAGATGCATTGGATTATGAATTCGAAGACATATTTCACCTATTCTGCCTCCAACTATGATTTTATCGGAAATGTCAGTGGTTCCATCACTGCTGGCGTGCAGTGTATATAACTTAAAACGACTAGACCCCTCGGGGTTATTCAGTGTATATTATTGGTGTATCTATTCGGAAGAGAGACACACTGCATATCCACAAATCAACTTTTTATAGCTTCGTCAATAATAAATAATTATATTTATACTAACTTCGATATTTCATTTCTCAAAAAATCTGAACCTCTACTAACCGAGTTTTACTGAAAATACCGTTACAAACAGCAAATTTTCGCACAAAACACTGTTATGTATCTCGTAAAATAACAAATATGCAAATTCCAACTAGTTGCTTCCTTTTCATTTCCACCGGAAAATCACCCTGTTGTGTGACCACTCTTCAAGGTTGCGAAATTATTCTTTCTATATGAGTA
Organism: Chrysolina haemoptera; assembly: GCA_958298965.1. Lineage (NCBI taxonomy): Eukaryota > Metazoa > Arthropoda > Insecta > Coleoptera > Chrysomelidae > Chrysolina > Chrysolina haemoptera. Next base: position 35,815,838 of record OY282586.1, on the reverse strand, counting down.
TGTGAGAACAAAATCAATTAAAATTTACCATTATTCAAGAATCATGTATCCGTTTTTCCGTTTTTTCTCCTTTGATATTTGAAATGATTATGAGACGAACTAACGAATCTTTACCGATTTATACAAATCATAAAAACCGGTAAGAAGTGTTTGCCGTAGCGAGGCGCGAGGCAGCATTCAGGTAGAAAACCCTTGCATGCGATTCACAGAGACGCAATTTACTACAATTCGTTTACGTTTCTTCGTCCAGCTGTTGATTTATGACTTTTTTGTTACCGCCTACCGACCGTTCCATTTCATCCCCGCGACCGCAAATTTTTAGTATGGGGCGCCTTGTCCATTCTTAATAGAAACACTATTTGACAGCAAACACATTTGATCGAAACAATTTTTGATTGTTGATAAATTTTGAATTTTGCTTCGGTTGTCAAGGTCTTGAACGTCAACTTTGATTAATTACTGAGTTGCCAATACAAGTTTCTTGTAAGATGGAAATCAAAGATTTTGAATGTATTGATACTACAAAAGAAAAGAGAAAACTCTATCAGAATGGATATTTGTTAAAATTCCGTTTATCGGGCGCCACAAGCTATCAAAAAAATTTGCAGTTAGGTCCAAGACGGAAGGCCGGATTTTCATGCATACGAAATCCGACGATCCGATGGCACGAAAATAATTTTTTCTACAAACGTCAAAAAATGACAAGGTTCGCACATTGACAACAGTATGCGAAGTGGCACTTTTTTTCATTTTCCTTCGTTACCATGACACCGTGCGCGAAGTAATGTGCGAAATATATTTCGCACACTGCATGTAAACTATATGGGATTTTCAAATTCTAACCTATATATATGGTCCTCAATCAAGCAAAAAACAAGAAATCGTTTATTTATTAATGTAGAACAATAATTAAGGTTTTCAAATTGTGAGAAAATTTTACACTACCTAATTTTATTTGTTATTTACAATGTTAACATTAATGGTGCAGCCAGTGCACGAACCAATATTTATTCCTAAACCAGATAACTCAGATTCAGCTCGTGATATCGTAGTTTCGGGGGTTGGAAGACTATCCATTTTTGACTTGCAAGCAACTGCCGTAGAGGTGACAGCACTTGATCTTGAAATTTCACAGTCTAAAATTTTATTTGATATTTGAATTTTGTTATTGATAGAATCCTCCACGTATCCTTCGGCCACAGTCGAAGATTTCCATCCTCCATGTCGCTTCAAAACACATATATCGGCCCCCGTATTAGCAAGGAGTGTGGCTGATGTTCTCCGAAAACAATGACCAGTGTAGGCATCAGGATTTGGTAATTTTAGGTGTTTTGCTATTAAGCTAGGCATCTTTCCAATACTATTTATTCCAACAACTTGGTTAAAACATCTCTTATTTTGATACTTCAAAAACAATCGGCGACTGGTAGCATAACTTGGACGAAGAGCCGCATATTTTCGGTAAAAGTCAGTATAATATAAATTTGAAACTGTAAAAATTCGTTGTATATTCGTTTTTGTATCGGGTACTTTAACAATCAAAATGGAATTTTTATCTTCTATGTCATCGGCCGTCATTTTAGTGAGTTCGTCACGGCGGCAAGCACCCGAAATACCCAGTATTAAAACGACCTAAAAGGAAATCAGTAATTCAAAAAACATATAAAACAATCATCAAAAATCTACCTTAACCAACAAATAGGTTTCATCATCTGCCTCTCTTATGAATTGATCAACTTCCTCTCTAGTCAATACCTTAGATTTCTTAGGATGGTTTGCAACTGACATTTTTTTCAAATATGGAACCAACTTGGTAAATTTCTTAAAATCCACGTTTTCTTTAACATTGAGTGTTGCCTTCAACATAGAATACATTGCCCATAACGTGGAAGACTTAGCTTCTTAGACTTCTGTGCAAAATATGCCAACAGCACATTTTCGGATATTTTTCTGGCTTTATTTGCTTCACACCACTCTTTAAATTGCTGATATGCATTTTCATACTGGCGCCTCGATTTCTCCGGTAAAAGGTTGGAAATAACGGAATTGGCCGCATCGATCAAGTTAGGTGGGGTACTGCTTAGTTCATCGTCGCTCGAAATTTCCATTCTTTTACAATAATAAATATCACGCACGAAATTGACGCGAATAAAAAGTCAAAAAATAATTATCGAGAACTGTCACTTTGAAATAATTGTCAACAAATGCCATTTTATTTCCATAGTTACAGTCAAGATGCATAGAAACCCTACAGTAATTACTTGATTTGGAAAAATTATTTAAGCCAGTTCAATACTATTTTTCATAGTTATTATTTATTTTAGAACAATATTTTTGACGTTTGTAGAAAAAATTTTGTTTGCATCTCATGCGCGAAATACTTTGGTAATCTCGACTATTTTTTTTAACTCGGCTGCGCCTCGTTAAAAAAAATCAGTTCTCGATCACCAAAGTAGCATTTCGCGCACTAGATACAAAAATAACTATTATTGGTTGAATTGGTTGAACAAATAAAAACATTTTTGTACCATCGGATCGTCGGATATCATATGCATGAAAATCTGGCCTAATAAGAGCGAACAAAGCGATCAACGGCGAGCGCAGCGAGCACCTATTTTTATTTATGTTTTATGTAAGGTTCGTTTGGTAGGTTAGGTAGGTTAGGTAGGTTAGGTAGGTTAGGTAGGTTAGGTAGGTTAGGTAGGTTAGGTAGGTTAGGTAGGTTAGGTAGGTTAGGTAGGTTAGGTAGGTTAGGTAGGTTAGGTAGGTTAGGTAGGTTAGGTAGGTTAGGTAGGTTAGGTAGGTTAGGTAGGTTAGGTAGGTTAGGTAGGTTAGGTAGGTTAGGTAGGTTAGGTAGGTTAGGTAGGTTAGGTAGGTTAGGTAGGTTAGGTAGGTTAGGTAGGTTAGGTAGGTTAGGTAGGTTAGGTAGGTTAGGTAGGTTAGGTAGGTTAGGTAGGTTAGGTAGGTTAGGTAGGTTAGGTAGGTTAGGTAGGTTAGGTAGGTTAGGTAGGTTAGGTAGGTTAGGTAGGTTAGGTAGGTTAGGTAGGTTAGGTAGGTTAGGTAGGTTAGGTAGGTTAGGTAGGTTAGGTAGGTTAGGTAGGTTAGGTAGGTTAGGTAGGTTAGGTAGGTTAGGTAGGTTAGGTAGGTTAGGTAGGTTAGGTAGGTTAGGTAGGTTAGGTAGGTTAGGTAGGTTAGGTAGGTTAGGTAGGTTAGGTAGGTTAGGTAGGTTAGGTAGGTTAGGTAGGTTAGGTAGGTTAGGTAGGTTAGGTAGGTTAGGTAGGTTAGGTAGGTTAGGTAGGTTAGGTAGGTTAGGTAGGTTAGGTAGGTTAGGTAGGTTAGGTAGGTTAGGTAGGTTAGGTAGGTTAGGTAGGTTAGGTAGGTTAGGTAGGTTAGGTAGGTTAGGTAGGTTAGGTAGGTTAGGTAGGTTAGGTAGGTTAGGTAGGTTAGGTAGGTTAGGTAGGTTAGGTAGGTTAGGTAGGTTAGGTAGGTTAGGTAGGTTAGGTAGGTTAGGTAGGTTAGGTAGGTTAGGTAGGTTAGGTAGGTTAGGTAGGTTAGGTAGGTTAGGTAGGTTAGGTAGGTTAGGTAGGTTAGGTAGGTTAGGTAGGTTAGGTAGGTTAGGTAGGTTAGGTAGGTTAGGTAGGTTAGGTAGGTTAGGTAGGTTAGGTAGGTTAGGTAGGTTAGGTAGGTTAGGTAGGTTAGGTAGGTTAGGTAGGTTAGGTAGGTTAGGTAGGTTAGGTAGGTTAGGTAGGTTAGGTAGGTTAGGTAGGTTAGGTAGGTTAGGTAGGTTAGGTAGGTTAGGTAGGTTAGGTAGGTTAGGTAGGTTAGGTAGGTTAGGTAGGTTAGGTAGGTTAGGTAGGTTAGGTAGGTTAGGTAGGTTAGGTAGGTTAGGTAGGTTAGGTAGGTTAGGTAGGTTAGGTAGGTTAGGTAGGTTAGGTAGGTTAGGTAGGTTAGGTAGGTTAGGTAGGTTAGGTAGGTTAGGTAGGTTAGGTAGGTTAGGTAGGTTAGGTAGGTTAGGTAGGTTAGGTAGGTTAGGTAGGTTAGGTAGGTTAGGTAGGTTAGGTAGGTTAGGTAGGTTAGGTAGGTTAGGTAGGTTAGGTAGGTTAGGTAGGTTAGGTAGGTTAGGTAGGTTAGGTAGGTTAGGTAGGTTAGGTAGGTTAGGTAGGTTAGGTAGGTTAGGTAGGTTAGGTAGGTTAGGTAGGTTAGGTAGGTTAGGTAGGTTAGGTAGGTTAGGTAGGTTAGGTAGGTTAGGTAGGTTAGGTAGGTTAGGTAGGTTAGGTAGGTTAGGTAGGTTAGGTAGGTTAGGTAGGTTAGGTAGGTTAGGTAGGTTAGGTAGGTTAGGTAGGTTAGGTAGGTTAGGTAGGTTAGGTAGGTTAGGTAGGTTAGGTAGGTTAGGTAGGTTAGGTAGGTTAGGTAGGTTAGGTAGGTTAGGTAGGTTAGGTAGGTTAGGTAGGTTAGGTAGGTTAGGTAGGTTAGGTAGGTTACGTAGGTTAGGTAGGTTAGGTAGGTTAGGTAGGTTAGGTAGGTTACGTAGGTTACGTAGGTTAGGTAGGTTACGTAGGTTACGTAGGTTACGTAGGTTACGTAGGTTACGTAGGTTACGTAGGTTACGTAGGTTACGTAGGTTACGTAGGTTACGTAGGTTACGTAGGTTAGGTAGGTTAGGTAGGTTAGGTAGGTTAGGTAGGTTAGGTAGGTTAGGTAGGTTAGGTAGGTTAGGTAGGTTAGGTAGGTTAGGTAGGTTAGGTAGGTTAGGTAGGTTAGGTAGGTTAGGTAGGTTAGGTAGGTTAGGTAGGTTAGGTAGGTTAGGTAGGTTAGGTAGGTTAGGTTGGGTTAGGTAGAGTTGGTTAGGTTAGGTGGATGGGTTAGGTTGTTTTTGTGTGCAGTCAGGTCGAGACGTAATAAGGGCGAGCGAAGCGAGCCTAACGACGGTAAGCGCAGCGACCGCCTTCTTTCATTTGCGTTTTAGGTTAGGTTAGGCCTGCTTCGCTTGCCCTTATAACGTACCGACCTAACTTGGACACAGATCCAATCTTTTAAGGCAAAAAAAGAAAGAATGGAGAATATTCCCTTTTTCTACAGACAAATGTTTGACACATTACGCCTCTTGTTTTTTATTTAAAAAAAAATACATAAAAGAATGTATTTTTCATTGAACCTAAAAAAATATCACGTCTACATAAATAGATATTTTTTTCAAACCTAATCCAAAGCTAACACAGAAGCATTCGTACACATCACCTACCAAAGTTTAATCACAATCTGATGTAGGACATAAATTTGATTACAATTAGAAACATCTATAATTAGTCCAGTCAAGATGTACATCCGTGCTTGCAAAAGGTCGGTCCTTGTTAGTACCTGAAACGAAAAATTTCGACAAAGTCCTGACAAGTATTAAAAAACCAGATTTACAATTTCCAAAGTGCTGTGCGGCGGTGTACCAAAAACCCATCAAATTTTAGGATTATTTTCAGTTTTTGCTCATTATCTCAGTGAAGGAAGGGTCTGTTTTTTAAGTTCTGGTTCCTACGAGAAGAAAATCCTGTATTGTTCAAAGGAATTGATGTTCTTCTTGAATTTCTGAAGGCTGTGTGCCTCAGGGAACACCTTCCGAGGAAAATAGTTCCAGAACTTTGCCGTTCTATGGAAAAACAAGCCCTGGCAAGCAGATGTGCGGCATGCCTCCAAAGTGACGGCATATGGATGTGAGGAATGAGCTCGACGGGTCAATTTCGATGAGACCGCTAACGGTAGAACGATTGATGGTATAGTCACTCTGCATACTTTCAAAGAAAACTAAATTTGCTACAATTTGAGACTGAAGCGAGCTTTACACAGCCATTGGTTCCCACGATACAGTTCTTCAAAAATAAGTAATTTTTTCCATAAAGTGTTAGTTTTGAAATGGTTACTTATTTTGTAAAATATCTTTCTAAATACGCGTCCCACTTCAGATAATATCGGAAATAAAATTGTAGTGAATTTAATACCCCGGGAGGTACTGTTACTTTGAAATACGTCATAGTATGCACGCTGAATTTTTCATCGTTGAGAGATCATGTGATACTCATCACGAAATCAATCGTCAGACCCTTGAGTAGCGGTGGGTTGCACAGATACAGGGTGTTGAATATGAAAAATTAAATCTATTTTTCATTCATAACTTCCACAGTTTTCGAAATTTTATAGATTAATTCAAAGAAATATTTTTGTTCAATAAGAGCTTTATTTTAAAAGAAAAATTACATTTTCAGTTGCCACCAGTGGCGTACAAGAAGGGTATATTGGTCACTTTCCTCTCCTATTTTTACGCCACTGGTAAAATCAGAGAAACTATTATTTTTTAATTTCTTCATTCAATTTTAAGTAAAACACATACATTGTTTGAACACGAAAATATCAATCGTTTTCAAGATAATTGCGCTTTTATGAATACATACTAAAAGTGAAAAAATTGTTTTGCTGAAGTGAATTGGACAATCCAAATCACTGCTTCAGATTTATACTGGATATTCTGCCAAAAATATCAGTGCTACTTTCACATGCATTTTCTCACAAAGCTGGTTTCTTGCAGAAACACAGGATGTTGAAACTGGAAAATTATTAAGCATTTTTCTCCTAACTAACACTCAGTGTATCTCACTTCTCATGGTAACACCCCCGTATCTTCCGTAATTATTCGAGAACAGTACAAATCTCAGGATGAGTCTAAATGTTGCCTGTGGTTGATTTGAGTAAAAAACAATGCTTGCCAGGGGCGATGAAATTACCCAGTTTTGCGAAAAATTACATTGGAGGGCATTATACTCAGGTTCAAAATTCCAGGGGATTCGGAATCAGAACAACAATATTACTACCAGTACAGATTTTCGATAGAATTTTTTTTAATTCTGAAAAACCCATTTTGTTTCACTTTTCATGGTAACACCCCCGTATCTTCCATAACTATTGGAGTGGAACTCTGTTCATTTCCAGATTGGTAGATGTACAAGCGATGAGTGAATCTTGCCTGAAGTTGATCTGAGTGAAATACACTGCTCGCCAGGAGCGATGGACTTACCCAGCTTTGCGAAAAATTATACTAGGGGACATTATAGACCCAAAACTCTAACGGATTCGGAATCAGGATATCAATTTAACTCCCAGTACAGATTTTGCAGAAAAATTGTCAGTTCTAAAAAACCAAATTTCTCTCAATTTTCATGGAAGCACCCCCTAGCGAGCAGTGTATGTCACTCAGATCAACTTCAGGCAAAATTCAGACTCATTGCTTGTATATCTACCATTCCCAAAATTTACAGAGTTCCACTCCAATAGTTATGGACGATGCGGGGGTGGTTCCATAAAAAGTGAGACAAACTGGGTTTTTAGTACTGAACATTTTTCAACCAAAATTTGTGTTGGTAGTAAAATTGGTGACCTGATGCGAATTCGATGGAGTTTTGAGTCTATATTGTCCCCTTATATAATTAAAACTGGCCAAGTCTATCGCTTCTGATAAAAACTGGATTTTTCAGAAGTGAAAATTTTCCATCGAAAATCTGTACTGGTAGTCTATCACTCCTAGTATTTCACTCAGATCAACCACAGCTAAGATTTATAGTTTTTCTCAAATAATTACGAAAGATAGGGGGGGTTTCCATGAGAAGTGAGATACACAAGAAAAATCTTTAATAATTTTCCAGTTTCAACACCCTGTATTTCTGCGAAAAAGCATCTTTGTAAAAAAATGCATGTGAAAGTAGAATTGATATTTTTGGTAGAATATCCAGTAAAAATTTTAAGCAGTTATTTGGATTGTACAATTCATTTCAGCAAAACAAATTTTTCATTAGTATGTATTCATAAAAGCGCAATTATCTAGAAAACGATTGATTTTTTTAAGTTAAAACAATTTTACGTTTTACTTAAAATTGAATAAAGAAATCATTGAATAATAATTTTCCTGAATTTACCAGTGGCGTAAAAAATAGGAGAGGAAAGGGACCAATATAACTTTTTTGTTCGCCACTGGTGTCAACTAAAAATGTAATTTTTCTTTTAAAATAAAGCTCTTATTGAGAAAATATATTTTTTTGAATCAAACTGTAAAATTTCCAAAACTGTGGAAGTTCTGGATAAAAAATAGATTTAATTTTTCATATTCAACACCCTGTATCTGCGCAACCCACCGCTACTCAATGGTCTGACAATTGATTTCATGATGAGCATCACATGATCTACCAACGATAAAAAATTCAGCGTGCATACTATTACTTTTTTTTCAACTTTCTTTGACAAGTTGCACAGCCTCCCACCACTCCACCCACCGCAGTCGCGCGGTCTGATGCTTGGTTTAGTAATAAGTGGTATGTGTACTATAATAACAACTGAATTTCATCGTGCATGCTATGACGTATTCCAAAGTGACAGTACCTCCCGGACTATAATCACCTTTCAGTTAAGACTAGACCGGTATCGGCATCTGTATCTGTCAAGCGGTTCTCTCAAAAACGGCAGATAACCAAAAACAGTCCTGAGTGGGTTTTTGCGGAAATGTAAATAAACTGTTCTCATGTCTTTTTATGGTTTTATTATTTATGACACATTTGAAATTTAATTATTTTTGTTATTGCTAAATTAAATGTTTTATGAAAAAAAAGGTAATATTACTATCGGAAGTTAAGTCATCATCAAACATTCTTTTATATACCAACATACTGAAATGCTTGTACATATATCATGGTATCTATTATGAGGACGATTTACATTTACACAAAAAATTGAACTAAAGGATACGCAAGCCCTTTAATGTTGCAACTCTCAAAACCGGCAGATAACCAAAAATGGTGAAAGTAGGTTTTTGGGGAAAATGCAAATAAAATGTTCTCACGTCTTTTAAAACCATAATTTTATTTATGAAACAAGTAAAATTTATTTATTTTTGATATTGTTTCTACATAACGTGAAATGCAAATATATTATTCTTCTGAAAAATTGTTCTGGAAATGCTAATTTATTTTCCATTCCAAACAATAGCTTTAGCCACAACCCGTTTACTTGGAGTTTGAGATTTTTAGATTGACGTAGGCCCTATCATTAAAACATCATCAGACATACTGAGTATAAAGCTAGGAAAATATCAGTTCCCAGCATTTCAAGAGTTTATTTCCAGAGTACAGTTCTGAAAACCGGTTTTGTGAGTCTACCAGTCAAGCAGTCAGTTCGAGTTATCATTTCGTATATCTCACTTGGAGCAATTCAGTTCTACACCTCAGTTCAGTTCTATAACTCAGTTCAGTGACAGGCAATTATTCATCTTAGGCTACGGTTATATTGGATGCGTACTCTGACGACTATCGAGTCGGACGTACTCGTGCGTAGTCGGACAACCGAAACAAGCAAAGGCTGACAAATTGAACCGGTTACATTCTACGAGGAATAGTCGTTAGTGTATACGCGTATATGCACGACCGATGTTGAAATTCAAACTTGTTTGTTTTTTTCGGCTACTTCCGTCCATAAAATATCGTACACTTTCGAAAATTCGACTGTTTTTCAAATTTGAGACAAAATATATTTGAACGTTTCAAGTATCATCAAAAATTGTATGTGGTTGTCGTAATAACTATTCAAATAATACGTAGAACTCGTCATTTTCTGTTCTATTTATGTATATATATCATTTGCCCATATTTTTCCTGTATTTTCTTACATCAAAAGAGGAAAAAAAAATGTTATTCAATGAATATATTCTCTATCGTTGGCCATATTGTTTGAACTGTTTGTCGCAATTAAACGTATGCAATACGACCACCAAGAACGTACGACCATATTCGTCCGTCTACGTCCGACTCGATGGTCGTCAGAGTACGCATCCAATATAACCGTAGCCTTACACGGCTATACGGTTAGTTAGTGTTTCCATAAAGTAACCCCCCCTGTTAACTTTTGAACGGATTGGAATTTTCGCATGAAATTTTTTTTGGAGGAATGGCAGTTCATAAGCTACTTTCTGACGACAAAAAAAATGTCTATCTTTCAAAATGGCGTCGGGCCGAATTTTTTAAATGGCATGGGGGGTCGAGTGATACCTCATTCGAAACGTCTTACAATTGTCTATACGTCCCCAAAATTTCAAACAAAAATATACATCCAAAACAAAATGGCGGTACATAATGTTAGAGCTCTGCCATATGAGGATCTTTTCGATTGCTATTAATGAGCTCTAGTAAAATCATCAAATATTTTTTGGTATCATTAAATTAAATTTTTTTTTGCTAAAAATGATAAAAGAGTGCCATATTCGAATGAAATTTACAAGCGAATAAGCATGATAGTCCTTCTCGACCATCAAAGTAAGACGATGTTCGTCATAGAGTTTTCGTCTCTTGCCGAAACGAACATCGTCCGAAGAGAGGAAGAAAAATGGACGAAATATTAAGATATACTCTTCGAACTCCGCATGCTCTACCTACATCATTCTGTAAAAATGGTAGTTCTGATAATAGGTTCCCTTGGCGGTATGATGCATTCGCAACTCTCTAGCCTGAAAATCATACCGACATGTCGCAAGACAGCAGAAATCTTGGCCGGACAGAAGGCTGCCATCCTCGATTCATTGCGTCTGCTCAGAGCACTTGATTCCCGGACCCAATAGCTGTTTACCCCATAGTTTGGGGAGTGGTTATTGGGGTAATGATTAACCCAGCGCACCCTCCGAATGTGTTGGAGCTTCGGAAAAAGGGCCCGACAGGAAAATTTTATATTTTGTAGAAGGGTACCTAGAAGATTTGATGATTTTTCCAGAACTAAAGTATCCGAAGGATCCTCATAGCAGAGCTCTAACATTATGTACCGCTATTTTGTTTTGGACGAATGTTTTTGTTTGAAATTTTGTTGTTGTGTAGAGAAATGAAATGCAATTCAAACGATGTATCACTCGACCCCCATAGCCTTTTAAAAAAAATTTAAATGGCCGACCGACGTCAAATTATTTTTTTTGTTGTCAAAAAGAAGCTTATGAACTACCATTAAACCAAAAAAAAATCATAACAGAATTCCAATCCGTTCAAAAGTTAACATGGGTGGGGTTACTCTAAGAGAGTTCTTATACATTATGTACCGCCATTTTGTTTTGGATGTATATTTTTGTTTGAAATTTTCGGGACGTATAGAGAATCATAAGACGTTTCGAATGAGGTATCACTCGACCCCCTATGCCATTTAAAAAATTCTTTGGGCGTCGGGCCGCCATTTTGAAAGATAAACATTTTTTTGTCGTCAGAAAGTAGCTTATGAACTGCCATTCCTCCAAAAAAAATGTATGCGAAAATTCCAATCCGTTCAATAGTTAACAGGGGGAGAGTTTTTTTTTATGGAAACACTGTATATACAGTTATACCTCAACGTTTTCAGTTTAGTATTACTATTGTAATCGTCTATAAATAAACGTTATTGTATTTGTTAAATTATTGTGTTAGTATTCAACGACAAACATGTCTATTCGTCGAGGCGTCGGTTTCGTGTGTCGTGAGTACCTCGACACAGGTCATGTTGTGATCATCAAAGAACGAAGAATTCGAACACTAATCGAAGTGAGTCGAAAACGTGGTCTCACAGAATATGAAAAGTTCCTCCAAAACTGCAACAAAGTCAGCGTTCATCGTCGAGAAGGGGATTCTGCTTTCCAACCGAAGACTTCTTCGACAAGACAGTCAATTGGCTCCAACCTTGAGAGGCATTTGCTTATTGTGTGGTGATGCTATCACTGCAAAATCTCTTCAGCAACAAAGCAAACTACCCATAGCAAGACGCAATGTGGTCCATTCAGTTAAGAAGTTGGGCATGCGGCAAACTGTTCTAGATGCAGCTAAACGCCGAGGTGACCATTGGGGAATGTCAATGAGGAGCGCCTCCTCGCCATTGACAACCAGGTTGCTGCAGACGGGACGTACCACAGATTTAGATTACCACCTCCTACTGGGAATAAGAGAGGGTATCGTCAAGCCAGTAATACTGAAGAAGCTATGGAGTGTGTGTACGATTACCTATTGGAAGACAGTGATGAATGTCAGTTTTCGTTATCACAGGTTCTGCAACAAATCAGGAATGATTGTATCCCTGATGTCAGAACAAAAAAATCTTACTTCCAGAAAAGTTTTGGCGATGAACTATTCATAGTGGAGATGGGCCCCAACAACGGAACACTCGTCTGCTTCAAAAACACAAGCCATGAAATTTTGTATCATCATTGTTACAAGAAGCAAAATGGCTATGCGCAGCAAGAGCGGCTGGGAGATGTTAAGGCATCAGCAGAAATCATCGTGGAAGATATCTGCACACAAGTGCATGACACCAGTCAGTATCCCCCCTCGACGATTTCTTCAACAATGTAGATTATGTCATCCCTCAAATATAGAAAAAGAAATGGGTGTCATTTTCTCATGCTCTGATAGCTGCTGTACGAGCACGAACTTTTGTTTCGTCCCTTCGGAATGGAATTGGTACCTATTTTCAAATATTGATCCAGACATCTGGTATATATGTGCGCTGCGCTGGGGTTCTCCCTCTCAAAATACCTACATGAATTATATCAGTTGGTGCGATCATGAAAATACGTAAAAAATACTATCAACCTTTCTGAACTGTATGAAAACTCACTCTTTCTGCCGATTCGCCAACACTTCTTCCATGGGATTTCGTGGTATGCGAATCATCAGAAACACTGACTCAAGCGATGGAAAACGAGCGATAGATTTAACTCTTAACTGTATTTTATTTAAAGGCACATTCAAACAAAAAACTATACAGTATCGGAAATAATTTGTCAAGAACGGAATGATATGATATACCACATAAAGAAGGGAGACGCACCACTGTGCACCTGTCCTGTTACCCCACCCGACGCATTAACGGACCACGTGGTAATGGGACACAGCGCACGTCGATATCCCTTCCTCGAGTGAGTCGAGGAGAAATTGTAATCCTCTCTAAACATATGGCAAGCTATTCTTTATGCTCTCATGGAACCACCATAACCAAGATGAAAACTTTCCGATACTGTTTACGTTCCAAACACTGAAAATGCGGTTTCGGTCAGAAACGACATGAACTCAACTGATCCATATAAATTGGATCCTGATGAGGGCGACACTCTTCAAGTACATTTCCTGAAAGGAGTGTATATGCGCCCTATCTAACGTCTTTCAAAGAAATTAGTTAACTAGCCTTAACCGGTTGCGACATTAAAGGCCTTGCGTATCCATTAGTTCAATTTTTTCTGTAACTGTAATTTGCCCTTATGATAGATAAGATAAGATAACTTTATTGAAAGTAGGTACATCCTAATAAACAGCAAAGATAATGTTAAACATTAATATAAACACGATTTAAGAAAAAAATATTCACAATATTTGTTTATAAATACTAACTACTAATTTGATAAAGACTTCTCGAATTGTTCGAGATCGTTCGATGAATTAGATGGAAAAATCTAGAAGCACTAACTTTTGTTCTGGATCAATCGTCGAACATTCTTATTGTGTTCTATTGATTTCTTCACTTTTCTAGAACTGTATTTTTATATATAAGCAAGGCATTTGTGAGATGACGTAAGTTAGTTAGAAAGTTACCTTGAGTTACCTTGGAAACTAGTATTTTGGTATCAGTTTTGACAGTGACTTGTATTACAGTGTTGTCAAGTGAAGTTTGAATAATAAAGGCAAGTCTATACCAGCGTACACTTATTTTTGAACCCGAAGACGCAACAATACCTAACTTTGGTATCATCCTAATGGTCTCTTATATGGCCTAATAAATTCTTTTTGAACAGAATAAGACTGGTAGAAGACTTTACATTTTCAGGTAGACTGTTATAAGTAATAAATCCTTTAAAAGTTAATGTTTTAGTATTAAATGTTTTTTTTGGTTATTTACGTACAAATTATTTCTTGTTCTAGTGTTAGAATTTGATTATTAAAAATTACAAATTTGTCAAAATATGAAGGAAGAAGATTATGTAACATTTTGTAAATATATATCATCGTTAAATATGTAAGCCTGCTTTCTATAGATAACCATTCTAGAGTATCTAGCATTAAAGATATCGGGGTACTCCTGTCACATCTCAAAATAATCCTCATTGCGCGATTCTGTAATTTCTGTAGTGTTCTCATTTTATTCAAATCAGATGTGTACAAGAGAGTAGGGCAGTATTCGAAATGTGGTTGTCTTATATACTATTATTCGTGACTGCATGGTTAAGTGCTGAGATACTCTTGTAAAAAAATACAATTTCTTCAAAAAAAATTTCTGTATGTAATTAAAATGGCTATTCAGTGTTAAATGATTGTCTAACATAAATCCTAAATATATAAATTCTTTAAATCTAATTCTCTGTATTTGACAGGTGTAGTAAGTATTATAGCCTTTGTTTTGTTAACATTTAGTTTTAATTTATTAGTTTTTAAATATGTAGAAATATTGTTTGAGGCTTTATTCATTTTTTGGACAGCTTTATTTAGATCTTTATCACTTACCGATGCTAGAGCATCATCAGCAAAATAATGTTCATAATCACATTCACTACATTTGTTGATATAATTAATGTAGATTAAGAATAACAATGGCCCTAGAATCCTTCCCTGGGGAACACCATGGTCTACACCGATTGCTGTTGAAACATAATCATTAATTTTGGTTACCTGCTTCCTACCTGCGAGTTAATCACTGATCCACTCAAGTACTTTTCCTTTTATGATATATTTTTTTAATTTTTTGATTAATATTTCACGATTAACAGTTTCAAACGCACGTTTAAGATCTAAAAATACTGCTACAGTGTACATGCCTTTACTCATTTTATCTTTCCATTCAGTGACAGTAAGCTGAAGTGCAGATTCGCATGAATGGTTGGATCTAAAACCAGATTGGTTGGTGAAGAGTATATTTTTTTTATTAAAATATTCCAGCAACTGTTGATAAACTCCAATTCCAACAAATTTTCAGCACAGGGTAAAGTATTAATTGGATGGTTTGTTTGTGTTAGAAACTTTTTCGATTGGCGTAATTGTACTAGTTTTTAAATTATCTGGAAAACTACCATTTTGTAAAAAGGTCTTTACAAAATGACACCACACATGTCCAATTATATACTTCAAAGCTACTCTTTATAATTTCGCTCGATAGTGCATCTACCTGCGACCCTTTGTTTGCTAAATTGGATACGGTTACTTTTAATTCTTGAAGAGTTAGTATTTTAAAATCGCTAAAACCATCTTCATCAAAGTAGTCAATGTAGCAGGTAAACCCGACATCTTCAATACCAGAAATAATATTTTCAATGCTTTTTACAAAAAAGGTATTGAAATAATTAGCTAATTCCAGTTTTTCTCCAATGAGAACTTTTTGATCATTATGTTCAAATTGAATACCATTATCAAAGTAACTAGTAAACTGTTTTGGATTGATTATTTTTTTTTAAGTTTTCCACATTAAACGTGGATTATGCCTGTCGCTATCAATCTGATTGAAATAAAATTTACTTTTTTTATCTTAATAATATTTACACAGCATTACGTTTATTTTTATAATTTTGCCAATTAACATCATTAGCATTTCTTTTGAATAACTTGTAAGCAGAATCTCTCTCTTTACTTAACTTTCTGATTTAACCATCATACCAGGGCAGATCTTTTTCATAAAAAGTGATTGTTTTTAAAGGTGCAATTTCATTTAAAATGTTTTCACAATTTTCTTTAATATTATCATAAACCTGGTTTATATTTGTATTGTTAAGTAAAAAGTTACAATCTATTAAATTTAAGTTAATATTGAATAAATCTCTTTCTGTCAAGTTCCTAACAATTTTTATTCGCTTGTTGCTAAAATCAACCATAATATTCAGCCAACATGAGGTGCTGCCTGGGTACTACCCGGTTAACACAAGATATTGGATGAACACAAGTTCATATTGCACCAATCTAGGTATATTGAATCTGCAAAAACTATTTTGAACCAATGGAAACTGAGTATTGAGAAAAGAATACGCTAATATCCCGAGGCCAGCCAGGAGGTAACTTGATTCCTGGCTGCGCCACTGTTGGTATCAACATATATAAGTGCAATATTAAATGAACTTCTCATGATATCCTATCGTGAGTACACTATTGAGGCGACGAACGATTTATATTTGAAATAGTATATTGTGAAACAAGTGCAGAAAAATGCTTATTTCGTACGAGTTTGAAAATTGCATTTCTCACGTGTTAATTTTCAGCAAAATTTTTTTTGCGAGTGTAAACTTTTCAGTTAACCTTCAGCAAATTTTCTCAGTTATAGCATTTTTCCCTGAAGTTACCAGGTAGTTTACTCCATGGTTTGCAATTCATGATCAACTTATATGAAAATCTACTAAAAAATTACTGAAAATATCACGTGAATTCATTGAGATTAGCTATGAGAGCTGAGAATGAGCTTACAACAATATAATATTTTATATTGACACTAAGTTAAAACTCGATTAAATTTCCAATTTTATCATCTTCGATTCACAGTATCTTTCTCAAACGAATGCAGTACACAGTGTGGAACAATGTCGCAAAGATGATGATTCTGCGTATCGCTTACCTCCTTGCATTGCCAATTGCAGGTGAAAGTTAACCAGCAATTTTTATATTAAAGTTATAGCAAGATTTTTTTTTTTGAAAATTGCATGGAACGTAAATCAGTAGACATTGCATGTGGAAGTTCACCACCAACTCTCATATTAAATTTATGGTAAGGTACTTCATTTTATTTTTGTAGTTTTTTAGTGACTCTTCAGTTGAAAACTGAGAAAAACAGATTTACAGTAAACATACATCAAGTTTGCAAAGATGTATCACAATTGTAACAATAATTCATACTTGCTGCAAAATTTCGTAATTTACAATATTTAATAGGGTAAGTTGATGGCAGTATTTTAAAATACTGGAAATGCCCATTATTCAAAATAATCTTTTTTATAATATCATCAGGGTATTTATTTTCTAACGAATCATCTAGGTTTCCATTCAAATACCTCAGAAGCTCCTAAGAGTTTGTGCGAGCAAATAAATTTTGGGAATGGTGGCAGGTTCTGCGAGTTGGTCCCATGTCCTAAGAAGCGAACGCTCTACCACCACGGCCACCACTGCCCATCTGCATTCATGTCCAAATAATTGCAAGGCAGGTCATCAGCAGCTTCAGCAAATCGTTCATTACTACGCCTGCCCCAACGACAGAACGGGCTGAAAAGTGGTAGTTGTAGACGAATTTCATTTGAAATTGTTCCTTGCCTGTTTTATGTAGGAGTTCACTTGTATAAACATCATAAAATGTAGTATTTGTTCGATCACTTTAGATCTAATAATCCCCTGTTGTTTACAGATATGAGAAAATTTCATCTGTTCACACAACCAACTGGAAATTATAAGAAAAAACGCAAAATGTGCATAGGTTGCTACAAACTTTTGAGGCAAACTCTCACTTGGCGTGAAGCAGTTAACAAAGTGAAGAAAGTATCATCTTATTGTGAAAATTGTAACGGGCAACCTGGATTTTGTTTACCTTGCTTCAAATACTCTCATGATACTGAGTGGTGAAAATCTGTAACAATAAAATTAATAGATTAATCGACTTACCTGTAGGAAGATCAATCTAAATTGTTCGACCTCGTATTCCGGAATATTTCATATGTAGTAGTGTCGTTCGGTGCCATGATCCACGCCTTTAAAGATAAAAAACCCAAGTTTTTTGCCATCCTGCGTGCGCTGAACTTATCATTGTATGGAGTGTGCAATTTTTGCATAGATTTTTAGGGTTCAACTGGGCAGGGCGGGAATGAAATATTCCGCAATACGAGGTCGAACAATTTAGATTGATCTTCCTACAGGTAAGTCGATTAATCTATTAATTGTTCTTCCCTCGTATTCCGTAATATTTCATATGTAGACGTTTAAAGATCCAAGCAAAATCTATGCAATAGGTAAATTTATTTCAGTAATTACACGTACATTACAAATATAATATACAAACATACATATAATAAAGATCTCAGGTATTTTCAATAGAGAGGATGGTTTTCGCAAATATTGTTGGATCTTCTACAACCGGTTTTTGATAGAATTTGTTGAATATATTAGAATTTTTTGACCAACCTAATGTATTACGAATCGTATCAATGTTAAGGCCAGCTCTGAATGCTACCGAGGTAGAAGCATGACGTGTACTGAAACCCTTGAAAATAGTAGTGTCAATTCCGCTGTTACATAATGTCATTTTTATCCAGCAAATAATTTTTTATCTGATATATTTAAACGAATGGTTTCTGTTACCTTCAAATAATAACATAAAGTGAAACCTACGCACAGTTGAGGTTTTTCCACAAAAAATGGAAAACTGAGCAGAGGACTCAATTTTCCGGGCCCAGAAGTCTTAATTTTTTCGGTGATTCTGATTTCTATAAGATTAGTTTTCATGATTATATTACCTGTAGTGATCAGAGACAGAGTCTGCATTCTATGACCACAAGTAAGTGCCGAAAGAGTTACAAGTTTAAAAGTCAGAGCTTCTAGGGAAAGTTTCTCCAAGGGAAACTGATTTTCTAAATATCTCAACACAGGATCTGGGTCCCAAGTTGATGAATACCTTGGTTTAGGTTTGTAATAGCCCTTTAAAAATCGCCTAAATATTTTTTCATCTTTTTCAGGAAAGGCTAAGATTAAAGATAAAGCAGACTTATATCCATTAACTTAACTGAATGACATACCATCATCTATTGCAAAACTCAAAAAAGATAATATAGAATTAATATCATAATTAAATGGATTACATTTTTTAGTGGTACAATAATGCCACCACTTTTTTAATGCTACATTATATTGGTTCAAAGTAGTTTCTGACAAAGAGGCGATGAGTAGAGGAATACCTACTTCGGAGATACCTTGCTTTGAAAATGCCTGCGGGATAACCTCCCGACTGCCAGGGTAAGGTATCTGTGGTTCGGATGTGGTTTCCTGAAAGGTGATAAAAGTAATCTTTTTGATGGTCCAAGTATTAATTTCTCGCTACAAAGCAATTTATTAAAAAGAGGGAACCAAGGTTGATTTTTCCTGTTGGGTACTACGACAATTCCAGTGGCTTTGTCTAAAATTATTTTTTCCAAAACTCTAGCAATAACTGGAAATGGTGGAAACGCATAAAAATTCAACGAAGTCCAGTTCAATGTGAAGCAGTCTATGGCCATAGATTCTGGGTCTGGACCCCAAGAAACAAAATTTTTACATTTTGTATTTAGTGAAGATGCAAAATTATCAACATCAGGAATTCCAAAGAAATTAATAATCTTTTGATAATCCCCACAAGAAAGCTCATATTCTGTTTCAATATTCAAAATTCTGGATTCAGCATCGGCCATAGTATTGTGTGACGAACTGACATAAGAAGCAAAAATTACTATATTTCTACGTTCACACCATTTCCAAATCTCACGGCTAATATCATTCAAGTTATCGAATTGAACACTACTCATTTTATTGATTGTAGCGATTGCAGTAATATCGATTCGGAGGAGAATATTACAATCCTTCAAATGTTTTGCAAAAGATTTCAAACTGTTAAAAGCTGCCAATAATTCTAAATAGTTAATATGTTTTTTACATAGGTCTGCATTCCAAAAACCGTGCGTCTTTTTACTGTTACAAAAACTTCCCCAACCAGTTAGCGAAGAATCAGAGTAGATCTCTAACGCAAATTCTGATGGTTTCATATTTTTGAAAGAATTAGATATATTTTATGTCTGTAGATAAAGATTGAGGGATCGACATTACCTGATTATAATCTCCCTTAGATCTTTTCAAAGCTAGCCACTTTTCTTTCTCAAAATTTTTAACATACATCCAACTTTATTTTATTGCCGGAGAAGCCGCTACAAGGTGGCCAATTAATTTAGCAAATTTTCTAATTTTACATTTTTTTCCTAATTGAAAAGGTTGATAATATATTTAATAATTTTTGTTTTTCTCTAAAGGCAAGTGGAAAATCATTTTGACAGTATCATACTGAAAACCCAAGAAAGTTAAAGATGTGACAGGTTGCAGCACACTTTTTTTATAATTAATAGTGAAACCTAAGAATTCAACAATTTACTGTAATATTAATATTGTTCTGACACTCCTTATAATTTAAACCCAACAATAATATGTCATCCAAATATATTACAGACAAAAAACCCTTTGATCTCAAGAATGCCATAACTGGTTTCAACAATTTTGTGAATCCGAAAGGGGCAACATTCAGACCAAAAGGAAGAACAGTAAATTCGTAAAGAGTGTCTCTAAATTCAAATCTTAAAAATTTTCTATATTCCTCATGAATAGGCAAGGCAAAATACGCATCTTTCAAATCCAATTTGGCTAAAAAACAATTTTTTGAAATTAACCTCAAGACCGATCTATAATCCTCCAACTTGAAATGTGGAGTGATTATAAATTTATTTAAACATTTCAGATTTAGAACAAATCTGTATCCACCATCCGATTTTCGTACTAAAAAATAAGGGGAAAGAAATTCCCCGGAAATATGATTACAAATTTGAATTGCGCCCTTATCTAACAATTCATTTATTGCAGAATCATAAAGTTTGAGTTGCTTTCCAGTAAATGTCCTAAGAATGTTATGTACCCTCTTAGGGGTTGAAGAGAAAGGTAATCTATAACCCTGAACCTGAACTACCTGGTGGTTCCCAATAGATTGCCAAGTAGTTACATGGTTCTTCAGATTTTCAGCACGTTTTTTAACGCCTACCTCTATCTGTCGTTATGGTTGCTTGAATGTCCTGTTGTTTCTCGCCCCCTCCTCTCTTGATCCCTGACTGCGGTCCCTGTATCTTCTATTGTCGAATTTCTGAGAATATTTCATTTTGATGGCCCCTGTAGTTTAAATGACGTTTCTCTCCGGAAACAGAAATAAACGGCCGTGCTTGCTTAACGGTGGCTACCGCTTTAACTTGATTTGCAGCTGATTTAGATGACTGTAATTGTTTGACTTTTTCTAAGAGATTAGTACCATACAAATGCCTATCAATCTCTTGGTTTATCATAGATTTCTTAAATTCATTATTGAGGAAGGGAGCTATCAAAAATCTTCTGTGGAGAGATATTCCATGAACAATGTCAGCAAATATTTTACTGGCATCACCCAAATTTTGCAATGTACTTGTATCCTCATTCGAAATTCTCATAAGTTTATTCATCAAACCACTTAAGACCGAAATTCCGGCGGAAATTTGTGATTGTAAGCCAATAAGATGCTTGTCATCCCTTTACCTTAGTATCGGTTAATATATTTTTTTATTTCGTCATTGAGTATGGGTGGTTCAAAAAAATCACAGTTTTGAGGAGCTGGGTATTTTAGTAACAATTCCTCCTTAACATCCTTATCCAATCCGTTGCTGAAAATATGCTTTAGCCTTGATAAAATGCCATTATGAACTAGACTACTCAGTTTGACATTCATGGAGGGGTCTATACCCATAATCTCGATCAGCTCAGTATTGTTCAAATCCGAAGGACTTGCTGTAATATGCGGAGGGGTAACATGTCTGGATACTTCTGGATCGACATGAACATCCGCTAACACTGGTATGTTTCTAGTCGATTGCATACTAGGATCACCTAAAAGCAAGAAGTGATCATGCAAAACAAAATCGGCCAAGACTCGCTTGCCATAGCTGAGTTTAAAAACCAGTAATACAAATAAACAAAGCCCATTACTCGAATGGCTATTGAAAATAATTCCAGTTTATAACTGGCTCAGAAGATGACACAGTGTGTCGAAACAGCTGTTAGCATTAAATGTTAGTATTGTGTAAAAAATCTTTGTGAAGTATTACTTTCACTCTACCCATTCATTTGAAAATAATTCCATCATCCATAGACTAAAAAAAACCTCAACAACCTATAGGTTGTTGTATATTATATTCAAGTACTTACTCGAAGAATTCTTACTTTCGGAAGAAAAATCCTCAATTTTCCTTTTTAATTTTCTCATTTCCCTAAGTAACTTTTCATACTTCTTCCTTCCCGCATGTTTCTTCGCTGGTCTCTCCTCCCCAGAACTTGACGAGGAAGAACTAAGTCTTCTTTTGGACATTTTGAAAACAAAATTTCATTCACAATTTAATTATTCGTGGTATTTCAATGACACACGACAATACAATAAGTTCAGCGCAGGCAGGATGCCAAAAAACTTGCGTTTTTTATCTTTAAACGTGTGGATCATGGCACCGAACGATACTACTACATATGAAATATTACGTAATACGAGGGAAGAACAATTTCAGTAAATCATTAGTCGAGTTGTTGACGTGTTCAATGATTTCACAATCTGAAACTGTATGTTTGTCTATAAATTTCTGAATTTGTCTTTCATTAAAGTATTTATAAGGATAATTTTTGTTTTCATGTCCTCTATTATGTTTTTGGTAAACAATTTCAAAGTCAAGAAACAATAAAATATGTAAGCACAGGTAAGGTACTACTTTACACAAAATTCGTCACACTCTATAAAATCGTTCAAACTTGAGTAAAAATTATTTTAATTCGTATTTGATGGCAGACATTGTAGTTATATTCTTCCGTTTTTGTAGATTATTGAAAAAATTAAGGCTAACTGATCTGGAGCACAAAGTGGCGCATTGTTCCTGTCCTATATGTATTTCGTAGAAGAAGAAATTGGGAAGAGTCCAACATTAAAATGCGTGAAAATGTTTCTATAAGTTTCTCGATTAGATATTCCTAAGATACATCTTGAGATCCATTTTTGGCCAACCTGGGTCTCTAATAATCTCGATCGTAATGCACATTCATCATCTGATCTAGTTCAAGTACTGATCGTGAATTGATTAATAGTAATTTACTTAACAAGTCCGGAAAACGGACTAGTCCGGGAAGTGATACTTTTTCGAAGAAAAATCGTCTGGGAAGTAAGAACTTCCCGGACGGTTGCCGAAAAAATGAATTACACATAATTCAGTTTAGAAATATTTTTTGACCTTGCCATAATATGTTTGGTGATGTGAAGTGATTTTTATCTATAATAAATAGAATACAGCTCTCCTTCAGACATACAATATCTTTTTTAAGATGTTTTTTTTTCATCTCCTACCCATTCTTAGAAGTTGTTTGGTGATATAATAATGAACAATATTTTTAGGTTACACTTGTAGTGATTGCTGCAGAAGGTATAAATATAAAACCAGTTTCCAAAGACACTTGAGACTTGAATGCAACAAAACTCCACAGTTTTTCTGTTCAGTAGAAGATTGCGGTTTCTCTTGTAAAAGAAGTGAAGGATTGAGGTCACATTATTTACACAAACATAAATATATAAAACTACCTGAAAGGAGAACGTGGAAGAGTTGTGACTATGACCATTGAAATGACATATCTTGATTTGTGAACGGAAAAAATTGAATGAAACGAATCTCCTGAAATTTACATGTTATTGTTATTATTAATTTTGGGGAGAAATAGTGTTCTAGATCTCAACTTGGTTGCGTTAGGTTGGGTATGGCTGCAAAAATGGCAATTGATGTCAAAAAAGTTGATAATGAAATCTGAACTTTTTTAACTTCAAAAACATGAGAGAATCATCAAAAGCGTGTATATTGCCAATTAACACAAGAAATGTTATTTATGTTAACAACAAACAACAACGACAAATGCTGAAAATATTCGTATGTTTTCATTTCATGCAAATTATTTGTGGTCTCCACATAAGGTCAAATTCTAAACCAATGAGAAACCTCGTTCCATAACAACGAAAAATTTCCCAACGATCTTAATGATATATTGTTTTAACTTCGTCCTTTCCTAGGTAACATACAGAAAAACTTTTCTAAAAAGTGAAACCAGAAATATTTTGTTCAGATGAACAAAAATTGCTAAAAAGCATAGCTGTGCCAAGCAATGACAAACAATGCTAGCGAACACCCAATATATCATTAAGGTGCGTTCAAATTGGAGGGAACAGAAGCGAACGAACGCGGGATGGTGCGAATTCGTGGGTATTTATTCGTTCGTTTCGCTCTTGCGAGCAGAGAGAGGCATTTAAATAAATAACGAACATTCGCATTCGTCGATGTTCCGTTTGCCATGTCGGATACAGATGAAGATTTTTAATGAGCGCTGCTAGTTTTATAGTAATTGCGGAACTTTCCGAAAAAAAAAGGAAGAAAAAATAAGCAAAACAGGTGGTGAAACTTTGATGGTGGATTTAACGAGTGACAATTTGGGCCAAGTTACATATTTTTGTAGATTGAAGATTTTGAATTTGAATATTTTATTCCGTGCATCCGTTTTTTCTGTTTATTACTTTATATAATTTTGACTTGGGATCCCATAAACAAGTTTCGCTCCTATATAATTCTATTAATTTGAGTATCTTTTCATTTGTCCATTCCATGCTATTGGAATTTAACCCACAGCACGCAGTAAACAACAAAGATGACATGTAACAACTGATTTGCAAAAAAAACGTTCGGAACTAGCGTTCGAAACGAATTCGCTCGCTCGTTTTACCGCTCCGTCCACATCGGGCACTCATTTCCATTGATGATTCACTGATTTACTGATAGACAGGCGGACTTATTCTTTATGTTGCTTTTGTTCTGTCAAATTCAAACGCACCTTTGAGTACTTTCAATGGTAAAATATTCGCGAGCACTGAGCAATTTCAGGAAGTGTTCAGAAATTTCGAGCACATAGCACTAAGCACTGAGCACTAAGCAATTTTGAATACTTTTGATAAAAAAAATGAATAATTCCCAATTTATAACTGAAAATGGTTTGTGATTGGAGTTCTATTTGTTTTTTTTTTGCTTAATAACTGTGTTCGGAGGTGTTTGGAGATACATATACCAAAAATCCTGCGTTTGAGACAGAACGGCTCAGGTATAGAGTTAGCAAGTAAATAAGACAGAATGCAGCTTCCAGGCGATTTTTATTGTAACAATCGCATGTACAAACGTAGTACTAAAAGTAAGAAACTTTGGTTAATCTGACATTAATTTACAATAATAATCCTCTTACCTAAAAGTAAGAAACACCAGGCTTACGAAAATTATTTTGATATTTATCAAAATGATAACCTTGCAACCAAAAGGGTTGTTTCGATTCAGCAGTACGTGAGTTTATCGACAAGCTCGAAATAAATTCACCGTTCCCAGAAACAGTAATGTTGAATCTCACAAAAAAGTGTTGTAAAAAGTAGGTTACACTTGTAGTGATTGCTGCAGAAGGTATAAATATAAAACCAGTTTCCAAAGACACTTGAGACTTGAATGCAACAAAACTCCACAGTTTTTCTGTTCAGTAGAAGATTGCGGTTTCTCTTGTAAAAGAAGTGAAGGATTGAGGTCACATTATTTACACAAACATAAATATATAAAACTACCTGAAAGGAGAACGTGGAAGAGTTGTGACTATGACCATTGAAATGACATATCTTGATTTGTGAACGGAAAAAATTGAATGAAACGAATCTCCTGAAATTTACATGTTATTGTTATTATTAATTTTGGGGAGAAATAGTGTTCTAGATCTCAACTTGAGGAATCATTTATATATTTTGTAGGCAAGGCAACCAGGTATACATCTATTTGCATATCGAGTTGTATAGGTACTTCAAGGCTTGAAGTTAGAATTAATGTAAGCCAGAGTATGCAAAACTGGCATGAAATAGGGGAAACGTGGGTAATTCTGCCTCACGTTGAGCAAGATGAGTAAACTAGGAGATATCGCCATTTATTGTCTCCATGAGACCAATGAGTGAAATTGAGAAACTTTTTTGCTCTCACACTCGTTGAGCTCATAATAGACGATATATCCGTAGTCTTTGGAGATAAAAGCATCAAAGTCGGTATTGTTGGACTCCTTATGATCATCCCCAACCGGATGCACAGGGTGCTCTAGGTCTCTGCGCTTTTTCAGACACTATATCAATAAAACTTGAACCATTAAAGAGATTAAGGATGGGGCGATGGACTTTTGGTCCTCATAGGATAATGGCTCCTATATTTGTGTATCCGATTGTATCTACCTGTTTTGCTGCCCTGAGTCTATCCTTTTTCTCCCGAGTGCTATCTCACGTGATTGTTTGCGCATGAAGAGGAAATTTCACATTTTCAGCAATGTTTTTTGTACTGTCCTCGATCCAGTGGACCAGCAAAAACTAAAACAAAAAACAATGGTTTGAAAAAACTAAATAACACGCTTTACTTCCGAAATGAACTGAAAAGTAACAAAAATGTAACAAAAAGCGTGGGTGCGTCCGATCTATAATCTCATATTTTTCAGTTTAATTTAACAATACTGAGAATTCAAGAGCACAAGAGAACTTTGTCAAGCACCCCACGCTTTTCTAAGTAATTGAATTGTTAATTTTTTTTACTCTTTGGTCCATGTCGGAAGTAAAGCGTGTTCTTTTTGTTTATTTTTTTTGTGACTAAAAAAAGGAAATCTCCGACCGCGAAAACCATACCAATTTTGAATCGAATCAGATCATAATGACATATATCGTGCGCCATCTTGAAGCCGGCATCTTGAATCCTCCATATTTAATGTATGAATTTTGACAAAAATTTCGAAATATACGACGTGAAAAATCTCCACATAAGTACCAATTTTGAATCGAATCTGAGCATAATCACAAATCTCGTCCGCCATATGGGGCCGCCATTTTGAAGTTATGAATTTTGATGAAAAATTCATGATTTCTAATCCCGAAAACCCTCAAATACCAATTTTGAATACCTCATGAAATACGCTCGTTTTCCCAGAAAACGTAGTTTAACGCCAACGTCACATTTCATGCTCACGCTGACCCGCCATTGCAAATTCAGACAGGACCGAAAAGATTTGTCATAACTCTGCTGAGAATTATAGTAGAAGGAAAAGAAAAATTGCATATCGTTCCTGAAGACTTCTACTTCCTCATGCAAATATAGCATGTAAGTATCTGAGTACCTAAAATGTGTTTTGTCCCACTTCACCAAACCCTTCTACAATATTTACGGAGGATCCGAAAGTCATGGATATTTTGGTGTATATGGAATAATTATACTGGAGCCGGAATCATACCCTCTTTGGACCATATGCAACGATTTAAGGCTACTGAGACAAGTCTCACTTATACATGCCAAAGAAAAAACTGGGATTCAATCCTGACTCAGTTTTAAACTCACCCATAATCTCGACAATTTCTTCAGTAAATGTTGAAAATAATCGCTCATACACATCGTACATAAAAAATGAAGTATGTGATTTCAAGCTTGAGGTTTGAAATTCACAATAGTGTTATTAAATATATATATATATATATATATATATGCAGGATATGAATAAGCGATTATTTTCAACATTAAGTGAAGAGAATAGCGATTTTATGGGTAAGTTGAAAATGAGGCAGGAGTAAAACAAAGTTATATTTGCCATGTATAAGTGGGACCTGTCACACTACTTTGAAATTGTTGCATATAGTCCAAAGAAGGTATGGGTTGCTGCTTCAGTATAATAATTCCATATTTACTAAATTATTCATGATTTTCGGATCATCCGCATACATCTCCGTGAAGTGCGATAAAACACATTTCAGGTACTCAAATGCTCGCATATTATATTTGCATGAGAAGGTAGGAGTCTAAAGAAACGATAGGAACTTTTCCTTTTCCCTCTCCGATCATTTTTAGCAGAGTTATGACCAATCAAATATTCGGCTCCTCCAGTACTTTCAGCGGCGGGTAAGGGTGAACCTGAAATTTGATGTCGGCGTTCAATCACGTTTTCTGAGAAAACGACCACATTTCATATGAAATCACTAGGAATAATTTTGGTGGAAAATTGAATTGTTTTTCACCCTGTTGAGTTGGTATCCGATAAATCATGTACTTTCCAAGATTACAGCAAAAATCTATTTATATATATTTTCAAACGAAAAAAAAAAATAATATGTTCCACCCCTGGAATTTTGGTAAACAATTTTTTTCGTGTTTATCATGGTTCCAACTACTAGCATACCAAGTTTGGCTACAATCGATTCTTGTCTTGAAACCCATACGTACTGGATTATCAAACCATCTCATATTCCTTCATGAACTAAGATAAGAAAGTGATCCAATAGACTCAATACTGGTGGCGGCATATAGCCAGAGAATGGGTAGTTTCCGATAATTTCTGAACTTCTTTTCTTAGAAATGTCGACGGGATATATATAGCAGTTAATTAGATTCACTTGTCTTTCTGCAAAATATATACTCTTGTTAGTGAAATGGAAATACTATCATTTTGCGGGAAAGGACATTGTCATACATCATTCTATCAAACATGTTTTCTTGCATGATACGTTTGAAAAACTACTTTATTGAAGAATTCAATTTCAGCCCAACAAAAGAAGTTTATTTGCGACAGATGCGATAAGAGATACAAACATCAAACTTCTCTGAATGATCATAAAAAATATGAATGTGGGGTACCCAGATCATTCAAATGTCCATTGTGCAAGGCTGCTTTCTCAAGAAATCCATACCTCCAGAGGCATTTACGGTTCTGTGAAAGAAATATATAAATTGAGTAGAAAATAAAAAAAAAATTTAATGCTGATTTTATTCGACTATTTTTATATGCTCTTGACTGTTGATAATATTAAAAGGCACTCAGAAATATATTGACTATTTTTCTACCTCCTGTACTCGAAACACACTATATAATCTCAATGCAATATAGACTACCACAGAAGTCATGACATATCTAATCTGGAAACAAAAATTGGTTGTCCCTGGATGAGTAAAGAAAACATTATTAAACTTCACTAAATAGAATTTGAAATGATGTGTGTATGTGGGGGCGGGGATTGGCGCAGTGGTAGCGTCGGGGCTTCGTGATCGAAAGGTCGTGGGCTCGATCCTCAGGCAGGACAAGATTTTTTCAGTTTTCAGATGTAAATCTGAGTGATTGAATCTTGTTGCTGCCTGGGGATAATGCTCCACGATTCACTGTTGCATTAATAATTAACAGAGCTGCTCCTGAGGTGGCGTATGTCGTTAGTAACAAAGCCTAGCCAGAACACTAGTATGAATGAGATATATGTTTGTGACGAATGTCCGCCGTCTTTGACGTGCCATACCAATTAAAATAGGGATGTAGTATTGCCTAGAGCAAGACAACTGCATCCCCCCGATACAGCTTTGTTGTCTACGTCGGTTAAAGCCCGGATGGCTAACGGATTTCCCGCAACGGAGCATGTCCATATTGCACCGTACAGGTAGCAGAAAAGGACAATAATTGATTAGAGAGAGACAGTCAACAGTTAGACAAGTCCTTGGTAGTAATATTGATTTTAGTTTCAGTTCGAAAATATGAATAGGACATTCATAAAATCTGTTGTGGAATCATCTGCGACTGAAAGACAAACTTTAGTCGCTATTTTCCATCGTTCAAGATAACCTCTTGGGAGGTATTCATGTTGAAAAGGAGAACATTTTTCATTTTTCAATTTTCATGAAGATTGTTACCCTTTTCAACATTGATTTTAGTGTTTTCTACATTTCTACATATATTCAAGAACACTCCTTATGAATCTAATCCTAAGTAGGTATACAAAAATCGATCACTAAACATAGTCATACTCATATTCCTTTTACATGAACTAAGATGAGAAAGTGAATTCCAATTTACTCAATACTTGTCGCGGCATATAGCCAGATAATTGATAGTTTCCGATGAATATCCTCACTTCTTCCATTTGAGTTGTTGACAGGATGTATTTATAAGCAGAAAATTAGATTCACTTGTCTTTTTGAAAAATTGTTATCTCAATAGTGAAATACTGTAGGTAATGATGGTTAATGAAAATATACCGAACTCTTTCTATATCAATATATATTTTATATATATATAAATTGAAAAAAATGGCAATATATATCGAAAAAAGTAAAAATTCTAGATTATGCCAAAATGTTCTAGGATTCTCTAGAACGATCTAATATTCAAAATTGACCTATCATCATCTAGAATGTTCTCTAAAACTCCAGAATTATCTATAATGATCAAATTTAATTGAAAGACTTGAAAATGATTTAGAATAGTCGGTCATCATTCATAATGCTTCTAAACGTCCCCGGGTGGTCTGCCTAAACTCCAGGCTAGCAGTAGACGAGATTGGCATCTAGACAACTCATAATACACTTGCCTTTCAAGACGGCATGCGGTCGCCTATCAATCTGATATAAAGTATTTGAGAAAAAATCTCTTGTACCTACATCGGGCTCGAGTTTATGAATTTCACAAGAAAGTGATGCTTCTCGAGCTTTTGGAAAAGTGTTTCACCAGAGGACATCTATGGTGTGTTTGCTGAAAATCTGATGATGGCCAAGTTATGTTTCAGTGTGTTTCATTTAGAATGTATAGGACAAACTGATATACCAAAAAACTTGTGTATTTGTCATCAATTGCTTCAGTTGATAGTGTGCAGTTAGGTATTTGTTTTTTCCAAATTTTTTCAGAACAAATAACATTATTTATTTTATAACACAAATGAAATAACATACTTTGTATCATTTATTCACCAAATATATAATAATAATATTTTGTTCTAAATACTTCGCAAACATACATAACATATATTCCTGCATAAAAGTTGTAGTGAGG
This sequence comes from Chrysolina haemoptera, assembly GCA_958298965.1. Taxonomy (NCBI): domain Eukaryota; kingdom Metazoa; phylum Arthropoda; class Insecta; order Coleoptera; family Chrysomelidae; genus Chrysolina; species Chrysolina haemoptera. The sequence continues at coordinate 35,785,134 of OY282586.1, read as the reverse complement.
TTCATTATACAAGTATAAAATTATTCATATTATGTAATAAAATGTTATAGGTACACATTTACAAACAATGATGAAAAAACAAAGTAGAAATATAAAGATATTTTTGTGAATACCATAATCAGTGTGAGTCTTTAGCCGTTATGGTAGTCTGGCACTATTTTTCAATACTATTGGTTTCAATTTCATCAGGGACCACCTACAAAGTAGACAAATATGGATGAAAGAAAGGAGTTTTGAACGGCCTGTGCATCGTACCGCTGGGCTACCTGAATAACCCTTCGAAACATGTGCTGATGAAAGTCTTCTGACTACATGTACCTGCTCTTATTGAAGATTACATTTTGATGGAGTGAGACTCAAAGTTTTTTACCTAGGTACCTGGTTCAATTCCTGTCGGTGTTTTACCAAGTGCAGGTCCTAGGATCGTCCTAGACGCACCTGTATCCAGCAGCATGAAGAGAAGCTGGTTATTGATCAGACCCGTCTACCAAAACATCTTTGTTCCATCGTCGAAGGATAGCGACACAGGCGTTCTCAACTGGGGCTGAGTGGATACAGGCCGTCGATTGACTCTTCTCATCAACCTTCATGGGTATCGCCCAAGTTTTCTACAGTTTAAGCATCTTACCAGTTTTTTTATAACGGTTCTTATTGCAGCTTCAAGAGTAACATGCTTTCAAGGATTCTTTCTCAGCATTTTGATTCTACTCAGGCTTTTTCATACATCACTCTATAGAACAAGTTCTTTTTTGGTTATGCATGATCTGTTCCAAAAACTGCTTCATTGAAGTTTTATTTTCAGCTCAATATAGGAAGTTTGTTTGTGATAGATGCAATAAGAGTTACAAACATAATACTTCCCTGCATGGGCATCAAAAATATGAATGTGGAGTATCCAGATCATTCAAGTGTGCGTCGTGTGAAGCTGCTTTCTCAAGGAATTCATACCTTCAAAGGCATTTGCGGATGTGTGGAAGAATTAAAAAGTTGGGTTCAGAATCCAAATAAAACGTTGTTTTTGTTCCATTATTTTTATAAGCTCTGTTGATAAAATTAAAAGGCACTCAGAAATATGTTACTTGTTCCTCCATCTCCTGTACCCAATGCAATAAAGAATAATAATACTCAATATTTGAGTAATTGATTTATATGAACTGAACAATATCAATAGAACTGTTAGATGTATTGCAAGGCCGACTATGTGTGTTTCACTCTGTCTTTACTATTGTTCGTTGACCTGCCACTGCTAAATATAAAGTTGAAGAAACTTCTCGAAATTTATATTGTATTCTTTTACGGTTTGGCTGTTCGCCTCTAAATGAGTCTTTGTTTCGGGTTGCAAGTGACCGCTCTAGTTGATTAGGTCGCGCATTCCTAACGTGTTACTGATACGATGACCCATCCACTGTTTGCTCAGCCTTCTATTCCGAATAATAAGCGGTCAGGTCCGGCTTCAAGATATTATCCTTATGCAGGAAATGACATTTTGTATCGAACATATTTTTTTCTGAATTATGCATGATCTGTTCCGAAAACAACTTCATTGAAGTTTTCAATTTCAGCCCAACAAAGGAAATTTGTTTGTGACAGATGCAACAACAGTTACATGCATCAAGCATCTATGCTTAGTCATCAAAAATATGAATGTGGAGTACCCAGGTCATTTATATGTCCATTGTGCAAAGCTGCTTTCTCAAGGAAACCATACCTCCAGAAGCATTTACGGTTATGTGAAAGAGATATATATGAATTGTGTTCAAAAAAATCCAAATGAAATATTTTATAATTTTGATTTCATTTGACTATTTTATAGGCTCTTGACTGTTGATAATATAAAATTGCACAAAGAAATATATGAATTATTTCTTCTTCTCCTTCACTTAACACACTATATAATCTCAATGCAATTAAAAAATATTTTTTTTTTTATACAAGTGAAAAATATATTAGGTTTTAGCTCGAGTTTGTGTTGTCTCCCGACGCGATGTTGGGGGAGACAAAAAAAAAATCTAAATTTGAAAGTAAGTATAAGAAAACCACCGTAAAAAATATCCTGCTATATCTGGGCTCGCGTGTGGTATTTAGTAAGACAATCCCATGAATAGAAAACTCAATTCAATTAAACTTTATTTAACAAACTTAAAGAACAATAAGTACAAAAATAATGTTTAGAAAGAACCAATCCAAATCATTGTCTAAAGAAGAATAGTCAGTCAACCTTATGGGCTTATTATTGGATGGCGATGGGGTTTATTAGTAGAAGGCGCCACTCCGGTTACCCCCAAAAAAGAGACAAACGAATGAGATGGAGAGTGTCGTAGTAATCGTAGTGTTGGTAGTAATGAATGAATATTATTTCGTGTTTTTGGTTGGCTCCGTGTACGCTTCCCCTCCCCTTGCCATTAGCAAGCGATCAAGAGGTGAAAAGTGAAGCGAACTTTCATCACTTTTGTGTTATTTGGATGTTTCAATTGTTTGGTGATTCATTGTTTCGAGTCGTGATAAGTTTGTGTGAACTTTTGTAGTTTGTTTTGTGGTATATGTACTTTTATAAGACAGTTGTGAGTTGTGACGAAACATAGGAGAAAGGTAAGAAATTGTTTAATATAATATGTGAAATGTGTTAAATATATTATTGAGTTGCATAAATATTAAAGGAGAGTTCAAACAGCAAATATATTAAACAACAAAGTTGAACATGCGTATCTTTATGAAACCGTTGTTATTAGAATTACCTAAAATAAGAAACAAAATAAAGATTGTCAACAATCCTTTTTGTTCTGAAATGTTCATGAGTTCATGGTTTCCAATTATTCTAACCTAGAGCATTAGCAACACCTAAAAACCTTAAAATATGATTTGAACAAAAGGACCATATATACCTACAGGGTGTATACTAAATGATATCATTAATTTCAAGTGGTGATTCCTTGTCATATTTTATGAAGAAAACTTCATATAAACGTATGTCCTAACGTGCTTCATTTCAAGTAGCAGGGCGTCACAGTTTCAGTTAAAAATCGATTTTTCATTAATAACTTCTAAGCCTTTTTGCTAATTTTGATTAAACCTGGTGTGGTTATTAGCAGTAATAAGAAGGGGCTTCAGTTCATAAAGTTATATTTCAAATTATTAATAGCTATCAGAGGGTTATTTGATTGATATTTATGGTAAAAATCATTGTTTTCCACCAAGTTTCATATTTTTTCAGAATAAATAATGGAATATACAACTTTCTTATAATGCAGTGAATTTGAAATAACTGAACTTTATCGGATCAAAATCAGTGGCGTAGAAATCGTGGCTACGCATCATTAATGTTCTAAAAGTTATTTGAATGATCTTTTTTGAGACACTCCATATTTTCTTAAAATTCTTTTTAATTTTTTGCAAAAGGGTAATGTTAAGTTTTGATAGGAACAGTTGACAACAATAATACACCCTGAAACACAATAAACAACCAGCCCATTAATACCGAAACTAATTAAAGAGCTCAGGTAGAAATAAATTCATTATGGCAATCCTTCCATTGATAATGTTGTGCTATTTCAAAATCAGGGCATTATAAGGCAATTGTAGGTATTTTTCATTGTTTAATCTGTTAAAAATATGAAATTCAGAAAACAACAGTGGTATACAATTTATTTTACCATAAATTCCAATCATTTGACCCTTTGCTCCTTATAATTTGGAATCTTTAATAAAAAGAAGCCTCTTGTAGCTGCTAACAAACCCACTAGGTTACATAAAATTCGGCAAAAAATACTTTTGAGTAATTAATAAATTATATATATATAGATTTTTATTGAAACTTTGACACCTCCTTGATTGAAACCAAAGCTAGTTTGGTCACACGTTTATATGAAACATGACAAGTATTCACCACCTGAATTTAATGACATTAGTCATATACATATACAAGCATATTACTATTGTCTATAATAATTTTTTAGATGTCTGGCCATAAATGTGCATACAGCAATTGTGGACTATCAACTAGGAATGACCCTAGTTTGGGTTTATTCCGTTTTCCAGTCAAAGACCCCACAAGATGTAAACGATGGATAATCCATTCAGGTAAGAAAACTTAACAGCTGCCAAAATATAATATCAAGTTTTAAAATTGTATTGATGGCAAGTTATCAATGGATCTAATATTCTCCATGAGCCCTACTCTTATATTGATATTACTGAAAATCTCAGGTATATTGAAGTTTTGCTAGTGATTAATGATATGAGACCCAGCTATAGAGGTTTTTTCTACACAAAATACAAGGCGCAAATGACATATAATAATTTTTATAAGATAGTTATTTAATGAAAATCCCGGTTTTCGCCCCAGCATAATTGCTTTGTGGAATTTTTTGAAGAAGAAATAGTGAAAAAAATTACAACTTCTTTGGTTGTAAGTATTGAATTAATCGTTTTACAGTCAATGGAAGTTTTGTAGAGAATTATAAAAACCTACAAAATAGTTTTTAATGCGACCGGATCGGTCCATTTTTCACTGAGAAAATCGGGGAAAACATCAAAACAGACCAATTTTTGAAAAATCATAATTTTTTTAAGTCTGAAGCTGAACAAACAATAAAGAGGAAACTGATAGGTAATAACATGTAGTTTAACTGTGCGCAAGATGGTTTTTGTCCGATGTGTAGTTTTTGTACAATCAAGTTATAAATAATTGAAGAGTTTATCTTGCAAGTAAATAAAATCATTAATATGTAATTTCAAAATATTATGAAAACTGCTTAGAAAATACATTTCCCTATAAATTAATTTTTTTTCTTGAAGTACCCTCTCAACTTCTTGGATAGAAATACGTGAAAATAAAATAAGATTTTACTTGTTTTAAGAGCTTAACCTTACAATAACCTCTGTGTCCTATAGTGAAAATAAAAAAAAGATTTGTTTACTTTTTATTTTACGAGTTATCAATTGGTTTTTTCCCTTTTTCAGGCAACATCACATTGCCTGGTCTGTGCCCAAAATCCCTAAGCACAAAGTATTTGTGCAATCGGCATTTCAAACCACAATTCCTTCGATATAAACGGTTGCCATTAGATGCTGTCCCAGACAAATATCAGTTACAAGATGAATCCGAGGATGAAGATGCTGAGAACGAAAATTTAATTTTTGAGCAAAGTATGGCTAGGAAAACATACGGTGCACCATGCAGAGGTTCAAAACAGCAAGATCAGCAATCAACAAGTGAGTTAGTCTTTGAAGAAACGATTTCAAGTGAATCTACAGATGAATGGTTGAATGAAATTCAAAACTTTCCTGTTACACCGTCTCGAAAAAGAACGTTGCCATCAGTTCAGGAAGAAAATGTATCTTTGAAAGAGCAACTAAAATATTCCAAGAAGAAGATTAATAATCTCCAAACTCAACTTTCTTATGCGAAAAAAAAAATTTGGAAGGCTCAACTTTCAGCAACAGTATCTGTGAGGAATGATATTTCCCAGTTCTCCCAATCATTAGTAAATATGCAGCTAAGACACAAAAAAAGATCATCTTGGTTACCTTCCGAAAAAAGGACTGCGTTATCCATCTATTATAAAGGCCCTTAGAAGAAAATGTCTTATTTTACCATCTGTTTCAACTGTCAGAAGCTGGGTCAGAAATGTCATCTGCAAACCAGGATTCAATAAAAAAATATTTTCCAGATTGACACTGAAAGCTATTGTGTCAGCTGATTAATGAAAGAAAATGTATTATATTGTTTGATGAAATGGCCATCAAGAGAAATCTTGAATACAACAAAAAGCTAGACATCATTGAGGGTTTCCAAGATCTTGGACAATTTGGTAGAAAAGCTGTACCTGCAAATGAGGCATTGGCAGTTATGATAAGAGGCATTTATTCTCCTTGGAAATTGCCACTTGCTTATTTTGTTTCTGATGACGGTGTGAGTGCCAACAATTTAATGGATATTATAACTTAAACATTGAGAAAAGTGAAAGAGTCTGGATTGGAACCTATGGGGATGACTTGTGACCTTTCATCAAGGAATCAACAATTTTATGATATGTTAGGAGTATCATTTGAAAATCCATATTTTTTTTTGGATTCTCAAAAGTATTATGCTTTGTTTGATGCCCCTCATTTATTAAAATGTGTCCGAAACAATTTTATCGCCCACAATTTTCTGCTAAATGGCAATTTTATTCGTTTTTCGGACATAAGGAAAGTTTATGAATTGGATAAACAGAGTTCCACAGGCAAAGCCTTGATCAAATTAACAGATATTCATTTGAATCCCAATAACTTTCAAAAAATGAGAGTTAAATTGGCTGCACAATTACTTAGCCATAGTGTGTATTCAGCAATCAAAACAGCTTTGCGTACTGGCCAGCTGGTTTCCACTACAGGGGAAAACACTGCATTCTTTGTGAAGACCGTGGATGAGATGTTCGATGCTTTGAATAGTACAAGAATTCATTCAAAGAAACCATGTAATCGGGTTTTGAGTTTGGAAAAGTCTTGAGGGCACTCAACACTGCATATGATCTTTTTAAAAAGTTGATAATGGTGAACTCCAAAGGAAATCCAACCCGACCTCCGAGCTTCAATGGCATATTGCAGACAATAAATGCAGTGAAATTATTCGCTGCAGAAGAGAGAAAAAAAGGACAAACATTTTTATTTACTGGGCGGCTCATACAGGACCCATTAGAGAACCAATTCTCAATATTCAGGCAAAAAGGTGGATACAATAGAAATCCAACTGTTATGTCATTCAGATCAGCCTTCAAGTTGAATATTGTGACGAATTTAATGAGACCACCAAAGGCTGCGAATTCTGCAGGATCGTTAGATGAGGATGAAAATATTTTTGATACTTCAGAGGACAGTTCTCTAGAGACCACCTTGAAGTTATTCAATGAAGAGGAGGAGGATTCTTCTTCATATTCAAGTGAAGCATCTGAAACATTGAATGTCATTGTTGATAATTTTTCATCCGCAACGTTAGAATCCTGCTCAGTTGTGTACTTTGCTGGTTACTTGGTGAAAAAATGAACGGATACATTTAAATGTCATGACTGTAGTGTTATTTTACAAAGCAAGGATAATTTAGCAGATGATGAAGAATTATTGACTTTTTATAAAAATTATAATATTGAAGGCGCAAGTGGTTTAAAAACACCGTCAAACCTGATGAGGAAATTCACATTTATAACAATTAAATGCTATAATCAGTATATCAAAAGATACTGTACCAAAAAAATTATCACCCATATTAGAAAAAAAGTAAATGTACAACTTTCCAAGTCTCTTCCCGAATGGTTTGAGGCACCAGAAAAATGTAAAGAACACAGGAAATATATTGTCGATCTATTATTAAGAACACAAGTTTTCAAATATTGTAAAGATATTTCAAATAGAATTAAAACAAGGAAAGGGACAAAAAATGTCAAACTCAGTATTTTACAACATAATTAGGTAATAAAATTTTGAGAAGCACCTTATTGTTATTATTTCGTTTTCTTACACATATTCAGAATAATATTTCCATATGGTTTTAATTCATTCTCTGCATTTTTTCTCTGTTTTGACCATACTAATATTACATTATTATTTCATGGTTTTTCATACTAAAAAAAATTGAGGAATTGTGGCGTTTTTCATGGCAACTGTTCAAAAAAGTAATTCAAGTATTGTTTGAAAGTAATTTCGTTTGCAGAATCATTGTTTCTCTTGTTTTATCAAGATTATCAGCTCCTACAACCTGAAAAAAACTATAGAATCTATAAATTTGTCTTTTCAAATCCAAATCCTGTTTTCTTCGAAAAAAGTATTAACTTACTGTATTCTAAATTTGCATAAAACAACTAAATGTAATAAATTTAGAGGCTGAAAGTTGATGATTTTCGGAAACTATGTCTCAGTAACTTTTCGATTTCACACAAATATTTTCAGGGTGATTTCTCCTGTCCAATGTCTAGGAATATGTCCAAGGACTACCAATGATTTGTTTTCAGGTTGTAGAAGGTATTTATGCAAAAAAAAACTCAAGGATTACTATAAAAACAAAGAACCTAATATATAGGTGTTCATTGACGTTATGAACTGAATCATTAGTAAAATCAGCTGTGCCATTATCTGCGACTGAAAATGGAGTTTCACTAGACCGTTTGAAATAACCTCTATATAAGGGTGGGTTGTACCAAACAAATTCACCAACAGTTCAACTAAACATCAGTTGTTAAGGAACTAACAACCAAAAAGAGTTAACTTGAACTGCTGGTAACCTTGTTTCATGCCTACAGCCAGCCTTAATAAGAGGACATTCTTGATTGGAAATCATGAACATTTGCATTTTCAATCCGAAGACCAATAAGCACTGAGAACTTATATATAGAAGATGAAATAGTATATTTTGCAACTAGTACGGAAAAGAGGATATTTGATTGTGATGAGATGATAAACCATGAGCCATAGGCGAGTGATGTCCTATCTCAATAATTCTGGATATCTCTCATGGAGTGATTCGGACATTTATCACAGAATTTGTCCACCACCTTTGATCTTCGAATTTAAATAAATTCATCAATTTTGTAAGAATCTAACCATAAAGTCCATAAACCGCTAATAGCGGTCCGCTATCTTAAATGTTTCGCTTGTAAATGTCGTAACGAACCCAAATTAATGAAATGGACACCCGCCAAAGGACATGGCACTGGGGTAGGTACATGTATTCCTGGGGCACGATAGAGTTTTTTGATTTTTGGATTCATCATTCTACAGGTCGAAAGAAGCAACTTTCTTCATTATACTTTTTTTCTGGCTCTACAGGGTCAGCTACAAAAATGGATTGAAGGTCTAACGGCCACAATTGGGAGGGAAGTCAATCAACGAGTTTCATAAAAATTGCGTTTTCTGCCTCACCCTGTAGTAATGTACACAATAATTGATATAATTGAAGGAAATTAATATTTATCTCATCAACAATCAAGAAAAATCCACTCGCAGGAAGTACTTTCCATAATTAGCGTTAGACATATTCAACCCATTTTTGTAGTTCACTCTGTAGAGCCAGAAAAAAACTCTAATGAAGAAAGTTGCTTCTTTTGACCCGTAGTTTTGACCCCGTTAGATAGACCGTAGATAGTTACTTGTGAGTGAAACAGAACACAAGCTTTACAAGTAATACAGATATAATTATTAAAAATGATCATATATCTGATATTCGAAACATCCGAATGCAACTTTTATTGTTACTGGTCAACTTTTGCCATTGATTAAACTCCACATTTTACACAATGAATTGAATGAAAATGACTTTCTGTTTTAAAAAGAGACAGAAGTATAGTTTTGCATGCCATCCAACGACGGCGCCACGTTACTGGATACATTTTTAACATTTCCAGTAAAATATTATAGATGGCTCTAGTGAGAGCCATCCAACGCATTCAGCACAGGCGTTGCTTGACTATTCTTCTTTAGACAATGTCCAAATCTCGACATACTCATTCCGCACTCATTTTAGTTTTGAAAGAGTCACTTTTCCGTACTAAAAAGAGTCCCCAACATTTTAGTGCGGAAAAGTAGATTTGTTTAGTTTTTGCGGATTATACTGACATTTAAATATTGCGTCGCAGAAGGTTAAAATAGGAAGCTTAGCAAGTATGGTTGTATAGTTTAATATATATTTAATAATAAATGTTCTTTATGTTAACTTTTGGGTGTTTTTTTGTGCTAGTAGAAAAAGTAGTGTACCTAACACGAGTGTGAAGTGTCTTTTTCGCACGCGATTTCTGGCCGAACGACACGTTAGCGGAGTTCGGCCAGAAATCGCAATCGCGTGCGGAAAAGTATCACTTTCCGCACTTGTTAGGTAAACTACTATTTCTGTTTAATTCTGTTTTTGAAATATACATTTACAATTGTCAAACTGATGCGACTCGCAATGCTTGATAAACGAACAGTAAATGCATTTCTACGGTAACATAATTTTTTCGACTCTTAGTTTTTAGAATGAGTCGAAGTGAATTTTTGTGTTTTTTCTCGAAAACGAAACTAGATATGAAAAAAGTATAAGATACGAAAAAGTTGTATTTTTAGTTGCCTAATCTAAAAAAATAAAAATCTACAAATAAAATCGGTAGTGTCCTTTTTTACAGTATTTGTTCACTACTGAGGTGAAATAAGCTATTATTCAGTACTGTATATTGATTTATTACTTGATGAAAATGAAATTATTTGACTTTTCTGACAGATAAATAAATATATTTTTTTTTATTACATCAAAAAACTTCAATCAGAGTTGCAATGAGAATGTAAGACAGGTCTGGACTCTGGGTAACTTTAACATTCCACCCGCCTTGAAAGCACTCCTTTCAACAACAAACGATCAAACGAATAGACTTTGAATAAATAGCAGAAGTCTTATCCATGAAAATGTCAATATAATCTAATGAACGAGTTAGTAATTTGAATTCCGTCTTCTCTATCGGTAGTGCACACACTTTAGTCACTGCACGACGAAGTACACCATTCTAAACATTAATGTCTACAACTCGTGTGACGCCTTCACTGCCTTGATGAAGAGCTGCAATTCTGTCTAGTTTCTATTGGAGGGGAGGAGCATTCTCATTCTTTATCAATACGAGCGATCCAACCCTCAGTAGCTGTTCGGATCTCTACTTTTACTTTAGTCTAGTCTGTAACTCAGCCAAATATTCTAGATTCCAGCGTTTCCAATAATGTTGCGCTATAGACCGCAAACGTTGAAATATTTTCAAGCGATTTTCAGGAATATCCAATAAATTAATTTCTGGAATCGCTGGCAATGATCTTCTGATCAAAAAATGGGCTGGCGTCAGTGCACTTTGATCATTAGGGTCTTCGGATAAAGGACATAAAGGACGTGAATTGAGTACAGCCTCAATCCGAGGCAGCACGGTGGCAAACTCTTCAAAAGTCAAAACGCAGTTTCCAACTACCCTCTTTAAATGATATTTTGTACTCTTTATTCCCACCTCCCAAAGCCCCCCGAAGTTTGGTGACCCCGCGGGAATAAAGTTCCATTTTATATTTTCATTCACCAAAAAATTGGCGATATTTTCATTCTCCGATAGTAAAAATTCATAAATTTTTGATAATTCATTATTAGTGCCAACAAAACTGGTACCATTATCCGAAAAGATGTTGGCAGGTTTACCTCTTCTGCTTATGAAACGGTTCAAAGCTGCAAGAAAGGCTTGGGTGGATAATTCAGAAACGAATTCGAGATGTACGGCCTTCGTACTCATGCACACAAATAAACAAATATAACCCTTTGTTATTTTTGCGCCACGAGTTTTCCTGTCCTTTATAGGAAATGGCCCACCATAATCAACTCCTACATTGAAAAAAGGTGAATAATTATTGACTCTACATTTAGGTAAATTCCCCATCAAATAATTCGTTTCCACAGGTTTCACCTTGAAACAAATTATACACCTCTTAAGTATTTTCTTACATGAGTTTCTGCCTGATATTGGCCAAAACCGCTCCCTAACATAACATAACAGCGCTTGCACCCCGCAGTGCAATAATCTCTCATCTTCATATGTCAGTATCAAATCAGTGAAGATGTGACTCTTTGGTAGAATTATCGGGTGTTTTTTATCGAATTATATTTCAGAATTTTGTATTCTACCTCCTACACGTATCACACCATCGAGTATAAATGTGTTCAAACTCAAAATATTACTATTTTTATGTAATTCCCTTTCCTTCAGAAGATCAGTATACTCCAAACCGAAACATTGCATCTGTACAAACTTAACTAGTATATGGAGAGCGGACGCCAATTCCGATGGCGTTAAAACGCCTCGGTGATGTTCCTCCGCAACAGACTTGCAGTTTCTTATAAATCTCGAAATATATGCCATTATTTTCTCTATTTTTTTTAGGGATGAAAATTTATTGAATAACAATTGAGTGACATTGTTTTCATAATTAATGGATACACTGGAGATACTTCGCTGTTCTGGAATTTCAGATTCAAATGCAATTTCTTCCAAATTCCATCCAGAACTGTTTTCGCAAAGCCATTTCGGTCCATACCACCATAAATTAGATTCGCGGAGTACCTTGGGAGTAACACCTCTGGATATTAAATCAGCAGGATTTGACACCCCTTTTACAAAATTCAACTGATCTATCGTAGTCAATGACTGAATCTCACTGACTCTGTTGGCAATGAACGTTTTCCATTTAAATGGTTCACCCTTTATCCACGCCAACGTAATAGTTGAATCAGTCCAATAAAATACTTTATCGAAATTTATTTCTAATGCAGCATTTACCCTTTTAGCTAGATTTGGTAAAAAAACCGCACCACATAGCTCTAATCTGGGTAAACTTATTTTTTTTAAGGGTGCCACACGAGATTTTGCACAAAGCAAATTAGAGAAGAATTGTCCTGTCGAACTGACACAGCGAATATACAGGGTGGCACCGAACGCACGCTCTGATGCATCAGAAAAACCATGCAATTCAATACTGCCATACTGGTGTAGTATTGAATGACGAGGTATATAATTCGTTTTGAAAATGAATCCATTTATCCATAATCTCAAGTGGGACATCTTCGTCCCAAGATATTTTCAATTTCCAAAGTTCCTGGATGATGAGTTTGGCATTAATTATGATAGGACCTAATAATCCTAGCGGATCAAAAATCTGGCAGATAATTGATAATATTGATCTTTTATTTATTCTGTGTTTTATTGTTTTCGTTTTCACCAATAGGTAACACATTTAGATCTATTTTACTATTGAATTGAAATTGTTCTAAAATAGTATATTCATTACAAAGCCATTTTCTTAAATCAAATCCAGCACTTGCTAATATTTGCGAAACCTCCTTTTGTATTTTGAGAATTTCAGGCACTGAATCTGCACCAGTCAGTAGGTCGTCTACGTAAACATCGCTTCTTATTATTTTACTTGCGATCGGAAATGTTTCAGCATTATCCTTTGCTAGTTGAATGATACATCTAACTGCCAAATAGGGAGCAGATGCAGTGCCGTAGCTGACTGTGTTCAACTGAAAGATTTTTAACCTTTCGTTAGGCTCTGCTTTCCAAAATATTTTTTGGTAACGTCATTGTTGTTCTTCTACTAAAATCTGACGATACATGCGGGAAATATCTGTCGTAACAACATATTTATATTTACGAAACCTAATAAGAATTGAAAAAATATCATTTTGCAGAGCAGGCCCACAAAACTGAACATCATTGAGAGAGAAACCGCTATCTGTTTTGGAGCTGGCATCAAAAACCATTCGGCATTTCGTGGTAATACTTGAAGTTTTTATCACCGCATGATGTGGCAAAAAATACTCATTTGAATTTTCAGATCCTTCAGATATTTCAGACATATGGTTGCTCAATTCATACTCTTTCATAAAACTTACATAATCCTTCTTCAGTTCGAGGTTTTTGACTAGTTTTCTTTCTATTAATTGAAAACGATTCATAGCTATTTTACGTGAGTTACCTAATAGATTTAAGTTATTTTAAAATGGTATACTTATACTATGAATCTACCAGTGTCTCAAAATATTGTTCAATATATTTTTCAGATTCGGATAAATGACATTCAAAATTTTTAATCTCTTCAATATCCCAAAACTTTGATATTTGATCATTAATACAGTCATCACCATTGGTTGCCAACAGACTCAAAGATACATTGCATTTTGAATTGAAATATAAATTTCCAGCTAAAATCCATCCCAACCTAGACTTCTGTAATATGGGCAAGTTTTTACCCAATTGCTTCTGACCTGGACTTATAACTGCCCAGAACACGTTGGAACCTAGTAATAGATCTATTTGGCTAGATGTATTGAAAGTTGGATCTGCCAACTGACAATCTTCTGGAATATCAAGAATACTTTTATCGAATGTAGAGTTTGGTAACTTATCTACAATTTTTGGTAATACTAGACAATTTATATTCATCTCGAACTCATCATGACATGACATTATTGAAATATTTACCTGATTGCTAATTTTCTCTAATGATACTCCCACACCTTTTACCAAATGATTAATTTTTATCTTGTGTAAATTTAATTTATCACAAATCAATTCTGATATGAAGTTTCTTTGCCAACCACTGTCCAAAAGCGCTCGACATTTCATATAATGTTATTTTCAAATTTTATTCGAACAATTGCAGTTGATATCAGTACTTGCGATACCACTGGCAGGCTTACGTCGACACTGTTAGAAACTGTGGAATTACCTACAATATAATGCGATGCAGAAGAGGTTTGACGGTCGAAAGTACCTGTTACCAAACCTCCTTTCTCCGATTCTTCCCCGCCCGCCTTGGTTGCAACATCTCCTGAATCGAATTCTTTAATATAATTAATATGCAATAGTGAGTTGTGAGGTTTATGGTATTTCAAACATTTTTGCGATTTACAATTCCATGAAGAATGGTTTGATTTTAAACCAATAGGTAATTCGAGAAAATCTTTACATTTGTAAATTGCATGATTTCGTTTGCAATAATAACACTGTAAATCTCCCTTGTAATTGGAGGTACTTGCAGCAAAACTACTAGACGTGCTTTTCTTATTAATTTTATGGAAATTCTCTTTATGTACATGTTTTGCAATTTCTAACTTTTCTAGTACTTCACACCTGTTTTTTAGAAAGGTATTTATGTCTGACATTGTCGGTAATTCATTTTTGTATTTATACGATTGCCAATCTCGCCTAGTTACATTATCGAATTTACTAGTCAAAATGTATATGATTAACCGATCCCGAATTTTTGAATGTCAGCAAAAGATTTATCACTATCCACCAAAGCCTCAAATGCATCCTTGAACTCTAGCCACTTATTATATTGACCATCAAAAGTAGGTAATTTTAACGTCGGTAATTTGACTTTGGATATATTATTTGACCCGTTAGAGCCACTGTTTACTGGCGTTAAAATGGCCTTTCCAGCAGTTTTACATAAAGACGTTATATGAAAATATCTATTTTCAAATTGATCACGTTCACTTTCATCGGTTTCAGTCGGGTCCAATGTTTCAAGGTCCCCTTGAATTTCATTGAACTCGTCCAAAATTTGAACTACCCTTTTCAATCTTGATTGTAGTTGTATAACATGTTCCTCACTCAATTTTTTTAAATCGAGTGTCCCTACAAAATTTTCAAATCTTGTTAAACGACCCTTTATTTGAGCACGTTTGAGTCTCAAAGCATCCGCCATCCCGATGACACAAACCAAAGCTATACTCAATAGGAAAGATAGGATAACGGTGAATGGAAAGAACTTGCAGGTTATTTGAGGGAAAGATAGGATAATATGGTAAATGGAAGGACTTACAGGTTATTTGAAACTCTTCCTTCTTCCGCACTGAATCACCTTATTGATGTTGATAACCAGTTTTCTTCAAATTACATATATAAATAAACGATCCGGCTCGAATACGACCAAATGTTCACTACTGAGGTGAAATAAGCTATTATTCAGGACTGTATATTGATTTATTACTTGATGAAAATGAAATTATTTGACTTTTCTGACAGATAAATAAATAATTTTTTTTTTATTACATCAAAAAACTTCAATCAGAGTTGCAATGAGAATGTAAGACAGGTCTGGACTCTGGGTAACTTTAACAGTATTGTTGGCTGTAGTGTCCACTGAGATGCCACTGGACCTAATAATTTCAATCAAGTCAAGACAAAATGAGCGCTTGATTAGTTTCAACAACTGTACCAAATTTCAACTAAATCGGTTTGAGGATATCCGTGATATTTTATAAATATCGTTTTGTTTTAACTTCAACGTTCTGTCTCTCAGAAACGAAGCAACTGACATACAGTATCGGACACTTTTCATCTGATGGGGTAGCAACAAGGAACGCAATGATATGATAATACCACATAAATAAGAGAGACGCACTACTGCGCGCCTCTCCTGTTACCTTGCCCGAAATTGTAATGCTCTCTCAACATATAGCAAGCTATTCTTCACGCTCTCATAAAACCACCATACCCAAGATGAAAACGATACTGTATGTTCTTAAAACGACCTAATGAATCACCCTCTGCTGTTTCGTACCGTAGTTAGGAATCACCCCGTGTATATATCCGGAAAAAATCACTCACTTCAACGGAAAAAGTACTCACTTCAAAGGAAAAAATTTACTCACTTGTTTTAAGCGGAAAACAGTAATATTTTGTTACCTTCCAACAAAGACATTCTCGAACGTTTTTCCCGAAACAGGAAAAAATAATATTCAATATTTTTATAATAATAAAAAACGACAGAACTTGCAGAAGCGGCCTGTATTGCTTCAGCTATATTGGTAACATTCCAAAGCAGGGTTTCATGAAATTGTTATTTTGTTTCCTTTGTTCCTCCCACTTTTGTTCCTCTCACTCTTTCTTCCGTTTCTTTTCTATGCCTTTATCGTTTTCTTCATTCACGATTCGTCTTCTTTTTTCTCATCCTCCTTTCTTTATCTCAAGCCAATTATTCTGACAATAACTGCAACGAATCTCCTTGGGTCATCTCGAAACTTTTTTAGAAACTGTTACCGACATCTGTCCACCAAAACTTCTTTGGAAATTTCCGTTTTCCTCCAACACGAATATATGTGAATCTTCTTGGGTTCTCCATCTTCTTGGGTTCACCTTTAAATTCCTTTGGACACAACCTGTAGCCAATGATTACTGCCTTCGACAACAATAATCGCAAGTCTCATCGGGTTCACCCAACAATCCATCGAAAACTGTTCTGTAGCCAATAATCCTACTCCTGACACCAATGGTTACGAGATCGTGGCTACAGAAAGTAATGAACAGATTTGACTCTTTTGTTTACAATTCCAAAAAAACAATAAAATTTACCAAACTAATAATACAACTCGAATATACTGATAAAATAAACCGGTCTTCTTCACTCAATACTAATTATACTCCATAAACTTTTATTTCAACTTGCACTTGTCGTACTTGACCTCTTTGTGGGTTAACCCCCATAATAAGTTTTGAGTGTCTACATAACAGAATGATACTGAATGGAGCCTGTAAAGTTATCTTCAGTTCAGATCAATGATATATTACAGCTAGACTCCCTTATAAACATTTCGAGCTGCGGTCAATACAGAGTCATATTCTAAGCACGATTGTTACTGCCGCTTGTTTCGCGGCAATTAATTACTTATATACATTGTATATAAGCAGATAATTGAGCAAAAACTCAGCTTTGCCGACTTTTGGGTTGATTGGCAACTACGAAACAAGCGGCAATAAAAATTGTGCTTAGAATGTGACCGCAGTTCGAAATGTAAATAACGGAGTCTAGCCAAAATATGTCATTGGTTCAGATCCCCTTCTCTGCTTGGTCTGCGAACATGAGAAAGCAGGGATCGGAACATTCCTTTTCAAGGCAGCAGCCCGTGCAACCCATAAACTTGGTCTTGTTTTCGCCTTTGAACAGGTTTGTCACCAAGTCCGTTCAGTAAAAAGCTCACATTAAAGCTGCGGAGACTGAAGTACTCCTGCAGCTACATAATGATGAGCCAATCAATGGGGTCTTCTTCAAAAATATCGAAGGCTTTGGCTTTTCCAAAAATTTGACCTTTGCTTTCCTCAGGTCAAGTGGGCTGAAGTCGGAGACCGAGGGAATTATAATGAATTGCCAAGATGGTGTCTTCAACAGCCTGGTCTAGAGGTCCCAGAAACTAGATGCAGATGGTGTCGTGGGCTCCTGACACCATAATGCATTTTCTGTCTGCTTGTCCCCAACCCCAGGCAAATACAAGCCAATACGACTGATGTTCTCCTCGTGTCCATCAAAGTAAGATTACTTTCATCAATGAGTTTTCGACTCCTGGTAAAACGAAGATCGTCCGAAAAGAGGAGGAAAAACGGACTGAATATCAAGATTGAGGCATTGAACTCCGCAGGCTCTACCCAAATCACTTTGTTAAAATGGTGGATCTGATCATAGGGGTAGGTACTTGGTGGAATGATGGACACAGTGCTCTCTTGACTGAAAATCATACCGCTTGCCGTAATGCGACAGAAATCTTAGCCAGGCGAATGCAGAAGGCCTTCATCCTCGGTTCACTACGTCTACTCAGGGCACATGATTCTCGGACTCAGTAATCACTCACCGTCCGGATGTGAGGAGTAACTATCTAGGTTAACAACACAGCGCGCCCTCCGGATTTATCGCGGCTCTGGAGAGAGGTCCAACTGGGAAATTCCTAACGGATAAAAAATAGTAATAATGTAAACATTTTAATTAAATTTTCAACCACTTCCAGTCTTCCGAATATGCCACACATAAGCAAACACCGATGACAAGAATTTTCTAACAATAATGATTATGATTGTCTGTTCGGTACAAATTCCGCAATAGATTTCAAACTAATGTTCAACATAGCTCAGAAGTGGATGCCGATGCAATATTTTTCCATGAGATGTTGATAATACAACAACAATAATAGTTGCCTAATTTATGGATCTCTTGTATTGCGATGAACAGAACTGTTTCTATATTTGAACCAATTCAATCATGATGTGTGGGAGGTTTAATTAGATTTATGAGAGATGATTTTTTGTTTACGGATATGATGGTGGCAGAGCGATTCGTTCCCGTGTATTTCGTCCCTGGTAATTTCTTCCCGGGATTTGAACCGTTGTAAATTCAACCTTAGATTATTACCCTGTCAATTTGGTCCTCGAGTAATTCATCCTTTGTCATTTCGTCCATACTCATTTTAACTGTCATTTTTCATATTCATATTCATATTTCGTACTTTGAATCTAAAGCTCGCTTTGATATTGCATTTGTCCCGGATTCAAGTTTGTTCTGGTTAGAAAAGACTAAAAAATTACTCCTCACAAATATCGTAAGGTTAGTTCGTTCTTCTTCAATATCCTTGTGCCCAAAATGCCTATGAAAGTTCGTTCTGGTAAGGACAGTGAAAAAATGTGTTTCCAAGGATGAAATGACCGGAGGATGAATTTCCAAAGACGAAATGCTCGGAACATGATTTTCCAAGGACAAATTAACCGGAGGATACATTTCCGAGGACGAAATGACCTGGGTTGAAATGTCCGACAGTCAATTTACGGGGTCTAAAAGCCCTGTAACCCTATCTGATATGTTTGTCCATTGATTTCGCAAGATGCAATCAGAAAACCACTTCATTATAAATTTGAATTTCAGCTCAACTGAGAATCTATGTTTGTGATAGATGTAATAAAAGTTATAAACATCAAACTTCTCTGCATGGCCATAAAAAATATGAATGTGGAGTACCCAGATCCTTCGAATGTCCATTGTGCAAAGCAGCTTTCTCTAGAAAGCCTTATCTCCAGAGGCATTTACGTCTATGTGAAAGAGATATTAAATGAATGTAACACTTATGCATGAAACATTTTAACTGAATTTATTTCAAATAACATTTTCATTTGTTGTTACTATTTGAATGAGCTTATAACTTCTGATATTAACGGAAATACAAATAGGCAACCAGAAGTGTGTTAATAATTTCCCCCTCTCCTTTACTCGAAACAGCATATGTAATAGTACCTAGTGCAATGAAAAAAAAGATGCATTCATTATTACAACAAAAATTAAATACTGCCCTGTTCAAAAGTCTACACAAGAGTCATGACATTTCTAATCTGAAACTTGCTTTTCGGAATAACATTATAAACTGTTACGTATATATTCAAATCAATGATTTGAAAATGATGTGAATATTGTTAAGTGAATGAAATATACAAAAAACTAATTGAAATTGACGAGAAGATTATTTACATTACACCTGGGTGAAAAATAGTACAACTTACAGAAAATAAAAGGGTATAGGCGATATTCAATGCACATTTGCACAATGGAAAATTGAAAATGTTATATAAAAAAATGCAAACGCACAATAGCACTACTTGATATTGAAATCACATTTGCATCATAAAAAGGATAGATACTTGATAAATGTATATATATATATATATATATATATATATGATATATATGATATATATATATATATGATATATATCATATATATATATGATTAGTGTAATGGCAGTACGTTCAAATGAAAGACAAGAAGGCAACCTGAGTTGATACAAACTTAACCTGAGCAAGCTAACCTAGCTTGCGAGTTGAAAATGTGTGAATTAGTTTTCGCTCGCGGTTTTATTCCTTTTATCAAGCTTTTAAAAAATCACCAACATTTTTATTCAACTGCACTTAACCATTGAACAAACAGTCCCAACAAGGACGAACTATCTCAACAAATAATCAAATTGCCTTTCGTTTGCTGCAAGGCACATTTGAAAATTTTTCATTACATGATTTCTTGTACCGTTCTGCAACATTTGGGGTGTTAAACTTCTTCATCCTCAACATTTCATCGATTTTGCAAATCCTCCTTATACACTGGTTGAGAAGTTGACACCTTTTTTTCAGATACACAAAAAGTCTAAAGTCTGGCCGGTTATTTTATTGGTTCATGTTGCGAGCCATTTTCACGAAATAGTTATTTTACTGACAAGTGCGCAAAGTGTTACTTTTCCATACGCAGATACAGCTAGACGACAGACGTGAAGCTGAGTTCGGGTGAGTTTTTGCGTGCGAAAAAGGTAATTTACGCACGTGTTGAAAAAAATATTTCGTACGAGCTTCATATCACATAACAACAAAAATGAAAAATAATAATTTAGTCAATAATTTTTTTTTATGTC
Organism: Chrysolina haemoptera; assembly: GCA_958298965.1. Taxonomy (NCBI): domain Eukaryota; kingdom Metazoa; phylum Arthropoda; class Insecta; order Coleoptera; family Chrysomelidae; genus Chrysolina; species Chrysolina haemoptera. Next base: position 35,764,390 of record OY282586.1, on the reverse strand, counting down.
GCTACAGTTCTTGAATACGCATATTTTGAATCCTCTACTAATTATTCACTACTTCCGGTTCAACCGGAAGTGACCCAAAACTTTTTTTTTCAAATGACACCCTGTACATATTTTTTCATCATACGAAAGAACACGCAATTTGTGATAACACTGTTCTTCAAAATTGAAAATCGGTTGGAAAATGGCGAAGATACAGTTGATTGTTCAATCGAACAAAGTTGGCCATGAAACTCGAACTAAAATCATCACAATTGATAAACGACTTCAGAAGTTACCAGAGGACGCTTCGCTGTGCGATACAGTTGAAAACTGAGTTTCTCATGTAATTTCAGCTCCCATATATTCCAACAATTATCAAAAATAACCTAAAAACCGAATAGTGTCCATAAAGAAATGCTCACAACTGCCATTTCTTAAATGGTAGCATGTGCTTTTCATAAAAAATTATAAATTATCAGTTTACTCGTGTGAAAAGTTTTGGAGAATTCTTAAAGAAAACGAAGATACAATCAGGTTTTATGATGAGTGTTCCTAAAATTGAATGTTGAATGTTCTTCAACGTAGGCGGCTTAGAACATAATTAAAAAAAGCAATACACAAAAACTCATATCATTTCAAGGATGTCAAAGTTTGTTCTACTTAATTAAACAATGCTGCTTTTTTGTTTCGCTTTTTTATGTTCATGGTCGCCTTCGTTGAAGAATATCTAATTTTGAGAACACTTATGATAAAACATCTTGTATTTGCAATTTCTTTCGGAATTCTTCAAAATTTTTCACATGAGTAATCTTATAATTAATCATTTTTCACCATAACGAAGTGGAAAGAACATTTGAGAAATAGCAGTTGTGAGCTTTTATTTATGGGTACTATTCCGTTTTTGATATTTGTTGTGATGATTTAAGTTTTAATTTCATGGCCAACTTTGTTTAACTGAATAATCAACTGTATCTCCGCCATTTTTCAACCGATTTTAAATTTTGAAGTACAGTGTTATCACAAACTGCGTGCTCTTTCGGATTGTGAAAAAATATGTACAGGGTATCATTTGAGAAAAAACGTTTGGGGTCACTTCCGGATAAACCGGAAGTGGTAAATTTTCAGTAGACGGATCAAAATATGCGTATTCAAGTATACTATAGCGACATACCAAATTTGATATTTGTATCTTCAAAGCTATAGAATCATTGGGGGTACCTCACCTCGTGGTCACCCGGTATATATATATATATATATATATATATATATATATATATTTATTCTTTAAGCTGAAATAAAACTATCGGAATTACGATTAAAAGGTGCAACGATTTCTCATATTACATATAATAGTTTACTGCTACTAAAGTAAATAGAAATTTTCCCTACCAATGTGATTTTTGAGTAGTTGTAAGTACTTTTCCGAACGGCGTGCGGAAAAGTGTAACTTTGCGCACACAAATGTATGCAAAAAAGTACTACTTTTCACACGGTCGTAGGGAAAAAGACGTTCAAATGGTCTGTCACGGTCCCATCATTGTTATTAAGGGTAAGTAATCATACCACTAATGAGACAAAAAATCATATACAGGGTGACCCAGGGTTAAACCGCCAAACATTCAGCATCGGTTTTTCAGGTGAAAATAAGAGTTTTGCTGCATACAAGCATTTGTCGCAACTTGCATCGTTTCCAAGATACAGGGTGTCAAAATTTTCACGAATTTTTTTTTTTTTAAATTCTGACTACTTCCAGATAAGCCTTTTATTACCGCAAATTAGCATGCCAAGTTATATCAAAATCAGCCAAATAGTTTTTGAGTAATGAATGAACAACTAATTTTTTCTTAAAACATTGACACCCTGTATCTCGAAAACGAAGCAAGTTGGGACACATGCTCATATGAAGAAAAAATCTTATTTTCACCTGGAAAACCGATATTGATCGTTTGGTGGTTTTAACCTGGGTCACCCTGTATATTGTAGGATGCACTTATTGAAAAATTGAGGTGAAGTAGTTTAGAATTTCGTGAAAATTATATTATTTCTATGACGACCATGTACAACTTTCGATCAAGATGAATGTTTCCTATAATATAATATCTAATGGACTACCAGCATCCTTGACTGGATCCATAATTTTTTTTATACAGGTAATGTGTTTTTCTGGCATAGTTTGACAACGTCTTATAATCTGATTAAATTGTATTTCTACCAAGGAAGTTTTGGGGTAGTTTTGATAACTTTCATTCTCTGGGTGTGTTGGGGTGCTGAATCCGAGTAGGAGGTTTGATAACAAATTTTCGTGACGGTACATTGAAAAAATTGCAAAAAACCTAAAAAACTATTTCTTTTGTGGTTTATTGCTTGTTGGTTGATTTTTCGTTGACAACCTTCGTTTAGGAATGAAAGAGCACATATTTTCTACAAATTTTACTATACAAGTTTTTCCTTCGACGAACCGTTCGGGCTCAAGGACTACTTGTAAATTGGTATATTTCAGCTGACTGGCTAAAATCCCACTTTTTCACTACAAAACTGTAATTAAAGTTAATTAGTGGATTCCCCCAGGTCTCTGCGCATACCTAATAATAAAGGTACAGTTCGCTTGAAAATTACATACAAGTTATTTAATGAGTTCCGAAATCGTACAAAACTAGAAATTCAAACAAAAACCTTGAAAACATATTTCACATGATTATATTATTATATATCATATATTATACGAACTGGGAAAGATACTCAGATACCCACTGTTTGTCGAAAAAAAACCTTAATAGTGGAATTTGTAGAAAATGTTATGTACTTTAATTTTGAATGGAAAGGTTATTCACGAGAAAATGATAGTGTTCTAGTTATAAGCGAAAATGACAAAAAAGTAGATTTTTTACCATTTTTCTGCATTTTTTAATGTTCGGTCAAGAAATTTTGTTAGCAAACTCCAGATTTGGATTCAGCACTCCAAAATACGTGTGAAATGAAAGAAATCAAAAATACCCCAAAACTTTCCCTCCAGGGGCCCTGTTGAATTAAAATTTACTGAATTATTATCGGATTTTCAAAAATGAACAACTAGTTTGCGCCTAAACGAATGAAAATTGTCCCGTCACTGAGCATTACGTTAGTAGAAAAATAATTCGACAATCAAATCACCATATTCGTTACCAGAAGTCTTGCAGAAGTATAAATGGATAATTAATTATCATTCTATCATTGATTGAAAAGTTGACACAGATGTTTGTTTCAGACGCTGAATTTCAATGTGAACGATGTCACCGAATGTATAAATATAAATGTAATCTACAGCGACATGAACGTTATGAATGTGGAATGGGGCCCCAGTTTGTTTGCAGAATATGCTCCAAAGCTTATACCCAGAAGAGTAGCCTCAAGGCGCATGTGGCATATGTACATGGATTTCACTATTCTGCTGCTACATAGTTCTTGGGTTATTTTCAAATCATTTATTTATAGGTATTTACGATACAAGGGTCGTAGAGACTCATATTACGATATGAGATGGAATATATCGATTATCGTAATATGAATTTACGATACAAATATTGTACAATATCTTACCTACCATCAATAATCCTGAATATCTATTCAAAGATAGTTAACATTTTCAAAATAGTGATTTTATAGAGGGAGAGGCAGCAACGTATTTCAAGTTGTCGTTTCAAAATCGATGAAATATTGAATATTCCGATAAAAAGTATAAAAATAGTAATGATAAAATTATATATACACACATGTATAGGTGCATGAATACCCAGTACGTAAGACTCATCAAATGGTAGTATTAATTTTTTATCCATGCTCGAGACATTGTCTAGTACGTACTGAAAAGACACTCAAGTGAAGTTCTAAGGAGGTGGCGTGGAACTTTCGTGAATATACGATAGATAGCTCTAGAATGTTCTCGGAGCTTCTGATGAATTCAAGAAAACTTTGTATGGAACCAGAACACAAGCCCTGGGACAGTTTCTTGAAAAACTACAGAACCTAAAAAAAGTGTTTATTTGGAAGAGTCGCCAAATGATTCACACCAAAAAAAAATGTCATTATATGTATTTCTGTTTTTGAGTATGTTTTGTATGTTTTATGTTGGAATGGAAAAATATAACCTAGCAAGACACATTTGTATTTTTTGTTTATGCGATTCAGACTGAAAGAATGAGAAGACAGAAAGGGAAAAGTTACCAAGTACTAAAACCTCGAATACTCAATCCAGTTGAGTCAAAACAAACAAACAGCGTTCATAAATACATGAACATGCCTTAAAATCTTCTGCATCAATCTAACTAAATCTAACAAGGAAGAGTTACTAGAGGTCGATGATTAGTTTTAATTCCAAACTTTTTTGCAAAAAAAAATTATTTTCTCAAGATGTTATTTATTTTCAATAGAATGAGTATTAAACACTTGATTATGACGTTTCCTCGAATTACAAAAATACAAGGGTTTCGGAGTGTTTCTTTCATCATACCACACTGATAAACAAGTTCTCTTATAATAAGGTCAAACGAAATTAATATAATATAATTCAAATAATATTATTATATTTTTGTACAAGGATTTAATAAGCTTCTGTTCAAAGCCAATATCTTCAGAACATGGGAGCAAAGTACCATATCAAAGATTTCTTCTTTAACGCAAGATAATTATATCTTTAGTACAAGAATGGCATGCTAAAGTTTTTTAACTATCTTGTCTTAAAATATGTATACAGTGTCCTTCATAAAGTTCGCATCATATGGGAAAAACTTTTATTAATAATTTATTTTGAAATTCGACTTGGGCGTTAAGTTGTGCTTGAAAAAATATGAAAAATGACCTACTTGGATGTGGACACGTGACTTTCGCTACCTGTCAAAAGTCATTTTTTTTCAAAATTATCGCTGAAAATAGGCTTATTTATTCGAATTTCAAAAAATTTTGAAGGAAAAAGTTGTTTCTTTTTCGATTTTACACCTCCATCTCGAATTTGAACGTTCTATTGCAACTTTCACCTTTTGGCATTTTTTTGATAATTACGAAATTTCTGTAACATTAAAAAAATCGTAACTTCCACCAAACTGTTTTATACCACTAGCTCTAATGTGCAACTAACTTTCAATCACGAATCATCAACAAAAATATGTTTTTCTCAAGAAAATGAGAATTACTGCTTAACATTTCTGTTATGTTTGATGCAAAGTTGACGTATTTTCAAGCATGTAGGATAAGAATTCATATAAGTGGATTTTTTCGGTATTAAAATGATACAAAAGTCATAATTCAAAACATCATAAAACTTCTTCACGTATCCAACCAAAGTTTATGACTTTTCACGATACAAATCTTAAATTAAATTCTTACTACTCCGGCTACGAAACTTTCATCAATTTTGTGAAGTAGGCTTTGGAAACAAATGAAAAAGGTAGTCAATGGAGACAATTTCATATTAAGCATTGTTTGACAGTTAAATACGCAGTTCAATACGTTTGATTCAGAAAAACGTAATAATGTTATCTGTACAAGAAAAAATTGAGATTGTTTTAATGTGTGGAGAAAGTACACCGCATCGACAAGTCGCTGAAGATTTTAATATACGACACCCAGGAAAAAATATACAGCAGTCTACTGTTAGTAGAATTTTGACAAAATTCAAAAGTACTGGTTCAGTTTTAACTGATTTCAAAAAACCACATCAGCCTTCGAAAAACATTGAGGAAGTGCAATTAAATGTTTGTTTGGATGTTGTACAACACGGAAAGTCCAGTATTTCTCAAATTAGCAGAAGAACGAATGTAAGCGAGAGCAGTGTATTGAGAATTTTAAGAAAAAATAGATTCAAGCCCTTCAAGCCGAAATTTATTAATACCCTGAAGGAAAGGGACTTTGATGTCCGTTATGGGTTTTCAGCTTGGTATCAGGGAGAATGTGACGAACATTACAGATTTCCATATAAAATATTGTGGACCGATGAAGCAACGTTCACTTCAAATGGAACTGTTAGCTCACAAAATTGCAGGTGGTGGTCTCAGGAAAACCCTAATTTTATTATTGAATGTCGCGACCAGTACTCGTTTAAAACGAACGTTTTTTGTGGTATATTGAATAATCAAGTTATCGGGCCATATTTTTTCAGAGAGAACTTAAACGCTGCGCGATTCTTGAATTTTTTAAGAAATGAACTAAGTGAAGTTGTAGACAATATGCCCCTTCAAATTATTCAAGATTTGTGGTTTCAGTTGGATGGTGCACCTGCTCACAATTCCACAGAAGTAAGAAATTTTCTTGGTGAAATGTTTAGAGGTAAAATAATTGGCAACAATTGGGAACATCATTGGCCACCTCGTTCTCCTGACTTAACCCCACTGGATTTTTTCATGTGGGGTTATCTGAAGCAGCAGGTATACAAGCACCGGCCATTCAACGATATTGACCATTTGGAGCAGACCATTCGAGAGTGTGTAGCGAATATACACCCACAGTTCATCAGAAATGCAGTAAAAGATGTACACAGAAGAACCATGTTATGTATTGAAAGAGAAGGGCGGCATACAGAAATGTAAAGTTGAGTGAGGCTCAGAAAATTCTAACTCATAATTTGTGTTTTTTATTAAATAAGTTTGAATTTTTCATGTTTGACTTTATTTGCATTCTAGAATTCTTAATTGAGTGAGGTTGACAATATTTTTTTTGTAAGTTTGTTTAAATATATTTAATTTTTATCATAGATTACCAATTTCATTTATCTCCATAGCCTACTTCACAAAATTGATGAAAGTTTCATAGCCGGAGGGGTAAGAATTTAATTTGAGATTTGTACCGTGAAAAGTCGTAAACTTTGGTTAGACACGTAAAGAAGTTTTGTGATGTTTTGAATTATGACTTTGGTATCATTTTAATACTGAAAAAATCCACTTAAATAAATTTTTATCCTACATGCTTGAAAATATGTCAACTTTGCATCAAACATAACAGAAATGTTAAGCAGTAATTCTCATTTTCTTGAGAAAAACATATTTTTGTTGATGATTCATGATTGAAAGTTAGTTGCACATTAGAGCTAGTGGTATAAAACAGTTTGGTGGAAGTTACGATTTTTTTAATGTTACAGAAATTTCGTAATTATCAAAAAAATGCCAAAAGGTGAAAGTTGCAATAGAACGTTCAAATTCGAGATGGAGGTGTAAAATCAAAAAAGAAACAACTTTTTCCTTCAAAATTTTTTGAAATTCGAATAAATAAGCCTATTTTCAGCGATAATTTTGAAAAAAAATGACTTTTGACAGGTAGCGAAAGTCACGTGTCCACATCCAAGTAGGTCATTTTTCATATTTTTTCAAGCACAACTTAACGCCCAAGTCGAATTTCAAAATAAATTATTAATAAAAGTTTTTCCCATATGATGCGAACTTTATGAAGGACACTGTATATTTGTTGCAAATATATATTTCTTTGTTATAAGATATTTATGTGCTCAAATCAAAAACATATATTGTATTATAAAAAGGAAATAATGCTTTGGATACATGATGTACCAAATTTGATGATAACCATTCGGATCTCAGAAACTATAAAACATACAGCAAGGAATAAATTATGGCAAATTTGCATAATATGGAGAAATTTCGACTTCTTCCGGAGAGATCTGAAAGTTGTTTTCTGTTTTGAATTTTTTCTAACGTTAGTCAGAAACATAAACGAATGCTTTTTCTACAATAACTTTTTTATAATGTATTTAAAGGTAGTTTCTAATTCGAACAGAGGACGTTTCGGTTTTCACATATCATCATCATATCAATATTTTTTTCTCAATTTTAAACCATCATCAAGTTAAGCTTCAAATTATGCAACTGTGACACAATAATTTAGCCTTTGCTGTATCTTTTATAGTTTCCGAGATCAGGAAGGTGAGCCTCGAATTTGGATCACCCTGTACAAATGGTTTGATTATAAACTCTCTGCTAATGGAATTTTGCTATTTCTTAGACACAAAGAAAGTCATGTAAAAAATATATATTAAGCAGTTTTCTGCATTTTCCACAGACAAAGAACATTATTGAATATACTGAAATATTTCAATGAAATTTTTATAATGGGAATGAAAAAACTAAACTATTTAAGGTTAACAAACAATTTATTTCACATCATTGATCCAAGCTTTAACGACAAAATAGAGCCGACAGTTGTTTATAAAAACAATTTTAACATTACAAAAAAATATAATAAAACAAAGCAAGTATATGAGCGTATTGTTAACCTATACCTTTCAACGTTATATTGGATATTTAAATTTAAAAAATAATAACACTAATGTAAAGAATTAGTAAATGAAATTTAAAAATAAACTCTGTGTAAGAAGTTAAAATAATATTTTTAAAACTGCTCACAACAAAAAATAATACCTATTTTTTAGAAAACGTTAGAATCAAAAATATGTTTATTTTCATACATAAATTTTGACATTAAATACCTGTTAAATCAGTAAGAATATTCAACAGATTTTGTTAGTTACATGGTGATTCATATTCTGTCATAATAACAGTTTTAGAAAACTAACAAAGATAACTTTTTCAAATTTTGTTGAAACCTTAACAAGCAATAGTTCGTGTTTAAGAATATATCCCAGCTGCAGTTCTACTCGAAACCAATGGCAGCGTTGAAATTTCAACTGGAACACCCTGGAATAAAAATTTCTTCAATTAAGATTCTGTTGATAAAGTACCTAGTTCAGTTTTTCAGGAAAACGTGTCTTGAAACTCATTTAGACTTTCTTTATTATTGTTTATTGTTTTTCTCAAAATAATTTCTTCAATTTCAAGTCTCTTTTTCACAAACTTCCTGTGATAAGGACAGTTGCTTCAGTAAGAATATCAATAATCCTTGATATAATCATCTGATTTCCTTTGAAAACCATCTGATTTCCTTTGAAAACCATCAAATTTCCTTTGATAAGGATAGTTGCCTTTTAGGAAAATAATACATCTTTGTTATAAGATCACCGCTTTTCTGTGAAATACAATACATATTCTTTGCACAAAATACGATGTTTTCTAATACCTATGTTCGTTCACTGCTCCGATTTGAGACAAAAGGCGGCCATTGTCAAAACAATAGAAAAGTAGACACTTAGGTTCTTATTAGTTATAAATGTCAAGTAGAGTGGCTTTATGCCTTACTGTATTTTTTTGTATGATTATGGGATGTATAAATTCATGGTAACATTTTCAAATAAAAGCCATTCATTTGTTAATAATTTTCTAAATACATACTAAGATGCCTAAAAACCCTGGTGTACCGACTTACACCTGCAAATCTGTGGGATAAAACGAGAGACATTCGCCAACTTGATTACGAGAAAACAAAGGAATCCGTGGGCTGTTTTTCGAATATCCCGCGACACTTGAGTGCACCGCCACCGTCGGTTTTCTTGTTAGGGTTAATTTTCATGGACAGAAGTTTGAAGTTTTGCCCACGATTCACGAACATGAAATTAAAAAAACAATATAATTATTGGAATATACGGAATCACTGTCCCCAATCAGTTCTATTTGTTACATTTTCGACATGATTTAATAATGTTTTTGCTGAAATATAATAAACTCACATTTCACATAGAAGTATTGCAGTTCAGCTGCATCGTATGGAAATTAACCATTAGCACCTGTCAATCTTATGCGCATGCTCTCGCGCTGATATCTGTGCATTTGTGCCCAAGTTTTCACTATAAACTTTTTTAAAGAAATAAAGAATAATTTTGTGGCTTTGAGTTTAATTGCATTTGGGATTTGATATTTGTAATGAGTTAATAATGTGTTATATTGTTCTTCTTTTTAAAAAACCGTTCAATATGACATGTAATAGTGAAAATATTTCTATTGTGCAATTTTCTTCGACAGAAAAGTGTATTTTTTGATCAACTACACTAAAAAGATTTCACCATTACAAAATAAAAGGAATGCATGGAAAATAACCAAAACCTTAACAATCTTACTGAAGACAAAACATTGATAGATTTCAGTGGGAATATGTACTTTTAAATTTTTACTTTATCGCGGACTTTCGCTACTTATGGAAGATTTCAAGAAACGGTAAGATATAAAAACGCATCCAGAGTTGATTGAATTGATTAGGAAACATTTTTGCCATAAAATATTTTGTCAACCTGCATGGTGTTTTGAAATAAAATGTCTGTTTCAAAGTATGTTCAGATTTTAAGTGGTGAAGTACTCAATTTCTGTACTGAATATAAATTAGTTACCTACTTTGTTCATCTTTCTGGATTGTCGGCACAAAAACGGAACATGATCAAATTATTAAAATTTAAGGAAAATGAAGAAACACATCAATAATATAAGAAAATTGCACAACTTTTTTTTTATTACACCACAACTATTGACTTTCAAATGGTTTTTAGATTTTTTTGGAAAAAATTACACAATTTTAGTAGTGTTATTTTTTCAATAAAACTTGATATTCCACTTCGAGTATGGACCATTACTTACTTTCGTATGGCATACAAAAGTTTAATGAAATTCCTTAAAACTCAAGTAGCAATCACAATCACCATGTCCTTGAAATGTTGACAGTGTTGACACGAGAAAGAGGACGCCATCTCTGGAGTCGATTACAAAAGTAGACCACTAATGGCACTAATTCATTTGTTTTGTCTTCAAAAAATTCTAAACAAAATCTAATCAGTCGGTACACCAGGGTTTTTAGACATCTTAATACATACCTTCAAATTTGGTGTAAGGAGGGCTGGTTGTTAAATTTTTCGAGAAGCTCCTTAATTTCTTCCTCAATTTCTCAAAAATTGCGTAGAATAGGAGTATACCATATTCACTTTGTAACAACAAAAAATTGTATTCAATGTCCTTGGCCAAAACTGCACATCTTCACATTAATCTTGAAAGTATCTACCACGCTGAACTGAACTGACTGGACAGTGGACACTAGACTGAATCAACTTGAGCCAGCTTGTCTAGACACGTGTGCTACGTGACATCAGGCAAGTTATTGGGAGAAAACCGTTAAGAATGGACAAGGCGCTCCATACTGTTAAAATTTGCGGTCGCGGGGATGAAATGGAACGGTTGGTAGGCGGTAACAAAAAAGTCATCAACAGCTGGACGCAGAAACGTAAACGAATTGTAGTAAATTGCGTCTCTGTGAATCGTATGCAAGGGTTTTCTACCTGTATGCTGCCTTGCGCCTCGCTACGGCAAACACTTTTTACCGGTTTTTATGATTTTTATAAATCGGTAAAGATTCGTTTGTTTGTCTCATATTCATTCAAATGTCAAAGGAGTAAAAACGGATACATGGATTCTTGAATAATGGTGAATTTTAATTTATTTTGTACTCACATAGGTACTCATGTAGAAAGAATAATTTCGCAACTTTGAAGAGTGGTCACACAATAGGGTGATTTTCCAGAGGAAATGAATAGGAAGCAACTAGCTGGAATTTGGATATTTGTTATTTTACGAGATACATAACAGTGTGTTGTGCGAAAATTTACTGTTTGTAGTAGAGGTTCAGATTTTTTGAGAAATGAAATATCGAAGCTAGTATAAATATAATTATTTATTATTGACAAAGCTATAAAAAGTTGATTTGTGGATATGCAGTGTGTCTGTCTTCCGAATCTTCCGTAATTTTTGAAGTCGATAGATACACCAATAATAAATAGATACTAAATAACCCCGAGGGGTCTAGTCGTTTTTAGTTATATACACTGCACGCCAGCAGCGATGGAACCACTGACATTTCCGATAAAATCATAGTTGGAGGCAGAATTGGTCAAATATGTCTTCGAATTCATAATCCAATGCACCTGAAAAAACTTCATTTCTGAAAATCGAAATTAGGTTAGTGGTAAAATTATTATTCTGAATACGAATCCGAAGATAGTTTTGACCTAAATTGTCCCCTCCTATGATTTTTTTTTCTCTCTTCTCATTTATTATTCTGCTTGCTTCGAGAGCATCAGGGGATCTTTAATTCTCAACTAGTCTATATATAGACTAGTTCTAGAATCATGCTATTCATGTAGGAGTGTATGAGTTTATCCTTCATTTTATCACTCCATCCAACGTATTCAACACTTTATTTCTCAATATTTTCGTGAAAAAAATACTAACAAGATGATATAGAGAGCCGGTTTCTTTTCATTATTTCTGTGGTGGAAGGGCGTCAAATCAATGCGACTAAATAAAGTTTCACATTCAATGTAATCAATACTTCATTTCTCAATATTTTTCGTGAAAGATTGCAAGATATAGAGAGCAAGAAACATTTTTTAAAATTTTTCTAGAGTGTTGGAATGAGGTTAAATAAATGCTACAAAATAAAATTTCACTAAAAATGTTAACAATGGATAATTGTTCAATATTATTATAAGCGACTCCAAACTCATGATCCACTTTTATCAGTTCAAGTGATTTACGGTTTCCTAGATATTTATTATGGTACTTTGAAGATATGATTTTCATTTCCCCAGCAAATTAATATAAAAATATTTCACCCACACGGAATGAAATAAATGTGATGAAATGAATACACATACGCTGCTACCGCGATATCGACCACGAATTTATCGAAGAGTAGCGCCTCCCATCTTTCTCACGATGCCGTAATGCTGCTTTCACAATTCACTTTCATCAGTTCGAAAGATACACGGTTTCCTAGGTATTTATTATAGTGCTTCGAAGATAATATTTTCATAACCCCAGCAACTCATATAAAAATACCTTATCAACGCAGACGAAAATAAACGTAATGAAATGAATAGCCATACGCTGCTGCACGACTTTATCGAAGCGTAGCGACTTAAATACTTGGAACGTCGAAGACTGTTTTTAAAAAGTTTATTTTCAGAAATCAAAGTTACAAAAATATAAAATAGATACGTCTGAACAATATCAGTAGTTCGTCAAGACTGAATAAAAGTAATTACACATAAATCAATTGAATAGCATTCTGCGATTCCGCAAGGTTCATTGAATCCACAAAAGTCTATGTCAGCATTTCGTCGGAGCTCTGCTCCGGTCATGTCGGGTCATACAGGGTGGCTCGAGTGTATAACTTCTCCATCGCCGAATGGAAGCATATTTCATGGAGTGAAAAATGCTGAGGTGCTCGTCGGGGGTTGTTCGTCCGTTGGCCCTGGTGGATTCGTTTTTCGTTTTGTACGAATGAAGTGGAAGATGTAGTAGGCCCCTACAATAATCATTGTAATGTAGATGGGAATGATCCAGTGGGTGGTTGACGGATTTTCTGTATGAAAAGTGTGGATCGGTCCTAGGTTGTGCTGTTGCTTTTGAAGTTCATGTATCTTGTCCAGAGGAATATTTTTGATGATGATTTCGGAGATGTTTTCCCTGGGTGGACTGTGTGGTACGACGATTTCTGGGAGGAGCATTGGCTGTCCGTGGTTTACGGTTTTTTCGTTGATGAATTTGTGTTCATCAGTTTCAAATCGACAGCCAGTTGGTAGTTCAATCAAATAGTTCCCTCGAAGTGTTGTAAAATCACTTCGTTTGCAGGTGGTTTGGATTTTGGTTTGATTTGGAAGTATCGCAATATAGTGGGATTCATCGATCTGCTCTATCAAATTGGTTGTGGTCCTTACTGGTGTCTGTTGGCAGGATACGTGGGTGGACGACAATTGGAGTAGTTGAAATACACAGTCTGGTTGTCTCAGGCCATCAACAAGGTTGTTATTAGGACAATAGTAGTTTGGTCGCAGTTCGATGCAGGCAAATGATGTGTATTGGTAGAAGTTCTCGTTCATTATCAGATAGGTACTGGGTGGAACGATCATTGTTGAATTGGCAGTAGGGATGGAATACAGGTGATATAGAAGGAAGATTTCTGGATGGACAATAGGAAAGTGGAGCACAAAAACAATCTTACTATTTGAATGATATGCTTCGATTTCTAAAACCTCATAATATCTATAAGTATATTTTGGATCGTTTGGGAAAATCAATTGATCAGGAGAGTAATAACTCAAAATCGTTTCAACTATGGACTGAAGTTCATCAATTTTTATTATACTGCTATGAGTTGTTTTGAGCCTGGCGAATGTAATTGCGTTTTCAATATCCATCAATAATTGCAAGATGATTTCGAGTGATATATTGATTTGGTTCAGTACGTCTCGAATCTCCCAGTATTCATCAATATTTAAGATTAACTGGTTCAATTTGGTGCTCAATTTGTTCAGGGTGGAAGTTATTGCCTTCTGATTCTGATCAAGTATTGATATTGTTTTATTGAAATTTTCGATCATATCGGTAGTAAGAGAAATATCTTTGTTCAGTTTTTTAACGATTTTTTGTTGATTGGTTTCTAGATCATTGATTGCCTCGTCATAGTGAGCAGCATCATTAGCATCTAGATTTCCGGAAATACTTTTTATAATCGATCCTAACCCGTCTATGAGTCCTCTCTTCACTCGTCCATTTGGACTCAATGAATTGAATTTCTGTTCTGCAGAATTTATTCGATACAAAAGTGCTCGGTCAAGGCTTACGAGTTCGGACATATCGGAGATATTTTCTTTCCTATGAATGGCGACTGTTATGTTTTTATATAAATTTTTTATCGATTGAATTTGGTGTTCGATAGGTTTCAGGTCATAATAGTGGATGAAAGTATGGGTTTTGATTTTTATTCTGGTCGTTCCTAGCTTGAACGGCAGAATCCCTGGATTCTTATTCAGGTTGGTTATTGTTACCTCCTGCGGTACTGCTGGTACCAGTAGGTGGCACCTATAACATTTTTTTCTTATTAGTATTAGGTCTTTTTAAATTTTGTTTATGAAGGGCAATGACCTTAATGTTTTTGTTTGTGACAACTTTTGCTTTCGTGAATTTTGGTGAAAGTTTATTTCTCGTATTCGATTTTATTTTTCGATAGAGGTCAGTGTCTGGGGTGTATTCTAATGGTTCTTCTCGATTTTGATTGTGTCTATCAATAGTTTTCTTTTTGTGTTTTGTCATTTGTTCGTTTAGATTTCTGTATATTTCTTTTGTCATTTCGCGATGTTCATGAATGTAATTGTTCATAAGTTGTTCGTTAATGTCAATGTCAAATGGATCTTTCGTATTCAAATGTCCATTTATGATATCGATTGGTCTTTGTTTTGTAGATGTATGAATCGAGTGATTATAACCTAGGATAGCATATGGCATTTGGTTCAGAATATCGATTTTATTCTTGTCTTTGGATCTAATAATTCGCAAGTGTTCGATTAGAGTTGAATGGAACCTTTCAATTGCACCGTTCGATTGAGAATTATTGACTGTAATATAATGAATATTGATTTGATGTATTTTGAAAAATTCTTTCACAACAGAATTTTTTAATTCTGATCCATTATCCATTATCACAAGAGCGGGGATACCGTGATGGGTGATGAAAATTAAAAATGCTTTCACGACTTCTATTCCTGAAATTCCTGAAAGGGGGTATGCCTGAGCATATTTGGAAAAGGTGTCGATTATTGTTAAAAATTTTTGACTTTGTGCTTGAAAAGTGTCGATATGTACTACTTCGAAAGGTTTCGAGGGTGTGGGCGTTATCATAAGCTTTTGGTTTGGTGGATTTCTATCGTATTTATTGACTTGACAAATTTCGCATAAATTTATATACTTGGTTACGTCATTTTTTAGTCCTGGCCAATAATATGACCTTTTGATTCTAGTTTCAGTTTCAACAATTCCGCGATGGTTTGTCTTGCCCTCATGATAGTTTTTTATTAATTCTGTCTGTCTGTCTTCTGTTGTAACGTCTTCTAGAACTGAGTTACATTTTATCAATTTATATGCAGAGTTTTTGAAGGTTGTTTGTAGGGTGGTGATAATACGAGGGGTATATGTGTCGTTTTCGTAGTAAATTGCATATGTGAATTTTGGATCAATATAATTTTTAAAGAGATTGATTATGTCATGTTCGAGGTTGCTGATCGATATTTGGCAAAGGATGCGTTTTTTTGTTGGAAATATTTTTTCTATTTTTGGTTTTGTTGGCGAATGTAGAACGAATTTTACCATTAACTGGTGGTCATAGGTGTTGAGTGATTTTTCGGAGGTTTTCATTTCCAGTATTGGTTCTTCGTGGCTGGTATGTATTGTATCTCCGTCTGTTTCTTCATTTTCTTCAGTCGAGGCAGATTCCTCGGAGGAATGTTGTTGTTCCCTCACATCTGTCATTATTGGTGGGTCACTTATATTTCCTGTGGTAGAGAGGTTGTCTTCGTTGTCATCAGGTATCGGTTTCCGATTGCTGGTTCCAGCAAATGATTGGTTGAATTCATCTACGTATCGAAAAAATTCTTTTGTGTGTATCTCGATACGGGAAAGTGCATCTGCGTTGGTGTTATTTTTTCCTTTTTTGTACTCTACGTCATACTCGAACTCTTCAAGTTTCAAACGCCACCTTACCAGTCTCGAATTTGGTTCTTTGAGTGACATCATCCATTTTAGTGGTTTGTGGTCAGTTACTATCTTGAACTTTCGGCCGTACAGGTATGGCCTAAAGTATTTCGTAGACCATATTATTGCTAATAGCTCTTTCTCGATCGTACTATAATTTTGCTCAGACTCATTGAGCGTCCTGGAGGCGTACGCCACTGGTTTGTCTTTTCCAACAGGCCCCTGTGATAAAATGGCCCCTATGGCAAAGTTACTTGCGTCTGTGGTCAAATTAAAGTCTTTGGAAAAATCAGGGTACTGTAGGATAGGTTCATTAGTCAATAGGGTTTTACAATCTTCGAAACATTTTATGAACTGAGGTGTATGTTCGATTTTGGCGTCTTTCTTCAAGCATAGAGTTAGGGGTTTGGTGATTCGGGCGAAGTCCTTGATGAATTTTCGGTAGTAACCGAGTAGGCCAAGAAATCCTTTAATTTCTTTGGTTGTTCGTGGAATTGGATATTTCTTGATCGCGGCGATTTTGTCCGGATTCGGTCTGACTCCTTCTGGTGTAACGATATGGCCCAGGTAAGCTACTTCTTTCTTGAGGAATTCCGATTTATCGAGTTGTATCTTGAAGTTGGTGTCCCTGAGTCGTTGAAAGACTTTGGTCAGACTAACAAGGTGTTCTTGAAGGGAAGTCGAATAGATGATGATGTCATCAAGATAGACTAGGCAAATTTCATTCTGGAGACCTCGTAGAATGTTGTCCATGACTCTCTGGAACGTCCCTGGAGCATTCTTGAGCCCGAACGGCATACGCAAGTATTCGTAGTGCCCATTTTCAACGTTGAAAGCTGTTTTCGGAATATCTTCGGAATTCATCTCTATCTGGTGGAATCCGCTGGCTAGATCTAAAGTAGTGAAATAATTGCACTTCCCGAGTTTGTCGAGGACATCCGTTATATTTGGAAGCGGATATCGGTCGTCTATAGTTTTTTCGTTGACCTTCCTGTAGTCAACGACTATTCTCCACTTCTTTTTTCCAGATGCGTCCACCTTTTTTGGTACAATCCATATCGGTGATGACCATGGCGAACTACTTGGACGAATAATACCCTGATCCAGCATCGATTTGACTTGTCTTTCAACTTCGGGTTTGTGGATGAAGGGGTAACGATACGATTTCGTAAAAACAGGTATTTCGTCTTTGGTCTTTATGCAATGTTTCACTTGGTTGGTAAAAGTCAGTGGTCTATTTTCTGAATGAAATATGTCGGAAAATTTTCTACATAATCGAAGTATTTCACGTTTTTCCTCTTCGTTCATGTGGGAGGTTCGAATCAATTGGTCAATATCGAATTTTGAGATGTCATTTTTTGGGGTTACATCAACGTGATAAATTTCGTAATTATTTTCTTCAAAATGTATAGATTTGATTGGATTCGATAGGGACAACGTTATTTCTTGATTAGTTTTATTGGAAATTTCAGCTGAAGCTAGACCATTTTCTGCTGTGGAAAGGGTTTCGGGAATTTCGCAATTTTGAATATTTTGTCTTGGTATGATGACGTGACCATTTTTTCTATCAACTGGAATTTTGGTTATCAGTTTTGTATGGGGTTTGATTGTCACCTTGTACTTGATACTTTGAAGTGATGGTTGATAGTGTATCGGAATAACACAAGTGGGAGTGGATAATTTGGAATTGACGAAATCGAGTTGGGCATTCAGGAGTTTCAAATTATCGAGTCCGATAAGACCGTCAAAAATATTGTGGAAATTGAATAGGTAAAACTTGAGGCTATCATTTTTTTTGAGTTCTGGGAATATTGGGATCTCTGCACAGTAATCGTGAGATGATGTTTGAAAAATTGTAGATACTATGAAAGGCTCGAAAAATATTTTATCCTTGTAATATTTGGAGGCTAATTCGGGGTTGATGAAGGATTTCGTGGAACCGGTATCGATAAGAAGTTTCAAAGGGGGGTGCAGAATTCGGATGTAGGGGAGTTCTTTTTTGTCGGTTGATAAATGATATTCTATCACGTCTCTTCGTTTGGTGTCCGGTCCTCTAAAAAATTTTCATGGTGTTCCTCATGGTATGTGTCGTCATAGTTTTCAAATTCAAAGTTCGTAGGGTTCTCTTCGTAATTGGGTTCCGTTTGTTCGTCAAAATGTTCAGTATTAAACAATTCTTCCGAAATTATATTGGGTCGTTGGCCATTATTTTGGAAAAAATTATTTTGACTCTGTCTCCTGTACTGAGGTGTTGTGATTCGGGTCGATGTACTCATTGGTGTAGGTGTATTTTGGGGAACATTCTGGGATGGTTTCCATGCATTTCGGGGTTTTCCGAAAACTTGGGAATTTGTAGGGAATCTTTGGGTAGGCGGATTCGGGTGCCTCGGTAAATTTATTGGTCCTCTTGGAAATTGGGACGGTTGCGGCAAGGTAAAGTTCATTGGTCTGTATTGTGAAGTCGAAGGTCGCTGAATAAAATTATTTTGGGGATGTTGGTATGAGAATTGAGAATGATTACTTGGTTTTCCTATAGTAGTATTGGCATGATTAGATTGATTTGATTTTTGAAAATATTTAATATTATCCTCTTCGATTATAAATTGCAAAGATTGTGCGAGTGAGTTAGGTCTCATAGCACGTATAATTGGGCCTAATGGATCTTTCAAACCCGCTAAAAATGTTTTGAGTGCCTGTTTTTTAAAGAATTCTCTCTTACTTTCACGTTCAAAAGCTTCTTCTACATTTAGGTCAATATGATTGCAAATTGTATTTAATAAATGCAGAACATTTTCATGAAACTGAGAAGGAGATTCATTTGGCTTCTGCCTTAAATTAACCAAGTCCTGATTCAAACAGTTTTCATCCCTTTGATCGCCAAAATTTTGGGTCAAGGCTGATTTAATATCGGCCCAACTTTTGATTCCATAGATGGCAACAACTTCTTCAGCCCTTCCTTCAAGTTTATTCATAATTCCGTTCAACAAAAGTGTATTTTGAAAATTATTAATATTTACTGTGTCCCAGTAATGATTGAGAATGGATTCGGAAGCACTGATGAATCTATGAAGTTTATTTGGGTTTCCATCAAAATTTGGAATTATTGATAGATTTTTAATATCTAATGCTGGAGGAGCCATATTTAATTCTATATTAGTAATTTTTAAATTGTCAAATATTTTAACTAATACTAATTCTTCAGTGTTTTCGCAAAAGGAAGCACGAGAGGGATTGAACTCTAAATCTTGAGTGTTTTCGCTGAAGGAATCACTGGATGAAGAGGAGTCTGACATGAACTAAAGAAAATCAACTTACAGCATCAGTATTGCGACGTTCGGAACCATGTGTACTCTTCCTGGTATCCTGGATGGAATCTCGGGAGACACACTGTATATAAAGTTCGGATATTTTGTTTAAGAGTTAAAACTCACAGATTTTCCGCGATGGATATCCACAAAATATCCTACCGACTGCGCCACTTAAATACTTGGAACGTCGAAGACTGTTTTTAAAAAGTTTATTTTCAGAAATCAAAGTTACAAAAATATAAAATAGATACGTCTGAACAATATCAGTAGTTCGTCAAGACTGAATAAAAGTAATTACACATAAATCAATTGAATAGCATTCTGCGATTCCGCAAGGTTCATTGAATCCACAAAAGTCTATGTCAGCATTTCGTCGGAGCTCTGCTCCGGTCATGTCGGGTCATACAGGGTGGCTCGAGTGTATAACTAGCGCCACCCATCTTTCTGACGATGCCGTAATGCTGCTTTAACGATGCACTCTCATAATTTCAAGAGATACGCGATTTCCTAGAAATTGATTAGAGTGATTTGAAGATACTATTACTTTTCTTTCTTCCTTTCTTTTTTTTTCTTTCCTTCTTTTTTTCTTTCTTTCTTTCTTTTCGCAGACCTGATAACTGATTACTCACTACGCCAAAGAAAACTAAAACTAAAATGCTAATAAGTTACGTATTCCGACTAGGTACCATTCCGTAGAATACGCAAGAGAAAGAGGGGGAAAATAGTTCTCGCTGGGATTTACACAGACATCATTCACTGCAATCCATATTTTTTTTGGAACACAAAATTTATAATTGAATGAAGATTCTTGTGTTTTTTTTCAATTTTTGATTGTCACATTTGGAATAGGACGGAAAAATAATTGAAATTCTGTATTTTATTTTTCTTGATGAGAATTTGATATTTGAAAGCATTTCCCAATTTTGTTCGTATCTCCTGTACCATATTCATATAAATGAGAACTTCAATCAACCCTACTATTATTTCCATTCATAAGTCGGTCCCATTGATAGAAATGAAGCAGGAATAAAAGAGGAGGTGCTTCACAGAGGGCAGCATAAATCGGTATCAATTTAAGTAGTTTTCTTGTTCTCTAGAGCTGTCGCTCTTGCTTTCGTTTGGCAAAACCATCAAACATTTTGACAAATAAAAATTATTTTCAGTTAGTTGAAGGATTAAACGGTGCTTGTTGAGAAGTTTAATATTGGTAATTCATTCTCGAGTAGGTATGTGAGTAGGTATATGAGTTACCCCTTAGGCGGCTCGCATACCGGAGCAATACGCAATTAGCAACGGGCAACAAGCAATATTATTGTCAATATGTATTTCACATGCATTTATATGGCAACTCGTACACCGCCGCAACGTGATATCGTTATCGCCTGTGTAGAGCAATCTTGTGTTGCTAGCGACACGCGTGGCGTATTGAAATACAATATATTATATTGCCTGTAGTTTAGCAATATGTAGGTGAATTTGTCTCCGCTTGACACAAGGTATATGTTTTGACTCAGTTTTTTATTTGGACATGTCGGACGATCCAGCATTTAATATTAAATTTGTGGAACTTGTGGAACAGTACCCATGTATTTATGATTATCGACGGCAAGATCATAGTAAAAGGGATGTTGTGGAGAGAAGGCGTGGACTGCAATTGCAACTGAATCAAAATTATCTGGTAAGTAGCAGGTATTTATTATTTTTTACGATGATTTTGATTACACGGTATAATTACCTTGCCAGGGTAAGGCGTTTTCGGGTTTTAAAAAATAAGATTTCAAGTAATCACGTAATTCATAAGCAGACTGGTTAATAGGTGGTATATTATAAGCTGATGGATTTCTACTTCTGGGGTTATCTTTCGCAATATATGGAATTGAAAATTTACCCTCCTTGACTTTTATAAAATTGTGAAGAATACAAGCACTTTTAATTACGGAAATCGCTGTATCCTCTTGACATAAAATTGGCCTGTGAAAAATTTCAAATTTAGCATTCCGAATGCACATTCTATGCTTTTTCGCCCCCTTGATAATCTGTAGTTGAATATTCTTTTCTCATTATCAAGAACCCTTTGTGGATATGGTCGCATTAGATTTTTTTGTAACGGGAATGCCTCGTCTCCTACAAAATAAAAGGGAAATTTTACACCATCATTTGGCAGTGGTGTTGACTTAGGAATCAGAAGTTTATCCTTATTAAGCAATCTTCCAAGAGTAGAGGACCGGAAAACTGCACCGTCACTCATTCTACCTGCTTCACCGACATCAATGGTTAGAAATATACCATCAGCATTTGCGCAGGCCATCAGTACCACCGAAAAAAAAAACTCTCGTAATTATAATAATGCGACCCGGTCTTGTAAAATTGTTTAATTTGGCAATGCTTTCCATCGACTGAGCCTATGCAGTTTGGAAGATCCCATAGTTCGTAGTATCGTTGTGCCGTCGATTTCCAAATTGCCTCTGTTGGAACAGGCATAAAAAATGGTTGAAGAACGTTCCATATAGCCTTGGAACATTCCTTTACTATTAATCCTATAGTAGTATCTCCTCTCATAAATATATGGGTGAGGGCCTTGAAACTGCAACCTGTAGCCAAATACCTGCGACAAAGTTCTGTAATTAGTTTTCTTTTTTAGGTTCGCAATGCAAAGAAAAGTGGAAGAATCTTCGAACGGCGTTTGCAAGGAGCATGAAAAACCACCATCAGGAAGTGGAGCCAAGAAAATTAAAAACTATTACTTGAAAGACATAATGCAGTTCATTACGCCGTTTATGAAATCCAAACCGCAACAAGGAAATTTACCAACAGAAACAGAGCCCAGTTCCAATGCAGACAACGATAGTGAATCTGCAGCAGAGACGACTAATGACGATCATTCAGAAGAAGCGATTACAGCGTCACTAAGAAACTCTCAAGAGAATCAAACAGATATCACACCAGTCCCAATGTTCGAATACTACAGGCATTGGACCTTCGGAGAAGCGGCGAAAAGTTTCTACAACTACCCTTAATGAAGCTGATAAGTGTTTTATGGAATATGTCAAGTCAAAAACCTCTAACACCAATTCAGCGATAGAAAAGTATAATCCAGATCTCCAGTTTCTCACAAGTTTGCTTCCAGATCTAGCAAAATTAACTGACTATCACAAGAGACAGTTCAAAAAAAGAACTCTTGAGCTTCTGGATGAACTTTTGTGTGACGGACCATCCCAACATAACACTATGATGGTATCAATACCAACGCCTAGCCCTGGTCATTCCAACTACTCAACTCAGTCCCATGTTTCCACTCATTTCAACAAGAGAATATGAAGAACAATCAACACCTGTACAAACATATATTCAAACTTTTTCACCTGATATGACAGATGGTCATGACAAACAACTCTCTTTTACAGAACTTTAATGTAAACATTGTTTTGTATTTTTTTGTTTACGTTTCATTAAAATGCTGCTTTTTCAATATAGTCAGTCTATTTCATATACCTCACCTGAGTGTAATCAATAGTTTCGTGAAAATTGTCAAGCTGTGTGCACGTTCCAATGTAATTGGATGAAGAAAAGGTTTGTATTTCGTGCAGAAATTTATTTATAAAATCATAGCAAAGCGCTTTCGACTATAAAGTCATCATCAGTGCGTACCTGTAAGTAAGTGACATTGAAATGAATTTAAGAAATGTTGATAATGTGAATTTTGAAAAATTACTTACTCGTCAGGTGTACAAGAGCCATACCATACAAATATCATGTGTCCATAGGACCATGTAAAAATTTAAAACGGGACATCATATGATTAACATTTTAAAAAATCCTTATTCCAGGATTGAGTTGGATAAAAGTTGCAACAGGCAGAGTAACACATGTCTGCTGAACTTAGTATACTGTCAAACTAAATGAAATATGAATGAAATTGACATTGTGTCAAAAGTTGACAATGACAATTGGCTTCGAACATGAACTTCTGGAAACACTGATCTATGTTTTGAAAATTGTTGAATGACCAATTAGTCAAATTGATTTGTAAATCTATTTATAGTTCTGTTCATCCAATATGACAAACCGGGAAAAGGTCTAATGAGAACCTCCACCCGAAGTGCACAGAACCAGGCTTAAGACACAGTCCCTTGGTAATTTGCAGCGAAGGTGCTGCAGTACGAACTCCTTTTTGCTCCTTGTCCACTCTTAAACGAAGAGTTGATGATTTTCGGATCTCTTCTAAAAATATCACAACTTTATATAAAAGGTACGAAAGCGCAGGAGGGCCACAATAGGTTTTTTTCATTACTTCGATTTTTATGTCGAAATTTATTAAACTTCGACTTTATTGCCGAAATTTCGAGAAAAAAGTTGAAATTTCGACTTGTGGCCCTCCTGCGCTTTCGTAGAAAGGCGCGGTCTTTGCCATAAAATAATTTATAATTAGGGTAATGGAGGATTACACTCAAACTTATGAATATTCTTTACCTAAAATAATATTTCTTTTGTTGGAGAATATGTCTTCCTGAGATTAAGACAATGTATTTCTTTGCTACAAGACGGGTGTTTTTTCTGAGCAGTTGCAGTTCAATTGGTATATTGGGACAATAACGATAATGATGACCAAAATGATGGAGTGAATACAGGTTGTGTAAAACTCATTCCGATATTGAGAAAAACCTGAGGGAAGCTCTGAACGATAGTTAGTACGTAAATAATAATAACAATAATATTTCCTCATACACATGCATAATTCCGTCAAGATTCTTGATTTTTTGTGAACTAGCCAAATGATTATTTTTCCTATCATCAATAGAGCAACTGTCAGTGACGTTATATGACAGTTGCGGAACAATGTCATAGGGGGACAAACAAACCAAACCGAACAAAAACTAACCGATTGAACTCATTTTCCATAAGGCTACGCGAATCTTTCTGGTAAGTTTTCTGCGAAAAGTGATTTCCGAGGAAAAAGTTCTTTGCATCATTGTGATGATTAATTCATCAAATGCCAAATGCTTTGTTTGTCCCCCCATGACCGCCATGTTGTGACGTCAGCTGACAGTGCTCTATTAGCCCGCATTCTAACATCAACATTTCATTTAAAAGTTTAAATTTTTTCATCAACTCAGTTTTCTTTTTATGATATGCTAATTATTTTCCTTTTCAGTTGGCTTCAAATGCCCAAACTGTTCCAGGACATACAATAGAAAAGGAAACCTGCAAAGACACATTAAAATTGAGTGTGGAAGAAAACCTTCGATTAATTGTCAGATCTGTTCAGCAAAGTTTAAATACTCCCACGTTCTGAAAATGCACTTGAATGGAGTTCATGGAGTAGTTATCCCAAAGATTACCTAAGTGGCCAATTTGGTGGTTGAATAATTTCACGATGCTAGTCAATTAAAAATGTATTGAAATATCAGGACTGTTGATTTATTCTTGCAAAATAATGTATTTACTAATAATAGGGATCATCAGATGAAGTACCCCAAGATATATCTCCAGAGAGCATGTTAACTTCGTATATCATCTCAGAAGATTTCAAACACATTAAAAATGATGCCTTTGACTGCTATGTTACAGTCAGAATATTAAAAAATTATATTGTGTGAGCCTGAGAAATGGTTTCTCCTTTTTTATGAGGAAAAATTTGAGCAAGAATAAATATACTTCTTCTGCTGTAGTCAGATTTTTTCTACAAAACTCGCTAGTAATGTTTTTAGATTTTTGACCTTGAAAAATAAGATTAGTTGGCCTTGGAAATGGATATTTAATCATGAAATTTGGTGCCCTAATAGACTTTTTAAATGTCTACGTAACGAAAAAAAAATCATTACAATCGGTTGAAAAATGTAAGTTTTATAAGGGTGCTTCCATCTTAAATGGGTCACACTGTATATGTACAGTGACCGCCAAAAAGTATATACCATAAGGGAAAAAAGTTTATTATTGGAGTATTCGAAAAAAAATTCTGGAGAAAACTTTGTTCATGTCAGATAACCTGAAAATCGATTTTGACACAAGTCACGTGATCGCTGGTATGGCGGAAAATTGAAAGAAATTGCTTTGAAAAGGCAAAAAGTGGGGTGGCAAGATATCGAAAAAAGAGATTTGAAAAAGTTACATGGAATTCAATTTTATACTTTCCTTATGAATAGCTTGACTATACCAAAACATTTGTATTTCAATATTGACATTTTCTCCACACCAGAGAGCACTAAATTAAAGAATTGGATTTTGTCAGAACCCTGGCTGTTACATTGGTGGGTATCTAACAGTTGTATCAGAATTCTTCAATTATTGCGATAATAGGGCAATCAAAAAATATCGTGTTTTTCCAATTATGATCAATTTTCGATGATAATCGAACACGAGCGTTTCACTTCGCATATAGTCTTGAAAATGGTGCGTCAAATTAAAGTTTCCAAGATTGTATGCAAAGTGAAATGCTCTTAAACGATTATAATCGAAACTTGATTATAATCTGGAAAACACCATGTTTTTTGTGTGTCTTGTCATCACAATGGTCGTGGAATTCACAGCTAGGGTTGTGACAAAATCCAACTTTTTCAATTCCCTGCCCTCTGGTGTGAACGAAATGAAAAAGTGTTCTACGGTTTCGGCGTTCAATATGTGTAAATTTATTTTAAATGAATGGGTAGAGTGAAAGTAATACTTCACAAAGATTTTTACACAATACTAACATTTAATGCTAACAGCTGTTTCGACACACTGTGTCATCTTCTGAGCCAGTTATAAACTAACCTAATTACAGAAGGTTATCTCCTTAAATACTAAAAATAACATTAAGGTGGATAGAGAGAGGTATCAAGGGACATTTGGGAAAGTATGAAAGTGGGTAGGTAGAGGTATCAAGGGGCATTTGAGAAATTACAGATAACATTATTAATGATCGGTGAATTATACAGGTCTATCTGATCATTCAGAACTAAGCTGTTTTTATTAAAAAGATGTTTTTTGATTTCTATAGATTCCAATATATTTAATTTTAGGCTTTTCGGTTGAATGTGTAGAATTTCCGGATTTTGTGTGAAATTGTGTCTATTTTCTATGAGGTGATTGGCATAGTTTGAATCTTGTTTTTTTAGTCTGTAACTTCTCAAATGTTCATCGAATCTTTGGTTAAAACTACGGCCAGTCTGGCCTATATATAAGGCATTGCAATCGTCGCACTTGAGCTTGTAGACCCCAGATTTTTTGAATTTGTCCCGAGCTAACTTTGAATTATTTATAAAGGAATGCAAATTGTTATTTGTCTTGAGTGCTACATTTATACCTTGCTTCTGAAGGAAACGAGATAAGATTTTAGTATTTAAGGAGATGACCTTCTGTAATTAGGTTAGTTTATAACTGGCTCAGAAGATGACACAGTGTGTCGAAACAGCTGTTAGCATTAAATGTTAGTATTGTGTAAAAATCTTTGTGAAGTATTAGTTTCACTCTACCCATTCATTTGAAATGAAAAAGTTTTGTCATAATCATTGAAATACAAATGTTTCAGTATGGTCAAGCTATTCATAAGAAAAAAACTGGATATTTTTATAAAGATAGGAAAATATTAGTATTATCTCTTCAAACTTCGTTTGTGAATATAAAATTAAATCCTAAGGAACTTTTTCGAATAACTTCGATATTCCATACTTGAAAAAACATACTGATGTTATAAATTCGAAAGTAAATCTGGCTTTCTGATTGCTCAACAGGGGGTGCGGGGGGTCCATCAACTCACAATTTTTAAATGGCATGGGGGGTCAAGTGGCACATCGTTGAAAACTAAATTCCATTCTCTTTACAACCACCTAAATTTTTTTGAATTTCGTTGATATTTTTTGAAGGGTATTACCGATACTATTTTTGAGAGAAGCAACATTGTAATTACTTGACAGATGGCGCTGGGGGCACATTAACTTAAAAATTTCAAATAAAATCCAGAAATATTAAGACGATTGTGAAGAGAATTGAAGTCCGTTTTCAACGATGTGCCACTTGACCCCCTATGCCATTTTAAAATTTTGAGTTGTTCCCCCCTCGCGTCCCTTGTTACGCAAAAACCATATTTTTTATTTCAAAAAGTAGTATTGGTGAAACCCTTGAAACTGTTTTTTATTCATGTTCCTATGTCAAACCGTTCAAATGTTAACGGGGGGGGGGGGGACTATTGAAAGCCGCACTGTATGATAGTTTCTATCGCGGATTATCCCGTAGGGTGGTGAAATGGGTGAAATGTGTATGGGAGTTTTGTTATTTGTGAAGCTATAGGCATTCAACTTATATTTTGGGTGCTTTATTGAACATAAAGAAAACAAAGCGTTTTTAGGAATTCTACCCTATGGGGTTTAATTGGGGAAGACCTTTTGTAATTGATAATTTTAAATTTTTTGAAAAGTTGGACGAAATTGTTTCAAAAAGGAATACTATGTGGAATAAGTACAAAAATACAGACAATGTAAAGTTACAATTTTTACAAACTGAAATGTAGATTTACTTCACCGATTATGGCATCGCATAGCTTAAGTTGCATCATGTATATCTACATAATCTGTTTTTACCGTTCATGATAAGGTATGAACGTTATGTCGAATAAACTAGGCTGACCGATTTCTGAAATTCAAAGTTTGTTCATTTGATTACTGTAAAATACATTAATAGAATTGTTTCAAATTTATAAAGAGAAAAAAATTAAATGGTGTGCTACTACATACGACGTTTCAAAATACATCTACTGAATCATGTTTAGGTAACTATCAAATCTGCAGACCTGCATAAATAGAAATAGTAATGAATGTAATCAAAAAGTATTGAGTTAAATTCTTTATACAGAGTATCCCAGAAAATTCAAGTCATATATCAGGAACATGTAGTATGAGTAGACATTATATTGAGATTTTCTATACATTTTTCATGGATGAGGAAGAGTTCATCATGTAACAGCTATATACAGAGATGACTACCGACCATCCAATATTTCAGACGGGTTCAAAACTACAGGAATATACCACCTTACTAGAGATTTTTTCGAGAATTTTGACTTTGCTTCTTCATTATGAAGGCTCTACGTCCGTAGCAGGAATCTCAAAAGAAGGCAGTTAAAAATGATAACTACCTACATTGAGACTGATATTTTTAATTATGTTTCAGCAACTAATGAAATTCAATTAGGAAATGAACGTGTGTCCGATTTATTCATTGCACAAGACCCTGTTGGGAAGTATGGAACTACAAATCAATCTAGCCGAAAATTGACTATACAGAAACTTTTTAACCTAGAGACTCGTCGCCCACAATTAAAGGCTGGTCCAAGAAAAGAAACAAATAAGGGCAGAAACAAGAGAACTAGTGCTATGCTGACTGGCACTCCAGTGACGTATGCATTAGAAATGGCAATGAAGGTGGAGACAAACGCGAAAAAGAAATCTTTGAAAAGAGCAGTATTGGAAAAATGCGGCAAAAAACCTAAACAAATCAGACCGATCGTTCTATCCCATGATTCGTCATCAGATCAAAATGAGGACCAATGCTTCTGTCTAGTTTGCCTTGAACCTTACGTAGAAAGTCGCAGTAAAGAGATATGGGTTCAGTGCTTGGAATGCAAAAGATGGAGTCACGATGCATGCACCAAGGGAGATCCATTTTACGTCTGTCATAATTGCGAGTCTGAATAACGTTAATATCAACACTTTATACCCAATGTTACTTTGTTCATTGTGTTTTTTTTTGTATATTAGTTACGAATTATACATGTTAATTCAGTGGATTCAATGATATATAATGGTTTCCTTTACGTATCTCAGTAAACTATCCAATAATTTTAAAGTAACTGAAAATTGTCTCATTCATTATCGAGCTCCCCTGTTCTTTTTCTTCGATGACGAAAAAGTAACCGTTCATAGATATTTTTGTATCTAGAACCCGAAATGATACTTTTGCGTTCGAGAATGGAAGTTATTTTACCAAGCTTCAGCGGGGCAAAATAACCATTAAAGAATACAAAAGTAGCATTCGAGCTGCAAACAATATTTTTTCGAAACCTGCATTGAAACTAATATGAGAATGAAAAATTGATAATCAAGTCTCTGATGACATTGTTAGTTGTCACTTCGTATAGTCACTCAAGTTCTCTGTATTACCGTGTAACTAAAAATTTCAACGAAAAAAATGTTTATCCGATAAAAAACAAACCTGTTATATGAAGTGACTGAATAAGGCAATACCCATCGATATGGCGAAGGCCCCGATACTTATGGATTATTAAAACAAGACATGTTCACGCTAATTCATTTGCACACGATTAAGAACCGATGGCAATACAATAATTTTAAAAAATCCCACTCCCTGCCCCCCCACGCGTTGAAATACGTAAAAAATACTGACGGTTTCGGAAGTTGAATAATATTACGTCGATAGTTTATCGGATTTCCTGCTTCTCGAAAAAAAAAAAAAATGCACAAACTCGCGAAATAAAATTTGCAAAATCCTTTACAACAGTGAAAGATATGGGACCATCTGAAAATTGGATTCAATATTATTGTACCCCCTATCACCGTCCTTCTCTAAAAAAATTTGCGAAAACTCGCCAGAATAAAATCCGAAAATCCCTTAGAGTTTTGGGAAACATGGGGCCATCGAAGAATTAAATTTAAAAGAACAACATCCTCCTATCCCTGCCCCGAAAAAAATTGAGGAAATTAGAAAAATACCTAATAGTGTAAAACATGGGATTACTGAATTATATGTTTTGATACAATTCAACCCCCCTATCCCCTTGAAATCCAGAGAGAGATAGAGAGAGAACGCGTAGGAATTCGGAGGAGTTTCTGACCATCGAATATTTTATTCAAAATAGTAGAATGACAGATGAATGCAATAAACTCTTTATTGCACTCAGTGCAATAAAGTACCAGTTTTTCCACCAAATATAGTTCAATAAAGTTTTGTTTTTTGCATGAACGTAGAAAATAGTTATTTATGCAACAAGTGCAAAAAGTAAGTGTTTATTGCACTCGACGTGAAATTGTCGACAACACGTCGAGTGCAATAAACAATTTTTGCTCGAGTTGCATATAACATTTTTTCTACGTTCATGCAAAAAGCAAAACATAATTTATTAAGGTGCAGCACCAGGTGTAGGAAAATGAAAAGCGCAACTTAAGTAATTAATTATTACTATCGATTTGCATTGAAACAGATCACTATCATGTATTTTTCCATTATTAATACTCATTTTGAAATTTTCAGTTCTTTAATTGTCAGAATTAATTTTTGTCTGATGTTTTGCATTATGAAAATTAAAATCATAGTAGACGTGACAGTTTGCTCTATGCAGGTAAACGGTTTAGAAAAAAACTATTCAAAACTGTTCAACTCTGGCTGCTAACATTAATACAAAATAATATAAAATATGTAACTGTTTAAAACGTATTGCAAATCTCACAGAATATCTCCTAATATGTAGTGGGTTTGAATGTTTATGTTTGTCATGATGACAGCACGTTAGCAAGTAGAATGACAGATGAGTGCAATAAAAACTTTATTGCACTAGTGCATTAAATAACTTCATTTTTCACTAAATATAGTTTAATAAAGTTTTGCTTTTTGTATGAATGTAGAAAAAATTATTTTGCCCATCTCTTCCACTAAAATCGAGAAAGAGAACGCGTGGGAATTTGAAACATTTTCGTACGGTTTCGTACTTCGAAAATTACGGTTCGAACTCTCGAAAATTCTGCAAAAAAGCAAAATTAAATCGGAGAAATCCACATGGATAGTGAAAAACATGAGAACGGTAAAAATTTCAATAAAAAAATTATGCTCTACTACCGCCCTTCCCCCTCTCTAAATAATATATATATATATATATATATATATATATATATATTTCTTTGATTTTTGATGATAAGGGTTTATTATTTATAGGGAGCGCCACGGCAAATAATGATTATAGCCGTCCTCTACCTGCACAGGCTATGCTTTTGGGTAAACTCTACGGGTGTCGAAACATATGTTGTTTTTTTTTCATAAAAAATATTTATTTTTGGTGATAGCAAAATCCCCCTCTAGAGCATTCATTCCGCATGAGCACCGAATAAGCATCGAACGAGCGAATGCTCAGACAGTGTGGACGCTAATTTGAGCACGAACAGAATGCGCGTGCGGTGCTCGAGCCAATCCGTTTTTTGTCGATTTGATCGTGCTCAGTGTGGAAGGTGAAAGTGTGCTTGACGTTCTGTTTGTGGTTATTACAGAGATTTTGAATTCAATGGATATTGATGAGTCTGAATATTTATCGCGACTGACTGCGGATCGGTGCTCATGCGGTGCTCATGTGCCAGAAGACACTACGGAGCCTGATGTAGCCTGGGCTTGAACGGAGCAGCCTGAGCTTGAACCAAGCATCTCATGTGCTCATTCGGTGCTCATGCGGAGCAAATGCTCTAGTGAGTACGAACCTTTACGAGCAACCATCGAAAGAATTGTGCAAGATAGGGAAGACGAAGCCTGTACCTTTCAACGTGTAATGTGTACTATGGCTGCGTCTACTATTCAGATTCCATGACAATTGTTTAATTCGTTTTTAAATTATAACTGACAAAGTGACAAAGAAAAATGTATAGGAACCCCTTTTATTATTTATTCTAAGATTACATATTCCCGAAATATGCCACAGTATATGTGGTAAGATATGAATTTGTATAATTTATATTTCTCATCAGATATTGTAAAATGTTGGAACTATGAAAATTGGCCTACAATTAATCTCATAAACTCGAATCTCGAAATTTTTTATACATATTTTTCCACTGAAATATCTATCAATTCGTTCAGTGAAGTGTACGACAATGATAATAATAATAATAATAATAATACTTTTAGAATACACTATACTATATATTCCACTTATTTTAGACTTCAAGTTCTATGAATTATGTGATTGTGATTCCTTCAAATATGTTGGAGAAGAATAACTAACTAAATATGGCTAAATGATATATTGGGTGATTTTTGTTCGAAAATATGAATAGAATATTCATAAAATCTGTTGGGAAATCATTTGCGGCTTTAGCCGGAGAAGTATAGTTGTTTTCTGTTAGATATTACAAAAAAATCACAATCTTCAATTTTCATGGAGAATGTTCCCCTTTTCAAGAAAGATGTATTCTGCATCAACAAAATATTCCATTATAAAATCTCACTCAACATTGAGTAGAATTCTGGACGATACCGGAGAACAAAAACATTAATTCCGAGTATTCTGTGATGTGCCTGAAAACCCTTTTAAAAATCTTTTTCATGGCAGAGTATTTCGAAATATGAACACTTTTATAATTTGAAATCTTTCACTTCCATGTAAAATTTTATTTTACTTTGGTGATTGTTTTATTTTTGATATCCTTCACAGCTCCCAAGAAATTGTGTAGAAATTGATACAGATGCTAGGAAACACATACAATAATAATAAAAATTATAATGTTAATTTGACAACAAAAATGTGTCCTATGTTTAATATAAATGCTGAAGCATATTCGCGAGTGTTTAGCACTTAAAAAAAAAGAGTTCTGCTCTGATTTTTTGTTTTCCATGATATCTGCATGCTACTGTGTTTTACCTTTTGTCTATTGGCGAAAATTACGATGATAAGTGGCGATAATAACGATGATAAGGGATGGGTAATTATGCAATGCTGGAAATTTGAATTTAAAATGGGGTCTAAAGAGCCAATATTCGTTCACTCCTCAGAATAGAGTTGTTTCCTTGTAAATTAGTGCTGAATTTTGTATACGTACCTACACCATCTATAGTGACTTAATTAAAAAAAAAGATCCTTCATCATTTTGAGACAGAAAATGCCGTTTCAATTTATTTTGTTTGTGGTTTTCAGTAAGAAATAATGTTTTACTTTTGTGATCAATTATACCTAACATTGAATTTAGTTTTCAGCTCAACTCAGCAACCCGAAGCAAATACCGAATCCAATAATTTGGATCCACAAAATCCAAACGTACAAGAGAAAAAACTATGTAATTATGGGATAAGTTCAGACCAACTTATTATGCGCAGCAGAACTTATATCAATAGAGAACAAGCTGACGTATTGAAAAAAGTTTACATAACCAATCCTTTCCCAGCTACAGATGTCAAGAAGAAATTGGAAAAAGCCTTGGGACTCTCTTATAAAGTCATTTCAACTTGGTTTCAGAACAAAAGGCAAATCGACAAGAAAATGCTTCGGAAAGAAAACATTCAGGAAAGCCATACAAATAACCCACACACACACAGTTAGTTTGAACACAGCTTTGTCTCACATCCATTGACTCTCAGAAGAATGTATTAATTTATTGAATAAAATCAATGTTACCCTGTACTAGTAGTTCAATTTGATCACCAGTGTGGGTTTCAATGCAACGTTCATCAGTATTTCAATCCAATTTCTACCGAGGTTAGAAATAAAGCTGAAAAGTGAATAAAACCCATTGCGTAGTCATCAGAACTATCTTATGAAAATATTACCTGAATAACAACTTCTCAAAAAAAAGTCACAAGACAATATATAATTGATACATTTTGAAAGTCTATTGTACATCATATTCTTCTCATATAAATACACCGAATAAACATGACATTGAAGGATTTTATTCATAATATAAAAGTGAAAGGGTAAATAAATTGAGAAACCCGTATATTTTTTGGAATGGTGCAAGAACGAACCACTATTACTATTGATATAACGATATAATTATTTTTGATGATGGTCTGTGAAACAAGAATTGTGTAAATGAACTTTAAAGTCCTCACAAATTTATAATGTATGATTCATACATATTATATATCTCCTTCGGGCTTTATTAGCGTGTCGAACTATAATTTTATTTTGTTGTCTAGCATATCGCACTTCATTTATAGGTTCGGAAACATAGGTTGAACAATTACATATTTCTGCTCCTTCGGTTTGAATAATAGGCTCATTTAGACACGCCAGTGTACTCGGCCAAGTACTCTACTATAGTCTAGTTCCTAAATTGTAGAGAGAGACCCATAGGTTGTACGGTTCATAATTCATATGAAACAGGGTAAGAAATGGAATAGAAATCAGCTAATCAGCTAATCATAGTTGTACAACGTCTCTTTTGAAAGTGATAGATGATATTCACATCTCTATCGATAACAACAAACTGTGTTTACTAGTATTGTTAGACTATTCCAAGGCTTTTGACCGAATTAACCACAAACTTCTTTTGTCCATTCTGAGTTACCTGGGGTTCAACATCAATGCAGTATCGCTCTTCAAGAGTTACCTTTTTAACCGCTTTCAAAGCGTTATTATAAACAACGAAACATCCAAATCTCTTGAAATAAAGAATGGTGTTCCCCAGGGATCAATTTTAGGGCCACTTCTGTTTGTTCTCTACACTTCCCAATTTTCAAAGTCCTTACTTCACGCATCGATGCACTGCTATGCTGATGACACGCAAATGTATTTGAACTTCGAGGAAAACTCCTTCAACTTAGCACTCGACCAAATGAATCATGATCTGAATAGTCTCATAACAGTATCAAATCAATACTGCCTGACTGTGAACAAATCTAAGTCATACGTGATGCTATTTGGAAGGACAGCAGCAAGAAATCGGTGCAAGAATTTATTAAATATATTTGTCGACGGAGTACGCCTACCCACTGCAGAAACAACAAAAAATCTGGGATTGTATCTTGATAATGCGTTGCGCTTTACTACACATGTCTCTCATATCTTAAAACAGGGTTATATGAATCTCAGAATGATCTATTCAAACAGAAATATCCTGAACAAAAAAAGTAAAATCATACTTAGTGATGCATTAGTGTTATCACATGCTAACTATGCAGACGTAGTTTATGGACCAGGACTGATGAAATCTGACAGAATGAGACTTCAAAAACTGCAGAATTCATGTGTGAGACTTGTCACAGGCACGAGAAAGCGGGAACATGTTACACAACATCTGAGAAATCTTGGTTGGCTGAACATGGAGGCTAGGCGCACACTACACTCCTCTACGATTTTTCACAAAGTAATAACAACTGGGAAACCTCCTTATCTATTCAAAAAATTGACCTTCAGAACAGACATTCATAATCTCAACTTGAGATTTCGAAATAATTTGGCTGCGCCTAAATATAAAACCTCCTTCTTCCGTGGCTCCTTCTCATACCAAATAGTTCGCCTTTACAACCGGTTACCCAGTGAATATAAATTATTGCCAATCAAAATTTTTAAGAAAAAAATTAAGAAACATTTATTTGATACTAGTTTTCCAAATTTATTGGTATAATGTAACAATTATAACAAACTTGAATCGTCACATCACTTTTTCGTCACCTATGGTTTAAAATGTATTTTCATAAGCTTTTCTCTAAGACATTTTTCGTCGACTAGTGTGTTTTTTTTTGTCTTCAATTTTTCTAGGAGCAGTTAATTGATTTGTCTAACATACTCTATTACATATTGTATGTATGAACATCTATATTGTTTGTTATCAATTAGGATTAATTAGGTAGTTCACTTCACTGGTTGGATGGAAGAGCAATCCCTGCCATGAGTAATCATGAGGAGGAATTGAATCCTGCCTTTTGTTAGGATATAAGCTGATTGCTGTACCCCACAATAAAAGCATTTATTATTATTATTATTATTATTAAGTACTTAGGTTTAAAATTAAGTTTTGCTTCGCCACTTTCTCACATCCCCCCGTACTTTCAATTCTCATAAAAGCCTGAAAATGTACGATGAGTCACTATCTACAATTTAGGAATAATATGTGTTAACAGTCACTGTTGCTAGTGCTTTGGCTTGCGAGTATACTCGGATACAGAATAACGTTTTCATGCTAGTAAAGAGCAGGGGTTTGAAAGCATCAGTGTACTGGCAAATTTAAACAACTAGGTTTCTTGTCGACGTTTCGTGTGTTTTGCGAGTATTGTGGTGGAATAAAAATGAGTGGACAACACAAGTTGAGTGAAAAAGAAACTATTAATTTAATTGAACTGTACATAAACATTCTTGTAAGCAGAAATATCTTCAGC
This sequence comes from Chrysolina haemoptera, assembly GCA_958298965.1. Classification (NCBI taxonomy): domain Eukaryota; kingdom Metazoa; phylum Arthropoda; class Insecta; order Coleoptera; family Chrysomelidae; genus Chrysolina; species Chrysolina haemoptera. The sequence continues at coordinate 35,727,603 of OY282586.1, read as the reverse complement.
TCTAAGTTCCTGCAGAAGGGTGCTAGAGGCTTCCAGAGATGAACGTCGTGCGATCCAATTTCTGATCCACATTATATTATTCCATTTGGCTTCTGTTCACGCAATGTGTCCTCCAATATGTCTTCTAATCCATCAATTAAAACTATTGTTAGTTGTCTATAGTACGTCTATGTTATATATTACTTATTTGTATTCAAATTAATACTCTTTACGGAATCTGAGATCGACCTAGGATAATAAATTCAAAGAATCACCCGACTGAACTCGCATGCAAAAAAGCATGCCAGTATACAGCATAATTTCCTGTATTAAATAAAATAGTAAAATCGACAATGTCGAAGTACCCTTCTCTCCAAATATTTCCACCAGGTGGAAAATCCTATATCGTTCAGAGAACATCGTGAGAGCTCAACACTGACATCATTTTCAGTGGTTAGAATCCCAGAAAGAAAGAAAATAAGTTATCTAACGGTCTATTAAGGGCGGTGGAAGGAAGTTACATTCATTAAAAACTCATTACATTATTGGACAATAGTTCTATCCTTCTAAAATGTATATGTTGGTTTCAGATCCTACTAAACCATATAAATGCAAGGAGTGCTTGAAAAAATATTCTTTGAAAACCTCCTACTTGTATCATAAAGCATATGGTTGCAACAAGCCTCCCCAGTTCAGTTGTCACCATTGTGAAAAATGCTTCAAACATAGGAAATCCCTCAAAGAGCATGTATGGGGCAAGCACGGAGAACTTCTGGAACGAAAACAGAGAGATTATAGCAAATAATGAATTCGAAATGTGACTTTCTCATTTATAAATGGGTTTTTCTGAAATTTTGTACACTTATAAATATAAGCAACCAGTTTACCAATCTGGAGTTGATCATTTTACAATCTAATATGACGGACCACAGACAAATCTTTGTTTTTTCAAATGGAACACCCTTTATCATATTAAAGTTCTACAGGTCATAAGAAGTTCAAATATGTCTTTTTCGGAAAAAAATCAATTAAAACTGTCATTTGATTTTACTTTGATAAATGCGATTCAACCAAGGAATATAACAGAGAAACATAATTTTTTGTGTCAGTTATTGATGAATCTTCGAACCAGAACAGGAAAATCGCTGTCAACAATGAATCATCAAGGAAAATCGAATGCAATATCAAAAATATACTATGCAGGGATGTTTCAGAGAAGTTGTACACCACTTAAGATGAACAATTCCAAAAATGTGCGTGAATTGGAATATAAGCTGTTAATTTAGTTCTTACATAATATTCTTATCAAACCCGAATTTTATAATGTGTATAATACTGGATGTTCCTTCTCTTTTTGAGAGGAAAATATTGAAATTACTCATACAAGGAATCATGCTTATACTTTCAGACGGTTCAACAAAACAGCTACATACTGTATTATTTTACATACCAAGAAAAGAGTTGGATTAATGTATTGCTTATACAGTGAGGGGCAATATTATGGAATAAATTCATTTTTACGAGAATAGGCAACTTTTGAGACAAATCCCGAAACACGTCGATTTTTATTTCCAAATTATGATTTTGTGGCAGATATGTCATACTAGTGACGTCATCCATCGTTGCGTGATGACGTAATCGATGATTTTTTTAAATGAGAATAGGGGTCGTGTGATAGCTCATTTGAAAGGTTATTCAATTCTCTATGCAGTGATATGAACATTAACATAATTATTTATACAGGGTGGCCAAAAAAATATTTAATTTGTAAATGAAATTAATTGTCACAAAAAGAAGTATTATCATTTATTTAATACAAAATTACATTGTACTACTGTCGGAAAACAGAAAAACAAATTAGTTGACAAATAAAAATTGCTTTTCGCTGAAATTAAATGTTCAAATTGCCACCCACCTGCCTCTTGGCAGTAATTGAACGGACGAATACATTCTTCTTGAACATTGTGGATCATTTCTGGAGTTGAATTACGAATTTCCAATGTAATGCTATTTGTCAAATCTTGGAAATGTGTGGTCTATCGGCGATCTGGATCATCCTCATTGATTTTGTCTACTATTGAAACACTTGAAACAGTTTATAAATAAATGTTTAGAACTGCTGTGCTTTCTACTACTATGAAGAAACAAAAATAAATTCCGATATTAGGCAAATAAATAATGAGAACTAAAAAGATAGCAAAAAGTATAGTTTTTACAAATCGAGTTGGCTTGGGTCAAATGTAAGTCAGTTCTTGACATTTTCTCATAAGGACTAGTTTATTTCATGAAATAAATAAATAATGGCCCCATTAACTGAAACACAAAGAATCGAAGTATTAATTATGGTTGGATATGGAGATAGAACCAGAACACAACAAGAAGTATGTAATTTATTTACCATAAAATATCCTAATACGCCTATCACACAATCCACTGTTAGTAAAATTGAGAAGAGATTTAGAGAAACTGGACACGTGAAACATGTTGCAAATGCTGGTCGTCCACCAATGAATGAGGATGTGAAACTGTCTGTATTATTAAGTGTGGCAGAGAATCCTCAAATTAATTCTAGGCAAATTGCAGCTGATACAAACATTTCTAAAAGGTCTGTTTTACGTGTGCTGAAAAAAGAGAAATATCATCCGTATAAAATTCATAATGTCCACGAAATCAATGAGGATGATCCAGATCGCCGAATGCAGTTTTGTGAAGTAATGCAAGATTTATGTAATCAAAATCCACGCTTCATTCGTGAAATCCTTTTTTCTGATGAAGCAACCTTCTGTTTAAATGGAACAGTGAATCGGCAAAACTGCAGATATTGGAGTCAAGATAATCCCCATTGGATGACTGCGGTACACACTCAGCACCCTCAAAAACTAAACGTGTGGGCAGGGATAGTCGAGGATAGAATTATAGGTCCTTTTTTCTTCGATGTGTCTCTTACGGGGCAAAGATATCTTGATTTTTTACAAAATGAACTTATACCCGCCCTTACAGACATGTTTCCAAATGAAAATGATCGTAATTCGCCAAATGAAAACATATGGTTTCAGCAAGACGGTGCACCTCCGCACTTTGCACGTCCTGTTCGTGATTTTTTAAACAGATGTTTCCCTAGGAGATGGATTGGTCGACGAGGAACAATAGAGTGGCCCGCAAGATCTCCAGATCTTACACCACTTGATTTTTTCCTATGGGGTTACTTAAAATCAAAAGTTTACATCGATAGACCACAGAATTTACAAGATTTAAGAAATAGAATTAGATTGGAAATTCGTAATATACCTCCAGAAATGATCCACAATGTTCAAGAAGAATGTATTCGTCGGTTCCATTACTGCCAAGAGGCCGGTGGGTGGCAATTTGAACATTTAATTTGAACGAAAAGCAATTTTTATTTGTCAAATAATTTTTTTTTCTGTTTTCCGACAGTAGTACAATGTAATTTTGTATTTAATAAATTATAATACTTCTTTTTGTGAAAATTAATTTCATTTACAAATTAAATATTTTTTTGGCCACCCTGTATAAATAATTATGTTGATGTTCATATCACTGAATAGAGAATTGAATAACCTTTTAAATGAGCTATCACACGACCCCTACTCTCATTTAAAAAAATCATCGATTACGTCATCACGCAAAGATGGATGACGTCACTAGTATGACATATCTGCCACAAAATCATAATTTGGAAATAAAAATCGACGTGTTTCGGGATTTGTCTCAAAAGTTGCCTATTCTCGTAAAACTGAATTTATTCCATAATATTGCCCCTCACTGTATATCCATATTAAGCCAAGAGATATGTTTATTTTCTGGAAAAGGTATGAATGATCTAGAAATGTGATAGCATACCTTCAGTTTTTAAACGGCTTTTTCGACTTGAACATGATCAAAATTTCGATCGATCGCCTCGAGACTAAGACTTTGGTCAACTTCTCTCCGCCAATAATGTTGCACTCTGCCTTTGGAGAAGAATCGGTGCAAATCATTAATTGTCGTCTACCAGGGTGTTGACTTCAGGCAACAAACAACACTATATGTACAGAGGCCATATCTTTTGCTAGATGCTTCAAAGCGTAAAAAAATAATTTAGTTTCACTTATATTCTAACGCTTGATTTTCATAAGTATATCTTATTTACGGGTTTGTTCCAAAACTATATGTGATAAGGCAGACAAATCGTAGGTGCCAGAAATACCCCACAGACACAACAAAAATTTTACCGTTAGTATGAGCGAGCGAGATAACACTAATCATAGATTTTTTTTGTGTATACGGTATGTTTAGCTTCTACGATTTGTCTGGGGCCCTGTGATCTTACTCTGTCAAGGAAATAATCCATTTCGAATCCTGCCATTTTAATGGATAACAACTCTCTGTGCAGCATATTTTCGAAGAATGCATACCTACTGCCTGAAGATACCACCCTGGACCATAAGACTCCAAAAATAAATCAAATAATAGTATAAATAACGACAATCAGGATCTACAGAATATACAGGAATGATACTGGATTAATGAGAAAGATATGACTTTTATACATAATGATTTTTATGTGATTTTCATATGCGATTGGAAGGGCTAATGACCCTAGCAGTCGACCCACGAAAAAATACTAGGGAAAAACCGTTCCATGTGGGAAAAGTGGGAATTGCGTTCATGCCTTTACAAAAATATTTTTCTAGAATATTCAAGATTGTTTACATTACGTGAATATTGTTAGGTAAATTTGACCTCAGATTTTTTAATTCTAAAAGCAATATTTCCGTTTAGGAACAAGTTTTTTTAATTTTATCTCACTCCATTTTTTCAAAAAGTTTATCTTCCTTTTTTTTTTGAGCGTTTTAAGTCATTTCATTCCTAGAAGAACCTTACAACTATAAGTAAAACTTTAGCATGAACCATATTCAATAAAGATGTTTATTGATACACCAACTCTGTTGTGAAGAAAAAAAAAAGTTTCTACGAATGTCAAAAAATTACGGTTGAGGTTCACGCATTAATTCATTAATTCATGCATCAATGACAATATGCGTAGTGACATTTTTTTTCATTTTCCTCTGTTACCATGACACCGTGGGCGAAGTAGTGTGCGAAATATGTATTTCGCATGACACTGCACGTAAACTTTATTGTCCTCATCAAGCAAAAATCCAAGAAATCTTTTCAATGTTTGATAATAATTAAGACTTTCTAACATTTTTCAAATTGTGGCAGAATTTTACACTACCTAATTTTATTTTTTTATTTCAAGCTAAGCATATCACTTATTTTGGAACAATATTTTTTGACATTTGAAAAAAAAAAATTGTTTGCATCTCATGCACGAAATACTTTGGTGATCTCGACTATTTTTTCAACTCGGCTGCGCCCCGTTAAAAAATCAGTTCTTGATCACCAAAGTAGCATTTCGCGCACTAGATACAAAAATAACTATTTGCATCCATGTTATCAAAAGAGAATCATTCTATTTATACAGGCATTCGATCAAGTAGTTTAATTTCGAACCTGTTCCAGTTTGTGTGGAAAAATTAGTGTTTGCGGTTTGCTGTGTTCAATTTTGGGTAGTTTTGCTCTTATTTCATACCAAACCTTCTATGTTTCAGGATCAAATCATCGAAGAAATCCAAATGTATTCTTAGCTTCTATTTTTAGATGCCCCAAATGTTCGAGAATTTATCATCACAAGAACACTTTGAGTCGTCATATTCGACAGGAATGTGGAATAGATCCGGAGTTTCAATGTCCTCATTGTCCATATAAAGCTAGAAGAGCATACATATTACACAGTCATCTGAAAGTTCATCGATAGTTCACTGACTGAAAGATAAAAGTTAATGAAAACACATTTATGTACTGAAAAAATTCAGTCTATTTTTGAAACTCGATGAATAATGTAATTGCATTTCTTTCAGAAATAATGTGTAGCACAAACCAATACTATAAAAAAAATTTAAAGAAATTAAGACGCTTGCTTTAATAATGAACGAAAAAAGCGGCTCGCCCCTGCATCTTTTTTGTTTTTCAAATAGTGAAATAAAATTTGGAAGATTTGTATACGACCTAAAATTGCGTTTTTTGACAAGTGACTCATCTTCATGCGAATTCCGGTCTCACCGGAAGTGATGTAAACTTTCCATTTTCAAACTAGACACCAGGTAAATTGTCCTTTCTTTTGTCTCCATTTTACATTCTGAATAAAATTATATGTCACTTGTCACTTTTTGTGATCAATCTTTTTTTTATTCAATTTTGAATCTAGAGGGATATGGATAAAGATTTTTGAGATTATTGTTTTAAGTTGAAAGATTTCTGCCAAGTTCTATTTAATTTCAGAATTTGTATAACTTTTTTCCAATGGCAACATTCCGCATTTTATTAAGATTATGTTGATAAGGCCCACTAACAGGTTTCAAACAAACTTTTGTTAAAAAAACTTAAAGGATTACTTAAGATTTTCCTTAAAATAAACATCTTTTACGATTAAAATGCATTGAGTTACCTGTGTCCCACAACTGATAAAACAAAATAATCAAGATGTATCAGGAGCTTATTGTTGATAGCTTATCTTATACCTCATTTCTGCAAAAGTAAATTAGGAAACTATTGTGTACGTTATTGATTGAAAAACATGTCAATAATATTATTTATGCAAGAAAATACGTTATTACTTTTTGGATTGATGATTTTATCAGCAGTGTTGGTCACAGGTTATTCGATGTGTGAGCAACTAGTTACCAGTGGGCCCTTTTGGCAAACCCCGGCATCTTCAGTCATCCCATGGCGGATGCCTGCTCGAACCACTTCGACCTTCTTATGAAACTTGAAATGTCCTTTCATTGCAAGAAGTGCAATTTCTTCTCTTCAATAGTGGCAGCTCCGAAGACCTTTTGTCTGAGCCTCGCATAAATACTACATTCGCACAGGACGTGGAAGTAGTCCTTCCCCTCACTACATTCCTCGAATAGTGGGTCTGACTCAACTGATGAGAGTCAGATGCCTCCTGAAGCCGCAGTGACCGAATGGAACTCTCACCAAGAGTTGGAGTTCTTTGCGGCTTAGCTTCAGTATTTTGGCCACCCTTGTCCTGTCGGGCCCCGATATCATCGGCATTGACTGCCTGCAGCCATCTATCCCTCTCCACTATTTCCTTTATGTATGAACAGCCCACTCACTGTTATGCACAGTGCGGGTTCCGGCCCGTAGTATGGTTGCCTTCAATCCCTGCATCGCCCGGGACCCACATCAGCGTTATTTCCTTTTCATTCGCAAGTCTCTCCAGGGCCACTCTACACTCCTGAACCAGTTTTGATCTGGTATTGGTTGCGGTCAGAACTCTGATAGAGGCTTGACTGTCAGACCAGACATATACATGTCTCTCTGGGCCGAACCTCACTTCTTCCATTCTGGTTGCGATGGCAAACACCTCTGCATGGAAAACTGTTATCAGAGAACCTAGCGGATAGTCTTTTCTCTCTTTATTTTGTAAGTGAACTCCTGCTCTGAATTGTTCCTTCTCCAGTTTGGACCCGTCTGTAAAACAGACTGGTTTTCTGGGGAAAAGTTCACCTGTTCCTCTTTCCACTCACTCTCGCCTGGAATCTCTACAATGATTGTCCTTCTCCACAAATTTTATCTTATGCCTGTATCACTTTGATAGCGTATAGTGGGATTTCTTTCTCCGCTACCATAGCGATTTAGGTGTGCCTTGTGTACCCTTCTCCTCGCTGGCTCACTGAGTCCCGCATTCTCAGATACGACGCCATCGCTTACTTACTTATGCAAGTTGGAAGCGACGGCAGAACCAGCTAAGAGTTTAGGGCTGCCGAGGGAATCGTCCTCGTCACACAGGTTATTCCCCTATAAGTTAGTCTTCGATTTTTCCCAGATTTTTGGTTGTGGTTATTTGGTCCACTCACGGCCACCAGACTACTGCCTCATATTGGATTCTGGGTCTGGTTTTATTACCGCCGTGTATATCCAGTGGAGAATGTGAGGTTTAAGGCCGCACACCCCTCCTACCGCCCGGCGCAGATTCCATATTGCGACCACCTCCTTTTCGACTACACGATCCGTGTGGCCCCCCAAGTTAGCTTTGAGTCCAGATTCACTCCAAGGTATTTTATCTCTCCAGCCAGCTTTAGGGGTCTTCCACCCATTACTGGTCGTCCACTTATTAGTGGTGATCTGAACCCGTCTACCTTTCTTCTCTTAGAGAAGAGAATCATTTATGTTTCAGTCGGACCGACTTCTTAGGTTAGTTAGGTCAGGTTAGATCGGCTAATGATTTGCGCATTTTCAACTCCGAATTACTCCATATTGTCACGGATGTAATTTTGCGAATATATGGGCTCTGGATGATGTGCGGTATAACCGAATATTCAGTAGTCTATACGTGTAACATCTGAAGGCCATGTTGATGGTCGGTAAGTTTTTCTTCCTTAAACATAGAACTCTAGGTTATGTAGGTTATGTATTACCAATAAAAAAACTGTTTTAAACTCTTTCATCCGAACATCTAGATGTCTAACATGTTTCTTTGAATTCAATACATTGTTACTAAATTCTTCTTTCTTCTGTGGTATCTTCAAATTATTTTGCAGTCGATACAATACGAAATGTTAATTCTTGTTTTGAAAATTGTTTCATTTGAACTACAATTAATAGAATGATAAAAAAAATTATAATGATAATAATAATGTTTATGTTCCAAATATAATAAAATGAAAAATATATAATTTGAACTAAATCTTAACTACACCATATTGAGTATATACAAATTGAATAAGGTAAAATTATGAAATAAAAGCAGGAACTGTTTATATAAAAGTTTTAGCAAGCATATTCATCATGTACCGCTGAAAATGAGTGAGTGAGTTAGGAATATTTTCTGTTATAAAATCTTCAAAAAATGATCTCTCAATACCCATAACCCACTCTCTTTATTTTGAATATTTCTTTACTTATGATATTTTTTATTTCAGTGGGAAGCATTAGAAAAAAACCGGGTCCTAAAATATAAGATGCATTATTTTGTCAGACAGTTGTTTTCGCAACGTGGTGTGCTCAGAAAGTGTCTTTTATTACTTGTATTATATGAGTAAATGGTGAATGGTTCAAGGTGAATATTATCATTTTTAAGGTTGTTTCAAATAGTTGCCGTATTGAAGGTTCTTTATACACGCTATCAACAGAGTACCTACAATTATTGATAGGTCTTGCCTGAATTGATTTGATTTGAGAACATTTCCTTTTTTACTGCCACGTGCCATAAAGCTTTACCAGGCGGTCAAGTGATATTTTCATAATATCTATTTATGTATCAAGGGCGTAAAGTAGGCGTTTATGGCCTGCTGCGTGGATAATAGCCCGATGGCGTCAGAGGAGGGCCATTACACAACGAAGGCCATACACGCATTTTACGCTCGTGATACATATTCAATTTTATGCACTAAAGGTTTTATAGCGCGAATCAAAATTACTAACTTGAATTCCAATGGTCTACACGTTTCATACGTTATGTATACAATGATAAAGAGTAATATACGATAAAAAAATTGAAAATGGTTTGGGTACAGAAATAAACAATTTTTGGAATTTTGTAAATGACAGAAAAAAGAATAATGATAGTATTGGGAATTATGTATATAAAAACGAAAAAATTGAAGAAAATGAAACAGCAGAAGCATTTGCAACGTTTTTTGCCTCTGTTTACTCAAAGACCAAGTCGTCATATCAGTCATATTCCGATGGTGTGAGTGGTACTCCTTTAACAAATAATACACTCAATATGCAACTAGTCACACAGTTTGAATATAAAGAAGCAGTAAAAAAACTGAAACCTAAGAAGGCAGCTGGAATAGATGGTATTCCACCCTATATATTAAAAAGTGTAAGTGATTGGTTGGCAACACCTCTGCTACATATCTTCAATTTAATCCTGAAGACGAACGAATTTCCGAGTTTATGGAAGACAGCTGTAGTTACTCCCATTTTCAAATCAGGTGACAAGATGGACATTGAAAATTTCAGGCCTATATCCATAATGTCGGCACCATCTAAATTATTTGAACAAATTATATATTCAAGATTATATGGATATGTTGAAAATAGTATAATGCCTCAGCAACATGGTTTTGTTACAAAAAAATCGGTTAGTACAAATTTATTCAGCTTTGCTTGTACAGGGTATGAAACACTTGAGAGTAAGTCGCAACTTGATGTAATATTTACTTATTTTAAAAAGGCTTTTGACAAAGTCGATCACGATGTACTACTAGCAAAGTTGAATGAATTTGGACTCTCTGATGGCACACTCAAAATGCTTGGAAGTTATCTTGAACATAGATTTTTAGTCGTTAAACATAATGGAAATACTTCGGGGAAATATGAAGCTAATTCTGGAGTACCTCAGGGTTCCAATTTAGGGCCCTTACTGTTTGTTATGTTCATTAATGACTTGCCCTCAGTTCTCAAGTATTCAAGCTGTTTATTATTTGCAGATGATCTAAAAATTTTTAAAAAAATTGAAACTATCAGAGATAGTGTTAAGTTACAGAAGGACTTGCAATATGTTTGCGAGTGGAGCTGTAAGAATAAACTATTCTTCAATTTAAACAAATGTTGTGTTATGAGAATAACAAAGTTGAGGGAGCCGATAATATTTGATTACATGATGCAAGGAGAAGGGTTACAGAGCGTTAGGGAAATGAAAGATCTGGGTATTACATATGATGATAGACTCTCCTTTTCGAACCATATTAAAAATATCATTAAATCAGCAAACCGTATGTTAGGCTTTATAGTGAGGCAAACATCAAATTTTTCCAATATAGAAGCTATAAAGATTCTGTACTGCACTCTAGTCAGATCGAAACTTGAATTCGGATCAGAAGTTTGGTTAGGAGAATATCAAATTACACTTTCTGAGGTAGAAAAAATTCAAAACAAATTTTTGAGATTCTTGTACTACAAAAAATATCGTATCTATCCTGACTACAGAGTAGTTAGAACTACACAATTGAGAAATGAATTCAGAATATTGCCGCTGGACAACAGAAGAAGTCAAAATATATTAATATTTCTATTCAAAATATTGAATTATAAAGTCAACTCTCCTGAACTCCTTTCACGGATAAGATTTAATGTGCCAGCAAGGAGAACGAGAAATTCTCTTATGTTCAATATACCCCTGGTTTCTAGTACCGTAAGGTCTCCGCTTATAATCATGTTGCGACTAGCCAATACATTAAATTTATTGATGGATATAGATTGGACAGTTTCATTGAAGGCTTTCAAAGAGATCGTTACACAGTATATCAGAAACTTCAATTTTTTTTTTTCTTAATCTTAATCTTATGTATTAGACTGTAAGCCATACAATTTAAATGTAAATTAAAATTTCAAACTTTTTTTTTATTCATGTAAAAAGGCCTTGTAGGCCTGTTTGAATAATAAATAAATAAATAAATAAATAAATAAATATAATATGGGGAATGCGAAACTAGTAGCTGAGAGCTATATTGAAGAATCTCGAAAAAATACCCCTCATTATTGACATTATCAAAAAGTTCATTCAGGGAGGTTGTTCAGAATTGCAAACAATATTCAAATTTGGAGTCACAGCCAGCGTAGTTTACTCTTGATCAAGATTCTATTTTTTGTTCCCCCTTGTACACCGTTTGGAAATTCAAAATTTTGACAACTCATATGCAAGTATTCTGCAATGCACTAATTTTTATGTAAAACAAAATTTTCTGAAAAATCGATAATGAAAAAGTTTACCATTTGGTGAAAATTTTTGAAACTCACTGTATATAGTCTGGACCACGTTTTGATAGACAACCCATTTTAGGCGTACTCGCCTATTTATGAAATTTCATAAGAAATAAGAAGTATGTTTCATCCGTTAAACATAACGGTGAAGATCGACCTCTCTTCTTATGTCTTAAGCCGTCGTTTTTCTCGTCACAGAAAAAAATATTGTATTATACACGGGAAAAGTAATAGATTTTAGCAAGCGGAGGGAGACAACACAACCTCGAGCTAAAATCTAATACTTTTTCCCTTGTTTAATAAATAACTATTATTTCAATTGGTGCCCTTTTTTACCTATTTCAAATACGCGCATTTTTAAAGTTACCATGGCTACATCAACAACTCGAGAACCGTGATGTCTAGTGTCGTTCGTTGAGACATACTCTGATTGCTCTACTTGCTCGAAATTGATATTTTAGAAGAGAAAGAAAAATTAAGTACAAGTGTTAGAGAGAGATAAACATATATGAAAGTTACCTCGATCAAATAGAGTAGTCTTCAATGAAAAAGCCTAATGACAATTTTGACAATTTTGACAATTGATCAAGAGTACCTTGTAACGTCAAATGAAATATTACAAACAAATGCAAAACATTAACGAAACGTATACTGATGTCACATCACGAATTCAACCATTTTACATTATGAGTTCTTATTTCCATTATTTGTAATAATGAAACCAGTATTTATGATTTCAAAGTGCACCAAATGAAAAAAATAACCCAAGTATTCTGGGATAACTGACCGTTCAAACACTTGCCCTATTTGGAGCACGAAAATTGCGCGTGTTTGAAAGACCTCTTTATCTACTCATACTTCAATATACCATAATACTACCCCTAGTTTGCAGAACTTTTGGAATTTTTTCATAGAGTATACAGCAAAATTCAAGTTAATTGCAATTTTGACAATGTTTCGGAGCAGGTTGCAAAATTTTATGGAATGTTTTCAAACCTTTCCCGACCTTATATCAAAGTTTGCAAACTTTTGGAATTATTTTGAATTGATTGTCTATTCTACTGGCCTATCTTTAAGAAATGGGTTGGTATAAAATCTTGGTTCAATTAATAATATCTGTGTAATGAATTCCATCATAATCAAAGCGTTAGAAATTCCAAACTGTTTATGTGTTTTTGCATACCTAATAATGTATTTCGAATTGATATGTCTACTACTTTCTAGAATACGAATATGATCAACCTGAGACCACGTCGTTTTCCTGCCCAGTTTGTGAAAAGTCCTACAAGTACAAATCGAACCTGAGGAGACATGTGAAATATGAATGTAATAAAAAGCCTTCATTCAAGTGCCACATCTGCCACAAAGCCTACACCCAAAGGAATAATTTGAAAATTCACTACCTCTGTACCCATGGTTTGAGAAGGTGAAACTGATTAGATGTGAATGTTCGAAATATGCAGATAATGATTTATTTATATCTCATTACGGATAGCAATAGATTGTGATTAAGATGTTTTTCTCATTTCAGCATTATATGTCATACTTGATACGCCCATTAGTTAGATCTTCAATAAACCTCTAATGGAAATTCAGTTGAATACTGAAAACAGTGTAGGTAGAAAGAAGTTTTATTAACAAAAAAAGTTAATCCACAATTTTTTACCTATTCAAGTATTCGAAATGTACTTCGTTGTTAATATAAAAGTAATCTAATCGATCGCAGATTGCAACAGTTACATGTTACGAATAAAAATGATCTCTGGGATCAAGATCCGGTGAACAAGGAGGCTACCCCGTCCAAATATCCATCGTAGAGGAAATACTTCATCTTATTCACGCAGGACGCTAATAGCAAATCCAGGAGTGGCTCCATCGCCAGAGTGGGGTATTTGGTCAACCTAACCGGTCAAAATAATTTCTCTAGATTTTTTTTTTGATTAATGATTACTTTATAGTTGACTTCAAGCCATAGAAAACAGTTTGCGATGATCAGTTCGACAGAGACAGAGAAAATGTAGAACTAGTGTATATTTGAAATAGAAATTTAAATTTTTCTCTGAAACTGAACTTGAAATAATTTATTCATCCGAGATGATTATGATTGCCGAGGCTCTTCACAGTCTTCACCATCTTGCTCTCTCTCTATGTCTTCAGATATCGTATCTTTTTCCAGATGTTTGTGATTTCTCTTGCGCAATATGTATCAGCTTGCCAGCATCTGCCGTAATACGAATTCCTACAGTTCATCTCCATTTACTTCTTTCGCTCAATTCGGTAAACGATTTCGATTGGAGACTTGACCTTGGCGGTTGCACTCTCGGTATTTTAAATATTTTTTTCAGCCATTTATCGTTGTTTTGGAGTAATTTCGTTTCCATTTCTCATGCTTTCTTCCAATTTTGTTTAAATTTCTACTTGTGCTTCAACTTCTTTATTTCATCTTCAGAGTTATTTTCGCAAGGTAAAAATTAATTCTCAAACTGGTTGAATTTTTCTTCATAATTAGTTGAATTTTGCTCTTGTATTTGATCATCCAGTGATCTACAGGTCACTTGTTTCACATCTGAGCAGCCAGCTAACTTTGAAACAGAATAATTATCACGTTAACATAATTTCAAGTTTTCAAACTGCATTTTCCAGCTTTTCACTATCATGGTTGATCATCTCTGACTCGAAAAATTGCCGTTATGTGCGACTGATTTTATTATGCTCAGATGCGTTTTACCCATAAGGCTGATTAGGATGAAGCCTCAGGCGCCGCAAACATTAGGGGCGCCAGCAGATCCTAAGAAAAATCCAAAAGTTGGCAGCGGTGGGAACGAAATCGAAGGATTCTTCCAACACCCACACACAGTACTGTCGTAGATATTATCATACAATATATTGCAAAAGCCTGCTACAAAAGCAGAAGCAAGGGTGACTTGAGAAAACAATGGACTAGCTAGAAAAAAGCAACAAGCATCATCCTCAGTTTTTAGCGGTCTAAGGCGCAGGCCCGTTTGAAATTTCATCTAGTTATAGCCGGTTCGATCTCGGTGTGCGAGATACTTTTTCTCAACTACTCAATATCGAAATTGTTGGGCCTTGTTGGAAAGCAAGTGTGTTGTAAGTTGCCCAGATGACAATCCTGTCCAGTGTCAGCTGGGAGTGCACACCAACCAGACAGAGTGATATTGTAGGTTTTCTGGATTAACCTATTTTCAGACAGGGACTTAGTAAAAAGGACAAGGAACTTATTAAAGGGACCTGGCTGAGGATTTTCCGAAAGAAATAAGATTTACAAGTTTTATGAAAGATATCAATTTTTGCGAACACTCAACAATTACTCAGTCGCGTTCGTTTACTGAACAACAATCTCATCAACTTTTCCAAAGGTTGATGTGACTTTATAGTCTAGGCTCCACCCCATGTCACGTGTGCCGTTATATGTCCCCTCAGTTTTATTGCGGGGATTTGTAGAACCCCTATGGAAGTATAGAAAAAAATTGGTCACATGGTCCGAAGCTTGGTAGTTTGTTCGCCATATTTGAAAATGGCCGGCAAATTAAATTAGAAGTTTTTTCATTTGAATATATCTTCGTAACCATTAGTCCGATATTAATTTTCTAAACATCATTGCACTCCTTCTTCAAAGTCAAACAATTCTTGTGATTGAACTATTTTTGATAAATCCAATAGTTATGGAGATACTTACAGTGAGATTTTTAATATTGACAGTTCGCGATGGAATTAAGACAAAACTCATTTCTTCTTTAGTGTTGTTACAATTTAGGAAATAAGCTTTAAGTTGAACAAGATGAGTGACTCAGTGAAGCTGGTCATTCCTCAGAAGGAGCGTAGTGACGACGAAAAAAACGTTAACTTGTGCATTTTTTGTAAAAAATCTTTGCAATCATGGTCAAGTAAAAACGATAAAGAAAACATTGAAACTGCTGCTATACTCATTGGACAAGATGTGTTACAAGGCATTGAAGATGAAAACCGCATGTAATATCACATGTACAGTATCGGAAAGTTGTCATCGGGTATAGACAAATCTATGCGAACAACAAGGAACGCAATGATATGATAATACCACATAAATTAAAGAGAAGCACTACTGTATGACTCCCCTACTACCTCGTCCGACGACTTAACAGCCACGTCGATATTCCTTACTCGAGCGAGTCGAGGAGAACCCCGATGAAAACTTTCCGATACTGTATACTCGAGCATATACTGATATAGACCTTAGATACCTGAAGAAAACTAGCTGAGTTCGGAAGCAGAGGGTAAAACCGACACCTACATCAATGATCTGGATCCAGTGGACGTTTAAAAAAATGTATAGTCTATAACCAATCGAAAGTAAAAGACTTGAAATTGTGAACACAGCAACTACTGAAAGCTCAGCAAGTAGCTACTTTGGAAGACGTAGTGTTTTAGATGCGAACGACTATCACCAGAACTGTATAAGAATAGTATATTCTGTAACAAACTTCTCAGAGTACTAAATCCTTCCCATGGCATGGCTTGGCTCCACCATGGCGGACTTCATTTTCCCAGAAAATCATGAGATTTCATGATTGATCAAAATAATGGAAGTCTTTCGAGGACATCTGAAAAAGCCATTACACGGCGTGTGGAGTGTCGCGCCTGGCGTGTCAACTAAATATCCACGCGCCGTGAGAATGGTGCGGCGTGCCAAGTTTCGGGCGGAGTGTCATGTCCCGTCGATTGTCGGTTCAAAGGAAACACGCCGCGTGCGGAGTGGCGAGACTGGGGTGCACAGTTCACGGCGCGGCACGAACCACACCCGACTTGTCAATCAACAGGCCGTGAGATCGCTAGCGTCCAGGCACGCGATCGGCGTGGCACTCCGCAGTCCACATGCCGGGCGCGTCACTCTTCACGCCGTGTAATGGCCTCTTGAGTGTTGCTCGAAAGGGGGCACCCGGTTGATGGAAATAACATTTTTTTTTTAACAAGGCTGTGTCTTGCCTATTAGTGAGAGGAGAGCGTAAACTCACTGCCTCCAGAACTGACTTCAGATGACGAAAACAAAAACTTTTGAACCAATGAATTCGGAATCAGGACAATAATTTTACTATACAAATACAGATAAAAATTTTTATTTCTGAAAAATTCAATCTGTCTCACTTTTCATGGAAACACGTCCTGGCGAGCAGTGTATGTCACTCAGATTACCCTCAAGATTTAGACTAAGGGCCTCTATATCTACCGATCCTGTAATTTACAGAGTTCTACGCCGAAAATTACGGAAGATACGAGGGTGTTTCCATGAGAAATGAGACGAATTGGTTTTTTCAGAACCTAAAATTTTTTAGTGAAATTCTGCACTGGTAGTAAAACTGGCATCCCGATTCCGAATTCGATTGAATTGGTGGCCTATATTTGTTTCCTACTATTATTTTTGGCAAAATGGGTGATTACATCGCCTGTCATTCAGATCAACCTTAGGCACGATTTAGACTCATCGCCGGTATATCTACTGAACCTGAAATTGACAGAGTTCTACTCTATTAATTACGGACGATAAGGGGGTGTTTCCATGAAAAGTGAGACATACTCGTATACTTCAAAAACTGGATTTTACAAAAAATGTGTATTTACAAAATTTATTTGTTTTTAAAAAAAGAGTAAAAGGAGCGTTGAAATCAATGCCCCAAATGCTGATTTGAATTCTTCAAAAATGAACATTTTTTCAATTTCAGTTTGAAACCAGATTCATTAAAGATTTTGAGAACCGTTTTCAGTAGATACAAACCCTAATGGATAGATGTTGATGGTAGCAACAGATCATCGATATATACCAACTCCTGGCTGTAACGGAGACTTCCCAGTGCGTCGTTATGGCCATTTGGAAGACCACAGGAGAACTATTCAACCCATAAGGCATTTTGAGAAATTCGTAATGCCCATCCGTCGCGCGTCGTCACAAATGCCGTTTTTGGAATAGATTTTGGTTCTACAGCTACTTGGTGGAATCCCTGATTACAGTCCAGAGAAGTGAAATAGAATTTACAACCTAATAAATTCAAATTTCAGATGCTTCTCTATGTTGGTAATTGGATAAATTATTTGTTTGGTTGTTGCTTTATTGAAAGCCCTATAATTGCAACATAACCTAAATGAGCTATCCTTCGTTTCGACCAATACAATGGGGTTTGCAAAATCGGAATGTGACTCTCTCACAATACCAGCATCTACTAATTCTTGTACCATATCTCACACCAACTCCCTCTCTCTTATTGGAAGTCTGTATGGTTGATAACAAATAGGTATGGATTCATCCTTCAGCTTAATTTCCAATGAACAACCCTTAGCAATTCTGAATTCTGCAGAATTTTGAGCAAAACAACTTCTCCAGTCATTCAAAATACCTATTCAAAAATCACGCCATGTTTTTGAATCTAAATCGATATTTATATCAAGATCATCCAAATTGAATGGTTTCAAACTATAATCCTTAATCAGGCTCACCTTATAACTTTCCATTGTCCTAGAGTCGATACACCACCAACCAATTAATTTTCCATCCTGCCAAATCACTTCTTCATCACCCATATTGGAAACTGAAATCACACTAAAGGAACTGCGTAAAATCATGCCAAAATGGAATCACTCATTATGCCCATAGACGTCTTCAGAATCCTTGACCTCCGTTTTCCTCACTGATACCATTGCTATTGTCTTGGGCGGTAGCGTGATGTCCTCCGAAATATACAGATGTGGATGCATGTTTGTTTTATTTAGTTATCTAGTTTCATTCTTTGGTTAACATAGCCTTTCCCGAAGAAACGACAACTGAAACCCCTTCGGCGTTAATAATTGGTTGACCTGATCTCTCTATTCGAGCAACCTATTCTTCTAACACCGTTGCCTACTCAGTAGACCTGGGAAATGCACGGGCAAACGCTGTTTTTCATTCGCACCACTATTTCTTATAATCATCCAGTCTGCTGAACCAGTTTCTTGCCAATCCTCGCAGTTTTTGTTGCATTAACGTAGTTTTATGATAGTCGCTCCAACTATGAATTTCTTTCAGCTGATCCCTTTTATGGATCCTTCCTGTGGTCTTCATCGTTTTATAATCTGGATCAAACACTGGCACTGTATCACCGGTTGCCCTAGATATTGAGGGCCCCGTGGATTCACTATTTATTCCATTAGTGTTCGACTCCGACAAACTTGAACTCAATCTCCTTTTGAGGGCTTCATACTCACTTTTCTTTCGATATGTTTTTCCAACAGTTCGCGAGGTAGGTCACTCTGGTAATCACTCATTTTGAAAATGTGGGCTTCACGTCACTCGTTTTCCCTAAGAACAACAACTTCGGCACGTAGAGCTGACTTCTGTTGTTGTTACACTTTACTTATTTGTGATGGGAAATTGATGAATCAAAATTTAATAGTAACTCCAATATATTTCCGACTCTATTACACGCTAATTCTCATAACAAATGACTTCCTCATTCCATCCTGATATCCTATTTCTTATCTCCAAACAAAAACGCTTGTTCTCATCAATATGGGGATTGAGAGCGGCGGAGTGGTAACAATATATTGTTTTTCTGACGAGCTATTTGATATACGTATCATTTCACACTGTAAACTAGTACATAAAATTAGGTATTTCGCACTAGGGTGAAATATTTCATTTCGCGCAAGTGCGCAAGTGCAAGTGCGAAATGAAATATTGCGCACGGTCTCTTCGCTCTGCGATTGGTGCGATTACCTAATATAGTTGACTATACTCTTACCTATTTTTATTCAATTATAGGTAGCTGTAAAAATGGCATATCTACAAATAAACTAATATTCATAACATTATAGCGTCGTTGTGTTAATATTTACTATGTAAATATCAAATTGTGTAATTTGTTCAAAGTTTTCTTTGATGCAATGTCATCCGACGGATAAAAAAGTATTCTTCGCATTTTTTATTGCAGTTGTTTTAACAATTGATATTAATATTCTCGGTGGCGTCAAGGCAAAGGTAAATATTTCTACGCCGTGGCCAACCTCACAAACCAACTGCAAGCAATGTATACACTGATTGCTATCCACCACACGCATTAGCTTTGCAGGAGGCGTGTGTCTCACCGAACAGTACCGTACCATTAGCGCGGCCGGGCAACAACGCCCTCTCTCGGGGGCTCAAGCCTCAACCTGGCAGGGCGTTCTTCTGCTTTCCTGATCGGGATCAGAAGGATCGCTACTTCTGCGTCCGCGTATCATCCATTTTATGTGTATAATTTTCTGTCTTATATCACTCATGTGTGATCCAAAAACATGGATAAAGTTCATCATTACATTTATTATTATTTTTAATTGATCCATCTGACATAGGAAAGGTAGCATGATATTCATTCGAAAAAACTGTAGACCTTTCAAAACGGGTCCAATTTTACGAGGCTTCAGTGGTATCCATTTCTTTCCGAATTCTTCGTTTTTGGGGGGAGAAAATAATGATATAGGGTTTTTCTCGGAATCGCGATCCGACTTACACCCCACCCGTAGAAATTCCATCCACATACGAAAACTGGATAACTACCTACCTGATCGAATGTTCATAATTTTTTTTATGTACTTCATATACAATATCATCTGTAAACACATAAATCATACGTTAAAGAATCATTCAGAACACAAATAATTCACCCTATCCTTTGATCTACCAAGTATGACTAGAATCACAGATCATCCTTACAGTGTTTCCATGACTTGGCATCTTGAGAAGCACATGATCGGAAACTATGAGATTCCAGGTTCGAATCCCGGTTGTTCCACATTTTTTCATTTTCGAATTTAATCATCAAAATTATTAGTAAGGAAGATATGGGAGATATTTTGAATAACAACATTCCAATGATTTCGAACAGTAATGTCAAGACGGTTTTCCAGTTTCTTCAACACTTCTAATTGATGAACTTTGTTTAATATGTATTTTGGAATAGATATTTATTGATTTATAACTCACCACTACCATCGCTATAACCTTTTGTGGCTGATACGACTTCAATTAAAAAAAAATCACTTGAAAACTATTTCATTTTGTTATTATTCTGCTTTGACATGTAATATAACGCCAAGCGAATATCAACCTTCTAGTCAAAAAGTATATGCAATGCCATATGGAAATATTAATTGTTCAATAAAGTGCATGATCGTTCACGTTCTTAGTTGTTAATTTTCTCTTCGTTCGAATATAACCGTTGGATTAGTTTTTAGTGTACCACCATTCCCTGGACTAGAAACATTACTTCAACTGTCATCTCAACCGACAAGGTCCCGGAAATATAATAAAGGCATCCGTGGTTCCAGACCATTTCCTTCTCAGCGGAGTAGGACGTCAATAACAAAGGAACAGACGAAAGCTTTGCAAGATGCTTTCGACATTAATCCATTCGTTGAAGAGAACATAAAGTGCCAACTTGAGATAATGACCGGATTGCCTGGAAGAGTCATTAAAATTTGGTTCCAAAACAGGAGAAGGGAGAAGAAAATAAAGAGACCATATTCAGAGTTGACTCTGTTGTGAAAGTTAACTGGTACTTCCTGAGTTATGGGGGAGTAGGTTAGGATTTGAATGTCGTGTACCCGAATATTTTGAATATTGTCTACAAATGTAAAATACTAAGATTGCTCTTAACAGTCTCATGTACCAATTTCAAAACGTGACTGAAGTTATGGTATGAAAATAATCGGTTTTAGCTTGAAGGAATGTCATTTCGGCAAGTGATCTATGTAATAATAATTGATAAGCTTGCAAATACTATCCAGGGTATCCAATGTTTTTGAAAAAGACCCCCATGCAAAGATTATCTTTATATACCTGCTGGAGTACTTCAGTCTACACAGTTTCATTTTGAGCTTTTTGCTGAGCGGGTTTCAACTTGGTGAAAGGTTTTGGATCGTCCCGTTCCGAGTCGAAAACGAGCCCAAGATTATCGAATGTACGTGCTGCTGCCTGAAAGAAAAAGCCTTCGGTTTGGGGAAGTATAACCGTCGAACTGACGATTTCGTATGCAAGCTCATATAAAGATGCATTATTATTTGAGTGTTTATGTCACAGATTGCCATAGCTCCTCTTCAGTTCATTTCACCACTTCAAAAGAGTAGAGTGAGATCGAAACGGCAAGCATATTAGTTGCAGCCACTTTGTTATGATTATGTGATAATTACCGCCGTCTTTCTCGCATCGTCCTCTGTTGAGATGAACCGTGGCACTTCTTAGTCGATCTCAAATTCAATTCCGATACCATACGTGTAATCTTGCACCACCGTCAAGGACTGAAGTAGATCCTTTTTTGTGAAAGCATATAGTTTGAAGTCATCCATGTAAAATAATTGGGTGAACTGGTGCTTCCGGTTGCTGAGCTGCCGCAGTTGTATCGACTAGTTTTCCTAAGCATTCTGAAAATTACACGCTCTGATTGAACTCTGACTTGACCAGGATGATGAAGCGAATTCTTCAGAACGTGATACCCTGCGTGATACTTCTATTGATGAGCAGGTTCTTCTTTCAACCAGCCAACTCCTTCTTCGACTCTTTGCTCATATAACCGTTCATACACCGGGTCAACTGCGAAGAGAATCGCCTGTATAGGACGAGCGTAAGAATCCTGTAACAAGCGTTCGAGCATGTTATCGGTCTGTAACTCTTTAGATCCGAAAAATCGCCGATTTTGGAAATGAGAAGGATTTGCCTTTCAGATGGTGTTGGGTGCTGGGAATTTTTTTTCAACAATAGTTATTTAACCCATCAGGGCCTGATGGAGCAGCAAAGTTCTTCGAGACTAGGAAGGCATGTCCATCTTCTTTTGAGGATTTCACGTTGCTTAGAATATTGTGCCCCAGGCTGACGAAGCCTCCCGTAGAAAGTTTCAGACTGCGCTAGAGCTAGAGTATCTGAGTTGAGTGGTTGCGAAAATTCATATATATTCTTCCAGAAATTATCCACTCGATCAGCAGCTGGCTGGTAATTCACAAAACTTGGAGGCTCTTGAAATAAGAGTATAGGTTTATCGAGAAATTTCATGTTTTCCGCGATGCTTCTCGCCTGCCTCACCAGTAACTTCTTTGTAGACACTTTTATCACTATTCTTATCACAACACGAAGTGTTTCGACCACATCAGCCATATACGTATAGTCCTATTTTTACGAAATGTTTTGTTATTTAGATGCTTGATGAAATGATTCGATTCCAATTATTCGTGTTGTGGTTTGAACAAATAATAAGAGTAAATAGAGAGTGAATCTGGTTTGCAAAATGAAATGGTGCATACGCTAAGGGTCATCTTGGAAGTCCATGCACCCAAAAATTGCTGGAGTTACAATTTATTGACGAAAGAAACTGTAGCTTCACTCCTTCATGTATGTCTCATATATTTGTAGAATAGTATGTAAGTGATATTTGAGTTTTCCTTCAGAATTTATTGTTCAATAGAGTATTCGCTCAATTGCGTAATCAACTGCTCGATGTATCGTTTGAATCAATATTCGAGTGAATTGTTGGAATTGTATCATTGGAACAGTTTATTGATTTAAGGAAGGTCCATAGAAAAATGGATTGGATCATTTTATTGAAAAATGTTCGTCCTGAATTGTTTACACTGAAAAAAATCGCGATACTTTCAACTGAATACATGAATATTATACAGGGTGAACTAACACCGCTTACCGAAACTTGAATGGTCTGTCATGTGCGAAAACACCTGTGAACTTTTCTGTACGACAACCTCCAAAGAAACGCCACTGTAAGATACGAAGCACGGATTTGCTCTCGCACTGATGCGCTCCTGCATTGCTGTTATATGTTACGATCGCCGAGTGCAAAATAGAAAATAATCAATCATAGTCGTTGTACAGTTTTTCCTTATTTGTCTTGAAAATACGCCCATTGCGCAACAAATAACTACTGCGTGTGTACATTCAGTAGTAATACGACTAGACCATCGAAAATGATCGATTACACTTCTGAGTCATGAGACGTATTTTGTTAAACACCATGAAAGAGTTAGCTCTAGTGATGTTCTGAGGAATACGTCGAGTTACGACATAAGTATAATCGATTATTTTCGTGTACTCGAGTTAAGATTATACATCGAATAAACTTTTCGATTCTTTCTTTGACGTTGATTGACAAACGTCAAATAATTTTTACAATAATAGAACTGTCATATTTGGAGGAAGCGGAAGTTCATTAATAAACATCAACATTAGGTTGCTAACGGCAGTATTCATTTTGTTGACAGTACAAAACACCAAATCGATCATACCACGTCGTCAATGGTATATCAATATTTATCAATACATGGTATCTAGGAAAAAATCGCTGTAGCTATGTAGCAAATGTTCTTCTTTTTCTGATGGATCAAGCGGACAGGAGAATAACTAGACAAAACTTCCAATTTGGTACAATCTTATAATTATAATTTCCATCTTCAATAACTCGAATATTATTATTTGTTACTTAGCTGGTTGGTTTTTTCTCTGTATTCTTCATTTGATAATCACTGGCGATCGTGCACGTCAACATGGGAACCGGACAATTCCCCGACAACAATTCGCCGACGGACAATTCTCCGACAACAGTTCACCGACTGGATGATTCCCCGAAAGGATAATTTCCCGACAACAGTTCACCGACTGGATTATTCCCCGACGGTCAAAAGCTTACTTTGGTTGTATTGTATGATTTTGACACCGAAATGAGAGAATGGAGAATTGGTAACTTGGGATATTTTCTAAATGTTGGATTTAGGATTGGTACCTTTTTTGGTCCACATTTCCAAATTTCATTTAGTTTTCGCTTCTTCTGGTTGATAGAGCACCTTGTATAATTCATGGTAAGTGGTCGTAGTTTACCCTGTACAGACATCTCACGTCAAATTTGTTACTATAGATAATGATTGTTAATTGGACCAGATCTGTTGTCTGTGCAACCATATCTCAATTGAAATGGTTTGTTCTTTCATTATTCAGTATGTTATAGTAATCAGAAATATGGCTTCAGCAACTAAAAATTCTCTTTGAATATGAAATTGGTAGTGCCCAGAATTTTGTTTTTCAGTGTATGACTTTCAATTCTATATTCAGGGTGTCCCAAAACTCAACGTTATCTTTTGGAGGGCCAGTCATGAGATGAACTATCAGCTCTTCAAAGGATAACGTTGAGTTTTGAGACACCCTGTATGATTTATTGTTAATTCATCACAATCAACAATCTGTATTGTACTTCCATAGTTTATGTTCATTTATATAAAAGGAAATTATGGCTTATGTATTAATTTCTATAACATTTAGGTGATTTGTTTACTTTCTTACAAATAACAGTAATGAATCTGAATGTTAAATATACATCGTGAAATAATGTGTGTGTCATTTACCGGAAAGCTCACTTCATTGTCTTTTCATAAAATTTCAACAGGCACTCAAACTGTTTGATTCTGCAGATGTTTTGAACGTTTAGAAATGGAAATAACAGTCAGCCAAAATCGCATAGAGGGGTATTTTCAGTTTTTTTTCAGATTAACTGGTAAAAGTTTTTGTGGCAACAATTTTTTTCTTCGAGGACAATTCAGTCTCAACAGTTTCTAATGGTTGCTTCCATATGAACTCGCATATTCCTTATAAAAAATGTCAATATTTCAAGAAATACCAGACTGTTATCCTTTTACAGAATATTCAATCAATTTCAAAACGAACAGGTGGTAGATCTTTTACACTAGTTTCTTCAGGAATACATCATCAACTGAAATTGTCGAACGCTTTTGAAAATTCGGGTAGGAAATAAACTTTCTTCTAAACAGTGTTGATAAAACTATTTTTTTTCTTGGTGCGTTGGCATCGACTGCTATGGTCATTAGCCACGTGTTCTGGATAGGCCTTGTTACTAACTCCATACGCCACAGTAGGAGCAGCACTGTTAATTATTAACACGCCAGTGAATCGTGGAGGATTATCCCCAGCCAGCAACAAGATTCAATCACTCAGATTTACATATAACATCTTGCATAAGCATTTTTTATTGATTCCATTGAACAATAAATATCATTCTCCATTTTTGGTTACACATTTCTACAAATTTTAATTTGGTGAAGTAATGGAAGACAGTCTGTAAGACGAGTAAATGTGGGAAACAGAGAAAAATTAGAAAAAGAAAACTGTAAGCGGAAGCTATCAACCAAAATGCATTTATTTCATGTAGGTAAAAGTTTGAAATTTCATCTACCCTTTTGGACATTTTCTCTCATATAAGTTTTTTTCCGAAATAACAACAAATTTTTCTTGACACAATTTTTTGGGTTTATGACCTTCCACAATCTGAAAATTAAAAAAATTTAATCCAAAGAAATCTGTACAAGTGTAAAAAGGCAAATTAATTAATTTGTCCGATAAATTACTGCGTTCACAAGACTGCTGTCTTGAAGGAAATTAATTTTTGTCAGTAACGTACCCTACACTGAATTTGCCTATCTGAAAAAATGGGATCGAATTAACAAAGAATACTTCTCTTTTTTTGAAAATTGTTGACGTTTCGGAGGCTGTATCTGTCAAGAATTGGATTTCCTCCACAAAATCAAACTTTCAATCGATATAAACGCATTTTTCATTTCGCTCCAGGGCGAGAGTTGGATACAATTTGTGGTACCTACCTATAACAATTTAACACCGATAATTACATAAGTGTTGTTTTCAATTCCTTATCATTAATTTTGTTCATTCACATTTTATTCTCTTCTGAATGTACTGATTTTTTTAGGTGGAAATAATAGTGAACAACAAAACAAGACACTTGATTTTACCAATAATATTTGTCCTGTGTGTTCGAAAGCCTTCACCAGAAAACCCCATGTACTTCGTCACTATAAGGAAATTCACGGAACAGAACACGTTTTCAAATGTTCAAAATGCCCGAGACAATTCAAAAGAAAATATCAGAAGGTTGATCACGAAAAGATTTGTGAGGGAACGAATATCCATCAATGTTGGAAGTGTAATAAGCCTTACAAAACTTATGGAAAATTAATGGTTCATATGCATTTGCATACCTAGTTACTAAATTATTTGAAAAAGTAATCGTCAATTTCGTGAGGAAATTCAATTTACTTTTCACTTCTTCCAAACAATAATGAGTCCACTTCTTGCTGAAATGGACTGTGATATGGCATACAAATTATACAAGTGACAAATAGTGGTCGAATTCATTTTGTGTGAGAAATGTTTTGAAATTGAGATTAACAAGGTGACTTCCTGTTAGTTGCAGTGTATACCCACTTCTTTTAGAAACATCTACTGTCCTTTTGTTATTGTTCGATTGAATTTAGACATTTCTATAGTGACTAATTTTTGTTATATATAAATACATTTTATTCGTTCGTTACGTGCCATCCATATTGGAATATGAAAATATATGCTACATTTTTTTTAAATTCATCCCAATCTCATCAATTCACAATTTGCAATCATAGATTTATTTTGATTTTCATTTTTTAAAAGAAGAAATATTCCCAAGTTTATATCTTAACTAGTATTATTATTAACTCGTATTCAAATAATACACGCCCTCAAGCTCATAGGGATATGGAAAGTAACAAACCGTTGCCCAATTTATGTTCGAACCGTATTTATTATTATTATTCTTGAACTAAAGAAAATACCTTCACCCCAATTGAACCTAAGGTATTGTTGGGAAATGAGGCCCGACACTTAATAAGGCCCACCGTCCTTTCAGTTGAAGACTGGTGCCTTTTTTTCAAATCTGGCATCATGGTTAGCTGCATCATTCGAGTGTTGAAGCCATACGAAAAGATCGTTGAGTTCAGTCTGCGATCAACAAAAGTAGGTGTATCTGTAGTTTCAGACTGACATATAAGCCTCAAAAAGGTGAGACGTGTTTTTCAATTCGAACAATTTACTTAAAATATTAATAGTGCTCTATCCTTTACATCCTTTACATTGGTACTATCTTCTGCAGTGAGAGAAAAATGAAAAGTATTGTTCATTTTCCCGGAATATATATGTTTGAAAAAAAGTTCTCGCCCGGTAATAAGGCCCAACAAACGATCGCATAATAAGGCCCATAGGTTCGGAGAATGTATTCAAAATATGGATTTTGGTTCCACGAAACTTACATAGGATTGACGGCCGAAGATGTTAAGGATTTTTACTGCGGTGAACGTTCTTGAAATTTTTATTATTTTATATCTTCGTTAGTTTCAGTTAGTTTTAAGTTTTTCGAAAATTATGTCTATTTTTGTTTTTTTATTATTGACAGACAAATAGAAATCATTGGAATCATCCAATTAATATGAAAAGAAAAGAGTTTGCACGTTTTATACTTTTTTCTTGGTATTTTCCATCTCTTCGAAGTAATTCCTAAGTTTTACACAAATTCGTCGCCAAGCATTTCGAGTCTCGTTTATTCCTTGTAATTTTAATTAGTTTTATCCCAATTTACGGGTCTAACCTCCACCAAAGATATTAAGTGAT
This sequence comes from Chrysolina haemoptera, assembly GCA_958298965.1. Lineage (NCBI taxonomy): Eukaryota > Metazoa > Arthropoda > Insecta > Coleoptera > Chrysomelidae > Chrysolina > Chrysolina haemoptera. Next base: position 35,699,336 of record OY282586.1, on the reverse strand, counting down.
CAATATTTGACATTTTCCGTAATATTGCCGTCAACTCTCGGTATTCAAAAGTCTACTGTTGGCAGCTTTTATAATCAATTTGTATTTCTTTGCGCGGCGATCTGTCGAACTAGACAATACATGTGAAAACGCATTTGTCATCTAATATCCCACTACCATCCCGGCCTCCGTGTAAACGGTGACGGTCTCTGTGTTCATAGTGGGAATGCCCTGCATCATCACGGTGGACGGATGCCGGTCCTGATAAGTGTGACAGGTGTCATTGTAACGAACTTCTTTCAAACGTGTACACGGTGCAGTGTAGACGGCTTCCGGGTGTATGTGAAACAGCTCTTCATTGATAGTCGGTATCGGCATGACCGATCGGCAATGCACATCACCAAAATTTCGGTCTTCACTCAATTCAACTACTGGGCAGTTTCCATCGAGGCATGATTCCTCTCATTCTTGTCTTTTTATCTCAGAGTGTAATTAGAGAACTATTCATCTCTATCAAGGACATAACCTGTTCGTTAGTCTAGTTCATTATTGGGAAAGGGAAAATAGTATAACCTATTTCCGCTGTAAAGTACATACATCTGCCATAGAACTGGATGCAAAAGAATATTATCGTTATTTTGAAAATAACTACATGTATTACATTTCACACAATTGTGATATTCAGAGGTTGTGGAGTTTGCACTATGAGTTGTTCAAACGGTGTATAGGGGAAACAAATGATAGGAATTATAATCAATTGTAAACTACCCCTTATTATTGACATTATCAAAAATGTAATTCAAGGAGATTGTAGAGTATTCAAATTTAGAATCACACCCAGAGTAGTTCAGTCTTGATCAAAATTCTATTTTTTGTTTCCTCCTGTACACCGTTAGGAAATTTTAAATGTTGTCAATTCATGTGCAAGTATTCTGCAATGCACTAATTTTTATGAGGAATGCAATTTTCGGACAAATTTAATAAAAAGTTTTCCATATGGTGCAAATTTTTGAAACTCACTGTATATAGTATGGACCATATTTTGATAGGCAACCCATTTTAGGCGTATTCGTCTATTTATGAAACTTCATAAAACGTATGTTTGATCCGTTAAACAGAACTGTGAAGGTCAACCTCTCATCGGCTCCTGTACTATCAATATATTTTAATAAGTATGGTACATGGCTATCCCAATACTTACTCTGTGATTTCACATTATATGTGCTTGTTGTCACACTACTCCTACTGTACCGTACCTTCTACAAAGATTCTCATGTGAAATGGAGTTTTACTCCGTATTTTCACTTTGTGAATATTTGATTACTGGTTTTCTAATGTAGAATAACATGAATATAAATTTTCATTTGACATGTATTGTGAAAATAAATTCACATGTCGAGATCTGTGAAAGTTTCATAATTATTTATTGAAAATTACAACGATTTTTATCAGTGTAACACGTGTTTCACAAAAAAGTATTTATAAGTGAGTACTGCCAGCTGTATCTTGTTTTTTAATCAAAATATTTTTGTTCTTTTTTACCTTTTATGTTCTTCTGATTGGTGGGTTATTTTAGGTGGAAACATCGGTGACCAGCAAACTGAGACTCCTGATTTTACCAATAATATTTGTCCAGTGTGCTATAAGGCCTTCACCAGAAAACCGCATGTCCAACGTCATTATAGGGAAATTCACGGAACACAACACATCAAATGTACGAAATGTAAAAGACAATTCAAAAGAAAATATGAGAGAGTCGATCACGAAAAGATTTGTGAGGGTACGAATATCCATCAATGCTGGAAGTGTACTAAGCTTTACAAAACATATGAAAAATTGATGGTTCATATGCATTCGCATACCTAATCAGAATATGAATATGTTAGTAGTCGTTTCAGCATTTGTTATCTTCAACTTGGATCTCAAATTATCCTATAGATAAAAGTGTAATGGGGTTAGATCTGGAGATTTAGCTGACCATTCGATACAACCCCTGTTTCCTATGCGGGAAAATATCGTGAAGATATTCTATCATTTCAAATATGCCCGTACATTTGGGTTCGCATGATTCGAATAAGGTGCAGTTACAATCAGTTATAGTAGATCTGAATAATTTTCGAAATAAATGTTCCGTTATTGAAAAAATATTGATATATAACTTTTTGAAGACAAGCTTTAATTCAAATGCGTTTTCAAATTAAAAATAATCACGTCAGATACGTAGTGTAAATTATGTTTTGAGTTACAGATTCAAAAGCTTTCCGCGCATAATTTTCAGTTCAAATGCGAAAGCGGCAATCTTTCTATCCTATAACTCAATGAATAACCTACACTACACATCTAAAGAAAATATTTCCTTTATTCTTAGCGCAATTGCATTTAGTGTACGGCCATACTTGCATCGTGGTCGCTGCGACTCAAACATTGCGACCAGGTCGTTGTGTTGTAAATTCTTTGCACATGGCCACGCTTAGCGTTTTTCTACTTTACTTTCAGATCAAAAACATAGAAGATAATGTACTATTAATAATAATAATGTACGGAAAAGGCGGAGGTAAAGAAAATATATTATTCATCCGGTTAACACACTGAGACTTACATCTGGATAATTCCACACATTATTTGATATTTTCAGAAACCACGAAAAAAGTTGTTTTTTCTTACTTTAGAATGTGTTTCTTCATTTGATGAACTTTATTCTTATGTTAAAGAAGGTTTACAGAGGCAAACAACAAGATTTAATAACGCTATTTCAACTGAAGTGGGGCTTGCAGTAGCTTGAAGGTACATTACTTTATTTTTCAAGTCTTTTTGCAGCTTTGGCCGTCAACAGACTGAGGATAATTGTGGTCAACACGTCGCTCTTCGAATGTCGAACGCTGCGTTTGGAACGCTAATATGACCACCTACATAAGAAACTGTGGAGAGCGTTTTTATCGCTGGTCGCAAAACTATCCACCTACATAACAATCAATGCAATACATCAGTGCGACCTGGTCACAACGTTCGTGTCGCAGCGACCAGGACGCAAGCATGTACGTACACTAAAGCTTGCCTTTGAAAAGTTTGTTTTTGATCATTTTAATTTTTGCCTTTTAGTTAGTATGCATTAATCTATGGATTTCGGACCATAAATACAAATGTCGTCCTTCATATTGGATTCATGAATTTCGACATGAAATTAATAGTTTTTGCCGTACCAAAAATTTTTCAAAATATGACAACTTAAATTTGCTGATAAACTCAAATAACTCAAAAATTACGCCTCATAGACATATGATATTGTATATGGAGTTCAATTGAAATTTGACGTAGATTCTGAAATATCAATAAATAGTGTGATATTTAATCAGAAATAACGAAGGTCGAGTCAATTTCCGTTATGACCGGAAGTTGCAGCAAACTGAAAATATTTCAGCTGTATAATGAACTTTTTGGAAAACTTCTATATTAAAGCTTGTACCACTGGTTCTCCATATACAGCAAGTAATCCCATCGTGGTGGACCCTGTATTTTACCCTATAAAAACATTTTAATTTAATTTTATTTTTTTTCTGATTGGTGTGATTTTTCAGGTGAAAACATCGGTGAGACTCCTGACTTTACCAATAATATTTGTCCTGTGTGTTCGAAGGCCTTCACCAGAAAACCCCATGTACTTCGTCACTATAAGGAAATTCACGGAACAGAACACGTTTTCAAATGTACAAAATGCCCGAGGCAATTCAAAAGAAAATATCGGTTGGTTGATCACGAGCGAAATTGTGACGGCACGAATGTCCATCAATGCTGGAAGTGTAAAAAGCCATACAAGAATTATTCGAAATTGTTGGTCCATATGCAATTGCATAACTAATCAGTAAATCACTTGAATTGGGCATTGAAGCAATTGAAATTAAAAATGGGATAAATATTACAAAAGAAAGGAAACTTTTACAAAACAGTGTTAAATATGAATCGTTAGCAATTGTGTTGTTTTGTAAAAAAATGCAAAAGCGTCGGAAAATGGTGACATCAAAGAAAATATCATACTTTATCGTTTCTCAAGTTTGCGACCAATTCCAAGTTAGGCATCAGAGTGACTCAATTATTTATTTACACTTTTATGGAAAACTTCGCCGAAGAAATCTGAAAGTGTAAACATTTCTCTGTATTTGAAAAGTCGCAAAGTTGGGAACGAAGAACTATGATATTTTCTTTATTTTCACAATTTTGCGACTCTTGCATTTTTTCTCTACAAATGAATAACCACAATTGTTAATAATAATTTTTTTTACAATGTTGCCGGGCTAGTACGAGGTGGCTTTGTATAGTTTTGATGAGCACTAAAAAACAACTTTTGTGAAAGTTTCCTTGCTGACATGGGATTCAACCTGGCGCACAGGTTAGAAGTGATGAATCCGTTATCTCTTCGAAATGATTTTGTGTAAGTTATTGAAATCGAGACTGAGACGGTGTCTTCCTTGAAATTCTATACCTGTTGCGCTATATAGTGTGTCTCACTTCTTCTGGAAACGCCCCCGTTACTTCCGGAATTTTCACAGTATATTACTGAATTTTGTACAATGGCCATACAAAATACATATTGAAATCGAAAGATTGAATTCCAAGTAATATATAATGCACGCCAGCAGCGATGGAACCACTAGCACTTCAGTAAAATCCTAATAGGAGGCAAAATAGTTCTAAAATATTTGTAATCAGACCAACTAATTTACTACTTATCTATTTTATTCCTGAAAAAATTCGTTCCAAAAAATTCACATTTGAAAGTAATTTTCAACGCAGATATGATCCTTTCGAGGTCATTTTGAACATTTTTTTATCTATCGAATCAACAAATTCAGGATTCTATTAGTCTAAGAAGAGAGGTCGATCTTCGCCGTTCTGGTTAACGGATAAAACATACTTGTTATGAAGTTTGATAAATAGACGAATACGCCTAAAATGGGTTGCCTATCAAAATTTTGTTGCGTTTCAAAAATTTGCACCATATGGAAAACATTTTTAATACGATTTGTCAGAAAATTTTAATGTTCATAAAAATATAGTGCATTGCAGAATACTTGCATTAACGTTGACAAAATTTCAAATTTCCAAACGGTCTACAGGGGGAACAATAAAAGAAATTTTGATCAAGTGTAAAATACTGCTTATTATTGACATTATCAAAAAGTTCATTCAAATTTGGAATCACAGCCAGCGTAGTTTACTCTTCATCAAAATTCTATTTTTTGTTCCCCCCTGTACACCGTTTGGAAATTTGAAATTTTGACAACACTTATGAAGTATTTTGCAATGCACTAATTTTTATGAAGAATAACATTTTCTGACAAATCGATAATAAAAAAGTTTTCCATATGGTGCAAATTTTTTAAACTCACTGTATATAGTCTGGACCATATTTTGCTAGGCAACCCATTTTAGGCGAATTCGTCTATTTATGAAACTTCATATGAAGAATGTTTCATCCGTTAAACAGAACGGAGAAGGTCGACCTCTTCGGATCCTGTACTATATTGGAAAATATTCGGAAGTTAGTGGGGTGTATTCACGAGCAGTAAGACGCACTGCATACGAAAAGAAGTGCTCGTTCTGGATATATTACTCGTTTTCTTTCGTGGGTTCGAAAGAGTTTACACATTATTACTGACATTATTTTATTATTGGATATAAATATTATTTTTTCTTGGTCGTTACGTGCCTTCCATATTGGAATGTGATAATAAATACTACAACATTTTTTTGATTTTGTCCAAACCTATTCCATCCACAACATCTCATAATGAAAGCTGATTGTTGATGTTGCGGAACGATAATTCGAAATAACGGTGAGTTAATGGACTCTAGGTAGTAGTGAAAATCTGAGAGCAAAGCGGTGGTAAAAGACTCCTTCATGATAGGTGTAGAGGAGTAACTTTGGATTGGTTTGAGTCATACCTCACAGGGCGTGGCCAAATGGTAAAGACTAAGGAAATTTGAAAGGCCGTAGACAAAGATTCTGGGTCCAATTCTATATTCATTATAGTTAAATGATCTATCTATTCTTAACATTGCTGGTGCACTAACATTATTTGCAGACGATACCTCAATTTTGTGGAGGAGTAAGACTGTTGAAGATCTAGATGACAAAATATCTCGAGATATAAAAATTGTCAAGTCTTGGTGTGATTTAAACTTATTATTATTTGATATAAAAAAACAAATATAATCCTCTTTATATGTACTACGTAACGTTAGAAAATGATACCATAGAGAATAAGGATTGCACCATATTTCTGGGATTGATTATAGGCAAGAAATTGAAGTTCGACATGTAGATATAGTAATTGGTATAGAACAGATCCTTAAAATACAAAAAAGAGCCATTAGAAATATTTGTAGAGGTGGATCACGTGATTCATGTGATTCACTGACAACAAGATACTGACCGTCATAGCTCTTTTCGTTTTCGAAACTGTTTGCCTTGTGAGAAAACATATTCTGAAATTTGAAATCATTTCTCGCTATTCCACAATGCAAAGTTATGATAATAATTTAAAATGACCCATACCTTTGTCATCTCTTATCAAATATTTTTGATTTATCCAACACATGACAGTTATGTCATTATTAATGTCATTTTAGAAAAGTAAACTATCCAATAACACACTAGTGTGTTATAGTCCATAATCAAAACTAATTAATTATTATTTCATAAAAAAACGATTTGTTCCACTTGTTGGATAAAGCATTTCATGCAACTCGTGTGTTATGTTTCCTAAGTCACTTGATAATTTATATAAAAAATTTTCTCGCGTGACTTATTTTCAACATAACACACTAGTACCATAAATAACTATTATAATTGAGTTAAGATGTATAACCATTTCCCAAAGTCATGAAGTAATGAAGACATACAGAGTTTTCGAAAAAACATTAAAAACCTACTGTAAGAGACCCTATTATAGTTTACCAGAATATTTTGACGATAATCTTACGATCGAATGATTGTTTTGATTGATTGCTTTACTCAATTTACTTAATAATTTCACCTTACTATTTCATAGAGGTGCGTTTTCCGTAAAGTCTGTGTGTTTCGTCTAATAATATTTTTTATTATATTTTATTTATACATATATTTCAAGGAAGGTTTGTCAACAAAATTCTAATCTTCAGACAATAAAGTATACAGGGTGTTACATAATTCAATACAAATATTTTAATGACATATTCCTGGGGTCAAAATAAGACTTTTTTTTCCTATAAACATGTGTCCTAAAATCCACCCCCTCCAAGCTACAGACATCGCAAGATGCGCAAAAAAAATCTTAAATTTTGAATTGTGGCTACAATTATGCATCAAATATTTTAAAAATTCACAGGCACTTGTATTTTTAGACGATCTATTCATTTCTTGATTCAAAAATAAGATAACTCGAATCGAAAGGGGTGAATGAGGGTTGCATACAGATTTGATGGCAAACATTTTCTAGCAGCAACCCAGTCATTCCTCGCTTGTATGGACTTCCAAAGATCCACAAGATCGACATACCAATAAGACCAGTAGTTAGCTTCACTAACACTCCTGTCTCAATTTTAGCTTCATTTATTTACAGGCTTATTAAAGACCTGACACACTTCACTCCAAAATATGCAGTAAGTAACTCTTTAGATTTAATAAACAAATTGAATGATTTAAATTTACCTCAAGAAAGCTTGATGATTTCCTTTGATGTAAGTAATCTTTTCACTTCAGTCCCGAAAATAGAAACCTTACCACTTGTAAGTGAGGCCTTAAGCCTTGCTCAAGTTGATACAAATTCCATAACCTACATTTTGACCTTGTTAAACTTTTGCCTTTCACAGGATTTTTTTGTTTTTAATGACAAATTTTATAAACAACCAGATGGACTTGCCATGGGTAGTTGTTTATCTCCTTTTTTAGCAGATATTTTCATGAATAATTTAGAAACTAAATTCATTATCACTGCACATAACCCAGAAATTTTACATTGGTTTAGATATGTTGATGATTGTTTGGTATTTGTGAATGGTGACATTGGCATTGTCAGCAATCTTCTGACAAAAATAAACCAAGTACACCCTAGTATCAAATTCACACTTGAATTAGAATCTAATAATAAATTAAATTTCTTAGACTTTACAATCAATAAAAACAATAATCTATTAAATTTTAGCATATTCAGGAAACCCACACAAACCGATCACGTTATACCCAGCTTCTCCAATCACCCCCATCAACACAAAATGGCAGCCTTCAATTGTTACATTCATAGACTTTTGAATATGCCCCTTTCCACAGTTGGTTATCAAAATGAATTGAATATCATTAAACAAATAGCTTCAAATAACCATTATAACCCAAATATTATTAATAGTTTTATCCAAAAAATCAAAAACAAAAAAGCACATAATGCTGCCTACCCTAAAGTAGATTCAATAGCACAATTTGTTTCACTTCCTTTTTTAAATGACAATATTTCTAATAAAATATCAGGTTGCATCAAAAGCAACATAGACAACATTAAAATTTCTTTTAAAACTAACCATAGCCTCAACAGATACCTTGTCAACACAAAAGATAAAATTGATAAACTTTCAAAAAGTGGCATATACAAGCTAAATTGTGATGATTGTGATACAGCCTACATTGGAAGAACTTGCAGACCTTTGAAAGCCCGTATAACCGAACATTTAAATCCTAACAAAATTTCAGCCTTTGGTCAACATTTGAGGTTTAACAACCACAACTTTAGTCCAAATAGGAATTCAAAAATTTTACAGGAGGTGAGTTCCAAAAATTACAATAGATTAGATTTTCTTGAAGATTTACATATTAACAAGGAATTACTGAATAATGATCTTTGTCTCAATACTCAAGTCAATTTAAACAGAGCTTACATTCCTCTTCATAGACGTTTAAAATAAAAATAAAATTAAATAAAAAAAAAAAAAACTCATACATTTAAATTATTTACTCATTTAATTGCTCTTAAATTCTTTCTCGATGATGATATCGCTTGAACCCATTCTGCAGTTTGCTTAGTTCCCTCCCTCTCGACTGTCCTTTCAATTCTCAGAACATAAACTACTGCTTTCATTGTATAACTTATAATTTCAACTTCAGGTTCTGTTTTTCTTGAGCTTGGGCTTTTGCTTGTGCCATGTCAAGTTCTCATTAGACTTTCTCTTGGTACAGTAATTTCCAGTAATTTCCTTTGTTTTGATTAAGAGAACTACTGAATTGAGTATTTCTGAAACAATTTGAAAATTTCTTAAATCCCTACTGTTTGTAGTGCCTCTTGGTTCTGTGCTACCTTTTTTAGCGCTTTGAGATTGGGAAGGTTCTCATTAGACTTGCCCCATGGTCCATAGCATTGAATTGGTGTCACAAACCCCCAAGAGATTGTGTCTTAAGCCGGGTTTTATACACATCGGGTTGAAGACTTTCCTCTCGGTTTGTCATATTTCCTTGGGTTTGGAACAACAGAACTATAAATAGACTTACAGATCAATTATTGGAAAATTTCTTAAAAATTTTCTGGTATGGGTTCATCAGTTTGGTTACCATATTTGCTACTTTTGAGATTGGGAAAGTTCTCATCAGACCTATCTCAAGATCTTATGTTCTAATCTGGTTTCCAAGGATGCTGAACCAATAATAATAATATGAAGTAATTATGTGTGTTTCCTTGGTAATCCTAGAGCTGACGGTTTGAAAAAAGTTTTTTAGTTCTCATTAGACTATAAAAGTTTCTTTAACTTTGGTTCTGTCACCTTGAAACATTTTCATGATTAAATCACAAAATTTGACTAACTTGTCATTTTTTATCAATTTCAAAAGCACATATCATTATATTTATAGGTAATTTTCTGTGCTATAACTTCATTGTCATTGTTAACTTTTGATACAATGTCAATTTTTATTCATTCAGTTAGACAATAGACTAAGCTTCAACAGACATGTGTTACTCTGCCTGTTGAAACTTTCTTAAATCATTTCTGTTTATGGTACCTCTTGGTTTTGGGATACCCTTTTGTCGCTTTGGGGAGTGTGAAGGTTCTCATTAGACCTATCTCATGATCCTGAGCATGGAATTGGTTTCACAAATTACCAAGGGACTGTGTCTTAAGCCTGGTTCTATGCACTTCGGGTGGAGGTTCTCATAGACCTTTCCCGGTTTGTCATATTTCCTTGGGTTTGGATGAACAGAACTATAAATAGATTTACAGATCAATTTGACTAATTGGTCATTCAACAATTTTCAAAACATAGATCAGTGTTTCCAGAAGTTCATGTTCGAAGCCAATTGTCATTGTCAACTTTTGACACAATGTCAATTTCATTCATATTTCATTTAGTTTGACAGTATACTAAGTTCAGCAGACATGTGTTACTCTGTCTGTTGAAACTTTTATCAAACTCAATCCTGGAATAAGGATTTTTTAAAATGTTAATCATATGATGTCCCGTTTTAAATTGTTACATGGTCCTATGGACACATGATATTTTTATGGTATGGCTCTTGTACACCTGACGAGTAAGTAATTTTTTCAATTTTTCAAAATTCATATTATCAAAATTTCTTAAATTCATTTCAATGTCACTTACTTACACGTACGCACTGATGATGACTTTATAGTCGAAAGCGCTTTGCTATGATTTTATAAATAAATTTCCGCACGAAATACAAACCTTTTTTTCATCCAATTTTCTATTTCCTCCAAAAAAATTTGAATTCAGATATCATCGTTGAGTTGGCCACTAAAAGAACATACATTTGAGTCTCTTGCATTTTTTGAATTAGCTAACCGTTTTAGAGAAAATCGCTGGTAAATGAAAGGGGTGTATTGAAGTAACAAACGAAAATACCTAGAGAGCAATGACTTTTCACTTTGTTTCCCCTATTGACGCTTTTGACGTTTAATTTGTGAAACAGCACTTTGATTCACTTGTAAGTTTGACGTTTGTTAAACAGTTTATTTTTTTGTGTTTTTTGGTTTAGTATAAATTGTGTTTTGTGTCTTGTAGTAAACGTTGAAATGGCAAATTATTCAAACGAACATCTTGCTGATATCCTTTTTGTTTATGGTCTGGCTAATGGTAATTCAGTTGAAGCTCGAAGGTTGTACGCAATTAGATATCCCAATCACGAACTTTTGCAAACACTCATCGTAATCTTCGCGAGTACGGAAAATTCCAGAATCCCAGAAATGATGCGGGGAAACCGCGTGAAGTCCGTAACCCAGCGACAGAGGAGCAAATTTTAAACCTCATTGACGAAAATCCTGGATTGAGCACTAGGCAAATTGCCCGGGATTTAGATATTTGTCATGTAACTATCTGGCGGGTGTTGCACGAAAATAGTTTATACCCATACCATATTCAAAGAGTACAAGGATTGCTTCCTCAGGATTTCCCGCGACGCTTGTGGTTCTCGAGGTGGGTACTTGAAAAGTGCGAAAGAAATCAAAATTTTTTATCCTTCGTCCTTTTCACTGACGAGGCTAACTTTAGCCGCGATGGAGTTGTAAATTTCCACAATACTCATGTCTGGGCTGTAGAAAATCCGCACGAGATTAGACAAAATCGTCATCAGGTGCAGTTTAGCCTAAATGTTTGGGCCGGAATAGTGGAAAATGAACTAATTGGACCTTTTCTTTTTCCAAGAATTTTAAATGGCGAAACATATTTACACTTCTTAGAAAACAATTTAGAAGGTCTTTTAGATTCCGTTCCTTTACTAATTCGTCAGCGCCTATGGTTTATGCACGATGGTGCTCCACCGCATTTTCGAATAACAGTGCGCAATTATTTAAACCTATACGGTTTCCGAATCGATGGATTGGCAGAGCAGGTCCAGTACCTTGGCCTCTCCGCTCACCAGATTGTAACCCGCTGGACTTTTTTTTCTGGGGGTATTTAAAGAGCCTAGTTTATGATGCAGGACCAGTGCCTTCGATTGAAGTACTTCGTCAACGAATCATAGATGGCTTTGACCACATAAGAAATACTCCTAGAATTTTAGAACGCGTACGTCAGTCTATGCGAAGGAGAATGGAGGCCTGTATTGTAGCAAGAGGAGGGCATTTCCAGCACTTGATTTAACAAAATTAAGGTTAGAGTAGATTTCATTTTGTGTTTTTTTACCGTTAAATAAATCATTTTCAGTATAAAAAGTTAATTATTATTTATTTTTCTACAAACATTTGTAGTAATTGAACCGTTTTCTGAGCGTGTAATGGTAAGTTGAGGAAAGTGAATCGATTGTGACATGACGGTTATGACATACCACAATGTCAGTTTGGCATAAAAGATATTAATTAATCATTAGTTACCAGAGACAAACATAATAGCTCACTAAGTTTTTTTAGTATAATAATTTGAAAATACACCCCTTTCGCATTTACTAGCGATTTTTTCTAAAACGGTTAGCTAATTCAAGAAAATGCAGGAGACTGAAATGTATGATTTTTTAGTGGCCAACACAACGATGATGTCTGAATTCAAACTTTTTTGGAGGAAATAGAAAATGTTTGCCATCAAATCCGTATGCAACCCTCATTCACCCCTTTCGATTCGAGTTACCTTATTTTTGAATCAAGAAATGAATATATCGTCTAAAAATACAATTCAAAATTTAAGATTTTTTTTGCGCATCTTGCGATGTCTGTAGCTTGGAGTGGGTGGATTTTAGGACACATGTTTATAGGAAAAAAAAGTCTTATTTTGATCCCAGGAATATGTTATTAAAATATTTGTATTGAATTATGTAACACCCTGTATTTATTATCATTATTATTTCTTAGAACTAATCCTCAAACTGTGGATCCAGGAATTGTCCAGAATAGGCAGTTTTGGGTAAAGGTAACAAAGTCCAAAGAGTAACTACTGTAAAAGTGTAAAAAACTGCGGTTTTCCAAACTGATCAATTATTCGTTTTTGATGTATTGTTATTATATGGTTTGTCATGAGATGAGATTTTGCGGCATTTAGAACTTTATTTAATAAATGAAAATAGTAGAAACCTGCCTACATATCTTTACCATCACTAGAACATTTTGCACAATTGGGAAGTTATCAGGTAAGTATGATCCAATTCGAATTTTTCTGCGTTCAAAGTCAGTTATAGTCATCCGATCATGAAAAACCTGTGAGAGGTTGAAAATTGATTAAACAACAAAAAACATTAAGACGATTTAATCATCAAAATCCAGAAAATATTTAAATTCATTATTATTTCAAATGAGCTGAAGAATGTATCAATAATTCATACTATATCAGGTGACCAAGTGAGGTACACCCTCCAACTTTTCTTTAGTTTTGAAGATACAGGTTTCAAACTTGGTATGTTGCTGTAGTACTTGAATACGCATATTTTGACGCCACTGCTGAGAATTTTTCACTTTCCGGTGTAACCAGAAGTGATAAAAAACTTTTCTTCTTCAAATGACACCCTGTATATTTTTTTTTGCTTTCTGGTTGATTATTTAATCGGACAAAGTTGGCAATGAAAATCAAACTTGAATGATATCAACTGACGAATGATATCGGCAGTTATCAGAAAACATTCGAGGAGAGATCCATTTTAAAAATTGGGGTCCTGATCGAATTCCATCATCTATAGTTTTCAACAATTGCGGAAAATTGCCTCAAAACGGATTGGTATCCCTCAAATAATCACTACCAACTATTATTTCACAAATAGAAACAAGCTCGTTTCACTTCATCATGCGTTGAGAAATGATGAATTATGTATAGTTATTCGATAAATCCTGCTTTTTTGTTTCACTTCATCAGGACCAAAGCCGCCTTCGTTGAAAAACATTCAATTTTTAGAACAAGAAGTGAAAAGATCATTTTTCCATATAAGAAATGGCAATTGTAAACATTTCTTCATAGGGTACTTTTCAGTTTTGAGGATTTTTTTATAATTTTTGGGAAATATGGGTGCTGCAATTACATGAGAACCTCCATTTTTAACTGTATATTTTCTAGAAGCTTTCTCTGGTAACTTCTGATGCCGTTCGTCAGTTGTGATAATTAAAGTTTTATTTTCATAGCCAACTTTGTTCGATTGACTGTATCAACTGTATCTCCGTCATTGTTCGGCCAATTTTCAATTTTGAAAAACAGTGCATAAGAAATTCCAATTTCTTCAATTTGAAAAAAAAAAAATTTACAGGATACCAAGACTAGAAACGTTTAAACGAAATTATTTAATGAAATTCAGAGAAATTAACAGGACCTTTGCGGTTTTTACATCGATTGTGAGTGTTAATAACAAATAGTAATACACCATATTCATCAACAAGTAGTGACAGTAAACATGTATGAAAATTGAATCAGAAATTTCCGGTTCTTTTAGCTTGGGTCATGGGTGGCCCCCCCAACAACCTCCTAAAGATAATATCAGAACTTATAGTAATAATTCACGACGCATCAATATCTGTGAGATTAGTGTTGCTATCAATATAGCACCAGACTGAGACAACTTATTTTAAATAAAATGATACTCGGTTTGCAACATAGGTTTTCCAACGGTGCAGTGCTCCTGCAAGACTGGCCAAGATAATATAGTTTCAAAAGAAAATGTGTTTTCCAAGTTACTAAAACTAAATTTCATAAGCTATTGTCAATAAAACAGCAGCGTATAGCTAAGAGGAGGAGCAGTAAATTTCTTCATAGGTGCCAAGTTTTGATTTTGAACATAAGAAATGTGAAGTGCTAGTTTAAGTTTCACGTGCGAATGAATAACGCAAGCATAACCTCATTCGCTATAATCGCAAAATATACAGTGCCCGTCTAAAGTCCGTTCCCCCTACTAATTTTTGAACCACCTGGTATATCGCAACAAAATTTGAAAGGTTTACATAGGAGATAAAAACCTACTTCTTCATGCAAAAATCACAGGTAAAAAATTTTAAATGGTTCCTGAGCGCCATCTTCATTAATTTTTTAAATAGAACACCCGGTATATCATTGCATGATCGGTTGGGGATGATAATAAGGAATCCCACAATACCAAGTTTGATTCTATTATCTCCAAAGACTACTTATATATCGCCTACTCTTCTATCCATACGCCCAATGAGTGGGAGAGAGAAACTTTTTCTGGCGGTTCAATAAATTCTCTCTCACACTCATTGGCTTATGAATAAAATGATAGGCGATATCTCCGTACTCTTTGGAGATAACAGCATCAAACATGGTATTGTTGGATTCCTTATGATCATCCTGAATCATTCATGCAATGATATACCGGGTGTCCTATTTAAAAAAATTATTTAAATGGCGCTCAGCTGACATTTCAAAACTTTTAGCTGTGATTTTTTCAGGAAAAAGTAGATTTTTATCTCCTATTTAAGCCTTGCGATATACCAGGTGGTTCAAAAATTAGTAGGAGGGGAACCGACTTTAGACGGGCACTGTATGTAGTTCATATGCTGAAGTGAGCGCAGAAATTACAAGAAGAAAAAGTATTCTCTCGATGTCGCGATCCCATAACGTTCAAACTTCAATAATGAGCCTTTCCTGTCATTTTCTGAAAAAAGATATTTCGAAATATTGCATTTTTACGTAATTCGATTTTAAATATCATCAATTTATCGAGATAAAAATTATTGAAAACGCCAAACTAAACTACCGAATTCAAACGATCAGGCGTAGGAGAAGAGGAGGGAAGCAACGTAGGAGAAGAGAAGGGAAGCAGTGTACGTCAGTGAACGAGTGATTCTGATTGATCACTTTCGGCCATGTCCGCAACATCCCAAACTTCATCCAATCATATTATAAGAAGACAATGACGTCAGAGCTGGGAAGGGTTTGAATTTAAACATAATAAGATCACGTTTTCAATATCGAATAATAAATCAATTTTTCAAAATTAAGGTTGGATAAATTGTTGAAACTACTTTATAAACTGCCTTCCATGACGTTATGTGAAAAAGTGCATATTTCAAGATGCTGGAAATGCACATTTATTTCATTGCTAGAAGTCATCTCAAATAAACTAAAATTGTTTTCATCAATTTTTGAAGACTTTCGGATGAATGCAAACTCTTGTGAGGTAAGTTTGTTATGTTTAAAAAAACTGGAAACTAATTTTTTGTCATCCATTTCATAATTTCTGGCACCCCAACCAGAAATATATTATTATCTAACAATAATTTGTTTCAGGTCAATTCATGACTCCTATTAATAAACATCGATGTTTTCGGTGTTCCAAGGAATATACTCACAAAAGTAGTCTCTGTCGTCATTTGAGACTTGAATGTGGATTGCCGCCTCAGTTTGCGTGTTCTATTTGCCAGAAAGCTTTCACCCAGAAGAGCACTTTGAAATCTCACCTCGCGTGCTTTCATGATGTTAGCTCGAGCAATTTCTGGAAATTCTCCGTTTAGATTTGAATTATTCTGTGATATGTCAATTACACAATTCTTTTTTTATATCTGTCGATTATTATTTACCATATCTCTACACTCCGAACTAATTGTAAAAGACCGAATATTTGTAAGCCAAAATAAAAGGGAACTTGAACATTTTTTTCCTATACATTCAATATATTTGTCTATCTATAGAAACAGCACATACCAAATATCATCCCTCAATTTGCAATATTTAATTTGGAATAGTGGTGACGTCACGCTGCTCGTTCTATCGGTTTTAAAGAGCTGTATGCCGTCATAACCGGTCCCAGACAAGTTTTTCGAATTCAATTTCTGTCAAAGTTCCCCATTGAGATATGAAAAGATGCAATGAAAGGCACAACAAATTGAAAAGGGGAACATTCTCCATGAAAATTGAAAAATGAAAAATGTGATTTATTTGTAATATCTACAGAAAACAACTACTTCCCTGGCACAAGCCACGCTGGACATTGAACTACATCTGATAGATATTGTGAAAAGACTCTTACTGAAAAGGAAAGAAAAAATCTGAAAGTGAAAATTCGCATTTTCATTCAGATAACTGATTTTTTTTAATTCTCTCTAGTTTTCATTGAAAAGAGGTTATCTCGAACGATGGAAAATAGTGACTAAAGTTTGTCTTTCAGTCGCAGATGATTCCACAACAGATTTTATGAATGTCCTATTCATATTTTCGAACTAAAAGCACAACAAATATTTGACCATATCGTGCTCGAACTACATGAAGAGTTTGTCACAAACAGTGAATATGTTTGAAATGTCGGAAATATTAGTGTTTCAGCATAAACCTAAAGATTAGGTGTCGAGAAAATTTCTGAAGAAAACAACAACCTTATTCAGCGGGAAGTGAATAACAAGTAAAACACACTACCACATATTCCTTCAAGTTACTTCTATTCTAAGCGCTTCTTCGTGCAATATTGAAATAGTGACATATTTTGAACAAAGTAATTTAACTTATTAAAACCACATTGTAAAATTCAGCTCTTTTGATATTGATCAAGAAAGATATGGTGTTTTATTGAAAAAAAAAATGGGTTATATTTTCCACAGCTTTTTGAACCACAATGTGAATCCCAAATAATATAGAACTATCTAGATATTTCAAAGATCTCTTATGAAGCAGCTGAACACGAATCTTCACAAAACCATATTTAAAATATTAGGTATTGGCTATAAATACTAATGAGTTTCTTCGTCAGAAATGTAGTTTTCCACATACAATTTTTTTTTGACAATTTATTCATGTATAAAAAATCGCATATGCCACAGTGCAATTGTCACTGTGACAACGGCAGAATCAGCTTTAACTTTTACAGCAACAAATACACTACAGTGGTTTTTTCACTTATTCATTTGTTTATCAATTATCGCGGTGTTGGTTGCCAAAATGAATAGTTTGACATTGAAATGTTTCTGAATTTCTTATTCATTAAATTGTCCTGCTGAATTACACTCGAGGTTTTTATTGATATCCGGTAAATTTGTGTTGTTCAAATTCTAAACTGTTTCCTTTAGCAATTTGACTCGAATAACTGTCAACCTAAAAACACTCACCTTCTGTGTTGTGTTTTTAATAGTTGACAGTTATTCTCGTCGACGTGCTAGAGAACAGTTTCTCATTGAACAACCCAAATTTACCCGATAAAACACAAACCATTTGTGCAATTATAAGTGACAAAAAATCGATTTTTATTTTTTTATCTTTTTCAAATTTTTTTCATAAAATCTCATTCTGAACATCTTTTCCGAATAACATTTTTCGATATTTTCTCAAGCAAGCGTATTTTGAGAAATAATTTTAATTTTTTCAATTTCCCGCCAAACACGCACTGTACAACGTGTTTTGGGGTTTCTTTTGATGCAGAAGCGATTAGGCTTATCGATATTTTTCAAAATTTATTATTAAAAAAAATTATGAGAATATAAGAAGTATTTATGGAAGAAAGTGTCGTTTGCGAGTATAATAGTATCGAGTTATGTGTGTTAACAAGTATCACTTCATGTGAAAGACCTGGGACCGATCACTGAGCTATTCCTTGTGTAATGGTTATTAAAATTATTTTTTGTAAAAAAGAATTGGGTTAATTTGGTAGACTGTTAAATACCACCCAAGGAATATTAGAATATCACCCAGTGCCATCATATCAGCCATCGCTTGTATAATTCTAACCGCTTTTCATGTTTCAGCAGTGCTTTTACCGTGTGAAATATGTGGGCGACGGTATAGGAATCAAAAAGGACTAATGCACCACATTCGATATGAATGCCAGAAAGAACCATGTTTTTCCTGCCTTACTTGTCCTTACAAAACCAAAAGGAAGGACAATTTGCTGAGACATTCAATGGCTAGACATTCCTGAACTGAATATTTTTCTTTCCAGAATTTCTTCAATTCGTATGAATATGGATGTGAAAATTTTATGTATCAAATGAATAAAATTTTCTTTCAAAAACTATTTTCGAACAAACAGTTCAGTGTAGTTTTTTCGTATTCATACTGTGCCCGTCTAAAGTCTTTTCTCCCTTACTAATTTTTGATCCACCTGGTATATCGCAATGAAATTTGAAAGGAGATAAAATCCAACTTTTTCATGAAAAAATCACAGCTAAAAGTTTCGGAATGGCAGCTGAGCGCCATCTTCAATAAATTTTTTTAAATAGAACACCCGGGATATAATTGCATGATCGGTATTTTTGGATTCCTTATGATAATCCCTAACCGATCATACAATGATATACCGAGTGTTCTATTTAAAGAAATCATTGAAGATGGCTCTCAGCTGCCATTTCGAAACTTTTAGGTGTGATTTTTTCACGAAAAAGTAGGTTTTTATCTTCTATTGAAGCCTTCCAAATTTCGTGGTTAAAAAATTAGTAAGGGGGAACGGGCACTGTATAAGACTTTTCAAAACACTCGGTAACTTCACCTAGTGAGTTGAAATTTCGAAGTACGCTACTAGTTGATTCCTGAGGAAATGTCTAGACAAGTGAAGTATATACAGAAATCATCACATTCCCTGTTGTTTCGTGATATTACCTCAAGTAGAAGATTACAGAATCAGATTTTAAAATTAATTTGTTGAAGAAATTAATGGAAATTCCATAAACTGGTATCAGATTGCTCACAGTAATTTAATCAGAGAATTTCAAAATTATTTTTGATAGCGACTCATTATATGAAGGAAGTTTAAAGCGCAAAGAAGTGTACTTATGAATCATGTAGTGAGTTGAGTATTTTATTAGACGCCTTTGAAACAATTTTAGAAGCCTATTTATATTTCAGAAATATTATAGTTAGAGTGCCTGCCCATCGGCAAAAATTTTACTGAAAGATACTCTCTCCAAACTTTCTGTATGGATTCTTTGGACCAAGTCTGCCACCGTTTTCCTTTCTGACTTTTTTTGTTTCGGTGGCGTTTTTCCAAAAAAAATTACCATGTCATTTCATGCTCATTGTACAATACTATTGTTTTGATTAGATAGAAGAAAATTGCCAATGAATGAAATGTTCATGCTCCAAGAATTATTTTGATGTTCAGGATCCTTCCAAATTGTTTTCTTTCTTCAAGGTTCAAAATACAGCACATAGCATATTTTTTTAATTTTGATTTTGATGTATGTTTTAATAAAAACTATATTATAATTTGCTGAGTTTGTCTCTTTTACAGCACCGTTAAAAGATATAATCTGCATGCCATTTTTGGTCAACTTGAATACACATTTCATACATAATATTATTTTTCAGTCAAAAGATTCCAATGCGCAACTTGTGGACGGAGATATAAATATAAAAACGGAATGGTGCAGCATCTTCGATATGAATGTCAGAAAGAACCCGCTTTTTCCTGCAGCAAATGTCCGTATAGAACAAAGACGAAGAGTAGTTTGACTAGACATAATATTTCTATACATTCTCGAAATAAAAGCTAGTTGTCCACCAACTGTTTTTTTTTATTAAACGGCTATATTCAGCTTGCCCTGTTGGTTGTCCTTGTTGTTTTGGTCAAATTCAGTGATTGAAATTTCACTCCCTTCCTGTTCACCGATTGATTTGAAATTTGGTATGATGATATTACGATCACAAGCTCGCTTATTTCTCTGGGACATTGCAAAAAGGTTGGCGATTTATCTCTGTTTCATAGACATTTCAATGGACGATGCTCTTCCGAAATATCATCAATCGTTCCATCGTTATCAGTCCCATCGAGACTAACCCGTCGATCTTAGTTCTCACATCTATATGCCGTCCCTTTGGAGACATGCCGAACATCCCCATCCCAAGGCTCGTTTTTCCACCGAACTGCAAAAGCTTTGGAACTCGTTACCTCGGGAAGTGTTGCCTGAGGCATATATCAGTCTTCAGAAATTCACGAACAACACCAATTCCTAACTACTTTCCCTCGACTGTCACTGTTCTCTGAACCATACAGGATTGTCCTTTTTGTGGAAACCAGAACTTGAAAATATATATAGTGTCCGCCATATAAAGTTGGCTACATCTGGAAAACTCTAATGCATGGCGGTTTGTTTCTGCATGTCTGACAACTGAAAAAATCCGTTGCGACTTATATCACGTGACCTCAGATTTGGAAGGAATTTCAAAAAAAGTTGTCTATTGTGCTGAAAAATGGGTCAAATTGACAAATAAAAAAATAATAATAATGAGAAAATTTATTTGGAATTCAACAAGGACCCTATGCACAAATTTTTAACAAGTTTAAAAAAATCAAAAATACTAATTTATTCCTCTACCCTTACTAAGAAACATGATAATTATACATTCTTGTTTTATCTGGAAAAAGCTTCAATAAACTAAATCACATAAAGGACACCGCACACTTTTATAGGGAAAGTGGCCCTCTGTCGAATCGGCTGAATTTTTGGTATGTTGTAGTCCAAGTCATTCCAAACAAAAAGTCCAATGGGCATAACTTTTTCTATAGGCTTTGACGCTATAGGTTTTGACGCTAGAAGGCGTTGAAAATTCAAATCTTTTCTCTATTGTTAAACAACAAAAAAAGTTACCCTGAATAATTTGTAATCAAGATCTAAACATTCATCAATATAAGATAGTTGGTGTGATTACAGATGGTCAATTATACAGTGTGTTCCATCTGGTATGAACAAACTAATAGTTCGAATTGATGATGAAACTCAAGAAGAATGTTATAAAAATAGGTCTAATTAATTTATATTCGATTATTTTATTGATGCTCAAGGAGTATGATGGAGAAACTTCTCCTGGCGGGCCAAATAAGTCTCCATTCACACATTTAGCATAAGTATAATATGGAGACAATGATGGGCTATAACTCAATATATTATATGTTACATTTAACGTACCTTTCGAACCTAGTATCGTTGACCCTAATGAAGCACCGTCGAATTAACCCTAATAATAATTTACAGGGTGTGTCATTTTGGAACATATCGATAAGATCAAAGAAACTGACATTGTAGTTGATTCACAGTTGTTATTTAATAGTATTTCGATGGCGAAATTTTACTCTCATCCTCCACAGACCTGGAATATCAATACGTTCGTCAAATTCTAATAAAATGTTTCTCAAATCCTGCCTTTTATCTTGTTCATGAGATTGGGATTTATTAATTTCATCGGTTTCTTCGTCCTCAATTGTATTCACACTCATAACATTTGAATCTTACTGCAAAATTATACGCCATATTCAACTTTACATTGACATGAAGTCACAAACAATCAAAACATTTGTGTTTTTTTTTCTGTAGTGAAGGGATGCAATGTTTTCATATTATTCAGTACCCCATTCTTGAAAATGATTGAACAGTTTTCAAAACGAATCTAAACTATAATATATTCATAATGCGTTAAAGTTCAATTTCCCGAATACTGTTGTGATATCGAAATAAAAACGAAAGTCAACCAAACAGCAGGATCCAGAACAAGAATTTATCGCCTCATATACAGGGCAATACGAAAAAAATAGGGTTGGATGGTGGAACGCATTAAATTAAAATTCACCTCTCTACTACTATTATTTGTCTCTGAATCAGTTGGATGTTACGAATTTTTGGTCGAAATAAGTCCATTCGCAAATGTAAAAATCCCTGACGTTACAATGATAGATTCAGAAAGATTTTTTCTACGGCTATTTTATTGACATATTTTTAATATTTCTTGTTCTTTCTCATGCCTTCAAATTATACAGGATTGTAGAAGAATATTTTTCAATACCGAACTTTTCGAATTTAACTATCGCTTTCTTTTAAAACGAACACTCGGTATAGTTTTCAACTTTGTGATGTAGAAAACGGCGTAGAATAAAATTCATTAAGAGTTTTTGATTGTAGCCCCCTAAGGCGATTTGTAACCATTTTCGAATTACTGAACTTTAGAAATTGTTAGTAGCTAGAACACACTGTATAATTGACCAATTGTAACAACTCCAAAGAACAATAGTATTTCATATTAATGAATGTTTACAACTTGATTCATCAGAATACTGATGATTATCAAGAATAACGTTTTGTATTGTAAAACAATGTAGAACAAATGAAGGTTTTCATGGGCCTCTAGCTCCAAAACTAGCCTAAAGAAAAAGTTATGCCCATTGGACTCTTTGTTTGGAATGACTACGACTACAACATATCAAAACTTCAGCCGATTCGACAGTGGGCCACTTTCCCTATTAAAGTGTGCGGTATCCTTTGGGTCAGAATTAATCAAATATTCGTGAAATAGACATTTTGCGGAAGTTAATAATTATGAAAACAGGATTTAGTCTTGTCACTAGGTGTAGTCATACCCTGTATATTGATGCAAATGAGCTCATTCAATATTCTCAACCAGTAAAAAAAATTTAAAGCAATTGATATTTCTAAATCTTCTAAATTTGACCGATTTTTCGGCACAATAGACAACTTTTTTGAAATGTCCTCCAAATCTGAGGTCACGTGATATAAGTCGCAACGGATTTTTCAGTTCTCCGACATGCAGAAATGAACCGTCATTACAGTTTTTCAGAAATTTCAATAACAAGTTTCTTTCCCAACATATATATATATATATATATATATATATATATATATATATATATATATATATATATATATAGTATCATTGTGAATCCAAGATCGCCGCCAACGCCGCCACCAAATGGCGGATAACATATTCTTCTTCAATCCGTCTAATATGGGTATCAAATAAAAGTAGAATATAATAAAAAAAATCCAAGTCCAAGATGCCGCCGCCACAAAATATTTACAACAGCCCAGCCCATGTATGGAAATCAACTGAAAGTAGAATCCAGTACAGTATATAAAAATTCCAATGAATGGACTTCACTAGTAGAATACAATAACACCCTGAAAAAATTACAAATTGAAGATGTAGTCAAAAACAAAATTTTCTTACAGTTTGGAAATAGAATACATTACATCTGAAATCTAGATATTTTATCAAAACGAAAGACTTTGTCAACTTAGAATCGTGATTCAAGCATGAATTCCCGACTTAACAAACTGACGGGAAACAACCATATAATAATGAGGCACTGAATTAACTAAATAATAGTAGTTTACCTAACAAGTGCGGAAAGTGATACTTTTCCTCACGCGATTGCAGACTGCTGACGCGTCGTTCGGCCAGAAATCCAGAAATTTATTATTAAATATATATTAAACTATACAACCATACTTGGTAAGCTTTCTATTTTAACCTTCTGCGACACAATATTTAAATGTCAGTATAATCCGCAAAAACTAAACAAATCTACTTTTCCGCACTAAAAGTGACTCTTTCAAAACTAAAATGAGTGCGGAAAAGTGCATTTTTCCGCACGCTAGTAGAAAAAATAATAATCATTAAGTAACACTGGAAAATAAAATAAGTGGTACCAACTTATTATTTTTCACGTTTTTGTACACTACCTGTATCATTATCATAGACCGTCAGCTAGTGACAGATTTAAGTGCCCCATTTTCGCATACAAGCCTCGAATAGGGTTGAAAAGTATATCGATTTGGAGTAAAATGAAGATATTTTTACGAGTGGCTCCTGGGGATAACATACCGAGAATTCGGTTTTTCGGTACAGTGCTTATTTGTTTCCCTCGTGTTTCTATTTACGGTACGAAACTACAGAGGGTGATTCGTTAAGTCGTTTTGAGAAAAAAAGTTATTATGAATGTTATATTGATTGAATCACTACACCATGAAAAATGGACTGTACTTTTAATTCAACTAAGAGGATAAATTCAATTGCCGAATCAGGCTTACAAAATTGGTTTATATAAAATGACGCGTGGCTCTTTCAAACTCTCTTGTCGGTTAAGTCAGTTCTGTCGCGAATGCCGCCAAATTCTGTCTCCGTCTTTTATCGTTCTTCTTCGGACTCGAGAACATCACATGATATAGTCAAGAGAATATACCAGTTTTGTCGACACATAGGCGTACTTCTAGATTTTAGAGTGGGTCCTTAACATCCCGGCCGCCTTGACAAGTTAGAAAAAACTTTCAACACTGATTAGGTAACACACACATTTTAGTTAATGCGCGACGAACGACACCATTGGTAGTTCGAACATCTGCTACTCTGCAAACACCATCCTTTCGAGGAAAAAGTTTATCTATACGGCCCAATTGCCAACGAAGAGGAGATGAGTTTTCGTTTTTAAGAAGAACTAGGTCACCCAGTTTTAACAGTAGGTTTCCGTTCTTCTTCCATTTAACTCTGGTCATTCAGATATTCTTTACTCCACCGAGTCCAGAAGTGTTGATTCAGTTGCTGAAGCTTTTGGTACTGGTTCAGCCGATTTTCAGGGAGTGAAGTAACATCTTCTTCGGGGAGAGCAACTAGGGATCGGTTTATCAGTAGGTGAGCAGGGGTAAGGGGTGTCAAATCATCGGCGTCAGAGGAAAGAGGGGTCTAGAGTTCAAAATGCCTTCTATCTGACTCAACACCGTATAAAAATCTTCAAAAGTAAGGACAGATTCTCCTATCACTCTTTTTAAATGAAATTTTACACTTTTTATCCCAGCCTCCCATATACCGCCAAATGTAGGAGACCGTGATGGGATAAAATGCCATCTTATTTTTTCGTTGATTAAAATGTCTGAAATAGAACTGCCCTTCTCAGTGAGGAAATTGTATAATTCTTGTAGTTGTGTATTAGCCCCCACAAAGTTGGTTCCATTATCAGAATAAATGTGGGATGGCTTACCTCGTCGTGCTATGAACCTTTTTAATGCATTTAAAAAACCGCCTGTAGTTAAAGAAGACACCAGTTCCAAATGAACTGCTTTACTGCTCATACATATAAAAAGACACAAATACGCTTTCGTGCGTTTTGCTCCACGACCCTTTGTATCTTTTACCAAGAAAGGACCTCCGTAGTCGACCCCGACGTTCATAAATGGAAAAGATGTGTTGACTCGACACTCAGGTAAGTTTCCCATGATATAATTATTTTCTGGTGGTTTGACTCTAAAACATTTCAGGCAGAATCTTACAATTTTCTTACAGGTATTTCTACAGGCTAATGGCCAAAACCTTTCTCTGACAGCACATACTAGGTTTTGAACGCCACAGTGGAATAATCTTTTATGTTCGTGTGTGATTATTAAAGTAGTCAATAAATGATTATTAGGTAAAATGAGTTGGTGTTTTCTTTCAAACGTATACTTTGAATTTTCTAATCTTCCTCCAACTCTTAAAACACCGTTATCAAAAAAGGGCTTTAAGGATAACAGTTTACTTTTATTATGTAAAGGTTTTCCTTTCGACAAATTTTTATAATCTAATGGAAAACATTCAATTTGTGTAGTTTTTACCAGTAACAAAAGTGCTGAATTTAATTCGTCAACGGTTAATACCCCTCTAGTTTTTTCTTTGTGCTTGGTAATACTAATTTTCAAATTATTAGTAAACCTCAACATATAAGCTGTTACTCGTAACAACTTCAGATATGACGAATACCTTTTGATCAAATCGACGATCAAATCAGAATTTTCAACAGATATGCATGAAATACTTATATTCCTGCATTCAGGTATGGGAATGTCACCTTCAAATTGGGTTTTTATATTCCAATATTTTTTATCTATCAGTAGCCACTCAGGGCCTTCCCACCATAACAAAGAGGTAGATAAATCACGTACCCCAATGTTAAAATCTGAATTTCGCTAACTCGGTTTGCAACGAATGTTTTCCATTTACTAGGTTCTCCTTTCAACCACGCAAGGACTATCATCGAGTCAGTCCAATAATATCGTGCCAAAAAATTAACCTCTAACGTTGTAGTTACACGTTCTGCCAAATTGGCCAATAAGACGGCTCCACATAATTCAAGTCTTGGTATACTAACTTGTTTCAAGGGTGCCAATCGTCACTTCGAACAAAGCAAATGACTAAAATATCCTTTTGTTGAGCAAAATCCCCTTATATAAATAATAATATCCTACCAATAGGAAAGGATATACATAACAAAACTTTAGGGATTTTTGTAATTCAATATAAATATATTCCGATATAAGACATTGTCTGGGTATTTTTAACTCATTGATGAAATTTAAACCATTATAAAATTCTATCCAACGAGATTTCATTTCATCTGGGACGTTGGTATCCCATAAAATCTTAAGCTTCCATAAGGCTTGGATTATAAATTTTCCTACAATAATGACCGGACTAATCAGCCCTAATGGATCATAAATTTTACAAATCATAGACAAAATAGCTCGTTTTGTTAGTTGCAAGTTATCTACATCTTGAATCTCAACAGAATATTGAATGACATCGGAAGATGCGTTCCAAAAAATCCCTAAAGTTTTGTTATGTATATCCTTTCCTATTGGTAGGATATTATTGTCTAAATTATCATTAACAACAAGTTGGCTTATGAGGTTAATATTGTTAGACAACCATTTTCGAAGCTCAAATCCGGAATCAGACAAGATAGATGAAACATCTCTCTGAATTTGTAATAAGGTTTGTTCCGAATCTGCGCCAGTCAGCAAGTCATCAATATAAAAATCATTAGTTATAATTTTACTTGCTATCGGATGCGTATCAGAATTTTCCTCGGCTAGTTGTAAGAGACATCTCACTGCTAGTATGGTGCCGATGTTGTCCCATACGTCACAGTGTTCAATTCAAAACATTCTAATTTTTTATCAACATCAGACCTCCAAAAAATTCTTTGGTAACGCCTCTGATCTGGATCTATTAGGATTTGCCTGTACATCTTTGAGATATCTCCTGCAATTACATATTTATATTTTCGAAATCTCAACAATATTTCAAATATATCATTTTGTAAGGCCGGTCCTGGATATTGAACACTATTAACTGATACACCTGTATCCGTTGAACAACTAGCATTGAAAACAACCCTACATCGTGTGGTAATGCTTGACAGTTTTACCACTGCATGATGGAGAATATAATATCCGGAAATATTTTTTGAATCATCATCTAATTTTGTCATATGTCCTAAAGTTCGATATTCTTGCATAAAATTTACATAATCCTTTTTCAAATTAATATCTTTCATTAAACGTTTCTCTAAATTATAAAACATTTTAAGAGCAACATCACGCGACTCACCAAGTTCATTCAAGTTATTTTTGAAAGGAATTTTGACTATAAACCTACCCGTTTCATCCTTCTTAAAAGTTTTCTTAAAATGTTCCTCACAATATTTTTCATCTTGTGTAAAAAATCTGTTTTTATTTTTAACTTCCTTAATTGTCCAAAATTTGCTGATTTGGTCATTAATATTATCATCATCCTGTATAACATGGCACGTTATAGAAGTATCAACACCGCTACCTAAATTACCAGCGATAATCCATCCCAATTTAGAATTCTGCAGGACCGGTAAATTTTCACCTAGTCTTTTATGCCCCGTAAGCAAAATTGACCAAAAGAAATCCGATCCCAACAACATACCTATCTATATCATCGCAAATATTGAAAGATATATCGGCTAAATTTAAATTTGCAGGAAAGTAAATTTCGGCAATTTTTTAGTGATTTTATTAATTACCAACAAATCAGTTTCATATTTGAAATCTGTATATAATGATGCCAGCATTGCATGAATTTTATGATTTATTCTAATCATATTTTGTCCAACACCTTTTATAGAATGATTTATCAAAATCTTATTTGCGTTCACCCTCTTACAAAATTTCTCAGTTACAAAATTACATTGTGAACCACTATCCAACAATGCGCGTGCCTTGAAATATTCATTGTTAACCTTAATGTTCACAATCGCTGTAGATAATAAAACCTGACCCGCCTCTGTTACAGTATTCGTAGCACCGAAAACTTCAACAGTGTGCGCAGAACTTTCGCGGTTAGGGCTAGGCATAATCACAGTGGGCGAAGATTCATTAGACAACTCCGACCTTGAACCTGTCGGAGCTTCATTGAAATTTACTTGTCCCTTCTGATCGCTAGAATCATCACTTCTTAGGTTATTATTATATTTATCATGATGTAAAAGCGTATTGTGCAATCTATTACATTTGAAACATGTTTTATACCTACAGTCTCTCGTTTTGTGTGAAGGGTTCAGGCAGTTAAGACATAAATTCAATCTCTTACTCTCTTCAATTCTGGGAAGTACATCTAGTTTCAAGAAATTACCACATTTATAAATCGGATGATCTTTTTTGCAATAAAAACACTTCATTCCAGTGGCTGCCAAACTATTACCTACAGACGATTTTCTATATTTTATAGGAAGGTTTTTTGATTTATCTGGTTTGTCATTTGCCAATTTTTCTAGCATTTGACATCTTTCGCGTAAAAACTTTTGCATATCAATCATTGTAGGTAAGTCACCCACACATTTAAAGGATTCCCAACCTCTACGTGTCGAATTATCAAATTTCTGAGTCAGAATATAAATTATCAAACGATCCCATGAATCGATATTTTCACCGAGTGTTTTTAAGGATAATAAATGATCATTTATACTATCGTACAACTCTCTAAGCTCTACGTGAGATTCCTTTGTCATGGTCGGTTGTTCAAAAATATTTTTAATATGATTATGAATCATCAAACTCTTATTTTCATATCGTTCTTTTAGCAATTTCCAAGCAGTTTCATAATTGGCAGCTGTTGTGTTTTTAAATGATAAAATTTCTGAATAGCGTTTAATGATGCATTATCATGGACTAAAGCAGAAAATAGATCTCTAAATTCCAACCACCCTTTATAATTTCCATCGAAGGTCGGCAATTTAATAGTCGGTAACTTGATGTGACTGTTATTATGATTGTTACTATTATTACTCCTGCTACTTGATCCCGATTGTGAAGTATTGTCATTTTCATTGTTATTACCTTGATCAGTCGTATCAATGTTATAAAAACTTTCTACGATCATTTCTGCTTGATTAACTAAACTGAAAAAGTCATTTTCAAAAACTACCCGATCATTACTGGCTAGCTCATCGGAGGAAAGCAATTCTATTTCGTTTTGCAAATCCGCAAACATATCGATACATCCCTGTACTTTGTTTATTCTAGAATTTATTTCTTTCACAACAGTAAGGGTTAAATTATTTTGGTCTATACCTTTTAAGAAGTTTTCAAAACGAGTTAGAGAGCCTTTTACTTGGCCCCTCTTCAATTTAAGAATCTTCAATTGTTCTGCCATTGCACTTTGAAAT
Source organism: Chrysolina haemoptera (assembly GCA_958298965.1). NCBI lineage: Eukaryota > Metazoa > Arthropoda > Insecta > Coleoptera > Chrysomelidae > Chrysolina > Chrysolina haemoptera. The sequence goes on along the minus strand of OY282586.1, from coordinate 35,669,253 downwards.
TAAAAAAAAAGAATACAATAAATTCCCGCCTTGATCGGGAACCTAACCTCACTTACTAAACAGCAAGTACTAATTATTATTCGGTAACAATGTCAGACAGAAAATCACTTTGACTACAAATAAAGTAAAATATGAATAAGGAACGGACTCACAGGAAATAGGTACTCGTCCAGCTCCTAATCAAACTGCGAACTGCAATCACCGGCGAAATCAGCCATTGGTTTACCAATACGCCATTCCACAGAACCATAAAAAATCCAAATCCGGATCGTCTGGACCAAATGTTATATTGATTGAATCACTACACCGTGAAAAATGGACTGTACTTTTAATTCAACTAAGAGGATGAATACAATTGCCGAATCAGGCTTACAAAATTGGTTTACTTATATAAAATGACGCGTGGCTCTTTCAAACTCTCTTGTCGGTTAAGTCGGTTAAGAATGCCGCCAAATTCTGTCTCCGTCTTTTATCGTTCTTCTTCGGACTCGAGAACATCACATGATATAGTCAAGAGAATATAACAGTTTTGTCGACACATAGGCGTACTTCTAGATTTTAGAGTGGGTCCTTAACAATGAACATATGTTCGGAGTTGCTTCTTTTCTGAGATACAGGGCATTGATTTTTTTTTATCTCAGAAACGAAGCAACTCCGGACATATGTTCATAGGAACTTTTTTCCTTAAGGCGACTTAACGAATCACCCTCTGTAGTTTCGTACCGTAAATAGAAACACGAGGGAAACAAATAAGCACTGTTCTGAAAAATCGAATTCTCGGTATGTTATCCCCAAGAGCCACTCGTAAAAATATCTTCATTTTACTCCAAATCCATATACTTTTCAACCCTATTCGAGGCTTGTATTCGAAAATGGGGCACCTAAATCTGTCACTAGCTGACGGTCTATCATGTTCCTCCACAAAAAACCGTTTGACTAAAATATTTTTTTTATCTGTTAGTAGAATTTATCTGGACTTCCATTGTCTAGAAACAAAGAAAATTAATTATTTGCATGTGTTTTGAGTCAGGACGTTTCAATAGTTAACATCTACCGTCGTTATCAAGTATATGACTGCAACAAGATAATATCCCGGATACTTATTATACAGGGTGTATTTTGAATTATGTCATTTATTCCATTCCTTGTCACATTTCATGAAAAAAAGTTTTATAAACATGTGTCTTAACTTGCATCGTTTTTAAGTAACAAGGTGTCAAATATTTAAGAAAAAATCGGTTTTCCATGAATTACTCAAAATTCTGCAAGCCGATTATACTTCGTATGTTTGTTAGCAGAAACAAAGGTGTCTTTTTCATGAAATTAAATTATGAATTTTAATTCCAGTGGCGTCGCAGTTGATACCCCGTTATACCGAAACGAAGCAAATTAGGATATACGTTTATAAGAACTTATATTCTTAAAATGTGACAAGAAATCACCTCCCGAAATCAATGACATCGTTTAGGATACACCCTGTATAGCTTGTGCAATTAGCATACAACCAATGTATCTGCTATAAGGGTAATTATGGTCTACCTGGGGTCTCCTAGATTATCAATATTAATTAATATGATATCGCGTCTGTTCCAAAATAAAAGGTCACCTAACTACCTACTCTATCGTGGGATTACTAATGAGAAATGTAGATATGAATTCAATAGAATATACCGTTTTTGCTTTTTGCTTTGGGTACGATAGGTCATGATCGCGATGATCGATCTTGGTTCGAATCCTTACGGAGTTCTCCTTTATCTTTTTTGGATGTAATTCAACGTCCTTCGTGGTATTAGCCAGAAAATATTTTTTTTTTCTGATGGATTTTTGATAAGCTCATTGTAAAATGATGGCACTCGTGGTTTGGTTAACACCGATCTTCGGGCGGTGTCTCAGCTTGTGCGTTGACATGGAAATGTTATAGAACCATTTGGTGCAGAAATTGGTTATCGTCTGCACAGACATACTCTATACTGATGGGGACAAGAACCTAGAAATCGATCTGTAGCTGGATGTTTCATTAACATTTCCATGCAACTAGCAACTAGCAATTGCGGAGACAGCCTTGCAGGAAATCTTCACGGAAATTAATTGGATTTAATTCAACGAACGTCGTGGTATCGGGATTATAGCAGTAAGCATCCTGGTGTGGCAGGACATCGGGTTTCTAACTTGATAAGCTCATTGTAAAATAATAGATTCCTCTAACTGTTATTGTGTTCTTTGCGAACAAGTGGGTATTGTTTACTTGGGCTGAGGTTGAGATGGCGCTCTTGGTTTGGTTAACACCGATCTGCGGGCGGTCTATCAGCTTTTGCCTTGATGTGAAAAGGTAATTAGACCATTTGTTGCAGACATTAAATTATTGTCTGCAGAGACCTACCCTATACTGATGAGGGTAAGAACCCAGGAATCAATCTATAGGTGGTCCAAGTGTTTCAATTAACATTTCCATGCAATTAGCAATTATGGAGATAGCCTTGTAGGAACTCTGCACGGAAATTAATTGGATTTAATTCAACGTAAGTCGTGGTATTAGCCAGGAAAGAAGTTGTTTTTTGATGGATTCTTGACCCAAATATTCCTATTGTATAGGATTATTGCAGTGAGCATCCTGATATGGCAGGACATCTGGTTTCTAACTTTCCAAAAATACATTTTTTAGAATGCATTCTCATTCTCACTAGTTAATAATTAAAAATAAAATCTGTCACGTTTGGTTTTACAAACTTTCATTCTTTCAAAATAGGAAAATAATAATAATAATTATAATTATCTTATATCATACTTGATACAAAGAGGCGAAATTAAGCCACTGCACATATGAAAATGTGAGAGACTGCTACGAACAATAAAACTTTTTTTCATAGTTTTTGTACTTATCGGTTTCTCTTGCAAAAATCGAAATTATAAAAAAAATATGCTAAGAAAAATATATATATGGGCACCAGGTTCTTTTTTTATGAAAGTACCAAAAACGCGAACTTGTCAAAAGATGATCTTTATGCTTCTCAACAGTAAAACAAAAGATTCAGAAAACACTATATTCACAAGTGTCTACGTTGATTTGTATTCACAAGAGTCTACGTTGATTTATCAATACGTTTACAATGCACTTGTTGGTTTGACTTTTTTATTTTATGATCAACATTTGCGTTGTTTGGGAAAGACTTACTCCAGAGCTCTACTTTGATCTTGGGGTGGGTGCCAATCTGGGTGTTAGGTAGTCTTTTTCTGAGGCTCAGGATTTTCGAACGCTGCTGTCACAAACCAGTATCTTATTAGTGTGCACAGTGTGCACACAGAGTAAAAGCGAAATCTCGCGCGCGGATACCTCGCGCGAACTCGCGCTTACCAGCTTTGAAATTCAAATCGGTCTTTTAAGTTGGCTATAACACAGTGCATGCAGGATGGCGCGAGCACGCGCGAGAGACCTGCGCGCCTGCGTTTGCCGGAATGAAAATTTAGTTTATTTTCGCGTGAGCTCGCGTGTGCATCGAATTGCGTGATGGATAAAGACCTGTTAATAGCAGCAGTTTTCCAAAGAAACCCTATTTGGGACAAAAAACACAAATTACATTGCAATCGTAATGTAGTTAATAAATTTTGGAAGGAAATAAGCGCTGAAATGAAAGAAGATGGTAAGTTTTTTAATTTCAATTAGGTACTTGGCTAAACACTATGCAACTTTTAAAGAGATTTCAATACATTATAAGTAAGATAAAGGATTTCGAGAAAAGTATGTTAGGAATATATCGCGAATAGTTTTGGCTTCGGTGAGAGGTCTTCCAGTCATTTGCCTTTCGAAATTGGCAGCATATTCCAAAGAAACACCACTTAAATGTTTTGTGAATCCCTCTCTAGTGATGATAGTATTGTGTAGCACGCATATACATTTGATTATGTCACATGCTTTTTGAATGTCGGTTTCAATGCATTTTGATAGAAGTCTCCACTTTGCTGTTATTATTCCAAATGCACACTCTATGCATTTATAAACGTTTATTAAAACACTCTTGCTCAATACTGAGGTTTTTTCCACCAAAAGGTTTTAGGAGAAATGGCAAAAGTGGGTATGCCTCATCACTAATTAGTACAAAAGGTGCTTTCGTCGTTGTGTGCGGGAGGTATGATGGTTCCGGAATATCCAGTTGTTTATTCTTCAACAGTTGGTACATTTTTGAAGCTTGGAATGTGCCACCATCACTCTGTTTACCGTTCCCACCAATTTCAACACTGATAAATTTATAATTAGCATCTGCTACTCCTTGAAATATTACAAAAAAATAATGTTTGTAGTTATAAAACATCGATCCTGTGTTTTTAGGACATGTGATGCGAACGTGTTTGCCGTCGATTGCTTCAATGCAATGCGGGAAATTCCAGATATGACAAAATTCTTCTGATATTCTTTCAAAATCTCTTTTTTTTGGAATCGGCATGTATTCGGGTTGCAATTCATCCCATATTGCAGTTACTGTTTCTGCAACTAAGCTTCAATTCGAAATTCAAATGAAAGGTGCTTAAACGATGAACCGGTTGCTAAATATCTGTAACAATATTCAATTATAAGACTTTCTGTTTTCTTAAATACATTTGTTTTCTAATAGTTAATTTTCAAAGATTTATTCTTTTTAGAAGCCGAAGTGAGGAAACAATGGAAATATTTGCGTGATCAATTTGCTGTCGAATTGGGGAAGTATCCACCACCACGATCTGGAGATTCTGCAGAAGATGTACCAACATCCAAATGGCCATATTTTGGACAGCTTTTGTTTTTGAAAGATATTATTAAACCAAGGGACATGACGGGAAATTTGACCAAATCCTCGAACAAGTTTCACCAAAATGCGAATCAACAAGAAATCCAGCCTTTGAACGAACATTCCAGCCGCGATAATGAAGCCTCTAGCTGCAACCAAGAACCGAGTCAAGCGCCGTCTAGTGACAATGAGGACCGGAATGAAGAAGTGACTAAAACCGTTGCAAATAACAGAAATGAGGAAAGGAACCTTGAATCCTGTACCTCGACAAAAACCACCTCAGCTCCTTTACCGAAAAAAAGACGCGCAACTGACACATTCAACGAATCTATTTTATCTATAGAACGACGCAAAGTGGAATATCTGGAAGGCAAAGCAACAAAATACAATCTCAGTTCTCAAGATGATGAGCACCTTGCATTTTTCAAAAGTTTGTTGTCTCATGTCAAGAAAATACCGGAAAACAAAATCCTCAATTTTCGTTGTCGCGTACAGGAACTAGTTTCTCAGTTTGCGTACGAATCGAACAGCTCTTCCGTATCAGCAACTACTACATCTCGTACACCCTCTGTTTATAGCACTAACCAAAGGAGCCACAATGTGTTCTATTCTAGACCGCCTTCCACTGCAACATCCTCTTCTAATTTACTTCCCATCTATAACACTAATCTAGACGAAAGTAGTCAGAGCTCTTGGTATTCTAGGCCGCCATCCACTGCATCCTACTATTCCACTGCATCGCCTCTCCATAATCCCTTCGATCGAAGAAATGAGAATCAACAAACCACATTATACGAATATAACCAGAATGATGATTTTCAGTCAACTTTTAAAGGATGAGATGCAATCAACTTTTAATTCAATAACATTTTGTAACAAAGATACCAATTAAACAACTGCATCCCCATATATTTTTTGTTCCTATATTTACCTAAATTATTTTAATAACAGAACAACTTACCTTAAAGTGATGACAAGCCTTTCCTCCGGTAGAATAGGTTGCGTATGCAAATTACACCAATTTTTTGTTGAACGGTTTTTCACTTTTTCTAAAATATAATCAAACGTCTCTTGAGACATTCTGATATATTGATAGAATCTATCGTTATCTTTTCGTAGACTTTTAAACAAAGTATGATATTCTTCAAACTGCTCCCGTTCTCTATGGATAGAATGAATGCCAGTTTTCTTGCGTTTTAATTTAGGAATTATCGACTCTAGAGCAATCTGATCATCACTAGATGACGACATTTTGCTTACTAACAGATTTCATTATTTTTCTCGTATTTACTTTGTGGGGGTATCTGCGCGATAACTTGGCGTGGGCTCGCGAGAGAAAGCGGAAGCGGACACCTCGCTGCCACTCTGTTCGAGCCCTTCCAATAGGAGTCCTAACTAAGTCTCGAGATTTTCTTCACAATTTGTCAAATGTGATATTGGCCAAAACGGAGATTTAGTTTACAAAAAAAATCCTGAAGTGTTGGGACTACTACAATGATTTACATGTGTATTTATATAAGACAAGAATATCTGAAATTTGCTGTGTTGAGCACTATCTTGAGCAGAAAAATATAAATTTACAATAAAAATTTTATACGTGATTCTTCTCAAACTCCAAACGAGCATATGAAGATGACTTTTATAAAAATATTGCCCCCACAATTTTAAGAATAAACTAAATTCCAACGGTTAGTCAGAAGCATGAGAAAGTATTCATCTTTCTTATTGCTTAGAACAGAAATTAATTGAAGAATAACTCCCTTGACGAGAAAGAGAGAGAATATATCGAGGAGGCTATTGCCTTATCAAATGTCATGAAGCAAGCAAAAGGCTTGATTTGTGTTCCAAACGAGTGAGATGAAAGATGTTCAATGAATATGGATATTCTCTTGGCAAGATCTTTCTATATTCTTAGATGAATAGTGACCTGGGAGAGATCTGACCAAAGAGATCAACGATTGATGAGTGAGTCCAGCTTCTACTAATTATAATCACAAACTTGAAAGCAATAACTCACCCATGAATGATGTTCTCCAAGCTGCCAAACCAGTCCTTGCTGCCAAATCGCTATTCAGGTCTGAAAAGGGGGCCTTAGCTCCTAGTTCACTGCTCGCACTTATAAACAGATTGATATTCTCTGAACGTTCCAGGAAAAATTTGTATCTATATTATAGATTCAAAAGAATATGCCAAATAGAATATCATTCTACCAATCGATCACATCAGAGAATCACATGAAAATAATTATATCAAAGTATACGACCTTTCATCTCTTCGTTGTAGGTAAAAAACTAAATTTTTCCTCCGAAAGCCTAAACGTTGTGACCAATTTCAGAGCTCGCTTCAAAAAGAGCCGATCTCTTTGTCATGCGGAAGAAGTTCGCCTTTCTTTCCCTTCTTTTTCCTTCCCTCTCAAGTTCCAACGTTGTAAATATACTAATTGACGCGTTCCGCATCACGGAACAATTATAGCTTGGAACACCCAAAACGGAACAACATCTATTCTACCGAGAGGTGAAGCTAACATGACGATATTGATGGACGTTATAGGAAGCAACGAAATGTTCTAGATATCGTTAAATTAAATAAAATAAAAATAAATGAAATGAGATAGTAAACATGTTTTTATCCAAAATTCCTTAATCTCATCCTTGGAAAATCTTAAAATCTCAGTGAAAACGTTTCCCTTATTTCCTCACTCATACTTCATGAGTTTTCAGGAAAAACAACTCGAATGCCAATAAGAGCAAACAATACCCTTGATGAAACGGGAATCGGTTTTGAGCGTTCAGTTTCATTTTTTTGCGAAAATTTTGTGGGACAAATGATTCAATTCGTTCGTGAAAATTCGGGAAATGAAAAAAATAGGCAAATTCCCGAATTCTCAAGGAGATTATAGATTCAGAAGAAGAACAAAAAATTGTTTAAAATCATTAGTTTTGACGCAAAACCGATTCTACGATTAAAAGCTATCTACCTTATTGGCGCTCCCAGCTATGTAGTTGTTTTTCGGACAAGTGCTTCGGTACCTCCACTATCGCTCTAGAAAAATATATCCCCACACACCCAACATGTGCGGCGCAATGATAAAATTTGACTTTCGTCATGACGCGCTGATGTTGCCTCTTAATCTGTTTCTTTTCTTACATGATGATGCTCTATGGCCTTGCTGTACACAGACAAAAAAAATATTTCAAGAAACTCAAGAACATGCTTCACCCCCAACATGAACTAAAAAGTAAAAAATAATTGACAATGTATTTACTCAAATGTAAAAAGAGCTTTCGATCTATATTCTCATATATTTTTTCAAATTCAACCATGCTGAGCGTTCAATAACTCAAGAGAAATTTGTCAAGCACCCCACGCTTTTTACATTTGTTAGTCCATGTTGGAAGTGAAGCGTGTTCTTCAGTTTTTTTAAACTATTAGTTTTTTAAGACTAAAAAATCGAGATCTTTGACCCCAAAAACCCCACATACCAATTTTGAATCGAATCTGATCATAATCACAAAACTCGTACCCTATCTTGGACCGCCATCTCGAATTCATGAACTCTGACCTCGAAAAGCCTCACACACTAATTTTGGGTCGAATCGTACCATAATGATAAATTTCGTCGGCCATATTGGAGCCGCCATCTTGAATTTATGGATTTTGAGAAAAAATTCGTAAAAACCAAAAACCCTAAGATATCAATTTTGAATCGTATCGGATCATTATCACAAATCTTGTCCTTCATCTTGGAGCCGCCATTTTGTGTTTTTCTATAACATAACCTTCATATTACATCGAAACGAACCCCTGCCAAGTTTCACATAATTCGGACGTCTGAAAGTGTTTGAAAATCGTGTTCAAAGATTCCCTTTCATAGATAGATAGATTGATAGATAGATGATAGATCAAACTTTAACCTAACCTAACCTCACCTAACCTAACCTCTCCTCTTTGGATGGGGTGGAAATCCTGCATAGGACACTGGCCACTTGGTGTCGATCACGAGCCAGTAGTGCCGGACTCCTACCGGCTAAAACCACCCCTTTTGCTATCTCCCACTTAGTATGGCCGTTAGGCATCCCTTCAGGTGGCAATAGCATTCTTTACTCTAGTTATCTATGGGCCCTTTCCTCCTCCTCCTTTTCTTTCATGATCTTTGTTATCTTCCGGCATATCTCTTCCCACGTTCTTTTGTCCCTCATCATTATTTCCACCAAGTTCTCTGGTTCTACTCTTTCCCCGGCGAGAATTTCTATTTCCCTTCTCTCTGCATGCCACCTCGGGCATTCAAACATTGTATGTTCGGGGTCGTCGGTTCTGTCGCAGTATATGCAGTTGTCATCCTCCGTCTTTCTGATCCTCTTTGTGTATTTTCTAAAAGAGCCGTGTCCTGTAAACATTTGCGTCACAGGACAAGGCTGCTTCAGGAAGTTTCTGTATAACCGACGAAGGTCAGATTCACCTAGCTGCACATACTGTCAGGAAGACGATGATGCAGAACATACGCTCTTTGTATGCCAGAAGTGGGACGAAATATGAAACGAATACCACGCAGCCATAGGCAGAATTTTCACTGCTGATAATATGATGGAAGACCTATTGGGAAGAGAAGAAACATGGATGTGCATACAGGGTAGTACAAACAATAACTGGGACCAAAGACCACTAGAAGACGGCCCAGTACTGAAGTGACGCGAAAGCAGTTTCCAGTATATGGAGCATCAGTACAGGATGGGGAGGTTTAGTCGGTAGGAATCCGGCACAGTCCGTTAGATGCGACTGTCTCATGAAAGAATCCCCTCCTCGTAATAAAAACATTGCAAAAATGATCAGAACTTTGTTCACACTTTCTACTCGACATTTCAATTCAATTCAAAACAAGATGCTCATTTGTTGTTTGAATCGAATAAATGAATATTGAAATGAAGTCACCACGTGGGGTGGTTGAAAAAAATTATTTGACTGTGTAAAAAAACTGTTACGTGATATAATATTTCTGCTAACTCTTTATCTTTTGCAGCACAGTTGAAAGTAGTCTGCACATTATTTTGGTCAACTTGAATTTCACATATTTTATGTTTTAGGGAAACACGAATGCGCAACATGTGGACGGAAATTTAAATATAAACAAGGGATGGCGCAGCACATTCGATATGAATGTCAGAAAGAACCCTCTTTTTCCTGCAGCAACTGTCCCTATAAAACAAAAACCAAGAGCAATTTGACTAGACATAATATTATTATGCACTCTCGAAATAAACATTAATTGTTCATCAAATGTTTTAAAATATTCGTAATATTTCTTAAAGAAGTACATTTCATTTTTTTCAAGGACGAGAAGATACATTTTTTATATCTGTATTTTCAAGATAGGAGTATCTTGATCAAGAGACTTCTACTGCTTCTCTTTCAGAGAGAAAGGGAGAAAAGGAGAAATAGAGGGAGAGCGATTTATATCAATCACTTCAAGTGTGTGTTGGATGCGGAATGGCCACGGCTAAATTCACTAAAATATTCATATTTTAGCACGACACTTGGTTTGGTCAAAACATCATTTTATATGGTCAATTAGGAATTTAATTTTGAACATGCCGGACTCACCCTGTATGCAGTTGATAAACTTTTCTGATGAACTTTCGACCCAATTAATCCTGTTGTATAGGATTATGGCAATGAGCAGTCCTAGTAGGGCAGGACATCTTGTTTCTTTCAGGATAAGTTCATTGTGAACAATTGTAGATTCCATTTACATGTTACTTTTGATTTTGGAAATCACGTAATATGGGTATTGTTGGTTAGCTTGAGCTAATATGGCGCTCGTGATTTAGTGAACAATACACTACGGGTGCGGTTTCAGATTTTGTCTTGACATGGAGATGTGGTTAAACCATTTTTTGCAGACATTAGTTATTGTCCGCAGAGACCTACCCTATACTGATGAGGGCAAAACCCAGAAATCGATCTATAGGTGGTCCAAATGTTTCAATAAACATTCCAATGCAACTAGCAATTGCAGAGAATGCCTTGTATAGATTCTGCACGGAAATTCATCAGTTGAAATTCAACGTTCGTTGTGGTATTAGCCATGAAAGTAGTTTTCTGATGTATTTTGTTTCTTTTATGACAAGCTCATTGTGAACAAATTGCAGATTCCTTTCACAGGCTATAGCTATTATGATGATGTAGTACATGGTATATCTAGTAGTACAATCATTGAAGTTTGGGGATGTGCTTTTACTACGAGGTACACATACCATTTTTTCTGAAATCGCAATAAACCTATAGTACAGGAGCCGAAGAGAGGTCGACCTCCACTGTTCTGTTTAACGGATGAAACATACTTCTTATGAAATTTCATAAATTGACGAATACGCCTAAAATGGGTTGTCTATCAAAATTTGGTCCAGACTATACAGGGTCCTGAAACAGTGTGTCAGGCTTTCACAGCACCCATACCATACAAGTAACCGATTTTGTTAGAGTGTAAACTCCAACTGTTGATAAAGGCACATTCTAAGAAAATATTTTCAGATGTGCAAAGTTTATCAAAAGTGTGTGGCAAATTGAAGTTGAATTTTTTCAAATGGAATACCCTGTATTTTTTTCCATATTCAGAATCACCCTAATGACCTTAACTTATGACCGCAATATTAGCACCAGTCTTTGGCAGGTTCGGACTTAAATTAATTTTTTTCAAAAAAAATGTACTTCGCACCTCCCAATTAAAAAACTCATATGTTATTAATTATTTGACTGTAAATTAACTGATAATTTCATTTGGGATGGTTATAGGATGCTACCGTAACCGTATAATTTTTTAATGTCGGCATCATAGAGGGTCTTAAAATAAATGTTTTCTCAGATTTTGCCATTGGAGCACTCTGTATATTTTTCGATGGATCGACGTAGAATTGAAATACAAACATATTTTTGTATTATGATATATTGCTTATTTCTAGACGTTTTTAAGATATTCATGAAAACTAAAACTCGAGTGGTGTGATATAATTTTTTATTTCAAATAAATCGAAAAAAAAACTAACTATGACGAAATTGAAACTAAAGTAAATGTTCAAAATGTCTTCCACCCTGTTCTATACACAATCTGATTCTTTTTCGGAAAGACATTTCAACTTCTGCCAACGTATCAGGTGTAATAGTGGCAAATACATTTTTTATTCTTCGTTGCATAGTCCTAGGAGTTGTTGGTGGATCATTGTCAACTGTTTGCCTCACATGTCCCCACAAAAATAAGTCAAGTTTGGTTAGATCAGGTGATCTAGCCGGCCACCTGGTGGGTCCATTTCTTCCAATCCATCTGTTGGAGGTGTTCCTGTACAGTCTGTGAAAAATGTGCTGGATCCCCATCTTGCTGGAGCCACATTCTAGTTCTAGTATATTGGGGTATATTCACCTGTAACCCAGGCAGTATATACGTGAAAACGATGTTTTTTCAGAATACGTTGTACAGATCTCTCGCTAATGCCTAATTCCTTCCCGATATTTTTTTGCCTGATGTAGATGTTCAGTAATAATCAATAACACCGCCAGTTAGTTTTTCTCGTTGGTGACAGACTTACTTCTTTCTTCCTTTTTATTCATCACATTGCCAGTTTCAACAAATCTTTCATGCATTCTTCTGAAGCTTTTTTCTTCCGGATGTCTTCTCTCGGGATAAAGGGTAGCATACATTTTACTAGCTAGAAGACAAAAACCATATCAATAAGCTCATCTTTATCAAAATCATTTTGTTAACTTCAAATTAAAACCACTGACTACTTGTCAAAACCAGTGAACAGAAGAATCCTTAATTTATGTAAATAACATTAACACTCTAGATGCATTTGAATATCATGAGTATTGGAATCCGAAAAGCCACAAACAACGAGAGGTCGTTTCATAGTACAATTAATTTATGTTGGTACATGAAATGGCATATTTCGATCTTTTCGATTTATTTGAAATAAGTAAATAATGATTTCACACCACCCAAGTTTTAGTTATCAGAAGTATCTTTAAAACGGCTAGAAATGATCAATTTATCAAAATACAAAAAAAAATTCTACGTCGATCCATCAAAAAATATACATTTGCAAAATCTGAGAAAATTCGATTCCAAATTCTCGAAGTTCAAACATTTATTCTGTAGCATCCTATAGCCATCCCAAATGGAATTATCAATTAATTTACAGTGAAATGGTTTATTCACACAACATATGAATTTTTTTATTGGGAGGTGTGAAGTACTTTTTTTTGAAAAAAATTAATTTATGTCCGAAACTGCCAAAGACATTGGTGCTAATATTGCGGTCATAGGTTAAGGTCATTAGGGTGATTCTGACTAGGGAAAAAATACAGGGTATTCCATTTGAGAAAATTAAACTTCAATTTGTCACACACTTATGAAACACTTTGTATATCTGAAAATATTTTCTTGTAATGCGCCTTCGTCAACAGTTAGAGTTTACACTCAAACAAAATCGGTAACTTGTATAGCATTTATGAAAGCCTGACGCACTTTTGCAGGACCCTGTATTCAGTGAGTTTAAAAAATTTGCATCATATGGAAATCTTTTTTATTATCGATTTGTCAGGAAATTTTATTCTTCATTAAAATTAGTTCATGTCATGATTTCAAATTTCCAAACAAAACAAAAAAATAATTTTGATCAAGAATAAACTACGCTGGCTGTGATTCCAAATTTGAATATTGTTTTCAATTCTGAACAACCTGTTTGAATGACAATTGATAATGTCAATAATAAGGGGTAGTCTACACTTGATCAAAATTCCAATTTTTTGTTCCCCCTGTATACCGTTTGGAAATTTGAAATTTTGACAACTTATATGCATGTATTCTGCAACGTACTGATTTTTATGAAGTTTGAAATTTTCTGAGAAATCGATAATAAAAAAGTTTTCCATGTGGTGCACATTTTTGAAACTCACTGTATACATAGTCTGGACCACATTTTGATAGGCAACCCATTTTAGGCGTATTCGTCTATTTAAGAAACTTAATAAGAAGTATGTTTCATCCGTTAAATAGAACGGTGAAGGTCGATCTCTCTTCGGCTCTTAGACGATGTTCATTAATTAAGAAATGTTTATAAATGTTTAAAAAATTTTGATTGATTTCATCTTGAGTGACTATGAAATCGTTTTCTTGACGATCACTGTTTATTGTTGAGACGCCGGCCGGACCGTTTTCGACACGGGAAAGTTTGTTGCTTAGCAACGGACTGAAATACTAGATTGGCGTATTTTGGGGTCTGAAGTTGCTCCGAGTAAGTACGCATTCTTGAGCGATTTCAGAAAAAATAATGAGATCCAATTGAGCCTATCAACGTCTGCCTGATAATAATTTTTTGACATTTCGTAGTAATCATATAATTCATGTCCAGAAATAAAATTACCAAGATTTAAAACTCGATTACAGATACTGACTGTGATATTCAAAATTGTACACCTTTTGATACTATATTGTAGCAGTTGATTTAAGCTTTTGAGTAAGTTGACGATTGATTCGAAGTGTAAAAGGAGGCGTACTGCGGGAAATTGGGGAGAAATAATTGTGAGAGTAATGTACGATTTCTATAACATTTTTCAATATTTCTCCTATAAATATGATGGCCTGAAAGTTCTTGATAGAAACTGTTATAAAAACCAGTTTTCGTATGATATAATACAAATACTTACTCATAGATGAACTATAGTGAACAATGGGCCTGAAATGAACATATTCCACTCGTGAGTTGGTATATGAAATATAGTACTCGCTACTCTCGTTCTACAAAATATCATATCCTCAACAACAAAATATATGTCAGTTCATGCTCATTGTACAATATACTACTGTTTCTTGAATATTTTAAAAAAATACGACATTTACTCAAAGATTTATAATCACCGATATATTCAACACAATTTTTTTCAAATTTCTCCTAATCCCAATTTTGATAGAGAGAATGTGCATAGTGAACTTGGCAGAATAAATTATTTGGACAGAGAACAAGTAATTACGTGAAAACGGAATCTGATGATATCATTATACAGTGTGATGGAATGTTTAGGTGAGCAATTGAGTGATTACTATGAGTGCGATGACGAAATCTATGAAACGATATAGGCACTCCGAACTGTACATATCGAGCGATAACTATATAACTGAACAGAACTATATGATTTGAGACACTACAACGGGTTCCAGAACAATATGTTATGTGTTTGAAAATGAAAAACATACTGTGTGATCGAGTTTCAAGTCCTGCTAAAGCACACAGGGCGAGCAATAAGGAGAAACCTGAACCTGAATTATTATAATTTACGAAACTACTACTAGCTCGCGAACGAAATCAATAGATCTTTCAAAATGAATAACTTACAGTTTGATCGAATTTCAATCTCTGCTGAAGCGTACCGGGCGATCAATAAGAAGAAACCTGGAAACTCGTCGTTTTCGGAACTAATAATGTTTCAATAAACATTTCCTTGCAAACGCAACTAGCAATTGCAGAGAAAGCCTTGTAGGAATAATTCCGTCAGGTTTATCCTTATTGCTCGCCCTGTACGCTTAAGCAGGGCTTGGAATTTCATCACACTTTTCAAAGGGCATTCTTTTCATTTCGTTCTCGAAGTCGTACTAGTTTTGGAAATAATAATAATTCTGTTCAGATTTATCCCTATTGGTCGCCCTGTATACTTTAGCAGAGCTTGACATTCGATAATACTGTGTGTTTTCCATTCAAAAACACATTTGATTCTGTTCCCGAACCTGTTATAGTTTCCGAAACGATACTTCTGTTCAGTTATCTCATTATTGCACGCTCATGGCAATCACTCAACTGCTCAGCTAAACATACCACCACACTCTATAATGATATAAACAGATTAAGTTATTTTTCTGGCTTTACTTGATTACTCGTTACCTGTCTAAATTATTCATCTTGCAAGTTCACTATGCACATTCTATATAATAAAATATTAGCTCAGTATTACAGGGAAATTTGGCAACACCGCCCATATATTCTTCTCTGTCCCACGTTCGACAGCCGTCGTCAGAAACTGTGGACAGAGAAGGTATGTCTTCACTTCAATGATTTGTGAAATGGTTTCGCGGCCATCGATGATTTTCAGGTTTTTAGGCCGATATGAATTGCGAAATGTTCTCGACGTTTCAAGGTTCCCTTCAGTTTAAAATACAACATATTCTGAGTGAAGTAATGCACTAACAAAAATTGTATATTGATCAGCTGAGTTTGTTTCTTTTAGAGCACAGTTGAAACATACCTTAGTCTGCAGTCATTTTTGGTAAATTTCAATGCTTGTTTTATATATTTTATATTTTAGTGAAACAGTTCGAATGCGAAATTTGTGGGCGAAGATATAAATATAAACAAGGGATGATGCAGCACCTTCGATATGAATGTCAGAAAGAACCCTCTTTTTCCTGCGTCAACTGTCCCTATAAAACAAAGACGAAAAGCAGTTTGACTAGACATAATATTGTTATACATTCCAGAAAAATACACTAATTATACACCAACTGTTTCATGATATACGAAATGTTTGTTCAAATGATACATTGTAAGGTTTTCAAGAAATATACATATGAGAAATGATTCATATCTGTTGAAATACGCTACTACTGATATTGACTATCCAAATCATATTTTGAATAAATATGCTGATGAAATTGAAAATTCTTTTATTTTTATATCTTCCAGGAGTAATGCAGTTTTCACGCCTACCTTCGTACAAAAAATTCTTTTTACTACATTCACGCCAAAATCAAAACTTTATTGAACTATATTTAGTGGAAAAAGAAGTTCTTTATTGCACTAGTGCAATAAAGTTTTTATTGCACTCATCTGTCATTCTACTTCAACGTGCTGTCATTATAACAAACGTAACATTCAAACCCACTACATATTTAGCAGATATTCTGTGGGATTGTCATCAACACATTTTAAACAGTTACATATTTTATATTATTTTGTATTAATGTTAGCAGCCCGTATCCGGAGTTCCGCGTATCGAACGTGAACTTTTCGTTTTTACGATTGACTGGATATTTCGAACCTTGGTGATTCGTTGTGTAGAGTTGTTGTATTGGCGGCTCTTCGAAAATCAAGAAACCGGATCTATCGCAAATACCAATTCCAACCCATCATCAGCGAGATATCGGAACGGAATTTGGGACACAAATTGCCCAAATTCACGAAGAGGACTTACACAGTGAAGACAAAAATAGCAGATCTGTTGGTCATCTTCATAGTTAGGCAGGAGATGATCATAGTCGCCTTTATATTTATGTGAGTACAATTTTATGGAAAAATTATTGATTAGTTTTGAAAATTTGAATATTAGCAATCCTTTAGCTGACTCTCTTTCCCAATTACCTTTTTCGAATATGAATTCTACACCCATCATGACAACCCCAACCTTCAAACCAGAGTACCTACAAAATACTTTTTTATTAAATTCCATTATCTCTAAAGGCAAGGCTAAATTAGTAATAAATATTCAAAATATCGCTTCATGGAACGAACTGAAGTCCACATTGATTCGAAATTTTGCATATCAAAGGGACGAAGCCTGTCTCAATAGAGATTTAGTAATGCTGAGACAAGCTCCCAATGAAAAACCCAAACAATTTTTCGACAAATGTCTGAATATCCTCAATCTTTTATGCAGTTACGCCGATGTACACGAAAGTACGGCAGAGGCAAAAATTTTAAAACGAAACCTTTACCTAGCATTGAAATTATTCTTAGCAGGGCTAAAAGAGCCTCTAGGTACAACTATACGCTGCATGAAACCATGTAGTTTAAGTGAAGCTTTACAGTTTGTCACTAGAGAAGACAATGTACAATATTTTCACAGGTTCTCTAATAGAACCTACCCAAAAGCTCAATCACCACAAATTCAGAGGTTTCAAATAGCACAACAAAGACCTAATGATGTACAGTATTCACCTTTCAATTCTCAAACACAAAACAACCAATTTAGACAAAACACATTTCCTTCGCAACCGATCAACATCCAAACAAGAACGATCAATCAACCACAACGGTTTTTTATGAACGCCCAAGTTTTCAAACAGCCTGAAAACAAAAAATGTGTTCAAACCTAACTCTAACCAGACCTTTCCTAAACCAACACCTATACCTAATACTGCAAATTTTGCTAGACCATCAACTTCATATCAACAAAAAATACCAATAATTTTGTGAAACCCAAAGAAATTTTATATCGGAAGAACTATCCAATACTGAAATTGATCAAGACAATGTCAATCATTATCACACGGATCAATTACCTAATCAAGTAAATATCGATCAATATTATTTCGAAAACAGTGATCAAAATTTTGAGAGATTCGAAGAAATACAAGATGTTGATGTGAACGCTGACAATTCTGACCAAAATTTTTCAGAAATGCCTCAAGACAACCACAATACATAGAACCTTAAATGATTTCTTTCAATACCACTGATTCGAGCGAGCTATCTTATATTATATTTCCTGAATTCAATGAAAAAATTTTGATAGATTATGGATCAACAAAATCGTTCATTGAACAAGAAATAGCTTTTAAATTTTTCCCAGATCTTGTAAAGAGTGAACCTTTCATAGTGTCTACAGTTTTTCAAAAATCAGTGCATAAATTCAGTGCTTTGATACCTGCCTCAAAAATTTTCAAATTGCCTGATAACAAATACCTCAAATTTTATCTTTTTAAATTTCTTAATGTATTCGATGGGCTTATCGGGCTCGATAACTTGAAATATTCACAAGCTAATATTGATTTTAACGAAGGATATTTAGTAATTCCGCATACTAAAATTCAACTTATGTTTCAATCAACGAAAAAAGATCTCAATCTCATTTCCGTGAACCCTAGAACCCAACAAGTTATCAAAATTAGAACCTCTATACCAAATGGAGAAATTATAATTTCCCACCAAAAAATTCACAATTGTGAGATACCCGAAAGTCTCACTATTGCAAAAAATGGTGAAGCTTTCACAACAATATTGAACAACACTACTACATGAGTGACCCTAGACTTCTCAAAACCAATATTAGTTGAAAACTTCAATAAAGAAGAGATTCAGAGTTTCGATTTGAATTGTATTGATGACAGTCCACAACAAAATTTTGACCTCCAAAATATTAGTACCGATCATCTCAATGATGAAGAAAGGATGTCAATACTTAATCTTTGCAATGAATATTTCGATATATTTTACCATAAGGATATGCCTCTAACATTCACCAATAGGATAAAACATCCAATAAAGACAACTGATGAAATGCTCGTTTATTCTAGACCATATCGATATCCCTTTATTTATAGAGAGGAAGTCGAAAAGCAAATACAAAAAATGCTAGATTCCAAAATAATTCAGCCTAGTAGCTCACCTTGGTCCTCCCCAATTTGGGTGGTGCCAAAGAAGCTGGACGCTTCTGGTGAGCGGAAATGGCGAGTGGTTATCGATTATAACCAATTAAATAATAAAACAGTGGACGATAAGTACCCTTTGCCCAACATAACTGACCTGTTGGACAAGCTTGGTAGGTGCCAATATTTTTCAACTCTCGATTTGGCGAGTGGCTTCCACCAAATTGAGATGGCCAAGGAAGATATAGAAAAAACAGCATTTATTACCGAGAATGGGCACTACGAATTCCTGCGAATGCCGTTCGGGCTGAAAAACGCTCCGGTATCGTTCCAAAGAGTGATGGACAATATCCTCAGAGGTATTTAAAACGAGCAATGTCTTGTGTACCTCGACGATATCATTATATTTTCTACATCTCTCCAGGAACATATTGAACGTCTGAGGAACGTATTTCAGAGGCTCAGAGAATCGAACTTCAAAATCCAAATGGATAAATCTGAGTTCCTGAGAAAGGAGGTTGCCTACCTAGGTCATGTAGTAACTCCTCAGGGTGTAAAACCCAACCCAGACAAGATCAAAGCCATCAAACAGTTCCCTATACCGAAAACACCAAAGCAGATAAAAGGATTCCTAGGCCTTCTAGGCTATTATCGCAAATTCATCAATAATTTTGCGAAAATAACCAAACCGATGACCGAATGCTTGAAGAAAGGTGCCAAAATAACCCACGATCATCAGAGTTCATTACTTCTTTCGAAACTTGTAAGAATTTATTGATAAATGAACCAATCTTGCAATATCCCGACTTATCAAAACCGTTTAACTTTACCACAGAGGCGAGTAATGTAGCCTAAGGCGCCATACTCTCGCAAGGACCTATTACGAGCAACTTACCAATAGCTTATGCATCTCGCACCCTCAATGAGACCGAACAGAAGTACTCTGTCATAGCAAAATAACTCCTTTCTATAGTCTGGTCAACTAAATACTTTAGACCATATTTATACGGCAGGAAGTTTAACATCATTACCGATCACAAACCATTAAAATGGCTTTTTCCGCTGAAAGATCCCAGCTCAAAGTTAACCCACTTGTCTATAAAACTAGACGAATATGACTAAAATATTATTTACAAGAAAGGAACGCTGAATACTAACGCAGACGCCCTGTCTAGAATTGAAATACACACCAAAGAAACAGACCCTTTTTGGAATCAAATAGACGAAATTTTAAGAGAGACGGACCAAAACCCCAACAAATCCAATCATGATAACTCTCCAGTAGATCTCTACACTGAAACTATCCATTTACCAGAATCAGAAAACAACATAAATGGCAAACACAACGTTTCGACCCAAGTTCAGCCAGAACCTGACCTTCCAGAACCTTTCTAGAAACTATCCATTTACCACCAGACGAATCAGAAAACGTAGAAAACACAGAAAACGCAGAAAACACCAGTAATGACGAAGACAACTTTTCGACCCAAGTTCAAACAGATCCAGAACTTTCCAGAAACACTGAACCCTCAAATGACCTAGAACAATCACAAACAACTGACCATACTGAGAAAGAACACCAAGACGACCCCAACAGAAATATGGATAATAATGACCAGACTATTCACTCCAATGCTGAAGATAATCCAGTTTTCGAAATACCAATAATAGAAACAGCAGTTAACTATGGATTGAATCAACTAATATTCAGATCAGTATTGCATTCACCTTGTAAACCAAGAATCAAAATTCTTTTCGGAAAAAAGAAACGTATCCTCGTTTAACTTTCAAAAAACAACTTCGAAAAAGATATAATTGATTTTGTAAAAAGTTACATTAATCCTGACACTCAATATTACCTGTATTTCGAAAACCCCGAACTCTACGAAACTTTCTCAAAAGTCCTTCAACAATACTTCATATTCTCTTCCTTAAAACTGAAGAAGTGTAAGAAAAAACTCATTGACATTACTAATGATACTGACAAGGAAGAAATCATAAAAAATTATCACAAAAAATATCATTGGCCATTCATGTAAAATTCGATACAAACCTTCATAAACGATTGTGAAGTTTGCCAACAAAGTAAATACGAACGACACCCTGTAAACATCAAAATGAATGTCACTTCCACTTCCACGAAACCTTTTAAAATCATACATATGGATACCTTCACTATAGAACAATGTAAATTCTTGACCATCATTGATATTTTTCGAAATATGTTCAGGCATATCACCTCAACTCTTTATCAAGTACAGAGATAGTCGATCATCTGATCCAGTTCTTTTCACATCACGGTGTCCCCGAGCAAATTATTTTCGACAACGGCACTGAATTTAAAAATTCTGTAATCACGGAATTAATCGACCTGCATAAAATCAAAATACACTTTCACCCCCAATCGAATGGAGCTATTGAACGTTTCCACTCGACTATAATTGGACATGTAAAAATTCTCAACACCAGAGGTTTCCTGAAAACTCCTGTTAAAATGAAAATGGTGTACGCAATCCTCGCCTACAATCATTCGTTACACTCTGTAACGAATCGCAAACCGATTGACGTTATTAATGGTCATATCAATGACCCATTTGATTTGGAAATTGAAAAAATTTCAATCAATGACTATATAAACGATCATAAAGAAAAATCTAAATTGATCTACTCTAAAATTAACGAAAATTTAATGAAAGAAAAAGAAAAACGCATCAAAAATGTCAATAAGACTCGTGACGATCCCGAAATATATCAACCAAATCGAAAAGTATTTCATAAAATCCGTAAAAGGCAAAAAACCGCTAATAAGTTCAAGAAATCTACCAAACTGAAGTCAGTAAATATTCAGCAAAAAACGGTAGCTACTAATAATCAAGAAAAAATCCACATGGATAATTTGAAAAGTCCCTTGAAAAAGACTTTCATATTCAATAATTGACTATCAATTCATATTTTTTCAGCTCACCAGGCATCTTCGGATCGCCGGAGATAAAAATTAGAAATTTAGATACGAACTCTGGTATAACCACACTCAAACTAGGGACAGCAAAAATTCAAGAAAGCTCCTACAAACTAATTCACTACTATGATATACAACCCATAGTTTCAGGTGTAAATTTGTTGGATAACCAGGCTCAAAAATTATTACTAACAATAAATAAAAATGCACTGTACCTAAATGACTCGTCAAATTATGTCAAAATTCTGAATTTCGTAAAAGAAAAAGAGGCATACAAATTAACCGAAGTTTTACCCCATCCAAATAGAATCAAACGCGGCCCAATAGATGGATTGGGATCAATTTTCAAAGCTATCTCAGGAAATCTAGATGCAAATGATGGAGAACGATATAAACAGCTGGAAAATAATCAAAAAGAATTAGCATTGAATATCAAAATGAGAAATTCCCTCTCTATTGAAGTAATCAATAAATTTAATAACACCTTTCAGAAAATAAGCCACAACGAAAAACTAATTGAATCCAAAATGAACCAAATTTCTGAAATTGTTGAAGGTCAAGTATATCGAGAAAATTCAATGTATATAAGTTTTTTTTTTATTGAAATAATAAGCTTGTATGAAATGATTTTCTCAATTATGCAGGACATTGAAAACTCTATTATGTTTTCGAGATTAGGGATGATGCACCCTAGTATAATAAAAACTTCTGAATTTTTTTCTGAACTTGTGTACTTACAAAACAAACTCAATAAAAACCAGCTACCTCTAGAGGTTACCCCAGAAAATGTACTTCTATTGGAGAAAATTGTGAAAATAGAAAGCTATACACTCAATAACAGAATTATATATATTTTGAATATACCAATCACTTTTCCATTCGAAGTCGATTTATTCTACTTGTATTCCACTCCTATTCCTGAAAAGAGTAAATTCAAGGTTATCGTATCAAAAAACAAATTTTTGGCAATCAATAAATTGTACTACGCATATTCGAATGACCGCTGCAAGAGATTTATGCCTCAATCATACCTGTGTGATGAAATGAAACCACACGAACTTCGAGAAGAGAACCCCTGTGAAGTCCAACTTCTGAGCCTGAAAAACACCTCTACATGTCAGAAAACGTACGTTCTTGTGAATCACCGTATATTCCAAAGACTTGGAGAATCCAACCAATGGGTAACCATGCTGCCAGAGGAAGAAAAAATAAAGATCAGCTGCTACAAACCAGAAGAAATCGTATCAAGGGTACAAACCTATTCGAGATTCCAGTGGGATGCCAAATAACTACATCGTTCCGCAACATTTCATCAGGAACATTTTACCCATCCAGGAAAAGCAATATAGGATGATAGCTGAAAATCAACCGAATTTGTCCTTCAGCGTAATGTCACATACCCCTAGCATATGGGCAATGCTTTTGTATGGACTTGGAATTATTTTGATTGGGTTTATTGGATACAAGAGAACCAGATCGAGATGGTGCAACAACAAGAAGAAAGAAAACGAGCAACCACCACTAAACCTTGCAGATGTTCAAATCCCTCGCTTTGAATCTTTGAGGAGAGGAAAAATCTCACCGAGTTCGACGTCTTTCCCAAGAAATGTGCTGATTATGCTGCCGCAGCAGTATCGCCTTACCAACGAAATGTTAACATAATTCTTTCTGTTAGAATCAGTTGTAGCTGAGCACTCGTACAATTCACATTTATTTTCATGTATCTCAGTTTAGTTGTTTTACGAGTTTTGTAATAAAAATAAATTTTTAAAAAAGGACCTGAGGCATTCCAAAAAGTTATTTTACTCTAAAAATAAACGTTTTTTCCATATGATACATACTTTGTGGGGGGCCAGTGCATATATTTTTATATATTAAATACGATATGGACAATATTTTGTATTTGAATAAAAATAAAATTCCATATTCATCTATATAGACTTTCATGAAAAATGCGATTTTTACAGCAAAACTAATGTTTTATTTCGGATGGAAGAATTTCAATTTTTGTGACCAAAAATAATTGAACCGCTGAAGCCGTTGGAATAGTCCTTGTAGGTTTTCAGAGAACGTTTGTTGCAATAATTGAGATTCGTCACTTTGGCAATAATTGTCACGAATAGTAATTTTTTTTTGTTTTGATGCTTTTATGTTCGCATTTTAAATGAGAAGGGAAGCTCCGTTGCTCAGGTACGCATGATGATGTTTGACTTCCTTTAAAATTCTCAAGGTTCTCTTCGGTTTCCAACGGCATATTTAGAGTTTGAATTCGCTGTTTCTTACAAAAAGAACGAATAAAAAAAACTGTATGATTATCGTCTGTAACAGCACATATGAAAGTTGCAGTGTACATTTCATGTTTGGTCAACTTGAATGCATAATTTCACATATTTTATGTTTCAGTGAAACAATTTAAATGCGAAACTTGTGGACGGAAATATAAATATAAAAGCGGAATGACCCACCACCTTCGATTTGAATGTCAGAAAGAACCCTCTTTTTCCTGCAGGATATGTCCTTATAAAACGAAAACGAAGAGCAGTTTGACTAGGCATAATATTGCTTTACATTTACGATATAATCACTAATTGTTCACCAAGAGTTTCATGATATACAAAATGTCTTCTGAAATTATTCATCGTATTGTTTTCAACGGAGAGAAGGGAAATGATTAATGTCGGTTTATACTTTACTTTTGAAACACCAAAACTGATATTGACTATCAGAATCTTATTTTTGATTAAATCTATTAATTTAACCTAAAAATTCGTTTATTTTCAGGATTGGATTAGAGTAGATTAGATTGTAGGTAGGGGGAGTGGTTGAAGGATGTGTGGCCTCACAAGCACTTCGACCTATTAGATCATTCGAGCACGACACTCACATCCGCATATGCATGGTCATTCACCAACGCTGCGACCCTCCAGAGGTACACCGTTCGCTACACAAATTATATTGCGAACGGTTTCTTGGTAGCTAAGCTTCTGACGTCTTTAGGCTTCAAAGAGGCCCCTTTCAGGAAGTTAGGCGTCTTGCATAAAAGCGCTGGAATTAGCAAAGAAAATTTTCCGCAGTTTCAGGGAAGTATCGCAGTAGCAACAACGATCATTCTCTGATTTGCCTATTTTTTCAAGGCGATACCTCAGGGGTACTGTCATACATGACCTACAGGTGGGTGCAACAATTATCTTTGGTTCTACTCCAGAATCACACTCATAAATAAAATGAAGGCTTGCTCTACTGGTATATGAATTCCAGATTGGTGTCTCGATTCGTTAATTTCATTACTGTTAGTCCTGGATACACTTTGAAACGTACTCCTACAGCGATACGCAAAAACTCCATGCATTTTTACAGAAACCACTAGTTTTATTTATATTGAAATAAGAAATATTCTCAAGTTTGTGTCCAAACAATCATTATTATTTAAGACATTCCCTCGCTTTGACAATTAAAACCTACCCCCAAATTATGATCAAACTATAATATTTATTATTATTATTATTATTTTCACACTAGGAAATAGCCTAGAGCCTATATTCAAAACCAAACTATTACTGCTTTGAAAAAGACAAAACTATAGTTTAGTATTCACTATTTATTATTATTGATATTGAGCCTACATTTCGTCTTCCCCCGATAGAGGGTTGGCGCGAGCCGCCCTTGTTGAATCGACATTTATCACCCGATCCCAAATTCTGACTCTCGTCAACGTCACCGAATTCCAATTGCCCCAACTTGTCTTCAATACCTCAAAACGTTCGATTCATTCCATAAAACACTGCCTCAGAAGTTTGTTGATCTCCTTTTGCAAATCGCTACAATGTTGCATTCAAAGGCTATTCATAAGATTGTTTTGTCTGGGTTGAACGGAAGGTTGATAATATCACTTTAAAAATATCTGTATATATTGTTATTAAATAATTATAATGATGTTCAATATTCTGTCCCACGTTGTGTTGACAATTGTTATAATAATAATGATGGTGAGAGAAAGAATGAATACTATTTTGTTCAAATAAACTGTTGATAAATGGTATTTTCTTTTCTGGTTATAAATTTGTTATTTGTGAGAAATGTAAATCAGATAATAATAAAACTCAGATCAATCTTTTATTTGCTCAAATATATGCCCAGGCTAGATACTTACTCTCATTATTATTTTTTTTTTTTTTATTAAACCTTTTTCTCTGTTGCAGAAACTCTCTCCGCTCAGTTGATACCAACAAGAAACATGCAGTCTCTTCTCCTCATGGTTGGTTTCTTGAAAGGGCCTCCAGTGTGAAATTTTGCAATATTTATGACAATTGTATCAAAATAATAAATATTCAACTCAGAATCCAAAATATAAGCAATTTTATTTAATAATTTCAGGAAAAATGTTTTGATCTTCAATCAATAATACTTATTTTACTTCCCTGTGAGATACCTTAGTCTAAATAACCTCTTATCTCCTCTTTGTACGGAATCTGAGTCGTCAACAAGTTGAAAAATCTCTAAACCCGATCTTGTGGCTGCTTAGTCACCACCAAATGAAATGTCCGATTGAATATCGAACAATGAATCGAATGTTCCTACGAGCTGTCGACCTTGTTGTCGCTCCATGTGAGGTTATGTTTGAAATATTATTTTCAATTATAAAACTAATCAATTATCCGTTAAATACTGATGAAATTAGTGAGTTTTAATATCAAAATAAAGTTCAGTTCAAAATCACCGAAGTGCACGAAATAAGAAAGTTTTTCCCGAATAATAGTTCGTTCAAATGCCAAAGTGAAGTTATATTTCTTTCTTGAGATTCAAAATTGTGTAGATACACCAGGAAGAAGTGTTGGTGCTGATAAATACCTTGCCAAAGCCTCTGGACTCAAAGCTTTTCTTCCAATCTTCCACGATGTTTTCTTCTCTCTCTGGAAGCTTTTCTGCTGGTAAGTTCTTGTTGAAATGTATTGTATACTTTATACAAAAAGTTGTCTGCTAGTTTGGATGGATATCAGGAGTTTTTCTCGTTAAATTTTGATTTTACGATTTCTGCAAATTTTCGACAAACTGCTTTTCTTCACGTTTTTCTTGGCTTCCCTCGTCAATAATCAATCATCTTTTTCCGTTGCTACCCAACTCGTTTCCTCTATTTTCGATTTCAACGCACTCGTTTCACTCTGTTCATGAATATTCATTTTCATGACCTTTTTCGACAATCTTAGCCTACTTTTAATCTAATTTGTACAACTTAAATTACTAATTATTTACAATAACATTCTTACTAAATACTTTCAACTGCTGGTTTTATTTTAGATTCTATGAGGTTCCTTTTCAAGTTTCTTTCACATTTTTACTGTTTGATATTTATTTTATGATCATAAATTTTGAGGTTATCTTATCAATTTTTGTTGATTTTCTAGACTTTTTCTTTTGAAATATGGTTCTAAATTGTTCTCTTCAGTCTTGTTTATAATGAGATTTTAATTTGAATTTATTTTACAGTTGGTGTTGTCTGGTAGCAGTTGGTTTCTACCATGCTACGAAAGATGTTGCGGAACTACCCTTTCTAGCTTCGGAAACAGAGTATTAAGGCTCATTGGATGGATTTTGATGGTGTTTTCACATTCTATGCATTTATGATGTTCTTTAGGAGTTGAGGTATAGTATTTAACCTTTCTTATTTAGTGATAATAATAATAATAACCTACTATTTCTTACACATAACTGGTTTCATAACAAATTCCCCAAATTTTCCATTTGAAATTTTGATATCTAGTAGCAAAACTCAAATGAGAAATTTTATTTTATATATTTACATTTTTACTAACTAATTCTATTTTTTTTTTTTTTTTTTTTTTTTTTTTTTTTTTTTTTTTTTTTCAGTTCAACTATGCTTTATATTTGGATTTCTACAACTAGGTAACTATTTTTTTCTTTTATTTACACTTTAAATTTATAAATACTTTCTATATTAAAGATTCCCCTCAAGCTTTTATCTGCTGGATTAATAAGTCTGTAGCTATTCTTAGGGTTCTCGTTTTCGATTTCAAAAGGCCCCTCAAAAGGTAATTGCAATTTTGCGCATATTCCTCTCCTGCTATTCGGTACTCTCAATGATCTCACGATTACTAACTCTCCCTTTTCAAACTTAACCCTTTTTTTCCTCTTCTTATTCTCCCTACTCAAATATTTATTTGCATTCCGCTGTATCCTCATGTTCACTTTATTCATAATCTCATTCAAATCTCTTTCATTCTTTATCCATTCTCTCTCAGGCATTCTCCCAGTCATAATGTATTCCGGACACTCCTCTGTTATTGTATTTGGCACTTCGTTCAAATATTTCTCCACCAAAGGTATTTTAATATCCCACATTCTATGATTTTCTTGGCAAACAATTCTTAAATATTTAATCACCTCTCTAATGTATCTTTCTGTTGGGTTGGAAGCTGGATGTCGAATACTAGTGAAGTTGAGTTTTATATTTAGCTTTTGTGCAAATGTAATCATCTTTTCATTTTTAAAATATGTTGCATTATCCAAAATTACTTGTTGGGGTTTTCCTACTTCAAGTGTATAATCAGTCAGTATTTGTTTTACTGTTTTAAAATTTGTCTTTCTTGTTGGGTATAGTCTTACAAATTTTGAAAAGTGGTCTGTAATTACAAATATGTGTTTGTTTTTGTTGTCAGTTGTGATTAGGTTGCTTATAAAGTCTATGGAAATTATTTGTAGTGGTGTATGTGTAATGATGCTACGTGGTTCGTTTTTGTTCGTCGTGTTCTTGTTCTTCCCTAGTTGACATAGTCTGCATTTGTTTATAGTGTCTTTAGTTGTCTCTAGGTCTCTGTTACTAATGTAGTTTTCTCTAAATGTCATCCAAGTCTTCCTTATTCCTATATGTGCATATTTGTGATGTAGGTCATCGATTATTCTATGTGTCAGGTCCTTTGTTATTACATAAAGCTCTTCCCCATTAACTATTTTGATAAAAATCCCGTCTCTGTCTACTGTTCCCCTCTTTTCTTTGTCAGTAAGTGCTTTTTGGTCCTCTATAATTGTCTGTAGTGAGTGAAGTCCTGTTCTATTTTTAAAAACATTTACTCCTATTTTAATTTGTCTTTTGTTGTTAGGTTTGTTTGTCTCCATCCTTGTTATGGTGTCCGTGATTATGTTTTGTCGTCCTGGTATATGTCTTATTTCGAATTTATATTCTTGAAGTAGTAATGCCCATCTCTGTATTCGGTTACTGGCCAATTTGCAGTTGACAATTGACAGTAAAGCCTCATGGTCAGTCTCAATATAGAATTTTGCCCCAAGCAAGAAAAATCGTAGTTTGTTAATACAGAAAATGATACTTGCTAACTCTAACTCCGTCACACTATAATTTCTTTCATAACCTTTTGTTACCCTGGACACAAAAGATATGGGAACCTCTTTCCCCCCTTGATTTTGTACTAATAATCCTGCAAATCGTGACATCGAAGCATCTGTCCTCAATATGAAAGGCACTGTGTAGTCTGGATGGTAAACTTTTAATTCATTCAAGAAAATTTGTTTTAATTGATTGAAAGCTTTTTCTTGATTTTCCCCCCATTTCCATCGAGTATTTTTCTTCAAAAGCTCTATTAAAGGTAGTTGTCTGTTACTCAAGTCAGGTATTAGTCGTTTAAAGTAATTAAGTATTCCCAAAAATCCCCTTAATGTCTTCAAATTGTTCGGTCTCGTGTATTCCTGTATCGTACGTATTCGTTCAGGGTCCATTTCTAGTCCTTTGTCATTTAATTTATACCCCAAATAAGTTATTTCAGTTTGGAAAAATCGACACTTCTCTATATTGATCTTTAGTCCTGCTTCATTTAATAAATCTAATACTTTAGCTACATGTTCTTTGTGTGCCTCTTCATCTTTGGAATATATGAGAATATCATCAATATAATGTAACACAAAGTCGTCGTATTTATCTAGTATCTTGTGCAATGCTCTCTCTAATGCTGGACAAGCAGATTGCAAACCATATGGAACAACACAGAATTGGTAAATGACTCCCTCTATAGAAAAGCCCGTATAATTCCTTGAATCTTTATGCAACGGAATCAACCAAAAGCTATGCTTTAAGTCTATTTTTGAAAAACACTTAGTATTGGTTATTTTTCCAAAAATGGTTTCGATATTAAGTGGTGCTTCGTACTGAGGAATGGTTATTTTGTTCAACTCTCTGGCGTCTAAACAAAGCCTTAGTTCTCCATTTTTCTTCACTACTACTACTATTGGATTTATGTAATTGCTGTTACTTTTCTCAATTATACCATGCCTAATCATTTCAGCTATCTCCTTTTTCACCTGCTCTCGATATTTATATGGAATTGGATAGTTCTTTGATTTAAATTTTTCTGCCTCTTTTACCTCTATTTTATGTACATACTCTCTTGCCACTCTGGATTCATTCATTATTAATTTTTTATATTTATTCAATAATTCTTTTATATATTCTTCATATTTTTCATTACATTTATATTTTAAATTATATTCCCCTTCATCGTTTTTATTTTCCGATTCATCCTTCCCATTCATGCTGTTCATACATAACATGATTTTCATCTTTCTATCCTGTTCTTTTTCAATAAAATCGAAGCATTTTCCATTCAATTCAATATTTTTCTTTTCATAATTTATTTTAGCTTTTAGTTTTTCTAGCTGGTCTGTACCAACAATGACATCGAATTCCATTTCCTTTACTAGTAGTAATTGTAGATTTATATTTTCTTTGTTTATTTGAACTTTAAAGTCTATAAATTGATTCGTTTCCGCCAGTTTTTTCCCATTGACCCCTACTAAATTTGTTTTCGGGATTTTAATAATTTTACTTTGTAATTCTGTATCTAAAATAGTTTTTTCTTTTACTAACGAAGCCTCAGAACCTGTATCCACTAATATGTCAATTGTTTTTTTACCTATATTACCTTTTAAAATTATCAAACCTACTAATTGTTCTTCTTCAATATCCTTATTTAAATTTATAAATTCTATTGGGTGTTCATAACTGTGTTTTTCCAGCTTTCCACATGGTCTTAACAAAAATTTTGTCGATCATCAGAAGTCGAAGCCTGTGGTTCCTGTCTTTGTAAGTGTTCCTGTACCCTGTCTGTCTGTAAGTCCCTATCTCTATCTAAACTTGCTGTTCTTCTTTGGTAATGTACCTGTCTCGTTCTTTCAGCGTTATTTTCTGGGTAGGAGTCTCGTCTCCTGTCTCTGTTGTAGTTTTGTTCGTGGTTCAGTTGTTGTTGATACTTACTGTCGTTTTGTGTATTGTTGTTTGTTCGGTAACTATTGCTATTGTATTGTGTTCTAAAGTTTGGCCTAGAATTGTAATTTTCATTTTGTCTGTAATTGTTATTGTTGTAATTTTGTGAATTTCTGCTTTGATAATTGTTTGAGTACTGATTGTTTGTGTACTGTTGTCTCGTTTCTCTGTTTTGTGTCTGGTAGTTTCTGTTTCTAGTGTCTTGGTGTCTGTTATAATTCGTGTTCCTATTATTGTAGCTTTCCTGTGTTTGTGTATTGTTGTATTGTGTTGGTCTGTAATTGTTTGTCTCTCTATACTGATACCTATCATCCCTATTTCTGTATCCTAATGTCCGTTCTAGTCCCAGTAAGTACTCACTTAGTCGGTCCATCGTCTTTATTTCATGTAAATTGATGATTTCAAATATTTCCTGTCTGAAGTGCCTACTGATACTGCCCACTATTTCTTGTTCTCTCATACTAGGATTCAAATGTTGCGCACTAGCAAATAATTGTATAGCATAATTGTTGTAGTTGTTACTTCGCTTTTCGTCAAATTTTCCAAACTGTAGTTTGTCTCGTATTAATAACTGCATATTCTCCCCCCAGTACTGTTTTAGAAAAAGTCTCTCAAAATCGTCAAAGCTTTCTATGTTCTGTTCCTGGCTATTAAACCATACACACGGTTGATTAATTAAATATTGCCTAATTGTGTCCTTCAATTCCTCTATAGCTATAATATTTTTTGTTTTGTTTTTAAGAATTTTAATAAATGTTATTGGATGTAATTTCTTGATATTGCCTTCAAATTTATTGTTAATTTGTATATTTTGACAAGTATTTAGGATTCTAGTTTCAGTATTTATTACCCTATTTTGTTCTAGTTCCTTCATCTTTTGTTCCATATTTTTAATTTGATTAACTTGTTGTTCAATGTTATTGTCGATTCTACAGTGTGATTCTTTGATTTGTGTCTCAACTTTTTTATTCACTTTCTTCAACTCTCCCCTAATTTCCTGGTTTGTGCTTTCCAAATCAACTCTAACTTGTTGTATCTTTCTATCATTATTTTCTATGCAATTGCCCATATCTATGATTTTATCTGTTGTACTTTGGTGAAATTCTCTATTTTTTTGTTCAATTTTCCTTTCAAATTCCTTAAACATGTTCAAATTTTCCATTCTATTTCCTTCCAACTGTTCCTGCATTCTTGCTTCCAATCGACTAATATTCTCTTGCAAATCCTCTTTTACACCTTCTATATTCCCTTTCAAATCCTCTTTTACACTCTCAATATTCTCCTTTACACTTTCAATATTCCCTTTTACACTCTCAATATTCCCTTTTACATCCTCTTTCACACTCTCAATATTCTCTTGCATATCTTCTTTCACACTTTGAATTTTCCTCGAAATAAATTCCATAAGCATGTGTATCTGACCCTCTAATTCATTTCCCCTTCCTTGTTCTCCTTGCTCACTCATGCTCCTTTCTTGCATCTCTTGTGTTCCACTAGTTCCCGCATGATCTCCACTCTGTCTCTCTTCCTCATTTGCATCATTCATTCCGGTACGTTTTCCATCTCTTAGATCCATTTTCTCTCTCAAATTCTCTTCAAAATTCCCAAATCTCAAAATTTCTCACTCTTTTCTGTCACACTTCTTTCTCACCACTTTCAATCTTACAATTTACCTTCTATCTGGCCCTTTTCAAATCGCCCCACGTTGGGCGCCATTTGTTATTAAATAATTATAATGATGTTCAATATTCTGTCCCACGTTGTGTTGACAATTGTTATAATAATAATGATGGTGAGAGAAAGAATGAATACTATTTTGTTCAAATAAACTGTTGATAAATGGTATTTTCTTTTCTGGTTATAAATTTGTTATTTGTGAGAAATGTAAATCAGATAATAATAAAACTCAGATCAATCTTTTATTTGCTCAAATATATGCCCAGGCTAGATACTTACTCTCATTATTATTTTTTTTTTTTTTATTAAACCTTTTTCTCTGTTGCAGAAACTCTCTCCGCTCAGTTGATACCAACAAGAAACATGCAGTCTCTTCTCCTCATGGTTGGTTTCTTGAAAGGGCCTCCAGTGTGAAATTTTGCAATATTTATGACAATTGTATCAAAATAATAAATATTCAACTCAGAATCCAAAATATAAGCAATTTTATTTAATAATTTCAGGAAAAATGTTTTGATCTTCAATCAATAATACTTATTTTACTTCCCTGTGAGATACCTTAGTCTAAATAACCTCTTATCTCCTCTTTGTACGGAATCTGAGTCGTCAACAAGTTGAAAAATCTCTAAACCCGATCTTGTGGCTGCTTAGTCACCACCAAATGAAATGTCCGATTGAATATCGAACAATGAATCGAATGTTCCTACGAGCTGTCGACCTTGTTGTCGCTCCATGTGAGGTTATGTTTGAAATATTATTTTCAATTATAAAACTAATCAATTATCCGTTAAATACTGATGAAATTAGTGAGTTTTAATATCAAAATAAAGTTCAGTTCAAAATCACCGAAGTGCACGAAATAAGAAAGTTTTTCCCGAATAATAGTTCGTTCAAATGCCAAAGTGAAGTTATATTTCTTTCTTGAGATTCAAAATTGTGTAGATACACCAGGAAGAAGTGTTGGTGCTGATAAATACCTTGCCAAAGCCTCTGGACTCAAAGCTTTTCTTCCAATCTTCCACGATGTTTTCTTCTCTCTCTGGAAGCTTTTCTGCTGGTAAGTTCTTGTTGAAATGTATTGTATACTTTATACAAAAAGTTGTCTGCTAGTTTGGATGGATATCAGGAGTTTTTCTCGTTAAATTTTGATTTTACGATTTCTGCAAATTTTCGACAAACTGCTTTTCTTCACGTTTTTCTTGGCTTCCCTCGTCAATAATCAATCATCTTTTTCCGTTGCTACCCAACTCGTTTCCTCTATTTTCGATTTCAACGCACTCGTTTCACTCTGTTCATGAATATTCATTTTCATGACCTTTTTCGACAATCTTAGCCTACTTTTAATCTAATTTGTACAACTTAAATTACTAATTATTTACAATAACATTCTTACTAAATACTTTCAACTGCTGGTTTTATTTTAGATTCTATGAGGTTCCTTTTCAAGTTTCTTTCACATTTTTACTGTTTGATATTTATTTTATGATCATAAATTTTGAGGTTATCTTATCAATTTTTGTTGATTTTCTAGACTTTTTCTTTTGAAATATGGTTCTAAATTGTTCTCTTCAGTCTTGTTTATAATGAGATTTTAATTTGAATTTATTTTACAGTTGGTGTTGTCTGGTAGCAGTTGGTTTCTACCATGCTACGAAAGATGTTGCGGAACTACCCTTTCTAGCTTCGGAAACAGAGTATTAAGGCTCATTGGATGGATTTTGATGGTGTTTTCACATTCTATGCATTTATGATGTTCTTTAGGAGTTGAGGTATAGTATTTAACCTTTCTTATTTAGTGATAATAATAATAATAACCTACTATTTCTTACACATAACTGGTTTCATAACAATATATTTCGAATGAGAATGTAGTGGTTGTCTCTAGAATAATAATGTTCTTAGGTTGTGGAAAATAGAACGTCCTTTTCGGGCTTTTGGCGATATATTTAGGATGACCTTAGGCGAATGCGTGCTATCTGGGTTGTCTTTGTCTCTATTTTAGTGAGATTTGATTTCATCGCCTACTCAATCAAAACTATTCTATCCGGTAGGCTTTGGAGAGTCCACAAATGGGTTCTCGGTCGTCGATTTGTGTGTTTCTCCCTGCTTTGGCGAGACAGTCTGCTTTTATGCTGCCTGCCTCTACACCTCAACTGATATCCACATAAAAGCGACTTGGTTGTTTACAGAGAAATTTTCCTACCTGTTGATGGTGGTCAGGCTTGAAAAAGATTGCCGATAACGCGTGGTAGTGATCCTCCTTTTGGAGATCTAGATGGATACAAAATTTTATAACGGCAGAAATTTTGCTTTGAATCCTACTTTCAGGGGATAGAGAAATATACGATAACTCTCAGTACCTACACGTGTGATCCAGAATGACTGTAGTGACACATGCCTCTACACTCCAAACGAAGTTGTCGTGCGCATAACTGAAATCTGTCAGCTCATCTATACTCATAGACGTCGCCAAACCATAGCAATCAATAATAATAACTGTCCATGACGGGAACCGAAAGCTCCCGAATATTTCCGAACCAACTCATTACTCCACAAACAACTAAAATATTACATTAAACTAAATTGTAGGAACTTTACAAGAAATTACCTGATATCAACACTATAACTGCTACCTGTCATATGATCTATCAAACAATCGACAATGGCGTAAGCACGTAGAACCATAATTACCAATTAAGATGTCAAATTTGGCAACACCAACATGCTACTACTACGGTACAAAATTGCAGAGGGTGATTCGTGAGGTTGTTCCTACGAACATATATCCGGAGTTTCTTCGTTTCTGTGATACAGGGCGTTGAAGTTTTTTTAAAAAAAAATGAATTTTAAAAAATATTATAAATATCCTAAAACCTACTTGATTAAAATTTGGTACAGTTATTTGAACTAATAAAGCACTTATTTAGCCTTATCTAGATTGAAATGATTAGAGCCGCAGTGACGTCTCAGTTGGCACCACAGTCAACAATATTTTAAAATAAAACTTTTTGGTCTCTTTTATTTCCTTCATATTGAGTATCTACCTTTGTTTTCGAGAAAAAAAAACAAAAATTTACATTAACTCATTCTTAAAACTACGATAGCACATGACCACAAGAGTTTTTTCTTCATAATTTCGAAATGTTGTCATTAAAGTCGAAACAACATATATTTCGTTTCTTCGTGCGTACAATTTAACATCATAATATGATCTCCATCTCACTGTAGTTTTCTTAATTAGAGCTGCTAGGTAGTAATATGTTGTAGTGGCGGTGTTATTTTACATTTCATGTGAGCCGTAGGTCATTACCGATGGTTTCGTATTTTTTTATTTATAGGAGTAGCGCTGTTTCAGTTCTAATATCCGACAAAAAAAATCGTAGGTGAATAGCATTGAGAAGTTTTTATGGCTGCTGATTCGACGGTAGAATGGCTATAATGAGAATCAATACTTTAAATGATTTTCTGACTCCTTTTCTTTCAGGTAAAGGATTCTCTTGCCAGACTTGTGGCCGAAAGTATAGGTATAAAGCAGGCGTATATCATCATCGTCGATACGAATGCCAAAAAGAACCCTCCTTCTCCTGCAATAGTTGTCCCTTCAGAACAAAAACGAAAAGCAACCTAACTAGACATTTGATTTGTCATTCTCGAAATAAACCCCAGTTGTTTCCTATTTATCTAAATAACGATAAAAATGGAATGTATCCCAAATAAAAAAATTAATGAGATTTATTTGTTGGTGGAAAATGTAAACCATCTTAGACTTACATGAATGTAACTTTATTGCATTCTACTGGGTATTGACTTTTTCAGGATATTTCAGAAATTTATTTTTATCTTATCATAATGATGAATCTTTCGCACATACTATTTATCAACTGACAAATATTTGCATTATCTAAGTTAGACCAAGGTGTTGCCATAAAAATGTTCCTTCTTCGAGAATGTATTAATTTTTTAAGTCAGAACCAATTTCAAAACCTACCTACTTCCCCGTTATTTAAGAAGAAGTTGCACTATACTCTTTGGTAGTCCCTAACTTTTTTGATTCATTTTTCACTTCAAGTGAATTAAAAAATAAGTACATATTTGTAAAGATGTTATCTACGTTCCCTTTTTCTCACTTTTTCCAAAAAAAAAATCGCAAAAGTCCATATTTTTTTGATGATTTTCCCATTTTTCTAGATCTTTACCAACACGTTCGAATTTGTTCATCCACTAATAATGAAAAATAAACCTTAAAAGTTGGGGACAATGAAACCCTTGCATGGCAACATTTTGCATGTGAAGAGTGACGCCACAGGTCTTTCAGTTTGTAAGGTATCACTTCCACTTAGTATCATATAAATTTGCGACACTCTACACTGCTCCATAAAATTAAGAATTTATAGCAAATATCTGCGAGAAAACAACTGCTCCCTTACAAACATTCAATTATAACTGAGATCTATTTGTGGAATGTTCTTCCAGGACAACAAAGGACATGGCACTGGGTACATGTATTCCTGGTGCTCGGCATAATTTTTTATTTTTGAACATATCATTGTAGAGGTCAAGAAACAACTTTATTCATTATCATTTTTTTCTTTCCCTACAGGGTGAGCTTCAACAAAAGGGTTGAATACTGTCTGCGAGAGGATTTTTCTTAATTTTTGGAATATATCAAACATATTTTATAAACTCACAGGATGAGACAGAAAACGCGTTTTTTCTGAAAATCTTTTATGGACTTCTCGCCCAAGTGTAGGCCTTTCGTTAACTTTCTCAAAGCATATTCTGCATTTTTCATTTTTCAATTTTCATGGAAGATGTTTCTCTTTTTAACATGAATACCTTCCAAGAGGTTTTCTTGAACGATGGAAAATAGCGACTAAAGTTTGTCTTTCAGACGCAGATGATTCCACAACAAATTTTATGAATATTCTATTTATATTTTCGAACAAAAATCACCATATTGATATACTGAAAGTAAACCGATATTTTTCGCAGCATCTTATACCAAAAATAACAAACATCCATAGATCATAGAGCAGGATTTTCCATAAGTGGAGTTAGATATTCACCCCATTTTTTTAGCCCGCATGTAGAGCCAGAAAAAAAATGGTAATGAAGAAATTTTTTTCTTCTGACCTCTACAATAATGTCAATAATATATCCAAAAATTTTAAAAAACCTGTCGAGCCCCAGGAATACACGTATTCAGTGCCATGTCATTTGCAAGTGCTAATTGTAATCGAGAATTGAATATTATCCTCCAACTGGTTGGGAATGACCTGCAGACATATGCTTCATGGGTTATCTCATCTCATCGGTGCTACAACACCCATACAACTCAACAGGACCACTACTTCAAATGATTTTTAAATCGGCATGGGGCTCGGGAAGCCAATTCTCTATACGACATCACCATTTTACACAAACATATCCTGTCAAAACGTACATAATGTTATACCCCTGCTATGAGAATTTCTTCGAATTCTAATAATTTTTATTGAAATTATGATATCTTTTCATAAAATTGACTTATTATTAACAGACAGATAACAAATTGAATTAATAAAGGATCCTCATTAGCAAATATCTTACATTATGTACCGCCATTTAACATTTTTGTTTGTGATATTGTTGTCCTATAGAGAATTGAAATACAATTCAAATGCGCTACTTTGACGCTGTCTAATGTCGAAAAGAAGTTTTAAAAGTACAATTTGACAAAAAAAATAAAAAAGAAATCCAATCCGTTCAAAAGTTAAAGGGGCTATTTCTTTTTATTGACAGACTGTATAATAACATAAACGAAATATTTGAGCTGATATTATTGTTCTTTACCATAACTTTATGTATTATTAGCTGTTTTTTACCAGGAAAAATTATTGTTTTCACGTCTTTTTATATTTCAGAAAAACCATTTGCCTGCCATATTTGTGACCGAAGGTACAAATATAAAAAGGGGTTGACTCAACACATCCAATATGCCTGTCAAAAAGAACCATCATTTTTCTGTGATAGTTGCACCTACAAATCAAAAACAAAAAGTAATGTGATTAAACATACAATAATGAAACATTCCTGAAATAAATATTTATCGTTACAGTTGTTTGATTGTGAAAAAAGGAGTTGAGAACCGGCCAACGTTTCGTATACCCTATAAAAATTAGGTAGGAATCAATCAGTTTCACCATGTATATGAGCATGCCTGCTCTTGAGAGTTTGGCGATGAGACCTTCGACCTAGACGGTATCGAAGACGGTATCCAGCAGCATCATGACTGTGACTAGGCCTTGATTAAGACCCTCTTTCACCTTGTCAGCAATCCGGACCACCTGCGAGGTCGTGTTGTGATCTCCGGAACCCGAGTTGCTCATCGGGGATCATTTTTCAAGTTTTTTTCGAGGCTCATCATTCGTCTCAGGAGGATCTTGTCGACAATCTTCGCGATGACGCTCAGCAGTGAGATTGCTCTATAGCTCTCAAGCTTGCGGCCATCCTTACCCGGTTTAAGGATTGGAACCACCACAGCTTTCTTAAGGCAAGCACTGCCACTTTACGACCGCATTCATGACGAGCAGTAGCTGGATGGTGTCCAGCCCATCCGAGCCAGGCCCCTTATTCACCGGAAGTCGCTTGATGACTTCCGTCAGCTCTTCATAGTCGGTCAGTACTTTGGCCAATCGATGAGGGCCGATCGCGAGGGGCCTGTCCCGAAAATTTTCGTGAACCGTGTTTTCGCTTTCTGCCCCTCGCTTGCGTCAGGCGTCTTTCGATGCACTTCTGCGACTCTGCCATTAGTTCGGCCTTCTGAGGATCCGTCACTATACGCTCGTTACCCTTCTCCAGGGCGGGGATCGGCACAAAACGCCTATTCATGCGTTTTGCAATCCGCCACAGAGAATTGTCTCGGACGTTTAGTTTATCCAGCTTATTCTTCCAGTTACGGTTGCTGTTAGCAGATTGAATTACAAATGTTCATACCCATTTATTGGTAGTAACATTAACTGCATAAATACCTGACACTTGCCTGAAACTACTTGAATATTTACATAAGGTTAGCTCGTTCTGTTTCGATCACACTAAATATTCACTTCTCTCAAAATGCATGTACCTGGTTATTATATTTAATAATATTTTGCACTGGACCGATATTGCCTATACAGTTTCTGGTAAATACAAAATATGGGACCGAACTTGACCGTTATTTTTATCCCTTTCTTCTTGGAAGAGCATTTTCCTGTTTCCAAAAAACAAGAATATTTCAGGTAATTTTGCTAAGGTGTTCAAAACAAGAAAACACCTGCGAAAGAGTGGTACAAAGTAAGTAATAGAGGTTTAGTGGATACATTAATAGTTATTTATTGTATAAGTGTTTTAGATATCGTTTTATTTGCGCAAGAATGTTTAATTTCTTAAGCAAATGCAAATAAAATGTATCTAAAACACGCATGCAATACCACGTTTTATTCACAATAACATTCATTTAGAATCAGAATCGCGGAAATTTTTCATCACAAAATGATTTGACGTTTTGCTCTAACAGCGGCTGTCACCTCCTCAAAAATCATTGAAATAACATACAAAAATATCGCGAGGTGTTGAATGGTTGCTATGTATTTTTGATTGTTTATCGACTCCATTTGTAAAAATTGGTGAAGTTGGTGAAAAATGCAAGAAAATAATTCTGTTCCTGATATAATCCTTGAGGAAGCTGAAGAAGCAACACGCCAATTATTGCCTGCCAAGTTCAGGGAACATTATGAAAAAGTATTTTCCGAATTTAATGAATGGAAAGAAAAACGGAGGGTAACGGCAATAAGTGAGGAAGTCATGCTATTGTATTTTTTAAATTTAAAGAAGAAGTAGGCAATTTCATCCATGTGGTCGAAGTAGTCATGCTATCGTATTTTTTAAATTTAAAGAAGAAGTATGCAATTGCATCCATGTGGTCGAAGTACTCGATGCTGAAGGCCGCTATAAAAGTCTATAAAAACGTAGACATTGGGAAATATATTAAACTCACTGCCTATCTGAAGAGTGAGTCAAGAGGATACAAGGCGAAGAAAGCTGCAGTATTGGAAAGAGCACACGTGGAAGAATTTTTGACGAGAGCTTGCGATAAAGAATATATGATGATCAAGGTAATAATATCTCGTAACTTTTTGAACAGTTTATATAATAATCCTTGAAATATTTAGGTAGCACTAATAATGGGAGTTTCTGGTGCCTGTCGATGCTGTGAATTGACGAATTTGAAAATCAGTGATGTACAAGACAGTGGCGCATATCTGCTTGTTTCGATACCAGATACGAAGACCGACATTTCACGAAAATTCACAATTATAGAAGAAGGATTCTCTATCAATACTTCGGAGACGTGTAGAAAATATATGTCCTTACGTCCGAAGAAGTTATCCAACGACAGATTCTTTTTACGATTCGCTAATGAGAAGTGTACTTCACAACCTGTTGGAATCAACACTTTGTCGAAAGTTCCTTCAAGAGTTGCTTCATTTTTGAATCTGGCAAACGCAGAAGCTTATAGCGGCCATTGTATGAGGCGCACTTCAATAAACAATTAAACGACATAGTGGGTGGAAAAGCTCAGCTGTAGCAGAAAGTTATATCGAGGATTCTATATCTAATAAGCTTGATATAGCAAGAAAAATCCAAGGTTCTCCTGGTTCTAATCGTTCCTTACAAGAGGATGCATCCATTGATTCTAGAGATTTATCAAAAATTTCGACTATGCGTTCTGAAACCAATGACAACTACAAGCTTGTTATTAATGGAAACGAAGTGAATTATGATAAAACGAAGAACGAAATGTCTATTAATATAAATGTTAATGTTAATATTAATGATAAATAAGTAAAATGTGATTGATATTCAAGATTGTATTTTTCATTATTCCACTAGTGGAATAAAGTAATTTCATTATTCCACTAGTGGATAAAGTGGTACTTTATACGGTTCATAAGTGTGGATAAAACTTCAATTATAAGGTGATTGTGGATAAAATATCTAAAATAACTAGAGATGTGATGTGATGTGATTATCGTGTTCTAATTGGTAATAACTATGAATGCGATTTGCACGTGGACCTCCGTTTTGAAGTGGACTGATTGATGCTCTTCGTAGAAAGCACTTACAAATTATTATTCCTTGTAAAATATTTGCCAAAATTACAAGTCCAACAAAACACGCGAGTAGAAAAAATATTTTTATGATAAAGTAAAATACTTTAAAGAACTTTCACAATTTCTCTTTAAAAATATTTATTTCAACACTTAGAATATAGTAATTTATGTACCACAATAACTGGGCTATAATATAATTTCAATCGGCTCTTCCATTATTTCTCCCAGGCGGCGCTGGAAATTGTCCATCCCGTCGTTTCAGGATACTTCCACTTGTTCCTTGCGTATTCGAGTCGCCGTTAGTACATCGGCCGTCCGATGAATTCATACCGAACCAAATGTGTTTACCGCATTCATGAGTGGTGATGTCAGCTTGTTTATGTATTCGGGTTGATTCTTCGGATACGCTACAATACAAAGTTGTTTCTACAATTATTATATTGACAAATTTTAGCAGTCGGATCGATACTTGATACTTGTTCTCATGAAGTTTCCTCAATGAAATGGTAAGCGGCGTGAAGAGTACGATGCATTTCAATCTTTGAATGTGAAACTGAAAAAGGAAAAAGAAGTGAAAACTCCAACGTCAGTAGGTATACCGGGTCACGGGAAGTGACTTGTCCGGATAACTTTTTAGTTTTGCAGGTATTGAAATGAGATTTGGAGGATCTGTATGACACATGGAAGTGCATTCTTCAACAAGTGACCCAGCTTCGATTTTTAAATGAGACACCTGGTATATTTTCACTTGGTTTATCTCGACATGACATCATGAATGTAACCATGTGTCACCTGTTACCTTTTGTAACCAATTTTTTTTTATATTGAAATTTGATTTTTAATATAGAGGGCTATAGATACGTTCAAATTATTAATTTAGTCCTAAAGAATTACGAAAATAAAACTTCACGGTTCTTGATTAAAATTTAATTTTTGAATAATTATTACAATTTTATTATGAAATGGCACCATAGTTGCTCGTCGGCACAGGAAAGAAAGTAAAATTTGGAAGATTTGCATACGACCTGAAACTGCATTGTTTGTCTCCATTTGACATTCTGAATACAGCTATGTGTCACTTGTCACTTTTTGCTATCAAACTTTTTTTTTGGAAATCCATGCATTTTTTATTTCAACGGGCTATGAATGGATATGTTCCAATCACTATTTCAAGTTCTATCATTTTTGAAGAATACTGTTTCAGTCACAATGTGTCTGCTATTTACAGTTGTGTGCATAAAAAAGTCGTACAAGGCATTGCACTAATTGCATTGTATTGCACCAAGCAATTGAGCTAAAAAAAATTTGAAAACACGTTACTGACAGAATTAGTTTGAATTTTGACTCTAATAGTCAAAGTCGATAATTCAATTAAGATTGACAAGTCTTGCTCACAATAGCCTTTAACTCCTGTACGTCTTTTTTATGTACACAACTTTACAATTTGAATTTAGAATTTGTAATACTAACTTTTGCAACATTGTGCATTTTATAACGATTATGTTGATACCGCTTCACTGTTAGGTTTCAAAAAAAAATTTCGTTGAAAAAACTTTAACAGAAACTTACTCCATATCAGATTAAAATGAGATTCAAATGCAATGAGTAACTTGTGACCTACATAACTGATAAAACAGGGTTATTGAGGTGTATTGGAAAAAAACGTCACTTGTCGATATCTTATCTCACCTTACCTGTTTTCTGCAAAAGTGAATTAGATTGGATTGATGGTTTTGACATAATATTTGTATTGGTCACAGGTAACTGGATGAATTTAAACATTATTTTAATCTCAAAAGAAAAGATCTACCTCAAGATTTTTGAGTTTGTAGACGAAGGTCTGTTTGATATCTAATAGTGTGCAGTATAAAATTATTCGTAATGAAATGCTCTTTTTTCCTAACCTGACGAGCCATTATGTTGCCAATTGAAAAAAAAATTGTAATAATAATTTTAAAATTGAATTTTACACAGCAGATGCATTTTAACCGAAAACCGTAAAGTTGTATTTTTCTGAATACTTTAGACCAAAATCAATAATTTGAACAAAATTAAATTTCAAAATAAAATAAAAATTGTTTTCAAAAAGTAACGAACGATACATGGTTGTATTCAGAATGTCATATGGAGAAAAAAAATTCAAAATATACTGAGTGTCTCATTTGAAAATCGAAAGTTCATATAACTTCCGCATGAAGCCGAGTCACTTGTC
The DNA here is from genome assembly GCA_958298965.1 of Chrysolina haemoptera. Classification (NCBI taxonomy): domain Eukaryota; kingdom Metazoa; phylum Arthropoda; class Insecta; order Coleoptera; family Chrysomelidae; genus Chrysolina; species Chrysolina haemoptera. The sequence goes on along the minus strand of OY282586.1, from coordinate 35,624,821 downwards.
AAAAATTGTAGTTTTATATCTTATATAGATCCTCCAAATTTCATTTCAATATTTTCAAAAACAAAAAAGCTTTAGGGACGAGCCATCTTCCGTGGACACCCGGTATATCAGAAAATAAGCTTACATACTAATTAGTTTAGGAGTACGAACATCAATAACCTGGCTTTTTTCTAGCTTCTACTGAATGTTTGAGACATATTTTCATGTATTATTTCACAAGAAAAGAGAATTTTTTTGTTTTTACATTTTTGAATTTCAGATAATCGATATTCATGTCATACTTGTGGACGGCACTACAAACATAAGAAAGGGTTGATGCAACATATTCGATATGAATGCCAGAAGGAACCAACGTTTGCATGTGGAACATGTTCCTATAGATCAAAAACGAGAAGCAGTTTAACCAGACATGTATCGAGTAAACATCCACGTTTGAGTACTATATGGCCATAGATAACTGATTTTTGTTTGAATAAGTAGAAAATGTTGCACATTTTTTGGATGAGGAAATGTGAAATAAAAAACAGTTGACTTATAGAAACACATACAAAACCCGCTCCACTGAAGTTAATAATAATTGTTATTTTGGGTATTGGGGTAATTACCTCCCTCCCCAAAACTGCCTTATAGAGTAACCGAAATTCAACTTTTTGAAACCTAAATGATACCTTCTCGAAAATGGTAAAAGGGTGATTACCCCCCCCCCATAGAATTACCCTCAGCGCAGTAACATTGTAAAGATTCAAATGATCAAAAAAAAAAAACAAGGTAATACATTGTACCAATATGATCGATTCCCTTCGCGCCTGTAAACATGTAATTCTACTACACTAAAAAAAAATTGTTAAAGGACCACGTACGTTTTCTATGTAAAATGGCTATCGGGTAATTTTGCTGAAATTTTGATATGTTGTATATTCTGGCAACCTCGTTATAGGTAGTAAAATTCACAGATCGATCCTATGACAAGTTTTAGAGCTACAGGGTGTCAAAAATTGGATTTTTGCCATTTTGGGTGGTATGCGTCTATTTAATTTAGGTGTTCTAGTTTGGAATTAAACTGTCTTAAAAGGACCCCACCCCATCTTACTTATAGCTCCTGAGTCCCTCTATTCGAATAAAGAATAATATTTCACAAACGTGTTGCACTACAGTATGGCAAGACATAATTTATAGAAATAGAAAAATATCAATGCCATATTCGTTTCGTTTTTCTAGCAATCCGTTAAAACTGGAAAACAAACGGCTAGAATTCGCTATTTTTCTTTTAAAGTATGGGTCTTCATGAGCCATAAGTGACCATGAGCGCGATCACATTTTGGCCGTTTTTTAGGATAAAAGAGTCGATAACTCAAAAACGGTTCGTCGTATCGATTTCAAACAAGGACAGGCGTCTAGAGGACGTTTGAATCTATGTAACTATGTCTGCGGCAGCACCTCAAGATTCTTTTCATGGATAGTCAAAGTAAAATTTAAAGCAATCTACATCAAATCGAAATGAACTTGGTATATGAAGAAAGGTGAAACGTTGATCTTTGTACAATCTATAATGTTTTTTTTGAAATTATTTTTGAGAGTTTTTTGTAAAAAGTGGATTGAAAATTCAATTTCCATTACAGCACGTACATAGGATCAAACTTCCTCTAGAAGCCTGTCCTTGAAATTATATAATTATAACGAATCAACCATAATTGTTACCAGGATATGAATGACTTATGTAATAAGCCACCGCTCTTAGTTACAGCCAGCCCCACTCAAATAATTTCAATTTCTACTTGTGATAGGTACCTCATTGAATAGCGGCTGAAAAGGCTCTTTTGTAGTAATAATTATATTCTGAACATTGTGGACCAATAAAATTGATTCATCATCAATGTCATTTTGGTTGGAGTGCATGAGCATGGGGGCTGATTAGGAAGTGGACGGGTGGGAGCCGTTTTTCATATCCTGGAAATATTTTGTATTTTTCTTCGTTCATGGAATGTAGTCCATTGAATTCTTTTTAATTGACCCTCCCTTCCTTTCTCCCCTCCCCCTCCTCCCAAATCAAGTAAATTAAAATTACTTTTACACTACCATAGCTGGTGGGTGATATCATTCTTTATGAATAGTTCCAGAAAACGTTATCGTAGTGGATTTAATAGTTATTTAGGGTTATGTTGAAAATAAGTTACCCGAGAAAGATTTATACCACGAGGCCGTCAGGCCGTGGTATAAATTCCCAAGTGACCGACATAACACACGAGTGGCATGCAACGTTTTATCCAACACATGACAGTTATGACTGTCATTAATGTCAGTTATAGACAAATAAACTATCAAATAACAGACTAGTGAGTTATTTGATAGTTGAATTCTAAAATGACATAAATAATGACAGTCATAAATGTCATAACTAACACATGACAGTTATGATTGTCATTAATGTCATTTTAGACAAGTAAACTATCAAATAACACACTATTGAGTTATTTGATAGTTAAATTGTCTAAAATGACATTAATAATGACAGTCAAAATTGTCATAACTAGCACATCACAGTTATTATTGTCATTGATGTCATTTTAGACAAGTAAACTATCAAATAACACACTAGTAAGTTATAATCCATAACTAACTAGTGAGTTACAGAGTATCAGTGAGTTACTAGTGAGTTACAGATTATAACTCACGAGTGTGTTTTTTCATAGTTGACTTGTCTAAAATGACATTAATAATGACAGTCATAACTGTCATGTGTTGGATGAAATATTTAATTGTTTATTTGTCAGTCAGATATGCGAGAGAACACACCATGTATAGTCCAAAAGAACTCACTTGAGACAGCAGAAAAACTGAAATTTAATTTACAATCGGCGTATCTTTTATTGGAAAGCTGAATCAAGTTTCTTGTCGTTCGACAGAATAATCGACGTCTAAGGCTTGAATTACTCCAAACACAGTAGCTCTGCTAATCTTGGTTAAACCACATATCATTTTCACAATTTCATTGTCTAAAAAGAACCACTACTATTTTCATATTTCCAACGCGAATACATATTCAAATGAATCCTTTGAGTTTGAACGTGTGAGGCTTTATTAAATAATTATTCTATATGTTGTATCTCTAGATCAGCTTCTACCTGGAGACGTTCTGGATTAACTTTCTCTTGGAGCGGTTCTGAATTCACTTCCCCTTGGAGCGGTCTGAATTAGTATCAACGTCCTCTGTTTCAACGACATCCGACATCCATATCGGAATGTGACCAGAATGCTATAATCAATCTAATTAAGACAACTAAATACGATATATAAATATAACTCTGAGTCTTGTTGCATCGCACTGTCTGAAAATAAATCTTGAAGATAATTGGAATTCTGACAATCAGAAATTGGCAGCGACCAACCAAAAGGGTTCGATTGTCATTACTCCCTCCCTTTTTATATGACAGAGTCCACGTGGACTACCAGTTGATATGAGATATGAGATATATCAGCGGCCATTTGTATATTGATATACCCCCGTCTCGTATGATCGCTTGGTTCTATGCTGTCTCAATTGAATTCGTATAGACTATACAGTTTTCCGTTTCAGTTGTTTTCTGTCAGGGAAAATTATTTTTACTTACACAAACAAACCATTTCTGAAATATGGTTTAGGTTATTATTAGGATGTTCATAGAATATGAACAAATGGCTTCCGCCCATAGATTCCCCAATTGGCTTCATGCACAGACACCTCAACCAGAATGATATCCATTGTGTTCGAAATATAATTAATAACATAATACCAGCCATTCAATGAGGTATGGGAAGTAGGAATTTCTAATAAAATCATTTGAGGGAGCTGGAGTATTCCATGCGTCATTTTTTACTTTCATAATCTGGTATGAACAATCGTATTAAATATATAAATTTGTTCATGAGATATAGCAATTGTGAGCATTTAAATTGTCACCGTGTATATGAAAAAACTATACACTTACTGTTGGACAAGCATATGAATCATCATCATCATATTAATCCTCATAAAGTAAATGAAGCCCCATTCTTCCCCAAAAAAATTGAGAATTCCACCGTTTCCTTACCAATTTTAACGGATTGGGTTAAAAGCAAAACAATTAAGGTATTGATATTTTTTATCTATTTCTATGAACATTGTCTTGACTGTCTTGTCATGCTGTAATGCAACACTCTTTGTCAGAAACAATTTCTTATTCGAATGGAGAAACCCATGAGCTACAAGTTAGTCTTTCAAACAAGAAAGTTCAATTTCGAATTAGAGAACAAAAATCAAATTGGTGCGTAATACCCAAAATAGCAAATATTGAATGTTTGACGCCATGTAGCTCGAAAACTGATCATAGTATCGATGTGTAAATTGGAATAGGTAATAAGGAAAATAGTATCTACAACATCTCAAAATTTTAGCAAAATTAGCCAAAAACCATTATACATAAAAATTATGCGGGGTCCTTTCACATAGGTAAACTGAAGTTGGCCACAACTAACCAACGTTGTATATGTATTTAGGTATTATTTATTACTTGAAACATATACAATGATACATGCAGACATATTATGAAAATACAGATTGTGAAATTGGACGTGGGATTTATTTATTGCCTCAGTAATAATGCCAGAGTGCATAGTATTGTTGGTGGCGGCTAAATAATTTATATGTTGCACAATAATTTTAATTTTATACTTTTTCTTTAGGAGGATATTACAAATATCAAGAAAACAATAATACATGGTTCATCTGTCAAACATGCCAAACGAAATATAGACATCGTCAGTCAGCTCATAGACACGTGAAAACTGAATGTAACATACCGAGATTCCCGTGTGACTTTTGTCGGAGCAAGTTTACTGATAAAAACATTCTCAAAATTCACAAGGTCATTTGCAGCAAACGCTGAAGGAAATATCTATCCATCGATACAGTGAAATGTGATAACCGGAAATAATGGAATATTCTATTGTACTATAATAAAATCACCAAAATTATAGTTATGTGTATGAATGGTTAAATAAAACCAGAAATAAATATATCTTTCTATTTTTTTATTGAATATTACCTATGGTGGTGTTGGGGAATAAGTACCGGCGGTTAATAAGGTCCCACCTCAGAGTAATAAAAAACCATAGAGATGCCTTCTTCATCCTTACCTTGAAGTAAACAACTTTGTTTACAAGCGAGGGCCTTATTCATTCGAGTAGTTTCGTGTCATTCTTCGTTTGTATTATGGTCCTTCTTACTCTAAATGTAAACAAACTGTCCATAATATTTCACCACCCGTCACCCCCTCTCGGCCGCAAGTTGTATAGAAAAGGATAGTTTATGTTCACTTCAAAACAGGTATTTGTGTAGGTATAGGAAGGGCATCTCAATGACTTTTATTACTCTGAGGGTCCCACCGTCCTTTTCCTTGGAGACCGGTATTTTTTTCAAATCTGGCATCATCCTTATTTACATCCGACTGTTAAAGTTATACAAAAAGATCGTCGAGTTCAGTCCGCCATCAACAACATTTGTGTAACTGTAGTTTCAGGCTGCACAGATTATGAGTCGCAAGAAGGTGAGAAGTGTTTTTCAGTTAGAAATATTTTACTTTAAAAATATGATGGTACTCCATCCTTTACTGTAAATTGGTACTATATTTTGCAGTGAGAAAAATTTAAAGGATTGTTCCTGTTCCTGAAAAATGCATATTTGCTTGCCTGGTAACGAGGCCCATGGATTCGGAGAATGTATGTTAAATATGAAATTGGGTTCCACGAAACTTGCATAGGATTGGCAGCTGAAGATGTTGAGGATTTTTACTGCGGTGAATGTTTTATATCTTCGTTTGAATTTTGATGTTTTTCAAAATAATATTTATATCTTTTTTTGGTACAGTTTTATTAAGTTTCTACCGTTTTTGATTATTAAGAATGATCTGTATACATATACATACAATCAATAAACAAAAATTGTGCATATCTTATTATGGGTTATTATGGGTAATTAGGCCCGACAGCACGTTTTTATTATTTGCCTTATTTTGGTTACAAAGGTTTTAAGAAGACGATTATTATTTTCAACATAGCGGGAAATATGAAAAAAATCACCTCATCAACTTTCGGAATTTTCTGTATGTGGATACCTACAGTAAGCAGTGTAGTGTCCCCTATAGGTAATCTCGCAATAGTCAAATGCAATAGCCTCAATTAGTCCAAAAACTGTATTGGACATCAATGTAGTTTAGAATGCATAGAAATATAATAGCGAAACAAAAATTTAAAAAATCATGAAATAGTGATAAACAATTTCTTTTGTCTTCCTAAATACTCCTTATATTTCCTGCATTTTATATGGCGTTTTTGTCAACTCATTTGTTATATCTGGCGGTTCTTCTGCCATTCTGGCTTGTGGTATCAATAGTATTCATTGTGTTGGCACGTTTCGCAGGTGTTTTTCTTTTTTTTACTGATACTGGCGTTCAAGGGTTCAAAACAGCATAACTTTGTGAGGAATTATCCCACTCGTATATTATACTTCATACATGTTTATTAATAATTGGGTCAATATTTCACACTTTCACACTTCAATTGCAAATATTATTTGTAAGCTCCTGCATATATTTCAAATTTAATACAGCTGAGGTGTTGCTATCCCATAATCCGATTCAACAAGTACCTATACGCTTACCTAGTTTGGCCGGTTTTCCTAATTTGTAAATGACTGGAAATCCATAGGACAATCTTTCAGCGGTTTTATTTACGGGTTTCAAGACGAAATACAACATTTTTTTTTTGGGAAGGTTTGGTCTGGGATTTTCCGAAGAGAAACGACTAGTCACATTCAGTAACCGAGAGATACAGTTCATTTTTCGACTTCAAAGCGTTCGGTCGCCCTTCTACGAAGGCATAGAGCGGAAATGCGATTTTTTTTTTCTTTATTTCGAGTTGTAACTTGAAATTAGTGTTAGTTTTGTGTTACAACTCGAAATTAGCTTAATTTCATTATAACTGGAAATTAGTGTTGATTTCAAGTTACAACTCGAAATTAATGTAATTTCGACTTACAACTCAAAATTAGTGTCAATTTCGAGTTATAACTCGAAAATAAGACTGATTTATGAAAAAAAATCGTATTGAGCATTTTTGTTCACTAAGTTCTGCCGGAGAGTATCAAATAAGTGAAATAGTAAAATCGACAATGTCGAAGTACCCTTTACCCAAAATATTTCTGTCTGATACCGCGACGGACATTGAACTACATCTGACAGATATTTGTGTAACATTGTTCCAAGAAGACCCAATTGCAAATGCTTATTGTAATTAAACAGTAGATTATAACTTCATTTGGCTGGAGAAGACCACCGCAGGCGCGTTTCCGCTGTTTCGAGGTTCTTGTCTCTCGTCACGGACAGGGTAGGTCGGAAAACATTGAAGTCGTCCTACCCCAGCCCAATTTATTATAATCCAACGTATGAATAATATTTCCTCACAAATGAATGAGCATCGACTTACAGTAAAGTCAGTTGCAACGACACCTGCGGGAAAAACACAGGAAGCATTTCTCGGTAGTAAGGACACCAGGAAGTAAATAGAGTTCAAGAAGTTCTGCCGAAGAGTATCAAATAAATGAAATAGTAAAATCGGCAATGTCGAAGTACCCCAGCTTCTCTTCAAATATTTACACCATTTCAAATATATGAGACATAAAACATCTACTTTCCTGGCTAAAACCACGACGGACATTGAATTACATCTGACAGGTATTGTTGTTGTTTTTTCATATGTTTGCCTCAGGTACCTTTTTCGAAATTGTCGATTTTTCTATTTCATTTGAAGACCTCAGGGAAAGAACGTGCTAAGTCACTTTGGCAATAATTTTCAAGAGAGAGTTCTTTAGGTTCGGGCTACTCACATTGCTTGCCTGTATATGGTTTACAAAAGTATTAATATATCCCTACCCGACACGTTCTTCCCAGTATACAAAAAATATGCCATGTTTTTTTTTTCTTTTCCGGTCCTGTATTCGGAGGCCCGATACATTCTGCAGGGCGCGCGGGTAAAATTTTCCCAGATAGTCACTCCACACGAGTGAGAGATTACTGATTCCTAGAACTATGTGCCATGAGTAAACGAAATTATCTGAAAATAATGGCATTCAGCATTCGTCCGGCTAAGATTTCTGCTGCATCACGGCACACTGGTATAGTTTTCAGATTCGAGGAAAATGTGTATCCATCATTCTACCAAGTACCCAGTGATCAGAACAGAGTGGTTTGAGTAACACCTGCGGAGCTCAAAGATTTAATCTCGATGTAGAGTCGGTTTTCCTTATCTTCTCGGATTATTTTTATTACTACATCATATTATCTCATTCACAGGTTAACTGGGATGGAATTTTTCACGTCTATATTGTGGAACTGTTTCAAATGTATGTGTGAAAATCTGAATGAGTTATCAACATAAAAAATGCATGCCAGTAGTTAGTTTATGCCTTCCTGCTCAGCATGTGTTGAACTGAAATAGTTAAGTAGCCGTGAGAAATGCATGGTTATCAATATATCTCTGGTAACCCATAATTACTTATTTCAGAAAGAATGCGCTTTCCTTGCGTCAACTGTGAAAAATCTTATACTACACGAAATAATTTGAGGAGGCATCAAAGAGTAGAATGCGGAAAAGAAAAAACTCTGGTCTGTTATTTCTGCGAAAAAAAGTACTATTACAAACAGGAACTGGAAACGCATCTCAAACTGAAGCATAATATGGTTCTCAAAAGCAGTGGACTAGTAGAATAATTTACTTTGACAGATATATCTTACATTAAATGATCTAATGGATACAAAAAGAGTGAATTAGCCTTTTATCAAAGTCTGTAGTAACTATATAGCATATTGGTTTTTATAAATTATATGCTTTCGTATTCTCATTGTTCTGAATTACGATTGTATGGGTAATTTGTATCGAAAGAACTTGGTTCACCGAATGATTCTTCCAATTTGACCTCAGTTGTTCACAACGCACCAATAATAAGAGTGGTTCTTCAACAGTGAGCTCTTCAGTAGAACATATTCAAACTATATAGAACCATGCATGAGATCTGGATAATATTCTGAAAATCCAGGGCCCCTCCTCGGCTCCCACCGAAAACAGGTTTTCCAATTCCCGCTGCGAGTTCCCTCAACTTGCCTTCTCGTGAAATCCGCGGACCCTTCGTTCACCGGCCACCGGTCTTGCCTCACCTGATCCGAGCCCCTTCCTCGAATCCTACTGGATACATGTTTTCCACTTCTCGCTCCCTGCTGTCATGTAAGTGTGTATGTGATAAGTGTCTGGGGAACATTTGGTGTGATGGTGTGATTTTGGCGTCGGTGTACGGTAAGCTAGGGACCCACTGGTCGATACTCAGGCTGCGGTACTTCAGTTACCCCTAGAGTTCTCTTTACTCTCGTTAGCCGTCATGCAAATCCATGCCGTTGCCCAGGATTCAACACGTGGAGGTGAGAGTAGCGTTGGGATGGAATGGAATATACAGGGTGTCCCAGAATAAAGGGGACAAACTCCGAGGGTAGAATCCTCACTTTATTTTAAGGCTGAAAGTTCCAAAAAACATATACCCTAAAATGAGTATTAACCGGAGTACAGGGTGTTGAAAGTGACACAAAAAAATATGTTTTCCAGAATAACTCCATAACGGCTTAACTTTTCTTAATGAAATTTGGTATGTCACTTGAAAGTTTTATGAATAGACGAATACAACTCAATGGCTTGCCTATCACAATGTGGTCCAGACTATATACATTAAGTTTCAAAAATTTGCACCATATGGAAAGCTTTTTTATTATCGATTTGTCAGAAAATATTATGATTGAAAATAATTGGTGCATTACGGAAAACTCGTATTCGAGTTATCAAAATTCTCAATTTCAAACGGTGTACAGGGGGAAACAAAAAATAGCATTTTGATCAACAGTAAATTACCCTTGCTGTGATCCCAAATGTGAATATTGTTTTCAATTCCAAACAACTTCTTTGAATGACCTTTTTGATAATGTCCAAAAAGGGGTAGTTTACAACTGATCAAAATTCCTATTTTTTATTCTACCCTGTACACTGTTTGGAATTTGAAACTCGTATACAAGTATACCGCCATGCACCAATTTTAATGAAGTAAAAAATTTTAAGAGACAAGCCATTTTAGGTGTATTTGTCTATTTATGAAACTCCATAAAAAGTATGTTTCATCCGGTTAACAGATGGGTAAAGGTCGACCTCTATTCCGTCTCTTACATTACTACAAAAAAGTGAAAATAATGTGTTGGGTTGGTTATTTTCTTCGTATGATGCTACAACCATTTCCGATGAAAAAAGACCGCACTTCCATTCGAAAATGCCACCTTTTTCCATCGGACCGCACTTCCATTCGAAAATGCCACCTTTTTCCATAGGAAATAGGTGTAACACATGCAGTTACTGCCTTTCTCCTTTGTTGGGCAGAATAAATGTATCTATTAAATGCAACATAATACATTAAAGAATATAATTTTTTTCTCAAAATTTCGATATTAAATTCAAAATATTCCCAAGCTAATATTTAATTATGACTAACTAACCTGCCACAAGTAAAACGAGGTTGCTAAAATGAATCACTTTTAGCAACTGTAATCACTAGCCACTAGTTGAGTGGTACACCACCCATAATTAGGTTGTTTTTTTGCCACGAATAAATATTTTGTTGTAATTAATCACTAGTTATTTATCATTGAAATACTAAATATCTTGTTATAATTAGTTTGGAACCAAACATAAGTGAGCAGCTGTCTCCCAGTAAATTAGTTTCTAGCTTGACCTGAACTAAATTTATAATCTTATGGTGAGTTAGTAACCTCGTTCCTATAAGTTAGCTAATGAGTTCTAGTGATCAATCGATTATCGTTTCATGAGTATACAGATTACTAGTGATCACAGGACAACTAAATTCCTGTTATTGGAAGTCAAATTGCGTTGTGTTGTGAGGGTTTGTCGGTTTGTGAGGGTTTGTGGTTTGTGACGATTAAAATTTTGTCTGGAGTGTTCGAATTCGAACGGAAGCTACTGAAAGCATGGAAATTATATAGCAGATCATTAGTGGCTAATATTTTGTATCCTGCAGTAATTGTTCCTGTCGATAATGTAGGCAAACTGAGCTGCCATGACAGATATTATATTTCAGATATATCGTTTCAATAATAACAGTTATTTTTTCTATCCCAATCAGTTATATGTGTCTCAGTATTATCGATTTATTGAACCGAGTGATAATTGCTATCAGTTATTATTGCTGGGACAAAACTCTCACTTCAGAAACATGGTTTTTGCTGGCCGAAGTGGCGGAAACATTTTCCGCAATCAAAATTTCACCTATCCGAAATGAAGAAAAGTCAACAACAAATTTTACTTGGACGATTTTTCTCGGTGCATGTATCAGTTCGGAAGTACACACAGTTACTTACCCAATCTTGGGAAAATAATCTATTATTGCCAAAGAATTACTCAGGGTAACTGCACGGAGAAAAATAATCATTATTCACAAGCGAATATTTAATTACGACAAGTAAAAACTTATATACTATATGGGACAGCTCTACTAACTAACCTGCCACAAGTAAAACGAGGTTGCTAAAATGAATCACTTGCTATTATTAAGTTAGTTTTAGCAACTGTAGTCACTAGCCACTAGTTAAGTGGTAAACCAACCATAATTAAGTTATTTTTTTGCCATGAATAAATATTTACTTATAATTAATCACTAGTTATTTATCATTGAGATACTTAATATCTTGTTATAATTAGTTCAGAACCTAACATAAATGAGCAGCTGTCTCCCAGTAAATTAGTTACTAGCTTGAACCGAATTTATAATTAGCTTATGGTGAGTTAGTAACCTCTTTCCTATAAGTTAGCTGATAAGTTCTAGTGATCAAGTAATTATCGTAGGTAATACAACAAGTGTATTGGTGATTATCGAAATAAAAATTCCTTTGACTTTGAGAAACAATTTATGTTGCTTGGCAACCACACGAGCGCGATGCTCGAGTGTGGTTTTCTAAAGCAACAAAAATTGTTTTAAACAATAGTCATCACTACATTATCCGCAATCAGTGGATTAATCCTTTGAAACATGTCCTGCTCCTGATGTAAATCTTCCGACTAGGTACATCTACATTGGTGATTAATTAATAAATTAATTATATTTGGTGGCGTTTGACTATAAGTTTTCAACCTACCCAGTTTTATGTTCAGTTAGTTTACCGTCAAACCACCAGAGAGATGATAATCAATTATATGAAACTTTTGATAATAAATACTTTATTTTAATAGAGCAACTTGCAATTTGTCAGATATTTCCTAAATACCAAATTCATATGAGGAGTTCAGAACTAAAAAAAGGACAGACAGAGGACTCCAATTAAAATCAACAATGAAATAAAACCTTTATTGAAAGATACTATATGGGATTAAAACATTTTGAAAACGAAACACCAACAATTTCTCATATAAATCAGTCTACTATAAAAATATACTCGAATATATTTGAAATTGAAACAAAAATTCACTAAAACTCACTGGTTTTTGTACTCCATTACCACACACGACGCACAAAGTGCCACAGTTTCAATCACAAAACAAAAACTCATTATTCAACTGATTATGCACCATAAACATATGTGTACTGGCCTATGTTAGAATTGCAAATGGCATTGTGAGGGGTTGTGAAGGTTGAGGTTGAGATTTTGTCTCGAGAGGTTCCGAATTCGAACGGAAGCTAACGAAAGCATGGAAATTATTTAGTAGATCATTAGTGGCCAATATTTTGTATCCTGAAGTAATTGTTCCCGTCGATTATGGAGGCAAAATGAGCTGCTGTGGCAGATATTATATTTCAGATATATCTGTTCAATAGTAACAGTTATTTTTTCTGTCCCAATCAGTTATCTGTGTCTCAGTATTATCGATTTATTGAACCGAGTTATAATCGCAAGCAGTTATTATTGCTGGGACAAAACTCTGACTTCAGAAACATGGTTTTTGCTGGCCGAAGTGGCGGAAACATTTTCCACAATAAAAATTTCACCTATCCGAAATGAAGAAAAGTCAGCAACAAAATTTACTTGGCCGATTTTTCTCGGTGTGTCAAATAAATAGATCAAGGAATGTTGAATATAATTATTTCATATTTTCTGAACCGTAGATTTGGGAGCTGATAAAACGTTATACATCTCGTAAGACCCAAGTACTTTCACCAGTCCGTCCGAGCTATTTTGCCAGAGCACGCTACGCTTGTGCGTAAAATTTTCATGGACTGGTAAATAGTATATTACGTAACAAGTGTTGTAAAAGGCATATTACGCACGAATGGAAAAATTACGCACGAAGCCGCGTATACTTTACCTACGGCCATATACAGTGGGCTCTTTCCGAGATCCAAAAATTCATATTATTATTATTATTAAAATGACATCCTTTAGAAAAGACGCCTTTACAGATGAACATACGTAGCAATACCCCATCTGGATAACAAATATGTTTCAAAAAGTTTAAGCCGTTTTCGAGATCCAAAAATCCACATCATTATTATTATTAGTATTTTTAAAACGCCTCTTTTTAAAACGCAAAACTTGATCTAAATACAAAATTTTATCCAAATTATAAGAGCCGTTTCAGATATCCAAAAATTTATATTATTATTATTAATATTATGAGTAAAATCACATTTTTTCATGAAAAGCGCCTGTTTAAATGAACTTAAAGCCGTTTTCGAGATATATCAAAAACGTGGGTTTTTTTACGAAAACTGTGCGATTTGTTTACTGTTCGTAAGGAGCTATTTACTGAGGCTGTGAGTCATATGTTTTTGCCTATTTTCTGCAGTGGCTGTAGGTAAAAGTGCATACATCCTATTTAGTATGCATGTGGGTAAAGTGCTCGTTTACAAATCCAAGGTACTCAGGTTGGATTCACAGCGTCGACAGCGGTCTCGAGAATGACATCACTCGTTAAACGGTAAAACGGTAAACGGCACAAGTCTCTCGAGGACTTCTGATGGTTTCTCGTAAGGCTGCAGCTAGTTGACGGAAATCACAGTTTTAACAATATGTAATAAACCATCGGCTGGATGATAACTCAACCTGTGCATGAAAAACATTTAAATATGGATTAAAATTATAGGCCAATCACTAGAGGATTTTTTCGTAACAAAAATACTATTAGAAAACCGACTGTGGCAGTCCGTAGTTATATCAAGTGATTAACGTAGCCTTATGAAAAATGAGTTCAATGGGTTTATTTTTTTTCATTTTGGTTTGTTTGCCCCCCTATGACATTGTTCCGCAACTGTCATATTATGTCACTGACAGTGCTCTATTGTAGAGAATTAAAACGGGAACAAAATGATTAGTAACGGATAAAAACTGGAAAATCTTGCGTCTTATTAAGAAACTCACAACTCCGCCATTTTTCAATTAAAATGGTTGGCCCTTTTCAAGAGTGTAGTAAATTATGTGTACTTCATTTGCATGCAAAACAGGCGCTCTCAGACTATTAGTTTTGTCGCAATTGTAATTTGATTTTTTTTTGCACTATCTTGCAGCATTCCTGGATGCTCTAGTGATAGTACAATTTCAATTTCTCAAACAGATTTTGAAAGTTAAAGTATTGTACGACAAAACTTATACAGGGTGTTTCCGAAATTGGAGCAATAAATGAGCAGTAAATAAAAGTAGAAGATGACAAAACAGAAAGAAATTAAAGAATGCTCTTTTTTCATTTTTTTTTAAGATATTGAATTTTAAAGTTTTCAAGAGTTTGAGTATAATCACTGATGGTCTGCAGCCTGCGAAAACCACGCTGAAATACTGCCAGCGGGCAAACACGCTGTGGCCTGGAGAATCAAACCAGTGCCTCCCAAACAAAGGTAACTGAAAGCGATTTCATAAAATTTCATAAAATTTTTCGAAAATGTTTGACTTTTTCGAAAAACGAAAATTGTTGTCATTTATTGATAAATTATGGTCCATATAACAACCTATTTTCTTAATTGCTTCAATTTGGGAAACACCCTGTATTCTCATTTCTTACTCGATTGCCGTGAAATGGATGAAAAAACGGTTGCGTAGAAGGAGAGACCGGGAGGAGAGGGGAAGCGTATTGTAAAGGGATTATCACGTCCCCTCATTACCCGGCCTCTCCTACTACTCTAACGCATAGGCTTGTAAGCTTATTTCACCCAATTCTCGGCATTGTAGCGAGAAATGAAAATATACATTTGGTAGTAATATACTTTTACTTTCAAAATCTGTTTGAGAAATTGAAATCGGACTATCACTAGAGCATCCAGGCGCGCTGCAAGAAAGTGCAGAAAAAATCAATTTGCAATTGTGCCAAAACTAATAGTCCGAGAGCGCCTGTTTTGCGCACAAATGGAGTACACTTGATTCACTTCTCTCGTGAGAAGGATCAACAATATAAATTAAAAAGTAGTGGAGTTTTGAATTTTTTAGAAAGTTTGAAAATTTTCTGGGTTTTTCAGATTTTCTCCGTTACTAATGATCCGATTGAGTAGTACAAATTCTCATTTCATTTGCATTTCAATTCTCTACAATTCTTCTCATTGGAACAAACAGTTTTCTGAATTAGTTTTCATTATAAAAGCAAAATACTAAAAAATACGTTTTTTGTATTTAATTGTTTATAACAAATTAATAAAATATGACAGTTGCCAGTCCAAATATAACAAAATTCAACTAAGGATTGCCTTCCATGTGATGTCGGTTTCCTAATAGTATTTTTGTTAAAAAATCACTCAATTTATGCCCTATTGATTGGTGTATCGATGAAAACATTATTTGTTGTCAGATACCAAAATGTATTTCCATCAATGAATAGAAATAACATTTTGAATAAATTTCAGGTTATTCGTTAGGAACTTTCCCATGTCCTAAGTGCTCCCGAGTCTACATGCACAGTACATCAAGAAGAAGACACATCAAATACGAATGTGGCAAAGTTCCTACTTTCAACTGCGTCGTACCAGATTGTGATTATGTTGCGAAAAGAAGAACCCACTTGCAAGTGCACATGTTGAGGAGGCATAATTTGTTAATGAACAAAGTGTGAACTAGTAACGACATTTTTGATAAAGACATCTCAGGAATATTGCAGATTATTGTTAGCAGCGGGAGTTTCCTGAAAATCTGCTGGAACATTATACATGACACTTTGAAAAAGTGGAGTGCATAATCATGTTTTGTAAAATGATATTATAGAATGACACTAAGAGTTGAAATTATTGCAAATATTTTTCCTACAAAATTTAATTGATTCACTTTATACTTCTCAGTGTTTCATAGAAACTTAAGAATATAAACGATGACACGGAAAGGGGCTTTTAGTTGAAATTTGAAAATGTTTCATAGGTATATACAGAGTAAAACTTCATAATCTGACCAGATCCAAATTCACCAACACTCTATGTAGACGTAGGTATTTATTTTTTTTCGTTATTGAAACGGCAACCTCCAATGATTTTATATTTGAGAACAAAAACAAGAGGCTTGGTGTTTCAAGCATTTACCTGTAGATACTGACTCATACTTTCAAGGCAATTTAAAAAATGTACCATTTGCTATTTAAAATGTTGTAAAATTTTGCAAGTTTCATGAGAAACTATTGAAAGTGCCTTGTTTGTTTGCCATTTTATTTGGTTACTTGATAAAAATTCGGTCGATAACGTCACAGTGCGGCCATATTGATTTTAGTAGAAATGTCTCCTATGCCGCTATTCCAAAAACATAAATGTCTATTTGTAATATTCATTGAAAAGCGAATTTTTGTATCTACATGGTTTGGTTTAAAATTATTGACCTAGGCCTATTTTCGGTGAAACCGGAAGTGATATTCAACTGTTTATTCTAGGACAATATGAGTTCTAACGAACTATATCTTCGATCCAAATGTCAAAAGTATAACTTAAATAACAACTAAATGACGCTCTGGCCAATGATTTCGTTGTCACCCGGTATACTGGGTGACCACAAGGTGAGATACGCCCTACTCCCTCCAATGTTTCTATAGTTTTCAAGTCACTACAACTGTGATGAAACGAAAGAACACTCTTTTGTCTCATTTCCACTAGATTTTTATTGTTACGACCGGTTTCGGGTTTTATCCCATTATCAAGTATAAAAACTAACTAATATAATTGAACTCTAAGCCTAGTTATATAGGGAGTTTGCAGGTAGGCTGGATGTAGAGGTAATTAAGAGAACAAGGGTGAAACAATATAAACTTAAACCCTGGAGGTGATGGAAATTACCTGGGTTGTCAAATTTATAAATTCAAAAGTGGAGACCTACACAAATCGAGTTGCTCGTTGAGGGTTCTAAATTTCTGGTTTTTAATTGATTTATTAATTTCCATGGCTTCCAACAGATTCATTGTCTTCCCTTTATTACATGTGTGTAGAATTTTGAGGTTATCTTTACTCATCTTGTGTTTGGATTCTTGTAGATGTTCGTACATTGCTGATTTTTTGTCTAAACCGACGTGTTCACGGAACCTTACGTCAAAATTTCTACCGGTTTGGCCTGTATATACTGCAGAGCATTCCCCGCATTCTAATCTATATATCCCTGATTTTTTCATTCTGTCTCGTTTAGGTTTTGCATTGAATAGAATTCTGCCTAAATTATTATTACTTATAAAAGCTGTTGTTATTTTGAATTTAGAAAAATAATTTTGGATGTTTTCTGAAAGTTTACCTGAGTAAGTAATGCTCCCATATTTACGTGTATAACGTTCTTCAATATTTGGGTATAGTTCATTCTTAATCGTTTTTTGAGTTTTACCTGATATTAATTTCTCTATTAAAGAAACTGGTACTTGGTTGTTTACCGCAATTTGTTTAATGATGTTTAGTTCATCCTGGAAATTCTTATCAGGTAAAGGGATCGCGAAAGCTCTGTGTATCATTGACCTAAACGCAGACAATTTGTGTGAGATCGGACTGAAAGAATCAAAGGGAATTGTACAGTCTGTGAAGGTGTTTTTCCGGTATATATTAAATTGAAAACTATTATTAACTCTTGAAATACTCAGATCTAAGAAGTTAAGCTTCTTGTTTTGTTCGATTTCTACTGTGAATTTAACTTTGTTATGTAGACTAATTAGGAAGTTCAAAAATTGATTAATTTGTCTGTTAGAACCATCAAAACCTACTAGTACGTCATCCACGTATCTGAACCAAAACACAATATGCTTCTTAGAAAGGGGGTTGTTAAGGATGAGGGTATTTTCTAGGTTGTCCATAAAACTATCTGCCAGAATGGGACTCAATGGTCTGAGTTTTGTACTACAAAACTCAGGTCTTCCTATGGGCTCACCATTGAGATATGCTGAAAACAACCATTTCACAAATAGAAGGAAAATTTTGGAGAATTCCGATAGAAACCGAAAATAGAAGACAAAAGCGGCTTGGAACATAAAAAAAACATTATTCTGGGAAATGAAACTAAAGGGGAAGCAGTTCTTTTCTGACATATATTTGCCTCAAATTTTCCACTCAGTGGGAGTGAGTGGGGGGAAGGGAAATTCGACTTTGTCGAAATTTTTCGTTATTATTTTTTTCATATGATTTTCAACCAATCGGAACATCCAATGGAGTCAAGTTACCTCGTATAATTTCGATTATATTAATCATCACGAAATTAGCCAATATCAACTACGGATTTTACCTAGTTACCACGTATTGATAAGTGAATATAACCTTGACTACATGGTATAATCTATTTGATGTTTTTTTTCCTCCAAAAATGACAGTTCTGTCACTGTAAAAATTATTTGACGTTCGTCAATTAACGTCAAAGAAAGAATCATCAAGTTTATTCGATATATTTCAATCGCAACGAATACCAAACGAGCAATCGAAAATAATCGATTATATTTACCTCGTAACTCGACGTATTACTTAAAACACCACTCGAGCCAAGCCTCTCGTGTTTCGTCGAGTACGTCTCGTGACTTGGAATTATAATAAACTATTTCTGATGCTCTCGTGGTATAATTACTGATTATTTTTTTCTTATGATTTTCAACCAATCGGAACGTCCAATTGAGTTAAGTTACCTCGTATAATTTCGACGTGAATATACATAGAGTAAGTGCACCAATCAGAAATTTAGAAATACACGAATTTCCCTCTGTTGTCACTCAAAAAATCATCGAATCTCAAACATCCTGCACAATTACAAATCGTGTAGGGATCCTATGCACTTGGGAATACATTACAGAAGTTATTATACAAGACATTAGAGCATGTATTGAATTTTCCGTTGATCTAGAGCGTCTAACAAACAGTCCAACGGAGTTCGAAGATTTTATTACTGAGTATCTTGCTCTATTGTCAGATATTATCATCACAGCAATGAAGGTTTGATTATACAAACATTCTTGGGACTTCTCTTTGTGGTCTTTTGTTCAATCGGTATTTCCATGGCAAAGACAGATGAGTGTAATCAAATTATTATTATTATTATTATTATTTTGGTGTTTTGGCGTCGACTGTTATGGTCATTAGCCACAGGTGTTTTGGGTAGGCTGTGTTACTCACTTCATGCGCCATTTACGAGCAGCACTGTTAATTTTTAACGCAAGAGTGAATCGTGGAGGATTATTTCCAGTCGGAAAGGAGATTAAATCATTCATAAAAATAAAAAAAGCTCGCCCCGGCAGCATATAAGCAAAACGTACCACGTTTCAATCAATGGAAGATATTCTAGCTCAGGTTAGGTTTGTGTGTCAATTGCGAGCAGAAAACTAATTCACGCTAGTGCAAAATGCACCACGTTTCAGTCTGGATGGGCAAAATGCACCTGTGTTTGGTCAAAACCAATCAGAGAGCCAAAATATCTGCCGCTGACTGAAACGTGGTACGTTCTGGTTATATGCGCCCCGGTAGGTCACCAGGCGCGAGCGCTATCCACTGCGCTAATCCCCGTCCCAATTATTATTATTGTTGTTGGTATTGTTGTTATTATTTGTCGTTGCACTATGGAAAGGCTCACTGATATTCACCATGATAAATCACCATACCAAAACCCGGAATAATCTATAGGACCACTCCAGCGTAGTCGGTGTGATCCACAAACACTTGAAACGGTTTCCAGGATTGTTCCGGTTTGGATAAACTGAAAGTGACTGATGGTCATAACACGATGATATCTGAGTATATGGTGATATGTATCATATGTTTTCATAAATATCGATAACTTTTCACAAATAAAAATCCACATCGATCGTATTTTCAACATTTCCACTATATCATTCATTGTTAATGAAAATATTGTCTCACTGATATTCAGGCAAAAAATAAATGTTTTATATCCCCATGCTGAAAAAAATTAATTCTTTAATTTGTTTTAGGTTTCATCATTTTTCCTTGTGGTACTTGTGGAAGGGTGTATAAAGCAAAACGTTCTCTGTGGAGGCATATTAAATTTGAATGCCTGAAACCACCAAAATTCAAATGTCCTGTCTGTCCATATCGAGCCAAACAAAAATCCACTGTTGTGTCCCATATCTTCAATAGACATTCCAATTGCGCTTCCGTGAACTCTTCTCCATAAATGATATCGAAAATTGTCGAAGTCTAGTCATTGCAATAAATATATTTAAAAAAATTATATCCATCGTAAAGTAAAACAAACAAATTCATTTCATTGCCCAACCGAATCCGAAATACATCGAAATCGTAAGTTCTTAAAAAATGAACTATTTGACAAATATGTATTTTTTATTAAACTAAAATGTGTGTGTTTGTTTATCCTATTTTAAGTGTTTTGAAATTCATTTTATATCCAGAGGGTCCTTCAATGGATACAAACCTCGTACCTGGGAGGTAAAATCTCTGGAAATACTGGGAGTGAAAGATTACCTATGTATTAAATGTTCAAGAGACAGAGTTCCAGAGTCCATCCTGCACTATATAGTAGAAACGTACGAATTATACTCATATCACTTGCTTATTATGAAAAAATGCTACAGTTTTGTAGGGACATGTTACGCTGAAATAAGAAAGCTCCAAAATTTTATCCGACAATGTACCTGCATCAAGATCCTCCCCATTACTCGAGTATGACATTTCTGCGCAACTCAACAATTCATATTTTTTGTGCCTTCCCATACTTCAAAATAGTCTGTTAGACATTTTCTGGCCTATATTTTAATTATATTCATGAAGATACAAGTTTCACATCAAGCTACAAGTTCACAACTGATAGAAACGAGACATACCAATGTTTAGCATCGACTGTTATCGCCATCGGCCAGATGTGTTCTGGGTAGGCTGTGTTACTAACTGCTTACGCCACTTTAGGAGCAGCACTGTTAATTTTTAACGCAATAGTGAATCGTGGAGGAGTATTCCCAGTTGGCAATCATTCAGATTTCTACAACTGAAAATGAAAAAACTCGCCCTGGAAACCAGGCGGGCGCTCTATCCACTGCGCTAATCCCCGCCCTACAATATCACCTATTTATTTGCCTTGAACATCTGACATCTGAAATTTATCAAAGGACCACGAACACATCTTATGGAAAAATGTCCTTCGGTGAAAATGGCTAGATTTTTTAAATGTTGTAGCTGGAGCCATAGACATGAACTTATTAAACTATTCATCGACGGGTCTTGGTGGCGCACAGAAAGTGTTCTAGCTTGCTATGCTTCCCTAGTTCGCACAAGTCTCTCGAAGACTTTTGAGGGTTGCTCGTAAGGGGGCAGGCGGTTGATAGAAACTCCAATTTTGACAACAACAACAATTAAAAAACTTAGAGAAACGTATATCGTTCATAGTTATGAATAGTTTCAAAATATCTTGTATCTCATTAGGACAAAGTCATGATGCATCCTCGAGAAGATTAATTACTTATTCCAATCAAATGAAAATACATTATATTTCCAATTGCATTTCATTTTGAGAAATCAACTTCTATAACGATCGACCATTAATAAAAATTAACACAATCATCTCATAGTTTCGACAACAAAGTCTTTCACGTAAAAATTGGGTATATTTATTCTTCATTACCTATAGAAAAACAGCTTTGTTTTTTGAAACATCATTCGCGCATCTCAGTAACGCTGAGTTGAATAACATTCCAATATTTATTACAAATAATATGTAAATATATTTCATTTATCTCAATTCACACATGTATAATATGGACATTTTATTATTTCAAACCCTCTGTATTCATAGCTTTATTATATCTTGGTCCATCAACAAACCATTCTGATTGTTCCTCAATGACTCAATCAACTCATTAACTCGTAAGCGAATTCATTAACTGAAGAGTTGAGTATATTTTGGACTACCCTGTATAAGGACAGATGCGTTTTTGTTTCTGTAATATGGAAAAAACATTTTTCACGAACTTCAGGATTCCACAGTCGCACACAGTATTGGATATACATGAGATATTGATATTTTTTTATACATCTGAACTTCTCCAAAAATGTTTACTCATAGGATGGCTCTAGCTTCAACATATCAAAAATCCAGCCATTTCACCGAATGACATTTTTCCATAAGATGTGTTGTGGACCTTGATTTTCAGACTTTTCTGTGTTCTATCTAGGAATAGTTTTATAGGTTTCAGTTAACAATAGATAGACTAACTAGATGTTTAGATTGTGAATGACATGGATCAAATGGTGTTTTAGGTTTCCCATTCTAACAATCAATCAATATAGAGTTTGAACTGAACGAATAAAACCGGCCCTTGTGATAGTTTTCACAATATTTCCCAAGTTTAATTATAATAGTATTTCCTGAATTGTGAAATATACAATTTATTATTAAATTTCAGAAATAAAGTATTAAATTGATCAAGTGATTATGAATGATAATGAGTGATAAGTTATGAATGATTATGACGTGTTAATTATGTGGAAATTTATGTTTATGAAGTTTATGATACAACGATATCCATACATATCGAAAGTGAAATCAGCATCTTAATCTTATAATCTCTTTATATCAAATTGCACTGGACAGCGCTCATTTTCAAAAATGAAAATTATAAAAAATTGGATTTGAACAACGATGGGACAAAACCGTCTATCAAAGCTCTCTCCTAAGCATTGAAGTGATTCACTGGATTTCGGAGAAATCATCAACGATTCTTTTGCGAAAGAAGCTCGCAAAGTTCCGTTCGTTAACGCTTAAATTTTATTTCAGGTAATTCTTGTTTTCGATTATATTTATACAGGGTGTTTCCAAAATTGGGACAATAAAAAAAAATGGGTTGTTATATGGAACATAATGTATCAATAAATGGCAAGAATTTTCGTTTTTGAAGCAGTCAAAAATGTTCGAAACGTTTTATGAAATTTTATAAAAACGCTTTCAGTTGCCTTTGTTTGGGAGGCACTGGTTTGATTCTCTATGCTATAGCGAGTCTTACCGCTCGCAGTGATTCAGCGCGGTTTGCGCAGGCTGCAGACCCCTTATCAGTAATTACAAAAAAAGGCCTTGAAAACTTTAAAATTTAATATATCCCAACATTTTTGTTTTCGACCAGAAAGTATTGTTTCATTTTGTTTTGTTCCGTCATTTTCTACTTCCCATTTCATTTATTGCCCCAATTTCGGAAACACCCTGTATGTTTGTTAAATGCTAAAAGATTCTACTTGGTTTCACAATAAATTATTTATTGAAGAACTTGACTGAAAAAAATTGTTCATTTTATTTGGAAAATTATTTTTGGTTCTTTTTGCTGTCCCAGTTCCTCCAGACCTCATCGCGTTTTGCCCTTGAACTTGTTGCGCGTGCGTTGAAGGCTAACTTGTACTCTTGTATTCTAATACACTATGATTTTCTGTTGATGAACGTATATATTGGTACCTATGATACTGAATACACTACATTTTCATCATTATGTGCATGATTGATTTGATTTAATAAGCATTGTAAGGTATAACGTTGTACAATATTATTGTTATTTGCAAGCATGTTTCAGGAAAAAGTTTTGGAGTCCAGTGCATGAATTGTTCAAAAATCTATAAAAATAAGAATTCGTTGTCCTCTCACCTGTCAAGAGATTGCGGACGATTGAAATCGTACGCATGTCACCTCTGTGCCATGGAATTTAGACGAAGGGAACATCTTCGTGCTCATCTTTTCAGAAAACATCGATATTATGAAAGCAAAGGAAAATGAATAATACGTATAAATATCTTGAAGTTGTGTAAAATAATAAAATTTATGAGGAATTTGAATATTTCGTTTTATTGTCACATGCCTTGAAGACACATCATCTTTATTGACAGTTAAACCTATATTTAATTTTTTTTTCCCAAATCCAGTATCCCACTAGAAGTTACAAATAATGAAGGAATAATGATGCAGCCGGTCTTTCTTTTAATCACTCATTTCCATTTCACACCTCAAAAAAACAAAAATATATTTAAATTTAAAAAAAATCTATATTCTTCAAATACGGTAATATAGTATTTTTTTATTTTTAGTTATATAGTTTATGAATAAAATTAGGTTTTCTGAAAGTTTTTTCGTCAATTGGGAGGTATAGAAAAATATTGGATTTGTTTCAAAACCATTTGTCCTTTCTGATCGGTTTCGTGTGAATTTGTACAAAAATGTGGTACCTCAAATATAAAAATTATATGATATTAACCATAGATGCTTATAGGGCTGAACAACTGACAGTTTAAATGTTATGAACAAATTATTACTCTTTATAGTTATTTATGCAACAAGTGCAAAAAGTAAGTGTTTATTGCACTCGACGTGAAATTGTCCGACGAGGCCGTTTGGCCGAGTTGGACCACACGTCGAGTCCAATAAATAATTTTTGCACGAGTTGCATACAACACTTTTTTTACGTTCATGCAAAAAGCAAAAAATGATTTATTAAGGTACGGCACTAGGTGTAGAAAAATGAAAAGCGCAACTTGAAAAATAATTAATTATTACTATCGATTTGCCTGGAAACAAATCACTATCATCTATTTTTCCATTAATAATACTCATTCTAAAACTTTCAATTCTGTAATTGTCAGAATTAATTTTTGACTGACGTTTCCATAATTACATTTGCAGTATAAAAATCCAAATCATAGTAGCCGTGAGCGCGTATGTTATAACGAGGTGTGGTCATAGTACAAGACAGTTTGCTCTATGCAGGTAGACGGTTTAGAACAAAGCGGATCAGTTTTGATTATGGAGTTATTCTCGGGATGGCATTGTTTGCTTAGTTCTGGCTGTTAACATTAATACAAAATAGTTTTTAATAATAATATGTTTAAAACGTATTGCCAATCTCACAGAATATCTGATAAATATGTAGTGGGATTGAAAGTTTTTATTTGTCATATTGACAGCACTTTGAAGTAGAATGACAGATGAGTGCAATAAAAATTTGATTGCACTAGTGCAACAAAGAACTTCTTTTTCCACTAAACATGGTGCAATAAAGTTTTGCTTTTTGCATGAATGAAGATAATAACCATTTAGTATTATCGTAATTTGGGATCAAAAGTTTACGGAAAAATATTTCGCTGAGGTGAGACAAAAAATAAAATGGGCATGTGAATATGACACCTAAAAAGTCTAAAACAGCTGTGGATGAGTCAAAAGTGCCCCAGTGAGAAGGATCATCAAGTGACACTGGCTCGTAAAAGTCTATCAAGGATTTTGAGAGTTGCTCATTAGAAGGTGAAGCCGGTTTACGGAAAGAACAATTTTTTTGATAAAAACAAATCAAGCATCCCAGAGCTCTTGGTACTATCTTGTTCTCAAGATGCACATGTACAACAACATATAAATGATCTACGGAAATAAATTGTAGACAAAATAAATTATATGGGTTTTTATGTGAACTATGGCATCTCGAAAAAAAAAAATGGGCAGAAGTTAGTAGGGGGTTTATGCCAATCCTGGACCTCCCCCCACCACTGACCTTGAGAGTGACCTTGGGGAATGACCTTCAGAGGATGATCTGGTTAGTGGTTGGTGACCTTGAGGGTAGTCGACATTGGGGGTTGATGACCTTGAAAGTTGGTGACCATGGATTTTGAAGGGTGAATTTGAGTATGGGCCACCTTGAAAGTGTGTAACCTTGATATCAATTGAGCTTGAGAGTGGATGACTGTTCAATTGGTTGACCTTCACTGTAGACCGATATCTTTGAAGACTATTGAGTAAGAGGGTGTATTGAAATGAATTTAGCATTGACATATTCGGTTGAAGTGACCTTGAATATTTTTCTATCTTCATTCATTTCAACCTCAAATATACCCCTTCCCTTCAACGATTGCTATAAAAGCTAGAGAGTAGATACTTACGAATTCAGTTTGCACCGCCCATAGTACCAGAGTGAGCCTTCATAATCAGTTTTTCCGAGTTGGCATCGAACTATAGTGCAGCAAAAGGAACACATCGCAATTCAGGTGAAAATATTTTATAGTTTTCTACCATAATTTCTACATATTCGAAAATGGATACCCTAAAATTTGATTTTGAAAAAATAAATTCTGCTATTCAACACATAGAAACTCTAGAACAAAGACCTATAACATCACTAACGATCGGTAAAGCTTATAAAGTTGAAAAAATGGCAATGTATTCTACAAGATATGGTAAATATATTCAGGTAATTCTGTTGGAAGATAATGTCAAATTCAAATCATGGCTTCCGAAACGAGTCACCGAGCAATTAACAGATGAGATTATTCAAATAATAAATTCATCAAAGTCCAAAGTGGTAATAACATATATAGGACAGAGTTCTCAGGAATTTTCTGGTGCGAAAACCCGATCGTTAGTAAAGTTCGATGTGATAGAGTAAAAGTATAATTATAATATGTAAATTCATGGTAGAATATAAAATATTGTTAATCCACCTACTCAAAACGTAAGGTGAGTATGGTATAGCTTGTGATAATGATTTGAAACTGATAGTCACTATTTATTTTTCAGAACTTCCATACAAAGATGTGGATGCAATATTCCAGCGAGTTGTGGACAGAGGCTGTAGATATAGATTCTGCAATTGAAAGATTTGAGTTGGGATGCACTACATTCGGCAAATTATGATATGAACATTTGTTTTGATGTTGAGGAGGTCCGACGAGTTTTGGAGCTCAGCAATAAATATGACTTTGGTGTAAAGTTGTGTAACAAATATTCCTATGGACTCATTAGTTTGGATGAGTATTGCAAGCAGATGATTGAAGCGGAAATGAGAAGATTTTTATCAGACCTGATTGCATATTTACCAGGAGATATAACAGAAAAATATCAACTGAGAAAAGACGAGTATAGCTCAGATGGAGAAGAAGGGAATGTGTGTCAAAGTGGTGAAGTTTTGCAGTCTACATAGAAAATTATTTTTAGTACGCATATATTAATATTCATTTTATAAATAAAAACAACATTGAAAGTATTTTTTTTTTATTTACTACTATATTATGATACATTCAAAATATGAAAAATAAGATACATATCAATAAAATATTATGATAATCCAATCTGAATTGAACCATTGAGTGCACTATAGCTCAAATAGGCATCGTGTAGTATAAGTGCATATACTTTCGTGTTGGCGGGAAATTTTGTCTTTCGGGTTTCGAACTCAATTTTGATGTCGACGGTGGATGACTTCATGGCATCAGGTTGATGGGAGCAATCGATGACGAAAAGAGGATTATTCCGGAAGCTTCCAATATCCATCATTGGTTCACTCATAGGCTTGTTGTAGTAACTGCGTTGGAAATTTTCGTAAGCATAGTAGGCTGAAGAGTCCAATTTTTTATCGAAATCCAGATTCCAACGTTCGTATGGAAATACTTCAGAATTCAAATATAAACGGATATTATTTATATTTGCATTAATAAACTTCGTCGCATCTTTTGAAATATTTTCGGAATGATCTGTGTCTTGGAACCCGATAATGATGAATCGAGGCCTTTTGAGGCTATTGGTAGTTTTCACAGCCCATATGTCTGAAGCTGTATCACGAAGTGATGGTAACTCATAAAGATCCCACATACGGTAGGCCATTTTGACTTTGGCACTACTATTTTTATTAATTCGGTTCAAGAGCTTCAATTTCTGGCGATCTTCTGGTACAATATGTCTGATTCTCCATTCTATTTTTGTGATTTCTAGTTCAGCATCGACCTCGCCTATGAATGAATTTTTGAAGGATCGAGCTATAATCAGAATGAGTTCCTGCTTAACATTCAAAATACCCTTGGTGTAATCTTCAGCGAATCCCATAATGTATTTTAGGGGCAGTTTGCCGCTGAAAAAATTACTTGCAGGATCCAGTATATCTTGTTTATTCTGATTGAGACCCCAACCTATTGGTAGTAAACTATTCTCATGTGTTTTTCCGAATGATACCATAGTTTTCAATGTGGTTGTTATGCCTGGCTTTCGTACAACTGCAACTTGTTCACCACCCATTTCGTAGCGGATTTCATCAAACAAGAAAGCCAGAGCATTATTGGAAAGATAACATCGTTTGTTGGGCTCTGAAGGTGTGAATTTTCCCTCGATATAAATGTAGCTATCTGCTATATCGAGAATTAGATCTTGAAAATTGATGGGAATTCTGATTTCGTCCGAATTCTTATAATATGGTGATCCATACGGCTTATATGTATGCTCATGCAAACTAATCAGGGAATGATCGAAAATTGGCTCTTCAAAAACTTCTAACATATCGCTTGTAGTGAAAGCGGCCATGTTTTATTTCTTCTTGGTATACCTGATCTTCAAGCCAATTGATTTCAGAAAGTTTAGATTACTAGAGCTGATGGTATATCTTGATTGTTTAACGGGCTCACGTGAAATGAATCGGTTTATGATTTTTCTCTTCTTTATATCAGCATGATCCTCAACCCCATTGTACATACACCGTTTCGGTTTCAATCGCCGGACATTATAACAAAACCCCATTGTATTTTCTTGGCAGAGGTCAATATTACAATTTTTTCAACTCCAATTTTATAATTATTCTTTCACCATTGAACTCGATCAGATGCCCACGATCGTCCAAAATGCGCAGAGTAATGTTGTCGAGATACTGACGGCCTTCGGGCTTGATTGGCATATAAATTATATTTCGTGGTTCCTTTGTGAGTTTGTATCCTGGCTCGACATCAATATCGAATTCGAAAATGCTGTGACATTCCTCACCATTCAAATACGCTCCAGAAGTGACGTTACAATCCACACGGATTATTCTCACATTATTGATATTCACAGGTAATGTTGATTCATGTGTTTCACCGATACTAAAGACCTTAGGCTCGAATCCTAAAAGACCAGCGATAGAGTTTTCATGTAAGAGGTTGATGTAATATTTCGATCGCATTTCACATTTCAGAGTATTGTTGTTTGGATGTAGGAGAAACACATCATCCATATTCTTTTCGGTGACATTTTCAGCCAGTTTCTCTTTAGATCTAATGGATCGCTGTATAACTTTATTGATTTCATCAATTTCATAAGCGCCAGGTGGAATTTTAATGGTTATGGGTGGAGAATTGATTCGTTTTGAATAGCTGATCACATTATTCTTCACAGTAACATTGAAAATTGAATTGTAGGAATAGAAACCATGTAAACCCAAACCATAACTGCTACTCGTATCCAATTCGACTGGTGGGTAAAAGTTAGCGCTCAACTCGCTTGAGTCTCCTGATAGCGAGAACGTTCGTGACATGACTGTTCAATTGTTAGTATTCCAGGACATTTTATTGCTGGAAACAGAAATGATACAGCATCCGTCTCTTTTTTGGTGGTGATGTTAAATGGGTGTCAACATCATTTTTTGCTACTACATTTACATCCTTCACATTACAGTAGCAACAAAATATTTTTCGGGGTATTGGTCCATCATTCACATCAGATGAACTGCAAGTATCAACATCATTATAATGCTCCTGGCAGTACTGATACTTCAAGACATCAATATCATTTTGAAGGTGTGGTGGTAGTTTATCCCACACTGCCGCAATTTCCCCAGCAGCACATCCAATCAACACTTCTTTGGGCATATCAGAAAGTTGTTGTTTACTCATTTTATTCAAACTACGTAGTCTAGAATATGCATTTAATGAATGCGCCATCCTCTTTATGCTTTCTCTATCCTGGATAGGGGTTTTGTCCATAGTGGCTTACCGTATAGAAACTGCAGACACAAATGACCACACCACACTGTATTGAACCGCTGGTGTCGCTCATAGTTATAGCAAATTTCACTAGCTGGTTTTGGTCCACTGTGAAAATAACGAATCAGTTCTTTGGGGGGAGGTAAATCACCAAAGCTGTCATAGTATTGCACTGATCCTCCATTTTTTTTATATGCCACCCAGTGTGTTCCTGGGCCGTATCGGCTATCTAAATTAACTACTGCGGATTCACATCGATGCGGTCCTGAAAGTGGAAGATCGTCACGCATAAATACACCGCGAAAATTTGTAATTTTCATTTTCTTAGCGATTAATTTGATGTCAATGTCAGAAAGAGCTCTCCGGGGTGGCATACTCATAGGTTTTTTGAATTCTGATGCTTTAAATATAATCTTAGACCTTTGCGGTACGGTTTCAAATACATTCCTTTGCCACTTTTACCGAGAGCAATAGCTTCCATGTACTTATTGTGGCGGTTTGACTCATTCAACTGGTCTCTACTAGCTCTTGCTGCTTGTACTGCTTTAGTTATACCTGCTGCTGCTCCAGTAAGAGTGCCAAGTGCTGATAACCCAGCAAATATTGGTATGAGTGGTAGAAGTCCACCAACTTTGGGAATTGGTATCACCCGAGGTGTACGAATTTTATTTTTTCCTCCTGCCTCTTTTGTGTATTTACGGGCTGCTTTCAGCGCGATTTGGGTGGCTTTTCTCAAATTATTTGCAACAATTTTACCTCCTCCTGCTTCACGTAAAACATCTCGCACCTTTCTTACAATGCCAGAACCGAAGGCTACTACCTTTCTAATATTTTTTGCTTTTTTCTTCTTAATTTTTCTCATAGCTCGAATATTTCCCTGTTTACACGGTTTAGTTGACTCGCATCCCATACCAAATCGACGCTTTCCCTTCATTATATTTGTAACCAACCAAGCAGAACCTTTCTCTCCAAGAGAAGCGTTTTTGTCTTTGAATCTGCTCCAAGCAGCTTCTTCAAGCTTCTGGTCTGCCTTGTGCCTACTGTTGAGATCCGAATTCAGTGAATAAGCAATATCGTGCTCCTTGCATGCGAAATCTAGTTTATTTATGCCGGGATCTCCTCTTGCCAACCTCTTATGTAATCTTGTTCCAGGACCACAGTACTGATAACCACCAGGTAGATGCAACTCAATGGGTAGTTTATTGATTAGAGAATTAACCAAACCTCTACCGCCCACTTGTTTACGTTTACAACCGTTCTGATTGAGTTTTGTCATTTAAATAAAAGATTCAGCGAAGCACTGCACTTATATAGTCTCTAGCTGTCGTACAATGCGCATTGTGAAACAGAAACAAGAGTTTAAAATCGATAATTTTGACGAAAAAGTAAATGATGGACTGGGGAGGCACAGTGAACGACGCCATGGATCTCTCCTCCCATTATCAATTAGGGGTCTCATTATTGGACCTTCGAATTGTGGGAAGACAAATGTGATGATTTCTTTACTAACTCACCCACTGGGATTGCGATTCGCGAATGTGTATGTTTATTCAAAATCTCTATATCAACCCAAATATGAGTATTTACGAGGAGTGTTGAAGCCGATTGAAGGATTGGGATTCTATACTTTTGGAAATGTCACGTCTGGAATAGTAGAACCATCAGAGGCTAAACCTGATTCGGTATTCATCTTTGATGATGTTATGTGTGAAAAGCAAGATGTTATTAGAGCATATTTTAGTATGGGGCGCCATAAAAATGTTGACTGTTTTTATCTAGCCCAAACATATTCCCGTGTTCCGAAGCAATTGATCAGAGATAATTCAAATTTCATTGTAACATTCAAACAGGATGACATGAATCTCAACCACATTTTTTCTGATCATGTATCGCCAGATATGACATTTAAGCAGTTTCAAGATATGTGTGCAAAATGTTGGAATGACAAATATGGATTTCTAGTTATCGACAAAGATAGAGAACTACAAGAAGGTCGTTACCGTAAAGGGTTTGACAATTTCATATATCTCTGATGTTTTTTAGATATTTGGCTCAATCTGAAGTTGAACAGGTCAGTGATACGTTAGCATTCAGAACGTCAATACTATGGACGAACAAAAAAGCGATGAAATAGATTTGAAACGGAAATTAATTGAGGCAACAGAGGCAGTTCGAAAAAAATTTAATTACATTAAAAATAACCGCATAAGCGACCAAGTGGCGCTTTCAAAAATATATGAACCAATAATCGAACCACTGAAAACTATATCATCTAATACGTCCAAAATAAATCCTTTACCGGTGGTGAGCCACTCAAAAAAATTTACCAAATCCATAGAGAGTAGTACCCCGCTCCCAAAATTGAATTTTATGGAAAGTGATGACAAAGATGTGAAATTTAATGCTGAAGAAACATCGATAATGCATACACCATCATCCTCAATGGTAACCACAGACCCCGAATCACCAAAGGTAGCGGACAGCAATGGGGAAGTCTCCAGCCATATTAAAAAGTTGTTATCTGGAAATTCTTCATATGATACGATATTCGGTGTCCGGTTAGACCCCATTACGAATAAGCTAAAAATGGGCGATTCCAATGTAGACTTTATTGAAGGAAGAATTGTATTCAGTAAAGATGGTAGGACCATTGGTACTTACCAAGGCACATCCAACTTATACAAGTTGATATTCATGAAAGTACCTCCGGGAAATATGTCTGCTACTGAACTGAATACATATGGTGACATACTCAGATTAACAAAAGCAGCGTATAAAAATCACGACCAAGCACAGGGTTTATTGCCTAATAAATGGAAGAAATATCAAAAAATAATCAAGCCATTATTATCTGTAGACAACACATTGGAAAACCTTTCTATAGGAGGTGCTGGAATAATGAAAATACCATCCAGAAAACTATTTGGTGGAAACAAACCCATAAGTTACATTTATTGGAATAGCTTGGATGAATTAATCGACAGGCTTCGACTCCTTTGGAGTTCAAAAATGGCTGGACATACAGGGCATGATAATGAAATATTATCAATAATAGAAGAATTACGCGAAGAGGGTATAATCTACTGAATGTGTATGTATATTATTTCCTGAGTATGTGAATTATGTTCATTCTTCTGAAGATATTCCAACGATGAATAACACAATCGACAAATTTGGTCGTAGACGGGGTGGTGTGAAGGTGATTGTTGGAAGATCAGGAGTTGGATTCATCCTCACAGCAGATGGAAATTATAATATTCAGAATAAACGTCTGTGGAATATTGGTGAACCCTCCGACATGAAAGATGCTACCACTAAGGGCTATGTTGATGACCGCATAAAAGAGACTAAGGAGTTGACCCTGTCCGCTGTGCAAGAATCAGTATCATCAGTAATTCGTGAAGCGAGAGCATATTTTGATTCCAAAATTACTGAACTCAGATTTGTCATCGGCAAGAAGTCGGATAGCTCAATCGAGCAAATTTCCAAACTGGAGCAGTTAATCCATACTTTAGAAAAGCGAATCGTTAAAGTAGAACAGTCAACAACCAAGGCTCCACCTAAACACTGGAGGACTGGGCAATTAGCTTTACCGCCTTCCTGGGAACCGACTTCTGTAATAGAGAGTTGAAATGAGTACCGCTAAAAGGCAAGTTGTTGAGGAACTGCATAAGCCAGCTCGACGAAATTTTCCACGAAGGAAGACCATAATTAAAGGGTTTTCAGATTTATGGCAGATGGATCTGATGGAGATGCAGCCGTATGCAAAAGAAAATAAAGGTTATAGATATATCCTCATCGTAATAAACTGTTATTCAAAGTTTGTATGGTCAAGACCGCTGAAAAATAAAACGGGAAAATCCGTTACCGCAGCAATGGAGAGTGTGTTGAAAGACGCAAAGTACACACCGAAGAACTTGCAATCCGACCAAGGCACTGAATTTTAAAATACAAAATTTTCCTCGTTGATGGCGAAACATCTGATCAATCATTATTCGACATTCAGTACTAAAAAAGCGGCAATTGCGGAACGAGTTATTAGGACATTGAAAAGTTGGTTGTATAAAGAGTTTTCAGTTCAAGGGCATCACAAGTGGTTGAAAATTCTTCCGCACATAACGGATCAGTACAACAATAAAATTCATAGCAGCATTGGAATGAAGCCCGTTGAAGTGACATCATCCACGAAACTGAATTTGTATAAACACGCCAAAATACATGCGAAATATAAAAGAAGTAAATTCAAAATAGGAGACGTAGTTCGAATAAGCAAGTACAAGAGCATATTCGATAAAGGTTATACAGCAAATTTCACAACTGAACTTTTTAAAATTGTTAAGGTAAATAGTACAATGCCTGTAACCTATGAGCTTGAAGACATGGATAAGAAACCAATAAAGGGCTGTTTTTATGAAATGGAGTTGAGTAAAACGAAGCAGCCCGACATTTACTTGGTGGAAAAATTTTTGAGGAGGAATCATGGGAAAGTAATGGTGAAATGGCTTGGGTTTCCCAACGACAAAAACTCATGGATTGATGAAAGTTCGATCGTATAATTGAATATCTGTATTTTTTCATCAAGTAGCCATAAACTGATATTAATTCGATATGTGAATTTTATGAGTTATATATTTATAGTGAAATCGTTGATATAATGTTTTTCTCATTACTATAAATGAATAAAAAATGAACAATACTTGGTGCAATTTTTTATTTTTCGTTAGTCATACAAAGTGTTTATTGATGTTCAATCACTTCATAAATGTATCTCCTTATTGGAACCACATGGGTTTTCCTCAACTCTTCCCGCTCGGCTCTCTGATCTTCGTTCAAACACCAGCATTTGAGCAGATGGTCTATTCTGTCTTTGAAAAAAAAAACCCGACACATTCACATAATGTCAACCCCATTCGACACTGTTCGCATAGGTTTTTCCAACAGTCTGTTTGGTAGCTGTCACAATTCGTACATCGCTGAAAATCCAAGGTCTCCTCTGCTCTGCAATCCCTACAGTCTTCTCTAATAATACCAAAGTTTGTGGTGTCCATTCTTTCACCACACTTTCGGCATTCCGTCCATAAACCGAACCGTTTTGTCACTTTTTTTGGAGTCTTCGGAGGGTTTATTCTTTCACACTCTTGACACAATCCAGTGCAGGTATTGATAAAACTCGGTGGCCATGCAATGTCACAGTTATGACATGACAAATTTTTATCAATCACTAATGGATACACTGCAATTTTTGGCTTAGAATCCCACTCTCTTGATGTCGACATATCTAGAAATGATGAAACTTGTGTGCTATAAAGAATCGCATAGAATGATCCACCTCATTCAGCGACCCTCATTATATACAATCCGATATACCCTCCACCTAGGTATCCTCCGAAGGCCTTGAAGTCCAGTGACCTTCATGTTGAGTGACTTTCAAATGACATTCGAGCACTGAATGACCTTCGAATATGGAGTGACCTTCGAATATGTAGTGACCTTCGAATATGGAGTGACCTTCGAATATGGAGTGACCTTCGAATATGTAGTGACCTTCGAACACCAAACGACCTTCGCATCTCAAACGACCTTCGAGCAACGGGTGACCTTCGAATTTGAAATGACCTTCATCCCCTCACAGTATTGGAAAAACCATATAAGGAGAGGACGAATACCACCTCTGCATCAGTTTCATTGAAATATCAGAGTAGTTCGTATTGAAATGGCAGCTCAACAAAATGATAGAATGAGTGTGTTACGAGACCTAGTGGCTATCGATATAAATCATGTCGAAGAAGATGCAGAAGTGGACGATGACATAGCTGAAGAAGTTGCAGCAGTGGACGATATAGCTGAAGAAGTTGCAGCAGTGGAAGTTGTTGAAGAAGCAGATGTTGCGGCAGAAGGAGCTATTGCAGTTGCCGCTAACGATGATGATGGTTCTAGCGAGGATGAAGGGATGTACGAAGATGGCCCTGATGTAGATGGTGAATATAGGTGCGTGTTCAAAAATATAAACAGTGTGAGGGATGTCGGTAGAAATATGTATTGTTCGATAATTTCATGCTGGATGGTAGTAACAACCACCGAGGATCGTAAGGTTCTATGCCACAAGTGCTTCATGCTGTACAGTGAATTAGTCGATAGTGGACATTATAACAATGTAGATCTGCATTATAAAACGGACTTCAATAATATTCCCGATTACGACTGTGTGGCTTGTGGAATGACTGTTTGTCAAGTGCGCCTAATTGACACTTGCCTGTTTTGCAATACAAGTTTTAAAAAAATATAATTTTACAGAGCGACTGCAAATTTCCGAATACTGGAATATGGCCCTGCAGACAGTTCCAGTGATGTGCATCGGTGTGGAAGTGTTGCTCGTGTTTCTGTTCAGGAATACGAACCGCCGGATGACATAAGCGATTGTTCAACAATTGAATTGGACTGGGAAAATTTACCAGATCAAAGCCATTGGTGGTGTCCGGCGCAATTGTCTGAAGAAGATGGCGGGGAAGAGGTTATCCGAATGGAAGAGGCATGCGATTGGACTTTTAGACTTTGAGTCGGGGTGTTTATATTAGATTTGTATAACGTATAGCATAATAATAGGGAAAAAAAGACTGAAATATATATTTTAAATGAAAATATGTTTCATTCATTTGATGATCGATAGCTCTATAGTGAATAATAGCTCAAAAAAATTATTATGTATGGTAGCATGGTTAATGCCACCCACTGCGCATAACTTTTCTCTGTCACTTTCCTAAAAGTTCCGTTTTGGTCGCATACCTAAACCAGTTACCTGACTTGTGCGCAGTTGATTTCCCCTCCCCCCCCACACCCCCCCCCCCTAATTAGCCCCTACCCCAACCCTGCCCTAGTGTGAGGCCATCCGAGTTCACCCACGTATCCAGTTTTTTTTTTCTCGAATTGCTCGGAACGAGGGTCTTTCCCCCCCCAACAACTAACCCCCCTCCCCCTCCCCCCTCCAAAACAACATTTTATTTTTTTATTTATGATTTATTACAAATACGAACATACTAACATACTAACATGTACTTAAACTTAATCTATCTTATTAAATATACATATTCAAATATTATTAAATGATAATATTCATTTTAATAATTACAATAATTAAAAACCAATTATGTATACAAATACGATATGAATATATACCCCCTCCCCCCTTCTACTTTAAAAAAACACAAACCTTTATTTACACTCTAATACAAATACGAACACACTCAACTAACATGTACTTAAAATTTAATCTATCCTATGAAAAATATACATTCAAATATTATTAAATAATTTCGTATCAAATATCTTAATTATAATTGGGATCGGAAAAAAGGATCATATTCACACGCAAACACACCTATACACACACGCACATATTCATTTCTCCATAAAAACTTTAACCTTCTCCTGCAGCAATTTAAGTCGTCTGCTCTCTCGATTGAGCGAGAGCTGCGACTTAATTGCTTTGGCCTTCAGCGTTGGCAAACTTTGCCTAAGCTGATTACTGTCACCCATAATTCGTTGCTGGCGTCCGTCGAGCTCTTCCAATTGTCGTTTCAACTCCTCCTTTCGATTTTTTATTTCTTCGAGCTCCGTATCGTACGCCAGCAACGATTTCTGAGCGTCAGAGACCTTTGCAGCAGCTTCTCGATGTTCTAGATATGCTCGGGCTTTTTTGTTAACAAAATCCGAAAAAACATCTACAATTTTCTTATGTTGTTCTTCCGCATTTTGTGACCAAACACTGCCATCACTTCTACCACTTCCCAAAATTGGTGATACCGATGAACTTCTACCAGAAAACACTTCAGAATGATCTACCGATCGATTCGGAGAAGTGAAACCAACGGATTGCTTTGCTGAGACGGGACTTGCAGGTGACCCACTGGACACCGAAAATTCGTTGGAACCGGCTCCGTCATTTTTTGAGGCAGATTCCTGTTTTTTGGGAGAGTTAGCCGGGGCCGATGATTGCACTACCTCTCTTCCCAAAATTACCGGTGACGGTGAACTATCTTCGGAAGATAGAACTACCGTTGGAATCGGACTACCGACGGATTGTTTCGATGCCAGAGGTCTTGTGAGTAGTCCTCTCAGCAACGGAAATTCGTTGGACTCAACTTCGTCACTTTTTGTGGTAGACATCCTTTGTTTTTTGGGGGAGTTTACCGGTGTCAATTCTTTCCTTTTGGAAGACTTATTCAACGATGAAGGACCCGCTTCATCGTTGCTTATGTCTTCACATAAGGGGGCATATGGTAACAGAGGTGGAGTGAAGCCCTTGATGTCCGCGAAATATTTTTCCATTTCTACATCTCCGAATTCTTGCATATCTGCCACCGATAAGCTGGAATAATGGAAACTCGGTGTGTCTGTGCTGTGAATTTGTTCAAAATCCAAATATTTCGATTGGTCGGTTGCTGTTTGTTCGGGTTTCTGTATCCTAACATCACTTAATATATTTATTTTTTGAGTCGAACAACCAGCAACCGAATCTTTATTTTTATCATCAACCGCGTCTCTAGTCTTTTCGTTAACCGCGTCTTTATTTTTTTCAATATTAATTGTACTAAGATATGCTAACGTTGCCAGCATACTAACAACCGACTTTCCACTATCCTGAGAATTGGGACTTTTATTACCTTTCATTTCGGTTATCCAATCACACCACTCTTTCACAATATCAATAAAAGCACGACTCACAACTTTACCAGTGGGAAGAACAGGGTACAATGATGCATCATGCCACCCTCTAGTTTGAGTAACCTCGCACATCCCCTACTCCGAAATTGTACAGAGCCTGCGCACAGGTAGAGATATTGAAAAGAGACCACTACAAGGCCAAATTCTTTTGGGTCACCTTCATACACCCTGATCGTTCAAAGCAAAGGAATGCGGTACAGGTACCCACGCCTCGCTACCTGCTGCTAGACAAAATAAGGAATGCGGCATAAACTCGCATTCTTCAAGACTAGACCACTCAAACACAGTATGGTCGATAAGGACCTAAGGAATGTACATCGGTACAGTTTTTTCAAAACGTTGACTACAACGAGACGAAAGAATGTTATTTATT
The DNA here is from genome assembly GCA_958298965.1 of Chrysolina haemoptera. Taxonomy (NCBI): domain Eukaryota; kingdom Metazoa; phylum Arthropoda; class Insecta; order Coleoptera; family Chrysomelidae; genus Chrysolina; species Chrysolina haemoptera. Next base: position 35,585,510 of record OY282586.1, on the reverse strand, counting down.
ATGTCTATTCAGTCTATACCTACACGTTAAAATTGAAAATATCTATTAATTCAATATGTGGATGCTATACAATATATTTTGAATATTTTTATGCTACACTATGAAATTAACATATATGAGTAGAAACAATTCGGAAATGTAATTTCAATATCGAATATTCATGCTTCGAAAATTGTGTTTTTTTTTTCTTTCGATATGAGATATTTCTGGATTATTCTCCAACATATAAGTGGAACCGTTTTTCAGTACCTTCTATGTCAAAATATAGGTTGGCATAAAAAAAAGGAATTCAAATATATGATATAAAACGTATCAAATTATTGGTTCAAATATTCGTGAAAACAGTTTCATAGCCAATTGTAGATGAATATTCCCTTTTCACGCTATCGGATGAATAATATAAAATTTGTTGAATGATAATTAAGGATTTGCGTTCCCTTACTTCGACTTATTCTGCTTCCAGTAATGAAATCAGCAAATCCAAATTGTTGACAGGTTGTGAATTATTATGAATCGCAGATTCCACAATGTTTGAACACCATAACAGATTTTGTTCGGGGTCCGTTTGATAAAATTCAATATCGTTGTGGCCCCACGGCAATGTTTTTGTGGTATTGGGTATAATGAACCGCTTGTCGTCATGGTGTGACAAAGCGACTTTATTTTTCATTTCAGTAAATATGTCGTGGGTATCACTTTTGAAACTATTCATTTTTCTAAGTATGGAACCACCCTTCTCAACAATATTTTTATAGTCACTTTCGTGCAATTGTTTGATAATGACTGACTTTTTGACGCCTTTGGCGTTCTTCAATTCATTTTTAACGGACTGAACAAAGTAAGCTTTGGCCCCAGTACCATAAAAACTGATAATGGGGTCATTGGGAAATTCATCTTTCATATTCCCCAGAATGGGTTTTGTAACAGGAATGCCAAAATCGTTTCCGATGTTATAATTGGAGGTATCGAATCTTTCTATATTTTCGATCATGAATTCGTAAAAGTTTTTATTTGCTATTTTCAATATAAAAGAATCTGTATCTGTGTACAGTAGTGAAGCGTCATTTCCAAAATTACTTTTTATGCATTTGTAGTAAAAATCGTACATTACTGTTTTTGATAAATCCAATATACTAAATCCCAAATAAAGTGGTTTATCGTAACACACTCTTACTTTTCCCATATGAATAGCGACAAAATTTTCTGTAAATATTGAACATGTTTTGAAATTTGGGTTGGAAATCAGACAATTAGCCCCCAATGACCTTTTTATATTCTCCCAATGAGTAACCAGTTTAATTTCCCTTCTATTTTCCACATTTTCCAGAGTTTTTCCATACACGGCATTGTTCATTAACTTGAAAAATTGTTTTTCGAATTTATTCAAAGCTTTATTACGCATTTTTGTATTCAAATCGATATATTTCTTAAGCCATGACGATTGCCGAAATTTCAAAACCCTATGTGTTTTCATAACCATCAATCCGTTTTCTATAGCTTGTTTAAGAGTTCTATAATGAACGATATAGTTTTTTTTATCTGATAAGTTCGGTATCAACTTGCAAATATTGGATTTTGAACCTGGTGGAATTATACTTTCGACTAGGAAAGGTAAATCCGAATGAGAATCATGTAATTCTTCTGGATAATGAATGTCCACTTCAAAAACATAACCAAAAGGAGAATCAGCAGAAATACTCATCACATCCAAATCCTGTATTTCACTGGGTGTCAACCAGGTGAATCCACCAATGGGCAAAGGTTGAGACATGCTATGACCATACAAATTTGTTGCATCCAAATACGATATGTAAGATACGTCTTTTTTGGCATCGTAGTTAGGTAGATATTCATTGTTTGCGACATGCATTCGGTCACTACATTGACTTATTCCACCACGTATACCTTTCTTGAAAAAATGTATCATGTCAATATCAGTCAAAAGCTCCAATTCAACTTTTGTGTATCTCAACATAGCGTCCCAAGATAAACCTGGGGCGGTATAATATTGGGCAGGATCCAATTTATAAGTGTTCAAACAAATTCTCCGAAAATTCTCGAATGTATCAGTTAACAGTAAAACATCCGATTTCAAGTACAGATCTGAATATTCTCCCAAACTTCGACATTCAAATAAATTCCATACCCGTTGTGCCCTATCATAGCATTCATCTGAAATTTGTTCGTCATTTAAGTTATCATAAAATTCTTCTTTCGATGGTAGATGTGTGATATCTAATTTTTCCATACAATCTACGAAACTGTATGGAAATACACCTTTCTGTTTCATCAACTGAAACTTTTCGACATCCGGAAAAAACTTTTTAGTGTCTATGAATTGATCTTCTACTAAATTTGCACCGAGATTCTGAAGTGACTCCGAAAGAAATTTATAGCTATCAATGAACCTTAATTTCATGAAATTATTCTTCAATTTTCCATCTTTACCCAAATAGCTGTGTGTGAAAAGATGTTTGGTGAATGAAATGTATTTTTCTTTGGTTTGTGGAATGACATCAACTCGATCGCCCTTGTCGAATAATTCCTTGATGAATAAGTGGCAATCATATCCGCTCATATTATGACAAATAATTGGTATAAAATTTGGAAGTTTGAAATTCAAATTACATTTAGAATGAGCTGCACCAAATCTCTTTTTTCCGGTCAGGTGACAATGATCTCTCACTTTGACATCACCATCTTCGAATATATTATCACATATGCCACAAGTCTTTGCATCAGAAAATTCTTTTTCTTCTGTCTCAGATAATTGACCCATTGGAACAACATTTTTTAGATGTTTATGATATATATTCTTTAAATCGTTTTGAATATTTGAGACGAATACTTTTGCAGTATCGACCCCTCGATACGAAACAAATTTGTCGAATTTTTCATTGAAAGAACATTTTATGTAGTATGCAAACGAGTATGGTTCATGAATGTGAGTTCGGTTGGTGTAAGAGCAATCTGGATTCGGTTGACAAGAATCAATTGGTTTCAGAATTGACTCAAAATCTGCATAAACGACAAACGGAACTTTCATCTGCTTTTCGATATTCACAAATTTCAATATATTTTCAGGAATGTATTTACCGAACTTGTCGATTTTCAATTTTTCAGAAGGTGTGGTTGTACACACATGATTGCAGTCATTTAATTGATGCTGGGTCAATGATTTTCCGTTAGCAAAATATAATAAACAACCATCACAAAAATATTTTTTATGACCATTGGCAGAAATTTGGCTAGAAACTAATTTTGACAAATCCTTAATCCAACAATAATGATTTTTTCCCGTTTCATCACTGATAAGTAAAAGATTAACATGCCTGGTGAGTCGTTGTCGTGAATAATGTAGTGGACCTACAACTTCATATTTCATTTTAGATTCCTCAAATTTTTTTTCCAACCCATATACATTTATAGAGCAATCATTGGCAACTTCGAATTTTGAAATTCCACTTAATTTCATCGGAAAATCCATACCTGATACATTCAGCACTGATTGAAAGGGTGGATAAGAAGACACTTCGGAAACCCTACGATCCGCCGGGTAAAGTGCTGATACCACAGCCCATGCAAAACAATAGTTATCCTCATTTCACACATTCACCACACCTTTTTTCGACTCGATATAATCTGGCAGCTTTATATAGGAACACGCACCAAGACGGCTATACTTGTTCACATTCATTTCTGTGAACATGATTTTCTTCAGGCTCCATCCTGCAATAGAAATGATTTTACATTCAAGGTATGAATATTGATTTTTGGGCAATTTATATACCTGAGTCACGATCTTCGAATTCTGTACTTTGTGCCGTTATTGTGTCGATGAATTCATCCAAAACAGCATTAAGATCCATGGACTGGTCAACTATCTGGTTCGGAGAATTGAAACACTTTACCTCGGATAATTCCTGGGTCTGCAGAATATGTGAGCTGAATAGTTCCATATTAACTTTCACCGCACTATGTATCTTCAACACACCTTGCAATAATGAAATCATTTTCTGTTTGTATGCATCAAAAAATGTTTTGTAATCCACATAGTTACTACCGCTCCCAATCCTATAGCTAACTATTCTACATTTGAAAGCACTTTTGATAATTTGCACGTCTTCACCCAATTGAATGCAAGAATTAGATCTGTGTTCGAGTGTTCTTCGATGTGAAACCATCTGACCCATTGGAACTGGTTTATTACAACAATCACAGAACTGCATATCGTTTTGCGATATGGGGCTCAATTTAGACCGTTTACTAGGTGGCTCACCTGTCACCGCTGTACAGGATTGCACTTGATGGCGATGTAGATTATCACTGCGAGTAAAACTTTTTCCACAATTGCAAGTATACATTTTGCTCGATTATCGGCTATTCAGAAGGAACATGAGGTCTGAAACTCGTGTTTCTTTTTATATTAGTGGTTGAGGTGGAAGAGAGGGGATAAGTTCACTTGCCCTCAAGGACATTTGTATTCATGGCTTCCTTTAGTTACATGTCAAGGTTACCATTCCCCAGGGTCATCGAAACTCTCAAGGTCACCAACCCTCAAGGTCACTAACCACCAAGGTCACTAACCACCAAGGTCACCATCCCTCAAGGTCACCAACCCTCAAGGTCACCAACCCTCAAGGTCACCAACCCTCAAGGTCACCAACCCTCAAGGTCACAAATCGTCAAGGTCGCCAACTCTCAAGATCACCAACTTTCAAGGTCATTCACTGGGCAAGTGAACCTCTGAAGGCTATTCTCCAAGGTCACTCTCAAGGTCAGTGGTGGGGGGAGGTCCAGGATTGGCATAAACCCCCTACTGAAGTTTTGTAATCTTCAAACTAGTTATATGAAATATTGTGATTCTCAGAAAGTAACTGGAGAGAGTGAACTGAAACTTCCCAATTATTATAATGAACTTTCATACTTCTCATAGATTCAGCACCAACAAATACAGATTCAAGTAAAAACAATATTGTGAAAGTTGCTCTGAAGCGAGCACTTCAGGAGAAACTCATTGTCATTGTTTCAAAAGCATAAATGAATAGTTCGCCCAAAACCAATTAAGCGAAATACTATCAAGGAATATTAAATGTTAGAAACAAAATCAGAAAACGATAAGAGAGAATGAAGCCATTTTGAGAACATAATGAACAATGAAATATGCAGGCAGTGTATCTGATTGATAAGAATGGTATCGAGAAAAAGAAAACATAATGACTCAGTATTTCTACAGAACTTTCATTTTCATTTTCTAAGCAACAGCTCTGATTATGCGATAATCGAAAAATATCTTGTTGTCCTGACTATAAATGTGTCATGATAATCATGCATTACTTATACAGTTTCAATTCGCACATGAACTTGAAAATAAGGGGTTAAATAAAAAAAAGCTTATAACTTTCTAGTTTATGAGCAAGAGTCGTGTAAATCTGATATAACTGTTAGATATGGACCCAATGTAGTATCAAGGGTCCTGGCAAAAACCAATTTTTCAATTTAGAACCATCTGTTGTGGAGAAAATGAAAAAGTTCTCTCATTATCATCGAAATACAAATATTTTACTGGTGTAGCTATTCAGAAGAATAAATATTTGTAATATATTCAAAAAAAAAAAAAATCTTTCTTACTAGGAACTTCGCATATGAGTATAAAATCACATTCCAAGCAGTTTTTTCAAATAACTTTTCTCGGTATATCGCAGTATTACCTGACTTTTTATCCTTCAAATAGTATTTTTTTTTAGATTTGTCGCCGTATTTTCAGGTTATCAGACATGCACAATCGATCACCAGAAAAAAATCATGTACTCTAATAATAAACTATTTCTCAACAGTTTACATCACTGTGAACATCACAAATATGCTGGTTTGATAGTGAATCGTCTCATGACTTACCCTCTCTAACAGGAGAGATTCGAAATAAACAGTCGACAATAAAATGAAGAGCTGTAAGTAACGGCTTTTCGGAAAGTATTGTAGATAATATTATGAGAAAGAAAAAGTTCAGAAAATTAAAATGGGATATTGAACGCTTGTGGTGTCACTCAATGAGAACAACATATTTTTTTCTTCACCACATATTTAATTTCAATTTTTAACTTGGCTATTGAAATGCGCATCTAGGAATTAAATTACTTGTGTGGTAATGGGGAAATATTATTAAGCACATATCGGTTCCACATTACGAATACACCAAGAACTTTGGAAATATTTTCATTAAACTATAGGCATGAAGCTGATTTTCAAATTTTGTCAGACACTATGGAGTTCTTTGAGCTACCTAAAGAACAAAGTCGATTGATTTTTGGATATTGTTGTAGATGTTTAGTAATACTTGAATAAAAACTAATATCATGTTAATTGCTGTATAAACAACATAATCCAGTGTGAAAAATTTAATGACATTTTTACTGACCTTTGGCAAGGAAAACTTTTAGTGACTCTTTCGAATTACATACATATTTCAGAATGATCTGCATAATTAAGTTTTATAATAGTTCTTTACTGTATTACTGAAATGAAATTGTTTTATGTTGTTATACATATAAAAATTCTTTCCATGATCATGAGTTTTTTAATCCTTTGCATCAAAAAATGTAACCACGACATTGAGTTTCAGTAGAAGATCATCCAGGACACTGCCTTACAATATTTCTGTGTGATTGTAATTCTCTTTAAGAAAAATACGAATATCCTAACAGTTGCTACAAATATTGTGAAAAAACGTTGCATTTTTGCTGCATATCCCTAAATTAACTAAAAATTACGTCTCAATGACGATGTTTAAGTGACATCATATGTACGACTTTTATATGACCTAACAGGTTACATATATATGTAACGTCAAAATGACTGCATATACTGACGTCATAATGACGCTGACATTTGACAGTCATTTAGACGTCCGAATGACGTCAACTCTGGGGTCAATATGACGTCTGCCATGACCTATGAGGTACGTCATTATGACGTACGCTTGCTGCCTGGGTGTACGCCTATGTCACGTAGCCCTGAGCACCTGAGATATCCAAGCGTTTGGGCACAGACGACTTAATCTCCCGAGCCGTGGTGACAAAATCGGCAACACCGCATGCAAAGCAATTTGACGTCCTACTCAATAATTCTTTATATGAATTTATCGGTTTATTCGGAAAACTAAGAAACAACATGAATGAACAGAGAATGATTCTTTAGAGAAAAGAACGAAAATTAATGTGGTTATTCAATTTTTTTCATCACAAACTGGAATTTCAATATATTCAATTTCTTAAATATGGGAAATATGTCAAGTTTGGTTTTTCCACGCCCTAAAATTCACATTTAGGGAGATTTTTTTTAAATTTTTTTTCTGATAAGTGCAAAAACCACATAGATGATCCCTGATTTTTTCAGATTAATCATTTGAAATCTGACTGATGAAAATAATATGCTATTGGAAGGTACATTATACAGAATGTACCAAACTCAGGTAGTTTGGCTATATCTAAGAAATTGAATATATTGCGATTACAGTTTGTGATGAAAAAATTAAATAACCACAGTAATCGTCGTTCTTTTCTCTGAAAATTCATTCTCCTATGTTTTTTCTTAGTTTTCCGAATAAGCCGAGAAATTCGCATTAAAGAATTAATGAGTAGGACGTCAAATTGCTTTCTATGCGGTGTTGCCGATTTTCTCACCACGGCTCGGGAGATTAAGTCGGCTAAGGTTTGGGCGAATTGAATTATTATCAGGGATCAGATATCTACAATGGCTAGTCTAGCGACTTTTACCAGCAAAGCTGAGAGATCAAACCCTAGTCATTCACCAACTTGATTAACGAGAAAACAAATAATGAAATCGTGTACTTTTCGAAAATCTACCGATAATTGTGTGTATCACCACCGTCGGTTTTCTTCTCAAGTTAAATTTTCATGAATAGAAATTCCAAGTAGTGCATAACAAAATGAAATGTATAAAACAACATAACAAACAACAAGGGGAATTTACGGAATTACTGTCCCAGTCAGTTTATAATTGTTACTGATACTCATTCTCGAAAAACTATTTTAGATTTTTGCTGAATTGCAACTAACTTGAATTACTAGTAGGCCAAGCTGTAGATGAAAATATGAGGATCTTTTCACACAAAATTAAAGACGCAAATGGGGTATTCTACTTTTTATAATATAGTTCGCTAATAAAAACCCCGATTACCGCCCCAGCAAAATTGCTTTGTGGAATTTTTTAAACGAGAAATATAAAAAAAACAATATTTGTTTTTCTGCAAGTATCTCAAAAAGTTTTGAAGGAATCGTTTCAGAGTCCATAGAACTTTTGTAGAGAATAAAACCTACAAATTGGTATTCCATATGACCGGATCGGTGCATTTACCACTGAGAAAATGGAAAAAGAGATAATTTTTAAACAATTCATAATTTTTATAAATCCGAAGCTAAACAAAAAATATTGCAGAACTGATGAGGTAATGAAATGTTGTTCAATTGTTCCCAAGATGTTTTCTGTCCGATGTGTAGTTTTTGTATTTTTCTCGTTATGAACAATTTAATGGCACATCTTGCAAGATGCTCCGATTTATTTGATTTTGAAAAGTAGTATTATTGGTGATACCATTCAAAACGGTTTTTGTCCCATGTTTGTACGTCGAACCGTTTAAAAGTTAAAAAGGGAGGGGGGGCTATAAAAAGCGACACTGTATATCGACATATAAGTTTTCTTTTGTAAACTTTGTTTAGTAACATATTAAGTAAAACTTTGACCCAAAAATAACGGTGGTAACCGGTGAGGAAAATGACGGCTTTTTTTGATATATTTGACAGCGTCTGCTCCAAAATAGCAACCATTCCGAACGGCAGACGCTGACGATTTGAATTTAATTAAGATCTTAGACCATTTTCACAAAACATTAATTGTGGTAATAATTGGGTGGTTTTGGGCTATTTTGAATTTTTTTTTATTAAAAATCTAATAAAACGACCGCTCACACCCGGCAGACGGGCGGTTTCAAAATAACAATCTAAAGTAGAACTGACGTGCCAATTCAAACCTTCGGTAACTTATAAGGAAGTCGTTTTCACGGCAGCTCTCGAACTAAAATCATATGAGAACGCCATCTCTAAAATTCATTACAGAAACACACCACTATGTCTTCAAAAAATCTAGTCGTCCGTTTAGACATCATAGTCAGGACGTTGTCATCTTCGGTTAAAGTCGGTGATTCTTGTGCGGCGTTCGGGGATGAGTGGCAACGTTGGGCAAATAGCAGAAATGGCAGTTGATAGTTGTGAAGAAGAAAGGTGAGGTGAGAGGTGAGTGAAGCCATAAGGTAACATTCAGTTGAATAAAAAATACAAAATAACAAAGTGTTAAATAATGATATAATGTGGAGAGTCTATATAGTTGAAGTGAAAGTGTAGTTGGTAACGAGGGACAAAGTGTCACTGTCTCATAATTCGAACAAGGAACAGGTTAGTCCCTGTTGAAGTGTCATTTTCTCATAACTAAAGCAAGTGCAGGTTATTTCTAGTTGAAGTGTCATTTGATGATTCAACCGACCAAAACAGGCAGGGCAGAATATTTACTATTAATTAGTTGTATTCGACAGTTGTTCACTTCATGCTAGGACTTCAAAAATCAGTTGCTCAGGAGTGCCTACGGAACTCCCATAATTTTGATTATAGTTGAAATTTTTTTTTGTATCTGCTCCCATTAAGATAAGTATGGTATTGTCACATAATGTTCAAGCAGATAAGTTAGTAATAATTGAAATTGAAATTGAAAATTTGAAAATTTGAACTTTATGAAAATTTTTAAAAGTGTGGTTACTTACTCAGCTGTACAAGAAGCCATATAAAACATCATGTCAATGGACCAAATTTAAAATTTTATATTATAAAATTTATTTGAAATTGAACAATTTTCAACCTGATAGACGATTACTCTGGATTAAGATGTGGGATACTACATCATATCTGTTTGAATGTTGAAGTGGAAGTGAAATTTGCCAATGACACTATTGACACTATTGACAATAACCCCGGCACAAGCCACGCTGGACATTGAACTACATCTGATAGTTGTTTTCTGTTAGATATTACAAATAAGTCACATTTTTCAATTTTCATGGAGAATGTTCCCCCTTTTCAACAAGATCTTTCTTTGACATAGTTCGAGTAAAAGATTTTTTTGAATTACCATTTTTTACTTTTTCAGATTGTGGAAGGTTAGAAACCTAAAAAATCATGTCAAGAATCTAATGAGAACTTATCACATTTTACTCCCAAACCAAAGCTGAAAGTTTTAAACAACCCCATAGGCGACAATCATAAACCAAAAACTGAAATTTAACTTCATGGCCTCATAATTGAAAACGCTGGAGAAAACGGATAAACTGCCAAAGTTTATCCACTATCTTCAGCGCTTTCAATTTTCCCATGACCGTGAGCTCAATTTTGGTAGCTCAAATAGTAGAACACACACATATAATCTTGATGAAGTTTTCTCTAAAAAACAAAAGGTTTCCATTATACTGATCCTTTTCGGATCTATCTTCAGTTGTAAACTCATTTCTCGATTATTTCGGTGTCACATATGTCAATGATCAGTGTCACTTGTCATTGGCACACATGTTAATTCAAATTTCACTTTCACTTCAACATTCAGACATATATGATCTAAGTACCTAATACCTTAATCCAGAATAATTCCCCAACAAGATAAAAATTTTAAATTTCAACCTACTCTATGGACATGACGTTTTTAGATGGCTTCTTGTATACCTGACGAGTAAGTAACCTTACTTTTTTAAATTTTTCTAACGTTCAAATTTTCAATTTATCAAATTTAATTTCAATTATGACTTACAGGTACGCACTTATGATGACTTAAGTGCTTTTTAAGGTAAAAATATTTGCACTAAATACAAGTTTTCTTACTTTAAGTAAACTCCTTTAGACTTCAACTTGAACTTCTTTGTCCGCTCGAATCTCGCTGTTAATATAGTCCGATGGAAACTTCGAAGACTTTAGCTACGATGAGAACGTCTAGAATCACCCATTTCGTCGAGTTCCAGAAGCCCTACCTGCATTTCTTGCTTTGATAATCCAACTTGACCTGGTCAGCATTGTTTGCTGAGTTCTCGGAACTATGCTGATCGCTAGGTAATCGCTGGCTATGTAGGTAGGGGCGTATGGTATTTCATCATAATATGTTAACTTAGTAGTTGCCATGAACTGGTTCTGATTTCAATCGTTCTAGGTTTCCTGTATAATCAAACCCAGTGTCCAAATTGCAAGAAAATCTACAAAAATATGAACACCTTCCGAAGACACTTCCGATATGAATGTGGAAAGAATCCACAATTTGTTTGCAGATATTGTTTTAGAGCATACACTCAAAAAAATAATTTGAAGCTACATCATTTGAAGTACCATAGTGCGTTGGCATTTTTATGAGAAGTGAAATTGCTGGTATATGAAACTGAATCATTTCTATACCTTTCTTCAGAAGTAGCTGGAATTGAGTTGATTTTGTTTTTGTGATTCACGAAAATGAGACGTCTTCATGAGAAGATAGTACAAGTGGAAATACAGAATTGTGTTATTTTGTTATGTAATTCATCATTATTTGAAGTTTAGTTTTGTTTTGATCAATAGAATTGTAGTGTGTAACACACAGTACTTAATAATTGATGGATCTGAAGTAATACATGCAAAATAAATAAATTAAAATAATTGTATGCAGTAATCTGATTCTGGAACGGATATATGATACAAGGAGTAGGTATATATAATTCTATGGAGGTGCAAGAAATTAAAATTTTAATGATAGTTATTATTGGGATTGAAACATAGGATTCTCTGAGTTGAAAACGAAACTTGTCATCATCAGAGGTTGATGAATTCGAAATATACGAAGGTGCAGGAGGACCACAAGGATTGTTTTTCATGATTTTCATCATTTTGTTTCGAAATGGGTTAATATCTCATATTCGAATATTCACCCAAAACATATTTAATGTTATTCCTTACATCTATAATAGAAAATTATGTAACAAGTGTTATAAACGCCCTTTTATTAACGAATATTTTGAGCACGAGCGTAGCTAGTTTTTCATTAGCGATTTTCTGGAGGAGTTTATCAACACCTAACATACCTTACTTTTTCCATGAACTCATATTGAAAAAACAAAGTTTAATTTTTTCAAGTTGTTTTCTCTTAGGTTCTCATGACAGTTTCAGACCAATACCTAGTTACGTTTTATTTGTCTGATTCCAACGGTATCGCTATTTTAGTAGTATTTGTAAAAAAAATCCTCTAACGGAATGAAACAATTGAAACACTACTACTGTATCAGGCGGTTTCTTCCACTCAAATGTGAACAGAGTATTCAAAGAATGAGGTTGCCTTGGTGATGTTTTTAAAAAATTGCTTTACGCAGATTGTGAATCTGTTATTGATCAATTATAGCGTTGTGCACATCCGTACACATGCCATTTTAGTTAAGTGGGTAAAAAATTGTATTTAACAAATCCACGCTATGAAAATATTCGAAAACATTTAAAATTGAAAATGAAAAAAATCCCGTACGCAAACATACGAAAATTACTTCTAGGTCGGATTGACTGAAATTTCATTATGCTATACATATCATAGGCCATTAAAAAACGTTTGAGTTTGAATTATTTTCTATGCGTAGTTTCTGAGTAATAAGCGCCATATTTCTTGAAATTTCAGTATTTGGGATTGACAAAAAAACTTTGTTGTTAGCCGAAATAACACAAAAATAAATGATGAAAATGTTCGATAGGAACTAGTAACTATGGCCAATTTTGATGTTATTATACATTAGGATTTGTTTTCAGCACCTTTCTGAAACCATCAAATTACATTTAAATAAAATATCAAAGTCTATTTTAGGCGACAAAAATGTGATTTGTTTTTTGATAACTCTCTTCAAATAATTAATTTTGAAACAATTGACAAATCGTTTTTGATCACAGGATAAGGCTTCAATTCGTTTTATCGGTTGAATCATAGTATTTTCAGTTAGTTAAGGCGTTAACAGATTTTATTGTCATAATTACTACATTTATAATGTTTTTTTTTTAAATAGCCGAAAAACTGCTTCGTTGATTTGGACCTAATTATACGCACACATTTTTTTAAATGTTGCCCGTCTTATCTTGCTGTATGTTTAGAATCCAAGATCCAAGATCACGATTAGGATTATTGGGGTTGTTGCTACCAATTTAAAAAAAAAATGTTAGGGACCCTTTTGATACTTCTCAAAATCAATTATTTTACACTGTAGAAAACATACTCCAACAATCAACAACAATATGGTTGGAACTCATCAGCAGGTAGGTACACTCAATTGTCTGTAAGTTTGTGTATTAGTGAATGAATAATATAGTGTTGGATTATGTAATAATTACTTACTTACTGAATAAATTTTTTATTATTATTATTAAAATTGTTATTTCCGTCAACTGGCTGCCCCCTTACGAGCTACTTAGCAAGCGGGCACACTACGTACGCGCCACCATGACCCATAACAATAACAATGAAGTATCATTCTGCCAGGAACTTCCAGACTATGCTGCAGAGATTGCGCGAATAATTAAACATATCAATAAGAATATTCTTGATATTAATTGAGATTTTTTGGTTGAAGTCATGGTTACCAATCAATATCTGGTTTGTAAGGAAAAGTGTACTGTTGAGTCCCATACTGTTGCTGAGTGTCATTTATGTTGTTTATTGTGTTATTTTATATTAAGCTTCCTTTAAGTAAAATCTTTATTACAGATTATTAACATTAACATTAACATTAACGTTAGTCAGCTTATAATATAGTAGATACCACATGGCACGCTCAAATGACAATAACGTGACATAACCAAAGTTGCTGATTTTATTTTCACATCGTTGTCAATGATACGATAAAACTTTGAATGTAACTTGATTGTTATGTATTTTAAATATTCAAATTTCGGAAGTGGCACAGGCGACTCGGCGCAGAACGCCTCGTCGCCTGGCAACATCCTCGATTATTATAAATCGCATAATAATCTAGTTACATTAATAGCTATTATAGTGTTGAATACTTGATATCGAAGGGTTTCCTAAAGTTTTGTTCAATCGATGGTAACAATACACTGAAATAGTGTACATTTTAAAAACAATATTTCGGAAACAAAACATAGAAAGTTGACAAGACGTAATTGAGTGATAGTCAACATTTTCAAAACTGCTTGAATAAAATAAGGTCTACATTAACGGAACAGTTTTTGAGATATTCATTAAAATTTGTGTAAATGTAGTATTCACTTAACTTTTTGAATGTCTACCTAGTGAAAAAAAAATCATTCATGTCGGTTGAACAATCAATGTTTTATAAGGGTGCCCTTCCGTTTTGAATGGGTCACACTGAATAGTTAAAAGAGGGTTGAAGTCACCCCTAGTGAACCATCAACGAAGCCCTGTCATGAGTCGTCTTCATAACTTTGAATTGAAATAGAATGTGGTAGACGATTTAAGCCACTTTTAAAGTAGTTTGCGCATTGATAAGTGTGTAGTGTCAGGGTTGCCGGTGTTTCAGCGGTCTAGATTTCGGCCTGTTTGCATGTCTAAAATTTTCGCAAATTTGAGTGCCAGACACGAAAAATAAACTGCCGTTGAGTTAAAATCTGTGAGATACCTAAGGGTATAATAATTGGTATTCTGTTCGAAATCGAAAGATATATAAAAACTGATTTGTAATTATTTTTTGGGCACCCTAGGGGAGTTTTAAGTGTATTCGCTACATGCTTCAGCTGCTTCAGTGTTATTTTTCACAGCTTCATAATGTAGAATATCATGAATTTCAGGATCTTTTCAATGTGATGTGTGTAGAAAGAGTTATAAACATTCGAGATCCTTGAGAAAACACGAAAGGTTCGAATGTCAAAAAGAACCTCAGTTCCATTGTGTCTACTGCAACTACAGAGCAAAACTGAGAGGAAATTTACGTAAACATATTATGGTGAAGCATCGGGAGGAATGGTCTTCGGGAGCTGCAAAAATTTACGTTCAGCGTACAACGCAACGAGTGGTTAAACCCGATCCAGAATCAAAATAGTTGCTGACAAAAACTACTTGTTGATTTATTTATTTTCAGAAAGTTATTAAAGTCTGTTGTGTTGGATTCTTTTTTTTTATGGCTTCATAAAAGCCCATCATGATCATGACCTGATCAAGATAATCCTGCTGTTCAAAGAATTCATTATCGTTTAGTATATCTTGCGATAATTCGAATAAAATTCAAGAAAGTGTGCAAGAGAGTCAAACAAATGGAATGAAAATATTTTATACGGCGCTGAAATACCCTTTTTTCACACATTCCCTCAAAGTTGAAAATAGGGGGAGAATATCTGACAGAAAACAAATACTCCTTTGGCTCGTAGGACGGTGGATACTGAATTACATCCGACAGATATTTATGCCACGTTCCTTATGGAGGACACGTATGAATATGTATCTTCTATCAAACATCAGAGCTCATCTTTCTGTTGGCTGGGGATGACTACCTATTTGCCAGTGTCTCGAGTTTTTTGTTTATTTATCAGTACCAGTCTTCCACTCGAACGAGAAGAAATAGACCCACTGTGTGTTTGATTTATTTGAATGAATGACAGATTTATGGAAAAAAATGTATCTCTTACGACTCTACTATTCTGAAAAAAACTCAGTACAGCAAGCGTACGTCATAATGACGTACCTTATAGGTCATGGTAGACGTCATATTGACCCCAGAGTTAACGTCATTCGGACGTCTAAATGACGGTACATATAGCTTGTATATGATCTATTAGGTCATACACAAGACGTACATATGACGTCACTCAAACGTTATAAACATCGTCATTGAGACGTACTTTTTTAGTTAATTTGGGAATATGCAGCAAAAAATGCATTGTTTTTTCACAATACTTGTTGCAACTGTTGGAATATTCGCATTTTTCTTGAAGAGAATCACAATCACACAGAAAAATTAGTAGGCAGTGTACTGGATGATCATTGACTGATACAAACTAGATTAGAAAAACTCAATGTCGTGATTCAAAGGATTAAGAAACTCGTGACCATGGAGAGATTTTATATTTATAACATAAAACAATTTCGTTTCAGTAAGTAATATAGTAAAAAACTATTATAAAACTTAATTATGCAGATCATTCTGAAATATGTACTTAATTCGGAAGAGTTACTAAAAGTTTTTCTTGCCAAAAGTCAGTAAAAATGTCATTGAATTTTTCACACTGGATTATGCTGTTTATAAATCAATTAATATGAACTATTACCGAACTCTGCAAAACTATCACTTCTATATTTATGTATAATGAAATTCCTTCCGGCAACCAGAGAATAATGGTGACACCAAAACACATAGACAGACATAATGACGTCATGTGAAAGACGACATAGTAACGTCCACTAAATGATGTCTGGCAGACGTCATTTTTGCGTCATGAAATCACTAATTAAGTACGTCATTATGACGTACGCTTGCTACCTGGGGTGAACGTTTCGTTATTTTCCGTAACAAAATAAGGGAAAAATTCAACATAAAAAATTATAGTCGAAAAACCTAAAAAACACGCTTCACTTCAAACGTGGACAAAAAAGTAAAAAGTAATTTTCGTAGGTAATACATCAAGTGTATTGGTGCGATTATTGAAATGAAAGAAACATAATTTGTTTCAAAAAAGAGAAGGAATTTATGATAATCCTCTATTAATTTCGATTTAAAGCTCCATTTAAGAACTAAATCGAGATTACAGATGTTGGTGAAACCGGGCCTAGGTAATAATAACCTAAATCGGTGTACATGAAAATGTGTTCATGATCGAAAATGTGCGGAAGGATTACATTAAAACACGGATATTTAGGTAAATAAACAAAGAAAAGTGTTAAGTTTGACATAACTCAAAATTGAAATGTCTCGTTTTCGGGTAAGTTCTAATACGGAAATTAGTGACCATTTTATAAGCTAATCCATCCCAAAAAGGAGTAAAGAGTCAGTCTGGAGATAATGTTTGTCTTCTTTGAAACGTATATAAACTTGTATATGAATGATTTCATGCCGTTCATAGAATAGTCTTCCTAAATATCACTCGACTGTGACAAATAGAGACTATGATTCTGTTTAATTTAACTCGAGTAACTTGTATTTTGAGACAATTCAATTCGACCATATGTACATTAATAATTATAGAATAACTCCCTCGAGCTGAAGCTCTCGGGAGATATTAAGATTATTTATGCTCATATGGTCTTATCAAATTGTCAAAATACAAAGTACTCTCGACAGTTAGAAAGAAAATAATAGTCGGCTATTTTTCATGGTCTTGTGATATTACCTACGAAAATTGCCTGTAGTATACATATTGTGCAATATACTAGATAATTGAAAACGGGAACATTCTCCATGAAAATTGAAAAATGTGATTTATTTGTAATATCTAACGGCACAAGCCACGCTGGACGTTGATCTACATCTGATAAATATTGTGGAAAGACTGAAAAGAAAAGAAAAAATCATTAAATAACTTAGATAAGGAGAATGTTATTAAAAAATATCACTCACAGAAATCGTTCATTTCATTGAAGCAAGGTTCGCTTCTCTTGCATTCAATCCCCAATACATTTTGGTCGACAAAGCGAAATAGATTTTTGTCTTTTCACAATATCTATCAGATGTATGTCCAGCGTGGCTTGTGCTGGGGAAGTAGCTGTTTTCTGTTAGATATTATAAATAAATCACATTTTTCAGTTTTCAATTTTCATGGAGAATGTTCCCCTTTTCAACATGAATACCTCCCAAGAGGTTATCTTGAACGATGGAAAATAGCGACTAAAGTTTGCCTTTCAGTCGCAGATGATTCCACAACAGATTTTATGAATGTCCTTTCCATATTTTCGAAAGTGTCACCGCAGAAGAAATATCTCCCTCATATCCATCCCTGATATGTATGCTTCTGGCTTCAATGAAATGAACTATTTCTGTGAGTGATATTTTTTAATAACATCCTCCTTATCTAATTTATTTAATGATTTTTTCAATGAAAACTAGAGAAAATTTAAAAAATCTGAATGAAAATGCGAGTTTTTACTTTCAGATTTTTTCTTTTCAGTTAGCCTTTTCACAATATCTATCAGATGTAGTTCAATGTCCAGCGTGGCTTGTGCCGGGGAAGCAGTTATTTTCTGTTAAATATTACAAATAAATCATTTTTCACTTTTCAATTTTTATGGAGAATGTTCCCCTTTTCAACATGAATACCTCCCAAGAGGTTATCTTGAACGATGGAAAATAGCGACTAAAGTTTGTCTTTCAGTCGCAAATGATTCCACAACAGATTATATGAATGTCCTATTCATATTTTCGAACCAAAATCATACTAGATAATGTTTTATTTCTTTTAATATTGAACTTGCTTATTAGTGAAAGTTACGAATAAATCCTCACAGGGCGTAAATTGAGCGTTTATAGTTTCCAACAACATTAACAAAAAAGTTCTGTAGAAAAATGTGTTGATAAAACAAATGAATCATATCGTAATGAATGCGTCGTGGTCTAATGCTTATTTTAGATTTCAGATATATGCAGTTCACCCAGAATGAAATTGGACGATACATGTGTCCCAACTGTCCTTCGACTTATAAACAAAGAGGGCATTTGATACGACATATCAAATACGAATGTGGAGTGGAACCTCAGTTCAAATGTGTTTTGTGCTCCAAAAAGTTTCGACACAGGAGTAGTCTCAAAGGCCATATCATAGGGATGCATCATGGAGATCGACATAAGAATAAATGAGTGAAATTGTGGAAGAATCAATACGCTTCCCACATACCTCTGAAATCAGTCGGCATATCGATAGAGATTTTAAAACTTATTCAATAATTTTGAAAAATTCTGATGTTCAAGTTACATAAAGGCCCTCTCGTACACCCTTTGGTAATCGTTTTCGAGATATAGACGAAACCAAACAGTGAAATATTTTTTGAAAAGTTCAGACCCTCCAATTCGGGTCGAAAGAAAACAGCTGAACAATTACACACTTATTTGAAATTTCTATACGAAAAATTGTTTGACCTATAAGAATTTCATTCTTTGATCACAAAAATGATTGTCAAAGGGAATTCAAATATTATTTTATTTATGAATAGATATAATAATCAGCTCATAAATGTAATATAATATTATTTTGAATACCTAATTTTGAGTAATATACATAAATTCAGAAAAGTTTGTTTCAACTGAAACTTCATATAGGAAATAAAAATGACTAAATTGAAAATTATATACTGCGGTAATAAAGTTTGTTTCTAGAAAGATAACAGCAATATGTTGATTTACGTTATTTATGTTTACAATCAGTTTCATTACTAACTAGAAAATATAATTTTTGTTCTAAACTTTGGTTATTGCAAAGTAATAGAAAACGCAAAGGAATCGATTGTTTCTGGGGTTATTCTCGAAGATAGCGAATATATTTTTCGAAAAATTTGTTGATTTTGGGCCCAAATGCGAAATTTGAAATATTCATCTAAAGTAATTTATAATAGCATTTTTTTCTTTATTTTTTGTTTTGGTGATTTATAAACGCTGGTCTTAAAAATATAATTTATCAATCATTTTAAATGTAATTAATAATCAAAATATAATCATTTAGTTCTTGCATGGCATTGCAATTTTCTAGGTTCGTTCCCAAATTGAAATAATACAATACAAAATGAAAAAAAGTGTTTTTTTTTAACGAAACTGAGTAGTTATAGAACCATCCTTAAAAAATTGTGAAAATATTCAGTTTATCTATATCTATTTCAAATCAATAGTGCAAAAAATTTAATTGTTTTCAAGTTTATGTGCAAAGTGGAATGTTAATCAATATCTCCGGAGTTGCTTCGTTTCTGAAATACATGGCGTTGAAATACAAAAAAACGGTATTTAAAAAACATCATGAATATCCTAGAAACGATTTGGTTGAAATCTGGTACATTTATTCGAACTAATAAGGCGCTCATTTAGCCCTTACTAGATTTGAAATATTAGAGGCCAGTGGCGTCTCAGTGGGACCCACAGCCAACAATCTTGTAAAAAAGTACGCCACCGACTCTTTTCCGTAGATTTTAATTTTTTATATTAAGCAACTGAAAATACAACTTTTTAGTTCCTTGTATTTTCTTCATATCTAGCGTCATTTTCGAGAAAAAATAAAAAATGCAGTACAACTCATTCGAAAAACTACGAAAGCGCAGGAGCGCCACAAGAGTTTTTTGTCATTATTTCTACTTCAAAGTCGAAATTTTGAAACAAAAGTCGAAATTTCGAAAAAAAAGCTCAGTCGCTTAATCTAAAAGAAATCTATGAAAAAAAAGTCACTAGCGCACTTTTTTATAATATTGTTGGCAGCGGTACCCACTGAGACGCTAATAATTTCAATCTAGTTAAGCGTCTTATCAGTTGAAATAAATATACCAAATTTCAACAAAATCGGATCTAGGATATTCATGATATTTCATATTACTTAGCCATTTGTTTTTTCAAATTTCTACGTGCTGAATCTCAGAAACGAAGCCACTCTGGACATATGTTCATAAACTCTTTTCTTCTTAAAATGACCTATCGAATCACCCCCTGCAGTTGTCGACCGTAGTTAGGAAACACCCTGTATATAGTCAACATATTTAGAAAAAAATATTGTATTATCAATTTCCTCGAATAGTCGAATATTTGGTATCTTGCCATCTTTATCACCCAGTTACCAATAAATACTCTAAATATCGATTTTTTTCCAATATGTCACTTACTCATGGCGGTCACTCATTTAGTAGTCAAACTATGACTAGTTTGAAGCTCATTGTGGTGATTTACACTTGTAATTAAGATAAATACAAAAGAATGATCATAATGAATACTTAACTGCTAAAATAGTAATATACGTGGCGCAATGAGATTGATTCCATGCGTTACAATAATTATAACGAGAAAAAAAATTATAGAAAAGGGACTTACGAGATCTACAATATATTTCAGTTTCATAAAATGTTTCGGAAACCGTTTTTCCAAGAGAGATGTGCGGTTCTTTTCGTAATTGAAATTTTCAGAATAGATCTATATAAAATTATTCACATGATAGGGCTAAACGAGGGTAACGTTGAAACTCTCAAAATCAAGTGTTTCCATTTATCTCCAATCATATCCAACATATAGCTGGTATAACAAGTTGATATTTGTTGATTGCAAAAGCTCAAATGATAATTTTACCTACAATCGTTGAGAAATTGAACATTTGCCAGACGCAAATTAAGTGGCGAACAATCAAACATGCGGGTGGAGAAAAAGAAGAGAATGAAAAACGACCTTCTTTTGGTAACGCTGTATTTTCACGTGACTAGAATATACAGTGTTAACCATCTCCGAGTGATAACGTCGACATTTTTTCTTAAATATTCGAATTTATTCCAGATATAATATGTATCATAAATTGCTTTGAACTGATTTCTGGTGGGCCAATTGTAAATTAATATCTATAAAGATTTTTTTTATAAATAGTGGACGACACTACTTGACGGAAGACTACTGGGTTATAATGAAAAATTGATTAGGTAATCCAGGCAAAATTAACAAATGAATTTAGCAGTTCTTTGGATCTTTTGTATCTGAATAAAAATTTTCTGTAAATATGTGCAAACACCAATAATTCAGTCATGAGGAGGGTTATGTCGTTCATAATTGGAGTAATTAGTCTCCACCAAAACCCTTTTTCACTATACCTCTTATACGTTTCATCAATAAATGTATCATTATCAGGATTGAAGCGGAGACAATACTCAAATTATTGAAGAAACAAAAGTTTCCGAAATGGCCAACATATTATATCTTTTAGATGGGCAGAAATGGAAATTAATTCATGTTCTAAAAATCTTCGTTTAGTCCATGTTCATGAGAATATTTTTCATGTGATCTAGACACATTTACCAATTAAAGCGTTTTATTGAAAGCTAAGAATAGTTGCAAGAATTTATGTTGGAAAGTTTGTAGTGTAGTGAGAAATAATAACGACATAAGTACTTTGTGATTTTATCTGCATCGTTCAGAAATGGTTATAAAATAAACGAGCGTCGTTTAATTTGTATAATAGTTTATTGGAGATATCATGCATAACGTTGAATATAATTGTGATAGGTGGTGGATATCAAAATTTGAAATCTCAAATAGTCTTAAATGCTCACCTGCATTTCTTCGAATTCATTGAAATTGGGGATCTTGTTGATTCAAAATGTTTATTGTCTGCCAATATTCTAGAATTTTTGTAATGCATTTTATATTTAACATAACCAAAATAATTTGAATAAATTATTGAACACGAAATAATTTATTTTATTGTTATTTGATCAACCATAGTGTTTCTACACCTTGTTGAAAAAGACGCCTCACTTCCTACAACATACTGCATATTGTGTAATTATCCTCCGGTGTATGAGTATAGTATTCAGAATTCTAGCAATTTATTTACAAATTATTCATATATTTCAAAATTGTCCGTTTTTCTTTTTCATATTCTGCAAACAAATAATATGGAAGGGCTCATATATTATGAGAAGGTTTCATTTGAGTTGTTTAGTGTATTAGAGATGTAAATTATGTGTAAACAATTTTTAAAGTTAGCTTTTGCTGCGTTTTCAACAACGAGATTTTGTTTTTAATATTAGACTGTATACTGTTGAATTGAAATTGACATGAAGCATGAAAGTGACAAATTTGAATATGAGTAGGAATTGAATAAAGTCAAAATTAGAGAAGCAAGACAAGTTTATTTTTCATTATTATAATTGCAAGATAAGATATCAGTTGATAGGTTTATTGTAATTCAGAAATTGACAGTATTAATGAGAAAAATATTGTGGATCAAGAAGCATAGAAAGTGATAAAGAACAGTCACATGAAAAATGAGAAGTGGAATTTAGTGCGGTAACTGGGGACCTAGGAAGTAGGGAGTTGTTAAGACCTAAGATAGAAGAGAGGACCCTGAAAAACTTGAAATATATCTGGAAAATTTAAGAAGTGAAAATTCATATAGAAAACCAACAAAGTAAGTAAGAAAATTATATTGGGAACAAACTGAACCAGAAATAAATCTTCAGTAGAAAACTTACCTTGAGAGCTGCAGATACCCCACAGCAAACAAATAGAGGATCATCAATATTGCATTCAGTAAAACAAGCCACAGAGTAAACACAGATAAAATTACAACGTTCGAGAGAGAGAGAGAGAAAGAAAGATATTAATTTTTAAATTATCAGTGATAAGAATGCACGCAGGAAACAACTGTTTTTCAACCAATTCCATCGAAATGGACCGTACCTGCGGTTATCTCTCCTCAGAGATGAAATAAGAACTAATAGAATGGTGATTGATTGATACCGAACACCCTATGTATCAAGATACCAAATGTCAATCAAAAGAATGTATGACAGATTTCATTTGACTCTGTCAAAGAAAGATCTTATTTCCAAACCGCAATTCAAATTCAGTTTTTTATCTGCGTCTTCCCAGCAATTTTGATAACGGAGGCAGATACAACCTCCGAAACGTCAACAATTTTCAAAAAAAGACAAGTATTCTTGGTTAATTTGATCTCATTTTTTCAGATATCATCATATATCATTTTTTCAGTGTAGAGTACGTTACTGACAAAAATTAATTTCATTCAAGACAGCAGTCTTGTAAACGCAGGAACTTATCGGGCAAATTAATTAATTTGCCCTTCCACACTTGTACAGATTTCTTTGGATTAACATATTTCTCATTTTCAGTGAAAGGTTATAAACCCAAAAAATCATGTCAAGAAGCGAGAGAATTATACGCTTTTTTAGAAATTGTCACTTCGATATTTTAACGTCGATTGTAAAGATATCGGTCATGAAAAAAAAAACAAGAGTTACAAAAAACTTCAGTTAGGCCCAATTTAAATTGGGAATTAATGTTATATCTGCGATTTGTTCAAATTTAAACTACTTACTGGATCATTGAGCAAACTCAGTTTGCCGAGTTAATTTGATTGGATAATGTAAAGAATTCGTAAAATTACATTGTTTATATCAGTTATAGCTCATTATCTTTCAAGAGAAGCAATTTTCGAAAAAAAAAAAAAGTGAGGATCTTTTTCATAAAAATTTTTACGTTCTACAAGTTTGTTCCTATTAGATTATTTCAAAATGTCCAACCCCTTCCAAGTTATTGATGGAATGCCAATTTTCCAAGTTTTCCCGGAAATTATCCCAACTTTCCATAGGTGCTCGCGTACAGAACAATTTAATTTTTAAAGTACTCCTCAAAAACTGCTCGTGTGCCAAAAATTATTTCTACTGGATTTGGTGTCAGGTTAAAACTCCTGGTCCGTGGACTATAGTGTATATCATTCGCAAGGATTAGCACAGAAAAGTATATGTTATACTATATACGGGTGTTTCTTAGGTACGTGTAGAAAATTTAGGACCATATACCTGACGTAAAAATAAGTAGAAAAGTTCCCATAAAAAAAGATGTTCTTTGCTCCCCCTTTACCCCTTACGAAAGAGACAAACTAACATAACATTCGATTATGTAATTAAACCATAATCCGAGATACCGAACTTTACTCGAATATCACAAATATCTTGAGATTTATTCACCAAAAACCAAAAATGAGAATTCAATTTTTACACTCTGTATCTCAGAAACGAACACATATGTTTATAGGAACATTTTTTATTATCTTGACGTCAGCAATATGCTCCTGAATTTTTTACACGTATTCAAGAAACACCCTGTATGTAATTTTTTTGTGAGCTCCGGGATGTAACAGATCGATTTAACATATACCAGACTACCATAATTGTAACTGTTATCAGTTTTCCGACGTCGACAAATCTGGAATAGACTTCAACAAAATGAAGTTTCCTCATCTTTAAGTTATAATCTTGCGTATATTATGTGTTTAGGTTTCAAGAAAATGTTAACGGGTTTGTTCAATATCTACTGCGCAAATCCAGAATTCGATC
The DNA here is from genome assembly GCA_958298965.1 of Chrysolina haemoptera. Taxonomy (NCBI): domain Eukaryota; kingdom Metazoa; phylum Arthropoda; class Insecta; order Coleoptera; family Chrysomelidae; genus Chrysolina; species Chrysolina haemoptera. The sequence continues at coordinate 35,560,412 of OY282586.1, read as the reverse complement.
GTTCCCGAAATGTAGGTGTTATCATAATACTTTTCATATTATCGAATAATCTTTTCTTTCAGGTCAATTGCATTGGTGTAATATTTGTGGAAATAGTTATAAGCACAAAAGTTCCTTATACAAACATCTCAAGTGGGAATGTGGAATGGAGTCACAATTCAAATGTTCAGAATGCTCTTACAGGGCTAAACAGAAGCCAAATTTCATTAAACATATGAAGCAGAGACATCAAATCACAATCGACTGTAGTATTGATGATTTGTAAATATATTGTTAGAATAGTTCTCAATTTCGAATGAAACACGACACTGTTCGCAAATTTATTTATTCCGTCTTTATCCGTACCAGGCTAGTGGAACACTGATTTATCCTTATCAAAAAATTATGTGAATGTGACAAGTCATGAATCACTGATAACAATTTTGTAATGACGAATACTAGAGACAAAGTAATGTATGAATCTTCCGAGTTAGAAAAGACTCATCTCAACCATGCACGAACATATAAATAATAAGAATTATAACCCCAATAATAATAATAATAATAATGACAACTACAAGCCTGCATTGACAAACCCCAACAACAATGGTAACCATAAGTAGGTTTCAACAATCGGCCATCCTGATCACGAAGCGTCCTCGCTGAGGTCCTACGATAAGAAGTTTGTGGGTTGTAGATCCTTGTGAGGTTTGTTCGTCCTGTAATAAAAAAAATCTACAATACTTGAATTCATTATTTTGACTTCACCTTATGAAAGGTCTATTTTTTTATTTTCCTTTCAAAAGGTAAATTTTTATCATTTTGTCTCACCAGAGGTTCTAAATATTTCACCTCAGAAATTACTTTCTAAGAGGTCTTTCAAATAACCACCTTCTAACAGGTCCTTCAAATAATTACCTTCTAACAGGTCCTTCAAATAATTACCTTCCAACAGGTCCTTCAAATAATTACCTTCTAACAGGTCCTTCAAATAATTACCTTCTAACAGGCCTTTCAAATAATTACCTCTAAGAGGTCCTTCCATTAAATTATCCACCTTAGAGGAGGATTTCTACTTACTATTCATTACATATGATCTTTTTTTTTTAACTTTTGGAGAGTATTTGTGAAGAAGTCAACCTTCAAGTAAGTCAATCAGCTCGTCCGTACTATTTATTTCAGAATCTGAAAATTCTGACTCGCTTACCCCTGAAACAAATGGTTTCAATTGTTCAGCAGATACGGTGACTTTGTACTTTTTGTATCCTCTTATACCTTTTAACGCTGTTATTTCGTACCTATCGTTGCCTAAAACTTTGGTTACTTTGTAAGGCCCACCAAAACGAATTCCGGTTTTTCTATTTGTTTCTTTTTTTTCAACCCCAGCCTGAGACCAGAGAACAATATCATCAATTTCGTACTTTTTACTTTCTTTCCTTCTCGTATCAAAATACATTTTCATTTGTTGACCTTGCTTTTTTAATGCACTTGTCGCCTTAGCTTGATCTCTATTTCGATCAATTTCTTCACTACTGTCATCCCCAAGATCTGCTAAAATATTTTTTTCAAATCCAAACATAAGTTTGTGTGGAGTTAGTTTTGTGCTACTATTTTCAGTGTTATTAATTCCTAAAACGATTTGTGGTAGTTTTTCATACCATTCGCACTCATCGTCCACACTTGCATTAATCGCATTCAATAACGTGCGATTGTAGCGTTCTACCTGCCCATTTGATCTTGGAGATGCCACTGTGTTCATGACATGTTTGATTTTAAAATCCACACAAAATTCATTAAATCGTTTTGATTTGAATGCTTTGCCTTGGTCTGAAATTATTCGTTTAGGCACAGCGAACATGCTGAATAAATCTTTGAGATTGTAAACTACTTCTTTTGCATTTGTTGTTCTAGTAGGTCTTGCAAATAGATATTTGGAGAATGAATCAACAACCACTAAAATGTAGGAAAATCCTGAACTTTTACAGAAGGGGCCTAAGTGGTCTATATGCCACGTATTTAGAGGCTGTGTTGGTTTTTGTAACGGATTGAGAAATCCTTCTTTTCTACCATATTTTCCATGTTTAAAAGAACAATCTAAACAGGAATTTACATATTTTTTAATAAATCTTGTCATTTTTTGAAACCAATATTTGCTTTTTATAAGCTTTTCACACTTATTAAGCCCTATGTGGCCAATATCGTCATGGAATTTCCTCATAAAACTGAATCTGGCGGATTTCGGGATGACAAGCTTATATTTACCATCCATAGTTTTTCTATAAAGGCGATGTCTTTTTTTTAAATAAATCTTTTTTAATTCGGTATCGGGTTCTTTTTGTTCTAGTCTTGCTCTAATAGCTCTCAACTCCGGATCTTGCGACTGAAGGCAATAAATCCAGTCATCTGTGTTTATTTGAAGAACATTGGCCATGCCAACGTTTCGACTAAGAGCGTCGACGTGACTCATTTTGCTCCCAGGTCGGTGTTCGATTTCAAAATCGTAATCTTGAATTGATAACCACCAACGAGCTATGCGTGGTAAGAGGTCTTTTTTGCTAAAAGTAAGCCTGACGGCACTGCAATCTGTCATTATTTTGAAATGTATTCCGGTTAAATAAATACGAAGGCGCTTAATTGATTCAACTATTGCTAATGTTTCTAATTCATAAGAGTGATAAACGCTTTCTTCCCTACTTGTTGCCCTGCTATAATACATAACAGGCTTAAGACCATCCCTATGTTTTTGTAACAAGATTGATGCTATGCCCTTACTGCTGGCATCTGTGTGCAATTCTGTCTCCAGATCGACATCGAAGATGCTCAGTAAGGGCCTGTTTGTAAGGATAGATTTAATTGTCTCAAATGCTTCTTTCTGCGGCTTTTGCCATACCCACTGGCAACTTTTTTTTAGTAATTGGCATATAGGTTGAACTATAATAGCATGATTTTTTACAAATTTTCTGAAATACGAGCAAAGACCTAGAAACTGCCTGACTTCGTGAACATTTTTTGGTTCGGGAAAGTTCAAAACTGCATTTATTTTTTGTTTGCCTGGTTTAATGCCACACTCACTAATCTCATAGCCCAAATAGTCAATACTAGTTTTGAAGAATTGACATTTTACTAGGTTCAATTTTAAGTTTGCCTCATGAAAAATACTCAACACCACTTCGAGGACTTTTAAACCGTCATCAATTGTGACACTCGGAATTAAAATATCATCTAGATAAACAATAACTTTTTCATGTCTTAATTTACCTAGTACATTATGAAGGAGTCTCTGGAATGTCGCTGGGGCATTACAGACCCCGAACGGCATTCTCAGAAATTCGAATTGTCCGTCATAAGTTACAAATGCAGTTTTATCGATGGAATTTTCAGAAACCGGGATCTGGTAGTAACCTTGGGTCATATCGAGAACACAAAAATATTTATACCCCTTTAACCGTGAAATATGGTCCTCGATGTTAGGTAGAGGATATCTATCCTTGACAGTTATTTTATTTAATTTCCTATAGTCGATTGCCAATCTGAAATCTCCATTTTTTTTCTTCACTAATATTGCCGGACTTGCATAGCTAGATTTCGATTCTCTAATGATATTATTTTCTAACAAATCGTTTATTTTTTTCCGAATTATTAATTTTTCTTTTTCTGAAACCCGGTATGGTTTATAAAAGATTGGTTCTCTTGAATTTAAATTTATCTCAAACTCAACAATATCTGTTACACCTAAATCACAAGTATTTATCGCGAAGCACGAATCATATTTTTCCAATAACTGAAACAGTAAAGAGATATCGGTTTTTGGAATGTTTCCTGTATGGATATTATTTATATCAATTTTCAGAATCCGAAAAGATCCAAAATTCGTTACATCGGTTTTGGGAAACACATATCCCCTTGCTAATACCTGATTAACACCAATATCCAAACTCTTACTACTCGAATTTGTAACATTCAACTGAAAAACGGGTTCTATTGCCAAAACCGTTGAAATATTATAGTTGTGGCATTGTTTTGAGGGAATTATTAAGTTAGGGCACTCACTTTCAACTTTGACAGACATTGTACAATTTGGTGGAATTTGTATGGTCTCCACTGCTTTTACATTGTATTTAGAAATTTTGTTAATAGTTTTGACTTCCAATAAATTATTTTGTGGTTCAATTTTTTTCAAGGCTACTTCTTTTCCGCTGATTTGCATTTCTACGTGATCGTGGTTAATGACTGGCTGACCTATAATTACATCTATCAAACCCATGTCAACATCGACAAAATATAACAAAGACTGAACTGAAAATCTGTCAAAGTCCAAAGTCAATTGTGCTTGACCCTTGGGAAGTATCATTTGAGTTCCGAGGCCCCATATAGCTGTATCGGGTTGGTTCAACGTAATTTCAAGTTTATTCAATAGATTGACATGTGCCACGTTTATTTGGCTACCAGTGTCCAAATACCCTTGGCATTCAACACCATTTATTGAAATTTTAATAAAGTAGAGATCATTCGTTACTTGCCTTTTTAAAGTTTTCACCATGGCGTTTTTCAAAAACCAACAATCATCTCGAAGATGGCCTTCCTTACCACAGTTCGAACATTTTTTGAATGGGCGTCGGGTGTTAGAGAAGAAGCGTTGGCCGTTGTTCGCAGAAGTCTTGCTTGTGGATGGTCCTGGATGGTGAGTGCCTTCCGAACGAAACCAACACTTTTTTGCTACGTGGCCGGGTTTCCTACAAAGGTAGCAGATTACTTCCGGCGTATCTCTTTTAGTATGTCTGGTCGTAACTTTTTCTTCTTTTTTGTCGGCAATGTCATATTCAATTTTACTTAGAAATCCCTGGAATAGGGCTTCGGGAGTTTTATAATTTCCCGATTTTGCTGCTCCTTGTAAAGATAATGGGAGTCCATCTACAATGCACGAGACCGCGTTAGCGTCGCTAACTTCACATTTTTTGATAAGAATACATTTTGAATAAAAATAATGCATCATAGTTTCATCTGTCGTTTTCTTGCGATTCACCATTTTTTTTACATTGTCGATAAAATATTCGTGGCTTGGAAATGCTTCGGTGACCGCTTTTTTCCATTCATCCCATGTCCTACCATAGTCTTGGAGAGAATTATACCAGATTTTTGCAATGCCGCTTAATTTTGACTGCATGTAGTATGATTTGGTTGTTTCCTTCCACCCATGAATAATGGCTAGTTGTTCGATCTTATGCAGCCAATTGGTTGATGTCAAATTACCTTTTTCAGGATCAAAAGTTGGTACAATATCATTCTTGGCCATAGAACTCATTGTGGTGAATGTCGGGGCGATTTGTTGGATGTTTTGATTTGCCAAAATTTCATTGACTTTTTTGTTTACCAGCTCTTCCAAATTTTCCATACGACGCTGTTTTGAGCGGTTTCCGTTAGATCTTTGATTGGGTTGCGCATGTATCGATCCATTTTCATCGGAAGATGTTGATGATTCCCTTTCACGTCGCTTTTTTCTTGATGTTTCACGTTCTCTCAAAATTTCTGATGTTTTTTGTCTATATCCATGTTCATCACTACTTTCACTTCCGGTACTACTCATTGTCACAAACGGGTTCGCGAAATATTAACAGAAAAAAAAAATCACCACTTCTGAATTGTTAGAATAGTTCTCAATTTCGAATGAAACACGACACTGTTCGCAAATTTATTTATTCCGTCTTTATCCGTACCAGGCTAGTGGAACACTGATTTATCCTTATCAAAAAATTATGTGAATGTGACAAGTCATGAATCACTGATAACAATTTTGTAATGACGAATACTAGAGACAAAGTAATGTATGAATCTTCCGAGTTAGAAAAGACTCATCTCAACCATGCACGAACATATAAATAATAAGAATTATAACCCCAATAATAATAATAATAATAATGACAACTACAAGCCTGCATTGACAAACCCCAACAACAATGGTAACCATAAGTAGGTTTCAACAATATAGTGGATGCGAAAAATACTACAAGTCAATATTTCTCAATTTGATTAAACAGTGGTAGAAAATCGTTTCATTTCATTAAACATTACTCATTAGTATATTATGCCCATATCTATTATACATTTTGTTTGACATAATATTGGAAACATTGGTGAACTATGCAGTGCGGCTTTTCAGTGCCCACCCCTCTTAAATTTTGAACGGTTTGACGTACAAACTTGGGGAAAACTGTTCAGGGGGCATTACCGATAATACTTTTTGAAATAGAGAATATAGTGATTGTTCGACAGAGGACGCGGGGGACACATCAACTTAAATATTTCAAATGGCATGCGGCGTCAAGTGTCACATCGTTGACAAGATAATTCAATTCTCTTCACAATCATCTGAATATTTTCGAATTTAGTGAATACATTTTTTCACAATTTCGATTTTTATGCCTCTCCAAATTTTCTAGTTGATGTGCCCCAGCGTCATCTGTCGAATAATTGCAATGTATTTCCTCTCAATAAGTAGTACCGATATATACCCTTCAAAATATTTTTGATTCCATTGTTCCACATCAAACCTATAAAATTTATCGGGGTATAAGTACCATCCAGATCCGCCATTTTTTGACAATGTGACACTTGACCAGCCGTGCTTCTTGAAATTATAAAGTTGATGTGCACCCCTGTGCCCGCTGATGAGCAATGACCATCTCCCAAAGGTTTTTTTTTCCATGTCTATAGGGCGAATCGTTCAAAAGTTAACAGAGGGAAGGGTACTATGAAAATCCGCACTGTAAATTATTTTCATAGATATTTTCTGATTGTCTTTTTTAATTTTTTCTTTTGAAGTTACTCAACTTTTTTTCTCGTTGGTATCAACCAACAATAAAACAATCGCCTTATATGTAAAATTCATTTTAAAAAATCCTCACACAATATTGATTTTCTGAAAATTCTTCGACAACCGGATAACTGTCTGTATTCGCAAATTGAGTTAGAAAGGTTGAAACCGTGGCAATATTAAGTGAAATAAATCATTGAGATCAAATTTCTTTCGTTCTAATCCAGTACGATTGGGTTTTGAGACGAGGATCGATTGTAGCACCACCAACCTTGGTATGCTAGTTGTTGGAACCATGATAAACACGAAAAAAAATTGTTTACCGAAATTCCAGGAGTGGAACATATTTTTTTTTTTTTTCGTTTAAAAATAAACAAATAGATTTTTGCTGTAATCTTGTAAAGTAAATGATTCATCGGAAAAAACCACTCAACAAGGTGGAAGACAATTCAATTCTCCACAAAAATGATTCCTAGTAATTTTTATGAAATGCGCTTGTTTTCCCAGAAAACGTGATTGAACGCCGACATAAAATTTCAGGTTCACGCTTATCCGCCGCTGGAAATTCTGGTGGAGTCGAATATTTGATTGGTCACAACTCTGCCAAAAATGATCGGAGAAGGAAAATGAAAAGTTCATATCGTTTCTGAAGACTCCTACCTTCTCAGGCAAATATAATATGCGAGTATTTGAGTACCTAAAATGTATTTTGTCGCACTTCACGGAGATGTTTGCGGATGATCCGCAAAATCAAGAATATTTTAGTAAATATGGAATTATTATACTAAAGCAGCAACCCATAGCGGATCATAGCCGTGTATGTTGTGAGTTCGATATGTATATGGAAAAACATAAGGATAAGAAAACCATTTCTTATAGGAATCTAAAAAGAATAGATAAGGAACGTTTTCAGAGGAAGCTTCAGGAATTACCCTGGTTTCTAATTTTTCAAACTGACAACATTGACAATAAAGTGGATATATTTAATAATAATATTGTCGATCTCATTGATCATTTTGCCCCAAAAAAAACATTTAAGCTAAATGGTAAAAATTATGCACCATGGATAACTGATACTATTAAAATCATGCAAAAAATTAGGGATAGAGCACTTCAAAAATTCCAGAAGAGTCAATCGACACACCATTGGTCATTTTATAAACAAATGAGAAATTATACAACAAATGCAATCAAAGCTGAAAAAAAAGCATATTTAAATCAGAAATTGAGCAACTGTACTGTTAAGGAGAAATGGAGTGAACTCAAAAAGTTAAATTTGTCAAAAAGTAAAAGCCACAGCGTTCCAGATTTTCTGAACGATGTTGAGAACGTAAATAAGTATTTCATTGAGTCTACGAAAATTTCTACACCCTCAAATGATGTATTGATCAACTATTATAGTAATAATATTAAAAATGAAAATGGAAACAAACTTAGTTTCACACAAGTATCTGAAGATATTGTTCAGGATATCATACTGAAAATAAAATCACTCGCATATGGCAATGATGATATCAATATTTTGATCATTTGACTGTGTTGTCCACTAATAATTCCTATTATCACTCATATAATAAATGAATGTATATCCAAAAATTATTTTCCTAGTAAATGGAAGTTTGCAAAAGTTATCCCATTACCTAAAATCAGTAGGCCAGTGGAATTCAGTGATCTGCGATCGATCAGTATTTTACCAACCTGTTCGAAAATTATAGAAAGAATAATAGAAACACAAATCAGAGACTTTCTAAACATCCATAATATTCTGCCCCCAAAGCAATCTGGATTCAGAAGTGGATACAGTTGTGCAACAGCACTTTCTGATGTATTAGATGATATTCTAGAGGCAACTGATAAAAACCTAATAAGTGTTCTAGTTTTACTTGATTATTCGAAGGCTTTTGATTTAATAGATCACGATGTACTATTATCGATGCTTCATTTTTTCGGATTTAGTTATTCAGCATGTTCTCTAATGGCTTCGTACTTGCACAATGGTTGGTTCGTTGGTTTGAGGCTGACGAGCCAGATTCAGGGTTTACCCGTGAGGGTGACCCTTAACACTGAGACCATCTGGGGTCTATTGTATTATTCTGTCGTCAGTAGTTAAATAGGCCTGTGTCTTTTATCAGGTTTAGTAATCTATTTGCTAGGTGTTTCGGATTCATGCCTATTTCTAGGTTGGTCTGTCTGAATATTCTATAGCGCTTGTTATACAGCGCATCGCATGATGTGAGAGGCTGTTTCCTCCTCGTCACCACAAAGTCTGCACTCCACGGTTTCTCTGTTTATTCCCATGGTGTACAGGTGTTTCCTAAGGCCGCAATGTCCGGTTAGTAAGCCGGTAAGTATGCGTATCTTAGGTCTGTTCAAGTTGAGAGTGTCAGCCGTCAGTGTTTGGCTTAAATGCCTCACCATGGCTGTGCTGTGTCGATGCCCTTCGATTTGGTCCCAATATGTTTGGTGTTTTGTTTTCTTCCACTCATTTATTAGGTTTCCGCATCGGGTTTTGCTTATACCAAACACTGGTTCTGGGCCTATGAATGGTAGTTCAGAAGCTCGTCTGGCAAGTTGGTCTGCTTTTTCATTACCTTCTATTCCTCTATGTCCAGGCACCCACACAAGTGTTACCTTGTTGTGTTTTGCCAGTTCATTGAGGCTCTGAAAGCATTCCCATACTTGCTTTGACTTGATCTGTACTGAATTCAGAGCTTTTATTGCGCTCTGGCTATCAGAGATAATGTAGATATGTTTTCTTTTGTATCCACTCTCTAGATTCATCTGTATGCATGTCCTTATGGCATGTGTCTCAGTTTGGAATACTGTGGTGTCATTGCCAAGTGGAAGTATTATGTTCCTTTTTGGCCTCACCCCATGTATTCCTGCTCCAGTTCCTATCTCTGTTTTGGAGCCATCTGTGTACCAGATGATGTTGCCAGATGATAGTGATTCTACTCCCGAGTCCCATTCGTCCCACTTGAGCTGTGTTCTGAATAGTTTTTCGTATGAGTATTTAGGTAGCATGTAGTCTGATATCATTTCCAGTTCGGTGATGTTGACTACTTGAGTAATTTTGGTGTGCCCAATTTGTGGTTGGGATCTCCAATTACCTGTTTGTATTAGTCTGTATGCCTCCCCCATGACTGTGATGTCTAAAGGTGGGAGGTTCAGGATGATTTCCATTGCAGCGGTCGGGGTGCTGCTCATGGCGCTCGTGACACACAGACAGGCGAGCCTCTGAAGTTTTCCGAGGTTAAGTTTTACCTGCCTCTGTTTCACTTTGGGCCACCACAACAGCGAGCCGTATGTGATTCTGGGTCTTATGATTGCGGTGTAAAGCCAGTTCATGACCTTCGGTTTCAGTCCCCATGTTTTTCCAAAAGCTCTTCTGCACATCATAAACGATGATTTGCTCTTGTTGATTACATGTTGCAGATGCATGTTCCAGGTTAGTTTCTTATCAAGGAACAGCCCTAAGTATTTAACATGGTCAGCAACTTGTAGTGTTTCGCCGAAGAATTTGGGTAGTTTCATGCCTCCCAGAATTCTTTTGCGTGTAAAAGGAATGAGCGTGGTTTTGCTTGGGTTTGCCCTCAGTCCTTCCCTTTTGCACCATTCCTCAATGGTCTTCAGTTAGCTCTGAGGTTATTTGGGCGTGCTTCCCCTGCACGATGACTACAATGTCATCCGCATAACCTTGGGTGTAGTATCCCTGATTGTTTAAAGATTCCAGCAGTTCGTCAACTACCATGTCCCACAGTAGGGGTGATAAAATCCCACCCTGTGGGGTTCCCCTGGCAATTTCCAGCTGCGCGGATTCTTCAAACATGTTGGTCTGGGCCTTCCGATTTTGGAGCATTGAAAGTATCCACCTGCAGGTGGTTTCATCAACGCTTCTCCTCCTGTCCGCTGAGACCATACTTTCGAAGGATGTATTGTCAAAGGCTCCTTCGATATCTAGAAAAGTGCATAATGCTATTTCTTTTGTCGCTAGAGAGTCTTCCAGCCTTGCACAATAGAACACAATTGGTAGAAATGGAGGGAAAAAAATCTACACCTATGAAACTACTTTCCGGTGTTCCTCAAGGGAGTATTTTAGGTCCCCTCTTATTCACATTATATACAACAAATTTTATGGATGTTTTGAAGTACTGTGATTATCATTTTTATGCAGATGATACACAGGTGTATTTCTCTTTCAAATTTTCAGATTTAAAATTAGCCATAGACTCTATCAACAACGACCTGTCTTCCCTACATGAGATATCAAATGATCATGCTTTGAAAATAAATCCATCTAAATCTGTTGCTATGATCTTCAGCAAAGAAAATATCTCTAAGTTTCTGAGTGATAACATTGTTTTGAAAATCGGAAATGCACATATACCGATAAAATCTTCGCATAAGAATTTAGGGTTAACAATTGATACATCTTTACGTTTCAAAGACCATGTTACTAATAAACTGAGAAATGCTTACTCCTCTCTTAAACTAATTTATTCACAAAGACAGTTTCTATCAATGGATGTGAAAAAAATGCTGTGTGATTCCTTGGTACTCTCACATTTCAATCATTGTGATGTGGTATACAGCCCCTGTTTGAATAGTATAGATGTACGTCGAATACAAAAAGTCCAATCATCCTGTGTTCGTCTCATTTATGGTATACGTAGATCCAATAAAATATCTATTTCGGAGAAACTTAAGCAATTGAAATGGCTCAATATGTATAATAGGCGACGTCATCATATGGCTTGTATGTACTACAACAAATCAAATCAAATACACCACCCTATCTTCACAAAAAACTGAAATACAGAACGGACGTACATAACCTCAACATCCGTCGTCGTACAATACTTACGGTTCCAAAGCTTACCAAGGAAATATATAGGCGTTCCTTCTCCTACAATGTCGCAGTCTGTATAAACAATATTTTCAAACTAGATAGCACACTTTTAAGTCTGTCCTGCAAAGGATTTCATTTCAAATACAAACTTCATCTTCTGAGTACCCAGTGAGATTGTCCCAATATTAGCTCATTATATAATATATAATGCTCTAGCTTTCAATTTCCCCTTCCCCCTTGTACTTCTTCTCTTCCTCTTCTCTTTCGTGTTTTTCTCTCACACTTCTCTGTATCTCTCTTCCTCTTCTCTTTCGTGTTTTTCTCTCTCACACTTCTCTGTATCAGTTATTATTCATTACGCTGTCTTAAACCAATAATATGAATAAGTCTGGCACTGGTGGAAGAACAGAAACAGTGCTCCACTGCTATCTGAACCAGCCTGCCATTTACTCGCCTTGATTATTCTCATAGTTTTGTTAGAGTTATATATATATATATATATATATATATATATATATATATATATATATATATATATATATAATAGGGCTCTGCTTATTGTACCTAATGTTTGTGGTGGGTAATAAAATTATTATCATTATTATTATTATTATTATTATTATACCCTCCTCTTTGGACTTTATGCAACAATTTTATTTTACTCCTGCCTCATTTTCAACTTACCCACAAAACCGGTATTCTCTTCAGTAAATGTTGAAAATAATCGCTTATTCATATCCTGCATATTTGCTTAATAACACTATTGTGAAGCGCAAACCTCAAGCTTGAAATCACATACTTCGTTTATTCTGTAGAATGTGCATGAGCAATTATTTTCAACATTTACTGAAGGAATTGTTGGGATTAGGGGTGAGTTTAAAATTGAGGCAGGAGTAAAACCCAGTTTTTTCTTTGGCATGTATAAGTGAGACTTGTCCCACTAGTCTAAAATCGTTGCATATGGTCCAAAGAGGGTATATACGGATTCCTGCTTCAGTATAATTATTTCATACCAACTAAAATAGAATAGCAGAAAACAGAAGGGTTCAGGAACGATATACACTTCTTCTTTTCCTTCTACTATAATTTTTAGCAAAGTTATGACAAATCAAATTTTCGGCCCTGCCCGAAATAGCAGTGGCGGTTAATGCGAGCCTGAAATTTGATATCGGAATTCAATCAGTTACTAAGAATATTTATTTTGGAGATTTGAATTATCTTCCACCTTGTTGAAATTGTTTCTTGATAAATCTGATACTTTCCGCAACAATTACAATTTTTTTAAATACAAATTTTTTGGCTTCCACCTCTGATTAATTAATTTTTTTTTCTAACAATACATGATGTCAAGAAGTCGTGTGCCGAATTTCAAAGTTCTACGATTCATTCTTCACTTGCGGCTCACATTTGTCTGTGGTTACTGTACTATTCAGAAATGGAAGAATTTCAATCATTAAATGGCTTGAAGTTTGAGATATATTATATATCGTCTTTGAAATAAAGACTTTCCAAGTTAGAGCTTGTTTAGAAAATATTCATTCAGGTTTCTTAGTAGACCTTAACCAGCGTTCGCCATGCCATTTGAACGGGATTCATGTGGATTTTTCTGGAAACCAAATAATTGTTGATATTTGTTCGAAAATATGAATAGGATATTCATAAAATCTGTTGTGGAATCATCTGCGGCTGAAAGATAAACTTTAGTCGCTATTTTCCATCGTTGGGAGGTATTCATGTTGAAAAGGGGAACATTCTCCTTGAAAATTGAAAATTTCATGGAGGATGTTTTCCTGTTCAAATAATTGTTGTTATTCAAACGTGTAGCACATAATTCAAAGATGCTCCTTCAGATCATATTGTGGTTTCCAATATCAACATACCCCACTCACGATGTCAAAGTTAACTCAAGCCGCCACTGAACTCGCCACAAGGCATATCAGTTTTTCGAACCGTAATATTTTAAACATATTCCATAAATCAGGTCACCTAACATCTAAATTTGTATTAAACTAATTTTGGTAGTTTTTGTTTGTACTAATACTCTTTTTCCACTCGTGCATGATAGATAGATAGATATACAGTTCTTTGCAAAACATTTACAAAATTTCCACGAAAACAGAAATTCGGCAATGTTCAGAAAACATCGTGAGAGCCGAGTGAAAGAAGGTAGGAATAGGTATTCTTCCTGAATTTCTACAGACTGTATGCCTCAGGGCATACCTACCACCACGCGGAGAGAACGGTCTGGAGAAAGCTAAATAGTGAGGAACACAACTGGTGAGACAAGCCATAAGATGAAAGTTTGGCCAGGGTTTCCTGGTGTCAAACGCAATCAGACGCTTTGGAGATATCTAAATGCAACGGCCAGAGTTTCACCATATTTTTCGATAGATTGCTGCCAAATATGTGAGACATAAGCAAGCAGGTCACCAGTTTATAGTTTATACCGGAAACCATATTGTCCATCATTGATTATTCCTGAGCGTTCTCATTTCATGACCTAGATGTCGATGATTTTTTCCATGACTTTTGAGCATTATCTGTCTATTAAGACAGCAGTGCGATAGGTATGTTACTCGGAGGGATCTTTTTTCCCTGTTTGGGACTGATTATACTTTTGCAATTACCATCGACATACTGTCCAGACATATTCAGCCCGATGGATACTCTATCATTTTCGTTAGAAATCACGTTAACGTTGTCCGGCACTATATCGTTATTTTGATAAGATCGGTATAATAATAATAGCCGTCCTCTACCCGCAAATGCTATGCCTTTGGGCACACTCTACGAGTGTTTATGAGGGAGTATTATTATTATTATTATTATAGATAACCGCAGTACTCGTATCATCTTTCGTTAACTGCTTCCGTTATTTTAGAATATAACGATCGCAATTCAACTTGACGTATTTGCCTTCCATTTTGACCATAACTGTCCAAGTAATCAGTTTGTATTTCGTGTTTCCCAATTATTTACCCCAAAAACAGCTATTAATTTGTGTATTAACCCAATTGGAATTCGACTGTTCGATCCCACTGTGCATTAGAGTGTACATCGTATTTTATGTTGCAACATTGATGAGAAAAACTTCGCTATAAATTGCCCGATTGTGAAAGAAGGACGCACATGATGTATCAGAAATATAATGTTCATTTATCTATAGTAAAAAAAAACAGAATTGTTTCAATTTATAACACAAACAAAATGAAAACTGCAATCAATAGGTACTTTTCGATTGTTTCAATTTTAATACAATTTTATTTCGCAGTGGCTATCCTACCGTTGAGTCCCAATGTACAATGTAGCATAGACATCAAAAGTCGAGAACGGGAAAAATTGGGAATTTCTGGAAAAACCTAAAATTCTTTGAAAAATTCGAATAATTACTGTACTAAGTTTCAGAATTTTCTTTTTGCTCAAATGAATTCGGGATTGAAAGGGTTAAGAGCGCAAAGTAATACCTTGCCGCTTGAGAAAAAGTTTTGAAAACGGCAAAGTTTTTGCGTTCGTATTACACACAAGACTTTTCCTACAGCCGCAGATTTGACAAAAATATTTGGTAACAATTAATGATTATTGATAACTTCAAATTTTACTATTCAGATTTTGAAAGATGCAAGCATTACTTTCTACCACCTCAAGTAGTACAAAACTGTTAAAAAATTAAAGAAGAATAACCACCAACCAATTTTTGAACAGGTTTTCGTAACTGAAGTTGGTAGTTTTGTATTTTATTCAACGCGATAATTTGGGTATTGATATAACTTATAGATAATGTCATTAATTTATTGAATATACATTTCTACCATCTTTAGTGTGATGAAAAGTTTGGAAAATGAAAGTTTTTAATCATAATAACTATTTTTTTAATTAGTTTCTATAACCAAAGTTTTAATTTGCTTTATTTATTGCTCTATTCATCGTAATTTTACGAAGGGCGCGGATGAAACCACTGGGGAATTTTGGTGTGTATGTCTGGGTATTCAAAAAAAGGGATCCAGAATTGTACTTGACAAAAAAAACCTAACATTAGGACACGAGACAAGATTTTACACCATTTTTTTGGCATTACTTATGGGATTACTTGGGTATTAGAGGCATTACTTACGATTTTTGGAATTAGTGTACACAATTTCCTCAGCGGTTTCCGCATCGACGGTAGAAAGGACATGCGATATTTTTTTCTTAATTTCGAGTTATAATTCGAAATTAGTATTAATTTCGTGTTCCAACTAGAAATTGAGGTAATTTCGACTCCAACTCGAAATTACCTTAATTTCGAGGTACAACTCGAAGTTAGCGTCGAACAGAAATGCAAATTTTTTTCTTTTTTGCATCAATTAAATAATCCCTTTCAACACAGGTTGGTCGGAATGTTCAAATTGAATAATAGACTTTTGCCAGCATGCAAAATTTTTGTTTAAAACGAATACTTATTGATATTCATTCAAATATTAATACTTTTGGGATGATTTATTCAAAAATCAATATTATTGTTTGAGATCGTTGTATCATCTCTCAACATCTACAATCTGATCTACGGGGACGAAGCAGCTAAGTATAATTTGAGGATTAAATGACTGACCTACCTGAGAAAAGTTAATCCAAATTATGCAAGCTGCTCCTTCCTCATAGATCAGCCCCACTCAAAATTCCGAAGACTGGTACTACTGACAGGGAAGTATAACTCGATACAGATCCATTGGTACCTATAGACACTCATCATCCTGGCCTTCCAATAACACTGGTTTATGATGAGAAAAAAAAAATTCACAGCTGACGTAAAACGTTATGATTTCAAGCGTATAAATAATCAGTCACTTCTGAATCTGATGAATAATATTGAGTAGAACTTCTTGGAAAATTTTACAGATATAAATACTGCTGTGAATATGTTCCACCAAACCCTACAATCTGTCATCACAGAATGTGTGCCTCTGCAATGCACTTAATCTCGTAAATATCCCTCCTGGTACTCGAAGACAACAATTAGAAATATCAAAATAAAGAATCATTTCTATGAAATGTACAGAAATTGTAGATGTCTATTTTTTTATTTCGAGCGATACAAACGTTACAGAAAAATTGTTAAGCTGAATATCAGGAATGGTTACAAAAAATTCATTGAAGATTCAGAAGCAAGTATTAAATGTGATTCACGTAGATTTTGGTCTTTCGTCAATAGTTAATCTAATTAGAGTAGAATCCCGGGTCGAATATACCATAACAATGAATGTCTATCCTCTCCTATTGACATTGTCAATGGATCGCTACTTTCTTCGTTTCTTCAGTAGTGTGTATGCTAGACCCCACCAACAGCAAAATGAACCATATGATGAGATAAATGATGCAAGTCACTTCAACATTGAAGAAATCACCATTGAACAAATAAAAAATGCAGCAAAAAAACTGAAAAATTAACTTTCCTCTGGACCAGACAACATCCCAATGAAATTTGTGAAAAAGGACAGTGATCTGTTATCTTCTCCTTTATGGATAATAGATTTCCCAATATTTGGAAAGTATCACGAGTTTATCCTGTATTTAAATCTGGAGACAAAAATAACATAATTAATTACAGGCCTATTTCTTTGATATTTGTGTTTTCTAAATTAATTGAAATCATTATTGCTGATGAAATTTATAATCATGTTCGTCATATGATATTGTCAAGAATGACAAGAGCTCCCTGTATATGGCTGGAGTACGAAATGTTGGGTCATTGATATGTTATTATTAATTGATCGATTCGGGAACCATGCCTGACCATGAATGAGTCTGATGACAGCTTGGCCATGACACTCGGTTACACCGATCACAGTGTCACTGTACCGGCCAAAGGTAAATAACACACTACTATAAATAAAGACTCATTTATGGTGTAGGGAATTCACATTCAAATTCCAGTCAAGATGTTAGTTTGTTAATTCATTTATTGAGTCTCAAAGCCAGTGTGGCTATGGGCCTGGCCCTTTTGGGCCTTGCACCAAGTAGAAGTAAGTGTGTAAATATTGTATGGTAAGAAACCTATCTTGTATTATTAGTTATCCCCCTGTATAGATATTGCTATTGCTCAATTGATGTTCAAATAAAATATTTGTATTTTGTTGTTATCTAAAGTTTCTGTGTGCTACTACAGAGTAGCAAAGGGTAGCAACCCTAGTTGCGGCTTATAGTAAAGGCCAAAAAAGGCCGTATAGAAGCCCACTACGTGACAATATCTCAATTTCAGCATGGCTTTGTCAAGCATCGTAGTACGACCACCAGCTTATGTATATTGACAGAATTTATATCTAGTTCTCTGGATAAGAGGAAGCAAGTTGATGTGGTACACACGGACTTTCGCAAAGCCTTCGATAAAATTCCCCATCACCCACTGGTAAACAAGTTAAAAAACTTCAGTGTCCTCTAAATTTCAATAAATAATGAAATCGTTCTCAACCGAAAGGGATTTGTTTGTGGAATATGAAGGAGTTAAATCCTTCACATTTGTATCGACATCGAGAGTTCCGCAGGATTCAAATCTGGTACCACTCTTGTTCCTTTTATTTGTCAATGACATTTGTGAATCTTTGAACTCAAAAAACCCTTCTTTATGCTGATGATTTCAAAATTTACTGTGAGATCAATTATATTCAAAATTGTGAATTTCTACAAAAAGATTTATCATCTTTGAATGATTGGTGTATAAAAAACAATTTACTCCTGAAGTACGCTAAGTGCAAGATAATGACTTTTTCCCGCATAAATGCTCCTCTTACTTTCGATTACTGTATATCAACTCAACAGCTATCACGTTTTCTGAATGCAAAGATTTAGGCGTGAGTTTCGATGAAAAGCTCAATTTTGTGAACCATATCAACACCATTATTGGCCAGGCCACTCGTAGTTTGGGTTTCCTTATCAGAAATGGTAAAGAATTACATTTATTCGATGCTTGACACACTATCTTTTATGCAATGGCTAGGAGCAAGCTGGAATATTGTAGTGTTATATGGAACCTCAACTATACGAAATATGTGGATGCGTTGGAGGCTATCCAGAAAAAGTTTTTGAAATTTGCTTTTTTCAAGAAATATGGCATTTATCCTGAGAGAGGCTATGATTATAATCTATTGTTAGAAGAATTTGATATGTACTCATTAAGAAAACAGAGAGAGATCGCAAATCTTGGTTTTCTACACAAACTCATTAACAATGAAATAGATTCTCCGAACCTTCTATTATCGATCGATTTTAATGTCCCAAGAATTACCTCTAGACAAAATACTACTTTTCATTTAGCTGTTTCTAATTCGCGACACCACTATTAGTGCCCTCTTTCGAATATGTGTAGATGTGATAATTTGCAATCTGTATATATTTTTGTATGTTGTATGATATATTTTTTTTGTCGTTGCATGCATTTAAAAAAGAAATTTTTAGTGTTATTCCAAATTCATTATCTAGTTCATATATGATAATTAGCGTTAAGCTCATTCTTGTAAAATACTACTGCTATTGGGCTTTTAGTCTGTTGGATGTATAATGGTTAAATAAATAAATAAATAAATAAATAACGTCTCACCGTTTGACATAACGGAAGTAACACAGCATTGGGCTGAATACTGATGAAAACTAAAATGCTTTAACTAAATGTATGATGGCAGACAATTAACCGATATACTGATGGAAGAGAATTGACTAATATATTGAAACAAAGTTCTTTCTGTAACAATTACGCTCTACAGGGTTTTTAAGACGAGCTGAGTGAATATTTGTGTGAAAAAATGGGCAATTTTTGTGAAAATTGGTTTATGGAAGTTTACCAAGAAGTTCGTTTTATCAGAAATATTTTTTTACGCTCAAATTAATACTCAATGCCTGCTAAATCATTCAACTTTTTTCGGGATTGTTTATTCGTTTTCAAATATTCAATACATTTCGAAAAATATTCTTAAAAAATTATGCCAAATTTCGCTATTTGAAAATTTTGAAAAGGTGTGTTCATCTCAGAATGTTGTTGAATAGATAGATAGTCTTTTGGTATTGGGATCATAATAGACTTTTTACATATACTATAAAAAATGTTTTGTTTGAGCACCTTCTTAAGATGTAGTGTGAAAGGGATAATTATAATTCGCTGTACAGATTCACAAGAAATTTGTCATGACTTCAAATTTTTGGTCATTCATACATAGTGGGGAAAAGGTAATTCACATATACCGGATAGCCCAACAAGGTACTTTTATATCTGGCAAGGCGATTGTTTTTGAGCTGCTGTACAATGCATTTTTTCTCAAGCAAGCCTGTCTTGGTGTTCCAATACATACTTCATTACAGCTAGGTGAAAGTCATTTTTAAAAATGGTGCTTTTTGTGGAATATTTTCAAAGATTATCAACTACTCAATAATTTATATAAGAACATAATATAGGTGTGACTTCTGTAATTTCTGTTTAGTAAGAACTATATCTCTGTACCGTATAATTCGTATTTGCTGTATTATTAAATATATGTATTCTTCATTGAAAATATCTTGTAAACTTTTTCTGAATCACTCTAACTTATAAAAATAATATAGACACAACTGTTTGAAAAATAAATTTGTTAATGCCATTTTAGAAACTGTGGTAGAGTCTGTACGGAGTCTGAACTGACTTCATATGGACTATTCGATCTGAACATATAATACTTATAATATTAATAGAACTGATGATTATTTTAACTTCAATGTTGGGGTATGTGTTCTAGATTGAATGCCTCACTATAAAAAAATCGTACAAGGGGATGATACACAGGGTTTAGGGTTGAAGAACTCATTTGTTGGGAAGAAGAAGAAGCGACATATAAACTTGAGTGAAACTTTACAAAGCTTTATATACAGAGTGGTCCAACGAAAAGTATGCACCTAGCTTTTCTCCTTTATTTGAAAATCATAGCAAATATACTCGGACACGTGAAGTGTGCCTTTGAGGGGGACACATTTTAGATATATTTTGCAACTTGTGTCTTCAACCCCCTAGCGAGGGGGTGTTACAACCCTAAAATGGAACTAAATGGAACGTGGGGTCGAGTAATATATCATTTGAACGGGCATAAAATTATCCTTCCAATGATACCCTATTTGTTGAAATTTACTGTAACAGTTAATGCGAAAACGGCTTTAAGAACATTAACCCGATAATTTTGGTATTAATGAAAAATACAAATCAGTTTTGGTTACTAGGAATCAGGATAACGACAATCATTTCTAAATTACTTTATTTTGCCGAAAGCAACATTTCAATGATAATTTTTTGTTATCACAACTAAATTCCCCATTTATCGTTTGCGTAATTTTGTCGAAAACGACTGCAGATAAGTGTAAGAAAAAAACTGCAGATATGTGTAACATTTGTTTTACAGATGAGTGTACATTTTATTTGAATGGAGCTTTGAATAGGCATAATTGCCGTTACTGGGATGACAGTAACTCATATTTATTCCGTGAGGTTCATTCCCAGGCCCCTCAAAAAATAAACGTCTGGTGTGGCATATTAGGAAGTCATATCATAGGACCACTTTTCATTTCTGGAAATTCAAATGGTGAAATCTACCTAAACATGCTTGAAGACGCAATTGATACTTTCATCACACAAATAATAGAAGATGACCAAAATCATAATGCTGATCGTCTTCATTTCCAGCAAGATGGAGCACCTCCGCACTATTTTGTTCCTGTATGAGAATTTTTAGATAACCGGTTCCCCGGACAGTGGATTGGCAGGAGAGGCCCAATGGAATGGCCTGCCAGGTCACCTGATTTATCGCCTTTGGACTTTTTTCTATGGGGACACTTGAAAAATAAATGTTTTGCTACGAAGCCCGAGTCCATAGAAGATATTCGCCAACGGATTATAGCAGAGTGCCGAAGCATAACACCTGATATGCTACAAAATGTTAGACATAGATTTGAACAAAGTCTGTATTATTGTATGGAAGCAAATGGGTCACAATTTGAACACTTGTTGAAGTAACATTTCAATAAATCAATTTAACAGCTTGTTTTTTTTTACAAAGCACTATTACAAGTAACAAATATTGAAACGTACTAAGTACTACTTGTTTAACTCCTAGTAACCAAAACTTATTTGTATTTTTATTAATACCAACATAATCGGGTTCATGTTCTTAAAGCCGTTTTCGCATTAACTGCTTCAGTAAATTTCAACAAATAGGGTATCATTGGGAAGATAATTTTGTGCCCGTTCAAACGATATATCAGTCGACCCCACGTTCCATTTAAAATTTTAGGGTTATCACACCCCGTCGCTGAGGGGTTGAAGGCACAAGTTGCAAAATATATCTGAAATGTGTCCCCCTCAAAAACAAACTCCACGTGTCCGAGCATTTTTGCTTGCAATTCCACAAAAAGGATAAAAGCTAGTTGCATACTTTTCGTTGGACCACTCTGTATATACAAATCAATATCAATTTATGGTTTTCATATATTCCACGATATGCGTTGAATGAAATCATAATTTTGGTGTAGGTAACTTTCATTTCAATTTACGGTTTGAAACTCATAATATTCTAATTGCCTTTTAATTAATTCGTCCATGTACTTGTATTTTTTAATTACAGAATTGATGCAGTGTCCCAACTGCGACAAGAACTATACGAGGAAAAATTCTCTATATTTCCACCGAAAGTATGAATGTGGAAAATCGAAATCTGTCTATTGTGGAATTTGTCCATATTCTTGCAAAAGAAAGTCGGATCTCAAAAGACACATCAAAACGCAACACAATGGAAAGAAAAAGAGAGTATAGTTATAGAGAATAATTTGGCTACAAACCAGCATTACTGGACTTGAAAATATGTGGAATCATATTGGTGTGTTCATTCATATTTCATTATATCTAGATTTTCTTAGATTACCATTTTTTTATTTTCAGATTGTGGAAGGTTAAAAATCCAATCAAATCATGTCAAGGAATATCAGATATTATTTTTAACTCAGCAGATTATTCAGAGAGACAGATATATCAGAAATAATTTTCTCACATTTCGTTCAAAACCTACCGATAATTGGGTGTGCGGTTTACTGAATTATTTGGAAAAGTATAGTTTAAAAAAAGGAAACTTAGTTTATCCATCAGTGAGATTTGCCACCAACCAATGCCAGCAGAATGGAAGTGAGGAATAATTATCTACTGAATCTGCTAATATTGTTATATCCAATGACTGAACCAGTCAAAAACGTGTGTAGTTATATCGGGTTCAAGTTTTGATAATAGACGTAAAAAATAGTAATTCTTATTCACTAAGGAAAAAAGTAATTCTAAATCCAAACAACTTTTCTCCGGATACAATCTTTTGTTGAAAAAAATTGCTTTTCCTAATAAGATTCAAGGATTCCAAAAATGATTTACCGTGCCTGTACCGATTATACCGAAATTAGACGTCAACTTTGATATATTAAATCGGCCATCCTGTTTGTTCTTACATTCACGGTTGGAAGTTTTCGTTTGAAATCCTGCAATACCGGGTTTGTTGGGCAAAACATATTCGAAAAGTTGAACAGTTATTTAACATAGTTTGAGATAGTTTTTTGTCTATATCTCTATCATCCGTTTGATATAATCAAACCTTGCATTACTGGATTCGTGTCGATAATTTGTTAATCTTCACCCAAAAATATAAAAATATACAAGGTGTTCCATTTGAAATAGCAACTTTTAACGAAATCTGATATCTTCATTGAAATTATTGAATATTTTTCAGAGTAGGCTACTCAATTTCATAGAAAAATAGGCTCTCATGGGGACTGCCGACATTAGTGAAAACTTAGGTAACTTTGGAACTACTACTTTCTTCAATTTTTGAATTATTCATAGTATGATTAATAAAAAAT
Source organism: Chrysolina haemoptera (assembly GCA_958298965.1). Taxonomy (NCBI): domain Eukaryota; kingdom Metazoa; phylum Arthropoda; class Insecta; order Coleoptera; family Chrysomelidae; genus Chrysolina; species Chrysolina haemoptera. The sequence continues at coordinate 35,536,893 of OY282586.1, read as the reverse complement.
TCATAATTTGTAAATTGAAATGTTTATTAGTGTGGTGTTCACATCTATTGGCACTTCGAGCAATATTTATATACGTTTTCGTATAATATCAATATTTCATAGTAAGATAACTCCTGAGCCATTATAAAATACTTATTGCAGGATGTACTGCAAAGATCAAATTTCAGAAAAACTTAATATGAACAATATTGAAGCTATTCGAAAACAAATGCATTGTTTCTGTTATTAATTTTTTGCGCTACACGCCACATTAACATGTCGCATGTCTGTGACACGAACCCATAGTTGTACCCCTACCAAAAATTGCTCGAATGCGGCTCAAGAAGTTTTCTCTCCAAAGATGAATAATCGTAGAGATACGTTCTGAAAGATCCAAATTTGCTCAATTTCTTATGTGAAGACCCCTGTAACTTTCATATATTTTTACGTAGAATCATGACCTTTGTAAAATCAATAGATACTTCAAAAAGGTTCCATGAACGTTGGGGTGTGGACTTGTCCTTTCTTCAAAATATTGTAGATCTTCTTTGTCCATTCTGCACTGAACAGTGCACTGTCTTAGAAACTTGTGAAAATATTTCTTATTTAATGAAAGTTGGTGAAATAAAGGATAGTGGCAGATATTGGTGTAATTTGTCGCAGATTTCTAGAAAGTTATATATGTTTCTCTACGACTATTGTAATCTACATTGATTACATATAGATTATTAGTTGAAGAACGAAGATGATTCCAAGCATCGTGGATCCTAACTCATTATTCAACGGTACTCGGCCAATCACATATTCAGAATTTCCAGGATCCACGGTAACTGAGAGATTCAGACCAGTGACAAAACAGCAAATGTACAAAATGAAGGCTTTGCTTAATTTTAACTTTAGCTCGTGATGAAACATTCTACCAGGCCAAGTTTGTACCGTCTCTTGGTAAGCTGACTAATGACTTTATTTCAACTAAGTATCCTTGGTCATCTTGGTGTGAACAGTATACACTTGGTCCGGTAATCAGCTTTGTTTGGTACCGAAAATTGTAGCGCAAAATGGTTAAACGATCAAAATGGTCCTACATATTCATTGGTGGAGCCATGAGTCTGTGCTCTCATATACTAAGACTGCTTATATCCATTTTTCTAACAGAACAACCTAGAATAATAATATTCCTAATTTACACTTGAATATCGAATTCGGATTACCATTGATGTTTTTATGTCATAAAATATGGGTAAGTGAAGTTGCAAACTTTTTACAGTTCACTGGTATGTTGTCTAAATGATTACCAAACAAACCGAATAAGTAACAAACCAAATAAGTAGCAAACTGTTAACTGATTAAACATGGTGTAAATAGGCAGTAACTTATTCACTTCACACTCAGAATTTGGTATAGTCAACTTGGTCAGAGTACCAAATTCGTGCATATGCCATGCTCAAACTTTGTAAGTACCTGTGTAATGTATAGTCTTTGGTACGGACCCGCAGCAGGAGACAGGGCAACGACATACTTCAATACAGGATTCAGGAATAAATTAGTAATCCCGCTTACATCATCAGGGACGAATCACATGGTCCTCCTTTGGCTACCTGACGAGTCGTTACTGCGTTTGAACCTTGGGCTCCCTGGTAACAGATGGCGCTATGTAGCGACTTCCTAACTCCAGGACTTCCTAACTCCCGGGACACCTTGGGAAGCCATATTTGAGAGAATGGAATGTTAAAATGAACCTATTTTTGTTCTGCTTTTTTGTTTGTACGGATCCGCGGTAAAAAGTTAAAGGTAGTTATAAAAGCGTGGGTTCAAATCCCACTGCTGAAAGTCTTTTTTATTTTACCCCTCAAGAATTTAATTATTCATGTATTATTGTTATTTTTCCTTATATTGCTTTGTAATTTATACTACTTTTTGTTAATAAAGGCAATAATTTCAACAAATACCTATAGTATGTACCATAAACTGAGCTTCATCATAAATGTATACATTGTCGTATAGTCATATAGACAAAGTATAGTCGTCTACTAGCGTATAATGAGCATTATTCTCTCGGATAATTCCGATAATCTTCATCCTCGAGAATAATAAAATAATTTCATTATACGCTCGTTGAAGAATATACTACTTATTTTGATTTTTGTTCGAAAATATGAATAGGATATTCATAAAATCTGTTGTGGAATCATCTGAGTCTTTTCACAATATCTATCAGATGTAGCTCAATGTCCAGCGTGACTTTAGCCGGGGAAGTTGTTGTTTTCTCTTAGATATTACAAATAAATCACATTTTTCATTTTTCTATTTTCATGGAGAATGTTCCCCTTTTCAATACTATTTATTATTCAGCTATCAGTTTCTGATAGTGGGTAAAAATAACTGATTCAGTTCATGTGAGGAAGAAAGTACCTAAGTGTGAACATAACCACCTTTACAGGTTATGTTTTAATCGTGTAGGGATTTTTCATGTCTGATTTCTCCCTTCTATGAATGATGACTTTGATAAACTACGATAATGACCGATTTTCTTTTCAGAAATCAGGTTCTACTGCAAATGTGGGAGAAATTATAACTCAACATCAAATCTCAAGAGGCATAAAAATGCCTGTGATATCGAGAAAAAATATCACTGCACCATTTGTATGTATAAGACACACAGATCTGATAGTCTAGGAAGACACCAAAGGAAAATGCATAGTGTACAAGATACAATGAACGACTCACAGGTAAACCCTGAAGTGAAAGTAACCCAAGAGCGTTTATAGAAGTTACAAAAGTAATCCCATAATGAGAAAAATCCTTCCATATCTGTTCAAAATTGGCAGTTAAGAGAAATATAATCAATATTTGAATTACTTGTTAATGATTGTTAATGAATTATTAAATAATATGTAAGTACTCCTTCTTTCCCTTTCAAGCTATTCCAAATCACTAGGTACTTAAAAAGTTTTCAAGACTACTATAACGTTTGATATTTTCTGTCAATATACCTATGAAAAATCTGGAAAAGGATCTGTACCACTATATTTTTCTCCATCTTTTAATGATTGCCGTACCCAAAATATTCTATTACGCACAAAATTACACAAGCTGCTGCTGCCATAATTGCATCCTCTACGTTTGACGCCATTTCACATACTACTAACTGATATAGATATTTTTGTATCTAGAATGCGAAATGATACTTGTGCGTTCGAGATGCAAACAACATTTTTTCGAAAACTGCATTAAAACTAATATGACAATGAAAAATTAATGAATAAGTATATGTTATTGTTAGTTGACATGTAGTGTTTGAACCAAAATGAATGATTTAAGGTGATGTTTGCATGACTATCGTAACGGTAACAACGTAATAATTTTTATGTAATTTGTAAATGACCCCTTCGGAGAAATAATTTTCATCTTGTACCTCTTAAAAAAAGACTTGTTCATCCTACACCGTGACCAAGTTGAATTTTACCGTTTTTACGGGGAGGAGAAAGTTACTTCTTTTCTAAGACTAGCCAAGAAAATTAATTTTATATTTTTACGCTAGGTGGCGACGCCATTAAACGTCAGTATAAAAATAAATTGTTCGCAGTTGTCAATGTCTGCAAATTCATTAAATCATAAGTTGTCATATTTGATTTTTGTTCGAAGTTAACTTGTCAGTTTTTCGATAAAATTTTACCAACAATTATTGTGTACGATCTAAAAAATAAACATGATAGGTACTAAAGTGCATTTTCAGGTCTCAAGAAATGATCAAGCTCGGCTGCGCCTCGCCTGTTCATATATTCTTTCGGTCTGAAAAATTTTACTTTCCGCCTAGGTACAATATAACATTTGTGCGCGTTTACCGGGTCTCTTTTCAATGCTCATGAAAAACACCGTATTCCCACTTAAACGAGCCTACTTTCGCCATCTATTGTACAGAAGTTGAAATGCGCCGAGTTCTGAAAAAAGGATTCTTCATCAAATGATTGGAATTCTACACGGGATTTCTAGAAATCCATACGGTCCCTAGGTGTCCTACAGTTACGAGTTGGGTTTCATTACGAACAAAGTTATATGCGAAATAAAATAATGAACCTTCATAAAAGGCGTTCTAGAGACCGTGCGGTGCATCTTACAATAATACAAAGGCTCACTCGACAAAAAAGAAGCATTCCCTCTCTTACGAAACAATGCCTGATTCACAAAAGTTAGCAGTTAGCAGATATCTATGTATACAGGTGGAGCAAGTTGAAGTCCGATTGCTCTAGTTCTACGGGAGCTAGGAAGATCATTCGAAAATAAAACTGAACTAGAGAACAGAGTACTTATATAATAATCCATTATCACCGAATAAACATGGCTACCGACGAAATTCTACAGGGTTGCGTGTTTTGTCAATGCAATGTTCAAATATAATATAAGCAAATATTTTCTAGCATATCGGTGACCACCACCCAACTCTTCGATAACTTAGCCACTTGAAAGTTATTATTCTTTTTCATGGAATGATGGAATTGAAGAGGAAATAATCATGAGGTCATGTTGATAGATGTGTGATATTTCTGATCCATTTTAATAATTCTGAATTACACAAGGTGATAAATACCTACTGTATTCGATAAGGAGATTCATAAATGAAAACCTTTTGGAAGATTTTTATGTTGGAAAGGGATCATTCAATTGAAAATTGAAAAAAAATATCTTATTGGAATAACGAATAATCTGGATATGTTCTCTATCAAAACTGTGATAAAAAAAATTCAATCAAATATCTCGATGAAAATACCCATTTGTACTATCAAAATTTTCAGGTGAAAAGTTGGGGTTTTCCCAATATCTTTCAGATGTAGTTCAATTTCCAGCGTACCGCAGTGGCTGGGAGATAGTTGTTTTCTGTTATATATCACAAAAAGTAATTCCTTTTTTACAATAAGACTTTTATTTAGGTTCATTTGACTAACAAACAATATAATGAAATCTTGCAAGTTGAATATGACCGACTTCTAATATTCCGATTGATTTGAAATTTGGTAGTTTTACGTTATTCTGGCTGCAATATGGCTGACGAGTTTTGTGCTTAGGGTCCGATTATATTCATATATATGTGATGATTTTTGGGTTGGAGATTTTTAGTTTCACATGAAAAATAAACTTAGAAGTTAAAATAAAAATTATATAAGTTTTTATACAATGTACTGAAAATGAAAATATAATTCATTTCATTGTTTGATCTAGGTTATTCTGTAACTTTTAAATTCAAAAGCATATGCTAATACAAAATAGGTGATCTTTGTGCGCAAGAATATTTTGAATCTATTACTTATAGAATAATAACCTATATCAAACTATGAAAGTGCATTTGTATAAAAGCTTGTATCTATATTTTTTAATTTATGGTGTTTATTAGTCGTAGATTTTTTCCAATTAAGGTAAAAAATATTTATAATATATAATATATAATATATTAATTGAGAATGTTTTATTTTCAAATTTTCTTATGTTATGCGACAATGAAAAATGTTTGAATTAATTTTTTCATTATTGCTCCTGAAGCGTACAAGTACATGAAAAACTTCAGAAGAACAAAATGTGTTAAATGGAACAAACATTGATCATTTCTCCCTCACAATCTTTCAGTGGCGGCGAAATATTTTTTTGAAGCGTTGAACAAGTCTTGACTGTGCAAAAAGGAGGATCCTGTGGTTTACTCCATAAAATATTTTTAAAAAATGTATTTTTATCGCCCTGTACTTCGAAAACTAAGTCGTTTGGGACATATGTTTATATAAAACTTTCAAGGAATCATCTTCCGAAGTTTGTCAACGTACTTGGATCAATACCCTGTATATTGTAAGAACAACCCTATGTCTGTTTCTTGCCGGTTTCGAATAAGAGAATTTTTAATAATTTGTTGTTCATTTTCACTCACACAAATTTCTTAGTACTTAACACAAATTATAATGAGTGCTCCCAAAACAACTGTATATACAAAACATAGGGAAAAAATGAACAAACTGGAATGAGTGCTCCTCAGGGCGCCCACTATGGCTGACATACATTTCTGTGTGCCTTCGAAATGAGTTGCCCGTGTTTATACTCTTGAAGGTATTCAGTACATCCTGTCCTTCATATTTCAATTGAATGAAAGCGGGAAGCTGAATACACTTGTTAGTAATGAATGAAGCGAAGAATTTGTATATAAGTGTATAAATTTATTATTTATTGCAAAGCGCTTTCGACTTGCGTCATGTTCAGTGCTTACCTGAAAGTAAATACTCTAATTGAAGAAATTTGAATTTAAAATTGAAATTGAATTTTGAGGTTATGGAATTTAGAAAGTTTAGTGAGTACTTACTAGTCAGGCAACAGGAAGTATCGAGATTTGTAAAATTTGAAGATTGGTACCCATAATTTTCTTTGACAATTTACTTGACAGTTTTGACACAAAGTCACTAGTTGGTTTTCATTCAATTGAAATATCCACATGGCCTTATAACTCCAACATGCATTTCGTTGGTTTTTAAACTTAAATAAGTTTCAAATTTAAACAGATAATATTTTTACAAATCTCGATACTTCCTGTTGCCTGACTTATATACAAATTCTTCGCTTCATTCATATTTCAATTGGTTGTTGGTTTATCTCCATACACAGATCGGCCAAAAATTTAACGCATCATAGCGTGTGCCATGCCATGCGATGTGCAGTCGGTCAGCACATAATATTAGAGGCGAGACTGAGACTTGAGTAAACGGAATCACTCGACTAGCGGCGACTGACTCTGGGAAGCAGTGGTTCATGAGTCGCTGAAACTCTCCAATTCAAAACGTCAGACATTTGGTGCTGGTCGACTGCATTCTGTCTTGCACATCCAATAGCATGGTAAACGCTATGATGCCTTGAATTTTTATCCGACCTGTACACGATTTGTTTCACGTGTCCCCACACTGAAAATCCATTGCGACGAGATTTGGGAATTCCATAGAAACAATTTCTTTCATACACTTCCAAAACAAAAATAACAAATTTCGACTTCATTAAAAATCATTTCAACACACTTTGAACACTTCAAAATTCATAGAAATGATAATTGACGAAGGAATACTCCGGCAATTTCCTTCATATCATAAACATTTTTATAATAAAATTAATCGAGAACGGCTGAGAATAGTAGTGGTTATGTCCTTTCAAAAAAGATTTCTGTCCTAACCCTACTGTTAAAAACTTCCATAAAAAATTCCATTTTAAAAAAACTCGAGAATATTAAATTCTGATTTGATTTGAACAGTTTTTTCGTCCACCCTGAACTCAAGGGCGCTACAAGCGACCAGAAATATGACACATCTATCCATCAAATAAAATTATAATTAGATTTACTTCGCGAGGACAGTATGCATCTAGATGGCATTATTTAAGTAAAAAAATCACACAATGAAAGTCATTTCATAGGAGCACCGAAAAAATGGCTTGGTACGGATTATATGAGTTTCTGGGATGGGTTTGGTGATAGATTTTACCATTGGTCCAATGGTCCTCAATAAAAATTATTGATTTTAATTCCTACTCATCACTTTAATGTTTTGGAAAATTGAAACGAAATTTGGGTTCGAAGTACACTTTCGAAAATCCTTGTAGCGAGTGATAACATATTGTTTAAAAAATTTAATAATTGTTACGGTATTAGCCAGGGAAAAAAAGGTACGTAAAGGTTGGAACAAATTCTTTAAAAGCTTGATATCGCCATTGGCTCAGACACCTCGATTTTCTTTTTCAGTTTGGCATATTTCATTCTACTCATATTTTTGATGACGTCATTATTGTTCGAGTTATGACGTCATTCTAATTTTTAAAATGGCAATATATGATAATCCTTTCAAAAAAAATGAATCATTCTGTGTATGGAGGTCATATTTTTTCTTATGTTACACAGTGAGTTTCAAAAGTTTGCACCATATGGGACACTTTTATTGAATTCATTCGTCGGAAAATTGCATTCTTCATAAAAATTGGTGCATTTCAAAAAACGCGTAGTGAAGTTATCAAAATTCTAAATTTACAAACAGTGTACAGGGAAGAACAGAACTAAAAAATAGGAATTTTGATCAAGAGTAAACCACCCTGACTTTTGACCTCATCAATAAAGTTCATTTAGAAACGTTGTTTGTTGGAAAACAATTATTAAATTTGAAACCACAGCCATCTACGCAACAAATTATTTTTGTCGTATTTTTTATGGTTCTAGCCTCATGAAAGTACTAGTATCTCATAAGGCTGATCCTTAATATTCCTATAATAATAAGTAGATTCGGAATTTCGACCGATTTATTATTTGTACTAAAATATCGGCGATTGTTGAAAATGTTTCGACTTTTTACTAGTTTTTTCGAGTTTGATATTTCACTATCTACGTATGCCCATAATAACTATTAGTGAGATTTTATAGCAGAATAAATGAATTAATTGATGTTAGATAATTGAATAATACAAATTTGCGAATTTATGATCACTTTAATCCTAAAAAACAGGCAACAAATATTTTGTTGGTTAGGTAGGTGGGTAACCTTCAAGTGCTCACTGTATATTGTAGATGTATGGGAGTTGAAATTGGTGGAACTTCGGTCTGCAGCGACTGTCGTTATATATTCGGTAATTTTCAGTTTATTCAATGAACTCTATCAGTTTTCTATTTTCACTTCTGGTTATTACTTTTCGCCATACGAATTTAAATCACACTCTGTATGCAATCCGACGATGACTCGATAAAAATATATTCGGTATTGGGGTGTGGTATTACTATATTTCGTCTCGACATTTTAATTCAATTGATTCATCTTTTTGCAGTGATATCAGCTCCAAAACCTGCGAATCACGTTTGCCCAACATGCGGAAAGAGGTACACTTATAAATATAATTTGAACCGGCATATGAACTATGAATGTGGAAACCAAAAGTGTTTTAAGTGTTTTCATTGTTCTAAAAGTTTTACCCAAAAAGCAACATTGAACTCACATTTATTCGTTTCACATACTGGACCAGAAAACTGCACGAACATGACGTACAATATGGATAAGTTGAGCAAGTAGGAATTATCAGAATTCCACTTTTGAATAATGTTCTATATGAGGAGACATTATTGGTCTTTGTCAATGTATTAAGAAAGTGTGTATAAAGTGTTACATTGAAATAAATGTATATTTTCGAACGTTTCACGGTTTTACTTTATTTTCATGTAAAATATTACAGTAACATTTTATATTGTTTAGCAGTATAACGTCCATTTTGCCGTTAGTCAGCTAAATTTAACGTAAGATATTACTTGTGAGTAGGTATTACTCTTTTACTGCTGCTGCTGCTCAGCAGATGGCAATTTCTTGGAGCAATGATCTATTTCGAAATTTGAGAGACTTGCTGAATTTAGTGGAAATTGTAATTCGTATGGTAATTTAGTTGTTATATTGATTGTACCTACCTTGTCTGGCACAGACAAGTAAAAATTGTATGGTAAATTGATAATAGTTTTGTTTCCTGAATAATTCTTCATGGTATATTATAGTTACCACATATAGCCGTTGCCAAGAGCAGTCATGTGTCTTCCAGGAACAGTAAATATCAACAGCAGTTGAATCAAACCAAAATCCTTGGAAAACATAGGCCAGTATAGAGATAGACATGAAAAATCGAAAATTTAACAATAATTTCAAATGTTTTCAATTTTGGTCAACTGATTGGTACATCGAGAAAGCAATAAATCTTGCAACCTCTTGTGAATAACGCAACATAATCAAAATGACAAATGACTTGAATTTCGCTATCACGAAACAAGTTCGCAACCAATTCAAGTATATGAAACATTTTTTTTATCGACCTATAATGTTTTTCTTTAATATACCATAAGAGGATATTCCAAGAATTTTGCAAATTTGACAGATACATAGGAAAAATATTCGGAACAGTGGCGTCGATTTGCAACCTTTTACCAGAACATATGTTTTCTTAACTACTTAGTGGTCATTTTTTTGATCAAGGTGGCCTCGAAGTAATTACAAAGGCTAACTTAATGTCAAATAATTTATATCATATTTATTTTACGTATCTGACATTGTGGAACTTCAACTAGCATTTCCTGATATGACTGATAAACCAGACCGTGCAAAGCTTACTGTGTCATCATCTGAAAATAGAACTTCCAACTGGTGATGATCAACTGTATTGCTAAATATGCGCCAAACTACCTGAAAATTATAAGACAAGTATAAATTAGGCACCAGTCAATCTATTAATAACACTGATGCTCTTCAAACACGACTCAACCTCTGGCGGAAGCACCAAACTCTTACGAAGATTCAAAGATTCAAATTAGATGAATACCTTAATCTAGCGGACCACTATTATAATCTTTATACAGTCATGGTCCACTGTGGTTCTGGTGTTGAATATGGTCATTATACGCATTGCCCAGAGACAAAACTAACTAACTAACTAAACTAAACTAAAATAGTTTTTTATGTACTAAGGACGTAAAACTGTCTATTATAGTCGAGCCTGCAAATTGAGAGCTGAGGCGCAGCCGAGGCTAGCAAGCAGGCGAGACAATAGACAGTATTTCGCCGAGGTGCATATTACATTTTTTCGTCGACCTCTACAAATTACCTACTAATTTCCGATTTTTGAATCGACAATCGACTGTTTTTTTAGGCAATTATTTTTCGTCCGCAGACACTTTTCGTCTGCAAACACTTTTCGTCCGCTGTGGTCACTATGATACGGCATAGTGACCACAGCGGACAAAAAGCGTTTGCGGATGAAATATGTTTGCGGACGAAAAGTATTTGCCTTCAAAAATAGTCATTGGCAGAAATCACTGAACATTACTCTCGATTGTATTTTAATACCTATTTTTTCAAATTACAATTTTCTCCAATATCTTGACAAAAATCAGATCTATGACTGTTGCTCAGCCCGCGTTGACATATTTCATGAGCCACCATATTTTAGTGATGAAATCATTGAACGAAAGTGTCGAGGTTCTGTTGAAGAACTATTTAATAAGGAATTGGGTCACCAGATATAATAACTTGAAAAATATGTTCTGTTTTCAGACCAGAGGTGGACCAGAATTAAAATTCAGCTATCGGTGCATTTGAAATTTTATAAGGTCTTAAAAGTTTATGAAAAAAAAATGCAAACTGAAAATTCCTAAAAATATATCGTTTGTAATATATGCCAATTTTCAGATTTTTCAGATTTTCAGATTTTTTTTCTTCCAAACAAAAAGTCTTGAGAAAGAGGGTTAATTGTCAATTAACCAACAATAATTATAGATGTTCTGACATATTGTAAATATTTCACCACCGTTTTCGAGGCAACATATTCACTTCAAAATCTTTGAATTTTCTACATATATATCCAGATAATACTGTACCAATAACGCTGAATGTTTTGAGGTCAATATTGCTTCGAGAATACTTAAAAAAAAAATATTATATAAAAAATGTCCAAGTAACAAGTTGCAATTCATTATTCTTAGGCCGGGTTGCACTGAGATTTAATCTCGCATTAGGATATAATAATCGGGCTCATTGCTGAACTGGTCATCAGTGATCGGTTGAATTGAGCGTTAAACGTATATTACCTGAACTAAGATCACTTCTAACCGACCAAAAAATTACCAGTTTTGGAATAAATTCCAGTTAAATCAGTTGGTTATCTCCTTAATCAGGATTACAATATTGGTGAAATCCGGCCTTAGACCGTCAGATAAGGACAGATTTTGCAGACTCATTTTCTCTTTTCTGGGATTTCAACCACCGAAAATTATGTCAGTGTTGAATTCAAAAATGAAAATTCAGCGATCGGACTTGGGCTAGGCATATCGAAAATTAATTTCCCTCGTTCGTGGCATTTTAACACATTAACAGGTTGGAACAATCTACTCGTAATAGTGAAAAACCAAGTGCACGTACTTAAAGGGTTGAAATTAGAGCGCGATCTTGTTACAGAATACTTGGTTGCTGATGCATTTTCTCACTTATCGCAATCGACAGAATTAAATTTGAAATCGTTAGGAACCTGAAAAACGTATCTCATAAGCCGGTGTTGAGGTAAATTTTGTATGCTTAGCACACGTCCGATCGCAATATTTTTTTTTTTGAGCTCAATACTGATATAATTTTCAATGGTTATCTGACAGTCTGTCTGAGCACTAGTTATAGTAAAGTAATTGTTTCCTATTGAAAGAATGTTCCATAATCCACTTCACGACAGTCAGATTCATCACATTTCATGAAAAACTGTATAGACTCAAGGACAATCTTTTTGCCTTTCATAAGAACCATTCATCTTTCCGAGCATTCATAAAATGATTTCAGGAACAGCAGATAGCTGAGTTAACGTTTTTTATATTCCAGCGAAACCCTTCCAGTGTTCAAATTGCCAAAAAAGTTACCAGACGAAGAGTGGGATATACAATCATCAGAAGTGGGAATGTGGCAAACCTGCGATGTTCCAGTGTCCTATTGAGGGTTGCAACTACAAATCGAAGAGAAAAGGAAATTTGAAAACTCACTATTCGATCCACTGTATAAGTGTTCAGTATAGAAATTCTCAGAACAAGTGAATATTGTTTAAAGATATCATCCTGAGAATTACCAAACAGGGCTGCGTTCATAAACTTACTCTTAGAGTACAGTAAAAGTATGGTCACGTGATTAGAAATACATGTCGATCATTATTCCCGAATAGTCGTTCAAAAAATCTGCAGAGTGCAAAGTGTCAGTGACAATATTGACAATAGTGATTCATGAAATTGAAGTTTTGTTTGGTTTTATCTACATAGTTAATACCACATTATTAATTATTAATTATTATTATTATAAATTAATTATGATTTCATTGAATACCTATATTTTTAAGAATAACAGTATCCCTGCCAATTGATACTAGGAAAATCCATATCGTGGGACTACAATCTATAAATTATAAATTGTCGGAACTTCTGTATTTTTCAAAATTTTCACTTTGAAAGCACATGGCAATGTGAACTTACAAATAACAACAAACACAAACTATTAAATAAGTTCCCTGTCATTGTCATTACTGTTAGAGTATATCACTACTCTTTTCAAAAGCAGAGTACGTAGAGTTTACTCTAAGTAAGTTTCTGAACGATTGTCAATGCATACTCCATAAAGCTTGAGTACGTTTACGAACGATTCTGAGTAAGCAGTACTTGCTCTTAGTGAGTTTATGATCGCATCATAAATAGAATTCAATACAATAAGAGTTCATTTGACCTGTACTTCCTTTTTTTCAATTTGTTACAAACTTGTTGTTGAACAATTATTTGAAGGCACCTGCCGGTGCCTGGACTATTGAAACTAGGTTAGGAAATGTACTTCTATTATTCTTTTTTAAATACATTTAAAAACTGTTTAAACGTTATTGACGCGTATTCATCAATGATCTTTAGATCTTTTGAGCTGCAACATATACACATCCGCCAACACACTGCTCTGCTTTTCAATACACCTACACAATTTGTGTTTTGTGTAGCGGTATATCATATACAGGGTGTTCCTAAACATCATGTACATCTGAAAGGGGGACATTCCTTGTCCTATTTTGCGACTAAAAGTTCATATAAACATATAGGTCCGCAAACCCTTCGTTACCAATCTACGGAGTGTTGAAATTTCAAGGTTTTTTTTTATAGATCCTGCAGTTTTTGAGATATTTGGCTAAAATTGGAAAAAAAATGTTTATGGTTCGTTTAGTAACTTTTTTGTTTTTGGTAGTTTTTACGTATTTACGACCGTTATCGAGGAAAAAAATTAAAAATATTTTTTATTCATTCGCTAAAATATATTTTATTCGCCGCTGTCTACTAAAAATTATAGCTAAAGGATTTTGCAACAACGATTTATTATACAGACATCTAAATAAAAGCCATAACAAGGAAACAACGTAACAACAATTGTTGAAAGTGACCTCCATCATTCTTTACACACGCGTCCACTTTTGTATAATGAATCGTTGTTGCAAAAGCCTTCAGCTTCAAGTTTAAGCAGACAGTGGCGAATAAACTAAATTTTAGCCAATTACAAAAAATCATTTTTTATTCTTTTTCTCGATAACGGTCATAGATACGCAAAAACCACAAGGAACAAAAAAGTTTGTGAACAAACCAAAAAATAATATTTTTTGTTTTAGCGTTCACCAACGGCGCACCTCAAAAAACTTCAGGTGGAGAAAATGGGTCATGACCCATAAAAAAATATCACCCTGTAGATTCTCACAAACATTTTACATGTCAATTGATGTAAGCCGTATAACGTAATATGTGTTTTCAATTTGAGCAAATATATCATAAACTGCAGGATCCATAAAGAAAAAAAATTTTGAAACATCAAATCTTTCGATAACAAAACGTTTGCGGACCTATGTTTATATAAACTTTTAGTCGTTAAATAAGCCAAGGAATTTTCCCCTTTTAGATGAACATGATGTTGAGGATCACCCTGTATACAGTCACTGGAGTAAAATAAACATTATATCTCAAGTGTCATGAAAATTTTTCTTCATAAACTGTTAATAAGGGTAACATTATATCATGAAACGATCTAAATCTGAAAAAAGCCTTTTTTGGCCTTTAACTCGACAACCGTTGAAAAAGTATTCTATTCTGAAAGAAAGTGTTTCAATTATTTTTCTGTGTATGCTATAGATTACGAGAAAATTCTTGTCGAAATTTTGTCGAAATTCCCAATATGCAGTTACACGCGAATGTGTTCGATTCAATAAATTCGTGCGCGGCCTATAAAAAAAAAATTATTATTCGAGAACTGCGCAAGCTAGAATTGAAAATCCAATTGGGTTGAATGAATGACAAAAAATGTTTGCAAATTAGGTTGAAAGAGAGATGAAAAATGCTTGCAGTTCTTGGCATTTTTATTGGTCATAGGTATGATTGAGTGTATAATAAAACATGTGTAATTATTCTGTGTTCATAAGTGCATACAGCACTACGAAAAATAAAGAGCTTCAAAATTATGTAGGAAAGTGTCCAATCATAACTGAAGGTATGTTCGGTGCAATAGTATATTGTGCAACAAATGCAGAAAAGTGCTAATTTGAAAAAGTTACGGCACGAACGCAAGCGAGTTCTGCAATTCAAACTAGTGAAAAATTGCATGTCTGCTCGTGTTACACACTATACTCTTTCTACAACACACTTTTTGCTAAAAATAATACTATACCATAAGACGGAATTAAATGTCAGTGACTCATTCTTAGCTTTATGGTGCCCAAGAAAAGCAAGGGAAGAGGAAGAGGATTTTATGCCGCTCTCATTCGTGTTTTTTCTGAATGAGTTACTGACTATTAATTCCGTCTAGTATAATCAAGAAACAAATATTTATTATAATAACTATTAAATATCTTTAAGTTAATTATTAACTATTCGTTAATGGTAATGGTAATAACAAATTCCAAAAAAATCAATCAAAAATTTATTCTTGGTATGTTTAAAAAAAGTAATCATTTATAGTTATAATTCACTGTAAAATTGAAACAATTTTGAATTAATATTCTGGGAGAGTTAGTATTGAAATAATTTTCTGTAATATTCAAATTAGATGTAGACAGTGAATGTGCATTACTCGGTAACTTTAAAAATTATTCAATTTCTTATAAATAATAATAAATGAACAATAAAAATACAAACAAATAATATGAACAAAAATCAGAAATTGACACCTCAGCAAAATTTACTCATATACTCTTTCACCACAAAATCATTCATCAGATAGTAATACCTGAAATTATTTCTCTGTATAGTCCTCATTTCTTTGATCATCAAAATATCAAATTATCTATTATTCAAATTTTCCTGTCAAGTTTTTTTCGTTTCTGTGTTTCCATTTTAATTATATACCTACATGTTCAACGAATATCGAAGGAAATCTCAATTTGCACAGTATGTTATCACTTTATTTATTTTTTATACATCTAATGTCCATTTATTTATATTGAAGCTCTCGAAAAAGCGAATAAACATACGCGAAAGCTCGGATAGCAGAAAAGAGCAACTTCTTTGTCATCACTGACCGTATACCCAATAGAAACAAGTTCTTATAACAAGCCGGTCGATATACTTTTCTAATAAATTTATTTGAAATGAAATTCTTTATTAGAAATAGGAAATCCTGCTATAAATAAAGCTCCAGAAAGGTATTATAGAAGTATAAAAAATAGTTCTAACAATAAAAAATAGTTCTAACAAAACTAGTTCTAGAAATAAAAAGTATGTTTAAAGAATTTAGCAGTAGGTAATGGAAATAGACATACATATGTGCCTGAGAACATTGTCAAACAACATCACAGAACAAATATCAGAAATATAAAAAATTACTAATTTCATATTACAATAATTATACTGAGGCATAAAAACAAACAATTAAAAATTATATGTGAAAGTAGGTATTGAAATATTCAACATATGACAATTCAACACAAAAAACAGAAAAAATTAAAGCTTGAACCAGTAAAACAGTCCAATGATGTGAAATATATAAATTCAAACAGTAGGTGATGTAATATATATTTTGAACTGTGTCTTGAAAGAATATAAAGTAACAGAATCTTTTATGTGGCACGGAAGTTGATTTAAATCATTCAGTCCTTTGAAAAACAACGATTTCATAGATTGTTTTGTTCTTGTCCTAGAAATGTGGAATTGGTTAGTGGTCCTTGTGTTACAATTATGAATCTGATTATTGTGAGTAATGAAGGGATCAAAATATTTTGGTAATACATTTCTGGTTATTTTATAAATAAATATCATACTTGAATAACACAATATTTCTGCAACATCATACATACCAATCAAGGGCGTTCAGCATGAAACGAATCAGAGTAGGTATTCTTTTAAATTTTAAAATTATTCTCAAACCTCGATTTTGCAGTATTGTTATTTTTGAAAACATGAAAACTTCCGCTGAAACCCTGGACAAAAAAACATAGCTTTTTTGATACCATTCAATTTTATCTCCCTCTACTTCGAATTGAAGCTTTCCATAGTTGATCGATTTCAATTTATATTTCTAACTGATTATCATCGACTTTGTTTTTTTCGTATTAAGTTGCTTTTTATTTTTCGCTAAATATGTTTCATTTTTTTTTTTCAACGCTTGATTCATGCGATCCACTGTTTCTACAACGTCAGGGCAACCAACGTGTCATCTGCAAATGGATTTAGAAAATCATGATCGTGTATATAATTTATATCATTCAGGTAAATTATAAACAGCAGTGGCCCAAGAACGCTATCTTGAGGTACGCCTATATTATTTGAAATTTGATTCGAGAAAGATTTTCCCACTCTAGTCAATTGTGATCTACCATTGAGATATTTTTCGAACCAACTTCAGGCTATTCCCTCAATACCATAATATCTCAATTTGTTTGTTGTTATTGTTAAAATTGTTTTTTCCGTTAACCAGCTCTCCTCCACTTACGAACGGCAGCCCTCAAAAGTCGAAACTTGTGCTAGTCAGGGTCTTACCTTTCAATGTGCGATTCCTAGCACTTTCTCGGGCCATCAGATAACAATCTGTAGTCGCTAGGATTCGAACCTAGCCGACCAGCAGTCAATGGTTTTGAACGCGACAGTCTCAACCACTGAGCACGTTGGTCCTTAATACTCTTTATTCAAGAGTTCAAGAGAATTTTGCCAAGCACCCCATGCTTTTTTCACATTTGAGTAACTACATTGTCAATTATTTTTTACTTTTTAGTCCATCTTGAAAGTGAAACGTATTCTTTAGTTTTTTAAACTACTATTTTGTTATGACTAAAACATCGAAATATCCGACCCCGAAAACCCCCACATATCAATTTTGAATCGAATCTGATCATAATCACAAAACTCGTCCACCATCTTGGACCGCCGTCTTGAATTCATCAATTTTGACCAAAAATTCATAGTCTCTGATCCCGAAAACTCTCGCACACTAATTTTGAATTGTACCATAATGACAAATATCAATCTCTAAGTTATGAATTTTGACAAGAAATTCTAAATCTACGACCTACATACGAATTTTGAATCGAATCTGACTCTAATCATAAAACTTCTCCACCATACTGGGCCGCTAATTTGAATTTATGAATTTTGACGACTATTTCACTCACTTGAAATGAACCAATCAGAAGCTCTGGTCAAGTTCGATTACCGATAATAACAAACTTGACTATTGTCTCTGATTGGCCTATCAAGTTCGGTGTTCGGTGTCAATTTAATATTGGATTGTCACCGGAACTATGAACACCTGTCAAATTTCAAATCATTCGGATGACTGGAAGTAGGTGACCTCCCTTTTGAACATATTTGTATCCAATTGCTTCAAACCTTGTGGTAGGTTATTATAAAGTTTGACATCAAGTGTATTTCTCGTTTACATTTCTAATCTAATCCTAGGTTGCCTAAGGTGTTCCGCATTTGTAGTGTGATAGTTATGATTATTTTTTTCACATGTCAAAATCTGACATTTGGTGGTTTCAACTAATAGCAATGCATTATTCTAGCCAATCATTCAGTATTATACTGATAAAACTGCTTCTTCATCGATAATACCTTGTTTACATTGAAATGTCAAAATTTTACTCTGAATTTGTCATGATTGAGTGCTTGAAAAATGAACACAAACAGATTCAGTGCCATCACCCAAGAGAATATTGAAGATTCAATACAAAATTCCACTCCACAAAACACAATTAAATCCAAAAAATGTATATGGAATTGCAAAAGTTCTGGAAGACTGGGTAGCAAATATGAAAAAATGTAACGGCGAAGATTATTATAAAGAGTATACGTTGAAAACTATTCGGAATGTAACAGCCAAGTTGATACAGGAAAATACTACCTAGAATTTAATATAAGCTTCAATCCGTTTCAAGGAAGAGCGAGAGAAAGGAATTGCAAAGTTTTATAGAAAAAAGAAAGCAAAGTGCAACAGCACTGGAAGAAGAAGAATATATGAGTATGAATTAGCATGGAGCGGAGGTGAAGGTGTTAATTGCCTTATCCATTATATCAGGGAGTAATTAAATAATGCAGGTGAAAAAACGGCGATTAGAATATAATCCTATATTTAGTAACACTTGCCAGGGTGGGAATAAAAAATGCACTGACACAAAATGGTTGACACCAAACTCAGAGAATCCTGAACGGTGCCCCATAAGATTGTATAATAAGCTTGTGGATAAACGCGGTAAAAATATCAAGAAGAGACATCTGTTCTGGCTGGCCAAACTCTTTACGAAAACTGATGTGTATTAAATAACTGCAATTTTTCAAATAATTGATTCTTTCTCTTGTTCAAAAAGTTATTATCTTATGTATTCTTTGAGTTCAATTAAATAATAAAATGAAAAAGATAAAGCAAAATCCTTTTAAATTGCTAAAAAAAAATAATCTTAAAATACAACTTAAAATTTTATCAGATAATTTTTTATTTTTATCACTTAAACTTCTTTATTTGAGGCAAAAACATTTAAACAAAACGAATTTATCAATCGGTGTGTTTTCATATTTTTGCCAAATAAACAAGTTTTCGTGGAAAAGAAAAAATTATCGATAAAATTTGACGTACTCGTGGTATTACCTTTGATAATCTGAGTGAGTGCAGTATGATGCTCTTTTCTTGTGAATTTCCAGTGAAGTGTAGTAAATCAGTATACATGGTAGTGGTATGATTCTGATGTTATTTTCAAATAATGGCTGGCAATGTTCATTAAAAGGAACTTGTGTAATTATTCTGAGGGCTCTTTTCTGCATGCGAAAAGCTTTGATAGTATGAGTTGATCTTCCCCACAGAAGTATTCCATATATGATGTGAGAATGGAATGGGGAGTAATAGGAAGTGAGTAGTGTTTGGGGTCGTTATATTTTTTTCAATTGGCGAAGCAAAAAAAGCTGGTCAATGTGTGACTTTCATCTAAGGGAGTCGTCGATTATTACGCCTAGTTTTTTAACATGTGCATTGTATGCTATGTTGTTGTTGGAAGAAATTACAATTTTTTGAGTTCTGCCTCTATTCAATTTCAACTTGCATGAAAACCATTCTTCTGCTTTGTCTTCAATTCTGTTGGTGCTTGCAAGAAGTTTACAAAGTTTGACTGCAATATTATGGTGTCATCAGAAAAGTAAACGACTGTGATGGGTAAAAAGTGGTAAAAAATATCATTTATAAATAAAAAGAACAGATCGCTGGGATATTCCTTGGTACACATCCATTTCATCCGATAAATGACCATCCACAAAAACTGCCTCTTTCCTTGAAGAGAGGTATGATTGGAAAAAATGTAACGCTGTTCCTCGAATTCCATAATATTCTAGTTTCTCAACAAGAAGTTGGTGATTAACACAGTCGAATTCTATATTGAACTATCAATAATTTTTTACCTATTTTAGATCGAATTAAATGTACGAAGTGTGGAAAAGGATACAAGAACATCGAAACAATGAAGAGCCATTTATATCAAGATTGTGGAAGAGTTTTCACTTGCTCGATTTGTGAATACACTTGCAAGAGAAAGTATTGTTTCACCAAGCATGTATTGAAACATTTGAATGATGAGAAATGATTGGTTTATCAGGTCGAGAAAAACTGATTGAATGTATTTGTATTTTCAATTAAATATTCGAATTATCCATCAGTTGTATTTTATATGAGTAGCAGAAATAATTGCCAGAAAACCAATCCGGGTCGAATGGAATAATATACCAAACAGAGAAAAATCAGTAACCCTTGACGGAACCTAAATACCCACAAGTAACAATTTCAGTACTATATGGGACCAGTGATTAACTTAATTACCAATAAAATAAATGCCAGTTGAACTGGAAACCTACACAGAAAATAATTGTTACCTGAACCATTATGTCAATGTAACATTGGTTATCCATACTATGAATACGTATCTAAAATCAATTAGGGCTTCGCGAGACCAAAATCTAAAATACATTTTTCAAATTCAGTATTGCAGTTTTTTATTTTGAAACATCAAGACCAATACCAAGACCAAGACTACATTTATTTGTCGAGACCAATATCAAGACTGACCAGTCTTGGTCTTGTTCTCGCGAAGCCCTATATCAATATTCTGGGACCACGAATTATGTTAATTGATATAATGAATAATTTCGAATTGTTTCAGTATACACCTTTTCTCACCTCAATGAACTTTTCCATAGTAGCTATTAAACCAGTTCATTAATGTGAAAAATGATTATCTTTGATCTTAATGAACTGGAATTCAGTGTATAAATAAATACCTACGTACGTCAATGAATGTTTAATCGTTGTCACGATGAAAAATTTACTGTGCTAAAAGGTAATAAATGTCATTTAGTGATACTTTTTTTCAATGTTCTTTTTTCCTAATTTCGTTGATCTTTCTCATAGCCGCAACGAAACCTCTTCATATAGGTCTGATAATAGATGGTCATTCACTAACTCGGCGAAAAATGTATTGTATCAATAAAATAAGAGGTATTCACTAATATAATGTACTATATATTATATATTATCAAAGAACAGCCGTTTACTGCTGGCTCATATTAAGACTCAATTGCCTATGCATGAAAGCTTCAGTTATACTATCTCCATCTGCGTGATGGTTATAAATGACATCTATGGTTTGGACAGAATGCTCACATTTCGTCAGAACTGGGTAATTGCTCTGTCAAACCAAATAAGAAGAATAAAAACTATCTATGAATTATTGAGAAAAATTCAAATAATATAAAAATGACTTTTACAGTTTAGTATAACCAAATAAACAAATATTATTGATTTTATTAAATATTTAATTATCCTTGGTGGAGGATTCAGCAGGGTTCTTCGAGCTGTGAAATAAGAATTAATCAACAAAAACATTGTAATTCATATTCAGAAACTTATACTCAGTTGGTATTTTGTTTAAATTGCCAATATTGCCATGCTCTACAGTAAATATGAAGAAATTGAACGTTTGTAGAAATACAACCGTTATAGTTACAAACCCAAATCACGGCAAGAATCGAATTTCCTCCACAAAATTAAACTTTCAATCAATACCGTAGTATACTTTCTTTTAGACTTGTCAGTGGAATATTGGTGAAGTTTTATTATTATGTAGATCATTAATCTCCGGTGTAGTTAATCGTTCTAATGATTTTTCAACCTCTACTTTGTTTTGGACCAGTCAGTGGTATCAAAGAACGCTGTACTGTCTTGTCGCTGTAATACTTACTATTCACTAGCTTTGTTTTCTCTGACTCATTTGGCCCATCAGGTCTATTTGGCTAGTTTAAAGTATCTGTAGGTATTGTCATTGGATGCAATACATTATTCCTTAAACTTTTTCAAAACAAGAAAATATTATCGAATGCCTATCTATGCACTATGCTTACGAGCACTTTTTCGAATCTGTGCTTAGTGCTAGTACTATAAGCACTTCATGAAAGGGCTTAGTGCTTAGTGATCGTGGAAAGTGCTCGGGAGAACTTTGAAGAGCTCCCGAGCACGCGAATGAACTCGCGAGTACTCAATATTTCTGATCCCTAAAACTCCTATGCTTCTACGTACTAATTTTGAATAGTATCGGCCCATTAATGTCGAAACTCGCCGGCTACATCACGCGTTGTCACCAGAATAATGAACACTTGCCGAATTTCAAGCCGATTGAATGAATCCTTGGATGACTGAAAATAGTTCAAAATTGAATTTTAATAAGCAACAGATACAAAGCCTAGTAAAAATGGGGAAATTATTGATTTACATCTGCGACCTGTAAGACCCCCAGGCATCATTTATTTGTATCTGAGTAACAGAAACAAAGAAATGTTTCGAATGTGGTATAACTATTACAATTGTACTCAAACGGCACTGCCCAAAATTAGTCCCAAAATTGTTATTATGACTTTTTAGTTTTGTGGAAGAAAACCTGTTATTCACAAGCTTGTGAAATAAGGCGTTACTATTCTATGACGTAGTTACTTCAAGACCTATAGTAGCTAAGTTATACACATTTAAGAGAGCTACTGTTACAACATCGTGAATTTCAAAATTTTTAGAGATATTGAGATATCATTAAAAAAAATAGAACTGTTTTTGTTTTAAATAATGATTTTTTTCTATTTCCTGTTGGTGAACTATTTCTCTGGTATGGAATTCAAAAAAAGGATAGCTGGTGTAAGTTCTGTACCAATATTTTTGTTCTGTATCATTGGCCATTACTCTGTACCCTTTTTCAAATCAAACTGAGATAATTTCCCTTTTCCAATTTTCGAAATTATTCAGAAGTGCTTACTGCTTAGTGCTCGAACTTCTGAAATTTCTGAAAGTGCTCAGTGCTCGCGGGCATTTTACTACTGGAAATGCTCAATGATGAGTGCTCACTAGCACTTTTTTGAGTCCTTAATGCTTAGTGGTCGTGAGCACTTTTTGTTAGTGCTCGGCACAGCTCTGGCAAAGAGGTTTTCGAATGAACTTTCTAGGATACTTTTTATATGACTGCAAATGTAACATAATTTTTCCTTATAAAACTCTTTTTTATTGAAAAAATTGCTTAAACTGATAAAAAAACTTTAGTTTTCAGATTTTCGTTTGCTTAACGCTTGCAACTTTCTATAGCTTCCAAGATCTATTTGTGATTTGCAATTAACGTCTATTGACCATCGAATACGTCGTCCACTATGTCATGGATTTTTGTTTCGTAAAGTTCCTTGAAATAAACTATAACTGAATTTTCCGGGAAAGTTTGACAAACATAAAAATTTTTTTGTACAACAGTTACTGCTAGTAAGAAAAAAAACAAAAAATATAAGATCCATGAGGATTCGAACACACGATCTTTGTATTACAAAGAGGCTCCAACTATAATAAACCCCAACGCACTTTATTTATGAATGTCATTAATTGTCAGTGATGAAGGACCTTCTACAGTTGGACTGAATACTACTTCGTTTGTAACTTCAAAAGGAATTATTATTACCAATTGCACAAACGGCCAAATACATACAACTTTTATAAATGATTCCTCTTGAGTAAGTGTTCTGATTATAATATCTGATGGAAGTGTTTCTATTAGAGAGATCTATATTACTGAGTATCCATCATCTCATCTGTCATTTTACTTTTAACACTAGTGTTAAAAGTGATTTTGTGAAGAAGTCAGTTTTTAGTTCATATGTCATAGAATTAAAAACGTCATTTTTAATGACACTTGTTCAAAAAATTGTTCTTTCCGTTAACCAGCTGTCGTTTCCTTATGAAAGCCCTCAAAAGTCGAAACTTGTGCGAGCCAAGGATTAACGCGGTCTTACCTTTTAACGTGTGATTCCTGGAACTTTCTCGGGCCATCAGAAAAAACATTCTACAGTCGCGAGGTTTTGGACCACACGACCGGCAGCCAGAAAGACCGAAAAGTGGTGATTCTAATCACTCGAATGCCTGGCAACTATTAAAATAACAATGAACAACAGTGTGGTTTTGATTAAAGTAATAATAAACTAAATAAATGATTTCTTTGACATCCCTTTTTAAATTATGGATTTCCAATCGCATTCCACAAAAACCCATCAATGTCTCTCGAAAAAAAAAAATAATTATTTCTTAATGTCATTCTGCTGAGTAGAAACATCTATACTCTAGTTCGTAAATTGAAGATAGTAACTCATCGTACCTACATTTTCGAAGTTTAACCTATGAGTCACATCTACAATTTACGAACACGAGTATACCAAGATCTCATGTCAATTTTGTGCCATTTTATATGTATATGGCACAGTTATTGATGTTTTTCGAATTACTGGTGAAGTCGCCGTATCAACTTTAACTATTTAAGCTTGTAAAACTAAAATAAGGTGTTTTCGGATTTTTCTTTATACATGTAGTATTATCATACATTTTATTTTCGTAATGAATGTTCGCTTGTACCTTGAGATTTAATTTGGTTGAAACGTTTGCTATTTTGCGAATTATATGTTGTGATTGGGTTTCGTAAATGAAGACACATTTGGTTTTCATTAAGTGTCGGCCATGATCAAGTTATTTGAAACTGTTATAATTTTTTTTTATATAAGATATTCCAACAAGGAATAATGAGTGACTGTCAGGAATGTGTTTAAAAACTATCACACCCATTTTTGAAAATCATAGATGATTGAATAAATGAGATTCGAGAAGTAGAGTGATGGGACCGAAATCTAAACATGTTATATATTCTGGTTTTGTTATACCACAAGCGTCCATATTAGAGAGTGAGAGAGAGAAAGTTTGCACCATATGGAAAACTTGATTGTTATGCATTTGTCAGAAAGTTTATTCTTAATGAAAATTGGTGCATTACAGAGAACTTGCAAAAAAGTTATCAGAATTTTAAATTACTGAATGGTATACAGGGTAGAACAAAAAATAGGAAATTTGATCAAGTGTAAACTACCCTAAATTTTGTCATTATCGAAAAAGTGTATTTAGAAAAGTTGTTTTGAATCAAAATCAATATTCAAATTCAGAATCATAGCCATCTACGCGGAAAAAATAAAAAATCACATTTTTTATGAATAACAATAAAGTGATCGTAATTTTACAGATTTGTATTATTTAATCGTTTACTATTAATTGATTGAATTATTCAATGGTTTCCTTCCATAAAATTATACTGATAGTTGTTATAGACATGCATACAGAGTGAAATATCAAATCTGCACCAAAAAACTAGTAAAACAAATTTCAACAAACGTCGATATTCTAGTACAAATGATAAAATGAACTAAAACCGGTAACTTGTATGGTATGAGTGCTATGAAAGCCTGACATACTGTTGCAGGACCCTGTACATGAAAATGTGCCTAATTATTGCTTGGAGTTTCGAGAGATGGAATAACCAGATTAACTATAATTTCAATTTACAAATTATAAAATTTAAATTATTCATATTATAATTCAAAAAACACAGTTATTTCAATGTTATAAGTTTTCATTCATGTTGGCTGTCCCCATGACAGCCTATTTTTTTTCTCAACTGATTTTCGAAAATGGATGTTTGGAACCTTTGGTGTGAACACAAGTCAAGAAATAGAAGCTAATAGAGTAAAAGTGACGTAGTTTTGGTGTTTTGGGTAGCTTCTATTTCTTTAATCAACTGATCTTGTAATAAGGTGGACAGTGGCCTTGTAAATTTAATATCCTATGCTAAAAATTCGCAAAATAATATTTTTAATGCAACAGTTACATGGTCAGTATAATTTTATTAACTTCATCTCAACACAATTTTACGACGAAAGATTTTTTCTTCGAAATAATGAAAGACTGTTATGATGACGGTATAATTTTATACTGCTTGGCCGACCGGCTACTGTATAGTCTATATAAATTATTGCAGAAGGATTATTTTGTCCCATTCATGGAATCATTCATAATGTTGTGATTATTATTTTACTGACAATGGTAATTTGTTTTTACACAACACTGCTCTTCTATTTGCAAATTGCACATTTTCGTGTAAAAAACCTTTGATCTAGAGCTCATATTATAACTAATGGCTCCACAGATACCCCTATAGATGTCACTTTTAAAAAATCTAAAAGTACATCGACTTTGTTATCAAATTATTATATCGAATTTGTCGTGTTATATATTGAGTTCATCCAATTCTGTGCATGAATATTTTGAGTATATTTTTATGTGAAGTTTTCACACACTCACAATAAGGTGATAGAATATATATGAAGAAATCCATAGTTTCAGAGCTGCAGCATATTTGCCAAAAATGCGGGAAGAAATATCTCCACAAATTCACTTTGAACAGGCACATGAGTTACGAGTGTGGAAAGAAACCTGGGTTTCGATGTGACACATGTCAAAGACTGTTCAAGAGAAGAGACACCATGCTTACACATATGATTAGTCATAGATTAAAATAGACCACAAGCCAGCAACAGGTGTTTTAAAAAAAAAACGTAGATTTTTTTTCACAAATAACAAAGCGACTGTTATTTCGTTTGTTTTTCAAGTAATGGAAAAACTTCATTTGAACTTTTTGTAGTCCTGTTCAAGGCAATGAAATTCTTCATATATAATTTTTCTATATCCGGTTTGGTTTTCGAGTTTTAGTCGATTGTAGAAAGAAAGTACAATTTTTTTATATTTTTCTCCAACTTCTGTCATTATCCACTTTATAATCGAGTTGGAGAGATGGTTTAGACGTATCGACGTGCGAAGTCGATGCAGTTTATATTTTTTCATTACTTTCATTAGTACGGTCAATATATCGATTTTACGTTGTTTTTTTTAATATTACCCAGTATATTGATTGCAGATTTCCTACAGATGAATTAAAAAGTATTCATGTAAAATTTTAAAATATGCAACCGTTTACGACATATTCGGTAATATCCCATCGACTTTTTTTTTTTTTTTTTAAAAAGAAAATTTCACTTTTAACTTTTTGTTGAGTACCAATTTGAGTACAATAATATTGTTTGTACACACTTAACGATGTTTAGTTTTCGAGACATTGGTGCTCATACTCCCTTTTGTTTTTGATTTTATTTTTTCCCGCTTGGTTAATGAATTTGAAAGAACCATTTTGGAGGGTCAGTAGAGTTCTTCGAAAGGTAATAATATATATATATATATATATATATATATATATATATATATAATAATAGTTCGCGGGATATATCGATTTTTTCAATTTGTTCAAATAACTCCTGCACTATTGATTTGATATTAAAAAAAATGTATTTACATTTTTTGTAGGTTTTTTGGAGGCGATAAAAAAAAGTATCAAGTGAAATTTGAAAATTTCGAAATATTTGATATTTAAAATATGAGAACTTTCATTTTCGGAGAAAATGGGGTTTCCATTATTTTTCGATCGTATTTTCGTAAAACGCTTTTCTAGAGATCTGTTGGTTTCTATGTAACCACAACATTTCTTGGAATCAAAGCGGATGAAAATGTGTAGAAAAAGCGCTTCGTTGATGGTACCATAAGGAAGATTTGATATTTTTTTATGTCTTGATCGAGTTGATCTGATTTTCAGTATGGAATCGGTAATTTTGAAACTGATTCCAATAATTTGATGAGCAATGATAGAATGTTCATAGAAACCTGGTATGACACTGACCTTCTTTAGTTTTAGAAAGTATTCAGGGAACGCTAAGGAAAAATTATTTAACTACCTCAGCTATGCATACTCATATTTCAATAGTGATACTAAAGAGAGCAGTGATCGTCATTCCCGCTTATTTTGAGAAAATGCTATTTTTGCAGTTCAGTCAAAATACAGCAAATACATTTATTTCTCACATTATCTGCCCGTTGCCCATCGGGCAACATTCATCCAAAAGCCAAAAGCCCTAGTGTGAAAGTTACCCTCCGGGCGTTAGGATCTAGTAACGCTCGTCGTGCATACAAAATTTTATTTTTCACGAAACAATCAAGTTAAACGACGTTGTTTACTTCATAAATTTCTTCTCATAGTATTTACTGCGTTCTGCGGCCCGATTCTCAAATGTCTACTACCCTATGTCGCATGCGACAAAATATCTCTATCTCTTTTCAATGCTTGGTCCAGAAAAGTGATAGAAATATTTTGACGCATGCGACATAGGCTAGTTGACATTTGAGAATAGGGCCCCTGGTCGGCAACTGAGCACAAGTGAGCTTCTATGCAATTGTCATGGAAACATTGAAGAGGTTGCTAAGGGTTGTTTATTTGATAAAATGACGCTGCATTTTTGTAAGAATTGACAAGCTTTGTTAGTGGGGGAAACTGAAAACGGTTGTGTTCATAATAATTATGGAGATCCCACATAATGTGACTCTCAAAGCTGAAAAAGCGTTAGGAAATTCCTGAGTAATTAATTTATTGAACTAAAGAAAAAAACATTTGGCGGGCCTTATGATTCATAATGCCCTCCATAACGTACCAGGCGTTAAGGGTCTGTTAATAGCAACCGTTGCCAAGGCATTATAAGGCAGTAATGGAC
This sequence comes from Chrysolina haemoptera, assembly GCA_958298965.1. Classification (NCBI taxonomy): domain Eukaryota; kingdom Metazoa; phylum Arthropoda; class Insecta; order Coleoptera; family Chrysomelidae; genus Chrysolina; species Chrysolina haemoptera. Next base: position 35,507,891 of record OY282586.1, on the reverse strand, counting down.
AAGTGAAAAATAAATGATCAAACAGACTTCGGGACTACGGGAAACAAATCGTAACCAAATTTTTCGAGACATAAATATTCAATCGAAACTTCATGAACCAAAATTGCAGATATCAAATCATTAAATCATTAATCGGAATAACCATATCCGATCAATCTTTATAAACCAAATCTATAGAAATGAAATAATGGCTTTTATCTTTGATTATTAACGCCAAAGTAATGTCGAGTCAAATTAATAAATACAAAAGAAATTTAGCAGCAATAAAAATAGTCTTACTATTTATCAAGGTCGTGTTGTGTTTATAACCAAAGGATTACTTGGTTATTTTCTTTGAAATATAATTTTTATTTAAAGTTTTTTGCAAAATTCCATGTAAAGTTTTTTATTTTCGAATTCAACAGTTTTTATGTATATATATAGTGGACATATTTTGCTAAATGCTCGTCGAACTGTCCCTGCTTTCGTGAGAATGGTGGCAACTCTGCTAACTCCATCTTTTCCAGGATGCAATTCGACTATGCGACCTAATCGCCATTTTACTCTTTCTTGTAGCTGGGAAATATATTCTTTATTCCATCTTTCCCAAAAATGCTGCTTCAGTTTTTGAATTATCTCGAATCGGGATAATCGATTGTCAGGAATGTTTTGGAAGTCATGCTCAGGAACAGAAGTCAATGGTTTTCCAATTAGGAAGTGGGCAAGGGTGAGTGGAAGTGGATCGTTGGGTTCAGATGACAAAAGGAAAAGAGGACGGGAATTCACCACTGCCTCCACCTGTGTCAGCAACGTATAAAAATCCTCAAAAGTGAGATGAGCTTGTCCCATTACCCTCGCCAAATGATATTTGATAGATTTTACCCCTGCTTCCCATAGTCCTCCAAAATGAGGAGCACTTGGTGGAATGAAGTTCCATTGAATCGATTCGTTTGCTACCAATTCGGATATTTCGTTTTTATTTTCTAAAATGAATTTTCCCAAATCATTTAGTTTTAAACGAGTACCCACGAAGTTCGTACCATTATCAGAAAAAATTGTGGATGGTTTTCCACGACGTGATGCAAATCTTCGCAAAGCCTGCATGAATGGTTAGTTCCGAAACTAATTCTAAATGGATTGCTTTGGTAGAAAAACAAATAAATAAAGGAAATCCAACATTTCGATACCTTGCCTCCTCGCCCCTTTTTGTTTTTGATCAGATATAGACCCGCATAATCCACACCAGTGGTTTGAAAAACTGAACCTGTTTGGAACCGTTGAGCAGGTAAATTTCCTATTCGGAGATTCATTGGTTTGGGATTTCTTCGAAAACACCGTACGCAAACACGCACAGTTTGCTTGGTTAAATTACGACCGCGAATTGGCCAAAATAATTCTCGAATTGAGGATAGCAATAATTGTGGACCAGCGTGCAACAATCGAAGATGATCGGAAGAAAATATCAATTTGGTTAGATGGTGCGAAGAAGAAAGTATTATAGGATGTTTCTTTTCGTAATCATAATCCGAATTTTCTAATCGACCACCAACGCGCATTAGTCCATTTTCATCGATAAATGGGTTCAAATTACATATGCTCAAAGAGTTGAATTCAGTTCTTTTTTGTTAAATAAAATTAATATTTCGTGTGTGAAAGATTCATTTTGAGAGATTTTGAGTAATCGATAGAAAGCATTTTCAATGTCATGTGATGACAGAGAAATTTTCCTTTCTGATATGGGCTTTTTGCAATTAAATGAAAATTTGAAAATTTGAGCAACTACTCTTTTTAATCTGATCAAACTTGAGAAATTCTTAAATGGAAATGAAAGTTTGACATGTGCTACAGATAATAAAATAGTTTCAATATCGCGCATTTCTGGTAATTGTTCAACTTTACACATGAATGCCGGCCAGCATGAGTCTTTCTCTGATAACCAGGAAGGTCCATGCCACCACAAGTTCAATTCTCCCAATTGAGATGGGTACACACCTCTCGATAATAAGTCAGCAGGGTTACTGCTAGTTGGCACATGTTTCCACTCATATAACCCAGTTATTTCTTGTATTTCCGATACACGGTTGCCCACAAAAGTCTTCAAAAGATTAGGGGCACTTTTAACCCATCCTAATACTGTACTAAACTTGGGGGGGTACCCCTTTTGTAGGTGTGTAACCTTACCCCAAGGTGACGCATCAACTTGTCGTCACGAAAAGTACTGACCTTTAAGAGGGTCGTTAAGTTTAATTATGGAAAACTGTTTTACCTGTACCAGTCTTTATTTTTGCTTTTTCTTCTTTCTCTCGGTGATACACTGACTCTACAGGTATCTGAGGAAAAGTTCCCCAGACCAGATTTCCTTAAAGGTTTTCAAAGAACCTCTGTGACCCAGGACAACCCAGATAAAAATAATTTGGCAGCAATGCTATCACCACTCCGCGGTTTTTAGGATGTTAGAAAAAAAATTATCTGGTGCGGAGACGCCAGATAGGAATAAAAATTAAAGTTCGGTCTATCTGGTTTATCCTGGCCGTAAGGGCTAGAATTCGGCTGCCTGCACGAAGAGGCAGTCTTTTGGTTTTGCAAGTCTTTGCTCAGGTATTTTTGGGAGTAGAGAAGGAATTTTACAAATAATAGTCGACCGTCGGAAAAACGATATCTATTAAGAAAAAAAATGATAAAAATAACTCAAATGTAAATAAAACAAAACCAAATAAATGGCTATATATATAGATAAATAAATAAAAAAACTATTTGATGAGTGCAATTTGCCAGGAAGTCTCCTGGTGATTTTACAAATAATCACGAAGGAAAATGTCGAATTAAACAAAATTATATAAAATGCCAAAACCGTTTCTATATCAATAACAAAATAAGTTCTCTTAGGGAGTTCTTTCAACGATTTCCAAATCAGAATTATCAACTGTGTCTTCCACTTAGCGACACTCACTATGATTCCTACGTCTAACCAGAGCCAAGGTCCCTAACTATTACTTTGAACAAACTATGGGTTGGTGTTCTGAGAAGATCTGGCTAAGTGCAAAAGATAAGCATTCGTAGCAGAGAAATGAACATATATGAGTTAGTTCATGTATACATCAATTGGGTTTCTTACCAAAACAAAAACAGCTAATCCTTTATGTATTTATCGTCTGGGATGAAACACTCTATTTGAAATCCCGGTCATAGACGCGTCTTTTATATATTTAATTTATCACAAGAAATAATTCTAGAATTTTAGATTCTAGAATTCGGATGTTTCTGAGATGGCAAATTTTCGATATAAAACTATACACAAACCGTTGGAAAAATGTGCAGATATAAACCGACCTCCCGACCACAAACGAAAACTCAGTTTTCTGACTGATTTCTACCGAACCGCGCGCCTGACTGACTTTCCCTCGACATTTCTGATCAGAGGTCCCCTCCCAACATTCGTTGGAGGTACCATTTTTCGAGTCCTCCCTCAGGAACCAAATTATCAGTCATTCGTCCGTTGGGCCATAATTCAGATTTCTTCACGATGAAAAATGAATTAGTCCCGCCCAATTCAAGATGGTCGAATTTTTCTGCTGAATCAGTATTTCCCACGTTCAGTGCCTAAATTAAAAATTAATGCAAGCTGACCCCCGTCAGCAAAATTCGTAAGTGTCAGGACGTGTGTATCGCTTTCCAACTAAGCAGTCTCCCGACTCAATGGTTTCATTCATTGATTTGCTTACTATTAATACAAGGCCCTATTCTGAACTCGATATTTTAAATGGCCTTTTTCCGCGGTAGACTAAACAACAGGCCGCAATTTCTATAAGGAGATTACGTGTTTTTTTTCTTGTCGTGTATGAGATATTTCCGATGGGAACGAGTTTTAAGATTTTGTATTTGTTTCACGAATTAAATGTCTTTCGATATGACTTTATGCATTTGAGAAATAAAATAACCCATATGGCGATTGTTACATTACTCCCTCCTTTCAAAAAGTTTTGGGCATACCCAATGCCACAACTTTTCCAGAACAGCGTTCCCAAAACACCACCAACTTTCATATTATTCAATTCACTTAATTTACTCTTACCTATGTTTATCCCCTTGGAAAAAGTATGGGCACGCCCATGCTTTTTCCTTCTTTTTGTCAGGGTGACAAAACTATTGATTGGGACCGACATTTCTGATCGCTCCTGGTATATAGAAGAAGCACTGAATTCAAATATTTCTTTACCAAAAACAAACGCTAAACTGTCTTTTCTGAAAGAGCCGGTCCTGTTCAATATTTGGGGAGGTCCAAAAAAAAACAATACAGATAACAAAAAAAATCAATGTCGAATAAGAGTACAATATTTTTTTTTTTCAATGTTTCAATACATAGAATTCAGCATCCTACTAACAAATTTACTCACTTTTCGCGCGCACTTTACAATATTTCTCATATTTCCACGCACTGTGTTCGCTGCCATGTGTTGTAGAATGATCGTTGGGTGGTAGGGAATAGCCTTCACGTGCTGATCTCAGGACTATTTGGGTCTCCTCCTCTCGTTCTGATGACTATGTACGCGGAATGTCTGTTGTCAAACTTTTGACTACGTTTGACTATACCATTGCCGAACATTGGTATTGTTGAGGTTTTCACGTGCCCCTGAGTTAATATAACTGTCTTGTTTCGGCGTACCGTTCACTCGCGCGAGAATTTACTATTTGTGAAACTGGATTATCTTGGCTGGTCGGTTGTAACTGGTGGACACTCGGACCAGTGTTGTATTGGTGGGTATATATTTATGGCGGGCGCTTCCTCGATTGGGGTTGGTGATTCTGCAGGGGGAGTTGGCTCGTCTCGCTGGCGGTTCACTTGGTATCGGTGAGTTATCCACATGGTTAGGGTATTCCATAGGCTGGCTAGTATTATGACGCTGCATCCTACTGTTTGGTAAAGGTGTACTCCGTTCAGGACTACTCCAATTCCGTACTTTAGCATTCTGAATATTGCATAAAAACCCATCAGACCACTCATGAAAAGTCCTAGGTCAGTGAACCAGCCCCAAATTTGATGCATGGTATTGTGGGCTAATTCTTTCATCTCTGCGACGTCAAAAATGCTGACTGTGGAGAAACCTTGACTATTGGTTTCGAGGCCAGCTACTCTGCGAGCTAGAATGTTTTCAACAGCCTTTCGCTCGTTCCCAAAAGTGAGTATCCTCTGCGCGGCACTAATTTCTTCCTGCGTGTAAATGCCTAAGGAACCCATGGGTTGAATCGGTTTGAAAGTGAGTCTCTGACTTGTTTCTGGTGCTAGTTCTTCCGGTCTTCTCTTAACGGTTGGATAGGGGCTCAGTCCCATCCATTGGTCGTCTATTAAATAAAGGGGGGGCATCAAGCTATTGCAGTCCACCTCTTCAGCGTGGGCTTGTACTATTCTGGTAACGGGTGCCATGAATTTGGACTCGTTGTTCATCATTATCGGTAATTCATTGTAGCAGTTTTCGGTTCGTCTTATGGTGACTACTCGGGGTACGCATTTCATTATGTATAGGACCTCGCCTAGTACTCTTCCTACGTATCCTCCGCTTCCTTTTACCAACTGACTCAGGGTGCTGGGAACTAGTGGTGCCATTAGTAATCTGTTTTTCAGTATCTCGCGCTGCATGAGACATCTTCGGTGGATGGTGTCTGTATACAGCCGATCCAGCTTCCTGGTGTATGCCTGTTCCACATATAGAAATTTGCTATTTATGTAAGCCATGAGGTCTGCATTGTGCGGCAGAATTGTCACTTTCGGCATCAGAAACTTCTCTTGGTTCCCTTCTACTACCAATATCCTAGGATGTTCGGTCTGCCAGATCTCTAGCTGACAGAGGTTGACCTTCTTCACTAAGGTAACCGCAAAGACCTTCGTATTGTCTTCCACAACTATAATTTGCTCAGTAGTAATTTGGTTTCTTACTTTTTCTGCCTTGCCCTGATAGAGCAAGCTCAGCTGCTCCTCACAGGTCCTCAAGGGTGTGGCATCCCATGTAACTTCCCCTATAGTAGTGTCGAAGCAGTAGCCCTTTAGGTATGGGCAGACGACTCCTCCCAATAGGCTCACTTCATTCTCCTCCGTCTTGATTTTGGCGGTGTAGTCCGTCGTTTGAATTTTGACAGTCGCTATGATAACAACATCTTTCCATACTTGTCCGTTTTCGTGGTAGGTTGTCCCCTGGCAGGTTCCCGCGGCGTCCACCACTCCTTCTAATGTGAGTGAGGCTGTAGTGGTGCCATTCATCGTTATCCCTCCAATCTTCTGACGATACAAATTAATGGTTTGGTATCGATGTATGTTACGGCACTCTTCCGCACCAACCCGGTAGACAAAGTTAGTAATGCCTCCGGCTACTATGGAACTGTGACTGTGCATGCCACAGTGACTTATGATGCGTGTGACTTCGATTAGGCAAGTCCACACATGTTGAAGAGAGAATTCGTCTCTCTGAATCACTTTCACGTCCACGGCTTCACTTTGGTAGGCAGTTTCTATACTTGGACATCTCGCGACGTCGCGAATCGAAACTGCTGTAATTTCAGTGTCTTTGTCATCACAATCGTAGGCAATGATGGTCTTCACCTGAGTGACGAATCCAGAATACAGGAGGTAGGTTATCCCCACCACCATTAATGCTGGCCTACTAGGCCCCATGTTGCCTTCTTTCTTCTCGAATACACGTGTTTGACGAAAGAATGTTCGGTTAAAAAAACAGGTTACAAAACAAAAAATAAAAAAAAAATCTAGACAATAAAATAGTATGGTCAGATTACCCTAAGACACACTTAAATATTTACTTATTCTATTTGGCTCCAGTTTATAATTTACTTATATACTAAACCGCCGTTTTGATCTTCCTCAGTATCCGTTACCATTCCTGCAACAACAGAGTAATTAGACCTCAAACAAAAACACAAGAAAAAAAAAATTTACATAGTCAATACGAATCCCAATTCCCCAAGCTTCGGTGTACGATACCTCACCTAGCTTTTCATATACCTCTAGTACGTTCACAACATACAATAATTCATGCCTCTTTATATCCGTATCCTACGGATAACAAGCTTAGCTCTCTGCCTTAAACTTATAAGGCCCGATGGCCAACAAAAAAAAATGGGGTCAGATGTGATCAAGTAGAGTGTGACTCTACTTGTGTTTAAAGAAAAAAAAATTAAATTAATATTAGGCTGCTCAGATGAGGGAGCAGTTACCCCGGTCTGTACTACTAGTCAGTCGTGCAGACACATATATGAACAATCGGTAAAAAAAATGAAAAATAAATAAATGAAATCAGCCTGCTCAGATGAGGGAGCAGTTACCCCGATGTAGACAGAAATTACTTCAATACAAAACAAAAACACCAATCCCAATCAAAACACCTGAACGGGTATACTGAATTGACTTGTCAGTAGGTGGTAACAAATGTGGGAAAAAAACAGAACCGACATGAAAATAAAAGAAAAAAATTAATAAAAGCGTACAGAATAAAAAGAAAAGGGGTGAGGGATTTTTTTTATTTAGCTGTGCGCTAAATTAGGTGATGTTAGGAGTGTCCTCTGAGTCATAAGTAACGGGGCTTCAGGCGCCAGCTCCGGGTCCCAGGCTGCGGTCATGAATAACGGGGCCCCATACCTCAGAGTCACTCCCTTCCTTTTCCCCACGGTTTGTGCCATGCTTTGGGGGACTTTTACCCTCCCGGTGGGCACACTTCCCGGCAGCATGATTCTTAGGCCCCCGCTGCAAGGCCCAAAAAAAACTACTTCGGCTTACTTAACACACCATCACATTTGATGGCCTTGCCTCACCTATAACAAAAAAAAAAATGAAACTCCTTGTCTGGTCAGTTTCCTTTGCTGAAAAAAAATATTATCTGCTCTACCGTCATCTTCATCGGGTGGCCTCGCCTCACCTATAAACTCATTAAAAATATACTCCATGCTTGGTCTGGTTTACTAAAACAAAAGTCTGTGTCACCACCAATTTTACCAGGTGGCCTCGCCTCCTCCTATAAACCAATAAAAATCAAACTCCGTCCCTGGTTTGATTTCTTTTTACTGAAACAGAAGAAAAAAATTATATTATCTCTACAACATATCATACCCATTGTTGTCGGAAAAAAATTAGACGTAAACTAAAACTCCTGGTCGGTCAAGGTTTCCTTGGTCGGCTTCATGAGATAGGAATTTGGGGTCGGAGTTCAGTTAGATATATAGTGTCACCCATCTCATTTCCTCTTTCTCAACGCTGATTTAGTACATGAAACGATCTGGCGGCCTTCTGACGCGCGTGGATCGCCTTACTGGACCTGCTGGTTCGTCCAATATCCCATCTTCTTCACTGGCCGACTGGTCCTCGCTTTCCGCTTCCCGACTTTCCTCACTGTCACTTCCCAGTATCGGTATCTCGACGTACGGCGGTATCATCCCTGGGTAGGACTTAGCCCTTTCTTCTATTTCTTCTTCCGGGTCCCTGTCATCTTCCGATTCTTGGTATTTCTCTGCCCTGCTCCTGGTTTCTTCCGCTGGTAAAGGGTCCTCCCTCGCCACGTAGGTTTTCAATCTGTTCACGTGAACCATCTGTTCCTCTCTTCCTCCGCATTTCTTGATTTTATAAGTTACCGGCCCCTTTTTTTCTATGATTCGGTATGGTCCAATCCATTTTGGTACCAATTTTCTGGATAAACCTTTCTTAACAGCCATGTCCTTCATGTACACTTGATCCCCTATGGCAAACTCCTGTTCTCCTGCCTTGCGATTGAACCTCTTGATTCTCTTCGCCTTTTCCCTTTCGGTATTTTGGTATACGTTAGTGTATACCTGCCTCATTCTTTCTAGGAATTCTGCTACGTAATTCTCGTCGTAGTCGTATCGTACTCTGCCTGATTTTATGAATGCATCTACAGGGAGTACTTGATCCCTCCCATGGAGTAGAAAATAGGGACTATATCCCGTGGAATTGTGGGTACTTCCCCTATAGGCCATTAATACGAACGGGATCCAGTTATCCCAGTCTCGTTGGCTCTCACTGATATAATGGGACAGCATGTCTTTGAGCACCCTGTGCATCCTCTCTATTTGCCCATTCGTCGTCGGTGCATAGCTTGCTGTCTGTATTTTCTCGATCTCCAGGGCCTTGCACGTTTCCTTGAAGAGGCTGGAAGTGAAATTTGCCCCTCGGTCGGTCAGCAGCTTCTTTGGTGTTCCATGTCTCACAATAACCTGTTCCACGAAGGCTCGTGCGATGGTATCCGCTTTCTGGTCTGGTAGCGGGACGGCTTCGACGTATTTGGTGAAGTAATCCTGGAATGTCAACAAGTATCTGTTTCCGTTCAGGGAGGTCACCAATGGTCCGACAATGTCCATAGATGTCAGCTCCCAAGGTTCGGTAGTCGGGGTGAACCTTTGGAGTGGCGCTTTCTTCAAATGGGGAGATGTCTTTCTTCTACTGCAGGGTTCACAGCTGGCGCAATAGTGGATTACCTCAGTGCGCATATTTGGCCAAAAGAATCTTCGTTTCAAACTAGATAGGGTTTTCTGTTGCCCTACGTGTCCCGCCATCGGTGAATCGTGGAAATCTTCCAAAACTCTAGCTGTAAATTTCTTTGGAACAATCAATTTATCTCCGTCTTCTTCAGCGCGATATAAAATGCCATCTTTCGTCATATAGTAGTCCTCTTCTTTTTCCCAATCACCATTCACTTGCTTAATAATCTCTTGACAAAAAATGTCCTTTTCCTGTGCGGCTCGTAATTCTTCGCGATCCCACTCTGGTATCATTCCCGTGTCCGGTTCTTGATTCACCTTAATAACACATACTTTTGAGGTGCCCTCGTATATAACAATTTTTATGGTTGAATTATGGAACACGAATTCTAACATTTCCAACACTTGGTCCCATAAAAGTCCATCCAATCCGCATCCTATCTTAGGGATAGCTAAATAGGCATCCTTGTTTTTCTCACAACAATGTCTGAGATCTTTTAGCACTGTCCACATAGCTCTGTAAGAGGGTTTTTCATAATAGGCGGCTTTTGTTATCAAATAATAGATATTTCGTTCCGGTAAATTCAATTCCGCTGTTTCCCCAAGGTTCTTGTTTTGTTGTTTCAGAATGTCCACGGAACCATATATGCTTTTGAATCGTTGCGCAATTCCTTTTCCCATGGCAAAATCCTGTGAAACACAATGGGCTAGCGCCCAATCTTCCGGAGCGGAGAATAAATCTCCTTGACGAGTAGTGATGTTCTTGGCTCTAGGTACCTGGTGTTGTTTCCGGTATTCCTCGAATTCCTCGTACTCTAGGTCGAGAAAGTGGTCGTCTTTGTTGTACATTCGACTCAGTGCGTCGGCGTTTCCGTGAAGCCTTCCCTTCCTGTGGATTACCGAGAAATCATATTCGGCTAGAGTTAATGCCCATCTCACTAATCTTGAGCCGGGGTCCTTTAGGGTCAAAAGCCACTTCAATGGTCGATGGTCCGATATGACCGTGAACTTTCTTCCATACAGGTAGCATCGAAATGTTTGTATCCCAAATACTACTCCTAATAGTTCTTTCTCTGTTGTGGCATAATTTTGTTCGGCTTTTTTGAAGGTTCGGCTGGCATATGCTATAGGTCTTTCGTAGCCCTCTCGTACTTGGCTAAGAACTGCTCCCACCCCTGATCCAGACGCATCCGCAGCCACTACAAAGGGCTGTGTAAAATCGGGGAAGACCAGTACCATATCTGATGTCAAGGTCTCCTTCAAGGTCTGGATGGCTTCCAGCACCGAAGGTGTCAGTTCGAATTTCACCTCTTTCTTCGTCAGGTTGGTTAGTGGAGCAATTAGCTCGGCAGCATTTGGTATGAACCTTCTATACCAGTTCACTAGTCCTAAAAATGATCTTACTCCTCGTACGTTCTTCGGTAACGGAAACTGATGTATTGCCTCTATCTTTTCGGGGTCCGGAAATACTCCATCTTGAGTAATCATATGACCTAGGTATTTGACCCTTTTTAACAAAAAGTTGCACTTGCTTGGCTTCAATTTGACGTTGACCTCTCTCAACCTCTCAAACACCTTCCTTAACCTTCCAATATGGTCCTCGGCGCCAGTAGAATTGAAAATTATGATGTCATCTAGGTAGACCATGCATATGTCTCCTGTCAAGCCTGACAAGGTTATGTTCATAAATCTCTGGAATGTTGACGGCGCATTGACTAATCCAAAAGGCATTTTTAAATATTCGTAGTGCCCTTGAAACGTACTAAAACCTGTGAGGGGTATATCTTTTTCTTCCATGTCTATCTGATGATAAGCTTCTGCGACATCCATCACGGAAAATAGGGCTTCGTCCCCTGAACTATATCCCTGGATCAGATCCGAAATATTTGGTAAAGGATAATATTCCTTTTTCGTCACGCTGTTGAGCCCTCTGTAATCGATACACATCCTCACTTTCTCGTCCCCATTAGGTAGTTTCTTCGTGACCAACACCACCGGTGCTGACCAAGGGCTATATGATGGTCGAATAACTTCCGCTTCCAGTAGTCTGTCAATCTCTTTTTTCAAAACTTCTCGTTGATGGTAAGGTATTCTATATGGTGCCTTGCATATAGGTTGTGCTCCTGGCTCCAAGGTTATGCTATGCTTGACTTTCGTGGTGCTGGTTCTCACCACGTCTTCATCTATAAATAGATCCTGATATTCTTGAATCAAAGTCTTCAACTTATTCTTCGTACCTTCCTCCAAATGATCCAAGACAAACCCGCTATTTCTTCGTTCTTCATTTCCTAGTTTAACTACGCCAATCGTCCTATCCGTCTTGATCACCTCTTTTTCTATTTTCTCGCACGACACCGCTGTAGCTACTTTTTTCTTTCTGCTTAATTTTACCTCTTTGCATGAAGTGTTTATGACTCGTACCCAGATTCTTCTAGCGTTCTCCGTCACGATAGTTGCCGTGTGGACCTGACCATCTCCTATGTCCACTGGTTCGCATACTAATAGTCCTCCTTCTATTTCTTTCTTCAGTTTTGCCGCCACGAGTGCTTCTGTTCTTGCAGGTATAATAACATCTTCTTCTAGCAAGATATCTGTCTCCCAAAGTCGCTGTGAGCCTCCTTGGCTCATGGAATCCTCTCCTGTTTCTTTTACCTCATCTTTTTCTGCCTCCATCCATCTCTCTTCTAGCTCTTTGGCCTCCTCTTCGACAGGTACTTTCGCCTCCTCCGAAGGTGGTTCAGTTTGGACTTCAATGTGACATACTTCTATTATATTTTTCTCTTCTTCCTTGTCTTCTCTCAGCGTCGTTTCTTCCCCTATCTTCTGTTCTTCCTCTGCTTTTCCGTCTTCCTCATTCGCATAGAATTTTCCTACTCGTTGACACCATTCTTCCTTCTCTTGGTGACTCGTCCTCGGCGTCGCTTGGCTTACTTCTTCATCTTCTTCTCTTCTTCTCACGTTTGTCCAAAATCTTTTTCTCCCTCTTCTGTTATTTTTCAACCTTCTTTTTTCATTAATCCTCTTCCCTTGGCCACCTTCATAAGGCCTAGATCTATAGTAATTATTTCCTCTGGTATATCTGTCTCTCCTCCAAATCTTCCCAATATTCCTAGGGGTACTGCTTCTAGCGTCCTCGATTTCTTCCGGGTATAAAAGCTGGAAAATCTTTCTTTCAATTTTCACTGTTGGGTAAGTTCCATATCTGATGTGGGCCCAAGTGGCCTGCAGGAAATCTCTTCCTAGGATTGCTTGAACGTTTCCTAACGTGCGGTTTCCGCAAACTATGGCATTCCAATTTTTCCGCCATTTTCCATCTCCACTTTCTATTATGACCCTCGAAGTTCCTCTTGTTCTCAAGGGATGGCCTGTCACGCTTGACAACTGGAATCTATTTGCTTCACTATGGTCTATATTTCTTCTATCTACCATCTCTTCCTGAACTATCGTAACTGCTGCGCCCGTGTCTATCAACGCATAGCAAGATATTCCATTCAAATATATTTTAATAACATGCGGCACGTCTCTCATTGTAAAAGCTGATACTTCCGGAATAACCATTTTCACCTTTTCTCTCCGGTGGTACCTGGGTGGTCGTCTATGAAAATTTTGATACCTTTTTGAATAAAAAGTTTTCTGCCAGTATTCTCTGTGACCTCCATCTTGGCAGTATGATTTAGGTCTTATTAGTTTAAATTTTCTTGATTTTTGTCATTGGTTGGTGGTCCCTGCGGCCCTGACCTACCTTCGGGTTTTCGCTTTGGGATAGCCCCAGTAGATGGTCTCCAATCTCGTCTCTCACCCTCTCTTCTACCTCCGTCTCTTCTTCCTGCATACTGTTGAAATCCCCCTCTGCCTGAACTCTGTCCTCTCGTCGGGTATCCTCCGTTTCCTCGATTCCGGTTCCTTGGGCAATCTTGCGCCCAATGTCCTTTCTCTTGGCACACAAAACAACTATTTGGGCTTCTGTCCTGGTACTTCATGCCGTAACATTCCCTAGCGAAGTGGCCATACCTTCCACAGTTGTAACATCTTTTGTCTTCCTCTGAACTGAAATTTCCCCTATGGGGTTTAGAACTCCGACAATCTTCCTTGACGTGTCCCTTTTTGCCGCATGCATAGCAAGTCCTTTCTGTCTCCACTGTCGATACCCTTGAGTTTCCTGCTCTTCCCTGCAACATCATCGCGGTCATTTCTTGTAATTTCACCAATTCCTCGGCTTTTTCTAGGTCCAGCTTATCTTCCCTCAATAAGAGGATGCCCACCTCTCTCATCAAATCCTTCCTCAGTCCCACTTTGAATTGATTCAACAATAGTTCCCGGTTTTTCTTCTTGACTCCCGCTTCTTCTTCCGTTGTGGCTCCCAGCAAATCTTCCTTCAGTAACTTCGCTCCTAGTGTCCTCAACCTCGTGCAAAAGGACGACACATCCTCATCCGACCTTTGGAAACACTTACTAAGATTCCACTGACTTTCCCCTGGTAATTTTATGGGGGTAAACTTTTCTAAAAATTTTGCTTTGATTTCAGGATAAGTCAAAGCGTCCAACCCTGTATCCGACTTAAAAAAATTATAGGCTTCTCCGGTGAGTTTGAATTTAAAGAGTTTCCCCGTATCCTCTTGAGTCCATCCGTCCAATTTCGATCGCGATTCCAATTTTTCAAAGTATCTAACCACCTCTTTACCCGAAAAACTATCCAATGTGGTTGCCACCATTCCCAACGAATAGACAGTGGGCAACCGGAGAACTGGGGCAGGGGCGGGTCCTCCTGCCTGGGGGTTATTTCCCGAACCGGTTTGCATGGTGACTTAGGGTTTACCACCAAATATACGCAATATAAACAAAAATTATTCAATGGAGTCCTCAGACTTAAGCTACCTTCCGAATCACCTTGTATACAATACCAAAAGTTAAAAAAAAAATTAATATTCTCTACGGGTTTCGAATTGAATTTCTGTATCACCCTGTAGTATATGACAATCAAAATCAGAAAAATAAATAATTATTTGATGTTATTAATTTCCGATTACGTTTCAGTTTCAGCAAGATTTAAAACAAAAAAATCAAAATTAAAAAAAATGACAGTGTTATTTGACTACCATTCAGTTTCACCCTGTATAGCAAAATTCAAAACAAAAATGAAAAATCAAAAAAAAAATTAACAATATTATTGGACTTTACGTGTTTCGGACTACCCTTCAATTTCACCCTGTATATCAAGATTCAAAGCAAAAAAAATAAAATAAAAAAAAATTAATTGTCTTTACGGGTTCCAGACTACCCTTCAGTATCGCCCTGTATAGCAAGATTCGGAACAAAAATGAAAAAATCTAAAAAAAATTAAAATTTTAATTGACTTCCCGGGTTTCAGACTACCCTTCCGTTTCACACTGTATATCAAGATTCAACGCAAAAATAAAAAAAAATTGAAAATCTAAAAAAATATTAATTGACCTTACGGGTTTTAGACTACCCTTCCGTTTCACCCTGTATAGAAAAATAAAAAACAAATGTCAAAATGTCACCGAATAAAACTCCAAACAAAAATTGGAAAAATCAATCGTCAAAGAGCGCAACCAAAATTATTTTGCCTTTTATTTAAGACCAAACAAAGACTTCTAATCGATTATAGTTCTCTTTTCCGTATAATTCAACGAAACTCCTCTAGTTGTCTTTTCCGTATAATGACAAATGACGTCAATGCCAAAAATATAAAAAAATATAATATAATATAAAAAAAAACCGCCAAAAACAAACCCGAGAGAAAAATTCAACTGAATTATTCTCAGTACGAGGGGAAATTGGTTTCCCCAAAAACACTCAATCCGCTACAAAAATAATATTGACAATTGTCGATTACCGTTTCGTTCCACCCGGCAGAAAAATTCAATTGAATTATTCTGAGTACATTAAAAATTGTTTTCCCGACGCCTACAATAATTTGAAATGGAAAACTTCAACCAAGTTTTCCTTAAGCTGCGAGTCAGCCCAAGCCCACGACTATCCTTCGTGTATAGCTAGCCGGAATAGCTAGCTATCTGCAGTGTCCTCTTCTCTTGCCGGTGAATATTATAGTCACTAAGGGTTATTAGACTTTGGAGTGCTGTTATCAAGACAGTTTCAAACCTTTGTTTTTATGGCCTCTTCTACGACGTCCTACCCTGTAATTCCCTAACTGATAAAAAAAAATCAAACCGTATTTTCCCTAACTCAAAATTAATCTATCTCTGAAAATGAGAAGGAATATGTTTTCTAATGACTTGTTCTTTACTTTACATAAAATTATGTATTTACTCAGCAAAAGGCAGGTAAAAAGACAAAACAACAAAAAAAATATAGAAATGTATATGAAAAATTGAAGATATTTATTTTATTAAAGTTACTGACTCTTCCGTTGAGTATAATCTCAAGGAACGCGGCTAAAAAATGCCCAATGTGACCAAAATATTGAAATTAATGATTTTTCTACTAATTAAAACGACAAAATTCGACCCTACACTCAAAGCTAAATATATCTGACCGGATTTGCCCGAAAATGTATTTTTCAGACCTTTCGCTTTCGATGAGAAATAAATAGATAAACAACACACTCACAAAGTCAAACAAAAATTTTCTGCTTCGAATTGGCTTTCTTTCTGAACTTGAACTTAACCTTTTAAATTAACTCGCTGTATCTCGAGACAGAAAAATATGCAATTAGTCTTTTCTTAAGGAATGATTCAAAAGAATTTATAGAATATTCGTTTTTCCAACACTATAGCTTTAAAAATAAAAGTCCCGTTTGCCACCGAAATTACTCTCTTACTCCTTAGTTTTGTATTTTTTTCTCCTATAATCTCTGAGCAATATTTAGTTAGTTGAACATACTGGGTTTATTTTCCTAATAAATCCCACAACCCTTGTTAGTGAAATTGTGACTAGGTTTTCCAAGTAAATTTCACAGCTGTTTTCACCAAATTTCACTCGGTTTATCCAAATAAATGTCGATATATCCCACCGCTCTGTCACCAAATTGTACTAAACTTGGGGGGGTACCCCTTTTGTAGGTGTGTAACCTTACCCCAAGGTGACGCATCAACTTGTCGTCACGAAAAGTACTGACCTTTAAGAGGGTCGTTAAGTTTAATTATGGAAAACTGTTTTACCTGTACCAGTCTTTATTTTTGCTTTTTCTTCTTTCTCTCGGTGATACACTGACTCTACAGGTATCTGAGGAAAAGTTCCCCAGACCAGATTTCCTTAAAGGTTTTCAAAGAACCTCTGTGACCCAGGACAACCCAGATAAAAATAATTTGGCAGCAATGCTATCACCACTCCGCGGTTTTTAGGATGTTAGAAAAAAAATTATCTGGTGCGGAGACGCCAGATAGGAATAAAAATTAAAGTTCGGTCTATCTGGTTTATCCTGGCCGTAAGGGCTAGAATTCGGCTGCCTGCACGAAGAGGCAGTCTTTTGGTTTTGCAAGTCTTTGCTCAGGTATTTTTGGGAGTAGAGAAGGAATTTTACAAATAATAGTCGACCGTCGGAAAAACGATATCTATTAAGAAAAAAAATGATAAAAATAACTCAAATGTAAATAAAACAAAACCAAATAAATGGCTATATATATAGATAAATAAATAAAAAAACTATTTGATGAGTGCAATTTGCCAGGAAGTCTCCTGGTGATTTTACAAATAATCACGAAGGAAAATGTCGAATTAAACAAAATTATATAAAATGCCAAAACCGTTTCTATATCAATAACAAAATAAGTTCTCTTAGGGAGTTCTTTCAACGATTTCCAAATCAGAATTATCAACTGTGTCTTCCACTTAGCGACACTCACTATGATTCCTACGTCTAACCAGAGCCAAGGTCCCTAACTATTACTTTGAACAAACTATGGGTTGGTGTTCTGAGAAGATCTGGCTAAGTGCAAAAGATAAGCATTCGTAGCAGAGAAATGAACATATATGAGTTAGTTCATGTATACATCAATTGGGTTTCTTACCAAAACAAAAACAGCTAATCCTTTATGTATTTATCGTCTGGGATGAAACACTCTATTTGAAATCCCGGTCATAGACGCGTCTTTTATATATTTAATTTATCACAAGAAATAATTCTAGAATTTTAGATTCTAGAATTCGGATGTTTCTGAGATGGCAAATTTTCGATATAAAACTATACACAAACCGTTGGAAAAATGTGCAGATATAAACCGACCTCCCGACCACAAACGAAAACTCAGTTTTCTGACTGATTTCTACCGAACCGCGCGCCTGACTGACTTTCCCTCGACATTTCTGATCAGAGGTCCCCTCCCAACATTCGTTGGAGGTACCATTTTTCGAGTCCTCCCTCAGGAACCAAATTATCAGTCATTCGTCCGTTGGGCCATAATTCAGATTTCTTCACGATGAAAAATGAATTAGTCCCGCCCAATTCAAGATGGTCGAATTTTTCTGCTGAATCAGTATTTCCCACGTTCAGTGCCTAAATTAAAAATTAATGCAAGCTGACCCCCGTCAGCAAAATTCGTAAGTGTCAGGACGTGTGTATCGCTTTCCAACTAAGCAGTCTCCCGACTCAATGGTTTCATTCATTGATTTGCTTACTATTAATACAAGGCCCTATTCTGAACTCGATATTTTAAATGGCCTTTTTCCGCGGTAGACTAAACAACAGGCCGCAATTTCTATAAGGAGATTACGTGTTTTTTTTCTTGTCGTGTATGAGATATTTCCGATGGGAACGAGTTTTAAGATTTTGTATTTGTTTCACGAATTAAATGTCTTTCGATATGACTTTATGCATTTGAGAAATAAAATAACCCATATGGCGATTGTTACAATACTATTGTGGAATCTGACCAAAATACACAACGATCAAATTTTAGTTCTATAGAGCTAATAACCTTTTTTGCCAATCTAGATGACAGTAATGCTCCACATAATTCCAGTCGTGGAATGGTTACAGTCTTCAATGGTGCAACTAGCGCACACTAGATATACAAAACATTCGCCTTTTGCGTTTGTAGATTTCATATAGACGCAACCACCGAACGCAAATTGACATGCATCCGAGAATGAATGTAATTCTAAATTCACAGCGTCATGGCACAAGACCTGTCTTGGAATTGACAATCGATTTAGTAAATGAAGTTCATTTCTGAATTTCAACCAACTGGAGTGAATGTCTTCTGGAAGAGATTCATCCCATGCCAGTTTTTGGAGCCATATTTTTTGCAATAACATTTTTGCAATAATAGTACAAGGAGCTAATAAACCAAGAGGATCGAATATTTGTCCAATACCTGAGAGGATGACCCGCTTCGTAACTCGATTGTGCTCGTATTCTGAACTTATATTATACTTCAACTCATCAGACGAACAAGACCAAATCAAACCAAGAGTTTTTGCACACTCGGTGGGTCCAATATGAATTGTATCAGATTTTGGGAATTCTGTTTTCAAATGTTCGATGATTCTTTTGTCATTAGAATAACACTTGCGAAGTGGAAAACAAGCACTATCGAGAATGGCTGATAATTTATCACAAATATATACAGCTTCTTTTAATGTACTCGTTCCAGTCAACAAATCATCAACATAAAAATCGCGTTTTATAATTCTTGAAATAATTGGTTCTTGTTTCTCATAATCGATTGCTATTTGGTGGACACTTCGAATAGCTAAAAATGGAGAATATGCCATTCCAAATGTCACAGTATTCAAATTAAAGATATTTATAGGTTCAGATGGATCTGATCTCCAGAAAATTCTTTGATAACGCCTTTGACTCGGTTTAATAGACACCTGCAAGTACATTTTTTCAATGTCAGCTGTCAAAACAAAATTATGTTTTCGAAAACGTATGATGATGGAAATAAGATCATCCTGTATCGTAGCACCTATCATTTGCAAATTATTTAGTGATAGCCCAGTTGTTGTTGGTGCAGAAGCATCAAAAACAACACGTAACTTTGTTGTAAGACTCTTATCACGTATAACACCGTGATGAGGTATGAAATAAGAAACCTCATTTTGATCGAACTCTTCTACCTTTGACATATATCCCATAGTCTCATAATCTGACATATAACGAATATATTTGTCTCTAAATGAAGTGTTTCTTTGAAGTTTTTTCTCCAAAGATAAAAATCTTTTCGAAGCCATATCATAAGAATTGCCTAATTCACTCAAGTTTTCCTTGAATGGAATCGAGACTTGAAATCTTCCATCAGATAATCGACAGGAATTTTCAATGAAATGATTTTCGCAAAAACGTTCTTCAGAAGATAGGGAACGCTTGGTATCAGAACATTCCTCTAACTCCCAAAATTTAGAAAGTTGTTCCTGGATATCGGAAGTTGTAGAAATGTAACAAATAGGCACCTTGTTATGATATGTAGGAATGGGACCGGAAATAACCCAACCAAGTTTTGTTTTTTGTAATATGGGTTTACCCGTACCTAAGTTGTATTGACCCACACATAAGAGTGTCCAAAATATATCAGCACCTATCAAAATATCAACTTTTCCTGGGTTATAAAAACTTGGATCAGCCAACTTTATGTTTCTGGGTAAATCCAGATGTGAAATATTGAGTCTGATATTTGGAACAGAACCGGTAATATCAGACAAAACTAGACACTGTAATTCACATTTAAATTCATTGTGAAGAGAAGCAATATGTACAAGACAATGTTCATTTATTTTTGAAATAGATTGATTTAAACCAGAAACCGAGAAATCAATCTTTTGAGTTGACAACCCAAATTTCCTACATACATCAGTTGTTATAAAACTACACTGGCTTCCACTGTCTAAAAGTGATTTGACAGTATGAGAAATATTTTTATTGTCAAAGATTTTAATATAGGCAGTTGACAGCAAAATATGTTGATTAGACCTAGAAGACAAATTTATGCTAGGATTGACATTTGTAGCATTTTCACTATTTTGGTCAACTTGGCTTCTCGCTGTCTCTTGAGATTCAGTTTTGCTTTGATCAATATGAAGTAAAGTATTGTGCTTATAACGGCATATTGAACAACCACTCAATCGACATAACCTATTTTGATGTCCAGGTTTGAGACAGCTCAAGCAAAGATATGCCTTTTTTGAAAATTTAATTTTTTCATGTACAGGAAGTTTTTTAAATTTGTCACAATTGAAAATAAAGTGATTCATTTTGCAATAGGAGCAAACATTGCTACTTGCCAGCAAATTTTTTGAAACACCTAATTTCATTTTACCACTATTACTGTCTCGCCTAAATTCACTACCCTGATGTCTATCTGCGTTAATAGTTTCAAGTAAATCGGCTCCATCTTTCAAATATGATGTAAATATTTTTAAAGTTGGTATTTCATAATCAGATTTATATTCCTCCCACTGACGTAATGTGAATGCATTGATCAACAGGTTGTTTCAATTGTTCAAGGGATCGTAAATGTTTCGATAAATTGTCTATAAGAAAACGAACTTTGGTTGCAGACTCTTTTGGAATACCTTCCATATTGAACAATTCTCGAACGTGTTGATTTATGAGCAGTCGTGTATTGTTGTACCTGTCACAAAGAATGGACCATGCCACTGCATAATTAGATGTAGAAAATTCTAAGGATTTTATAACCTGTGCAGCACGTAAGTAATGGAATTTCTGAATAGGGGACAAGATATCATTTGAATGGATCAGTGAATCGAAAGTATCACGGAATTCTAACCACATATCGTATTTTCCACCAAACTTTGGAAGATCTATCAATGATAATCGAACACCCTGTATGCTATTCATGTTTTGTTTATCAATCACTGGAAGAGACTTATTATTTTGAACATCATTCGGAAGGATACTATCAGTTGGAGAATTAAATTGAATTTCAGTATGATCTCTCAAGATTTTTTGATCTAAAGCCATTTTTGAGAAATATATTTTTTCAAACTGTTCTCTTTCCAGAAATTGATCTTTAATATTTTCTGTTATTTGTTCAATTTGACCTTGCGTTTCATCAAATTCATTTATTAATGATTCTTACCTACTCATTCGAAATTGGAGATCTAAGAACTGTGTTTCCTCTAACTTGGCACTAGGATTGGTTGATTTAATTTCGAACTCATCGCGTAAATAGTTCGAAAAAACTGTTAAACGAGATTTCAACGAAGCACGTTTGTGAATGAGTTGTTTTTCGTCACTCATTTTTTGAGGAAAATTATACGTATACCGAGAAAACAACTATTGGCAGTGGTAATATAAAGGAATTGGAACTTGGAAAGGAATTGGAAAGGACTCACCCACGTATTTACTTGTTATAGACTGAGAAGACGATTGGAACTGCTTCCAGTACTGATTTGCAGAAAAGTCTCGTATCGACGAAGTTACACTCTTGCTGCAATCCTGCTCTAAAGGACCATGTTTATAACCAAAGGATTACTTGGTTATTTTCTTTGAAATATAATTTTTATTTAAAGTTTTTTGCAAAATTTCTTGTAAAGTTTTTTATTTTCGAATTCAACAGTTTCTATGTATATAATAATATTGTCGATTGTTCTAACGAAAAAATGTCCAAGTGACATTGACAAATTGAATCACTTATAGTTCAGAAAATATAAAAACACTGATAGTCCAGTAACTCTTCATAACATGTTGAATTTATGAATATCATTTCTTGAATCCAATTCTTTATATCAGAGAGAAATATTCAAGACATGAAACAATTTGGAATGATTTATAACAGAAACGGCACTAGCTTTATTGTCAATTGACATTGAATCAACAATTATTGCAGATGACATTTTTACTATGCGTAATTTGTTACGTTTGTTTAGCTTTTGAAGAACTGACAGTATCAACCGTAGAATCTTCACATTCATTCTCTTTACTCAATCTGTTCAGAATACTGGTGATGTGAAGTGAGGTTGAATTCAAGAATACGCGAGAAAAGCAAGACCGACATTTCGGAATTCAAAATATCATTCAGTATTTTGTAAATAGTGTCGACTCATTTAATTCATATTGACGATGCTCGCAAAATTTGGTGAACTGATGCTTCCATATAAGCTATTTTTACTCCTCACTATATTATAAGGTATTGTAGACTGGGATTACACTATGTATTTCTTCGTTTTTTAATTCGCCAAATCTATTCATTTTCAAACACGATTTATTTAACTTTATTTTCGAAATGTATTTATTTATAATACTATCTGCTTAAATGAAATAATGAATAGGCAGTCGGTGATCGTGCACCATACAAAATAGTCCCTAATAGAGCGTGTTGATTGGTTGATTGTCAAAAGGGAAACAAAAGTTTGATTGGTTAATGACCGATATTCAACAGACGAAAAAAATAATCATTACAACCAAGCCATCCAAAATCTTAAAGCTAAAAGTATCAGGGGCACATAATAGAGAGTTATAATAGGACGTGCACTTTAGGAACAGCAGTAGGTATTAAAATCACCATTATTTTTACATCTGAGCATGCGCTCATTTACCTTACCTTATATTTCCCTTATTAAGGATAGTGCCTGACTTTATTTATGTCTTCATAAGGTTGACCCTAATTTTCCCTTATTTTGAGTTCGGGTGAATTCGGTCTTAAACGTAACCCATCACAAATTGAAAATTTCCCGTAATTAAAATATAACCTTCAAGTACCTACCTCATTTGTTGAATTTTCAAATACAAATGAGTTTATTTCTAATACAACGAACTCCACATATTAAACAAGGGAATCATTTTCACTCCTAAAATAACTGCTTCCAGTGGATTCTCTATAAATATACTGGAGTTTTATCCCAACACCAAACCGCAATTTTTAATATCTGGATTCTCCATGATTAGACTAAAAATCATTATTGATTTGCCATACTACAACCTTGTTTCCAATGAATAAGGGACCTTACCGAGAATCAGTTGATTACCCATAAGACTAATTTTACAAAACAAATAAGGTCATGCAGTATTGAAGTAACGTCGTCTTTTATTACCGTACGGAAGCTTCCGATAACTCTCTGATAAAAACATTCAAAATAAGCATCTGTTTCATTTCCTAGACGTTAAAAGAACTTACGTATCAAAGAGACAAGAATCCAGTTGAACGAATCTACAGGGTGTTCCTAAACATCATGTACATCCGAAAGGGAGAAATTCCTTGGCTTATTTAACGACTGAAACATAGGTCCGCAAACGTTTCGTTACTGATCTACAGGGTGTTGAAATTTCAAAATTTTGTTTTGTTTTTTCTTTATAGATCGTGCAGTTTTTGAGACATTTGTCTCAAATTGAAAACATAGGTAACATTATAGGGTTTACATCAATGGACATGTGAAATGTTTGTGAGGACTTACAGGGTGATATTTTTTTTATGGATCATGCCCCCTTGTCTCCCTCTGAACTCTGTTGAGGTACGCCAATAGTGAACTCTAGAATACAAAATTTATTGTTTATTGTTTCTTGTAGTTTTTGCGTATCTGACCGTTATCGAGAGAAAAATAAAAAAATGAATTTTTGTAATTCGCTAAAAATTTTATTTAGTCGCCACTGTCTGCTAAAAATTGAAGCTAAAGGTTTTGCAACAATGATTTATTATAGAAAACATCTAAATGAAAAAGTAGAAAATGAATTTTGGTAATTTACTCAAAAAAACTAAAATTTTTAAATGACGTTATTTTGGATAGTAACTAATTTTGACAGTTCGCATGCACAGTCGTTAGGTGTTTTGGCATGTGTTTAAATTGTTAATTGTATGGTTTAAATTTGTTATAAATATTATTGATGACTTACCAAATCGAATATTAAATGCACATGAAACCGTAAGAAATACTCTGGGGGAAGCTGACCGAGTACGGTCATCAATAAGAAGAGCGGACGCGAGTATAAGGAATGGAGAAGGTCACTTTCAACAATTGTTTTAACGTAGTTTCCTTGTTTTGGCTTTCATTCAGATATTTTGTTTGATAAATCGTTGTTGCAAAAGCCTTTAGCTATACTTTTTATTGGACAGCGACGAATAAACTGAATTTTAGCGAATGAAAAAATAATAATTTTCTATTTTTTTTCTCTATAACGGTCGTAGATACGTAAAAGAAACAAAAAAGTTTATTAAAAAACCAAAAAATTTATTTTGTGTTTTAGAATTCACCAGCGGCCCATCACAAAAAGTTCAGGGGGAGGAAACGGGGGCATGACCAGTAAAAATCACCCTGTAGATTCTTACAAACATGTCTACTGATGTAAGCCCTGAAACGTAACCTGTGGTTTCAATTTGAGCAAAATATCTCAAAGGATCTATGAAGAAAAAACAAAAAAAAATCTTGAAATTTCACTATCCCGTATATATCGGTAACGAAGCGTTTGCGGACCTATGTTTATTTAAACTTTTAGTCGTAAAATAAGTCAAGGATTATCCCTCTCTCGGATGTACATGATGTTGGGAACACACTGTATTATACACAATAGGGTAGCTAT
The DNA here is from genome assembly GCA_958298965.1 of Chrysolina haemoptera. Classification (NCBI taxonomy): domain Eukaryota; kingdom Metazoa; phylum Arthropoda; class Insecta; order Coleoptera; family Chrysomelidae; genus Chrysolina; species Chrysolina haemoptera. The sequence continues at coordinate 35,482,963 of OY282586.1, read as the reverse complement.
ATGTGTTCAAAGGGTGAACATTTCATGACAATTATAGAAACAGCTAATGGCATTTATGTCTATTCGGTGGAAATAAGTCGAAAGCATGTTGGCTAATAATACATTTTGAGAGGAACAGATACAACAATAACAGAACTCATATTGTTATCTCCTGAACTTTACAATGACTTTTTTGTTAATATTGCCGACAATATCGTTCAATCTCTTCCAACGGTATGCAAAGTAAAATTGTTCGAATTGAAAAACACGTTTCACGTTCTAGCGAACTTATAACTGTGCAGCCTAAAACTACAACACCTAATATTGTTAATGGCGGACTGAACTCAACGATCTTCTCGACTTCCCGTACAGCTTCAACACTTGGAAGATGCAACTAACCATGTTGCCAGATTTGAAAACAGTTACAGATCTCCAAGAAAATGGATAGTAGGCCTTAAATTGATAGAACGTACAGAGTCCTGCCGGCAGTACGCTCATTTGAGTACGCTAGAAATCGCTTAATATTAGGACTATGAGACCTACCTGAAGGCCAATTTGTACTTATTTCAGAAGCCAATGAAATGTCCTGAAAGAGCATTTTTGTCCGAGGTCGCTATTTCCACGCCAGTAACGGCTTTTGATACGACAAATGACCATTCGTGGAGTATATCGCAATTTGGCCAAGACTGGAATACCGCCAGGTGTTTCGGAGTAATAAAAAAATATTTAAATCAAAAAATGTGGCGAGTGTCGAGTGGGACATTGATGGAAGCACCGCGAAGATTAGCAAAACTTTATTGAATTATATTTAGTGGAAAAAGAAGTTCTTTATTGCACTCATCTGTCATTCAACTTAACGTGCTGTCATCATGACAAACATAAATGTTTAAACCCACATATTTAGCAGATATTATGTAAGACTGGCCATACGTTTTAAACAGTTACATATTTTATATTATTTTGTATTAATGTTTAGCAGCCAGAGTTGAACGAACAATCCTTCCCGAGAAAAACTCCATAATCAAAACTGATCCGCTTTGTTCTACCTGCATAGAGCAAACTATGACCACACCTCGTGATAACATACGCGCTCACGGCTACTATGATTTTGATTTTTACAATGCAGCTGTGGTTATAGAAACGTCAGTCAAAAATTATTCTGACAAATACAGAATTGAAAGTTTTAAAATGAGTATATTATTAATGGAAAATAGATGATAGTGATCTGTTTCAATGCAAATCGATAGTAATAATCAATTATTTAAGTTGCGCTTTTCATTTTCCAACACTCAATGCCGTACCTTAATAAATCATTTATGGCTTTTTGCATGAACGTAGAAAAAATGTTAATTGCACTCAACGTATTGTCCTTCGAGGCCATTAGGCCAAACATTATTCCATGATCCCATATCATAGAGGACAAATATTGTATGTCTATTGTTAAATATGTTATATTATGCCTATTAATTCGATCGAGGAGTTATATTTATGATGTCCTGATATTGTACGTCCACTTCAAACTGTTAATGAAGTTTCTTGCATGACAATCAAGTAGCAAAAACATAAATTGAATGATCTGTAAATTGATTTTACTAGTAACTACTTTTTCGGACATACATTATTTTGTCGTCTTTTCCATCGATACATTATATTTAAATATTTTTATGGATTTTTCGGTTTTATTTTCGCGAGTACCCATTCTCTATTTGGCTGTCATGAGGCAGTATGGATTTTTTTTCATCACATCATTCGGTTTCCACAATTTTTTAAATGAAGTTAAGGATTCAACAATTCGATCAAATTTGTTTTTGTTGGTATTTTCGAAGTCTGAAACAATCAGAATTTTTTTCCAAATTCCTAAGCGTACTTTTTCTATATCACAGAGGACTAAGGGCGATTAACAATCGAGATAATTTAAAGAATGTTAATCGCCATTTCAATTCACGGGTTTGTTACAAACCTTTCCCGTCGACAGTAGTTTTCAAAATGAGAGACTTATTTTCAATGTTTACTCATTTAACGATACGATAAAAAAACAATCACTATTTCCTATTCATATTTACTCCAATCAAAGAGAGTTCAATTTTCCTTAGTGGAAGTTTCATTTTATTTTTTCAAATTGAAAAAATAGTAATTTACGTAACAAGTCCGGAAAAAACTGTTTTCGGACGTGTTGCGTACACAATTTTTTCGGCAACCGTGTAGAATAACAAATTGAGACACATTTATTTTTTATATTTCTTTGTAGAAGAAAATTTCGAACATTTTAATTCTTGTTTGTATTGAATATCGAAATTCAAACATTTTCCGGACTAGTCCGGAAAGTACGTACTTCCCGGACTAGTCCGGGAAGTGATACTTTCTCAAAGAAAAATCGTCCGGGAAGTACGTACTTCCCGGACAGTTGCCGAAAAAAATTGCTCTCATCTCGATTTGAACTGTCGACCTTAGTGTCACCTCTCTCTTCTGTCAGGCAAACGTTACCATTACTCCTCGTGACTTTCTATGATTCTAACTGACAACTGGTGTATTGCAGATTTTCTGAAATTTTATATTAGAATTGACAAATGAATAATGACAGATAGTCATTAATCAACGATTTTGAGTGCGTTAAAATACTTCATAAATTAACTGTCGACAGAAAAATTGTTTTAATATAAATTTTTCAGTGATCCCATGTTTTTCATTAGTTTCACGGATATTTCTGATTTTATTTTCACTATTTTTCTCAATTTTCTCGAGGAGGTGGTGAGAGAGTATAGTTTTTTCAAATTGAATTATTCGATTGTCTCATGTTTTTCACTATTTAAATGTATTTTTCTGGTTTCATTTTCCAGAAGAGGGAGTAGGGGGTATGTTTTTTTGATGAAATCATTCGATAGTCTCTTGATTTCCATAATTTTTACCGATTCAGTTTCGAGGGTTTTCCCAACATTATTTTTTTCGTTGTAATTTTCTATTTTCGAAACCGTCGGAATTTTTACGCTTTGTCAATCAAGCCTTCGGAGGAAGTAATATTGAGAATACTTCCAACTGAATAATGAGTTCATTCAGAAACCTTTGTTTTGAAGTTCATATGCAAAGTGGAAAAATAGGAATAATTATTTTTCCACATTGCTATTTTTGCAACTATTAATTAGAAGAAGAATAAATGTTTTTCAATTGTCACCCAGATCCTTGAGTTCAACTTCAATCAAACTAGTCAGGAGAAGAAGAACAAATATTTGCAAACGGTCATAAATATATCTAAATGAATTGATTTTTCAATTTTTTGAAATAAATGCGTAAAATTCCTGCACTTATAGACCTAAAATTTCATTCTGAGCATCTTTTTCAAATTATATTTTTGGAGATTCTTCATTCACCCCCAAATCATGATATGAAAAAATTATATATGTATATGTATACAGGTTTGAATATGTATTGACTGTGAATTAATTAGTTGAAGGTTTCTATTTGGGAAGCAGTCAGGTATGACCAATTTAGTGAAAATTCTTCGTTTTTTCAGTCTAGCTGTCGAAAATGTTTATTTTCTTTATCAAGACTTCTCTTCAATAACAGGTGCGATGAATATAATGAAATTATCACATTAAAAATGTAGGTATACTTACTAACATAAAAAGGAACATTAAAAGTTTTCTTTTTGAAAAATGATATACAAGTGACAGTGCCAGTTGATTTTCATGGAAGAAAGTAAAACAATATAGAGATGGAAAATAAAAATATAAATATATTCAAGAAGGACGGTTATTTAAATTCAGTTCATTATGTTTATGAAGAATATATGTATAAATAGAACTCAAATCATCACTATCTGTTCATTTATTAATGGTGTTAGATTTCCTACTGTTAATATTCACCATCTCTAGAAAGAGTCCCTTTGTTAGAATACTTTCAACGTCTAAAATTTTAGCATTATTATAATCAATACGATGATCCTCATCAATACAATGATTGGCTTTAGTTTTTCATGTTGGTAAGTATACCTACATTTTAATGTGATAATTGCATTATATTCATCGCACCTGTCATTGTAGAGAAGTCTTGATAAAGAAAATAAACATTTTCGACAGTTAGACTGAAAAAACGAAGAATTTTCACTAAATTTTTCATACCTGACTGCTTCCCAAATAGAAGCCTTCAACTAAGTGGTGGTCAATCTCTATTTTTCAAGAATATTCTACTTCAATGGCGGGCACTGTATAATAAGCAATGACCCTAATGATATTAATCAGTTTCTTGAATTATTAGGTTGGACGGATTTGTTAAATTCAGTTGGTTCAATTTCACATTCACTCATATTCATTTCCAGTTTTTCGATAGTGCCTGAAATATTTACTGAACATTCAAAATGATGAAAATGTTTTTAATGAATATGATTTAATTTAATAAATTGTTAATTTAAGAGCTGCAGCACGAATGCACGGTATGCGGACGACGTTATCTCTACAAAAACACCCTGAAGAGACATGTGAGATACGAGTGTGGTAAACAACCTGGATTTCAATGTGCCACGTGTAGAAAACAGTTCAAAAGAAGAGATCAAATGCTTAGACATATGGTTTTTCATAAGTATCCATAATAAGAGTTTTTTTAGAAGAATGAAGATTTCTAAGTTCACTCCACGATATAATTTCGATTCGTTTCTACAAATGAGGAAGTGTTCTTTGGTAATCATTCAAACCTTCCTCCTAACACATGAAAAAATATAGACGAGTGCTTCTTCCATGGACTATTTGGAAATTTTTCTTCCGTTTCTTTTGAAATGCGTTACAGTAATCAAATTTTTTGGTTGTAAAATAACAAAAAATCTGTAAATGAAGCTAAACCTGAATATCCTAGATTTTCTTCAATTTTAATTATAAAATCAAGTACAGCTGCAAATTCATTTATTTATTTATTTATTAACGGCATTGCCTATTTTTTACAAAGTTTTAACAAAGTCACACATATATGTACTTATGAATATAACCATAACTATCTACTAGAGTAAGAACAAAACAGCAATCACAAATGTTTTCACAATCTTTTTAAATAGTTCCAAGGATGAATCAAAAAGCTCCAAGTTTACATGGTCTTTATTTGCAAGTCTTAGCATTCTACCTATACAGTGTCCTTCATAAAGTTCGCATCATATGGGAAAAACTTTTATTAATAATTTATTTTGAAATTCGACTTGGGCGTTAAGTTGTGCTTGAAAAAATATGAAAAATGACCTACTTGGATGTGGACACGTGACTTTCGCTACCTGTCAAAAGTCATTTTTTTTCAAAATTATCGCTGAAAATAGGCTTATTTATTCGAATTTCAAAAAATTTTGAAGGAAAAAGTTGTTTCTTTTTCGATTTTACACCTCCATCTCGAATTTGAACGTTCTATTGCAACTTTCACCTTTTGGCATTTTTTTGATAATTACGAAATTTCTGTAACATTAAAAAAATCGTAACTTCCACCAAACTGTTTTATACCACTAGCTCTAATGTGCAACTAACTTTCAATCATGAATCATCAACAAAAATATGTTTTTCTCAAGAAAATGAGAATTACTGCTTAACATTTCTGTTATGTTTGATGCAAAGTTGACATATTTTCAAGCATGTAGGATAAAAATTTATTTAAGTGGATTTTTTCAGTATTAAAATGATACCAAAGTCATAATTCAAAACATCACAAAACTTCTTTACGTGTCTAACCAAAGTTTACGACTTTTCACGGTACAAATCTCAAATTAAATTCTTACCCCTCCGGCTATGAAACTTTCATCAATTTTGTGAAGTAGGCTATGGAGATAAATGAAATTGGTAATCTATGATAAAAATTAAATATATTTAAACAAACTTACAAAAAAAATATTGTCAACCTCACTCAATTAAGAATTCTAGAATGCAAATAAAGTCAAACATGAAAAATTCAAACTTATTTAATAAAAAACACAAATTATGAGTTAGAATTTTCTGAGCCTCACTCAACTTTACATTTCTGTATGCCGCCCTTCTCTTTCAATACATAACATGGTTCTTCTGTGTACATCTTTTACTGCATTTCTGATGAACTGTGGGTGTATATTCGCTACACACTCTCGAATGGTCTGCTCCAAATGGTCAATATCGTTGAATGGCCGGTGCTTGTATACCTGCTGCTTCAGATAACCCCACATGAAAAAATCCAGTGGGGTTAAGTCAGGAGAACGAGGTGGCCAATGATGTTCCCAATTGTTGCCAATTATTTTACCTCTAAACATTTCACCAAGAAAATTTCTTACTTCTGTGGAATTGTGAGCAGGTGCACCATCCAACTGAAACCACAAATCTTGAATAATTTGAAGGGGCATATTGTCTACAACTTCACTTAGTTCATTTCTTAAAAAATTCAAGAATCGCGCAGCGTTTAAGTTCTCTCTGAAAAAATATGGCCCGATAACTTGATTATTCAATATACCACAAAAAACGTTCGTTTTAAACGAGTACTGGTCGCGACATTCAATAATAAAATTAGGGTTTTCCTGAGACCACCACCTGCAATTTTGTGAGCTAACAGTTCCATTTGAAGTGAACGTTGCTTCATCGGTCCACAATATTTTATATGGAAATCTGTAATGTTCGTCACATTCTCCCTGATACCAAGCTGAAAACCCATAACGGACATCAAAGTCCCTTTCCTTCAGGGTATTAATAAATTTCGGCTTGAAGGGCTTGAATCTATTTTTTCTTAAAATTCTCAATACACTGCTCTCGCTTACATTCGTTCTTCTGCTAATTTGAGAAATACTGGACTTTCCGTGTTGTACAACATCCAAACAAACATTTAATTGCACTTCCTCAATGTTTTTCGAAGGCTGATGTGGTTTTTTGAAATCAGTTAAAACTGAACCAGTACTTTTGAATTTTGTCAAAATTCTACTAACAGTAGACTGCTGTATATTTTTTCCTGGGTGTCGTATATTAAAATCTTCAGCGACTTGTCGATGCGGTGTACTTTCTCCACACATTAAAACAATCTCAATTTTTTCTTGTACAGATAACATTATTACGTTTTTCTGAATCAAACGTATTGAACTGCGTATTTAACTGTCAAACAATGCTTAATATGAAATTGTCTCCATTGACTACCTTTTTCATTTGTTTCCAAAGCCTACTTCACAAAATTGATGAAAGTTTCGTAGCCGGAGTAGTAAGAATTTAATTTAAGATTTGTATCGTGAAAAGTCATAAACTTTGGTTGGATACGTGAAGAAGTTTTATGATGTTTTGAATTATGACTTTTGTATCATTTTAATACCGAAAAAATCCACTTATATGAATTCTTATCCTACATGCTTGAAAATACGTCAACTTTGCATCAAACATAACAGAAATGTTAAGCAGTAATTCTCATTTTCTTGAGAAAAACATATTTTTGTTGATGATTCGTGATTGAAAGTTAGTTGCACATTAGAGCTAGTGGTATAAAACAGTTTGGTGGAAGTTACGATTTTTTTAATGTTACAGAAATTTCGTAATTATCAAAAAAATGCCAAAAGGTGAAAGTTGCAATAGAACGTTCAAATTCGAGATGGAGGTGTAAAATCGAAAAAGAAACAACTTTTTCCTTCAAAATTTTTTGAAATTCGAATAAATAAGCCTATTTTCAGCGATAATTTTGAAAAAAAATGACTTTTGACAGGTAGCGAAAGTCACGTGTCCACATCCAAGTAGGTCATTTTTCATATTTTTTCAAGCACAACTTAACGCCCAAGTCGAATTTCAAAATAAATTATTAATAAAAGTTTTTCCCATATGATGCGAACTTTATGAAGGACACTGTATAGACTCATTCTGGTCGTAGTTGGTACGATAAAATGGAACTTTGAATAATTGATACATTTTGAGAGAAAACAAAGAGAACCAAAATCAGTGGGTATATCACATCTCAAGAGTTCATTACATATTTTGCTACATGGCAGTTTGGGAAATCATAATACATCAGCTACCGGCGCGGCGTCCAGATAGTATCTGTAAATAATTTTTCATAAATTGTCCGTTGAAACATAATAGTTAGAGTGCCCATCGGCAAAATTTTTACTGATAGATACTCTCTCCAAAATTTCTGTATGGCTTTATTGGACCTGGTCTTCCACCATTGTTTGTTTCGGGGGCGTTTAAAAAAAAATCCTATATTTTTTTATGTGTTTCTCTCGTATTTCCTAACTACGGTACGAAACTACAATTGTTTTAAGAAAAAAAGTTCCTATGAACATATTTTTGGAACTTCTTCGTTTCTGAGAAACAGGGCGTTTCAAAATAACTTCAACGCCCTTTATCTCAGAAACGGAGCAACTCCGGACATACGTTCATAGAATTTTTTTTTTGAAACGACATAACGAATCAACCTCTGTAAATTTGTATCTTAGTTATGAAACACGAAGGAAACACATAAAAAAGAAAAATTCGGATTTTTTTTTGGAAAAACGCCTCCGAAACAAAAAAAGTCACAGAAGAAAACGGTGGCTGACTAAGTCCAATGAAGCCATACAGATCAATCAATAATTTTTTTTCCTTCTTTGACATGGTTAACATGTTATGGCATTTTCAATAAATAACTTGAAATAAAAGATAAAATAAAAAACTGAATATAACATAAAATTATTTAAATAAAGTGAATTCGCCACATGTGCGCTAAATTCTTATAAAATCGTTAACACTATAAAAACACTTCTCGAGTAAGAAACATTATTTCAGATCGTTTTTAAAGGAAGATATTGCAGTAATATTCTTCAGTTTTTGTGGAAGGTTATTAAAAAATTCAAGGTCAACATGTCTGGAGCACTGGACACCATTTTTTTCTTCGCAAAAGTACCATGAAAGTTGTGTATTATTAGTGTTCGTAAACATCACAATTTCTTATGATTTTTTTTTCTGTTCAAAAACATGAAGACATATTTCGAAGATGAAGAGATTTGAGAGTGTCATAACATTAAAACTTTTGAAAATTGTTTTACAAGTTTCCCTGTGGGATATTCCAAATATACATCTCTAGATTCGTTTTTGGCCAATAAAAACTTCTTTCGAACCAGCTGAATTGCCTGTTATATACGTTCATCTTCTGATCCATTTCTAGTACTGATCGTAAATTGATTAGTGTTAGAGACAGAGACATTCATCTGCACGTGGAACGACACTACAAAGCCGTAGATGTAGACATGCCGGAACGGAAACTGTATTGCCGGTGACTAATGACATCGTGTTTTTTTTCCAAAAATGGTACATCAATTTATCCAAAAAAGGAAAAAAGTTTGGAGAGAGCATATATCAGTAAATTTTTTGTCGATGGGCACTCTAACTATGAACTCTCTGGTTCATTTTTTTCATGCATGCCATCTGAGTCAGAAGTGTTTAACTTCAGCTGTTTCGACCTATTAATTTAAACAGCAGAATAATAAAAGAATCCATATATTTTCTAGTTGATCCACTAACCATACTTTATAATAATAATAATAATAATAATAATGAAGTATATTCAACAAAATTTACAAGAAAAATGTATGTATAATATTTAAATAAAACTGAATTTGTTGTTATTGTTGTGTCTTACTGCCTCCAGTGCCTCCGTAAAAGTGATCACGTGACATACGACAACATGTATTTTTAGGTTATTGAACAATGCATAATCGATCACATGCTGAATATTTTTCGTTACTTCAAGAACTTTTTTTCCATTTGTAGCATACTTTATTGTTGGCTCTGCATATACTATGTGATGAAAGATATTATATAATTCTTCAAATAACACAGTCTCACTGATTTATTGAATTCTGTTGGTTCAATTTCATTTTCATTTTTGATTATTTTAAATGGTGCAATAGTGTGTGCACCCTTTCGAAATAATTATTTGCATGTTATGAATAAATTCGTAATTTTAGGGCTGCAGCATGAATGTCCGGAATGCGGAAGACGTTATCTCCACAAATACACCCTGACCAGACATATAAGTTACGAGTGTGGTAAAAAACCTGGATTCCTGTGTGCTACATGTAGGAGACCGTTCAAAAGAAGAGATCAAATGCTTGCACATATGACTTGTCATATTCCCCGTGATATAATTTATCCTGAAGAGCGTAGGATATGTTCAAGTTCATTCTACGAATGAAGGAGAATGTTTCTCAACTCATTTCAGGAAGAAATGTTTCTAGCAATCAGAATGTGTTTCTGGTAATGAATAATACTTTAAAAAACACAAAAAAATGCAGACAGGTGCTTGTTCCACGTACTGTTTGACAGCATTTCTTTAGTTACTTCTGAAATACGTTCCAATAACTGGTTTTCGCAGCACCTCATATTGACTGAATATTGATTTGATATTGGGCTAATAAAGATATATTGTAAATGTGAAAATAATATTCATTCAATATTGGTGGATATTGGTTGATGATATTTGTTGAATATTGGTTCAATAATTCTCACCATAATTTTTCCAGGATCCAAAATCAATACATTGATTCCAATATTTCCCTTATTTACAATATTGATATAAATCAGGACGAGGAGTCAACCGCTGGGTAATTTTGGTGTACATGCCTTCGGTGTTAGTTGGGTATTAGCCGGGAATTAGTTGAAAGTTATTGGGTATTGGTCGGGAAGTATTCGTTGAAAATTGATGAGATGGGAATCACAGGAATTATTAAATAATTAGAGAACACTGGTGTAAATCATAATTGCCTGAATGAAAAAAACAAAGTAGCTCTTGACAAAAGACTCAAGATTCGGGCAGAGTTCAATGGTTCAATTACTTTTATTATTCGGGTATTGGAGAAATTACTTGGGCATCAGTGGAATTAGTTAGGGGTATTACTCGGGAATTACTTGGCTATTAGAGGAATTAATTACGATTTTTGGGAATTACTGTACACAATTTCCTCAGCGGTTTCTCCCTCGAATTAGGATGAACCCTGTGTGAGAAACCACTACGTGGCTCCACATATGGTACGTCTGCCGAATCTCATATAATATTCATATAATATATTGAATATGGCTTCTCACTACTTGTTCACAAGATTCACAAGGCAGTCTGCCCAGTGGTTAATTGAAGGAGAAATGTAATTGTTGAAGTTACGAGTTGTTCGACGATTTTTGGAAATGTTTCATCAATGTTTGTGATACTTCGATACTTTGAATATTTTACCGAAAGATATTGTATCGATATCACTAAATATTGAGGCCCACATGGTTTCCTCTTGATAGGGTACTGCTGATGATTGTCCCATGCAAGCATCAAAATGGTACGGAAAACATTATTTCGCTGGCCACTGCGAGATCGGCTCTTCTATGAAAAAAACTAGCTTGGGTTCTGTTGCATTGAATTCTATTCAGTTGTAGTATCCCCATTGTAGACCATTTTAATATACATCATTTATTTGTGTGTGTTTCGTTTCTGATATACAGGGCGTTAAAAAAACAAACTTCAACGTCCTGTATCTCAGAAACGAAGCAACTCAGGACATATGTATAAAGGAACTTTTTTTCTTAGAACGACCTAACGAATCACCCTCTATAGTTTCGTACCGAAGATAAGAAACACGAGGGAAACACATATAAAAAAAATTGCAAACAATTTTTTTCGAAAAACGCCCCCGAAACAAAAAAATTCACAGAGGAAAACGGTGGTAGACTAGAGAGTATCTATCAGTAAAATTTTTGCCGATGGGCACTCTATTAGTTTTTGTACGGTGCATAAAATGAATTCAAATACTGGGTTGCCGTGATAAGAACCTTACTCTTTGGTTGAAAACGAGTTGCACACAAAAATCGTAATAAGTGATTTTATCGTATTTTCATTCATCCGTGAAAATTTCATGGAAATTGAAGAGGTTCTCGCTTTCTCAACCGTTACCAAAAAGGATTCAATTCACAATTTTCATTATACCACATACAAAAACGATGAAATAATTAAATAATGTTTGACCCTACCCAATCGATTGGTACTTGACCCTTTGACTGGGAATTGAATTTGGACCACCGGTGTCGTCACTGGTGGTGATAACGTTGTTTTTCGAAAAAACGCTTCTACAGGTTCATTTAGCGTATCACAAAGTACCTACAATTGAACAGATTTTGAAGAATTTTTATTATTTATTTTGATTCCTCATTCATGCCATTGCCCAGGATTCACCACGTAGAGTTGAGAGTAGCATTGGGATGCGGGACTCCAAACAACCACTCGAACCCCACACAGAGAATAATTTTTCTTTACTTAAAATTCTCTTTATTCAACTTCACTTCCACGTTATTCACTTCAATCTTTCAAATCGGAATTTCAGGGTTGCCGTATGAATGTATGAAATGTAGAAGAAGTTATCTCCACAAAAACACACTGATGAGACATGTAAGATACGAGTGTGGCAAACAACCTGGATTTCAATGTGCCACGTGTAGAAAACCTTTCAAAAGAAGAGACCATATGCTTGCACATATGATTGTTCATAGGGATCCACAATGACATTTCCTCTTGAAGAATGTAGATTTCACGAATATGGGATACACTTCATGGAGAAATGTTTCACAAATCAATGGTACATTATATACCTAGAGACAAAAGTGGTTTGAATCCCGAGACAAGATTTAATTTGTCGAGGGATTTTAAAACACTTGAGAAAAAAATTAAATGCCACTAAACGGTAGGTACTCTATTTCTAAAACGCCATTGAAGGGGCTGATTGTTACTATATCAACGACCTCAATATTGTACTATGATGAACCAGATCATGATTATCACTGTCAACTATAATAATAATTTACCTCTGTTTTACTTGGCTAAGTGCAGTGTGGTGAACATACATTTTATTAATAATAGTAATTAAGTTGTTTTTTAAGGTTTAATATTGTTCTAAACACGTTGTATCATCATCATGTTATACTTCTAATAAAATTATTCAAAATTAATTTCTAAATTCAGCCCTTTTTTGCAAACAACTTTACTTTAAATCCCCAGGGATTTAAAGCACATTTTAAATTTCCAGTGATTTAGAGTAGGTACCACTTTTTCTCCCCGAAAATAGTGATTTAAAGTGCCCTTCAAATCACTAAAGTGCATAAAATATGTTTTCTGTTAATCCTTAAAACAATGTCAAAACACCAAAAATATTTACAGCTCTTCTAAGAACTTTTTGTAAGTTTTTTTTTTCATTTACTTTGAAAATAGTGGAGAGGCATAATGGTTTAATGTTATATAGCTTTTTGTGAAAGTATATGTGTATAGTGTGTATGGTTCATTGAAACCGTAAAGTGAATATATTGTAAAATTGTATTCAGCAAACCTAGTTGTTTGATACTTAGTTTAATCAAGTAAAATAGAAAAGGAATTGTTTACAAAAATTGTATGAGTGGAAAATAAATTTTCATACTTGAAGGAAGAAACTTTGTATTTCGTGCAAAATATTTTTATTTTAAAAATTGTAGCAAAGCGCTTTCGACTGTTAAGTCATCATCAGTGCGTACCTGCAAGTAAGTAATGATTGAAAATGAATTTGATAAAATTGAAAATTTTTGAAATTTGAAAGTTATGAAAAGTGAGGTTAGTTACTCGTCAGGTGTACAAGAAGCCATATAAAAACATCATGTCCATGGACCAAATTAAAATGTTACAAAATATAAAATATATTTAAAATTGAATAATTTTCATCCTGTTTAAGGATTATTAAAGATAAAGATATGGGATACTACATCATATCTGTCTGAATGTTGAAGCGGAAGTGGAAAAGAAATTTAAATTGACAATGTATGCCAGGTGAAATTGTCAAGCTGTGTGCACGCTTCAATATACTTGAAGGAAGAAACTTTGTATTTCGTGCAAAATATTTTTATTTTAAAAATTGTAGCAAAGCGCTTTCGACTGTTAAGTCATCATCAGTGCGTACCTGCAAGTAAGTAATGATTGAAAATGAATTTGATAAAATTGAAAATTTTTGAAATTTGAAAGTTATGAAAAGTGAGGTTACTTACTCGTCAGGTGTACAAGAAGCCATATAAAAACATCATGTCCATGGACCAAATTAAAATGTTACAAAATATAAAACATATTTAAAATTGAATAATTTTCATCCTGTTTAAGGACTATTAAAGATAAATAAATTTTCATTCATTCAAACAAAAATAAATAGTTTTTTGCTGTAATATTGGAAAGCATATGGTTTATCAAAAAATGGGTTCAACAGAGTGAAAGATAATTCAATTTTCTCCAAGAATGATTTTAGGTAATTCCATTCAAAATGCTCCTCTTTTCTCAGAAAACGTGATTTATCGCAGACAGCAAATTTCAGGTTTGCGTTTACCCACCGGCATAGCCGAATATTATATCGTATCTTTGCTTAAAATTATCAGAGAAGTAAAAGTGGAAATGCATTACGTTCCTGACTTTCACCTTCTCATATAATGTGGGTATATGAGTACATGAATAGTTATTTAGTAATCAGTTATAAAAAGACCGATATTGTTCGATTAGTGTAATATTTGTCAAAACGGAGTGAGTGAGTTTTGCAAATTACGCGAGTCGAACATATAAATCTTTTCATAACGTATTTCGTACAAAATTTTATCAAATGATATCATTTCATGAATATAATACAATGGTTTTCTTCTGATATGGGATAGTGGCATTGGCACTTTTCAGAATGAATATTTAATAAGCAATATCAAACGTGTCAGACTTATGTCAAAAATGAGTAGTTGTTCTGACGAAATAGCGTCTGATACAGAAGAATCGGCAAATAAAGCCTAAAATAAATAAATAATACCACAAAAATCTAAAGTTAGATATGACGCAGCATATCCTGTTTTGAATATTTTCAAAGATAAAATTATTAGTTTCTTATTATATTTCATTACACTCATTTTCAGTTGTCTCAAGTAACAGTTTTGAAAAAACTGACGTTTCATAATTCACAATCGTCATGTAAAACCTGACTTTTCGAAACTGAATTAGATAATAGTTATTTACGTAATCAGTTATGAAAAGACCGATATTGTTCGATGAGTGTTATATTTGGCTCAACGAGCGAACGGAGTGAGTGAGTTTTGCAAATTACGCGAGTCGAACAAATAAATCTTTTCATAACGTATTTCGTGCAAAATTTTATCTAATGATATCATTTCATGAATATAATACAATGGTTTTCTCCTGATATGGGACAGTGGCATTGGCAGTTCTATTCTATTCTATTTCATTACACAACTAGTTGGTTAATGAATATTACACAACTCATTTTCACTTGTCTCAAGTGACAGTTTTGAAAAAACTTACGTTTCATAATTCACAAACGTCATGTAAAACCTGACTTTTCGAAACTGAATTAGATAATAGTTATTTTCCTAATTCACATAACCTTTCTGCGCTGTTTGCGGAGGATCGGAAATACTTATACTGAAGCCGGAACCAGTACCCTCTTTGGAAGGCCGTCTTAAAGTTCATGTTTTTTAACATTGAAGTATTTTGTCAAACAATTGGATTTTCAGACACTTCTGACTATCAGAAAGGAAAGAAGATGTATTTATCTTTTCATTTTATATAATCAATATAGGATTACCTCACCATGATAGCAAAGCCAACAATACATCTCTCTTTGGAGCAACTCTGTCAGTATGCTACCAATTCAAATTATGAGCTGTGAGCTGCACTATGTCCAGAGTCCGGCGCAGGCGTCCGGCAGGTGTCATAACTCAGAATCATGTAATTGTTGTTTGTTCCTGCTGTGAAAATTGAAGTTTGTTCAATGAATCAAGAAGTTTTACAGTGGACTTGACTAAGTAAGGCAATAATAGAGATCCAACTGAGGCAAAAAACTCAAAAAGTCGTTGGATGATTGGAGATGCTCCTATTGAACGTTGTGGTTCCTATGGAATCATTATTTCTAATTTTCTACCAAATTACTTTCTTGTCCCGGGAAAAGTATGTTATAGAGTATTACGTTTTTAATATATTTTTATGGGTTGTTCTTGGGTTGCTTAATTGTTTTATAGGAATGAATGCTGCTCGGTTGAGAGGAAAAGTATATAGGTGCAAATTCAAATATATTTTAGGGGGGCTGAACAAGCTATGCTGTTCCATTATGCATTGTAAATTCAAATAATTATTGCTTTATAAAATGTGTTTACAGAAAGTTCCAAGAGGAAAGAATATGTTTTATTTGCAATACAGATATCTTTTGCCAGGATCAGTCTCATATCACTACTGCAGAGTTGGAAACATCAAGTTCTGTAAGCAGAGAAAGGGAGTTTAATTCCTACGGAAATCTTGATGGACGGGTGGGTGTTAAAAACATACAAAATGTCGGCAGATATGCATACTCCTAGCTTCAAGATCGACAAAGTTCAAGAATGGCAATGAAAAATTCCTTAACCCTGTCCCTCGTATTGGTTCATATTCTCCAGTGGAATCCAAAATGACGAAAATTATGGAAAGCTTCGATTTCTCGCATTGCTGTTTCATCTGTCGGCAAAAAATTTGCACAAGAAAAAGCGACCGTTCAGGACAGTTTCTGAAGCAACAACATAACAATTATAAAAGTGGCAACTACTTGTTTGGATAAAGTTTCAGAAGCAGTCTTTAAGAGAATAGCATGTAGATTTAGTAGCGGTTTTTGCCGAATATCATCGGGACTGTCATCAGAGTTGATCAGAAACATATTATACCTATTGTCCTAAAGAACCTAGAAAATATATATGTACTTTTATTTTTTCTTCTCTGATAATTTTTAGCAAAGTTAGCGAATTCTACCTAGTTACCAGGTATTGATAAATGGATAAACCCTTAACGACGTGGTGTAAATGATTTAATGTTTCACAATGTCAACAAAGTGAATGATGTCATTAGCAACTTAATGTATGTATGTATGTATGTATCAGTAAACTTCCGCTTCCTCAAAATATGTAAAAATCATTTAACGTTTGTCACTTAACATCAAAGAATGAATCATTAAGTTCATTCGATGTATAACCGTAACGAATGCCATTCGACCAAACGAAAATAATAGATTACACTTACCTCACCCTCTCGTGATGTTTCGCATAATACGTCTGGTGACTCGGAAGTATAATCAATTAGTTTCGATGCTCTCGTGGTATTACTACTGAATATTATTTAGATGTCATATGCCTCTATTTGAGAATTGAAATTGAAACAAAAACTAACACAAATGAGTGGATAACGAATGAAATCAAAGCTGAAGGTAGGCAACTGAAAGATTCGTATTCGTTGACTGAAATTTTCGCCATGAATATAATGAGAACTGAGCATAGGCATAACTTAAATGAAACAAATCGAATTTATTATCAGTAGTAATACCACGAGAGCATCGAACATACTCGATTATACTTCCGAGTCGAAGTGGATTTTTTAGGAATACTTCGAGTTACAAAGTTACGATTATACATCGAATAAGCTGATGAATCTTCCTTTGGCGTTAACTGACAAACGTTAAACAATTTTCACGGTGATAGAACTGTCATATTTGGAGGAAGCGGAAGTTTATTAATAAACGCTAACATTAAGTTGTTGATGACAATATTCACTTTGTTGAGAGTGCGAAACACCAAATCGATTACTCCACGTAGTATATCCAGTTATCATTACCTGGCAACTAGGTACAATTTGCAGTCGCAATTTGCCACTTCAATGATAAGCTGTATAATCAGAACAATATTACCGATAGCATACAAAATAAACAAAAACAGATCTGGAAAACGGTTCACAAATTGGCAGGGAAACAAATTCAAAATAATTAAACAAAAAGAGAAGTTTTATATTGACAATATATTTCCTTGCTTAACAACCAATCAGTGGATTTCAAATTTTGAAATTCATCCAATAGAATCGGAACTACAGTGAAAATATAGTTTGTCGCTGTATTTTCACGGTGATAAACCTGCTTAGTTTTTGTTTTACTATCTGTCAAGTGAAAATAATGATTTAAATTATTATAAACGTCAAATTTATTTTGACTAGTTATCTTTATTTATCATTATGAGCGATCGTTGGGGACAAATGTCCATTGGTATCATAGATGAGGCCGTGGAAAAGAGTATTCTGTTGAATATGGCTGGAAGTAAAGCATCAATTACCAGGTGACACGATTTTTCTTTATTTTAAATCGATATATTGTCGTCCCAAATATAATTCGTGGTATGATTAAAAACCTATAATTTTTTGGAATATCAATTCATTTGCAATCCCAATTCCAGGGATTGCAATTCATTAATATTTCAAAAAATTATCGGTTATATTCATACCACTTATTATATTACCCCTGATAATAATTTATTGAAAGATAATTCAGTTATGGCCAACAAATTTGTGGATCATTTTTTAACTGCAGTATCAAGCTGTCTCCACCAACAGTTTCATGATAACGTGTCAGTAGGCCCAAGTGATATAAATAAGATGCTTTCATTTATACCCTGTTACTCAAACTGAAGTTTCCAACGTTATCAATGTGCTCAAAAATGAAAATTCTACCGATATGGACTGCCACAAAACTTATAAAATCTGTTTCGAATTATATTTGTGAACCGCTTGCATTATAATAAATAAATCAGTGAAGACAGAAACTTTTCTAGATATGCTGGAAGTCATTCCATTATATAAAAAAAATCATCAGCTCTCTACTCATAACTGCAGACCGATCACCATTCCAAATGTTATAAGCAAAATAGTAAAAAAATGTAAACTTTATCCGTTCTTATTGCAGTATAATATTGTTCGCAGATGTCAAAACGGTTTTTGTTTTGGTATCTAAGTCAACAGAAATTGCGGCTGCAGCGTTTCTAGAAAATATTTATATTGGTATTGATAAGGGAAAGTATGTTGCTGCACTTTTTTTCGATTTATCCAAAGCTTTCGACTTTACTGACTCTGATATACTCATTGATATCTTGTATGCGCCAGGTTTTCGTGGAAAATTCCTTGCATGGATTATGCCCAACATGAAATATAGAAAAATATTTGTTAATTGGAATTATATTAATTCAAAATTATTCGACGTATATATTGGTGTACAAGGATCGGTCATGGAACCTTCAATATTTTTACTATATAAAAGCTATTTACAAGATAGAACCCCATCAGTCCTCATTTCAAATCATGGTATATCACAGCCACTTCATGTCACTTCAGGGGTGCCACAGGGATCCATTTTGGGACCTTTAATATTTTTACTATATAAAAGCTATTTACAAGATAGAACCCAATCAGTCCTCATTTCAAATCATGGTATATCACAGCCACTTCATGTCACTTCAGGGGTGCCACAGGGATCCAGTTTGGGACCACTGTTATTTACTTTATATACTTCGCAGTTTCACAAATATCTACGACATGCAAATTCCTATTTTTATGCCGACGATAAACAATTGCATTTGTCATTTGATGAAAGTGATGTGGAAAATGCATGTTCTAGATCAAACAATGACCTGCAAACAATATCGACAATGTCACATGAGTATTGCCTGAGTATCAATCCTTAAAAATCCAAAGCGATGCTCTTTGGTAGAAAAATAACTCGTAAAAGGGCACATAATCAAATTAGACTTCAAATTGAGAACGTGGATTTATCTCTCAGTGAATGCGAGAAGAATCTTGTAGTTTTGCTAGACACTGATATGAAATTCACCAAGCATGTTTCATCTGTATTCAAAAAAAGCATTATGCAGCTTGAAACTCATCTATAGTCATAGACAAATACTCAGTAAACAATGTTGAATAAATGTTTGCGAATCGTTGGTCCCCTTAAAGCTCAGTTACGGTGATTGCGTTTATGGGCCTGCCCTATTGGAATCTGACTGTCAGCGTATTCAGTTAATGCAGAACGCTAGCATTACGTTAATTCGTGGGTTGAGGAAGTGAGAGCACATTTCACAAGCTTTTTCAGAAGTACGGTGGTTAAGGATGGCGGAAAGGAGATTACTTCTTCAATGTGTTTTTTACCATGAAATAATAACTGCCATAAAACCTCCTTATCTCTTTAATGAATTGAGTTTTCGATCGGATGTGCATAATATAAATACTATATTATAATATAATACGTAGGAAAGACTATCTATCTTTGCCCAAATATAAAACTACGGATTTCAAATCTTCCTTCTCATTCCATGTAGCAAAAATTTATAACTCTAATCCTGCGAATATGAAACATTTATCTGTAGGCAATTTTAAGAAAGGAATGAAAAACAAACTTTTGTCTGAAAATGTTGGATTGTCAATATACAGTGGACTATGGTTTATTTCTATATATATAGTAGCTTATTTCTTCTATCATCTATGTATAAAAGATCTAATAGGGAATTGTTATATTTTCTTTTATTATTTTTTTTCTTGTTTAATTATTCATTTGTTTTTTTTTTCATTATATTGATCTGGTGTAACATAATATATTTCGTTTCAGAAGGTTGAGTGTAAGAGCGCCGCTTCTTGACTTAACAGTTACAGAAGAGCGAACTCTGCCTTTTGCAACGATAGTATTGCACGAGCATCTATATACATATTATTATTATTATTATTGAGATTATTTATTATACTCATGTACATTGGTATCCCACCCCATTTTTATTCAAGTAATATGCATATCATGTACGTGTATCTATCCGTTGCAATAAAATCATTTATTATTATTGTTATTATTATATTAATGATTTTCCACAGTATATGGGACGTACGTCAAGTACACTCTTTGATGATGATACTTTAGGTTCGGTGGAAGCCGACAGCCTTGAAGAGCTTCAGTCCGAATTAATCGTAATAGGTGAAAGATTTACCCCATTATGTCGAAGCAATAGGGTCATGGTTAATGAGGAGAAGACTATGTTAATTCAGTTCTTTGGTAGGAAAGCTACAGCTAGACTATTTCCGTTGAAATTGTCTCCGGAGCTCCGACACATCCGGAGGGCGCGCTGGATCTTTCACCCAGATAAACACTCCCCACGTCCGTGGGGTAAGCGATTACTGACTGGGTCCGAGAATCATGTGCCCTGAGCAGACGCAGTGAAGCAAGGATGACGGCCTTCTGCATTCGTCCGGCTGAAATTTCTGCCATATTACGGCAAGTCGGTATGATTTTTAAGTTCGAGAGCAGTGTGTCCATCATTCCACCAAGGACACCTATAATCAGAACCATCATTTTAACTGAATGGTTTGGGTAGAGCCTGTCGAGACTAACTCTCGAAAGTCTCGATATTTAGTCCGTTTCTCCTCCTCTTTTCGGACGATGTTCGTTTCACCAGGAGCCGAAAACTCCATGACGAAAATCGTCTTACTCTGATGGTCGAGGAGGACTACATCAGGCTTATTAGCTTGTATTTGCCTGAGGGTGGGGAATGAGTAGTTCCAATATATTCGGCACTTCTCATTCTCCACAACGGACTTTCAATATCCGCCGGAGCATAAGGCAACATCGGTGTCTCGACTATATCGTACGAGTGTCGTAGATGGTAGTACAACACTCGTAGAGCCGAGTTATGCCTGTGGATATAGGCCGAGACCGCATATGCTGGATATGTTGACAGAAAATCCATAAGGGTCTCAGGCGCCCCACGACACGCTCTGCATCTAGTGTCGGCGATCTCTATACCCATCACGCGGCTAGGGTGGACCAGGGTGTTGAAGACACCATCCTGGCAAGCCAACTCGGTGACAGAGTTTAGGTTAGCCCGTTCAGTGTCAAATACGAGACCAAGTTCATCAGCTGCCCGGATTGCTGCCTTGAAAAGAAATGCTCCAATCCCTGCTTTTTCATGGTCGCGGACCATGCAGAGAAGGGGATCTGAACTCCTGATGACTTTACAGGCGCCATCCAGCACCATTCTATTATGTAGACACTCCAAACTCAAAAGTCCCCGGCCTTCCTGTTGTCTGGGGAAGTATAACCGGGGAACGAACGATTTAGGATGGAAGCTCCTATGAAGATGCATCATTTTTCGAGTTTTAACGTCGAGATGTCGCAGCTCTTCTTGAGTCCATTTCACTACTCCAAAAGAGTAGAGTAGAATCGGAACGGCAAGCATATTAGTTGCAGCAACTTTGTTCTTCGACAGTTCTGATGACCAGATCTGTCAGAGTTTGTGCTGATACTTGCGACGGAGAGAGTTTGTAACTGTGTTGACCTCTTGGGACAGGCGTAGCTCCACTCCCAGGTAGATATACGTCTCTCCGGCATCATCATGATGTGGGAGGCTTCCGTCTACGAGCTGGACATCCTCTTCGTATCCCTAGCATCGTCCTCTTTTGAGATGAACCGTGGCACATTCGTCAATCCCGAACTCCCTTCCGATAGCACGCGTGTACTCTTGCACCACCCTTAATGACTGATATCTCCAGAGGCATACAGTTTGAGGTCATCCATATAAAATAAATGGGTGACCCTACGCCTCCGGTTGTTGGGGGTGCCGCAGCTGTATCCACGAGTTATCCTGAGTGCAACGGACAATGGCAATAGTGAGATGCAGAAGAGAAGAGAGCTGAGGGAGTATCTCTGAAATACGCCTCTTCTGAAGATAACCTGCTCTGTTTGGACTTGACCAGATCTTGTGGTGAAGCGAGTCCTCCAGAGTGGCATTAGTTGTTCAATGCAGTTCACTATTTGATCGGGCACCGCAAGAAATCTGAGCAAATACTTGATTAGCTCATGCGATGTTGTATCAAATGCCCTGCGGTAATCGATACAGGCCATCGAAAGGTTCCGCTTATACTGCACGAAGTCCAACGACCCCCCTCTTTGACTTTCTTTGCTCATATATCCGTTCATACACCGGATCAACTGCGAAGAGTATTCGCGCGTATAAAATGCGCGTAAACATCTTATGGCACGAATTCAAGCATGTTATCGGCCTGTAATTCTTTGGATCAGACAAATCTCCGTTTTTGGGGTTCACACCTCGACAAACCAATCCGGAATCTGCTGCTCCCCATCTGGTCAAGAGTTGAAAACTCTTGCCAAATGGTGGTGGAAACTGGGGAATTATTTCCACCAATAGTTGAAGTTCTATAAGCCTTTGAGGGCTCGTCGAACTTCTTCCGGGGTTATCGGATTGCGCAGATCATTGAGCTAATGTTGTTGAAGCCTCCAGTAGAAAGAGCTAGAGTGTCTACATTAAGTGGTTGCGGATACTCATAGATGTTCTTCCAGAAGGTTTCCACCCGATCAGCGGCCGGCGGATCAAGACAGTGCTGCTTGATGGTAAACAGCACGTCTTGATTCAGTGTGAGGTGAGCTCGTCTCAGTTTGGCAGCAATTCGCCGCACTGTGACCGTGGGAGGCCTATTGGTCGCCACGTAGTCCACCACACACTGGATACGAGAAGCGTGTTGTCTCGCCGACTTGATCTTAACTTCCATCTTGCGCCTCTCATGCCTTTCAACCAGAGGGGCGGTATTCCTCCTCTCCGTTTGCGACAGAGCATGAGCGGCGTCATACACGGCAGAGTTGATCTGCCAGATGTGAGCTTCCTCTGAGTTTAGTAATCCTACTGATGAAGGTAACTTTGTTATCGAAATGCGCGTCTAGGAATTAAATTACTTGTGTGGTGAAGGGGTAAAATACTTTTTGTTCTCATTGAGTGACACCACAGGCGTCCAATATCCCATTTTCGATAAGGTTAGTTCGTTCTGTTACGATCTTACTGAACGAATACTCCCCGCAAAATGTATTTATTCAATATCTACGCTCTCAAATGTCTACGTAATGTTAGTTCGTTCTGGTAATATCATAGTAAATAATTACTTATTCTTTTTTCGAAGGTAAAAACGTCGCCCAATCTATGATATTTAGGAAATAATCCGCTGTAAAAAAATTTAAAATGCATCAAAAGATTAGGATGTGCCGAGTTTGATACCGTCCGTTATTTTAGGCGGTGGTAATACTTGCATGGGAATTATATTAGGTAATCATTCTGAAATTGCTGAAATTGTGAGTTCCAGAACTTATACAAGTTTGGAATGCGAAAAAATTATATCTATAAATTCTCATTGAACAGACATGGTTTATGGTTAAACGGATCAAGTTATAGACAATTTAAAAATATTTAATATTTACGTGTGGACACATATACAATTAGTATATTATTATGAATTTATATGAAATTATTTTTCCTTTTCGGATAATGGTTAAACTTGTATTTCTAAATTCTAAATGGGTTTTTGAGAATAAAATTGCTGCATCATACTCTAAAAGTTTACATTGTTATTATTTATGAGACAGACCGAAATATAATTACAAGATCAAACGAACTTTCCTGAAGTGAAGTTCGATCTTGATTATATGGAGGTCTCGTCGAAATAAATCTCCCACCCAACCATTCAATTCCTTCGGGATGCAGCAATGAGCACTCAAGAAGAGTGAACTGTCCGACAAGCTCGAGTAAGCTGACAAGGTATATATAAGTCATTGTGGTTTTTTATTCTTTCAACGTGTGATTTCGGTACAGGAGCGGAGATACTACATTGTTATTATTTATTTCGACGAGACCTCCATATAATCAAGATCGAACTTCACTTCAGGTAAGTTCGTTTGATCTTGTAAAAATACGTTATGTCACTGGATTTTGATTCTATTCAAAGTTTTGGTTTCGAGGAGATTTTTATTTCTTTGTCCCAACCTTATCCCAAAAAACCAGTTAGGAAGAATACTGCAATATTCATGATGAAGTTAAACAAAGCGTTTTTTTGCTTCAGTCCAAACGATTGCATAAGTGCAACCTACCAGCTTATTGTTGTAGCTGTTATCGTATGCTTCGTTAGGCATCTCCGAATCAATATGATTTATAGTTAATGTGGCACTCACACATTTATCACCCGGTATCAAAATGGCAACATTTTCCGATGAAACATAACCTACACTGCTAGTACTCTTCGGTCTTTAGGTAAGTTGATGACATGCTATATTGTCGAGGAGTTTTTGATCGGGGGGTTTTTGTCCAAGGGGTAATTGTTCTAGAAGCACCAGAAGCATAAAAAATCATGTCGTCAGGTTAGCTTAGCTTGATAGTTCGTTTGCGTCCCGACAATATAAAACTACCACCTAGTGAATCCTGGGCAACGGCTTGAATTGTCATGACAGCTAACGAGAGTAAAGCAGTCTCTATGGGTGGCTGAGGCACCGCAGCCAAGGGCAGCAGCGACCCGTCGACCCCTAGCCGATGCCAAAAACACATATATTTCCCCCACACTAAAAAAAGCACACCTGTATATAAGAGAGGGATGCGAGAACTGGAAAAAATGTCTCCAGTGGAAGCCAAGGAGCGAACTTGGATCGGGTGCTGCGGGACTGGTACCCGTTGAACGAATCACCCGCAGCTCCTTTAGCACTCGGCTGAGAGCCAGACCTATAAGGGGGGATGGAAGAAACGCGCTGCAGGAACTGAAAAATCTTTCTTCAGTGGAAGCCACGGAGGGACTATACTTGCTTCCACATACTACCCACGCTCGTAGATTATGGATGTGCGTTGGTAGTTTTGGAAGTATGCCATAGATAAGAAGGCCAGAAGATAGTAGAGAGGGGCCCATTGGTACCTACTTGACTGGATGCAGAGGCATAGGGGTTGCCTCTGCTACTATATAAACCAGTTGACTGCCACTCAGATGGGATTTTTCAAATGCGGTATCTGGAATATGTCCGGCGCTTGATAGGCAAAACTACTGTGTTTGCAACTTTTCAACTTTTCTACCGGAACACTGTGATACGTGAACTGCCTGAAATATGAATATGTGCACGAAAAGGTCTATTTTTATGAACCAATTTGTAATATGCTTCTATTTTTCAGGTCCTTATTGCTGTCCAAAGTGTGGTAAATATTATCAAGTGAAGAGGTCCTTATGGAGGCATGCCAAATTCGAATGTGACACAGTTAGGGCCTTTCCATGCCACTTTCCCAATTGTTCGTATCGTGCTACTAGGAAATATTTACTCTTTAGTCATCTACGGCTCAGGCATAATATTGACTGTTTTGATAAATGATTGGAAATTGTGTTCCAATGTTATTAATACTGATGTAGTGATTTTTTCGTCACTCCTAATGACCAAAGACGTAATAACTCCTTGTATAAACACAGCTCATCAATTCAAATCATCTCTCATATATATGTATGAACTGCTGTATAAAACTTTCCATTGGATCAAACCAATGTCGTGTCTCGCTTGGTTTTCTTGGACTTTCCTTGGGCTTGGATACGAACACGTCTCATGGTCAAATTGTACAAAATTTCAATATGTGGTTGAACTCGGCATACTGAATAAAAGTTACCATGAGCGCACAAAAATTTTATCAGATACAGAGTGTTGAAGTTGTAAAATGTCACTTTCATACTATTATTGCCTGAACTTCATTGCACGTAATATCACTGGATTATTAGTGGGTTTTTCATCTACAATAGAGTATCAAACATTTTTGTTTTGAGTAAGTGAGATGGCATCGATATTGAAGTTTACGTGTTGGATATATTCAATATGATATGAAGGGATGTAAATTATGTTTATTATACATGTAGAATAAAGATTTTACGAGACCAATATCACCAAAAATTCTAAATACTTCTACCCTGTTTTTGATAATATTATTGGTAATTTGTCCTTATTTTTTCTATTTTACAAGGGATATGTCGTATGGGCTTGTGAGAAAATTATAAAATTTTCTGTTTTTTCTTCGTTCAACGGTTCTTCCTCACAAAACGACTCCCGTGTGTTTTCTTTGATGAAAGTACTTTCAAATTATAGATATACAGTGTTTGTCGAAAGTAAGGATTGTTTTCAAAAACGAGGTTAGTCAGAACTTAATACAAATACCAATATGATGTTTACAGCATGACCGCTGGCAGTATGAATGAATATGTAATGTATACTCTGAAAATATATTTACTACCAGTTTCTTTTACCAGAGATATCTATATCAACTAGTCAATGTATATGAATAAATGCAAACAGTACCATTGAGAGAGCTCTCAGGCATACCAATAAAAAACTTGAGGAAACTTCCATGGTAACTCGCAAATCAGTTTACTCTTTCATCTTTTACCTTTTTAAAATCTGGTTGCATAGATTTTCACTGATTTGCATAAAGTTGGTATTGGTATCTGAAACATAAATTCTATCACTGAATTTTCATATTAAAATTTTTATTTAACAGTTCTGAAATGACGAGTATGTTGTGATACACTTTTCAATAGTGGCCTTCGATAGCCTAATTGTACACCCATTACTATATTGTGATTTGCATTGATTTTATAGTAAAAAAACTCTTATTCGTTTCCATATTACAATTTACAATAAGAAGGAGCTATAAACAATTCTCAATCAACGTAACAGTATCGATATTGTGCATAGAGTGAACTTATCCGTACATACCTACATTGGTATTTAGGCTGTACTGGCTTACCCTGTATTTCTATTTTCGGTCAACTCTATTCATATCTGAGTGTATATAGGTAACTCTCGCTGAGAAAAAGAAAGAATTATAGCCGTTTTGCGAGGAATTATTTGAAATTTGCTTTAAAATAATAATCATTTTGATTTTCAGCATTTCAACTAGACATAGAAAAATTTGTATTTCACATGCTGCATTCTCTGATAAGTAAGAAGAAATCGGGCAAATTAGTCAAACAGATTTTTATATACAGGGTATTTTCAGTGACATTTTACAACTTCAACACTCTATCTATCTACATGGTAACTTTATCTATCTGCCAAGTTGAACAACATATTGAACTTTTGAACAATCTGACCGAAATAATTTTATACTTTTCACCATTTTTGTATCTATCACAATTTTTGAACGACGAATTTCCTTATATATATAACTAATAAACAGGACATTGTCAAACTACATTCCAAATTTAAGCTTTCTACAAATCTAAATACTGTAGTAATTAACATTTAATTAAAGCTATGTTTTGCACAAAAAATAAGGAAATCAATGAATTTCTCGAAAACCATCCGAGATAGGTATAGGGAAGTATTATACAAAAATAATCGATAAGTAGTAGCGAAGTAAAAAATGGAATAATATACAGGGTGTCCTATTTGAAATATTCAAGTTGTTGCTACTTTTCGATAGAAGCGGCAACAACGCAGTGCTGAAATATTTTAGATCGATAGAACAAAACAAATTACCTATGAAACTCAATTTTCAAAATGATCCTACGTTCTGTTCTCCAGAAACGTCTAATAGGCCATCGAGTTTGGGACACCCTGTATATTTTTGGTGAATGCGCCGCATTCACTCGGTCTTGTTAGGTCGGCCTTAACTGAATGATACATCAAAAGTAAGATTCGTTGATAACCTTCCAATGTGCAATTCGTCAGGCAAACATGTATCTTGAAAAATCATGACAATCAGTTAATCTTCCGACTTCGTATACAGGGTGGCTACTTTTTCGATGCTCACCATTTAATTGAATTGAACATTAGGGAGAAATAAAAATTATTACATAGATTCCCCAAGATATTAAAAAAAAAAACAAAAAAGTGCATCTTTTATCCCAGGGACAACATTTTTGTGAATAACAAAAAACTAAAATGAAATAATGTGTTCAAGTATCATGTGATCTAGAAGTACATTACGTTCGATTTTGAAAACAGAACTGGACATTTTTTATATTTTTAACTAACGTCTCTTCTGAGAGAAACAAGATGTCCTGCCCTACCAGGACAACGCTCATTGCCATAATCTTATACAATAGGAATAATTGGGTCGAAAATATATCAGAAAACAACTACTTTCCTGGCTAATACCATGACGAACGTTGAATTACGTCTAACGAATTTCCGTGCAGAGTTCCTAAAAGGAGGTCTCCGCAATTGCTAGTTGCATGGAAATGTTCATTGAAACATTTGGACCACCTATAGACCTATAGACATATTGGACCAACTATAGAAGGCAATTTAAAATCTTCTGAAAATCATTTTTCAATTTGAAGAATATTTGTTCTGTCTTAATCCTACTCAGAGTAAGTAATTAATTTGTTTTAAAGTATATTCAGAAGTTTGGGAATGATAGTGCTAGTCAATTAAATGATTTACCAAAAAATTGTCATCAATAATGTTATATGATTATGTTGAACAAGTAAAATGTGAAAATAAATAATGTCATATGACTAGGGTAGGTTTTTTGACCTAAATTATACAAATAGTAACGCAAAATAAACAAGACATTTAAAATATATATATATATATATATAACACAACAAAACAAGTCAAATTATGCATGTCTCACACAAAAATGTCTTTGTTTTCTTGGATACACCTGCGTATTCGCAATGAGCTCACTGACGACAATTTCGGCAGCGTTTTCAAAATTCGCCTATTAGTTTGGATCGACTATGTACATTCGTAGAGTAAATATAAGAAGCATCCTCTCCATCTTCATTTGATATTTCCAAATCAGATGTATTTTCTTGTTGAGACATAACATGTCATTTTACAACAAACTAACATATGCCATTTTATCCTATTTCATGCGTCGTGTTTTGAACAGTATACTTTCATTAAATCCAAAGTTTATGCACAATTATCAGCAAAACTTGAAAGAAATATGCTTACTTTCTATAACTGTCTGAATTCGTTTAGATAAAACACGCTTTCTACTTTAATAGCTGACTGAATCTAATATCTTGTATGACGCACACTCCAGAATATATTCAACCCTTTCAAGTCTGAACGCCAACTACCACTAATAAAAATTATGATGAAGAATGACAGATCCAGCCTAGTTCTCATGTATCCAGAGTATGATTAATTATCAGAGAAACACGATCCAGATTCCAAATGAGTTCGAACAGGAAACTTTGGGCAATCATTTATTTCAATACGACATTTCCAGTTTTATAGTTAAGTAGTTACTTTTAGGTATGCATTAGTCCTCAGAAGAAAAGGGTGATTCGAATACTCTGTACATGAAAAATTCTTGAAATTCTGCGAAGGCAATTGAAAATTATGCAAGCTTGTATCCAGAAAGAAGACTGCCAAGCAAAACAATCAGTCAAGAATATTTTTTTGTATTGCTGCAATTGGTTCACACTTTGGACGCTTTCCAAAATGAAATAGCGAAAGATAAGACAGAAATCTACCATCGATATAGAAGAATCTGCATGTCCGTATTTGATTGGTTGTGATGGAGGCCCTGAAGAGACGGAATGTCATAATAAAAATCGAACTCAATGGAGTTTTAGATCTCAAAATATCAAACAAACCGAATAGCTGAATTTAGGTTTCAGCTGTTTTAACTTTCACAGATCACCAGAATTATCCCAAGCATCTTTAAGTAGCAATTCTTGGGGTACATTAGGAGTTATAATTCAGTAATGAAATTTTTCAACGAACTAGTCTACATTTCTATAAAGTGTTTTTATAGTATTTCGAGTTTTTTGAGTGGTTCAAACACTACGATGCGACTTGGTTAGTTGGGAGTGTCGAAATTACTAGTTATAAAAGAGTGAAGGTCTTATTCTAGTCATGACCAAAATCAGGATTGCCATTGGACTGATTGGATATATGAATAATTTTTAGAGTACTCTGTATTTTTTACTTTCACGACTGATACTAGGTTTTATTTTCAAATGTAGAATAGTGTGAGAAAAATTACTGGAAATAAAAGTTCAGACAACTATCATTTATAATAATTTTTTCATTCTGATCCGTTCCCTAAAAAACTACTTCGAAGGAATTTTCTGTGTGCACCAACAAGCTTCCACAAAGATGTCCTCGTTAATGCTAATGAAATACCCTAGATATTTTGTATGGAATACGGCATACCTATAACATACAGTTGTGGGCTTATGAAGTGATAATGATTTGCAGCTTCACAAAATAGTTTACTTGAGTAATATTTACTACGTGGACGTTCAATACATTTTTCAAAATGGTTTTTCAACAGTGGTCAATGAAAGTTGAAAAATTGTTCAACCCATCCCAAGAAACAATTTTAAATATGGCTACCCAACCTTCATTCTGAATACCTGCACATCTTGCAGTTATAAAATCTTTTCACCTTAAAATAAATAATTTGAAAACTATTTCCTCTCAAGAAAGTACGTAATGTAAGAATGTAATCCTCAAATCGAGAATCATGACAATCCTTCGTGATCTACCTATCGATGGGCTAAAACTGCAATACCACGTATCAACAAAATGTCTATTTTTCAGGATGACCAAAAAACCTTTTGTTTTCAGCACGGACATCTGAATTAGCTACATTTATGCCTTATTGAAAGAAATAAAAGTGAATGTACGTTTAAGTAATATTTATCGGTGTTATGTGTTATTGCTGTGAAAAATAATAATAATTGATGATATGAGGTATTGCGGTTATGCCAACGCTATGCTCCCATAATAATAACTTGGTGTCTAAGCTCCCGTGAAACGTCTAGTTACAAGGATAAAAAAACATATGTCAATGATGATTCAATTTTGACATTTCATCACTCCCGTTCAGTTTTTTGATGGCCATGGAGAAGATTTTTTGAATATTTTGATGACCTCATGAATTTTTTGCCACTATTACAGCTTTCAGAAATACTTTAAAACCGACTCATAATTCAATATGCTCTGGGAGAGTATACACACATAAAAATTACTTCTCAACTTAACAATTTTGAAAGGTTGGTTTCAATTTCCTTGGATTAATAGATTATCGTTCCCATTCAAGACATATTTGTTATTCTGATCAAATCGAAAGTTTTTATTCAAAACTTTAAAATTCTTGAGCAATTTTCTTATTCCAAGGCAATATTCTTGTGTTGAGAGAAGTATTCGTCACAATATTTTATGAATTTCAGTTCAAAATATTCAATTTTCTTCTTTCAAGTTAATATTATTTTCAAACTATTATAATATTTTCTTCAGAGAACATTTCTGATGATTAAATTCTGAAATGTTTCAAACACTTCATACGAATGAACATTTTTGCAGGCTGAGAGAATGAGAACATCCTTTGGAGTAACCGACTATTCCTCAATTTAGTTATGATACAAATTTCGATAATTAGCAATGAATTAATCAACACTGGAAGTTAAGTATTGACTGAAAGTTTGATTTTGTAAGGAAAATTGGATTCTTGACATAATTTGTTCGAGTATTTAACTTATTTTTGAACTGCATTTTCAATTTTGAAGTGAAGAAATTAATTTGTGATAGTATTTAACCTTGGTTCAAGAAAATATTAAGGATATATTCTTCAACATGAACACAAGACCGTGATTTCACATCAAGAAATGCTATGTTCTCAAATTAAAACACTATTCACAAACATTTCTCAACCCAAAATTATATCTTGTTTTATTTTTTTACTTCAATGAACCACGATATTGAAAAAAAATTCTGTATCTTTGGCACATTTCTACCATTTCACCTTTGTGTCTCAAGCACGTTAGTTCTAACGCAGTTGCCGGTAAACAAATTCAATTATTTTCAATCATAAGTGCACAAGAAAAGCTGTATTCTATTTTTAAGCATTATATACTTCATTCATAAGGAATTTTCCAATAAATATGTGCTTACTCTCGTACTCGATAAAGCTCATTTGTTTATGTTTCTAGCAAAAAAGAACGAATTTAGATTAATTGGAGAAGAACAATACACAAACAAGTGTATTCGTGCAAAACAGAGCAATGGCGAGATTTTCATAGCTTATCCATTTGCCATGGATTATGTTGATACTTATGGTTCATCGATTTCTCGTGAACAAGAAAGAAATAATTGTGATCAAGACAACGCAGACGCTGGATGGCCTTCAGGTATGTCAGACTTTATTAATTGGAGTGTGAAGTGTCATCATCAAATAATATAATTTTGCAGGCTATTACGATAACTATGATAATGAACAATATGATGACGCAGAACCTTCAGGCTCCTGTGATAATGAAGAAAAATATCAAGCAGAATCATCAGGTGAATATTTCGTTATTTGGAGTAGGCAAATATTCGTAGATATTTCAAAATCGCAGAAAACAGAGATTTTTTTTAACCTGTGGCTTAATTTTCGAGATGAATATTTGTTTGAATTAAATTTTTTCTTGGACTCATTATTCTTCTGCAAATATTACTTTCTCCTCTGCTATATTCTTGACTACTGCTCGTCATTATGAGATAAAGTCTTAATTTTTTTTTTTATTTTATTGTTTTTTCAATAACTAAGCCTGTTTCGATTATTGAACCAAAAAAGAAAGAACCCAGTTGTTCGAGTGTCTGTAGGGATTCACTTATATAAAGAGACGATGAGATATCTTGGATTGTTTCAGTTCTAATCCTTATATTTCATTTCATTATAGAACTTGAAGAAAATTCAAAAGATGACCGTAATTATGAGTTACCTGCTAGCGAATCCTCCGATATTGAAACTGATAAAATAAGAGACGTATCTGAAAAAGAATTCAGTTTTTCAAATATTGGACCTCCATTTCCTAGTAGTGAGTTTCATGCCAGTTTGAACAACACGGAACATAATTCTAGGGATGAAAAAGAGATGGTAGTTGTGAGATCTCGAGAAAAAAAGGGCGAAGGAAAAGCAAATTTTTGTGTTTATTGCAACAAGAAACAATTGAAAATAGCGCGTCGTTTGGAAGTTGTCCATAGAGAGGAGGAAGACGTTAAGAAATTCATATCATTACCAAAAGGTGACCCTGAAAGAAAGAAAATTATCGGTGAAATTCGTAAGCAGGGAAACTTTGTTTTCAACACTAACAAAAATTTCAACGACGGAGAGCTGATCGTTTCACGGCGCCCTGGAAAAGCTGAAAAAAAGAATTCCACAGATTTTAGAGCATGCACAAATCGTAAAGGTTTTTTTTCCAAACGAACACTGAGAATTCATTTCAGATCTTGTTCAGGAATAACAATCACCAAAAAGAAAAAGGGTAAGTTAGTCGGTTTTATTTCTTTTTGCCAAATGTTTTGAAATTACTATTATACAGTCCCATTTTTTGTTAACATATGAGGGCGTCGGGGAAGTAATAATGATTTCATTCCCTCAGGATTGATTCACTCATCTATGGAAAAATAATGAGAATAATACTTTTTTCTATGGCTATAACACATTAAGTGAAATTGTCATGCTATGTGCACGTATCAATATAATTGAATGAAGCGGAATTTGTTTTTCGTGCATAAATATATTTATAAAATCATAGCAGAGCGCTTTCGACTAAAAGGTCATCATCAGTGCTTACTCGTCAGGTGTACAAGAGCCAAAACTATAAAAATATGCGTCCAGAGGAAGATGGAAGTGAAAATTAAGACATTTTATAACATTAACAGATTGAAAGGGCTGTGCCAGGATTAACCTGGATATAATAATTCTAATAGAACATCTCCGTTTGAAGGTGTGTCTGTGACACATTATTGCTGTTTCCCAACTATTTCTGATTGAAAAATAAGGTTTATTGTATGTCTTCAATAACTTTGCTTTACCTGATAACAAGGCTAATTCATTGTGTATTCATTATGCAATGAATCACGTCATCCAAAGGATGTCAAAATTCAAGCAACGAATACTGACGGCCCAGTGCTGTTGAATTTAAGAACTTCAATCGTATGATGAGCCAAAAAAGTGACTGATGTGTTAATTCAATTCCAGAATTATCTAAAGGAAAATCAGTATATAAAAGTTCTCAAAACCTCAATAAGATTAGTCTTATAAGTTGTATTGTTCACTATGTTTCACTACAACTGCAAATTCGGCGAAGAAGTGCATCGTAATGACACTCGTAAAGAGAGCGGTGATGATATGCAGTGATCAGGAAGCACTCTAAACCGAACTGATTGATATATGGAGTGATTTGCGCCAAAACGGATATCTGGGCAAAATCTTGGAAGATGTAAAAAATAATTCACTCCAAAACACCCGATATAGAAAAAACTGCGGCTGTTAGTCCACCTACCGTACATCGAATGAATTTCCGAAATGATTAGTAAGATCGGGAACAAATACAACATTAAAATATTTTTCAAACCCGGCAACACGTTGGGGTTTTCTCACGAAAACCAAACTAGAAAATCTCACCACCTTCATCAAGAAGAATTGCATCTATGAGGTGCCATGCCAATGCGGTCTTTCGTATCTCCTAACATCGGTGATTCCAAGAGACTCCTAGTAGTGAGGCTAGAGAAACTTAAACGCTTCACGCATAAAGGCGTCACGTCGAAATCTGCTATCGCATACATGTGTGGAAAGAACATCACCACATTCAATGAAAGAATGCAGGAGTATAATATAGTGAAGAAAACTGGTTCAGAAGAAAATTTGAAGATGCTATATATTTCCAAGCTAACGGAATCTTCAGTCAGCCCTGCGTGGGGAAAATATTTGGAAACTGGAACCGATTAATTAAGCACAGCAGAACTCATCAACTAGTAGTCAAGACTACCATGGTATTTGAACGATTGTAAGCCTTTGGAATAGTGTCAGTACTAACCTGAAGATGACTGCGCCCAGAAGCAGTTAAAACGTTGTGAACGATAAAAATTATAAGACGATGAAAGTCTGGAATAAAGTCTGCAACCATCAAACAAACATTACCAATTTCAAGAGAAGTATTTCAGCGCTCGCGTCAT
Source organism: Chrysolina haemoptera (assembly GCA_958298965.1). Classification (NCBI taxonomy): domain Eukaryota; kingdom Metazoa; phylum Arthropoda; class Insecta; order Coleoptera; family Chrysomelidae; genus Chrysolina; species Chrysolina haemoptera. Next base: position 35,447,436 of record OY282586.1, on the reverse strand, counting down.
GGTCTACCAAGGGTCTGAAGATTGATGGTTCAATCCCACGCCATAACTATATTGTTTTTCATTTGTTATACATTTTTTCATTCGATTATTATATGTTATAGCCGTAGAAAAACTACAGCGTTCACCTGGCAGGCAATGCTCATGAATTTTGCAGCATGACCAGAGGCGAGCTGAAAATCTACTAGTGGGAAATGACCTTCATTTCGTGCTCATTATAAAGTAAAGAATTTTATTTTTATCATACATGGTCAAAATATGGGTTCTGTTTTGTGACTGTTGTTTTTGAAAATGAGAAAATATATAAACAGTGTATAAAAATCAGTTTACAGTTGATGATTTTACGCACTGTTCATTTTTTCAAGCACTTGTGCTAAATAGTATCACTTTAGGCACTGTGAACAGTTCTTAAATACTCAGTTTACCCAGTTTTTGTTATCAATACGGTGTTGCCGTTTATATCATGAAGTAGTAACTGCTTTGTTATTTCAAATGGAACATACCATATCGTTTTCGAAATCCTTATATGATTGATTTCCTATAACTTTGGCGATACAAATTATTTTAACAAATATTTGTGCAAAACCTGACCACTGGATATTACGATTTTTTCAACACATTGCATATTGAGTTATGGCTGCATAAGTATTCTTCCGATGAACCAGATTTCCGTTTCAGTACACAGGAATGCTCAGAAGGAAGTTCCTTCCGGTGGTCTATGATATTTACCTATTCAATTTTGTACACTTTTCCTACACCTATCTCGTGAAGTTGGTGGGTTATGACCATTTATGTTACGAAATCGTCAATAAAATAATTATTGTTTGGGTAGTGATAGATATTATTCCTTCATTTTCATCCTGAACTTGATGGATATCAGCAGATCATGCGAAGTTCAATGAAAAGTTTACTGATTCACCAAATGAATTTAGGAAAATTCATCACACTGAGAGGAAATTTTGAAATGTTTGGACCATCTTCGAACTGTGAAATAAATTCAAACAATGATTTGGCATACTTTGTGCAACTTTCATCAGTTCATAGGATTTGAAGAAACATCGAAGGCTTGACTACAAATTCTATAAATGACACTCCACAAAAGACCGAACTATTTGAAATGTTATATGGTGCCTATACACGAGTAGGCGAAGATTTACTCAAAGAGATAATATGGACTGATGAATAAAAATTTTCAAAAGAGGGTATTTTCAAGTGAACAACCAAAAATTCGCATATCACATGTTAATTGAGATTTCAAGAATTTTTTTTTGTTTTCTGTTTAATAATGGACAATCAATTGCGCTTTTTCATTAATGATGAAAACCTTGATTTTCGAAAAGATTTGAATATCTTAAGGATAGCGGTTGCTTTCATTGAAAAACTCTGACACTAGAACAATATCGAACATGTTGGTATCAACTTGATGGAGCTCCCGCTCATTAGACAGTAGACATCACAGGCCTGCTTGGAATATAACCCTATATTTTATAATCGTTGGATGAGACGTTAGGGTCTATGGAACTGGCCTCCTAAATGCTCTGATCTTACACCCCTCGACTTTCATTTTAGGGGTACCAAAACACCGGTCGACGCGAGGAAATAATTCGAACATCGAGTCACTCGAGTGTTTCAGGAGTTTTAGATCCAAATAAAATTCAAAGGGCCACATTGATATTCGCATTAGAAAGTGTTTGTAATCTCATGGTCAACATTTTGAACATTTATGGAACTGATTCAACACCGTAACATATACATTATACATTAATCAATACACAAGTTCAACTTTGCTACTTCCTGCATTTCATGATAATTCAAGCATTTTATAACGTACATGCACGAGATAGGTATGGGGAAAATATACAAAATCAAATTGGACAATATCACAGCTTCCCAAATGAGTAATAATATACAGGGTGTTCTGTTTAAAATTGGGTTTCAGTTATTTTCACGAGTCTACGGAAGGAACAGAAGTATGATCTGTAAATTTGCATCGTTATATTTCAAAGTTTTGCAAATAAAATTTGTCCCTGAATCATTTTTTTCTCCAAAACTATCACAGATAGGAAGGGGAAATCATCAGAGAAAATTCAGAGGAATCATATGAGGATTGCAAAAATTATAAAGGCTCTCCTACGAGAATTGTAATTTTGGAGTTTCTAATTAAAGCGATTGGTGCAGCTTTTTTGTTATTATGTTACCCAATGTTGGCATTTCTATGTTCCTCCGACAAAACGATAACAAACGTACTACCAGACTTGTCTTCTGAAACGATTAATTAAAGAACTACAGGTACCTCAATATCCTTTGTCACATGACGTCTGAAACAAGCAATTGCCCAATTATTTATGTTTGGGTCACCCTGTATATTTGGGCAGTCCTTTATATTTTGTGATGATTAAAACAAGGCAAAAATATAGTATTCATTCATATTTTATTAAAAAAGTCGTGGGACAAAGGTTATTGAATTACCTGTAGTTAAATTGTATATAATTTATAAACAATTTATGATATTTCTGTCATTTCAGCGATCATTTCAGCTGCTAAAAGGTATGGATCGTCAAGAAAAGTGAGGTGGAGTGATGATGAAAAGGTAGCAATTTTTCGGATATTTGGCGAAAACATACAAAAAGAGACGTTACCATCCCTGGAAACCATTGAGTCAGTTACCAATGAATTGCCAGTCCTTCAGAACCGAACACCCACACAAATTAAGACATGGATCTACAACCAGTTCAAAAAGGCCCCAAAGTGAAAATTATCAATTTGATTTGATAAAAATTATTATTAAAATGTGAGAGGAGTTGGAAGTTGTTCCCACATTATTTTTTGTAGTCTCACCTCCTAGTTATTTTAAATCGTAATATGCTTTCCGTGATACTACAATATTTGCTTACATTTCATGAATAGCTGTTTCTCTTATTTTTTTACGCTAGTTTTTGTATAGGTAGGTACAGCTATAATTTTTAAATACAATAAAATGGAATTCAGCACAGTGAAGTTCACCCGTTTCATTCTTTGATATTCATTTTCTTCCTCATGAATTTGCCTGAAATATAGCACGATCATAAGAAAATTCAAGTATCGTACCAAAAAAAGTAGCACACTGTATTTCAGCAGTGTAAACATGACTTGGGTAATTGTACAAACTATGAAGGAGACGATTCGATTTTCACAAACAATATTTTAAATCACGACATGTTTTGTTAACACAGTAGCTTTATTACGAACTGAATATATCATAACCTAGGTACACAACATTCATACAGGGTGTTTCTGAATGAGTGCGAAAGTTTTTAGAGGTTGATTCCTCGTCGAAAATTAGGGGGTCTTTCATATAAGTAAACAAAAGCTTTCTGGCCTGTTCTTGAAAAGTTACACGCTTCCAAAAAGAAGAACAGATGATTTTGTTTTATATTTCGTCAAAATGTTGAAGAGTTGGAGAAAAGGCATGTTGTGTTCTACCAGTAAAAATGCTACCTATCTTTCAAAGTGGCAACCCCTATTCCATTTTTAACCAGAACTTTTAAGAAAAATAAAATTTCTTGGTAAAAAAAAATTAAATCTTGTTCTGTTTTCGTGAAAGTAATAGTAACTTAATAAAAAAATAAAATATGGACGTGTGAATGTGAATGAAATCGAAAAAAAATGTAGTTGGTAATCCCGTTTTGTTTGCACAAATTCTGACTTCAATTGTATTATTCCAAAATCATTCCACTTGTTCTTAATTTTTAATATAAGGGTCTAGTAGCCGTGTGGTTAAGACCGCCGTTTTCAAGCCACTCATGCTGCTTATGGTCGTGTATTTCAAATCCGAGCAACTACAGATTTTTTTCTGATGACCCGATAAAGTACTAGGAATCGCACGTTAAATGGTAAGACCTCGACAATCCTTAGCTTGCACAAGTTTCGACTTTTGAGGGCTGCCTTTCGTAGGGGGGCGACGCTAGTAAACGAAAAAAACAATTTTAAGCAACAAATTTTTAAAAACAATGTAGGCATGTGCGAGAATCATGTTTTCCTTCAATAGAATATCAAATTGAAAATAGAAACAAAACAAAATCATTTGTATTACAGCAAAGAAAAATACAAAAAGATTGGAACAAACTTATAAAAACTGGTCGAACCGACCATCTCTAAAGGTTTGTATTCACTAGAGCATTCATTCCGCATAAGCACCGAATGAGCACGGAACGAGCGAATGCTCGGACAGTGTGGACGCACGAGCACGAACAGAATGCGCGTGTGGTGCTTGGGCCGATCTGTTTTTTATCGATTTTTTCGTGCTCAGTGTGGACGGTGAAAGTGTGCTCGATGGCCTGTTATTTGTACTTATTACAGATATTTTGAATTCAGCATGGATAATGATGAGTTTGAATATTTGTACACGACTGACTGCGGATCGGTGCTCATGTGCCAGGAGACACTACGCAGCCTGATTATCAACCGAGCAGCATGAGCTTGAACCAAGCATCTAATGTCCTCATTCGGTACTCGTACAGAACGATTGTTCTAGTGAATACGCACCTTAAACATTAGACAGGAATCAAGTCTTCGTCTTATAGATTGGCATACGATGAAATAATTCAGGTTGTCCAAGTACTGTCCAAGTAATTAGGCTAAAATTAGCAGACACATCATCGTGCATAAACCACATTCTTGATCGAATAGCTAGTAGAATATCTTCGATTGAAATGGGAAGCTGCTCCTGGACAAAATTCGTCTAGGATGCACCGTTTAGCCTCAACGATAGAAAATTCGGTCCAATAACATTTTCGCCAATATGTTGAGTGAAAATTCACATTGGTACCGACCTTCTTGAATTGCATGCCAGTTATCTTCGGCCCATAGATGGTTGTTAAGAACATTTGTAATCTCTTGCCTTCAAAAGTTGAATTCGTCAGTGAATGATACGTTTTTTGAAAATTGAACATTTTGAGTAATTGTTTGAAGATTCCATTGACAAAAGTGTACTCGATGGCGAAAATCTCTGGAACTTGTTGAATATGGCGAGGACACAATTGGTGTTCCTTCAAAATTTCCCAGATTAATTTATGGCAAACGTTCAGTGTGTTAGTAATTTGCCTTGTACTTAATACCGGACGAACTTTCCATTGACAAAAGTGTACTCGATGGCGAAAATCTCTGGAACTTGTTGAATATGGCGAGGACACAATTTGTGTTCCTTCAAAATTTCCCAGATTAATTTATGGCAAACGTTCAGTGTGTTAGCAATTTGCCTTGTACTTAATACCGGACGAACTTCATAAATCATATTAAGAATCTGTGACAACCATTTTTGATTGGACCGCTATTATTACGGCTGTAATTTTTAGTTCTATTAATGTCAGTGTTACCATTAGTATTATTATTGTCATCATCCTAATATCTAACTGCGGTGGTGTGTGAAAGAACCCTGTACATGTTAGTTTCAATAGGATGGGGAACGTGCCAGTACGCTATCTGGGTTACTTGCGTAATGAGATAAAAGGCAGTATAGAATAAAGCGTTGAACCGTTCGCATATGTAACAACCCCTTCTTCCAGTGTCACCCCTCTAATTAGTCGTGGGCACCACAGTCAGTAGTTTATTTTTCGTTGGCACAATTAAATTTTCAACTACCACATAAAAATCAAACCTCTCTGAATACAGGGTGTTTCCGCAATTGGAACAATAAATGAAATGGGAAGTAGAAGAAGACAAAACAAAACTTGAAACAAAAATGAAAATACTTTTTTATAAAAAAAAATATTTTTTTGGCATATATCGAATTTTAAAGTTTTTAAGACTATTTTTGTAATCAGTGATAAGAGGTCTACAACCTGCGCAAACCTCGCTGAAACACTGCCAGCAGGCAAACACAGGCTTTGGCCTGGACAATCAAAACAGTGCCTCAAACAAAGGCAACTGAAAGCAATTTTATAAAATTTCACAAAAATTTTCAACCATTTTTGACTGCTTCAAAAACGAAATTGTTTGCCATTTCTCTTGGTACCTACGCTACGAATGTCTGAAAATGAATGAAACTCCAACTCCCAATTCATTTCAAGTAACAAAAAAAATGGCCATTTTCAGACAGATAAGTATTGCTTTCGAAATAATGTGGACCGTCCCACTCATGTATAATAATTCTCATTTGTGAGTACAAAAATTCGTAGTTTGCTATCAGCTAAATAGGAAGGAACAGAAATGCAAGGGGACAAATATATCGGATAAATTACCTTACCGTAGCAACGCTAGCATTTATTTTTCGTTTATCAAGCGTTGCCCGTCGCATCAGTTTGACAATTATTGTAAATGTCAAAAACAGACCAAAACAGCAAATAATATTCTAGTTAGGATGTCGAGATTTGGATTTGGTTCTTTCGAAACATTATTCTTTAGGTTGTTGAATAAAGTTCGATTGAACTGAGTTTTCTCTTCATGGGATTGTCTTATCAAATACCACGTGAGCTCAGATCTAGCAGGATATTTTTTACGGTGGTTTTCTCATACTTTCTCTCATAATATGTGTGGTTTCCTGAAAAGTGAATATACCATCGAAAATTAGTAAGTCGCTCCGGAGGGCCATGGCAAATAATAATAATAGCGTCCTCTACCCTCACAGGCTATGCCTTTGGGTACGCTCTACGAGTATTTATGGGGAGTATTACTATTATATAAAGGTAATTTATCAGAACAGCTCTCATTAAATTGCCAATAAAAGTAAGTATTCCAAAAAAACCACAAAAAATATCCTGCTAAATCTGAGCTCTTGTGGTATTACCCCCGATATTTTGATAATGAAATCATGAGTGATTTTTCAGTGCAACGTTGGAGAGCTACTTGAGAATGACAGATCGAAATTAAGTGTGAGAATCTTAATAGACATGTTTGTGCAATGTGGAATATTTCTATTGAAAAATTAATAAAAATAATATATCCCATCCCATCCCATCCCATCATTTGAATATCAGAAAGCTTTGAAAATTAACATATACAGGACTTTGATGTTTCAAGTTTTTTGTGAAAATATCTTATTGTTCATTTATAATCTCGGTTATAATCCATTGATATAAGCAAAATTAGAAAAAAAATGGAAAAACGAGACAAACCACCCCAGTGCGTATCATGGGTGGTTTTAAGGGGGTGAATCTCACCCTACTAACTTGAGAAATCTTTTTTAATTTTAAAAGCTTTTTCTCTGTTGTGTATAATCTCCAAACGGCAAAACTTAATAATTTAATTTTTCTATTCGGCTATTTTAGGAATAATATAAACTCATGTTGAAAAGGGGAACATTCTCCATGAAAATTGAAGAATGTAATTTATTTGTAATATGAATACCTCCCAATAGGTTATCATGAACGATGGAAATAGCGACTAAATTTGTCTTTCAGCCGCAGATGATTCTACAACAAATTTTTTATTATCCTATTCATATTTTTGAACTAAAATCATAAATGGACTATTATAGTTACCAAATGGAAACTTGGATTGTCATGATCATGATGCCAAAAATATTGCTGGAAGTTTGCATGCAAAATATTGATCATTGGTAACGTTTGAACAACACAATATGTGCATCAATCCATTTCTTCTGCGTTACAACTAATAAAAATAAATTATTTTCAGTGGCTTACCAATGCATCATCTGCGAGAAACATTACCTACATTTGGGATCTTTGAGGTCACACCAGAAATTTGAATGTGGTCAGGAACCAAGATTTAAATGTGACTTCTGTCCCCTCAAGATGAAACGAAAACATCATCTGGTAAATCATATAATGACAGTACATAAAGAGATGCAAATCCCCGAGAGCCTTAAAAATAGTAAAAAGTGGATGCGATAATTACTGTGAAACATCTTCGATAGACATTAACTTATGGTATATGGCAGAGGGAGGCACCACCTTTGGCCTGTTTATGGCCTGATATTTACCACAGGTTTTGAATGTTATAAAAAACTGAACTTCATTTCACGAAAGATGACGATTCAAGGGCAACTGTCTCATCTAAAAATTGTCGTATTTAATTGAGTCGTAATTTTTCGTGAAATATTTTTTAGGTGTTAAGGTTTAAACGTTTTCTAAAGTGTAGAAGTTACAACACAATTTGTTATTTTTCAAGTACATATATAGAGACGAGAAACTTTGTTATTAATGTTTTTCCTTTTTGTTGCAAAACTGACTCTTCAAAAAAGCAACCAGTTTTTTCAGAACTATTATTGTTTTTATGGGTAATTCGCAGATTTTCGAAGTTACTGAACTATTTTTTGCTTCTCTGCTTTATGCTTTATGACTAGATACATTCTCAAAGCATATTCTGCAGGATTTTGTCAAGGCGATGAGGGGTGATCATGAAATACAAGAAGTGAAAAATGCAATTGACGTTGCCAAGGATGTTGGTGAATGAGTCCGACAAACTTCAGGGGGTGATACTGAATGAAAAAATAATGACCGTTTGGGGTGTTAAAGGATTTTCTTAAAAACTAACTATTTGTTTATTGCTGTGAAACCGGCCGAGATATGAGAATGAAATTTTGTTGGTTTTATATTCATCATAGGTGCGTATATGGGTAATGGTGTTTTTATTGTTCTGGTTTATTGATATTGTATTAGATAGTTCTTCATTATGTGTTAAAGAAATAAAAAATACGCGTTAAGATTTTTTCACAATTGAAAAGAGGAATTCATAAACGATTTTTAGTTTAAAATTGAGATCATTACTCGTATGCGCGCCAATGATTTACATAAAATTCTTAATTGCATGTCTAAAAATGCGCAATAACTACCTCCTAAAACCCACCAAATTATATCTTCATATCCCGACCGGTTTCAGATCAATAAATAAATAGTCAGCTTTTAAGAAAAACTTTTACACCCCATATCTCGGAAAACGAAGCATTTGCGAACAAAAGTTATACAGCAAAGTGTCATTATTTTTTCATGCAGAATTATCCCCTGAAGTTCGTTGAAATTTCTCGCTAACAACATGTATATAAAAACTTCTTTGAAACACCCAATAGCAATATTTCTGATAGACGTTTCTCAAAAATTTTGATACAACTGAATTGATATCTATCAAAATTTCATGAGCAAACGTGATTCAAATTTTGAAATGAAGATTCAGACAATATTGTAGACTTCTCTGCGCTCAGTCTCTAAACATTGTCATCACACGGTAAACCATCATTATCGTTCTTGATATTTAATATACTATCACATAGCAGATGCATTGTGACCGAGAACAGTGTAGTTTTATTTTCTCAAAATTTGACGACTGAAATTAGTGATTTGAACGTATCTCTAAATAGCCCTCTAGAATGAAAAATAAATTTCAAGAAAAAAAAAATGGATACTTACAAAAAGTGACGAGTGTTATATGGTACTATTGAGAATATCACATGAAGAAAGAAATAAAAAAAACATTTAAAACTCGAAGTTATATCACTTCCGAGTAAACCTGAAGTTGCATAAGAGTGTCAGAAAATATCGTTCCAAATTTCATTCCATTATCTTCAAAAAAATCTAACATATTTTATGTTCCAGAGAGAATATTCCCATGCCAAACATGTGGGCGAAAGTACAAACAAAAAAGAGGATTGATGCAACACGTTCGGTATGAATGCCGAAAAGAGCCGTCGTTTTTTTGCACAATTTGTCCGTATCGAGCAAAATTGAAGAGTAATTTAACCAAACATATTTGTGCAAGACATAGCTGAATACCAAAAAAACATCTATACAAAATTGGGTTGGAAATGGTGAAGTGTGGCAACTATATAGCAAATTGAACAGCGTTGTTTTATCAAATACGATAGCGATTCGTGGTATTATATAGTGAGTTTCAAAAAGTATGCAGCATATGGAAAACTAGTTTATCATCCATTTGTCAGAAAATTTTATTCCTCATAAATATCGGTGGATTCCAGAAAACTTATATTATAATTTCAAATTTAGAAACGGAATACAAGGGAGAGCAAAACATTGGAAATTTGATCAAGTATAATATTCCCCTATTTTTGACATTATCCAAAACCTTTATTTGGAAAAGTTGTTTTGAATCAAAACCAACATTCAAATTCAGCGAAATCGTAAAGTTGCAGATTTGTATTATTTAGTGTTTTACCAATGATTACTTGATTTATTCAGAGATTTATTCAATAATTTCCTTCCATAAAATCACACTGATTGTTATTATGGACATACATATAGAGAGAAATATAAAATTTGCACCAAAAAGCTAGTTAAAATTCAAACAATTTTCCACAAACGCCGATATTCCAGTACAAATCATAAATTAGACCAAACATTTTTATCGAAATATCGATTTTTTTTTGTTGCGTGGTTGGCTGTGATTTTAAATCTGAATATTGATTTTGATTCTAAACAACAAACAAATTTCCTGATTTTTGTTCTCCCCTGTACATCGTACATCGCAATGTACCAACTTTTATGAGAATATTCACTGTATATAGTCCAATAGATATAGAGGACTGTTTCGTCACAAAAATACTAGGAGAAACCGACTCTGCCATAACATGAAGACAGTAGTTCATAGTTATATTTTGTTATGTTTAGGGCTCGCAACTGTCATTTATTAATTTGTTATAAAAAACTTTAGTACAAAAAACATGCTTTTTAGTTTTTTGCTAATAAATTGAGAATTGATACATCAATATCACTGCAAAGAATTATAATACGAGGAAAATGTGAGTTATTAGGACCCGATCGTATCATTAGTAAGGGAGAAAACTCAAAAAACAGAAAATGTTGCGTTTATTTGAGTTCTTTCCACAAAAGTACCAAGTGAATTTCAGATGTTATTTATGTTTTCACAAAATTGGCGCTATCGGACGATTTGTTTTGATATGTTGATGTTGAGCGCTGCAACGTAAATTTCTTTTTGTACAACTGACATTAAAAATGACGTTTTTAATTCATTGACACATGAACTAAAAACTGACGTTTTCACAAAATCACTTTTAACACTAGTGTTAAAAGTACTTTTAACACTAGTGTTAAAAGTAAAATGACAGATGAGATGATGGATACTCAGTAATATAGATCTCTCTAATAGAAACACTTCAATCAGATATTATAATCAGAACACCTACTCAAGAGGAATCGTTTATAAAAGTTCACACATGTATTTGGTCGTTTGCGCAATTGATAATACTAATTCCTTTTGAAGTTACAAACGAAGTAGTATTTAGTCCAACTGTAGAATGTCCTTCATCACTGACAAATAATGACATTCATAAATAAAGTGCGTTGGGGTTTATTATATTTGAAGTATCTGTCAGTCAGCCTTGTAATCCAAAGATCGTGTGTTCGAATCCTTATGGATCTTATTTTTTTTTTGTTTTTTTCTTACTAGCAGTAACTGTTGAACAAAAAATTTTGTATGATACATTTGTTAAAAGTGATTTTATTTTGCTCGTGGGGTTGCTCCACTCGCTAACGCTCGTTTCGCAATATTCCCCACTCACAAAATAAAATGCCACTTTTAACACTTGTATCATAAATAACTATTTTGTACAACTGACATTAAAAATGACGTTTTTAATTCATTGACACATGAACTAAAAACTGACGTTTTCACAAAATCACTTTTAACACTAGTGTTAAAAGTACTTTTAACACTAGTGTTAAAAGTAAAATGACAGATGAGATGATGGATACTCAGTAATATAGATCTCTCTAATAGAAACACTTCAATCAGATATTATAATCAGAACACCTACTCAAGAGGAATCGTTTATAAAAGTTCACACATGTATTTGGTCGTTTGCGCAATTGATAATACTAATTCCTTTTGAAGTTACAAACGAAGTAGTATTTAGTCCAACTGTAGAATGTCCTTCATCACTGACAAATAATGACATTCATAAATAAAGTGCGTTGGGGTTTATTATATTTGAAGTATCTGTCAGTCAGCCTTGTAATCCAAAGATCGTGTGTTCGAATCCTTATGGATCTTATTTTTTTTTGTTTTTTTCTTACTAGCAGTAACTGTTGAACAAAAAATTTTGTATGATACATTTGTTAAAAGTGATTTTATTTTGCTCGTGGGGTTGCTCCACTCGCTAACGCTCGTTTCGCAATATTCCCCACTCACAAAATAAAATGCCACTTTTAACACTTGTATCATAAATAACTATTTTGTACAACTGACATTAAAAATGACGTTTTTAATTCATTGACACATGAACTAAAAACTGACGTTTTCACAAAATCACTTTTAACACTAGTGTTAAAAGTACTTTTAACACTAGTGTTAAAAGTAAAATGACAGATGAGATGATGGATACTCAGTAATATAGATCTCTCTAATAGAAACACTTCAATCAGATATTATAATCAGAACACCTACTCAAGAGGAATCGTTTATAAAAGTTCACACATGTATTTGGTCGTTTGCGCAATTGATAATACTAATTCCTTTTGAAGTTACAAACGAAGTAGTATTTAGTCCAACTGTAGAATGTCCTTCATCACTGACAAATAATGACATTCATAAATAAAGTGCGTTGGGGTTTATTATATTTGAAGTATCTGTCAGTCAGCCTTGTAATCCAAAGATCGTGTGTTCGAATCCTTATGGATCTTATTTTTTTTTTTTCTTACTAGCAGTAACTGTTGAACAAAAAATTTTGTATGATACATTTGTTAAAAGTGATTTTATTTTGCTCGTGGGGTTGCTCCACTCGCTAACGCTCGTTTCGCAATATTCCCCACTCACAAAATAAAATGCCACTTTTAACACTTGTATCATAAATAACTATAAGTTTGAAAGAGTTTTTTGTTTTCAAGCACCTATAATCATTTTTCACTTTTTAGTTCAAATGTTTGAAAATGAAATCTTGTTTCATAAAAGATTTTTTTAACGTTTATTTCATTTTGTACTTTTTAGCATTGAATTGTGTTTAATAGGACAGAAATAGGATGTTCGTATGTTATTCAGAAGTTTTAAGAAATTTTCTGAACATATTGTCATTACCTCTCGCACCTTTTTTCAGGAAGGGTCCAAATTTTCCAACCAAATTTTGTTTTTCGAATGATTTTTTCCATTTCTTACGCGTTCTCTATCCGGCTGTCGCGGAGATAGTGACGTATTTTTTCTTAATTGAATTCTAGGACTCTTTTGACAGTCTCTCATGTGATGGCGTTAGTCAGTTTTCTCCCAGTACCACTCATTATATGCTTCATGGGTATATAAATATATATGTACATACATGTATATATATATATATATATATATGTATATATATATATATTTATATAGAAAAAAGGGTAGTCTTGTTTGGTGACTAGTTAGGAAATGAGTTTTTTAATATTTGCGGTATGCAGCAGGCCAATAAGAGTACTCTAATACACAGATTCCAAGCTTTCAACAATTTTTTATTGTCATCTTCAGGGCGTTTCTGGTAAAAATAATCATACTATATGGACAGAACTGGGAATAAAACTTCATTGGTAACACAGAGAGTTAATTTGGATACGAACACTTTACTGATGATACATTTTAAAATGGATTTCAAATTTTTGTTTTACTAAAAGCACGTGCTGTACCTTGAGGAGGAAAACAACCGCGCATGAGAATATTTTCAAATAAACTATCCATTTTAAAATGTATCATCAGTAAAGTTTTCGTATCCAAATTAACTCTCTGTGTTACCAATGAAGTTTTATTCCCAGTTCTGTCCATATAGTATGAGTATTTTTAACATAAACACCACATAACCTCACAACACTCTTCCCTGAAGATCACAATAAAAAATTGAAAGTTTGGAATATGTGTATTAGAGTACTCTTATTAAAGAGGAAAGTATATCGACCGGCTTGTTAGAAGAAACTTGTTTCTATCTAGGACATATAATAGTGGCACTTCAGTGCTGAATATTTTGAAGCCTGTGGAAGTAATCTATCAAATCTACCAAAGGCTATCAAATTGATCGAAATTGTTGAAACACCTTTGTTCATAGTATGCACTCTTTGCAAGAATTGTTCAACCAACATTAAAGATTTTCTCAACAGAAACTGATTTTATTACAAAAGTTGTACTATCCGAATAGTCGTTCTTCGTTAAACATAATCGAAAATGTTGGTAGTTGAAAGGGTGAGTTGTAACCAATATTTCTTCATATTCGAATAAATTATCTGTTTTAAGATATAATTGATATTTTGAAAAAATAACTCGTTTAGGTAGGTATTATATTTCACAAAAATAAGTCATGCACTCAATGAGCTTGTAGGATTTTCAATTTTTGGAAATGTTTCCAATCATGTCGCAAATATTGAAAACTTTACTGACTGGCAATATTTCCTGTTAGAAACACGATACGATATAATCTAAACAAGAAAGTTATTAATTTATTTTTTAACTAAATAGGAGAAACCCAAAATTATCTGAGATATTACACAAACAAACAATAATTACAACTACGTTATCAAATGTTGAAAATGTTCAAAAAACCTGAATAAAATTAACAATGCATCAACCTCAGTCACTAACAGATATTGCTTTATAATTTCGAACCTTTTTTCTGTCAATCCCGGTCTGGGTAAATTAAGCACTGATATACCGGGTGTAATCTAACCTCTTGCACTCCCGTGAAGGACGGGTGTATAATGCCATTTTATAACGAACGGTAAGTGTGAAAAATTCGAAAAATATTATGGAAATTTAAAATTTTGTTGGAAAATTGGAAAATCTTGGAAAACGCCGCTGTTCGAATTTACACAGTTTGTTCCATCCGGCAGTATTATTGCGGCTCTGCTCCTGTCAGCTGACGTTCGGCGGACAGCAATTCCCAAAATTTCGACGAATTTTCCAACACAATTTAAACTTTCCACATTTTTTATCGAATTTTTCACACCTGCCATTCATTATAAAAGGGCATTATGCAAGATATTAGATTACACCCTGAAGAAGTTGTTAATGGTAAATAATTTTCTATATAAGCAGAACGGATGCTAGAATACTTTATAATTTCAAGTGATGTGTAGCTAGGTCGGAGTTTTCGGCAATAGCTATACTAACAATTATACTCAAAGAAAGAAACAATGTGTCCTGCACTACCAGGACTGATCATTGTCTGCCATAATCCTATAGAATAGGAATAAATGGGTCAGAAATCCATCAGAAAACAACTACTGTCCTGGCTGATACTACGACGAACGTTGAATTTCATCTAATGAATTTCAGAGTTTCTACAAGGATTTCTCTGCAATTGCTAGTTGCATGAAAATGTTTATTGAAATATTTGGACCACCTATAGATCGATTCCTGGGTTTTGCCCTCATCAGTATAGGGTAGGTCTCTGCAGAAAATAACTAATATCTGCAACAAATATTTCGATCACATCTCTATTTCAAAGCCTCAGCTGAAACTAAACTACACTAAACTACGAGTGCCATCTTAGCCAACCATAGCCTCCCAACCAAAACAATTGCAGATTTCTTTAAATGTTCGCGCAATTTGGGTATTGTTCTCTTTTTATTCTTGGAAAACAAAGAAAGAAAAAACACCACTGATAAGTTGTCACCTGATATCAACACCAAATTTAACCAAATATGTAAATTAGCTATTTTTTCTGTTTTCCAAATAATAAAAACGGATTATTTCTAGCGACTTACCATTGTATCACCTGCAAGAAGGTTTACCAACATTTGACAACGCTGAAGTCACACCAGAAATTCGAATGTGGCCAGGAACCCAGATTCAAATGCGACTACTGTGGACTCAGGAAAAAGAGAAAACATCATCTGGTTTATCATATAATGACAGTTCATAAAGAAATGGAAATCCCTGACAGCCTCAAAAATAGAAAGTATAGGCGGTAATACATTTTTGATGTTTTCATTAGATTTGAAGTTGCTAGGTATCTGATCAACAATAACGTATATAAGTAAATAAATGAAATCATTCTAAAATATTTTTCAATCAATCTCAGGAATAATCATGTGAAACTTGGGCGAGCTGAGCTGAGCGAGATGATTCATTCCCTAATAACACAATTTTGTCCATTGTATATGCATTGAACTAACTGCTCTGGATAACGAGGATATCAAATGGACAACCAGATTGTGTGCACAGGATAACATACGGTTCATTTATTGGATGGACCATCTGGACATCTACAGAAGGTACATTGTAATAATTAATGACATTCATTGGATGTCCTGTTATACATACATACCATTCCATAATCCATGTGTTGTTGGTAAAATAAATTGAATGTATAGAAATTTAAAAGTTGAGGATAAAGTGGAAACCAATGGCATATATTTATACACATATAACATAAAAAATGTAAAATTGAATAGGAATATGGAATTATCCAAGGACATCCTACATAATTAAAAATCGAATTCGTATGATTATATGAAAATGAGCAAATAGACTAGAGCAGATTGATAGCAATTTTCTAAAACATTTCATTCTCCAATTCTTTTTGGATATTTATTAGACTGCTTTCTCAACCATTATATCATATAGGGGAGTGGTTAACTGTTCCTAAAAATTAATGTTAATTCATTTCTTTCATTGAAAAATACGAAAAGGTGACGAAAATAATTTCAATCAGACTATCAAATCATCGAGCCGTCGAAAGAAATTTCACTTCCAGCTCATTTCCTTCCCGAGCCAAGGAAGATAGAACACTAGTGAGAAGCTCAGGATGGATTCAATGGGAAAACATCACCAAAATATAATTTCTATCGACAATATAAATTATCCTCTTCCTACGAACCATCAGACGCATTTGGATTGACACCAACAAACCTAGTGGATCTAAAGGAAATCCGCCGATCGTTCGCTGTTTCTTCTTCACATCAATGATTTGTTGGAAGCTACCTCATGTCCGGTGCACAGCTTTGCGGATAATGGTATCTATCTACATACCTTTTTTTTTTTTTCAAATCTCCGATATCACTCAGCGAAAGCAGAAATGAACGGCAAATAGTAATTAAAATAAACTAGGACTTAGCAAAAATGGGTATCCAACAACTTGGTAGATCTCAATGAGAATAAAACTCAAGCATATTTTTCTCCAGAAAGGTCGATCTCACAGTGCCCATAGCGTTACTATGTCAGGAGTATCAATACCAAAAAAAAAATTCATTTCAATGATCGGTATCACTATCAGCAGTACGCTTTCATGGGAAAACCATGTAAGGTCCATTGCCAAAATTGCCTCTCACTCAGTATATCTCATAGGGGTTAAAAAGATTTCAAAACAGGCCTGAATTGATGACTTTCTTTTTGAAAAATTAAAAAAAAAATCTATTTTTGCGTACTTTTTAAATGTCACTGTATGAAGTGCAGCACTCGAAAACACATTGAAATTTTCAAATTCTGTCCAGAAAAGAGCCATTTGTC
Source organism: Chrysolina haemoptera (assembly GCA_958298965.1). Classification (NCBI taxonomy): domain Eukaryota; kingdom Metazoa; phylum Arthropoda; class Insecta; order Coleoptera; family Chrysomelidae; genus Chrysolina; species Chrysolina haemoptera. The sequence goes on along the minus strand of OY282586.1, from coordinate 35,430,078 downwards.
TCGTCGGCCACAAGCTCGCCCACTTCTCTGGAACACCGCAGAAAGGTTGGCGATCTGTCTCTCTGTAGGACGATGTTGGAAATATCATCGATCGTTCCATCGTTTGCGGTCCCATCGAGATTGACCTGACTCGTTCTTTCAACGAACGGCGATGCTCTGGAACTTGCTGCTTCGTGAGGTATTCCCTGAGGCATACAGCCTTCAGAAATTCAAGAACACCAATTCCTTCCTACCTTCCCTCGGTTTTGCGATATTCCCTGAACAATACAGGATTTTTCATTTGGTAGGAACCAAAACTAGAAAAAGAAATACAAACCCATATTTGTATAATAAAATAAATGTCTTTGATGGGAATTTGACAAATTTCGCTTTCAGGGGATCTGAAATTTGATGCACCTCATCTGATAAGGAAATGGACATTTTTGCCAAACACTCGTCGTATTGTGGGTGGGAGGTCTATAGTAACATTTGGTTTCATTCTAATAAAATGACTTATTTAAAACCACAAACAGAACAAGAAATTTGAGAACACTCTAGAGTACGAAAGTTTTTAATTTTTCCGACTTTAAATTCCGACTTTGAATTCCGAAATTTATTTTTTCCTCTTAAAAATCGGAGTTTTGGAATTTTAACTCGATTTTTCAGTTCTTTTCCTTCATACAAGTCACACATTCTTAATCTTCTTCAGTCTGACGAAAGCTATTTTTATTTACTGAGTATTAACAATCAAATTGAACGGTTTCCGACCGATGTTTCACCCTTTTTACTCTAAAATACACCGACGTAGGCTTATTATGGCAAATTCAACTACTCCCCTGGCTAAAACAACGACGGATATTGCATTATATCTAACAGATACTTATGCAATGTTCCTCGTTGCACTAGCAGATTTGAATGTGAAAGTTTATTTAGTCGCATTGATTTGTCGCTCTTTCACCACTCTAGAAATAATGAAAAAAAAGGCTCTCTATATCATCTTGTTAGTATTTTTTTCACGACAATATATTTCCTTGCTTAACACCCATCACTGGATTTCAAATTTTGAAATTCAGCCAATAGAATCGGAACTACAGTAAAAATATAGCTTGTCGCTGTATTTTCACGGTGACCTGCTTAGTTTTTGTTTTACTATCTGTCAAGTGAAAATAATGATTTAAATTTAAACGTCAAATTTATGTGTTTTGACTAGTTATCTTTATTTATCAATATGAACGATCGTTGGGGACAAATGTCCATTGGTATCATAAATGCGAGGCCGGGGAAAAGAGTATTCCGTTGAATACGGCTAGAAGTAAAGCATCAATTACCAGGTGACTGCGGACTCGTTGTATTTTCAGCTTTGGGATTGCAATTCATTAATATTCCAAAGAATTATCGGTAATAATCATACCACTGAAATCATACCCCTGAAAATATTTGGGAATAAATTATTGAATACGTTGGATGGAGTGATAAAATGAAGGATAAACTCATACACTCCTACATGAATAGCATGATTCTAGAACTAGTCTATAGTATACTAGTTGAGAATTAAAGATCCCCTGATGCTCTCGAAGCAAGCAGAATAATAAATGAGAAGAAAGAAAAGAAATCAATGAATATAATTTCATCAAGTAGGTAGACATTTATCTCAAAAATGTTTTGTCGTTTCATAGGAATGTGAGATAACTTCCGTCATTTTTTACGTAGAATTGGGAAATTTGCAGAATCGGTAGATGTAGTTAAAATATAACAACTGTCCTTGGAGCACACCAGCAGCGATGGAACCACCGATTATGAATTCGAAAACATATTTGACCTATTCTGCCTCCAACTATGATTTTTTCGGAAATGTCGGTGGTTCCATCGCTGATGGCGTGCAGTGTATATAACTTAAAACGACTAGACCCCTCGGAGTTATTCAGTGTATATTATTGGTGTATCTATCGATTTTGCACATTTCACGAATCCACTTCAAAAATTACGGAAGATTCGGAAGAGAGACAGACACATTGCATATCCACAAATCAAATTTTTTTATAGTTTTGTCAATAATAAATTTAAATATATTTATACTAGCTTCGATATTTCTTTTCTCAAAAAATCTGAACCTCTACTAACCGAGTTTTACTGAAAATACCGTTACATATTTTCACACAAAACACTGGTTATGTATTTCGTAAAATAACAAATATCCAAATTCCAACTAGTTGCTTCCTTTTCATTTCCACCGGAAAATCACCCTGTTGTGTGACAACTCACTCTTCAAGGTTGCGAAATTATTCTTTCTACATGAGTATGTGAGTACAAAATAAATTAAAATTCACCATTGTTCGAGAATCATGTATCTGTTTTTCCGTTTTTTCTCCTTTGATATTTGAAATGATCGAGACAAACAAACGAATCTTTACCAATTTATAAAAATCATAAAAACCGCTAAGAAGTGTTTGCCGTAGCGAGACGCGAGGCAGCATTCAGGTAAAAAACCCTTGCATGCGATTACAGCTGTTGATTTATGACTTTTTTGTTACCGCCTAGCGACCGTTCCATTTCATCCCCGCGACCGCAATTTTTAACAGTATGGAGAGCCTTGTCCATTCTTAAGAACTGGAATATCGAGTTGAAACTCCAAAATTCCGACTTTCAAGTCGGAAAAATAAAATTCCGACTTCAAAGTCGGAATTTCCGAGTTTAAAGTCGGAAATCACCCTGTAATGAATTGTATGTCGAACTAATATCAGATCTGCGCTCTGTCGGGGGTTAATGAACCCTCCAAATTTGAAGTACTCAAAGAACGTGTCAAACCACTAACGAAAAATTTTACTGAATGAAAGATGCGCAGCTGAGTTAATGAACGTGTGCAAGAATTGTCAGTTAGAAAAAAGACAAATAAATAAAGATACTTGAAACTTGTATTGGGAAAGGTTTATAGCACATACCTATATTACGAGATCCGTTTAGTACAAAGGCGCAAAAGAAACATGCGATTTTTTTTTCCCAATTTGGAATCATAACCCAAAACGAGCACTTATTTCGAGTTATGATTCGAAATTGAGCTATGCGATGCTTCGAATACAGTTAATGAATACCTACCATCCCTTACAAGGCTCCAACGAAATTTCACAATAAATTCACGTCAATACATTTGACATCGTTAACATCGCTTCGGAGAGCAACCCAATAATATACATCGAGGGGTGTCATATCTGGTGTACGAGGAGTTCACTTCTGCCGAATTAATTTTTTTTTCATATAACTTTCATATTTTCAACTCGAAAGAAAAGTCAAGAAGCTTTTATGTTTTCATGATTCGAAATAAAGGTTGAACTATTCCATCCATTTGAAAAAAATATCACGACATGAAATATTTTGGAAATGCGATTGTGATTTTTTTTCTGTTTTCAGCATCGAGATGACAATGAAAATTGCCACTAGTTCGCCCCTTCAACTGAATTCGTAGTGTCAATAATAACAGAGTTGTCAATGATGACTTAATTTTGAACAGGCTGTATAATAAAATTTATTAATAAGGTAAAATCATTTTATTAAAATCTGTACCATCAGTGTCCAAATTGTGATTGGTTCACCGAAAGTCTCAACAGATGGCTTCAGATTCAACTCCGGTATATTCCCGGATTCACATACCTTTACGGGATAGTGACAATGAAAGCAAAAAACATTCTCGAGTGTGACTAATGAGAATCAATAAATATTGCGACTACCTTGATTAGTAAGAATTGGTATTAATCCTTATGTACACGAGGAACTCTTATAGGTTTGTTTATTTCATGGTAATAAATGGTCATGATGTTTCATGATTGTGTAGTATATTATAGTAGTATAAGCATAATTTGCACAATCAGCTAAATGTAACAACAAATGAATAATCATTATTCTGATGATTCATTGGCAGTAGAATCCCAAGTAGCACACCCATATTGAGACAATATTGGTACATTACTGTGAAAATATTGGCAAAATATTCAAATAATAATATTGGCAAGAAAAAAATGTGAACATTTGGCGATATTGGTCCAACATTTAAAAAATAATATTAGTCTAATATTCTCGAAGCAATATTGGACCCAAAATGTTAGGCAATATTAGTATAATATCGCTGTAGCACACTTATATTGGAATAATATTAGTAAAATATTGGCAAAATATTAAAATGTAATAATGGCGAGATAAAATTATAATTATATCGGGATATTGGCACAATATTACTTGGACACAGATAATATTAGTGAAATATTGAGGAAGCAATATTGGCCCCAAAATATTTAGGGATATTGGTACAATATCATTTGCATATATTGCTAAAATAATCAAAGTGATTATGTTGCCTTGGAAACATTGATGAAATATTTCCAGAATAATTTAAAAATTATACAATTTCGTTTCTACTTCAATACACCACTGAGTAGATTGACTTGTAACCACATTGTGAGAAGCCTCATTTAATATATCTTACTATAATTCAGCTGTTGTTCCATATGTGGGGCCACCTAGCAGTTTCTTACCTAATTCTTACCAAATTATTGAACCAATATTGACCCAATATTGACTCATTATTTCATGAAATAATATACATTCAGAACAGATTGAGCCAATATTATTAATGAAATATTGTTTTTCCAATATGAACCCATATTGGTTCAATATTATTTTTACATTCACAATATATCCATATTGGCTCAATATGAAAACAAGATTCAGCCAACATGATGTGCTACCTGGGATGTGGTATGCTCGTTGCACACGCTACGAATTTGGACGTACGGAAAATATTCGATCGACTTTTGTCCGTGACGTTGTTAATCACGTGTGCGAGTACGTTTTCTGTTTTCTCATCGAGCGTCAAGTTAGTTTTCTTTCGATCGTTGCTGAATGGATTGCAAAAGCAAAATTATTGCGATGTGGCTATTACACTGCCGTCGAAAGGAACGGATAGTTACTTGGGTTCACTGCGTTCATCCAATAAATGAAATGAGGTGCGAGGTTGGCGCATTGCTATAGGGGAGGTGGGCCACAATGGAACAAAAAAGTCGTATTTGCCAATAGCTCCCCTTCATAATTTTTTTTTCAACGTTTTGATTTTTTCTTGTGATCTTAGTATCTAAGCTATGAAAAAAATGCATCGACCGTTATAATAGAATTTATATGTGAGCGTGAGTGGCAATTTTTTTAAATATTTATTTAGTGTCATTGTGTCACATGCCAGGGGCACCTTGAAACACGTCAAAATTCACAAAAAACCTCATTCTTTGAGAAGTAGTAAAAATTCAAAGAAAACATGTCCATGAAATGCCATATGAGCCGATTGAATAAAAAAATTACTTTTATCTGGTGGCGAAAATCCGTTGGCCGTACATTTTTACTTTCACGACGAAAAACGATACCTCACCTCGTCAAGTCTGGCACGCAACTGGTGAAGAGAGGACGATGACTGATGAGCAGAATTTGTTGGGAGTGGCCCGCATGGCTTACTGTCAGAATCACATTGCACTCGATCCTTCTGTATGTCCAGTACACGGATTGTTCCACTATGTCCCGTTTTTCATTGTGTCCCACCCTCCCCTACCCTGTTTGAAGAGTTATGGAAAAATGATAACAAATTCTTCAATTATTTTATCCCATAATATGGGTCTTACTTCCACTAAGGAAATGAGAATTTCAGTGTCTATCTCAACCATATCAAAATAATTTTCAGTTATTACGATCCGTCGACTCAGAAGCTGAAACAAACTTGGAATCTGCCGTATGACTGACAACCGTGTGGTGTGCAAGCACGCATTCACTGACGTAGGCCACTGTTGAGTTTGGACTATTCAGAAATCGTGTGTTCCCAGTGGCAAAGCACGGCTGCTTCACGGCGACCGTGCCGTGAACCAAACATGGGCAACAGGCAATCTATATCTTTGCGCCACTATTGGAATGTGGACGCACGACTTTTTATCGTACGTCCAAATCCGTAGTGTCTGCAACGAGCGGTAGAACACAGCTAGTCTGTCACGTTCCAGCCGGAATTATCATAGAACTACAAACTGTAATTTTCCCAATTAATTGTAGTATAGAAATCCTACAAACGTAAATAACTTCATGGGTACAAGGAAGACTGTGGTAAAGGCGACATATTTTATGTGTTTTCAGAGAAACGCATCCTGACATATTTTATCTTTTAGCAAGAATATTCCAATGCCAAACATGCGGAAGAAAGTACAAACAAAAAAGATCCATGATGCAACACATTAAGTATGAATGTCGAAAGGAGCCATCTTTTTTTTGCGCAAGTTGTCCGTATCGAGCAAAATTGAAGAGTAATTTAACCAAACATATATTATCAAGACATATGTGAGGAGGAATCAGATCATCTACCCAATACAAGAAAATGTGAAATACTGTACCAACAAGGATCGCGTTATACCTTATCATGCGCGATATAGTCAATTTGTGATATTATAATAATTTATAATAACATCTCAGTAGAGATGTTGCAATGCTTTGTTCAATTTTCTCAAAATATTGAAATAATCTCGGTTGCATTTTTGAGATTTCAATATTCTTCTGTTCATAGAATACATTATTTGGTTTGTGTAACCAATAAGATGATTTATTTTCCTGATAAAACTTAATTTTGAAGTGAGGCTTGGACAAAATCCCAAGATTATAATGTTTATGCGAGCGTGAAGTGACACTTTACCGCCCGCGGGTGCATTATGGCCCGCGGGCCGTAAAGTAGACAACATTCTCAAATTGTCCATATTCACACATCATTTCATGCAAGACCTAGCACGAATCAGTATTATTTCAGTTCGATAGAGAAATACTCTTCCTAACATTTCTTCCTAAACGACATTTTTTCAACATGTAACTAAGTCATAACCCTGAACATTGAAAATGAAGTTGGTTTAGTTATTGATGTTGAAGATGGGATATTATCTTGAACATAATTATTACATATTGAAAGCTTCGTAACAGTATCTGCATCGATACAAGAACACGTATTCATTTTAGAAGTGGATGGTTGGTTCAAATAACTGTCTGGTATCATTCCGGCACAATCGTTGTCAATTTTTTCAGTAAGGATTAATTTATTTCTAATAGATTCTTGAATATAAAAGTTTTCATAGACTATAGTTTCACATTCCTCATAGTATGTTACTCTTGATTGTTGTATACATAACATATGAAACGTGTAGATTCAAGTCAGTATTATTTGTGGTTCGCGCTAATAAACCGCTAGTGCATAATAGTTATTTTTGTATCAAGGGCTTAACCATCACACGCCAAAGGCCATAAACGCATTTTACGCACGTGATTCATACAACATTTTATGCACTAGCGGTTTATAGCGCGAATCACAAATACTGACATAAATTCCAATGGTCTGCACTTCATACCCCAAGTAGCACAGTCATATTGGTACAATATTATGAAAATATTGGCAAAATATTCAAATAACAATATTGGTGAGAAAAAAAATGTGAACATTCGGCGATATTGGTACAATATTTTGAAAATAATATTGGTCCAATATTCTTGAAGCAATATTGGTCTCAAAATAATATCAGTAAAATATTATAAAAATATTGCTAAAATATTCAAACGAAATATTGGCGATACAAAATTATTATTATTTCGGGATATTGGTACAATATTACTTGAACATTATACAAATAATATTAGTGAAATATTGTGGAAGCAATATTGGTACAATATCATTTTGCATATATTGGTAGAATATTCAAAGTGAATATGTTGCCTTGGAAACATTCATGAAATATTTCCAGAAAATGTCGAATAATTTGGTAATTCTACAATTTAATTTCTACTTCAATTAACCACTGAGTAGATTGACTTGCAAACGCATTGTGAGAAACCTCATTTAATATATGTTACTATGATTCAGCTGTCGTTCCATATGTGGGGCCACCTGGCGGTTTCTTACCCAAGTTTGATCATAATTCATTTCAATATTGTTTATTGAATATTCGGCCAATATTCGAATTTCAACGATGGCGATAAATTCATTTTGTTATATTGTATCAATATTGTCTTTCAAATATTGGCGCGAGGTTTTCAGAACAATCTCAATAATATAGGGTCAATATAATTTGAAGTCAGATGCTGCAAACAATATGTAGGCAATATCGCTCTAACGATATTGGTGAAAATTATTCAACCAATATTGACCCAATATTTTATGACACAATGTACATTCAAAATAGGTTGATCCAATATTCTACCGATATTATTAATGAAATATTGTTTTTCCAATATGCACCCATATTGGTTCAATATTAATTTTACATTTACAATATATCCATATTGGCCTAATATGAAAACAAGATTCAGCCAATATTAGGTGCTACCTGGGACGTTGTTTATACAATAATCAAGAGTAACATAGTATGGGAAATGTGAAACTATAGTACCTGAGAACTTTTATATTGAAGAATCTATATCAAATAAATTGATCATCACTGAAAAAATTGCCATCGATTGTACCGAAATGATACCAGATAGTTACTTGAATCAACCATCGACTTCTAAAAGGAATATTTGTTCTCGTATTGATTCAGATGCTGTAACGAAGTTTTCAATAGGTATAATAATTTGGATCAAAAGAATATCCCATCTTGAACTTCAATAACAAAACCAACTGTATTTTCAATATTCAGGCTTATGGCTTAATTACATGTTGAAAACATGTCGATTATGAAGAAATGTTAGGAAGAGTAATTCTCTATTGAACTGAAATCATTCTGGTTCGTAATCGGTCTTGCAAGAAATGATGTGCAATTTGAGAATTTTGTTACTTTACGGCCCGCGGGCCATAATGCTCCCCCGGGCGGTAAAGTGCCACTTTACGATCTCTGAACCGGGCGGTGAAGTGTACTATACCGCCCGCTAGTGCATAAAATTTTGTATGTATCACGTGCGTAAAATGGCGCCTACTTTACGCCCTTGATACATAAATAACTATTATAGACTATTGTTTCCATTCAGACTCAAAGTACAACTACACTATCATCTTTTACAAAGGACCTCTAAATGGAAAAATGGCTTTCGAAAAATTTGCTCGATTGCAACAATCCTCTAAATTCAACTGTTTAGGGTTTACATGATACTGCAGAGAACTTTTCCAAAATTTCAAATGGCCATCGTGATATCATTCAAATCCAAATATCATTTTTCGAAATTTTATAAAAGTCGAGGTACTTTCTTCTTGGCTCAAAATCAAGTTTCCATTGCACTTCTTATATTACGTATTATACAATATATTTTGTTGCTTATGCATCATTAAGCACTTTCAACAGTAAAATGCTCGCGTACACTGAGCACTTCCAAAAAGTGCTCAGAAATGTTGCGCACTAAACAATACAGAGTATAATAATATCTGCAGAAGCCCTCGATATAGAGGATGAGTCCAGAGCTAGAAATATTTTTAGTGACTAAACATTTGATAGTAAGAATTTCATCAGTGGCGTAGCTAGAATTTCTGTTTGGGGGGGACTGAACATTACAATTCATCAGTTACCAGAGGAGCTTTTTTTTCGTCACCCGAGTGTTATGAATAACAGTAGTAACTTAGTGGCTTGGAGGGGCTGCAGCCCCAAAGCTCCCCATCCCCTGGCTGCGCCAATGAATTTCATTCATTTCCAGATATTTTGAAGGATACTAGGGTCAAATCCCTCAAAAGATGTTAGAATCTTCTGAATCAGACTGACATATTATATACAAAATGTTTTATTCCTCATGAAGCCGCACCCGTCCTGATCAGCGTCACAAGTTTTAAATTCGAGCAAATATTCCGAAATCCAATTTTCCATTGAAATGGTGCGAAGTTCTTTCAAAATTTTTGAAATCTTCTGTGAAATTAAATATTTCTATATTTTCGTTACCTAACGTAACGATCTGTCATTTTGGTATTCAGAATATAATACCTTGTTCTAACGAGAATTGGCCGACCAATGTAGTTTTTTTCTCATTTAATTCATCGATTCAACTTTCGTTCAGTTTGTTATGTAGGTGTTTTATAGTTACGATATCTGACTTTCATCACTATCGAAAGTTTTGGCAGAACATCGGGAGAGAATCGATTAATGATAGACGTTAACGTGGGAACACGCAATGGAGGTACAGTGAAATCAACATAGTTGAAATCATGAAAACGTGATGCGCGCACTCGTAGTACAACGAATTATAGTCCGTAATATATCCAGTGATAATGAGTGCCTTATCACTGGATATATTACGGACTATAATTATTCGTTGTGCTACTAGTACGCGATTCATGTTTTCATGATTTCAGCTAGGTTGGTTTCACTGTACCTCCATTAACGTACTCGAAATTCAAAATATTCATCAGCTAGAAGTAAACCTCAATGTGACAAATGATTGACTGCATGAGCAATCGTAAATTCACATGTTTTATCAACGTGCATGGCACTTCAACACTCTTAACGATTACAGTAAAACCAACCTAGCTTGAGACGGAATTACTTGCTGCGCACTTCAAATTTGTCATTTCTGAGGAAATACCCACATATTATTGAATTATTTGTTTTATTTTTAAACTCATTGCCAGAAATTCGTGTCAAATATAATAGATGATAAAGAAATGAAGAAAATAGCGTTTTACATTGAAGTGAACACCTGTTAATCTTTTCCATACATTAAGGAGGTTAGCTCAGACTGCTGACAGTACCCGCTTTACCTTATCTACTTTTCCATCAGCAGCAGTCGTTTCAAAAAAAATACTGGAATTTCTTGGGATTATTTTTTAGAATTCCACCTCGTTGGATACTTTTTGCCGTAACATTCATTATCAACTGTAAATTTAAACAGTAAAGTGTTTTTTATTAAAAAGTTTGAAAAAATTTTGGATTTTTCCATCTAGCAGTTCTTATGTTCAATAATAGATTTCTCAAAAACTCTATTTCGAGGTCATATTCGCGCAAACATTTTTTTAAACACCAAGTGACTGGTATGCTCAGTTCGACTAGAACGACGTCTGCTGCAGTTGTTGAATCATAAGGAGTAAGTTGAAAAGTGTCCGAGGAGTCCTAACAAAAGGAAAGTTTCATATCTTTAAAATAGAAATCCTGCATGAGACGACGGTTGAATTTTGTGAGTGAATAATAAGCACAATTGAAGAAGAACCAGGCTTCATGAAACGTGTATGTTTTTCTTTATGGAAAAGTCAACAAAAAAACTTCTATCACTTCGTGAAATATTGGTTGGAGTTAATTATAAGTATTATTATTCAAAAATTGTTCTTCTTTTTTTTTCAACTCACACGTATTTATTTGAGTTTCGAGATTTTTTGTTCTGTACTGTTTATCTTTGATAAATCATTTTTACTCCCTTTTACTATTCGAGTTTATGAAGAGATTGAACTTCAGATAAATGACAAAATTTAGTTAGCAAAATGTTTTACCAAAGTGAACAGAATCCATAGGTACTTAATTTCTAACCAAAATTTCACTTTTCAAACGTTAATATTTCGAAAAATATCAAATTTAGGAGAAAAGTGTATAGTAAAAAACTGTTGAGAATTCTGAGCAGATGTCTCAGTCGCTATTTCAAAACTATTACCTGTAATTTTTCCATAAAAATTAGGGTTTCATGCCCTCTTCAAGCTCTAACATTTCGTTGCGAGTTCCAGGTCGGTTCCAAAATTAGTAGGGGAAAACGAACTTTAGATTGGCACTGTATGGCGCAACAGTGGAATTTATAAAAACTCAGAGAAAATGTACGGGTATATGTATAAATATTATGTAGAGATTATTTCATATGAGTATTTCATTTGAATTGTCGCTCTATGATGCTTGTATAACATGCTGAATTTTTAATTTCCATGTGATCGATATAGCAATGTATAGAACTTTCGTGTATTTTGCTAGGCTTTCTTCTACAGTTGAACACAATAGAAGATGAAAAGATCTAAAAACAAACTATGTAAGATTTTCAATACGTGGGATATGCCTTCGTTGATTTGCATTCTTCTGAAAATTAAAATTACAACTGAATAACATTTTTGAGTCCTTTTCCCACATGATATTACTGTCAAACGCATGCTGTTAGATCATGAGCTATTTTTGCAATAGTGTCCTCTAGAAACAATGCACACACATGTCTCAGATATAATTCTATATTCGTCATGGTATCACCCAGAAAAATATTGGGCCCCTGTTGAAATTTGCCTCACATCTTACACTATGGTAGAAGAGAAGAAAAGAGTCTTCTTCTTATTTTTCAGTACACAGTGCGTTCATAAAGTGTGGAACGCTCCATCATCTTACGAGTTAATTATTTTTGGAGGTAAAGCTCGGACAGGTCGATTTTGTTTTTCAGTTTTCTACCGATTTTAACAAGATATGACGTCATCGATATTTTATTTATATCGAAAAGGTATATTTTTATATCAAAAATTGAAAGCCTATATTTTTCTGAGTTCAACCATACCACATATATCATATCTATAGTCTATACAACTCCTGGTCAAGCCGCATCAAAACAAATGCACGCTATTACTTTGTGATCATGGGTGTTGGATTGGTGAAATAGGCAGTTTCCCACTCAAACCTGCCTGAGAAACTTAGACCAATAGCGGCCCGCCTTTCCACGATCACGAGCAAAGCACGCGTTGATCACGTCTTCACCACTATTGTTTACTGGCTTGAGTTTAACTTGAATTTACTGTAATACTTCATGTTACAGTACTCCGGGTTGATTATTTTCGGAGGTAAAGCTTGGACAGGTCGATTTTTTATTTGTCTTCCACCTTCTTTCACAAAAAAAAAAGATGTTTTTCCCCATTACCTTACAAGATATGACGTCATAGATATTATTTTTAATTGAAAGGGTATATTTTTATATCAGAAATAGAACGCCCATATTTTTCTGAGTTCAATCGTACCACATACTTCATATCTAACACTTCAAGTTACAGTATGCTGAATATAAAATAAACCAGTGTTCATATTTCTCAAAACTTTTTTCATATTGTCAACTAACCCAAGGAGCTCAGTTCGAGCATTTGCTGTAGAATTGTTATTTGGTAATTTTCACTACTTGCCTATGGTATTTTAATTGCCAATAATTAAAAATGGTGAGAAATATGAAGACCGGTTTCTTTTATACTCAGTATACTGTAAGTTGAAGTGCTAGATATAACGAATGTGGTATGGTTGAAATATGGGCTTCAATTATTTATTAAAAATATACCCTTTCAGGTCAGGTGGTGGGGGAAAAATATTTTTTTTCTAATGAGTTGGAAGACTGAAATACAGAATCGATTTGTCCGAGCGTTACCTCCGGAAACAATTAACTCAGAAGATAATGTCCACACTTTATGAACGCACTGTATACGAAATTTAATGGAGAAACTCTTGGAACAATACGATTGAATATGTGCTTTGAAATGGATTATTCCATGTTTCAGGGTTTATTCGATAATTTCTGATCACGATTTCCCTTTTCCTGTCCCCTTTCATTTTCAGATCTTATCCTAACAATAATGATGAAGTTTTCTCGAGTAAAATACTCCATATCAAACTACCTCTCTAGTCGGATTTCTGGGTGAAAGATACTCGAGGTGGCACCCTACCGAAAAATTTGAAGATTTTATATTTTAACATCCGTGGACCAAACAAGAATATCAATCATCACCTACGATTGAGAAAACCTGATACTGTGGCTCTAACCGAAACATAATTTAAATCCCCTACCAACAAGTACCTGAATTGACAAGCTTAAAAAATTATATTTTTCATTCACTTAATGTATTTCTCTTCACTTCAATATTTTATAAATAAATAAAATAAAATATATTCCATGTATATTTTTTTCTTCATTCCTGACCTAAAAACAACCACTAATATGAATCCCTTATTTGAAACTTTCCTCTTCTCGGTTCCTGAACAGGTAAAAACGGTAATAAAAAAGTAAGAATCAATATATTGATCAAGATTTATATATTTTTTTCATATGATCAAAGGAATGAGTACTTTGCTCGCTTTGCAATCTAATATGAAAAGCAATCATATAAATATATAAAAGCAGCATTCGAATTTTCTCATTATTATTATTGAATCACATTAATATTATACGGAATTTTTGTATTGTTGCCAGTTCTTGATGTGGTTGCCAAATTTTTGACTATTCAGACGATTGGAAGTGGATAAAAATTGAATTTGAAAATTCCTATCATTATCATTATAACATTGATATTATGGACTTCTTGTATTATCGTCAGTCCTTTATATGTATGCCGAAAATTAAAGTATTCAGACGATTGGAAGTGGATGGATATTTAATTTATCATTATTATTATTATCAATATTATTACATTTTTATAATGAAGTCCTTGTGTTGCAAATGGCCCTTGATATGTGTGCCCAATTTCAGATCATTATTATTATTAGTGAAATTACGTATTTTCAGGAAAGACACCTATAATTGACTAACTTGTAAAGCAAAACCTTTTAAATACAAAATTTTATCCAAATCGTTAAAGCCGGTTTCGAGATCCTAAAATTCACATTCTAATAATTTTTGGTCAAATCGCCATTTGCCAAGAAAACCGCCTGCATACAAAAATTCACAATATTGTTATTATTATCATTAGAAAAATCACATGTTCCAAGAAAAGACGCATGTACAGTTGAACTCTCAAGCAAAACTCTAACAAAATTCAAAAATCGTTAGATCCGTTTCCGAGATCGGAAATATATAGATATATGAAAATTCATCCAAGAACTGCTAGTTTAAAGATATTAGATATATATTATGAAAAGATATGAATATTATGGAAAGTGAAAAGCTCCAAAATGCCAATACTTTGCCTGTTTTATTTCTCAGATTATATTGAATTTTAATCCTATTAGTTCATCCTGAATAATAGAAATAATATAAAAATTTCAAACGTCCTGTATATCAATTGGCTAGTAAGAAGAGAACTGTCAAAAATGACAGTGTCATCAAAAATAGAAAATTGATAACTGTGAAAGAATAAAAACCAAAATGAGCACAAAAACTGAAATGAGTAATTATGTAAATACGAAGAAAATGATAGAATTAAGAAGTGTACATAAAAACAGTGCGGAAGTTAAAATAATAAAATAAAAGACCAGTGACGTGAAATAAAAAAATGTGATTGTGGAGAGAAGAAAGGAAATTTGAAAGGACGTTGCCCAGGAGAAAAATTTATAACTGACTAAAAGAAGAAAAATAATTTGAATACTAACAAGAAAAACCCCAAAACGACTAATAGATCAACGAAAGCCATCAATTGAACAAAGTAAGAAGAACAAAAATCAAATGAGTTAAGCTGAGACGAGAAATAAACAATACGTACGTGACGATCATAATTATCATTTGAAAGACGAACCGAGACTACTGGAAACTGGTAAAATAAAGGTATTTATCACCATCACCTTTCCTCTGGTAACTTTTCATCCACTTACTGGATCCGAGCAGTGCAGGAGTTTGCCATAAACACCCTCAAACAACTTCCAACATGCGGAGCTCTTTTAAATTGATTCACTAACTCTATTTCAATTCTCACTCGAACTTTTCTATTTAGTATTAAGAAATATGAAATTGAAATTGAACTTGATATAAATTCTATTATTCATAACCTCATTCTGTTGGTAACTGTGCCCCAACAAAGCCATCTAAGGGACTTTAATTGTACTAACAAATAAGGCACGAATTTCAATACTTTCAAGGCTACAATAATAGAGGGCCTTCAATTTATTTAAGAAACATTGTTTAGAGTATAATAGGAGATAGAAGTGTTACTATGACATTATTTCATGGTTTATATAAATGAGAAATACGGCTTTCAGCTTTTGACAAGTTTTATTTGAACGATTAATTACCAAAAAAAAAAGAAAATTCAATTATTAAAGTTTATTGATCTATTTTGGCTTTCATTTTGACAATTTTTCAATATTATATGTTATTTCACCTATATACAGGGCAATCCAAGTTCCAGAATCCTACTGAGAGCAGGAGTTTTTCTTGTTTCGCCGGCTGAGCTGAAAAAGGAAGGAAATATAAGTAAGGAAAGGTAGAAAACGGGTGAAATAAAGGTTTTGAGCTAGGGCGTTTTCAAAAAAAAAGCTATTTACATAAATGAAGTTCATTCTGTTTTCTATCCAATAAATCAAATTCACAACACAAACACAAACAAAAAACTAAAAAACATACAAACACATACACAAAATCACCAACAATATATATGTATGTAGATGATATGATCAATACTAGCGATTTATAGATATAACTGACTTATTTTAGTTTTTCAGTATGGGTAGTGGGAAACTTGCCTTTTCTGCATAGTCATGAAATAAATTTACTTTTTTATTAGAAGCGTTATGTTAGTATTTTCTGATTGATAAAACAAGTGGAGTGGTGCAGTTGATTTGCATAAATTCTCTTAGAACATTGAATATATATATTTATTTTACATTTTTTTTAGGATTGGGACCGTACTCGTGTTCGGTGTGCAAAAAGTCTTACAAATCCAGGAGATGTTTGTATCACCACTACAGATTCTATTGCGGAAAGGAAGCTTCTATACTTTGTGCATATTGTGGTTATAAGACTTACATAAAAGCTAATATGATTCGTCATATAAAAGCACGGCACAATAAAAAATAAAATTCAGTTAACTTGGCGATCCAATCATAATTCAGTTGATATACTACAAGCAAAACAATTTGGTGGGGTCATTTGACCTAGCATGAAAGATGTACAAAACGATGCTGCCATATGAGAAAATAACGCTATATGAGGAAATAACTTTAGGCACTATGTTGTCAATTCTGGGTGGTCGTTAATTGACTATAATTGTAACAATAAAAATGTTTCATCTGAAGATATGCTATTCGGACAAAATATTCTTGTACGGCACTCCTCACGTTGCGTAGATTATGAAATAATAATCTCCTAGAACCGATTGCCATACAAAAATTCCAAAAAAAAAATCCTGGCTTCCGGTCCCATTATTTTTGTACGGCAATCGGTTCTATAGGAGATTATTATTTCATAATCTACCCAACGTGAGGAATGCCATACAAGAATATTTTGTGAGAAAAGCTCATCTTTAGATGAAAAATTATTATAATTATTATTATTAAATGCACTACCCAGTATTGACGACCACCCAGAATTGACGGCATAGTGCCTAAAGTTATTTTCTCATCTAGCAGCATCGTTCTGTACATGTTTCATGCTGGGTCAAATGATCCTCCCAAATTGTTAAGCGGGCTTGTAGTCTATGAGTGAAAAAGAATGGTTACTTGGACTATCCAGGTAGTCGAGTAAGGATTATTATTATTATTATTGTAATAATAAACGACTTTATTGTTTTCTCAATTTTATATACAATTCATATTTCAAATTAAAAAAAAAATAAAAAGCGAAGTTCAATTTGGATTCCGCGGATGTCAACAAATTGCTGTTCCACTTAACCCATATGTTTCGAATGTAATTGAATTCATCCTCAGAGCTAGAAATTAGTTATGTTCAAGTTGAAAGCATAAATTATAACACTTTTTTGTGTTTTATTGGTGTTAAAATTATTATTTCTGTCAAGTCGCTGCACCATTAAGAGCAATCCTCAATAGCCTTTGAGGAACTTGTGCAAGCACAGGACCGGTGACCGCTCTTGGATTCGAACCCATATACCTATCGATGATTGGGTGAAGAAACGAATGATTCACCCAAGCTCCACTACGGCTCAACAGACATATTAAATAATCAAACACTGAAATGTAAAAATGTATCAGACAGTGGTTTATACTTCTTACAAGGTCGAAGGAACTCTGTAGATGAATATTATTCCATTTCGAGAGATAGGCAAGGAAAACAAAGTTTTTTGTTTAACTTTATATATTCCAATTACTAGCAACCTCTGAAATTAAACTTAAATAAAATGTAGTCATTCCGTTATATTTTTTAATTTGTCATATTACTCCTCTGATATCCAAAAACAATGTTTTAAAATATTAATATAATTTTGACCTTCCAATTTTCACTTTCAGATATATAGATATATTTTTTAATACTGGACAATTTTTTGAATCACATTTTTCGATATTATCTATACTTTACTTCTGAATCAAAATCAAATTTTCCAATGCGCCTTGTATATACGTGTGTTTTGCTACACTTTCTTTATGTTTAGATTTCGGGAAGCACAAACTTTAATCGGGAATAGATTTTGACAAAAAGCACATAATAGAGAAAATTTTTATAATGTACTTTTTTTCTAGATGACACTATGTATGAGCAGCCAACGCATATTTCCCCATTATCTTTTCAGCTGACTTTGTTTCAATCGACCTGAATTCACTGTACGATATTTCTTTTTTTACATAACTGACATTTTATCTCAGGTCTACCACTACTCTGATAGCTGACGTTTGTTTGATATCTAGCTTTATCTAGACTATCGCCTACACACAAAATTTTGTTAATCAAAGAGACGACCTGGTTTATTCATTTTATAACATTTACCGTAATTTTTGTTCGAAAATTGTATGTTTCGGGTACAATTTTAATTAGGTCGCCATGTGTTTTGTAAAGATATAACGAAAATAAAATACTCGGAAAACCATATTGGCACGGCGTTAGTGTCAATTTATACGATCAAATAAATTCATCAGTTTTGTGAACTTGAGTTTTATTGACAGGTGTAGACGGAAATTTGTCGTCAATTTTCATTCCCTAATATTTCATGAATTTTAAGGCAATCTCTCTATCAATTTCTAGTAAGTTTCGGTCTGTTATGATACCTGTTCGTTGAATAAATGTTCTTGGGTTGAACCATTTCATGTCATTATGTTGGTATATATGATAAACCAACAAAAGAATTGATAAAAAAATTGTAGTGTGTAAATACAACCAATATTCGTCAATTTCAGTATTTATTCATTCGACATATTCTCAACTTCAATAATCCCATCAACAACTTATATTGGTTTCATCTCCTGTGCTAAAGTTTCGTGAACAGCTTCAGTAATATTTCCAAATTTAATGAATGAAACAACAATCCATTCAAACATCCATAGTATCCATGTAAAAGTACATATTTATGTGAGGGCGCTCGAATCAGTGAAGAAAAGTGATCCAATATTGACTATGCAGGGGTTCAGCAAAAATCACTTTGACGGTGCGATTTTGGATGAATTCTTGCCAATTTTTTTGACACGAAAGATAAATGTATGAGACAGGCATCTCTCAGAGTACTTTTTCGAAAGCCACAATAGGCCATTGGCCGCAGTGGAGGGCCTGATATGGGCTCACTCACATTTTAACTTTTTCGAAAAAAAAATTACCTAGTGAGATAAAAAATAGTGAATCTGGTCGAATTTCTGCCATTTTTAAAAAGTCACTTAAAAAAAATTGAAAGAGTACTATGAGAGATGCCTAGATCTAACCTTTTGAATTCAGATGTTGAAAAAAAATCTCGAATATATTGAGCGAGCTCCGAGTATTTTGATTTCTCCTGCTCCTTGTTTCACCAATAGCCACTAATAAGGTTAACCCCCTCTTTAGTGACTTCCACTATTCTCTGAATAAAAACGGAGATATTGCAAGTTTCGTCTTTTCGTCTCTTATTCACACATGGCGTTCATTATTCATAACCTGAATTAAATCATATTATATTTATCCTAATTTATTTCAGAATAAGATTATTCTAATGATAGAGTTGCCCTAAGGAATTTCGACATCGACTCCTGTTGAAAATCTTATATATTTATCAATCATGAATCATGTCACGTCCACGATAAATCACGATCTTAACCGAAATGGAGATAAATGAATATTAATTCCCGGCCTTGAATGTCCACTAATAGGCCTTATATTAATAAAGTTGTCCTTATTCCAGATCCTCGCTGCGCGTGCGTACATGTCAAAATAATGGAGACTTCAGTTCAGTGTTGTCAGTATACATTTATTAAATTTTCTGCAAGTTCTAGAAATTATTTGATCACATTGTCCGTGTACAATTTCTTTTCTTTTTTCTCAGACTTATTTTTTTGAACCGAGAAACTAAAGATTTGGGTAAAGATATTTGCTTTATTCGAGAGATTTAATTTTTTTTTTTTCGGAAACTTTAATTGTTTTAACATATTTTCTTATTTTTGAAATCATTCTCCCACAACAAATGAACCGAGAATTCAAATTTCTTCCGTTGAGTGATAATTTTCTTGGAAATACACGAACATTTTTTCGAATAAAATTGTCTAGTTTCTCCATATAATCATTAAAAAATACTGATTATGAGCAGCATTTCTCTAATTGGAGAGAATTTTTTTTTTCAAATAATGAAACTTTCAACTTATAAACAAGTGGTTGCGCCACGATTGACTTTAGTCGCTGCTTCATGTGTAGGCAAATATTAGTTATAGAGTGGATTATAATTCATTGGGCTGGGGCAGGACGACTTTAATGTCCGACCTACCCTGTCACTGAAGAGATAGGCGAAGTGCGCAGCCCCCGTGTCGGAAACGACAGGGGGCTGTCGTGCACATCCGCAGTCCTTCCTCTCCTTCCTCCTTTTCCCCCGGGGTTGAGCACGAAGTGATGAAGTTAGTTGTTGCATAAGATAACTTAAGACTATAGCTATGTACATTATTATAGGCAATTAAGTTTTATTTATTTATTTATTTGTCACTGAAGAGAGGCATGAACGCGTCTGCAGGTTGTCTTTCCCAGCCAAATAAATGATAATCTACTGTTTGAATTACGAAGATTTTTCATTCAAGTAGTTAAATGTCTTGTATTGAAACCTGATATTTTGAAGTACACTGGTACATTCAAGTAATTTAAATTTCTTATTCTGAAAACATGTTATTTTGAAGCAAATTCATAAAATTTAGAGATTTGAGTTCAGAAATCTTTTAGCCAAGTTATTCTGATTCTTTATATCGAAACCTAATGTTTTGAAGTACACTTATAGAATTAATTGAATCAAGAATATAGTTTTGACGCCCGAATCATTCAGATTTCTTCAATTGAAAAATTCTGATGTTTTGGAGTAAACTTGAAGAATATTTTAATTTAAATATACGGATTTCTTGAGTGGAAATTATAATTGTTAAAGTAAGTATTTGATACAGTTAATTTAAGTGAATTTTTCCCTCCTTTTGAGAACATATTGTTTTGACTATATATAAAAGAATAATTTTTTGTAATGAAGCAGGTTGCTTTCCTTCGAAATTATTTTTTGTCTGTGAGAACTTTGTTTGAATAATCATGTTGGCATTAATTTTTGGGAGATTCTTTGAAATACCGAATATCTACTAATTCATTACTCATAAGAGTCAGCAAAGTGTCGTAAGCATGATATTTCCACGGCTACCTGAAATGAGTGATGGAAAATTCGGTACCAACTGGTAGCAAATTAAATTACAAATTTTTATGGATACGGTTGGTTTGGGCTCGACCTATTTGCGCTCTTACTTGAAATCGACCGCTTTCCGCTCTACGATTTTTATAATAGAAATGTATACGTTACTTCTTTTCTTTGATCGACTGATTTGTGCTCTCTAAAATAAATTAGCGAGAGAAGAAAAATTTGATTTCTGCGAGGATCTAACTAGAACGAACAAACCTTAAGTAGATATTTGAGTGCGCGAAAATTCTATACATGCATTATGCGAGGAGTAATTATTTAGCCTGATATAACCAGTACGAACTATAATCTAACGTAGACATTTGAGTGCGTGGAAATTTAATACATCCATTTTGCGAGGAGTAATTATTTAGTCTGATCTAACCATAACGAACTAACCTTACGTAGACTTTTGTGTTTTTTTTATCAGGAAGAAGACCTGTTCTCCATAAAATTAAATATTTAAAAAATAATTTTTTCTTCGATTAACAGCAATTAATGAATTGCAGACACATATCAATCAGCAAAGTATTACTTTTCCTACCTAGGCAACAAAGTAAGGACTTGGTCTAGGCAGTAAAATGATTATTTTCAATGGGAATGAAACATTTGACATTCTGGAGGAGCAAGTACTTCTGAGTCGCCATCACTACCCATAATCTATTAATACCGATATTTTTCCACAAAACTGTCAGAAATTTCATAAGTTGTCAATCTATAATTATTATGGACATATACACTTCAATAGCAACCAACCATTCCAACAATTGCGATATCTATCAAATTTTGTTTTAATTTATCACTACAGGAAAAATAAAAAGGTTGTGGGAATTGCAATAATTTCCAAATACAATATCCTACATATATCATTTTTTCTCATCTTTCAATGTATCGAATGATATAGTATCTATACCATTTTCATGACTAACGGAAAATAATAGTAATTTCAGCATGCCCTGTATGATATGAATTCGATTCCTGAGTGTAAATTAAAAACTTGAAATTTTTAGAAACTACAATCAAAATTTCAATTTGGCATGGATTGAGATCACTGATTTACTTGAATAAGTACAACTAGTAAGTTTATGTTTTGAACTAAATTAAAAAAAAATATCTCGAAAAACGATAGAGGTAGTTACAGAGCGTTACAAAAAAGTATCATAAGGCAAGGGCGAGTCTTGAAGTTTGTTAATATAGGAAGCGTTCTACTAGAAGCGGCACCGTCGCAATGCTGAAAATATTTTAGATCGATAGAACAGGTAAGAGAATGTAAAGACCGATTCAGATACATGGGTGCCAACCCTGAGTTTTTGACCCATCATGATAAATTTCTCCAATATAAACGAAGTTAATACTTCTGAACCGAAGAAAATATAACTTTTTGATAGAAACGCAAGTAAAAGGAACGTATGTGAACTCTCTTGCAGTTTACAGGCGTGAGGGTAAAAAATATATGCTTGTAAATTGCCCATGCATATATTTTTTACCCTCACGCCTGTAAACTGCAAGAGAGTTCACATACGATCCTTTTACTTGCGTTTCTCTTGTTCAGAAGTACTTACTAATTTTTTCAATACTGGAGGAACTCATCATGCGGGGTCGAAAACCCTGGGTGGGAACCATGTATCTGAATCGGCCTTAAGATGAGAAATTTTCAGAAAAATCGTGCGTTGCATTTTCCATGCACGTCTAACCTTCCATCTAGACTACAAGCCCGAATAACATTTTGTGGAGTCATATGAGCCAGCACGAATCATATATTCAGAATGATGCTGCTATATAAAAAAATAACTTCAGTCACTATGCCATCAATTCTAGGTGGTGTATTTGACTATGATGTTAATAATTTTTCATCTGAAGATGTGCTTTTCCGACAAAATATTCTTGTACGGGGCATTTCTCACGTTGGTAGATTATGAAATAATAATCTCCTAGATCCCACTGCCGTTCCAAAGTTATGGACCGGAAGCCAGGATTTTTTTTTTATTTTAGGAAATTGAAATTATTCTGAATTGAAAATGATACTTAGATTCGAAATCACAGCCTCCTACACAACAATAAATTTTGTTTCCAATTTAAATATTTTTCAGGAATAGCCCAATTTCCCTATTAAAAGCATACCCTTCTTTGATGCTTCACTCTGTATGGATGTCCATAATTACTATGTCTGATTCTATGGCATTAAATGAATCAAATAATCGATTCTAAACTATCAGATAGGACAAATCTGCAAATTTACATAAACATAAAAAAAAATGGGAAAAAATTATTTTGTTCCGAGGTGGATGTTATTTCAAATTTGAAAATTGTTTTCAATTCTAAAGGAATTTTTTGAATAATTTTCTTTTGATGTCAACAATAACGGTAGTTTACACTTGATCAAAATTTCTATATTTTGTTCTCCCCTGTACATTGTTTAGAAATTTGAAATGTTGGCAAGTATTATTATGCTATGCACCGATTTTCACCATAAATATTTCCTGACAAATATATAATAAACAAGTTTTACGTACGGTGCAAACTTTTGGAAACTCTGTATTGCATATCCTGAAATTATTGTATTGTTGGTCCTTGATATGTACGCCAAATTTCAGATTATTCCCAATTTTGGAAGTGGGGGAAAATATTATTTAAAAGTTTTCATTTTTATCATTTTTATTATAATTAGGTATACTTTTATTATGAAATACATTAATAGTCTTCGGGTAGTGTGCCAAATTGTAGATTATTCGCACGATTGAAAGTGGCTGCAAATTGAATTCAAAAACTTTCATTATCTTATTATTATGACATACTTGTCCATCAGTCCTTGATATGTTTGTCAAATTTCAAATTATTCGGACGACTGGAAAGGGGTGAAAATTGACTTCCAAAAGTGTTTCAAAATATAGTACGTTTCAGTTGTCAGTGTCAGAAAATACGTTTTATTCCTACAAAGAATGATTTTTGGGATTAATATGATTGCCGGACTCCGCCGTCAAAATAACACTTATTTTATGTACAAGTATAACATAGGTAACTATTTTTAGTCCAGAATCATTGCAGAAAACCCGAAGTATAAAATCTTTCATCGAACTTGGCCGACTATACTTACTTGATTTGTTCTCGGTCTGTGTAGACTCGACCGTGGTCGGTAACTTTCGATTAATTTCGGCTAACACTCACCAGTTACGAATCTCGTTCTGACACATCGCACATCGCTATCGCAACAAATCCCTCTAAACTATGCCATTCGGTCGGTATTTGATTAACATTGTGATTCTTGAAATGATGCGCAGTGAAATTAAAAGAATTCATTGGTATACCTAACATGTATCATGCATTGTAAATAGTATACAATTCAAACTAATACTAAACGTATATGTGTTCAGTGGAACTTGAAAATCTTTGATTATTGAACAGGCAGATTTGTCAGTTGTTTCGATTTCTATGGCGTGAGCATGTAGGTATGTAATAAATAGTTTGGTGGCTCTTGGCTCTTCAGTGGGGAAACACGACGAACACGTGCAGGAGAAATGTTGCCTGCGCACTGCGCAGACCGCAGTAAGCACGTAGGTATATGAAGTTGAAGTAAATGAAGTTCCTTTCTAAAGCAGTGGATACCTGGTAAACATATAAATCGACAACAGGGTGAGTGCTTTTCTTTTGTACTTAAAATCATATATTCACTCCAAACCAACGATAACTACCTAGGTATATCGGTTTCATCAGATGACCAAATGAAACGAAACATACCTGCTATGCTGTTTTGCATTTCCTAACTAACAAGGAATAACGTATTTCTTTCATGCTGACCAGGAGAATAAAACTAATGAGAAGACAAGTGATTAGGCCACGACATACCTATTCAGTGCAGTTCGTCGATGTCCTTGCGCATATTAATCATAGGTATTATACCTACCTACCTATGTGTTGGTTGGAAGTTGCCGAGTTGACATACAGTGCGGCTATTGATAGTCCCACCCCTTAACTTTTGAACGGTTCGACGTACAAACATGAAAAAAAAATCGTTTCGAGCGTTTCACCGATACTACTGTATAAAATAAAAAATATGGTGATTGCTCGACGTGGGACGCGGGGGGGCACATCAACCTCATAATTTTTAAATGGAATGGGTAGTCAAGTGTCACATCGTTGAAAAGAGCATTCAAATCTCTTCAGAACCATCTAGGTACTTAAATATTTTTGAGTTTTCTTATTGCCAAAACATCAAACTGTACAAATTTATCGAGGTGAGTATGATAAGTACTCAAATAAGTAGGTATTGATATTTGATATTTCGAATTTGAATTGCAAAAAAAATAATGACGAAATTAAAAAAAAAACTTAATGGTTGCAAAAATAATGGAATTCCCTTTTCAACGATGTGACACTTGACCCCCCATGCTATTTGAAATTTTTGAGTTGATGTGCCCCCCGCGACCCTTGTCGAGTAATCACCATATTTTTTATTTCAAAAATTAGTATTGAAGAAACCATCGAAACGATTTTTCTAATGTTCGTACGTCGAACCGATTAAAAGTTAACAGGGGGGAAGACTATTAAAAGCTACCTGAGTGAAAACAGCAACCAAAAGATAGCAACTAATTTTCCGAAGATTGTCGATCGATCAGTGGCGTCGGGCTGACAATTTATTTGGGGTTCTGCGCATATATAATAATTTCCAACAATTAAAAAAAAAGTCTATTGGATATTGTAATGAAAAAAAACTATTGAATGAGGAATGGCAATTCATATATCATGATGGAAAAACATGAATTTGAGATCGAAACGTCAACCAAAACTAGATATGCTGTAAATCTCTCGGTTCAGGGAATGTCATGTCGAGAAACAGTTTTGCAGCACTTGCAGAGAGGGTGGATGAGTACCAACCACTTTTTGGAAAAATGCGATTTCAGGGATTAAACCAGAAACTGTTTCATTCAAAAAGGGTTTATATCATTACTATGGATGCAGAGAATCATTTCCTGGTGAAAAAGGTTCTTGCAACACTTGCAGAGGGGGTGGAGTACCCCAGTGAAAAAAAATCGATTTTAGGTATTAAACTAAAAACTGTCTCAACTAATGTGGGCTCATATCAATACTATGGGTGCAGAGAATCATTTTCTGTTGAAAAAAATTCTTGCAACACTTGTAGAGGGGTGGAAAACCAACCCTATTTCCAAAAATGCTATTTTAGGGATTAAACCAGAAACTTTCTCAATCAAAATTAGTTTATTTCGTTATTACTGGTGGTGAGAAATATTTCCTGTTGAAAAAATTTCCTGTAACACTTGTAAAGGGGGTGGATTACCCCATTTCGAAAAATTCGATTCGAAGGATCAAACCAGAAACTGTCCCAACCAAAGTGGGTTCATATCATTTCTATAGGTGCAGAAAATCATTTCCTGTTGAAAAAAATTCTTGCAACACTTGCAGAAGATGTGGAGTACCCCATAAAAAATCGATATGAGGGATTAAACCAGAAACTGTCCCAACCAAACTGGGTTCATATCATTACTATGGGTGCAGTTAATCATTTTCTGTTGAAAAAAATTCTTGCAACACTTATAGAGGGGGTAGAAAACCAACACCAATTCGAAAAAACGATATGAACCCACTTTGGTTGGGACAGTTTCTGGTTTAATCCCGTGAATCGATTTATTTTGAAATGGGGTAATCCACCCATTCTGCAATCATTTTTTTCTACAGAAAATCATTCTCTGCAGTCATAGTAATGATATGAATCCACTTTGGTTGGGACAGTTTCTGGTTCAATCCCTCGAATTGTTTTTTTTAAATGAGGTGATCCTAGTAGAGTAGAGGGGCCCGTCTACAAGTGTTGCAACACAAAATATCTCTCCCTAACAGTAATAACGAAATGAACCAATTTTCATTGAAACTGTTTCTGATGGTTTAATCCCCAAAATCGTATAGTTTTGAAATGGGGTTGGTTTTCCATCCCCTCTGCAAACATTTTTTTCAACAGGAAATGATTCTCTGCATCCATAGTAATGATATGAGTCCACTTTGGTTGAGATAGTTTCTGGTTCAATACCTGAAATAGCATTTTTTCAAAAAGTGGTTGGTACTCATCCACCCTATCCGCAAGTGCTGCAAAACCTTTTCTCGACATGACATTCCCTGCACCGAGAGAATCAAAACAAACCTAGTTTTAGTTGACGTTTCGATCTCAAATTCATGTTTTCTATCATCCTGATTCATGAATTGCCATTCGTCATTCAATAGTTTTTTTCATTACAATATCCAATAGACTTTTTTTTTAATTATATTGGAAATTATTATAAGCGCAGAAACCCAAATAAATTGTCAGTCCGACGCCACTGACCGATTTGCAATCTTCGGAAAATTATTTGCTATCTTTTGGTTGCTGTTTTCACACAGGTTTAAAAGCCGCACTGAATATTTCGGTTAGTTTAGGGATGAAAATTATGGTAACTCGGTAAATCGTAGTATCGGTAGATAAACCGGCAACGAATCTAATTCTTGCCTATGATTGATCTGAATTCCATTACACTGCGCTCGCCAGGGGCAATGGACTTACCTAGTTTTGCCAAAACTTATTGTATTAGTGGACAAAATAGGCTCAAATTTCCAAAGGATTCAAAATCAGGACATCAATTTTACTACCAATATAGATTTTCGCTGAAACATGTTTCGTTCTGGTTCTTGGTTGGTGGTCCTGATCACGAATCTGAAAGAATTTCGAGCCTATTTTGCCCCCTATAGTATGTGGCTGTTCCATCGCGAGTGGTGGGCAGTGTATATCACTTAGGCCAACCTAAGTGAGGTGGTAGTTGCATTTTAACGATTTTCATCTGTCCAGAGAGTTTCATCATTCTACCTCAATTATTACGGAAGATACGGGGGTGTTTCCATGAGAAGTGGACACACTGTATATGTGGTTTCTGCACTTAACAGAAAAAAAAAACGAAATTTGAATTTTATGGCATGGAAAAACCAAACTTGACATATTTTCCAAATATAGGAAATTGAATACTTATATTGCGATTCCAGTTTGTGATGAAAAAATTAAATGACCACATTAATCGACGTTCTTTTCTCTAAAAATTCAATCTTACAGTTTCTCCTAGGTTAAACAATTAATGAGTAGGACGTCAAATTGCTTTCCATGCGAGGTTGCCGATTTTCTCATCACGGCTCAGGAGATTAAGTCGGCTGTGGTAAAAGTAATAATTTATGTAACGAAGCTGAACGTTTATTTGCCGAACATATAGTGAGGCAGATAATTCAGCGCTGAGCCACATATAGTACATTCTCACATACATGAAATCAGGTAGAAGCGATTTTTGTACACAATGTTCTAGATAATGTGGGAGTACCTACTCCGATCAAGCCGACCTCGGGGCCCCCTCCGGAACTTATTTTCCCTACCCGAAAAGGCATTTTTTTTTGGTTAAATTATTCGATTTTCTGTTATTCCGTTGAGTGATGATATCTAAATGGAAGTCCAAAATTGTATGGCTTTCTGTAACTACTTTTTAAAGTATCACGCACCAAAGTTACAATGTACTTGGCTTTTCATAATACTGCCTACACAAAACTAAATATTGAAACAGAAATTATTTGATAGTTAGTTACTAAAGCAACTCACTCTACAAATATTTATGGAGATCATTCGCTGTGTTACCTACCCAAAAAAAAGGACACAAAACCATCTTCATCTCATGAACCTCGCTTTGGAATGACATGTATATGATTTTTTCTGCTTTTACTATTAGAAAGCCAATCATCAACAATGAGTTTGATGTTGATAGTACTTAATTGTGCGTAGCAGGTGCGGGGAAACAATCAATATGGTATGAAATGGGTGATTCTGTGACAAAAATACTATTATTATGAACAAATAAATACAAATATACATATATATATTAGTTTTTTGCTGTTAAAATGAAAACTAATATCGTACATAATTGAAATACGAACAAATCGAGAGTTGGTAGGTACGATCTGATGAGATCATTGGTAACGAAAACTCGGAAAACCGAAAAATGTTGTTTCATTATTTAATTCGTAACTCCGTTTTTTTTTTCACAAAACAGGCGCTGTCGGACTATTTTTTTGATACAATTGCACTTTGATTTTTTTCAGGCTCTATCAGCAGGTTTTTCAATTATTTATAACAAATAAATAAAATGACAGTGCCAAGTTCAAAACATAACAGAATATAACTTCGAAATTGTTCGGATTCTGGACTGTCTTTCATGTAATTGAATAGTCGCCACAATTAAGTAAATACTTTCAACATTAAAATCGATGTTGAGGTTGGCTTTTCAAAATTGATACAAGGAAAAATCATGAATATTCATTTCCAAAGCAGGCTCATTGAATGAAGGTGGTTTTGTTTATCTTTTTCTGGGTAGTTATGGAAGCGAATGATCCCCTTAAATATTTGTGAGCTCGCTCATAGAGCCATTGGCAAGAAAAAAAATTTGAACTTCTGTAAAATCGGTCATAAGAAAACATTGATGACAAATTGCATAGTTACTCTTATGAATTGAGATGAATTATTATCACTGAATTATCATTATTTTGTATATAATACAAAGAAGGAGGAGCCCATTGAAAATTACAATTTTTTCGATAAATTACGATGAAATTGACATCATAAATCAAATTTATGAAACTGATGCTTTTGAAAGGCCCTTGATATAATGATATATTGCGTTAACTTTTCATTAAAACATAAATATTTTTAAAACTCTGGTTAAAACATTAATTTTTAATTTTCGAATATCATTTGACTACATTTTTTGTAAAATTTATTTGAATAATTTGTTTGAATATAATCACGAACAATCAGTTATAAAAATGAACTGAACTCAAATCAATGTCAATAAATTATTAATTTGAATCAAGATTTGAATTGAAGAAATTGGATAAATAAATCAAATTATTTTAATTGCTGCTTTTAAAAAGCCCGCCTAACCTCTTTGATATTTTAGATGATTTCTGCTCACGGTGGTTGGCCAGTTCAACTTGTCATTTTAGACACATTGTTAAAACATGTGTGAGGTTAGACATTGATAATTTTTTCACTGAATACTAAAAAAAAAAGCATTTGACTTTTTTAACGATTGTTTCAGTATATGAGTCATAATAATTTTTTAGTCAAAATTATAACATAACCTATTATTACTATACTCGACGAACAAACATATGAGATTATATCGCTTATCAAATTCTTAAAATGCAAGAATTGATTAACCTTTCTGTCGCTCTTCACTTCACTTTTATAAACAGTTGACAAAACAGTTCACGTGTAGGTTGTGTGCTGCCGCTGTCTCTCTTCTACTCGGACGCATCGATCGATGTAGTGGAAGAGAGATAGATGCGTCACAAGCCGAACGCTTAGACCGATCGTGTCTGTCTATCGCTTGTTGAGTCATGTTTTTCCGTGCGTGCAGCCGTCGTTCATCGATTTAAAAGACGTTATCACGTTAAGAAAAAAAGTTCAACTGAAACTTCAGTGAGTTTCTTCAGTAACTAACTACAAACACACTTGTTTTTGCATGAAGAAATTTTTATGTAGGTATAGTATTCTGAAAAGTTCTTTGGTGCATGGTAATTTAAAAACTAGCCATGGAAAGCAACAATTTTGGAATTCCATTTAAATATCACCACTCAATGAAATAACACAGAATCGACGTATTTAACCGACTGTATTTTGAGATATAGGGTGATTTCAATAAAAAAAAACATTCCGGCATTTTATTTCGTTAATTTCTATTGAATGACCCGGTAGATTTCTCCAAAATGATATAGATTCGGAAATGATCTTCAGTTACGTCGTATTCGTATTCCAAATTAAAATTGTTAAAATTGTTTTTTCCGTTAACCAGCTGTCGTCCCCTTACGAACGGCAGCCCTCAAAAGTCGAAACTTGTGCGAGCCAAGGATTAACGAGGTCTTACCTTTTAACGTGCGATTCCTAGCACTTTCTCGGGCCATCAGATAAAAATCTGAAGTCGCTGAGGATTCGAACCTAGCCGACCAGCAGTCAATAGTTTGGAACGCTTCAGTCTCAACCACTGAGCTACTTGACCCTACAGGATGACTCAATAATACTGAATCATTTTATGGTAAAAAAAATTAACCAGCCAGTATGAGGTTGGAAGTCGTAAGTTATTATCGATGATGGTTTGTTCAATATATTCCTCGATATATTCTGATATGAAAAATATTATCAAGTGCCTTATAAATGTTGATTATCGATTAAGCTTATTTTAGTTTGAAGGAGGGGAGCCACATGTACAATTGTTTTATGTCTGTGTACCATAGTGAGAATTGAACCACCGAACACATTTATCATTAAATTTCCGATGAAATCAACTATACTTTGTTGTTCAGGTGTTTGTTTCAATCAGAGTTATTTCTGTAATCCACTTATTATTTGGAAGTAGGCAGGTTACGGTGTAAATCTTTCACCATATTTCAAAGACATAACGCAGCCGGCGGCCTCGAAATACGAACCGACTAAGTACCTGCCTGATTTTAATTATTCGGTAGGTACTCGAATTGCGGACCAAACCAAGAAGACCCTTCTTTTAAAAACAATACTCAAATTGCGGACTGATATGGTGTCACTATATCACTTTTGTCGCGTCCAGGTATCTTCGTAAGGTTAGTTCGTTCTGGTTAGAACATACTAAAAACGACTCCTCACAAAACGATCTCTTGTGTTCCATCTTATCCAAGTGTCTAGGTAAGTTTTGTTCGTTTTCGTTCTCAATAGAACAGACCTTACAAATTTCATATGTTTTTTTGTTCTCAAGTGTCCACGTGAGGTTATTTCATTCTGGTTACAACAGACTCAAAAATTGCCCCTCGCACAATGTAAGTACTTAATTTTCTTGCCTCCAAGTGTAAGTAAGGAAAGTAAGTTTGTGTTGGTCAGCATTACTCCTCAAACAAAAAAAAATATCGTACTCTTTTCTCCGAGTATAGGTGAGGATATAGACAACGGTATGTGTTATGGTAATCTTTACAAAAATTTCTGGTGCTATATGGGGTAGCAATAATACGGTATAGTAATGACAGGCATTAAGTTATTGTAATAATTGGTTTCTGCTGATTATTGTGAAATTAGTATTGTTAGCAATAAAATAATTACACAATAATCAGCTGTTTACTGTTACCACAAGAATACTCTTAATCCAGTACGATTGGGTTTTGGGACGAGGATCGATTGTAGCACCATTGAACCTGGTATGCTAGTTGTTATAATAAACACAAAAAAAATTGTTTACCGAAATTCCAGGGGTGGAACATATTTTTTTTTGTTAAAAATAAATAAATAGATTTTTGCTGTAATCTTGGAAAGTATACGATTTATCGAAGAAACAACTCAACAAGGCGAAAGACAATTCAATTCTCCACAAAAATGATTCCTAGTAATTTTTTAAGAAATGCGCTCGTTTTCCAAGAAAACGTGATTAAACGCCGACATCAAATGTCAGGTTCACGCTACCCGCCGCTGGATGTTCTAGCGGAGCCGAATATTTGATTGGTAATAACTCTGCTAAAAATGATCGGAGAAGGAAAAGTTTATATCGTTTCTCATGCAAATATAATGTGCGAGTATTTGAGAACCTAAAATGCGGACGATCCGAAAATTATGAATAATTTAGTAAATATGGAATTATTATACTAAATCAGCAACAGCTCCTGCCTCATTTTCAACTTACCCATAAAACTGGCATTCTCTTCTCTGAAGAAATTGCCGGGATTATGAGTGAGTTTAAAACTGAGGCAGGAGTAAAAACCAGTTTTTTCTTTGTCATGTATAAGTCAGACTTGTCTCACTAGTCTAAAATCGTTGCATATGGTCTAAAGAGGGTACTGATTCCTGCTTCAGAATAATTATTTCATTTCAACTAAAATAAATATCCATGACTTTCAGATTCTCCGTAAATATCGTAGAAGGGTTATGTGAAGTGGGTTAAAACACATTCTGGGTACTCATATACTGACATGTTATATTTGCATGAGGAAGTAGAAGTCTTCAGGAACGATATACACTTTTTCTTTTCCTTCTACTATAATTTTTAGCAAAGTTATGACAAATCTAATTCTCGGCCCTGCCGGAAATGGCAGTGGCGGCTTAAAGCGAGCCTGAAATTTGATATCGGAATTCAATAAGGTTTTCTGAGAAAACGAGCGCATTTTGTGAGAAATTACTAAGTATATTTCTTGTAGAGAATTGAATTATCTTTCACCTATTTGAAATTGTTTCTTGATAAATCTTAAACAATTTTTTTTTGGTTCCACCCCTGATTTTTTGGTAAGCATTTTTTTTTCTAACAATACATAATATCAAGAAGTCATTATGCCGTGTCTTACATTTGTCTGTGGTTACTGTACTATTTACTGATTAACATGAATATTGTATCTCGATATAGACTATACATGTACAATGCAATTACCAATATTCGCATAAAAATAAAAATTGATATATCAAATTGGTGATTTCAAGAACTCATTTCAAGGTTCAATGCTCGGTTCAATGGTACTAACCGAACTTTTTCTATTTCAGTTGATAGTTTCGTAATGGAACTTATAAATATGGCCGCCGTCTTTTCATATGTGTATCGAGTTTGCAGAAGTGCGGTGTCTTTTTCCGATTGCGAGATATTTTGAACAAAGTAAAATTTTCGATTTTTGTCTTTATTTATTTTGAAAGATATCAAAAAATAAAAATACCTACGTTTCCATTGCAACTTTTTTTCTTAAATACGGCCATGTTATTTTTATTACATAATTCAAATCCTTTTTGCATTCTGAAATACGTCATCATTTATAGTTGTTTACACATTTTTTTTAGTTTACCTACTATCACTTGAAATCATTGAGGAAAAACCTACGATAACGGCTCTATCTCAATTACAAAAGATGTTCGAACAAGTGACCCTTATTTTCTGAGCACAAATAACATCATCAAACTGTGGAACCCACAACATTGTACATATTATGTAATGGTTTGAATTGCTTCCAAAACCAGTTGACGTAATTCTTTTTCCGTTTGAAGAATACGTTGAAACAGATATTTTTTACTGTAGGTACCCCCAAAGATAAAAGTCGGAAGCTGTGAGATCTGACGAACGAAGAGGCCCGGCCTTTGCAGAATGCGTACATCCATTTGTCAGGAAATCTGTTTTTCTCTGTTATTAAAATAACACCTACACAAATAACTTTTTTTGTATATTACGCTAGGGTAAACACACTGAACAATAAATACATTTTCATTGAATTCTTAACCAAAATACCTTTTTCGATAATTGAGGTACTGGGTACCTGTAATTCTCATTATTCCTAGATCCATACAACCAATAGTATCAATTAATATTAATATAAGTTATATGAATTCAGGAGTAATGATGAACACAGAAAGTACCCACTTATCCACTTTCTCAAATTAATATTTTTCAAGCGTAATGTCTAAAATAAGCTTAAAACATGTTTAAATAAATGATGTAGGTATGACCAATAGGTCCGTATCTAAAACAAAAAAGTTGATAAAGTTTTCTTGGAAACGAAATGTTTGAGCAATCGGTAGACATCATCTAGGTAAGCTTAAAAAGTGGCAAGGAAAATATATTTTTAATTTTTTGATATCTTTCAAATAACGTCAGAAATAAATAAAAACTAATATCGAGAATTTTACTTTATTCAAAATGTCTCGAAATCTGAAAAAGATAGATCCCAATGCTATCCCATCCTTATTTTGAACACACTGTATAGTATTTTATATACCTCACCCAATCTTCTGAATTGTTAGGTACATATTATATACATAATAATTCAGAAGGTTGAAAGACATTTTCCAGATGTATGATTAAAGTTTTACGTGTGATAATGAAGGATAACATATCATCGGCGACCATATTGCTGAGTTTCATTACGAACACAATCAACTAAAATGGATAATGTTTGTTTCTTAACTTTGAACATTCTGTTTAAATCCCCACTTCTTCAAAAGAAATACCACTCAAGAATGCTGCAATATTTACTCTCTACTGCGTAAAAATGAGCGGGTTGTAAAGCCCGATGCACCCTACCCCACAAGCGTCTAGCCGTACCAATTTTACTTTTGATCCTCCAGGTCCGCATGCGCACAACTCGAATTAAAATAATTTAGAGGCGGTGTGGCGGGGTGTTTAGATGACAAAACAAGCAGGCAACCTGAGTTGAAACTGCGTGAATTTGTTTTTTTTACTCGCTATTGACACACAAACCTAACCTGAGCAAGCTAACCTAGCTTGCGAGTCAGTAGAAAATGCGTGAATTAGTTTTTCGCTCGCAATTGATACACAAAGCTAACCTGAGCAAGCTAACCTAGCTTGCTAGTCAGTCATAAATGCGTGAATTAGTTTGCATGCAAACCGAGTTGAAAATGCGAAAATTACTTGCCAATCATACCTGACCTGACTACCCTTACCAAACTATACAAAATTCATACGAAATAACGAATATTTATCCAAAATTCAGAAAGAGCAGGCGTGGAGCAGCCATTTTGACGGTTTACCCCGCTTCAAGCGTAAACAAGTGCGCATGCGGACTTTCTCCAAGCGTTTCAGTGACATCGAAACAACTTGGACCTTAATGGGAATGCTGTGGCAGCAGCCGTCGCCAGTGCGTTTGACTCAATTTGGCAACAGCCAAGTTGTACGGCTGTGCTGTTTATTTAAATAGGAGTTTTTTCTAATTCTCTCTTAAACTAGTCGCTTTGTCCCTCTCTTGCATCTGGTACCTAATCTGCACGGGGTTCAACTGTAAACCAACGTCGCTGACGTACACGTGGTTGTTGGATTATAACAATGTAATTCCAATAATGACACAGAATAATACTTTTTGCAACTCCGAAGGAAAATATACAATCTCCAATGGTGGCAATATCAAATACTATGAAATATGGTATAGTAAGCAACATTGTTACGACTAAAATATGTGGCTATTAACGATTCCACTTATTTCTGGTAAAAAAAATACTGTGGAATTTCTTGAAAAATATTCTCAAATATAAACTCGAAATTGACATATTTGATTACTATGGAATATATTTATAAACTACACCTCCAGATTTCTCTCAGTGCTCCTTTCTGAGAAAAAAATCCAACTGATATATTTATATAGGTTTTACTTAGTTTTTTCTAGAAAAATACCATGTTACTCTCAGAGTTTTCAATTTTCAATACTTATTCGATCCACGATCCACTGCCACTAAACGAAGAGCTACCATTTGTCATTGACAAAATAAAAATACACTGAGGAAAATCGTGTTATTAAAGTTTTTGCTAAGATATTTCTTGCTACCATAATAAGAAATTCTATTACTGTAACAAATTTTCGAATAGAAGCAGCACATTGAAATCCTACAGCAGCAAAAACGATTTTGCTGAAGGTGATTTTTCTGCCACAGCAAGATATACTGCTGTAGCTATTAGACAGTCAGTCTGGGACAGTGAGTTTTTCCATTACAAAATTATAATTTTATAGCTGAATAATCACAAGCAGGTTACATGCCTGTGGCTGCAAGTTTTCTGCTTACTATAAGTGGGCAATCGCATAGAAGTTCACCAACTTATGGTAATACAGTTGTCTACCTGCCACTAAAATACTAATCGACAAACCCACTTACATTATTCAGTACCTTGCTGTGGTTATTCGACGTTTCCCTGATATTTCAACGGAAATTACCCCCTCCACGAACCCAAAGATCGTTTAGTGCGAAAAGATTTCGCCGAAAACAAAGAAACAGAAACATTCTGCACGTCGCCGTTGTTCGTCAGTTGTCTATACGACCACGAGTCTTGACCTATCTTGAATGTGCAGGTGCATACTGCATGCCATTGTGCTATTTATGTGTGTTACCGGCTAATCTACTCAAAAGTCAAAAAACGGTGTTTGAAGTTTTGGTGATCAAGTTTTTCTTGTGTATACGATTACCTTTACCTAATAATATAGGTAAGTAATAAAATGTTCCGTCCAGTGAATAAAAATTGTTTCATTTGATCTGATTCTTTATTTATATCCTTCTACAAATTCTCCAATCCTCGATTCAGTGAAAAGTTATTCAGAAGGACCTGATTTCCCCAAATCAGTACATCATTCTCAACCACTTTTAGAACTCATACATAAAAATAATTTTTTTCAATGTTTTTTCATGAGAAACTATGGTTACAGAAATATATCTCGCGGCACCAGCCACTGTGAACCTATCAGGTGCTAAATTTTTTGGCCACTTTTATCGCAAAGGATTCAAGGATTCACAACAGAAAATAATTATAAAAAACTGTTGTTCATGAATTCTACAAAAGTGGTTGAAATTAATGAACTTAATTTTTTAAGTGCATCAAAAAATATTGCAACCATTGGTGTACTCCACACCTACATTAGCAAAATATTCCACCTGCGACTGTGGCACTGCCTAATATTTTCAGGTAGGCGCACTCGTTAGCGGTAGCAAAGTTAGAAACCTACCACTGAAACTATTACTAATAGTCAAAGGTAGATGAACTCACTAGCAATAGCAAAGTAACATACCTACAACTATAGTTATAGGTAGATGCACTCACTAGCAGTAGCAAAGTAACATACCTATAACTGCAAGACTGCCTTGTAGTCATAAGTAGGTGCACTTCCTAGTGGTAGCAAAGTAACCTACCTACAACTATAGTTATAGGTAGATTCACTCATTAGCAGTAGCAAAGTCAGATACCTACAACTGCAAGAATGTCTTGTAGTCATAAGTAGGTGCACTCACTAGCGGTAGCAAAGTCCGATACCTACTACTGCAACGATGCATCATAGTCATAAGTAGGTGCACTCACTTGCGGTAGCAAAGTTTAACATCTACTTCAGAAACGTTGTCTAATAGCCATAGGTAGATGCACTCCCTAGCGGTAGCAAAGTTTGAGACTATAAGTTATTCGGCAATATCTAATAATCCCAAGTGAGTTGTAATCAGCAAAGTCGACTTTATAACCACAGGTGAGAACTCGCTTGTCCCCTATGCTATTAGAGTTTCTTGCTGGGGTAATTCGATTTCTAGCTGGGGTTAGTAAAATTTTTCCTCAGTGTAATTGCTTGACATGATTTTTTGGGTTTATGATCTTCCACAATCTGAAAATGAAAAAATGTTAATCCAAAGAATAATTGCCATGAACTGACTCATTCCTAGTGGATTGTTTGATTTTTATTCACCACCAAATTGATGATTTACGTTGTTAATTTTTCCTCCGGTTTTTTCAATTTACACATTTTACAGGAATTCTATGCAGTGAACAATGGCCCACAGAATGTACCAAGTATATCAAACTTGGATGTAATAATATCGTTGAAATAAATACTAGTTATACGAGAGATATCCTGAAGATTGAGAGATGGCCGCTTCCAGACTACAACATAAATTAAATGTTTTTATATATATATACTGGATATTTGTAAAAAATGGTGGACTATACCTTTCAGATGTGTTATACACTACTTGGAGTGACAATCAATGTATTACAATTGCAACAATCCCAATAAAAAATAAATAAATATTGTTTTATACCTGTTGAAAGTTTTTTTTTGTTTATACAGCAAATCACACCAATTGAAAAAAAAAGTAGAAACATACTCATATCACTTGCGGTCTCTAATAATGAATAGCACAAGTCACCATACAAGTGAATATGACACTGTATCTTTTTTCTTGTTTTCTTTTTGAGATAATTTTTGAAGAGACCAAAATAGTCAACACCGGTTTTGATTAATGGTCTTACTGTAGGTTTCAGTTACACTTGGGTTATTGCCCCATTATTGAAATGTTGGAGCTGCCTTCCGATTTCTACATTTTTGACAATTACCCCAAATATTCTTTACCAACTGCCTCATCTCGGGAATCAAAAATTTCTGACGGAGCTTGTTGATTGTTGTCTTTTGTCCATGTTGATTCAAATCTTCGTGACATTAAATTTTGTTATATGATGATTAGGGTCTGAAATGATTGTCAAACTACGCTAACAGAATATTGAAGATACGTTATTGTTCGACGGGTAGGTGTTTTTTGGCAACGATAAACCCACATTCTATTGCTATATAGAAAATTGAGGTTTATTGAACAGGAGTAGGAATAAACCCTTTGATATTCAATGCAGATTTGCACAATGGAATATTGAAAATGTTATATAAAATAATGCAAACGCAATATAGCCCTACTCGTTATTAAAATCACATTTGCATGATAAAGAGGATAGATGCTCGATAAATTTATAGGTTTACCACATTTAAATGAAAGACAAGAAGGCAAACTGAGTTGAAAGTGCGAACATTCGTTTTTCACTCGCACTTGACACATAAACCTAACCTGAGCAAGCTGACCTAGCTTGCGAGTCGAAAATGCGTGAATTATTTTTATTAACAACCATATATGCTGTCATTACTAACGTCATTGAAGGTTGGGAAGTGTCACATTACACACCTCTACTTCCCGCCCTCACCTTCCCCCCTCATATCATCTATTCTAGATGTATATTTTTCTGACATTTACTTATATATTTGTAACAATTGTATATTCCGTAGTCACGGTAACAATATATCTACTTGATTAATCTGAGAAAACCGCGTTCTTGATAATGTGTCGTTAATTATAATATTTTACAGAGATTTATTAATTTTGATTGAAATATGATGGTTGTGAATAAAATAGTATACAAACCTCGGTAGGAAGTTTCATTCCTGTCTCGACATCATAGCTAACCTCGACGCTTTGCGTCTCGGTTAACTAACTGATCTCACGACAGGAATGGATCTCTTCCCACCTCGGTGTGTAATATACTATTTTGCTCGCGCTTGACACACAAACTTAACCTGAGCAACCTTACTTATCTTGCGAGTTAAAAATGCGTAAATTAATTTTTCGCACGCGGTTTTTATGACGCGTTCGTTTTTTTTATTGATTTTTCATTACTTTTATCGCGCTTTTATTCCTTTTATCAAGCTTTTATTTCTTTCATAGAGCATATTGGTTATAAATCGTTCGGTTTTCCCCCTTAAAATGTTCATTGATGACACAGCAAGAATTTTGTTATTGGTTCAGTGATCGGTGAAAGTGAATCATAATAATTGATGAAAACTATACTCAATTAAAGAACTGACCATGCTGGAATTTATTCAAAATTTTGTTAATAATTTTTCGCTGTTATGATACTCGTGAATTGAATTCACAGAATTTTGATAAACATGCCTGGTAGGATCCTACATTCTTTAGCTCATACCTAATAATTTCGTTTGACTTTGCTTCAATTGGAATAGAAGCACTAGGTATTTAATACGAACTCAATAACTGTTTTGTTTTTTAGTTCTGCAAGAAAGCGACCCCCTTGAAATCAAAACCAAAAACAACCATAAATATAAATGCATTTGTGGAAAAATATATAAGCAGAAGCAATCATTGGATAATCACCGCAATTTCAACTGTGGAATACAAAAAACACACGTCTGCATATGTTGTGGTAATGCTTTCTTGGCCAAACAGCAACTAACGAATCATTTGAGGAAATGTAAGAAGAAAATGAAATAAGAGGGAATCTGAAACAAAACACATGAGGAGATCAACGAATACAGGGACAATCGATGTTCACTACATTTTATAAATCCTCAATTAAAAAAAAATCAATAAAATTGAAAGAATTAATGTTTAGTCTCATTTTTTGAAATGAAAATAAACATGTCACCTGCTGGTTACATTGATTTGCACTGTAAACAGTGTGCACTATCTTAAAAAAAAAATAATTTGGTTAATGCCTGGATGTTTCAAAAAACGTAACAACTATCAAAATAGGTAAGGGCTACCTGTCTGAGGCAAAATCGGTGGGCTTTCGAACAGTAAACAATAACCCTCGAATAACAATTATTGTGGTTCAGTTTTCGAATGCAGAAAAGTTGTTTATGATAATATATGTATTTATGGCGAAGCCAGAAGGAATGCAAATAAGCATTCAAAAACTAAACCATTTTTCAATTTAACGAGAAACCGGCACAAAACTTAATACACTTTCGTAAAGTGTAAAGGGACAGATCGGTGAATACTCGTATTATTGCATTTATTTTGACGCTTTCATGGCCCTCTTTATAATATGCCATAAAGATGCTGTGGTGCATCAGTATTCAAGGGAAACTATAGGTGTGCTATATGGCTGAACAATCTGGGGTGCCATTCAAAGAAGTTGGCGTCGGTGTCGCGACGCCCTAACGGATGACGCCCATTTATGAATCTCTACGTAAAGAAGAGGACCGTTTGACATAAAAAACATCTGCTTTCACGAAATATAGATATATCCTCTTTAATTTTCCTTATATTTGAAGGCTGAGTTTTATATAGGACAACCTGTATATATATATAGTGCAGTGTTTACAATAGGAGAAGTTAATTTCAGATGCTAACGTTCCGAACAATATGTATTTGATTAATTGCAAATATTATAAGTTGGAAAATATTCCGATGTTGAGGGAAAACTGTTTTTTTTTTTAATTTCTATTGCTATCCTCTTCTACCTGTCAGTAATAATGTCCAGACCAAATGCAGAATTTTTCCACTTATTGGGAGAAAAATTGTATTTTGCTTGCCCAGAGGAGCTTGCTCGAGTGGTGTTTTGTACAGCAGCACAGTTTGAGTGACGGGAAAGGTGGTATCTTGATTCTGATTCCACTCATCTTAAAATTCTCACATAATCCGACCAATCGCAAACAAAAGACAACTTTTGTTATCACGAAAACACCAGCTGAATTACTACATACATATTTTTCCGCCCTGACCTTGGTGGGTCACACAAAATCAAACAAATCGAAAACCAAACCTATTTCACTTATATTTCTTTATTTCTCCTTTTTTTTGAATGTTCCTGAATGAATAGTTGAGTTTAAGACAAGTTATAAAGGTTTCATGTCTATGGTTGAACATTACATAGCAATTTTGTAGTGCATGGATTAGGTTGTACGATAACAACTTGCTGAAGGATATCGGAATAATATTTGAAATATACACTAGATACTGGGTATATTAGTGGGAACTTATAAACAGACCTATTATTCAATTGATTGTGATGACATACAGTTTGACCCATTTGAAATGGAAGCACCGTTATGAAACTTACAGTTTTCAACCGATTGGAATTATTATTTTTTCATTAGGTGTACATTAGTAAGAAATTATTTGCGATTTTTTTTAGAAAATTTAAATTGGGTTGTGTTGAAATTACGTTGAAATGCTTCAATCAATAAGAAAGTTACAGAAGAATAAACTTTGAGAAATATTCTGTAAACAGGGAGTTTTTAAATATCACTCACCAGAATTTTATCGAAATCTGTCATTAAATAAAAAAATTTAAAAATATAATATAAAATTATATTATCCTGAAATTATATTAACATATTTTTCCAATTTTATTATGTTATGATTTTCTTATTCAGACAGTTTCCGATGAAATTCTTACCAGTGATATTTTGAGACTTCCTGAATATAGACCATCAGATAATTAACATTTCTAAAAAGGTGCTTCCAATTTAAATGGATCACTGCATCACATTGTATATTAATTTCATTCACAATTTATTGTGAGTACAGTGCTTATAAGTACGAATGGCATTTCACAAAAGGTAACTGTCACCACAATTTGATTCACCTGTTCATATTCATTTGGAGTATACAGGGTGTTTCTTAACTACGGTTCCTAACTGCAGGGAGTGATTTGTTAGGTCATTTCAAGAAGAATGCCCGGAGTTTCTTCGTTTCTGAGATACAGGGCGTTGAAATTGAAGAAAAAAAATACGGTAATTATATAATATCATAAATATCCTATAACCGATTTGGTTGAAATCTAGTACATTCATTTGAACTAATAAGGCGCTCATTTAGCTCTAACTAGATTGAAATTATTATGGCCAGTGGCGTCTCAGTGGGCACCACAGCCAACAATATCGTAAAAAAAGTACGTCACTCACTTTTTTTCGTAGATTTACTCAAAATACAACTTTTG
This sequence comes from Chrysolina haemoptera, assembly GCA_958298965.1. Lineage (NCBI taxonomy): Eukaryota > Metazoa > Arthropoda > Insecta > Coleoptera > Chrysomelidae > Chrysolina > Chrysolina haemoptera. The sequence goes on along the minus strand of OY282586.1, from coordinate 35,386,638 downwards.
GTATTTTCATCATATCTAGCTTCGTTTTCGAGAAAAAACAAAAACAAAATAAAGACCAAAAATAAAAATATTAACAATTGCGATATTACAGTGAATGAGTAAAATGTCCTCCTTCTGATAAAATACATAACCGCATTCGATTTGCCATTGATTGTCTGACACGTTCAAAAATTCATGGAGTAGTCCTTATTACATTGCAATTGTCAATTATTCTGTTCCTCAAGTCATTCACATCTAGTACAGGAGTTTTATAAACAAGAGCCTTCAGATGACCCCATAAATAGAAATCTAAAGGATTCATATCAGAATTGCGAGCTGGCCAATGTTGAGGTCCTGCACGTCCAATCCAGCGATTAGGGTAGGTGAAGTCGAGATGCTGACGAGCAAGAACACTAAAATGAGCTGGAGCCCCGTCGTGCATAAACCACATGTTGCCTCTTACAAGTATGGGTACTTCTAACAAAATGGGTAAATGATCTCGCAAAAAGTCCGTGTAGGATTCACCTGTTAATCTTTCTGTTAAAAAAAATGGTCCAATTAGGTAGTCACCAATAATTCCTATCCAAACGTTCAGCGAAAACTGATGCTGAAAATGATTTTCTCTAATTGCGTGGGGATTTTCGTCGGCCCAAAAATGGTTATTGTGAAAGTTCATAATAGCATTTCGTGAAAAATTTGCCTCGGCCGTAAATAAAATATTTGGTTAAAAATAATTATTGTTTTTAGTTCGAAAATATGAATAGGACAATCATAAAATCTGTTGATTTTTTCTTTCCTTTTCAGTTAGAGTCTTTTCACAATATCTATCAGATGTAGTTCAATGTCCAGCGTGGCTTGTGCCGGGGAAGTGGTTGTTTTCTGTTAGATATTACAAATAAATCACATTTTTCATTTTGCAATTTTCATGGAGAATGTTTCCCTTTTCAACATAATTATTGTGTTCCATCATATATTTCCACCTGCAAAACATTAATCTTTGATGAAAATCCCGAGGCAGTAGAGCTTGGACCCGCTGTATGTGGTATGGGTCTAGGAGGTTTCTTTGTAGAACTTTTCAAACGGTTTTAGGGCTGACTTCAAGCTGCAGTGCAATCTTTCTGGTACTATTTGAAGGATCTTCTTCTATCGTATCAAGTATAGCTTCTTCTAGTTCAGGCGTTGTTACCGTTTCTGGTCTTCCTCCACCACCTGCATTTTTATTGAAACTCACAGTTTCACATAATCTTGCTTGTAGCGTTCTAAATGTAGTATAATTATTCATGATGGAATCGCTGCTAATTGACAACTCTGAATTTTACTGTTATGACAATAATGTTGTCAAAGCGACCTTACCTGCATTTAAGGGCCATTATTCATTATCGTATGCAGGTACGCCTATCGCTATTAAATTATTACGGATGGTGAACAAATAACAACAAATAATCCAAAACAAAAATCAAATTTTTCAATTTGAAATGAAATATGTGTAGGAAAAACCCTACTATCAATGTCAGCTGGTCTCCAATGCAGGTGTTCATTATATGCAATAGAGTGGCTTTAATTTTTTTTCTCGAAAACGAAGCTGGATATGAAGAAAATACAGGAGACCAAAAAGTTGTATTTTCTGTTGCTTAATCTAAAAAAATTAAAATTTACCAAAAAAACTTTTCTTTACAATATTGTTGGCTGTGGTGCCCACTGAGACGCCACTGGCACCAATAAGTTCAATCTAAATAAGGCTAAATAAGCGCCTTATTAGTTCAAATGAAACTACCAAATTTCAACCAAATCGGTTCCAGGATATTCACTATATTTTATAATTACCCTTTTTTTTTTAATTTCAACGCCCTGTATCTCAGAAACGAAGCAACTCCGGACATATGGTAATAGGAACTTTTCTTCCTAAAATGACCCAACGAATCACCACCTGCAGTTAGGAACCGTAGTTAGGAAGCACCCTGTATAGAGAAATGGCTTATATTCTCATCGTCATAATACGGGAAATCTGCCCATCTATATACGAAACTTGAAAGTCTCCACAATATAGTGTAATTCACATGTCTTCACTGTGAATGACTGAATTACTTGTGCACTTGTCGGACAACGGATTATAGTCATGGGTAATATAACAAGACCTTGGTAAATAGTCGACTATTTTGATTGCATATAAATTTCGACACTATTTTATAAAAATTTAACGATACATAATTTTGGCGTTAATAATCTGATCTTTCATCACTGATTATTAACACCAAAATAATGTCGAGTCAAATTAACAAATACAAGAGAAATTTAGCAGCAATAAAAATAATCTTACTATTTATCAAGGTCGTGTTATTTTTATGAATATTATTTCTTGAGTCCAATTCTTTATACCAGAGAGACAAACTCACGAAATGAAAAAAATTTGGAATGATTTATAACAGAAACAGCACCAGCTTTATAAATTTTCAATTGAACTTGAAACCACAATTATTGTAGGTGACATTTTCGCTATGCGTAATTGTGACATTTATCAACCGTAGAAGCTTCACATTCATTATGTTTCCTCAATCTGTTCAAAATACTCTTGTGATGTAAAGTGAGGTTCAAATCAAGAAAACGCGAGCGGAGCGTGAGCGCTAGTCTGACATTTCGCAATTCAAAATATCATTCAGTTTTGTAAATGGTGTCGACTCATTAAGTTCATACTGTAGATGCGCGCAAAACTGGAAACAAACGTGTGATTGGTTGATGACTGGTATTCAACAGACGAAAGAATTTATCCATAATACAGTGTGACCCACTTAAGACCGGAACACCCTTTTAAAATCTACATTTTCCAACCGATTGGAAAGATTTTTTTTCATTAGGTAGGTATTCAAAAAGTCTACTAGAACACCATATTTAATGAATAAATCTCAATTATCAGTGCCAACTAAAAAATTTACCAACTATTTTTTTAGTAAACTTCGAACTACACAACTGGATTCGCTACATTTTTAAATGGTTCTTATGTAAATTACGTTGAAATGCATCAATCAATAAAAAAGTTAGAAGGAAATGAAATTTAAAAAATGTGCCACTTTTATCAAAATTCGGAATTCACCACTGGCCAAAATTTTATCAAGATCTGTTCATAGATGAGAAATTCATAAAATAATAAAATTTTGAAAATATGTTGATGAAATTTCAGGAAAATGTCATTTCATCTCCAAATTTTTTATTTTTTTATTCATCAACAGATTTGGATGAAATTACAGTGAATGATATTTCGAAACTCCCTGAATCCAGTGGTGATGTCAAAGAATTGGTTGGTTGATTAAACGGCATATTTTTCAAATTTCGTTCCCTCATAACTTTTTTATCAGTTGACGAATTTCAACGTCATGTACATATAATGAAACCATTTGAAAATGTCGCGAATCCAGTGGTGTAAGAATTTTTCTAAAAAAATCGCTAGAAATTTTTTTAGATTTTAGAACTTGAAAAATTAGATTAGTTGGCCCTGGATATGGACATTTATTGAAGAAATTTGGTGTCCCAGTAGACTTTTTGAATACCTACCTAATGGAAAAAAATCGTTTCAATAGATTGAAAAATGTTGTTCTTATAAGGGTGCTCCGGTCTTAAGTGGACCACACTGTATATCCAGTGATAAGGCACTCAACATGAGCGTACGCGCAAATTAAAATGATTAAAATATTCAATGAAATTGGTTTCACTGTACCTCAATGTCGTCAGCATTTATCAGAAATCTGATTATTCTTTCCACGTCATAGGTTTGTACTCTTTTGATTTTCATTTCAGAAATGCCGTGGAATTATTTTTTTTCATGTTGCTCCATCCGAAATTGAGTCTCCAACATTGGTAATAGCACCAGAAAGATGAAGGGCTTTTTAATTTGCTTAGTTTATTGATGTACCGTGCCCGTCTAAAGTCCGTTCTCCCCCTACTAATTTTTGAACCACCTGGTATATTGCAACGGTATTTGGAAGGCTTAAATAGAAGATGAAATGACAGCTGAGCGCCATCTTCAATAATTTTTTTTAAATAGAACTCTCAGTATATCATTGCATGATCGGTTAGGGATTATCATAAGGAATCCAACAATACCAAGTTTGATTCTGTTATTTCCAAAGACTACGGAGATATCGCCTATTATTTTATTCATAAAAACAATAAGTAGGGGAGAGAAACTTTTCTGGCGGATCTATAAATTCTCTCTCACACTCATTGTGTTTATGAATAAAATAATAGGCGATATCTCCGTAGTCTTTGGAAATAACAGATTAAACTCGGTATTGTTGGCTTCCTTATGATAATCCCTAACCGATCATGCTATGATATACCAAGTGTTCTATTAAAAAAAAAATATTGAAGATGGCGCTCAGCTGCCATTCCGAAACTTTCAAATGTGATTTTTTCATGAAAAAGTAGGTTTTTATCTTCTATATAAGCCTTCCAAACATCGTTGAGATATACCGGGTGGTTCAAACATTAGTAGGGGGGGAAAGGACTTTATACGGGAACTGTATACTAACAATCCCTTTTCATTCTTGGAGTTAACAACTTACTCTTCTATGCAACACTTTTTATACCCATCGAATACTGAACAGTATTTTTTTTATTTCTCTGGCAAAAAATTTGAAATTTGAAATCACACACATTTTCAATATCTTCATCTTCCCTTGAAGACATTATTACTTGGGAAAAAATAAAAAAATTCATTCGGCCTACGACCTTGTCGTACTCTCACATGCGTGCCATAATAATATCTATACCACTTGTCAGGAAAAAAAAAACAACTTTTTTCTAAACGAGTGAATGACAATGCTTTTGCATTTTATTCTGCAGGAGATAATCGAGTTTGGATTTCGAAGAGATGCAGACATTTTTAAGAACCGTTTCTTCTGCGTGTCACCAAATTGAAATTTTTATGAAAAAAATCTTCCGATCAGGCGTGTTATTGCAAATCTTTTCGTAAATGAAATGCTAGTGTCTTCATGCATAGTTCCAATCTCGTTCTAATCCTTGTATTCCTGAACTCCGACATCTCATCTTTTGAGACCGAAATTATTATGGAAAATGTTGAAAATTTCAATATGAAGTTGGTTTCAAAAGCTATTAAAAATATTGGAATCAAAAAAATGTTTGAGAAAAGTCGCATATTTGAAGATATTTCAGTTGGCGACTTTTCTAACGAATTATCTGAATCGTGTTATTTTTCTATGTAAATATTTTTTCAGATGCCTTTCTCTGCATCGACGATTTCAAACCACTGAATAATTTTCAAATCTACATATTTTTTTTTTATTTCAGGCGCACGGTTTGTATGCAGAATTTGTTATAAAGTATATAAACATCAACAATCTCTCTACAACCACACAAGATTTGAATGCGGCAAAGATCCTTTTTTCGTATGCAGTCATTGTCCATATCGTGGGAAAAGGAAAGCGCATCTAAAGCAACATTTGAGGACTCATAATATATTCATTTGATACTACAAAGATGAATATGATTGGTTTCAATTCATGAATTTTAACCAAAAACGGTTTGGTTCCGGACTGCGAAGAAGATAAAATCGAAATATTTAAAACAAATTGTGCAATAAAATGAAATCTATTTGAATACTAATGTATATATCAAAAAAAATCCCGATAGGAGTCGTCGTATACTGAAAAACTCTCAAAAGAAATTTGATTGTTGATTTTTTAGTAATTTTTTCGTAGAGCTATTCATATCTTTTTTTACTGGCCTTCAAACTGAAGAAATATTTTCAGGATGAAATGAGTAAGAAAAAATCCAAGTTAAAATGTTGAATTTTCAAGAAACATAATAATGATATAGTTAATGCACCAAAAGATAGACTAAGTTATTGGGTAGGAACCAGATGCCAGTCATCACCCCACTCAGGCCAGTGGAAATTGATAATCAATTCAAAGTTTTAACTCTTTTATTATTTCGAGAACACGTTTAAAAAAAAAATGAACACGAATTGAAAAAATATATGTTTCGGTCAACGTAAAAGTTTGCATATATGTACAACTGACAAGTTTTCAGTACTTTTGGAATTTTTTTTTTTATCAAAATAGAAACTTTAGTCTTTGATAAAAAAATGTTCCGTACATTTTAATTGGTTGCAAACCTGATTCGTGATACGAAATTATTTATTTATTTATTGGGTATCCAAAATTACAAAATTACAAGAGAGCTAGGTATAAAAAATTACAACATCAGACCTGCAACAAATCGTGATAACAACCTAAATAATAAATATATATTCGCTTGTGTACAGAGAGAACCAAAGTGACTTAACACTTATATTGTGCTGCGAAGCAATAGCAATTGATGTGGTTGAAAAAATACTATTGTGTACAGAAGGTAAAAGACCAAAGTTTTAATTATAAACTGCTTATTTTCTAATATTTTGATGAATTCAAAGTAATTTTAGAAGATACATTTTTTGTTTCTCTTGAGAAGGCTTAAGGATAGAATGTTATAAAGTTTTGGTAATGTGTATGTTAAAAAAACGTGACTAACATTCTTATTGAATTTGGGAGTGGGTAGTAATTCGTTTATTGCGCTTCTAGTAGCATAAACTGTGGAACCAGAATTGAGTAACATTTAATTTTTGTGTATATGCACACTGAGTTTCAAAAAGTTTGCACCATATGGGAAACATTCTTATTATGCATATGTCAGAAAATTTCATTCCACAAAAAAGTTGGTGCTTCGCGAAAAACTTGTATTTGGGTTATCGAAATTCTCAATTTCCAAACGGTGTACAGAGATAAATAAATAGGAACTTTGATCAAGAGTAAGTAGTCTACCCTTATTTTTGATATTATCGAAGAAGTTTATTTAGAAAAGTTGTTGAGAATCAGAAACAATATTAAAATATAAAATCACAGCCACCTACGCAAAACATTTTTTAATTTTTTTTTTATAGTTCTAGCCTCATAGAGAGTATTAGTGTCTCATATGCACCTTAGGCGCCTGCCTCATATTCCTACAACGATATTTCAATGCGAAATTTGGAATAATTTATCATTCGAACTAGAATATCGAAGTTTGTTGAGAATTATTTGAATTTTTACTAGTTTTTTGGCGCAAATTTGATATATCTCTCTGTATGTATGTCCATATTAACTATCACTATGATTTCATAGATGGAAATTATTGAATGAATCAAATTTATTGGTGAACGATTAAATACTACAATTCTGCAACTTTACTATCAATTTAATTATAAAAAATTATATATTTTCATTTCGTCAATATGAATTGAATGAGTCGACCACGTTCACAAAACTGAATAATATTTTGAATTGCGGAATGTCGGTCTAGCGCGCTCGCTTCGCTCGCTTGTTCTTGAATTCAACCTTACTTCACATCACCAGAGTATTTTGAACAAATTGAGAAAATATCATGAATGTGAAGCTTTTACGGTTAATAAAGTCAGTTATTCAAAAGCCGAACAAATGTCACAAATTAAGCATAGTGAAAAGTCACCTCCAATAGGGAATTACACTATAATAAAAAATTACGTTTTATTTGTAACAAATAATCTTATCTGTACTGTAAGATGCATGTAAAACCACACCACAAACCTATTAATATATTTCGTATCAACTACAATTCACTTCAAAACTATTCCAAATTGAGATAGGTCCAAACGCAATTTTTCGCGGGCTGACGTCATCAGTATTGTTCTACAAACGTTTGTCCTTGAATCTTCTGATGTTTTCTGCACGAGAAAGAATTGTTACCAGTTTGTATAACAGTGTACACCCGAAACTATTCAGTTGAATTTAATGGGAAGGCACACTTTGTTTTGATTCCAGACGTGCACTAAACAGATTATAGAATGCTTCGATAGTTGGTGTCCGCAAAACTGCTTGATTTCGAATGTCTCCAAGAAGTATATATATTTTTCTTTCCAGAATACTGCGAACACATTTTAATTTAATATAAATGGAACAAATATTGTGTCTACTCGGAGCACAAAATTTTTGGGTATACAGGTGGATCAAAACCTACGTTTTACCAATCACATCGACATAGTCAGTGAAAAATTTAACAAATCTAGATTTGCAATATCACGTATACAGTCGTCAATGCCAACTGAGTCTTTGTTGACGGTGTATTATTATAGTCTTATCTATAGCCACATGTCCTATAATATCTTTCTATGGGGAAATGCAGTAAACAGTGGAATAATTTTCACATCACAGAAAAGAATAATCCGCACTATATTCAAATTACCTCCACAAGAGTCGTGTAGGCCATACTTTATATTTTACAAAATTCTAACCTTCCCATGCCTGTATATATTTGAATGCCTAATGCACATAAAGGAAAATTACTCCAAACTTAAAACTAATTCACATTACCACAATTATCCCACTGGGAGTGGAAATCTCCTGTATATACCGAAACATAACACAACAAAATTTGAACGATCCCCTACTTACCAGGGGATAATATTTTACAATTGCTTGCCGGAGATGATAAAAATCTGAATAAAAAAATATCCAAAAGCAGAGCGAAGTCAATACTATCTTCCAAAGGATACTATAGCATTGATGAATGTATGTCAGATTGTGACTTTGATTAATTTGTTTGATGTCTTAAGTGAGTCATTATTCGTAAATAGTATGTCTTTATACCCTTAGTGTATTCAGTTCCTTCAGGAATTTTAGGATTTTGAGGGGGTCCATTTGTGGTATTTCTTCCACAGTCAGCTGGTGTGATCCCAGGTATATTTAATCTTTTGTGGTGTACAGCATAACACTCCATCAATATGTGGTGAGGTGTTTCAGGATGTTCCCCACAGAATCTGCAGGTGTTGTCCTCCTCTAAGCCTAGCTTCCTTAGGTGTTCTTTGAGTCTGCAATGCCCCGCTAGAAATCCTGTGATTGTCTTTAGACTAGTTTTGCTGAGGTTAATCAGTGTTTTCGATCTTGCTCGGTTGAAATTGCCGAGGAGATCTTTGGCCTGCCTTAGCCCTGGAAGTCTTTGCCAGTATGTTGCTCTTATTGCTTCTTCAGTTTTATTGAGTTCTTCATGGAAGTAAGATTTTCCAAGTCCGCAGAATGGTTCTGACCCGATCAGTGGCGTTGATGCTCCTTTTCGTGCCAGGGTGTCTGCTTGTTCATTTCCCTCTACTCCGACGTGCCCAGGCACCCAGAGGAGGATCACCTTGTTGTTCCTGCCTAGATCATTGAGTTTTTCTAGGCATTCCCAGACCATCTTCGAGTTGATGTTATATGAGCCCAACGCTTTGATGGCTGCTTGACTATCGGAGAGGATTGCAATTTCCTTGTTCCGGTAGTTCCTATCGAGGTTGAACTGAATGCATCTTTTTATGGCGTGAATTTCTGCTTGAAAAATGCTGGGGAAGTGTCCCAAGGGTTCGGAGTACTTGGTACGAGGTCCAAATACTCCTGCTCCAGTTCCGTCGGGAGTTTTAGACCCGTCCGTGTACCATGTAATGGTATTCTTACCCAGTGCTCGAATGGATTCTGTGCTCCATTGTTTCTTGGTATTTAGTTCCGTTCGAAAAAAATTCTCGAAACTAAATTTCCTGGTAATTTCGTCAGTTGGGAGATCGGCAAGGTGTGCACTTCCGGTGGGGGTTGAGCCCCTTACACTGTGTGCTGTCCCTTTAAGTCCGACTTTGGCCAACCTCAGGTTTGCTCCCCAAGCAGTTCTCCTCACCGTGAGATGGAGAGGAGTGAGGTCCAGAATGACCTCCATTGCTGCTGTTGGAGTTGACCTCATTGCTCCTGTTATGCAAAGACATGCTAGTCTTTGTACTTTCTCCAGGATTTTCTTTGTTGTGGCGAGTTCGGTTCTACCGTGCCACACTACTGCTCCGTAGGTGATCATAGGTCTCACTATCATGGTGTACATCCATCGCAGTATTGATGGGTTACAGCCCCACGTTTTTCCTGCAATGTTCCTGCACACCATCAGTGATGATTTTGCCTTGTTAGCGATCTTTTTTACGTGTGTGTTCCAGAGCAGTTTTGAGTCTAGGGTTAGTCCTAGATACTTACCTCTTGCTGCCATCCTAAATCTGATCCGTCGAGGCGAACAGTCCTTAGGTGCTGAATCTTTGTTCTTCTAGTGAATGTTACCATTGTGGTTTTTGATGAGTTAATTCTCAATCCCACAGAGAGGCACCATCTTCTGGTAGTCTCTAGCTCCCTTTCTATGAGATCGCAGAGGGTTCCTTCGAATTTGCCTTTGGCCATAATGACTATGTCGTCAGCATATCCCAGGCAAGTGACTCCGTTCCCGGTAAGTGTTCCAAGTAGTTCGTCTACTACGAGACTCCACATCAGAGGTGATAGTACAGTACCCCTCCTTGTGGGCATCCCCTGCTTGTGCTGATCCGAAAGCTGGTATCGCCCACTTTCGTTTCAGCAGTTCTTGTAGCCAGCATTTGGCACATCCATCTGGATGTGGTTCTGTCTACTCCCTTGTTCGTTAGGGCCCTATTTATTGCTTCGTGAGAGTTGTTGTCGAATGCCCCCTCTATGTCTAAGAAGGCGCATATGGCCATTTCTTTATGCTCGAGAGATCTCTGGATGCTTTCGGTAAGCACGTACAGAGCGGTTTCCGTTGATCTGCCCGCCCTGTATGCATGCTGCCCGGGGTGCAATGTCACCCTCTCCAGTATCTCAGTTCTGATGTAGTTATCTACCGTCTTCTCCACTGTCTTCAGTAAGAAGGATGAGAGACAGATTGGTCTGAATGACTACGGGAGGGTTGGGTCCTTCTTTCCTACTTTGGGAATGAAGGTTACCCGTGCTCTCCTCCAGTCGCTCGGTATGTACCCGAGCGCCAGACTGAATCTTGCTGCTTTGATAATGAATGGCATTAGTTCTGTTTGCCCTTTTTGTAAAAGGGCCGGAAATATACCATCAATTCCGGGTGACTTGAATGGTTGGAAGGAGTCAATTGCCCATTTCACTCTTTGGGGAGTGCATATGGTTTTTGCTACCTCCCAGTCTTCTCGTCTGGCTCTACCTGGTTCTTCCAGTGATCTTTCGGGTTCAAATGGAAAGTGCGTCTCCAGTAAGAGGAGAGCTCGTTGCTCTTCATCCTCTGTGTAGCTACCATCTGTTCTTCTGAGGGACATTGGTCCTTGCTCTCTGCCTCTCGCCATAGTTTTGTGCAATCTGGCTGCTGCGGGGCTTGATGTGATTGTCTCACAGAAGCTCCTGAAGCTGTTCCTCTTGGCTATCCTTATTTCTTTATTATATTTTGTCAGCCTTTCGGTGTATCCCTGCCAATCTCCGTCCCGCTTGGCTTTGTTAAATAGCCGGCGGACTTCGGATCTCAAATTTGACAGGTGTTCATTCCACCAAATGGTCCCACTGTGTGATTTCTTTTCTTTTATGGGGCAGCTGGATTCGTATGCATCCATAATTGCCCCGTTAACCGCTCCTAGGGTCTGCTCAAATTCGACGTGACTGTTGCCGTTGAACTTGATCTGTTCTAGGTTGCATTTTAGATTGGTGGTGTATTTTTCCCAATCTGTGTTTCTAGGATTTCTGGTGAAGGTTGTTTGTGTCACCAGCCCTTCCATGTTGAACATAATGATTCTATGGTCCGAAAGAGAGGGTTCGTCTGAGACCCTCCAGTTCCTTACCATTCTACTGATGCCCGGGCTGCCGAGCGTTATATCTAATACTTCTTGCCTAACCCTAGTTACAAAGGTGGGGACACATCCCACATTAAGTATATTTAGGTTAGCCGCGAGTATAAATTCTAGCAATTGCTCACCTCTTTGATTGGTGTCCGTGCTGCCCCAGATGGTGTTGTGCGCATTGGCGTCGCAGCCCAGCAGGAGGGGTAGATTGCTCCTGCTGCAGTAATCGGTTAGCCTCTGTACTTTTTCTGGTGGTGCTTGCCCATCTCCAGCAAAGTATCCTGAGGCTATTACTACGTCGAGGAGTGAATGTCCTGTGCGGATCTTGGCCCGCACCGGTACTAGGTCCCTCGTCGTGAATTCTGAAAGACAGATATAATTAATATTATTTCTGATCAGGATGCAAGCTCTGGGGTTGTCACACCTGACATCCCAGATCACCTTACCTTCTTTGTTCGGCAGTCCTTTGATCTGTCCTCTGTTGACCCAAGGTTCTTGGATCAACACAACTCCCAAGTTTGTCCTGGCGAACACCCTCGATAAGGCGGCTGATGCCCCCTTAGCGTGATGGGTGTTCACCTGGGCAACTTTGACTTGGGTAGCCATTGCTACGGTTAAGTTGGAGGGTTTGCCTCCTCATCGTCCAGCAGCATTTGCTCTTCTTCGCTGTGAGTCACCGTGACGTGCTGGTCCATGCTCCCAGTCGATTCGACTTTGCTGGCCACTGTATCTTCTACAGCCCCAGGGGCTGGTGTCTTGCCCGCCTCTTCTTCCTCCTTCTTCTTGCTCGAGTCCTTGCGGAGGCCATGAACGGGGATTTTCCCGAACTTGAAGAAAATGGTGTATCCCATTTTCTTGATGGCCTCGCAGGACTCGTCATCAATGCCGATATTCAGCAACTGCCCATTGCCCTCCTTCTTGCTCCCTAGTACCTTCCACAACTGGGTGTGAAGCCCCATGTTTTGTGTGCTTACTAGGGCTAGCAGCTTCTCCGTATCGAAGTCTGTGCTCCTGGGAAAGAACACAGTGATGGTGTGCGCCCTTGGGATATCTTCTCCCAGGCACACCGTCAGCTCTGCACCCTTCCAGGTGCTCAGTCTGGGGGCATTTGCCCTCAGCCAGTCTGCCGTCTCTTGGGTGACGCAGTCTACCACAAGCATGCTTGGGCGAAAGTGGATTCCTCCAAACTGGAGTTTGCACTCTGCGCCCAGCACCATCTCCTGTACGATGGCGTCTTCAAGTGCTGTGAGTTGCTCAGCACTCAGCGTCTCCCCTGGGTAATTTTTGGGGAGGACTGCGACTTTCACCGTGCTTGCTGCTTCGGCGTAGCTGGTGGCTTGCCCAGTTTGCTTAGCAGCAGTGGTGCTACCTCCCGCTTCGGTCTTCCTCCTCTTAACATTTGGACGTTGAGGGGGAGTTTGGGTTTTGGGTCCCCTCTTCTCCGTCTGTTATGGAGGTTGTTCTTGAGGCCTTTTCCTCTCGATGGATTTCCTTCTTGCTTCCTCAGGTGTCAGGCCCTGTTCAAGGAAGCGAAGGTACCATCTTACTCCTGCCCCGCTGAGGCCCCTTCTCAGCGGATCATCGATACCTCCAGGCTTGCCCGGAGGTGGCAGGTCTTGTTTCCTCCGGTTGTTCCTGGAGGGTTTCTTGGAGGAAGTACCTTTACCGGATGCTTGCTCCGAAGGTTTTCCTTCTTTTTCCTTTTTCTCCCCCTTTGCTTCCCGAGGTGAGCTCGGTGTGCAGGAGGAGCCAGGACGCTCTTGAGCATCCTGGGTTGCGGTGACTTCCCGCGATTTTCCTTTTTTGTTTTTGGTCTTATCCATGTTGGTCCCACGAATAGCTAGGGAACCAATAGTCGACCACGCCGGAGCCCCGCACGGCGTGGCAAGGCTGGTACTCGAGGAGGTCGCCCGGTATCCTCGAGGCTCCGTTCAAGATGGTGCTCTCCCACCGCCATGCATCCACAGGCACGGGTCGCGTAACACCTTGGATTGGAGGGTTGCTCAGCGCCACCTTATTTAATTCGGTGGTAACCTACGACGTGGCTCTGTGTAAAATGTTAACTAGAACTGTAATTAGAACGTTAATGAACGTTAACAAACTTGATTCGATCTTATATTATTTATGATCATGAAAAGTTATGGGAAATGGAATATTCTGTACTGAAATGATCATTACAGTACAGTTTGCTATGATAAATTGTTTGCAATAGGCCTACTTCCTTGATCGATAAAGCCCATGAAATGGGCATGTTTCCATATGGTCGTAGAAAAAGGTATTTGTAGCTTCACACAATTTTAATTTATTTGTTTTGAAGAAATATCTGAAAGAATAAAATTTCCCCCCAATGGACCAGTTATACAAAAATTGGTTCACCGTTAATAATAATAATATATTTTCAACTGAATAAGTTGTGGTTTTTAACAGTTGAGGAAAAAATAACTTCATGAAATTCGTAAAGTAAAGTGTTTTTCTATACCCACTTGGTACATAAACAACTATTATGAAAGATGTCCAATTGTATAATGCCCAGGTAGCAACTCATGTTGGCTGAATCTTGTTTTTCATATTGGGCCAATATGGGTATATTGTAAATGTAAAAATAATATTGAACCAATATGGGTTCATATTGGAAAAACAATATTTCATTAATAATATTGGTGGAATATTGGCTCAACCTGTTCTGAATGTATATTGTTTTATGAAATATTGGGTCAGTATTAGTTCAATAATTTTCACCAATATCGATAGAGCGGTATTGCATACATATTGTTTCCAGCATCTAGCTCCAATATTGCGATTTCAATATTATTCTAATATCGATAAAATCATAAAACAATATACATTCAGAACAGGTTGAGCCAATATTCCACCAATATTATTAATGAAATATTGTTTTTCCAATATGAACCCATATTGGTTCAATATTATTTTTACATTTACAATATACCCATATTGGCCCAATATGAAAAACAAGATTCAGCCAACATGAGTTGCTACCTGGGCATTATACAATTGGACATCTTTCATAATAGTTGTTTATGTACCAAGTGGGTATAGAAAAACACTTTACTTTACGAATTTCATGAAGTTATTTTTTCCTCAACTGTTAAAAACCACAACTTATTCAGTTTTTTATTGAAAATATATTATTATTATTAACGGTGACCCAATTTTTGTATAACTAGTCCATTGGGGGGAAATTTTATTCTTTCAGATATTTGTTCAAAACAAATAAATTAAAATTGTGTGAAGCTACAAATACCTTTTTCTACGACCATATGGAAATATGCCCATTTCATGGGCTTTATCGATCAAGGAAGTAGGCCTATTGCAAACAATTTATCATTTTTACATAGCAAACTGTACTGTAATGATCATTTCAGTACAGAATATTCCATTTCCCATAACTTTTCATGATCATAAATAATATAAGATCGAATCAAGTTTGTTAACGTTCATTAACGTTCTAATTACAGTTCTAGTTAACATTTTACACACAGCCACGTCGTAGGTTACCACCGAATTAAATAAGGTGGCGCTGAGCAACCCTCCAATCCAAGGTGTTACGCGACCCGTGCCTGTGGATGCATGGCGGTGGGAGAGCACCGTCTTGAACGGAGCCTCGAGGATACCGGGCGACCTCCTCGAGTACCAGTCTTGCCACGCCGTGCGGGGCTCCGGCGTGGTCGACTATTGGTTCCCTAGCTATTCGTGGGACCAACATGGATAGGACCAAAAACAAAAAAGGAAAATCGCGGGAAGTCACCGCAACCCAGGATGCTCAAGAGCGTTCTGGCTCCTCCTGCACACCGAGCTCACCTCGGGAAGCAAAGGGGGAGAAAAAGGAAAAAGAAGGAAAACCTTCGGAGCAAGCATCCGGTAAAGGTACTTCCTCCAAGAAACCCTCCAGGAACAACCGGAGGAAACAAGACCTGCCACCTCCGGGCAAGCCTGGAGGTATCGATGATCCGCTGAGAAGGGGCCTCAGCGGGGCAGGAGTAAGATGGTACCTTCGCTTCCTTGAACAGGGCCTGACACCTGAGGAAGCAAGAAGGAAATCCATCGAGAGGAAAAGGCCTCAAGAACAACCTCCACAACAGACGGAGAAGAGGGGACCCAAAACCCAAACTCCCCCTCAACGTCCAAATGTTAAGAGGAGGAAGACCGAAGCGGGAGGTAGCACCGCTGCTGCTAAGCAAACTGGGCAAGCCACCAGCTACGCCGAAGCAGCAAGCACGGTGAAAGTCGCAGTCCTCCCCAAAAATTACCCAGGGGAGACGCTGAGTGCTGAGCAACTCACAGCACTTGAAGACTCCATCGTACAGGAGATGGTGCTGGGCGCAGAGTGCAAACTCCAGTTTGGAGGAATCCACTTTCGCCCAAGCATGCTTGTGGTAGACTGCGTCACCCAAGAGACGGCAGACTGGCTGAGGGCAAATGCCCCCAGACTGAGCACCTGGAAGGGTGCAGAGCTGACGGTGTGCCTGGGAGAAGATAAAAAACAATATTGTACATCCAAGTTTGATAGCACATTGGTGGAATATTATTTAATCCATATTCTAAAAATTATATAGACCCTATATTGATTGAGATTGTTACGAAAACCTTACGACAATATTTTAAAGACAATATTGATACAATATTACAAAATACATTTATCACTAGGATTTAAATATGAATATTGGTCAAATATTCAATAAAAAATATTGAAATGAATTATGATTTAACTTGGATAATAAACCGCTAGGTGGCACCACATATGGATAACAGCTGAATCATAGTAACATATATTAAATAAGGCATCTCACAATGCGTTTACAAGTCAATCTACTCAGTGGTAAATTGAAGTAGAAAGAAATTGTAGAATTTTTAAATTATTCGACATTTTCGGGAAATATTTCATCAATGTTTCCAAGGTAAAATAATCACTTTGAATATTTTAGCAATATATGCAAATGATATTGTACCCATATCCCTAAATATTTTGGGGCCAATATTGCTTCCTCAATATTTCACTAATATTATTTGTATAATGTCCAAGTAATATTGTGACAATATCCCGAAATAATTATAATTTTATCTCGCCAATATAACGTCTTATTATTTTGCCAATATTTTACCAATATTTTACCAATATTTTACCAATATTTTACCAATATTATTATTCCAATGTAAGTGTCCTACAGCGATATTGTACTAATATCGCCTAACATTTTGAGGCCAATATTGCTTCGAGAAAATTAGACCAATATCATTTTTTTTAATATTGAAATATGTTCACATTTTTTTTCTCGCCAATATTGTTATTTGAATATTTTGCCAATATTTTCACAATATTGTACCAATATATAGCTTTAAAAAATGCTATAATGTCATCTACGTAATATCTACCAATGTAGATGTTTGTGAATTATTTTCTCTAGGTTGTCCATGAAACTTTCTGACAGAAGAAGACTCGAAGTATTTCCTTTGGTCAAACCTTCTGATGATGAATATAATTTGTTGTCAAATTAAAAGTAATTTCGAAAAAAAATTAGTATCTCTTGTTTAATAACTGGGTTGACGTGATTTTTGGCTAATAAACCTTCCTGTTAGACAGATAGCAGTTAAACATAGATATCACTTCGAATCTCTAGAACACATTCTTGCTGAAAAACTTCATAAAGAGGCTGTTCAAGAAGTATCCCCACTATGAGGAACCTTCACAATAATTATTGAACTAACTTATTCAGGAACGGTTGAACGAAAATTAGCATATAGATTTTATTTTTATTGGAAGTTGTGATTTCAACTTTTCTGGTCAGTGATGATAATAATCTCGTCATATTTAACATTATGTTAATGTGGTTTTTCCAGATATCTTTATATGTGCAACATGCCATAAAATTTATAAACATAAGCGAACTCTAATTAATCACACAAAATTCGAATGTGGCAAAGAGCGCTTCTTCAAATGCAGTTACTGTCCCTATCGCGCAAAGAGATACTCTCATCTGAAAGGACATCTGAAGAGGCATGGCATGAAGTGTTGAATAAAATACATTTCTGTGATTTTCAATCCTTCAAATTCCCTTCAGAGATGTTCAGCACAGTTGACGTTTATTCTTATTTGAATGAAATCTTTCATCATATTCTCATATCTTGTTTCTGGTAGCTCTATGAATCGTTTATACAAATAAACCCTACCTCCTACACTGAGGATAATCCAAACTTTTTTGTTTTTTTGCACCTGTGAGCACTATATGTACTTAATCGGGATTAGATGTGTAATCTTGCTCAATATACTAGAGTTTTATCCCAACACCAAACCGCTATTTTTAACACCTCGACACGTGTTTCAATCACCAAGTGATCAACTCAAGAGAAAGATTAAATTGAATTAACATACAGAATTGTCCTTATTTATACCCATTAGATATCTCTGTTTGTCCAAAATTGATTTCACAATATTGCCCCATCTACTAATTAGGTAATGTTGAATTGAATGGATATGCTAATTATTAACATCAGGCGATAATAAACAATTCAAGCTATACAGTCAACTACTTTATTATATTATATTATTAGGTATTAGTCCACCATCGTTATTCATAATTTTATAATTTTCACATATTTGTAAGCTTTCATAGGCATCTAGATGCCTGTTGTTGTTAACTTGTCTAACTAATCTTAATGAAATAAAGTCTATGGAATGGTTTTGTTGCTAAAGATGATGGGCGACTGCTGATTTTTCTGTTCTTCCGTATTTGAGATGTGCTAAGTGTTCCTTATAGCGTACTTCTACTTCTTCTACTTTTGGTCTGTCTATAATTTTTTGCATCGCAGTCCTTACATTTAATTTCGTAGATTCAAGATTTTTCTGAATTCTCGACTTTGTCCTTTAGGTTACCCAAAATGATATTTCCAAACTTCTTCGTGTAATGGTGGTATGGAAATGAGATATATTTCTCTTAGTTTTTATCATTTCTAAAAGTCGAGATTTTGTTCGTTCTTGACCTAAACTTTTTCTTTCTCATAATATTATCTATAATACCCCTCGAGAAACCCTTACTAGCTGCTATTTCTTTTACTGTCGCCTTTTCTTTGTCAAACCTCCCCTGTGTAGGAGGACGTCAAAAGACGATGGACTAGAAAATTCAAACCAGCACGTTTTTGTTGTCCACAGTGATATCAACTGTCAGGTATATACCTGTGAGTGCTAGTTTCTTTTCTAAATACATCGTATTATAACCTTCCACATTGATTCCTCATTACCAAAACGTCAAGGAATGGAAGTTTTCCCTTATTTTCTAGTTCATATGTGAATTTTATTAATTGAAATCTGTTATTTAAGACAGAAACAAAGTCCTCAATATTCGATTTTTTGTTATCGAATATTGCAGAAACATCATCCACATACCTTAGCCATACTCTATAGGCAAATTTCTTTGGCTTCCATTTCGAACTTGGCCATAAAAAGGGGGACAATGGATTAGCCATAGCCATTCTCTCTTGTTTATAAAAGCGACCTTCTACCTCTACGGTTTTGTTTCATACACAAATATGTGAGAGAAAGAAATTCTTTAATTTCGTTGTTATTGAAATTATTTTTCTTAAGTAATTCCCTGAGGTATTAAAAGGTCTGTGGAATTGGAACACTAGGAAATAAGGAACTAACATTGAAAGAAATAATCAACTTTTGATTTTTTCTTTTACACAGGAAAGGTTTGACAAAGAAAAGGTGACAATAAAAGAAATAGCAGCTAGTAACGTTTTCTCGAGGGGAATAATAGATAATATTATAAGGAAGAAAAAGTTTAGGGTAAGAACGAACGAAATCTCGACTTTTAGAAATGATAAAAAGCAAGAGAAATATATCTTAGTTCCATATCACCATTACACGAAGACCTTTGGAAAGATTTTTAAGGAACTGTGAGGGTGGTATTTAAAACAAATCAGTTAGTATAGTGCATTTTGGGAAACCCAAAGGACAAAGTCGAGGATTCAGAAAAGTCTGGAATCTGCGAAATTTAATGTCAGGACTGGGATGCAAAATATTATGGACTGACCAAAAGATCTATTAAGAGGCAACATCAGCGCGTCATCACGAAAGTCAAATTATATCATTGCGGCGCACATGTTGGGTGTATGGGGATATATTTTTCAAGAACGATAGTAGAGGTAACGAAGCCCTTGTCCGTAAAAAACTTCGTAGCTGGGAGCGCCAATAAGGTAGATAGCTTTTAATCGTAGAATCGGTTTTGCGTCAAAGCTAATGATTTTATACATTTTTTTTTTCTTGTTCTGAGTCTATAATCTCCTTGAGAATTCGGGAATCTGCCTATTTTTTTCATTTGTCAAACCATAAAAAAATGTTTTTCTTCAAAATCATCAAAACCAAAAATTAAACAAAATTTTCGCCAAAAAATAAAACTGAAGCTCAAAACCGATTCCTATTTCAACAAGGGTATTGTTCGCTCTTAAAGTATGCTATAAGGAACACAGCACATTTTGAATACGGAAGAACAGAAAAATCAGCAGCCGCCCATCATGTTTTCCAATAAATCCATTCCATAAACTTTGGTTCATTGAGATTAGTTGTTAGACAAGTTAACAACAACAGGCATCTAGATGCCTTTGAAAGCTTAGAAATAAGTAAACATAATAAAATTATCAATAACAACGGTGGACCAATACCTAATAGTTTACTGTATAGCTTGATTTTTGTTTATTATGGAATGATGTTAATAATTAGCATATCTATTCAATTCAACATTACCTAATTAGTAGATAAGGCAATATTGTGAATTTAAATTAGGACAAACAAGACGCAGGTATCTAGCAGATATATCTAATGGGTATAAATAAGGACAATTCTGTATGTAAATTTAGTTTAATCTTCCTCTTGGAGATGATCACTTGGTGGTGGTGGTGGCGGTGTTAAAAATAGCGGTTTGGTGTTGGGATAAAACTCCAGTATATTGAGCAAACTATTGTTTTTTAATAAAATTTACAAAAATTACGGACGATGACGATTTTCTATAGTTGATTGGTATCATTGCTTCAAACAGAAAAATGCCAGTTTTCCGTAATCGCCAATGTCATTTCGAAAAATTGATAGATTCGAAGTTTTTTCATCGATTTCAACAAGTCGTTCGGAGAATAGTGGTCCCAATTTATAAGACTATTTATTTGATTACCAATTCTGTGTACAAGAGAATTTATAATTGTTTATTTTAAAACTCAAACTATTACAAATTGGGCTGTATCAATGTCATGAAGTTGATATACATTATCATTTTAGAATATATACCTAGGCAGGTATATATCAATTCAATAATCTTCTTCTCATCTCAAATTCTCCATTACCAATCTGAGATAACAGCGGTTCAGAAAACTAGGGATTGAAATCGCATTGATCAAAATATTCTAATGTTAATCTTGGATTGGTTTTCAAACCTCGTTTAGCTAACTACTAGATTATTCTCGTATTGAACAACCGGCCCTAAATGGTGGTGTAACTCAAAATCGGAATATAAGTCTATAGGCAACCTAAGTAGCACAGGTGTTAATACCTGTAAACCACCCATGAAGAAGGACTACCAAGCCTAATCGCTGAAAAGGCCGAATTCCTAACCGCATGCACATGGTTTTTGTATATTTTATATTGTTTTGGTTTTGTGAAAGCATAAAACCTTTGTGGTGTTCAGTATTCGAATTTTGTGGGTAATAATTTAAAAAAAAGTGGATAACGATGAAGAATGCCAGATCATGGAAGAAATGAATACGTCTATACAATGGACAACTTGCCATTTCTTCATAAATTTCTATTGGACTTACAGTTTTGAGTAATATATGCTGTTTTAAAATTAACCATAAATACCTTTTTTTATACGTGTCAGTATATGCTCAGATTTTTTAGTCTTGTATTAATAGGCAGACTCGTGAACAATATTTTTATTTTGGAATGTTTTATCAGCAATCATATTGTCAATGGAACACTCTGCCAAGAATATAAATAAGTATAGTTTGGAAAAGTAAAGAACACGCTTCACTTTCAACATGTACTAAAAATAAAAATTAATTCTCAATGTAATGAGAAAGAAGCGTGGATGCTCTTGACCTATATTATTATATTATTACTTAGCGTTCAAGAGCTCATTTGAGTAAATACATTGAAAATTCCACACCTATAATTTACAACCAATTTTTTGACCGACCGCCATGGCAACGAATGTCTTTTACTTAGTGGATTTTTTTTCTCTTGGGTACCCAACAGCGAATCAAATCGGATATTTTGTGACGTTTATAGGTAAAATGACATTTACATTTGACTGAATAGTACTTTGGGTTCTTTGTAAGAATGACTGTTTTCTTTTTCAGTTTCAATTCCTAATGAAATCTATCTTTCAACAAAGGCATGTCGAACAATTTTTACTTGAACGTTTTAGTTCAAGTCAGACAATGTTTCTTCAATATGTCATTCTCAGAATCTTACTCTTTCTTGAATGTTATTATATGATCGTTCTTGACTAAAAAATCAAGATCTTCGACCTCGAACACCTCCACATATACATGGAAAGAAATCCCTGTGTATATTTTTTCTTTTAACAGTTAAAAAAAAATGTGTAAATAATGTATACAATTGTTGAAAATTGGTAAACCTGGTTGTAATATCTTTTTAATAATGATTGTTTATCTCGGTTTATGGGGAAATTTTTCCCAGTTTTGTGACTTTTGTACACAATATATGTAATACATAATTGTGGATGAATTCTACACAATTTTTATTCAAAATGTACAACACGAAATGTGCAATAAATCACAAACCAGACTACCCGCCGACAGAGGGCACCACCCGCGCTATACTAGAAATCAAGGCCGAGGCTTACTAGCAAGACCAAACCAATCTTAAGCATAAGTTCCAGTCAGCCTCCGACCGGTTAAGAAGGAAGGGATAG
The DNA here is from genome assembly GCA_958298965.1 of Chrysolina haemoptera. Classification (NCBI taxonomy): domain Eukaryota; kingdom Metazoa; phylum Arthropoda; class Insecta; order Coleoptera; family Chrysomelidae; genus Chrysolina; species Chrysolina haemoptera. Next base: position 35,364,072 of record OY282586.1, on the reverse strand, counting down.
CTAGAGATCAGTGATGATATATTCAAAAGACTTATTGTGTAATAATTGTCCTACACACAAGAAAATATAAATTCAAAATATTCTCTAATGTGTAGGACAACAATAGGACAACATTTTGTTCCGTCTTCACCTTATGTTGTAAATATATATAATTATTTGTTGTTTATTTGATTATATGTCTATTTTGTCCCTTCGAATATATCGCGATTAGGACTGTGTTTTCCCACTCTTACTGGACTATGTTGTGCTCGCGCATCCCGGGCCTCGGTAGTGAAAACGCTGGCAGAAAATTGCGAGCTCTCTCTCTCTCGTTCGTCACTACGAATACGGTGTACCTGTGCTCTATAATTATTTTGTATGAACTCTTATCCACAAAGACCACCTACCTTATCCGACTCGAGTCTCTGGAGGAAGTAATATAACCAAGGTAAGGAAACCACAGTCTCGACAACCCCCTTTTTTACAGTCTGCTAAAATATCGAATCGGAAACACATTTCAAAATACACAAAGCCTTGTGTAAAATTCTTATACAGTATTGTGCATTCTGAATTTCAATTTTGTTCCACAGAACTATAATAAAAACAGAATGTCATGTAAAATATAACACAATATTGTGTATTTTTCAATAATGTTATCCACAGAATTTTTGTAACATCCATACACAACGGTTTTGTTTTTTTGCATTTTTTCGCACGTCAATTGAGTCCACGTGGACCACGGCGCTCACTTTGAATCTATCCGAGTTTTTGGCAATACCAATTTTGAATCGAATCTGGATATAATCACAACACTCGTCCACTATCTTGGGCTGCCACCTTGAACATATGAATTTTTATAAAAAACTCTAACAACCCTCACATCTAGGAGTCGCCATTTTGTTTTTTTCTTCACCAAAATTGTCATGGTGGATTTTCATCTGTATTCCAAAGATCTTCCAAATTTCAAATCATTGGGATGTCTGGAATTGGGTGGAAATCATGCTCAAATATTCCTTCACATACAAAGATAGACACAGGCTAATAATAAAAAGGTTTTGGTTAGATCCCGTCAGGTAGTATATTAGAAATTCATTTGAGATACTTGATAATTATATGTAAATCAGTTCCCAGTCCCATAAAGGTCATAAGTAATTTGGTTTGCTTTTTTCAGATATCTTCAGATGTGAAGCATGCCATAAAATGTATAAACATAAGCGAAGCCTAATCTTTCACACAAAATTCGAATGTGGCAAGGAGCGCTTCTTCAAATGCAGTTATTGTTCCTATCGCACAAAGAGATACTCTCATCTGAAAGGACATCTGAAAAAGCATGGTATGAAGTGTTGATCAAATACATTTCTGTGATATGCAATCCTTAAAATTCCCTTCAGAGATGTTCAGCAAAGTTGACGTTTATTCTTATTTGAATGAAATATTTCATCATATTCTTATATCTTGTTTCTGGTAGCTCTATGAATCGTTTATACAAATAAACCCTACCTCCTATACTGAGGATAATCCAAAAGTTTCTGTTTACTTGCACCCGTGAGCACCATATGTACTTAACTGAATTTAGATTAGATGGAGAAATTGTAATGCACCGTTGAAAAACAACAGCATTGGCTTATATTGATTTAATGGCTATTTGCACCGGTTCTCCTTGTTTTGCACCTTTGAATCCTCAGCTAAAAATTGGACATTTGCATCAGTGCAAAAATGCAAAGGATTCCATAATATGCGCGTTGCGCAATAACAGGTGGCCTGGACAAATTGTTCATGCTGTAATAATTAACAATATATCTATAGACCTATTGCATTAGGATATTATATAGTTGAAACTGAAAATTAGTTATTTACTTTCGCATTATTGGAATTTTCAATATTATTAGCCTCGAATCAGCTTTAGTATATAGAGAGCTGTAGGTTTAGTTATTCCTAAGTCGCCGGAAATATTTAAGCTTCCAAACATATGAAAATAATCTGCTGTCTAATACACTTGTCTGATGGGCACACTATAAAAATTTTAATTAAAAAGTTAATCAATTTATTCATTAATATATTGGCAGTTGCAATAGAGTTCAGACATTGTAAATTACTAATAACAACATTGATAAGTGAAAAAAAAATAAGATTATTTTTATGTCCAGATAAAAATACAATCACGTCAGCAAATTCCGTAAAATGAGCTCGAAAATCACGACATTCATATCGACCAAATAGGAAATGACAGACCATAAGTGGGATTAAGCGAATTAAGTTAAGTTACCCAAGCTTGGAAAATCTGAGGCTTATCTTTTCTAAGGCTTATGTTGTCCTCAAATGGTGGTCCAACCCAAAATCAGAATATAACGTGAACTTTGGTCTAGAGTCAACCTTAAGGTGTTAATAGCTGTATACCACCCATGAAGAAGGATTACCAAGCCTTATCGCTGAAAAGGCCGAATTCCTAACTACACATTGTCTTTGGATATTCAATATTGATTGGGTTTTGTGGCAGCATAAAATCTTTGTGGTGAGTAAAATTCGAGTTTTGTGACATGATTGTTAAAACAATGGAAGTTCTTTTTGAATAACGATCAAGATATTCCGGATAAAATATATACAAGTTTCCACGACAAAACTATAGAAGACATGAGTACATCTATACAATGGACAACTTTTCATTTCTTCGTAGATTTTGATTGGCAAATCCAACAGTTTTGAATTTGGTTTTGAGTAATTTATGCTGTTTTGAAACTACCTATAGATAGCTTTTTCATACGTGTCAGTATATGCTCAGATTTTTTAGTCTTGTCTTAATAGACAGACTCGTCAACAATATTTTAATTTTAATTTTAATTTTGGAATATTTTCAGCAATCACTGTTAATGGAACACTCTGCCAAAAACATTAAAAAGTATACTAGCATAGCAAGCGTATAGCTCTTGAGGATGCTAACTTTGTTCGAGAAACGCGCGTCGAGTGAAGGTTAAATTATTTCCGGAAGTGGTATTAAAATATGTTGTTACTTTTTAGTCCACGTTGGAAGTGAAGCGTGCTCTTCAGTTTTTCAAACTATGATTTAATTTAATTGTTTTTAGTCTAACGTTAGAATTATTTCGAGGTAATCAGACGTGAACGAAAACGAACAGAAACCGACTCTTTCTTGAATATTATTAGATGATAGTTTTATTTTAATTCGAAAATATGAATAGGAAATTCATAAAATCTATTGTGGAATCATCTGCGACTGAAAGACAAACTTTAGTCGCTATTTTCCATCGTTCAAGATAACCTCTTGGGAGGTATTCATGTTGAAAAGAGGAACATTCTATATTCTAGCAAACTTACTTGTTTGCAAACTTGGAATTGTCATCTTGATTTTATGTACCTTGACTAAAACATCAAGATTTCCGACCCCGAACACTTCCACATATAGTCTTTCTAACATCAATTGCAGAACATAATAACTCGTTGCAAAGCCCTACCAACAATTTCGTTTGATATGCCGTTACCTCATTTAAATGATGATTTATAACTTTCCAGTCAAGGTACCCTTCCACAAAAGTTCATCACATCACTTTCAACACTAGTATTAAAAATACTGACAAAGTATTCAGTCCCATTCTAGAAGTTCTTCGTCACTATCTAATGATGATACTATCAAATAAAGTGCATTGGCGCGTGTAGTTGGAGCCTCTGCCTTGAATCCAGAGATCGTGTTCGAATCCTATGGTCTTGGATCATATCAACTTTTTCCTTTTCTCTTACTAGCAGTGACTGTTGTACAAAAAATGGTATGATACATTTGTTGAAAGTGATTGTATGTTGCTTGTGAGGTTGCTCCACTCGCTGACGATCGTTTCGCAATATTCCTCACTCACAAAATACAATGCCACTTCACACATTTGTATCATAAATTCATAAATAATTATTTCAATAATTTTCTGAACTATCGAAACAAACAATCATGTCATATCAACTTATTTCTTTTTTCTTATTAGTAGTTACTGTTGTACAAAAAAACATTGTATATATATATTTGCTATATTTTATTTTCCTCGATATTTTCCTATACTATCGAAACAATTTTGTAGAGAACATTTTGGAAAATCCCTAAAAGTTTTGTGTAACCGGTGTTTGTACTATACTTTCTCGGATTATTGAGCGCAACAAAACATGCAGGACCATTTTGTCACTATTGTCTCATTGTTTTCAAGAGACTAAGTTGTTTTTAACTGGAAACTGTAGTGAAATATTGATTATGAGTTTTTGAGAAAAAAGAGAACATTCTTCATGAAATAATTCTGCTTATGCATTCCTTAATTTTCTATACATGGTGATCGAAAAATTATTACCTGCTATTCGAAAAAATGTCCAGGTATTTTAATAGGTCATTTGGAAAGTGTTAAAGAAATATCAACTGCTATATTTTAACATTCCTTTAATTTCAGGGGGTTTCTACACAAAACGTGACTTATTTTTCTGTAAAGCATGTGACAAAAAGTACAAATCCAGGTGCAGTGTTGGAAAACACATCAAATATGAATGCGACAAAGAGCCGAAGTTCGCATGTGAAATATGTTCGAAACGTTTCAAGCAAAAAGCCAATTTGAAAACGCACTTATTTTCTGTGCACGGCGCTTATGACTTGATTTGAAAGGTTGAACTTTTATTATTTCCATATAAGTCAGAATAATGTGGTATGGAAATATGTTCTGACTGAAATTCCAGTTAAATATGAAATGTAATATTCATTATTGTATTAGTTATATTATACAATCTCTATACATCCAATAATCACAGAAACATTTGAAGAAAGAACATTTATTCGAAAAAAAAAAAAACATTGACCATTTTTGATGGGTTGTGTTGAATTCTGCGTACATGTGGCTTTTTGGACTTCACATCAAATGTTTCACTGTATTGCAACACATCAACTGATTTTATTCTATTTCCAATAAACAATAAAATATTCGTATCCTCCAGTAAACATTTTCCGCTTGCACATAAGTAATTAACCTGCTTGGTTTTTGTTTTACTATATGTCACGTGCAAATAATTATTTAAATTATAAACGTTAAATTTATGTGTTTTGACTAGTTATCTTTATTTATCAAAATGAGCGATCGTTGGGGACAAATGTCCATTGGTATTATATATGAGGCCGTGGAAAAGAGTATTCCGATGAATACGGCTAGAAGTAAAGCATCAATTACCAGGTGAATTTTCGCTACCTAACTTCCTATTTTGGCGCCCTCTTGCGGGAAAAACAACTGTTCCGTATTCCAAATTATGATACTTCATTTGCAAGCTAATTTAACATAAATTCGGTGAAAATGAATTATGGAATTTTTCTGAGGCAAAAATAAAATGACGGCTTCAGAATGGTAGGCAAGATTTGAAATTATGGTCCGATTCTGAAGCCGCCATTTTGATTTTTGCCTTAGAAAAATTCCGTAATTCATTGTCACCGAATTTATGTTGAATTAGCTTGGCCAGGCAAGATTTGAAATTATGGTCCGATTCTGAAGCCGCCATTTTTTTGCCTTAGAAAACTCCATAATTCATTGTCACCGAATTTATGTTAAATTGGCTTGCAAATGAAGTCTCATAATTTGGAATACGGAACAGTTGTTTTTCCCGCAAGAAGGCGCTAAAATAGGAAGTTAGGTAGCGAAAATTGATATCGCTGAATTCCTTATCAAATTACCTTTTTAATGATTTGTCACACTGACTACTTTCCTATTCAAATTGTTTGGGTGATAGTGACCAAGGGGAGGGCGGAGAGGTATGACAGTTGAAGTTATGATAGGAAAATGTCCCCCTTGAATTTTAAAAATCGACGTGTTTTTGCATTATTTTCAGAACACATGCGTTCTGAAGAAATTCGATCTGTTTCGTTTTCGGTGCCCCACCCTGTATATATATATATATATATATATATATATATATATATATATATATATATAAAACTAGTTAAGAATATATATGTTCCACCACTGGAATTTCGTAAATCGATTCTCGTCTCAAAACCCATCGTAATGGATTATAGGTAAACACGAATATTTACGTAAACAAACAAAGAAAAGTGTCAAGTATGACATGATTCAAAATTGAAATGTCTCGTTTTCGGTTATCTTCTACTACGGAAATTAGTGAACATAGGAGCTAATAACATCCCAGAAAACACCAAAAACGATTAAAGAGCCTCTCTAGAGACAATTTATGTATTTTTTAAAGTGTATATGAATGATTTCACGCTATTCATAAAAAAGTCTTTCTAAATATTACTCGACTATGACAAACTATTATTTTCGTTAATTCATCTCAAGTAAATTGAATTATGAACATTGATAATCTTAATAATAATTGTATGATTATTAATGTTAAAATATGGTCGGGCTGGCTGACTTTTGAAGAGGAATGCTCCAATCCCTGCTTTTTCATGGTCACGGACCACCCAAATGATAAAAATATTAATAATAAACTTCATTCATCTTTTTAGATCACACAGAGGTTAGGTTAATGAAAATCATACGATACAGACGAGAACACTTCAACGCATAAAATTTCTCCACTGAAAAATTCTTTAGGAGTCTTTTAAGTATTTTAAAATCTTTTATATTTTTCATGGATGGTAGATAGATAGATAGATAGATCTGTATTCAAAAAGGAATCCTAATATACATATGAGAGTTATAGTATAATATAAAATATATATATATATATATATATATATATATATATATATATATATATATATATAAAAAAGACGTAGTGTATATCAAAGCAAAAAAGTAGTACTTATTCATAGTGCCTACGCTAGTAGTTTACATCTCCAAATATAAATCCAAGATTAAAATATTAAAATACATGATGAATCTTTTTAAAATGTGACTACATTTAGTATTAATCATATTTAAAAAAAATAATAATAACACGAACAAACAGTTTAAAATATTTATATTGTACAACACAAAGAAAAAACCCTACTGACAAATAACAAACATATTTACCCTCATTATACTTGTATGTATTTCTTCAATCTGTCTTTGAAATATATCAGTGAAGAGGATGCTTTAATGGCATCTGGTAATTTATTAAAAAATTAAAATTTAGAAATCCCTTGAAAAATAATGAGTTCATAGTGTTGCGGTAAGACGTTTTTGGTACATAGATTTCATTTTTTCCACGAGTATTATGGTTATGGATATTTTTATTGAAATAAGTTACGTATTTCTGAAAATATTCAGGTGCTATGTTGTTAAGTATTTTAAATATTAAAATCATAGTAAAATTGAAAAGTCTTCTTTCTACTGGCAACCAATTTAGGCTTATTAACATCGATCTAATTGGGGTGAGTCGACTTGTTTTCAAAATAATCCTCATTCCAAGATTTTGCAGTTTTTGCAGCATATTTATCTTACTCAGACTAAGCAGGTATACAATTGATGCGCAATAATCAAAATGCGGCTGAGTTATTGAATTATAAACTGTAATTTTAGACTCGGTCGAAAAATGTTGAGATATACGGGTGAAAAAATAAAGTTTTTTTTAAATTTTTTTGTATATATAATCGAAATGGTGAGGGATCATTGAAGAATATTATTCCATTAAACAGCCCACTGTTGCTCAAAGAGAGATGTTGATTGCTTAGGAATACAAAATTGGTCAGCATATCTTGCGGAGTAATCATAGAAATTTCGGTTTTTTGAAAATTCTGGCATACAAAATATATTTGAGGATATAAATCGACGGGAGTATCAGGATTTGATGTTTCCTGAAATGTTCTCTACATGTTTGATTGTGATTTAAGTTGAAAATCAATTTAATTATTCTTTTTTGTGTTTTGAAAACTGCGTGAACACTGGTTACACCTCTCCACAGAATAATATTGAATGCTAAATGTGAATATACTAGTGAATAGTAGACCTGGAGTAGCTGTTCAGTATTGAATGTATTTTTTACTTGTAGTATTCTGCTCTCTTCCTTGATAGTAAAGTGATTAGACAACTGATATCTGGGGGAGGATTGCATAACTACAGTTTTATGTGAGTTAACTATTTTAGGAAGTTTTTATTGCACCATGATGTGAATTTTTATTAAGCTTATAAACCAGTTCAATAAAGGATTCGGCATCTGTAGCTAAGGTTGTGTCATCAGCATATAGTACGATGTGGTCAGCATTAATGTGTAGTGGGATGTCATTGACATATAATAGAAATATGAGATTGCCCATAACAGATTCTTTCATTATCCCCTTACCTAAAACAGCAAATCCCACCGACTTCAAATCCCTTCGTCCTATAAGTATACTCTGCACGCTTTCGAAGATGCTTGAAAAAATTATCTTTGGGCAACTAAAAGCTCATTTAGATTCAAACAACATTATTCCTAAGTGCCAGTCAGGATTTAGAGCCCAGCACACACTGTAAAAAAAGGGTGTAAAATCACATTATAAATACTTGTTTATCGTTGCGAACTATACAATACAGGTTTGGTATTATTACATTACAGTTCGTTAATAGCAAATATACTCAATTTTTCCGCTATTTATGTAATTTTCCGTAAAATTGATGAAGTTTACATGCCTTTACAGTAAAATTACTCATCTTTACATAAAATTTACAATTGTTTCCATAGTTTCACAGGAAACATGTAAATTTACATTGCTGCACAAGTAAATTCAAGCGCCATCTTGTTCCACTTTGCGTACATGCGCATCAGACGACAGCGATTGCAAGCATGCCGTGCATGCGGCATTTGTATTCTTGAGTAATCTTGAGGCTGATGTCGTGAACGTCGCTCTGCATTTGTTTGCATTTTCAATTGTGAATTGATGTGATTAAAAAGTGAAATATTACGGTGAGTACCTACCTATAGTTACGATGTTCAAGTGCTCTTTTTGTTCGTGTGCTTTCGAGACAATAATAAAATATAATAGTCATCAATATTTTCATCGAAAGACTTGCCGCTATTTCATTTGTTTGTATACAGAATGCGGTGGTATTTTTCACACATATAACTCATTCAAGAGTCATTTAATTCGAAATCATAAAAAGTTATCACTGAAAACTGTAATAGAGAAAGCATATTATAAATGTGACATAAATTTATGTAGTTTTGAAAGCGACAATAGGAGAGATATCATGAAACATGTATACAAACATATTAGCATAGGTGGAGAAGATGTCCGTTGCCCTTGGAGTACCTGCGCGTCTAAAAACATTTTTAAATCCGTTGTAGTGTTGCGAAATCATTTCGCACGTAAACACCCGGGGGGCAGGTCCGGAACGAAATATTTATCAATTAGAGATAGATCTGTCCCTGAAAATAATTGCATTATAGGTGACAATATAGACTATGAAGATGTATCTGATGATGATATCAATCTCCATACAACTGATGTGTACTCTACTGAAGAATTGAGCACAATGAGTTTGGATGTTTTATCAAACATGTATTTAAATTTGGAAGCAAAATTTTTTTGCAATAAACATTGTCTGCAAACTATCTCTTCAGGGATTCATGATTTGAGCAAGATGAATACGCGATTTATTCTTAAAAATTTAACAACTGCTAATTGTCAGAGTCCAGCTGTGTCCGAAATTATTCATGACAATCTGTTTCACAAGATATTCAATGAAGGTACAGGACCATTGCGTACCAATTATAGGCGACATAAATTTTATAAGTCTAAAAACGATTTTTTAGCGCCTAATAAAATAATGCTTGAAAAGGATGGTAAACAATCTTTTTTTTATTATGTTCCAATTCTGGAAACATTAAAAATTCTAATGAAAAATAGAAATGTTTTTGATTATGTATTTACAAACCCTGTAAAGGAAAATAATAAGATATCTGATATTCAAGATGGAGATATTTTCGTCAAAAATATGTTCTTTAGTGAAAATAATTTTTCATTCAAAGTGATTTTATATCAAGATGCATTTGAGGTTTGTAATCCTTTGGGCCCTTCAAAAAAAAAACATAAAGTTGTTGGTGTTTACATGACTTTAGCTAATTTACCAGCTTGGCTTAGATGTAAAGTGGCACAAATCAAACTAGTTGCACTCTGTTATGAGAAAGACCTTAAATATTTTGGATTTGATGCGGTTTTCAATAAAATTGTAAATGATCTAAAAACCCTCGAGAGTACTGGAATTTCTATTAATCCGGGTACAATACTCAAAGGATCATTAGTTGCAATGATAGGAGATAATCTTGGAAGTCATCAAATTGGTGGTTTTATAGAAAATTTCAATACAAAAAATTTCTTCTGTCGGTTTTGTTACATAAATAATTTCAATACCTCTGATGAACCTGACAAAATCTTCGAAATGAGAACCGTTGACTCGCATAATTCAGATATTGACACTGCATCATCTTTGAACTTACTATACCGAGGCGTTAGATGCAAGTCGGTTCTGAATGAATTGAATAATTTTCATGTTTGTCAACCAGGACTTCCTCCATGTATTGCCCACGATTTTTATGAGGGAGTAGTTCAATATGACCTCCCAATTATATTGAATAAGATTTTCGGAGAAAACAGAGTTACTTTACAAGAAGTTAATCATAAACTGAAGCTTATAAAATTCTTAGAGACTCCTTATAATAATCATGAAATTATTCATGTGAAAAAAGGAGACAAATTGACAGGTACTGCTACTCAAACGTTCCACCTCCTAACTATTCTACCATTCGCGTTTAGATATTTCGACATTGATATGACGAGTGATTGCTGGAAAATGTTACTGAATATGAGAAAAATTTCTCAACTTATTATGGCTTTTGTCGTATCTGAAGATCAAATTGCAATTTTGAAATATCTTATTGAGGATTATATAATCGATCGAACGAATAATAATATATTTGGTGACATACCTATGAAACCCAAACATCATTTCATTACCCATTATCCACATTTGTTGAAAATGCTTGGCCCTCTTCGTCATTTATGGTCAATGAGGTTCGAAAGCAAACACCGTTATTTTAAAAATATTATACGTCACAGTCCTAATTTCAAAAATGTTTTAATGTCTTTTGCAACGAAACATCAGTTATTGGAAAGTTTGAATTCAAGTCAAGAAACACTATTCAGTGATAAAGTTGTTTCAGATGATGCAAACCCATTTTCTGTTGTAAATTACCCAGAAGATATTTCAAAAACAATCATAGAAAATTGTGGATTTAACAATAACACTGTTTTTGTAGCACATACAGCAACATACAGGGGTATTTCATATAAACAGGGCATGTACATATGTACAAGAAAAGTTGATTATGATACATATGCAGTATTAAAAATTGATTTAATCATTATAAGTGATAAATTTGAAAAAATTTCATTCCTAGGAACGGAATACATAATTAAATATGACTCGCTAACTGGGCTTTACAGTAAAACTGATTTCATTGAGAAATGCAAGTTGATATCATCCCAACATATAATATGTGCAGAAACTCTGCTATTTTATCGAATGGATGATGTTGATTTACTTTATTTTAAGTCTGCTCCATATGAATTATTTTGAGATGTTCTTCAGCTATCTTTTCGCACCGCGGGCACTCTCGCCAGGAACAGTTTAAATTTTTATCAACCCCATTATTGGGTAATTTTTTGTTAACAAACAACCTTATCATTTTTGTTTTCAATTTTTCGAAGTAAAGTTATTTTTAAATTTTCGAGCATCCTTTCATGACGATACACTATACGATATACAGGGTGAGTCAGAATAAGACCGACAAACTCCGACTACAGATTCCTTACCTCATTTCGAGGTGAAAAGTTCCCATCAAGGTATGTCCTAAAATGCATCCCCTCTGAGATACAGGGTGTCAAAAGTACGAAAAAAAATTAGATTTTTTTTTCTGCAAAATTCCTGAAACAGTACACTAATCAAGGTTTATCAACGTGATAATTTGAAGTTTTAATTTTTAGTTTTCGTATACTAGTGGCGTAGTTGGTATGTGGAAATATTTTCATTCATATTTTCTTTTGCGATCTAGCTCTTGAAAATATGTTTGCAGTTGCAGTATTGCCACCTCTACTTACCTGTAACTAATATTTCATTTCTTATTTGGATTCTACTGATAAATACAAATAACTTTTATCATTTATCGAATATTGATTAATTTGAAATTGTTTTGCTACCAAAATGGGACCAATTCGAATTCAAATACCTCGTTATCTGTTATCCACATTCAACTTTTGTGCAGAAAATATTGAGTAATTTTATAAACGGTGCCTGTCAAACATTTTCTTTTAAAATCATGCATTTTGTGTTTTTTTTAATTCTCCATATCGAAGTGCGGAGCATACCTAAATCCTCAACAGCTCTTCCTAATAATACATGAGGGTAGGCTTGGAAATATCCCAAGACGTTAATTTCATTCACTTCGTCTCCAGTTATCGGCCTTATTTGATTTCTTGGTTCTTCAACTTTATCAAACATAGCATAATTCCGTTCAATACTTGGGAATATTTTTCAATTCAGTTGTAGTAAATCTGGATAGATTTCATTAAATGTGCTGCATGTTCTTGAAACAATTCCCACCGTGAATATAAAACAAATTCAAAATATCTGCATTGTGATCCTTTTCAATACTCTCTCCTGACAGAAACACCATGAAAATTTTGAAAGACCCTGTATTTTGAAGGACCCTGTATAAAGGAGGACGAATTCCCTCAGACATAACTAATACACAGGACATTGTCAAGCTACATCCCAAATCTAAGCTTTCTACGATTCCAAATACTGTAGTAATAAACATTTAATTAAAGCTATGTTTCTCACAGAAAATAAGGAAGTAAATGAATTTCTCGAAAACTATAGATATAAACAAAAATAATCGAAAAGTAATAGTGAAGCAAAAGATGCAATAATATACAGGGTGTCCTATTTGAAATATCAAAGTTGTTGCTACTTTTCAGTAGAAGTGGCAACACCGCAGTGCTGAAAATATTTTAGATCGATAGAACAAAACTAATTACCTAAGAAACCCAATTTTTAAAATAATCCTTGTTCCGTTCTCCAGAAACGTCTAATAGATCATCGAGTTTGGGACACCCTGTATATTACTTTGTTCTTGATGAACAATAATCAAAAAGTTTTTCATTTCGTTTTACATGTGTGGTGAAGTAAAATTTGGGGTCGTACACACTTTTTCAAATTTCAGATGCACTTGTTCAAAGTTTGGGACATGACAAGAACCAAGAAAGCATTTGTAGTTGTACCTGATGGACCTAATATATATGAGAATCTTTTATTGAAAGGTATTTCCAGTGCAATTTCACTTTCTGGTTTTTGTATTACTTTTAATTTAATTTAATTTCAGCTTCTGCAAAACTCGACGTGAATGGAAGTAAACTTGCTGTAGACAATGATGGCACCATTGTAGACGAAGACGAAATACTTTTGTTTCTCAAAAGAGAAACATTTATATTACTTCAATCAGATGAAGACTGGAAGCCTGATGTAGGACGTGAATCTTTTTCTTCATTAACAACCACAGATACCCTTCCTGATGAGTCGCAACGGATTTTATCTCCAATTGAATCACTTTCCGAGAATGTTGATTCACTTGATACTGTCCCAAGTAAAGATGATCCACAGTTCCATTCTGATAAAGATAAAACCATGGAGAATTCGTCAAGGGCAGTTGATATCACTAAAATGCCAATAATACTAGCATGCAATATTCTGCCTCCAGTTAATGAAGTGGTATGGGAAGATTTTGAATTGCCCATAGAGAAAATGCCTACATATATTAAAAAACATCTAGAAGACGCCGGGACAAAAACTAAAACAGTAATAACTGAAATTATACAAGTATGTGTAAATGAGATGAGAGCGATTAAATCGATTGTACCATCGAAGGCTTGTCGAATCGTTGCTAGGAAGCTTGTTGATAGGTTTCCAATATTGAAAGATACAGATGAAGGAATTACGTTGGGAGATGGTTGTCATTCGATCTATGCCAAACTTATGGATCGTGCAAACTACCTAAATCGACCTCACAAAAGAAATAATAAATCAATCAGGACTCCAGTTCCCAAAAAAATGATTAAGAGTCTAACGAACATGAGAGCAGGCTGTTCAAACTGGGACCCATCTGAAACTTCTGATCCTGGTATAGACCACGAAGGCTTGAGAGTGGAATTAAATCTTACCGATGATACCCATGTCGATTTCTGGAATAATCTTGAAAAAACATATGCTGCTCAGAGAGCTTTCCTGAATGATATGGAGAAAATACCAACAGTAGCAGATATAAGAAGAGAATGGCCAGTTCTTCTGCGAGAAAATGTTCTCTACTGGCATTTTACAAAAGTCACAGGTGTTAAACTGGAGCAGTTCAAAGACAACATCCAGATGAGGATCGAAAAGATCATACGGTTTGCCAAGAAAACAAAATTATCATCCCATGAAGACGAGGCTCATTTTCAGGATCCTTTCTTGATTTCCATATATATTCTGGCCAAGTACTTCAAAGAAGATTTCACAGTATTTTTCCGGAAATATCAGGTAAAGATTATTGATTTTTATAGAATGGAACATTGATAATGAAATATTTCTTGTTGCAGAATATAAGTGACTTTGAAAAAGAGAACCATATTGCCGAACCAACCGTAATAGCCGTTGGTGAGTACTCATTTCTCAATAATTACATAACTTGTGTCATAGACTCATGCTACACCCCATCTTTTCTCATTTATTTTTTCAACTATTTCTCTAACATGATATTATCAGCTTTCGAGTTTACACTTTATGAAAATATGGCAAAATCACAATTGATAGATAGGTCTTTCCAATAATGTACCACTCAACAACCCTCATATAGCTATAAATATAAGTGGTTTTTAACAAGTATTTTTTTTTAATTGTTAGTTTGGTTTTCTATAAAAAGCGTGTTTTTTAGTTTTTTAAACTATTATTCACTTTCTACTTTTTAGTTTGGTTTATTAAATTTGGACAATGAATTCATGATTTCTGACACTGCGCAAACACCTGCATACATAATGGAGCCGCCATCTCGAATTTTTCAATTTTGAATAAAGAATCATAATTTGCAACCCTGAACACCCCTAGATACCAATTTTGAATCGAATCGGATTATTATTAAAAAACTCGTTCGCCATATTGGAGCCGCTATTCTGTTTTTTTCTCTTGCATTGTCACCGGAATTATGTAGCCAAATTTCAAATCAATCGGATAATTAGAAGTGGGTCAAAATCAAGTCCAAACGAGTAGATTACAAACAAACAAACAACAAATTCATAAAAATCAATACACTCTTCATTCATTTTCAGATTCAAAATACCTTATTTGTATGGAAGGTGAAATAATATTGGAGATGGAATTTCACAAGTTCCTCAATGCCATGACGACAGCATTCTGTATGTATTATGTGTTCAACCTCCGATACCCTATTGGTATGGCAACAACAATGGAAATGATCCAAAGGTATCATTTCAAAATACATCCAGATAGTGGGAGTAAAGGGAAGAGAAAGGTCGCGACAAAGGGAAAAGTAATTGCGCTAATCAACAAGTTGTCGAATATTTAATTAGTATACTTATGTGTTACGTTTCTGGTCATTTTGTGATTTTTTTTTGTTTTTGAGAAATTATGTATGGAATGAGTTTTTGATTTTGTTTTTTCTGAACCTGATTTTTCATGTTATCTGTTTTATTTTTTTATATTTTATTACAAGTTTTGAGTGTAAAGTTTTTAGTGAGAGTTTAGGATTACTCTTGATATTTAGAAAACAATGTTTCATTTATGAATTTAAGTGTACACAATATATTGAAGATATTCTTCCTTATCTAGTTTGTTTCATTCCTTATTTGAAATGCCCCCATATAGTAGGGGCTAGTATACATTATTTCTTGATAAATATAATTATTGGTTCGTTGATATTTTTCACATATCCTGTGACTTGCGCTAATAACTTTCGCAAGTTTTCAATGAATGTTCGTGTGTTTTCAAGAAACACGACCTAAAGGAAGTAGGCTCATTTGTAATCATTGCATTATTACTTATGAAAGTAGATATGCGATTATGCCAACGTGTTGGCATTTTGAGTTAAGTATCCAAATTTTCAATCAAAATTTTATCGTACTACATCTTGCGGATTAAAATTTTGATAGAAAATTCAGGTTCCCCAGGAAAAACAACAATACAAGCATATATAGCATATCTGTTCTCACAAACAGTAAAGCAATGATTCCGAATATGAACCGCCTGTATAGTGCGGTCCATAGGTATGGAAAAAACTAATTTTCCACGTTATTAGTCATTTTCAAGAAAAACCCTGAAACACGTCAATTCATGTTTTTGAAAAGACACGTTTTGCCAAAAAAAAAAAAAAATTGCCCTCTTTCGTCAAAGTGACAGCCAAACTGGAATAGGGGTCAATTGATACCTCATTTCAAAGGGTATTCTATTGTCAATACAGTCATGTCCATTTTTTTGAATTTCGTCCATGCGTCATAAAAAATAATAATTTTCAAAATGTTGAGAAGTATATATCACGTATAATATTGAAGTGTGTATATTCCATGCACCTCAATTTTTTTACATGCAATTTTCAACTCTACTGTCACGTATGGCTAACAACAGTTGGTTCATTTAAAAATTGGTAAAAAAATATATTTTTTTTGGTTTATTTACCAACTGTTGTTTTTCATACTTGATAGTAGAGTTAAAAATTGAGGTGCATTGAATATAGAGAGACTTTAATATTATACGTGATACTTTTTAACATTTTGAAAATTATTTTCTTCATGACGCATGGACGAAATTCAAAAAAATTGACATGACTGTATAGACAATTGAATACCCTTTGACATGGGGTATCACTTGACCCCCTATTCCATTTGAAAAAATTGGGGGTTGGCTGTCACTTTGACGGGGGTGGAAGAGGGGCAATTTTTTTTGTCAAAAAGTGTCTTTTCAAAAAACATGAATAGAAGTGTTCCAGTGTTTTTCTTGAAAATGGCTAATAACGTAGAAAATTAATTTATTCGATACCTATGGACCGCAGTGTATGTGTGACAACCTGTACTACAAAAATACTCAACGGGGTTGGTAAATATATTGAAAATTACTATACTCGAATGGCATATTTACAAGTCATATTTGGTGAACATACAATGAAAGTATGTAATCATGTGTAAAGTGTCTGTAAAAGTACCTATTACAAAAAGTAAATAATACATGATAATTACTAAAATTTACGAAAGGGTTACATTTTTCCTGTAATTTTGCTTGATACATCATGCAAACATCATGTAATTTTCTATTAAAAATACTCTGTAGTACATGTAAAAAAATACAGGTCAGCATGTAAAGCTACAATTTTTTACATTTCGAAAAGTAAATTTACTTGACTGATCATGGCATCACGTATCCCAAATTAAATCATGTATTTTTACATAATCTGTTTTTACAGTGCAGTTGTGTCACTGCACTCCTGAAAGTCACCGACGACATCTTTAGTGCAACTGAAAAAAAAAAACTTACAGCTCTAGTTTTGCTGGATTATACCAAGGCCTTCGATCGAATTAAACACGAGTTACTGCTAGCTATCCTGCACTACATTGGTCTTACGGACGGTTCAGTTGATTTACTGCGAGCCTACCTTTTTAACCGTATGCAAGCTGTTTCATTGGAGGGAGACTGTTCCGACTTCTTGAAATTAGACAACGGAGTGCCTCAAGGCTCTATATTGGGTCCCGCTTTGTTCATTATTTATACACATGAATTTCAGACCTGTATTAAGTTTAGCAATTGTCACCAATATGCGGACGATACCCAGATTTACATTTCATTTTACGAATCAGACCTTCCTCTAGCTAACCTCCAGTTGAACACAGATCTAGAATCAATTGTTGCCATATCATCCAAATTCTGTCTTTCCATCAATCCCTCCAAATCTGCCGTGATGCTTTTCGGTAGGAAAGATTCAAGTAAACGATGTAAAAACCTGCTGTCTATCAGAATTGGAACGGACACCGTGGGGGTAGTGGACAGTTCGAAAAATCTTGGTTGCATTTTAGACTCTTCACTCAACTTTCATGGTCACATTAATCTTGCCATTCGTCGCGCATTTTGCAACTTGAAGTTGATATACACAAATAGGAAAATACTGGATAAAAAAAGTAAAATCATCTTGTGCGAGTCATTAGTTCTCTCCCACTTGAACTACGCAGATATAATCTATAGTCCTGCCATAACTCAAAGAGATTTGAGGCGCCTACAAATGGTCCAAAATTCCGCTCCGTTGAGAGAAATTGGTTGGCTTAATATTCGCGAGAGGCAGATACTTCACAGTTGCGCATTATTTCATCGTATAATACAAACAAAGAACCCACCGTATCTTCATGAGAAAATTACATTCAGAACTGATGTTCATCACTTGAATGTTCGTTTCAAGTTTAGACTTACACCCCCTCTGCACACAACGAGTCAGTTCCGTTCGTCATTTTCTTATAACATAGCCAGGCTTTACAATAGGATCCCGAACGATTTGAAGAATTTGTCCATCTCTGGTTTCAAAATGAATCTAAAAAAAATGCTTCTATCTGGAGAGTTTTCTCCTTAATTTGATTTTGTCTTAGTTTATTTGTTGGATTTATGTATTCCCTGCATTGGAATCTAATCTACTTTGTATGTCGTTAGTAATTTAAGTTTTTCTTTTTCTATTCATTGTATAATTTGAATACTTAAAACTTTTTGAATTTGACACACCTTGCCTTTAGTTTAGTTTGTTAGTCCTTTTGTATCTGATGGTTGAGTGGAAGAAAGCACCTGTTCCATACCTTAACTGGTTGCGAACCGGAGCTAACTCTGCCTTTTGGTAGGTAGTTATAGATAATACACACTGTATCTTTTCTGTATTGTTCACTATCCACCAATAAAAGCGTTTATTATTATTATTATTATTAGATCTTACCATTATTTATTGTTACAGTTTTTCCTATATAAAAACCCATTTTATTTATCGCACCAATTCGGAGTATATTCATTGAAGTTCCTGAAGACTGCAATAGTATTTACAATATTTGTTTCTGCTGTTTTTATACTAGGAAACTTTAGAGTAAAGATAGGAATGAAATTGATACTGTAACGGATCATCCTGTATGTCCCTGCCCATTTATCAGTAGGTTTCACTCTTTGCGAAAAGTTATCTATATGCTCCATTCCACGGCGGGCTTACAGTTCTGGGCCTAGTGGGTAGATGTCGCTGCGTGTACGATTTTGGTCGGAAATTGTCTACATTTGTACCTGACCCCACGTGAATATTTTTTGAATAGAAAAACGAACAATTTTATAGCGAAGATGAAACGAATATCCGTTCAACTTCGCTATAAAATTGTTCGTTTTTCTATTCAAAAAATATTCACGTGGAGTCAGGTACAAAAAATGTAGACAATTTCCGACCAAAATCGTACACGCAGCGACATCTACCCACTAGACCCAGAACTGTAAGCCCGCCGTGGAATGGAGCATATAGATAACTTTTCGCAAAGAGTGAAACCTACTGATAAATGGGCAGGGAAATACAGGATGATCCGTTACATTACTGATTCTATTTGTGAATGTAAACAGTATTCCCTACTCCCTGTTTAGTCTATTTTGATATATGCAGCTGTTAATTAAATAGAGTAATTTTTTCATACAAGAGCCGATTTTCCTTCAGACAATACTGATATAAGTACCTTGTGATCGCAAATAACCATGATAAATCTCAAAGTGTATCTAATAAAATGGCAGCCAATCCAAGATGGCGAATTTTGTCTTTTTATTGAAACGATCCTGGAATTATTTGTTCTATTTGGAAGATTATATGTTGCCTTATATATCAGGTTCCTTACAGTTTTCTAAGATCAAACATGTACCTAACAATTTTTTTCATTGAATTTTTGAAAACAAGTAAACATTACTCTCCTGACAAAGGTATATTCCACCGAGAATAATGCGTTCTAAATCTGTATTCCAGGCAAGCCAATTGTTTGAATATTCCTGTAATTCAAAAAACCTCTCATGATCCTTGTAGTGTTCTTTGTAATCCTCACTCGAGTCCACAACTTGAAAATGAATGTTATATAAATAATACCAGCACTGTAGTGTTGTACCCGCACTCAACTCTGTCCGACTCTCTCTGCCGACCGACTCCGTCCGACTCAGTCAAATGCCAGGATTCTTTATTTATGTACTGAAATCAACAATGAATAATCATATACATGATCATTACAATTACGTGTACACTATATTCTGATAGAGTTGAAACTCTTAGTGGTCGAAGATAAACGAACTTAATGACAAATGTATCAACTGAGTTATTGAACTGAATATGATGTCATTCTGGAATTACATCAAATATTTGAAATCTGTTACTTGAAAATATTGGGTGCCCAGGTTTGAATCCCAGCTGGTCAACATTCAAATTTCAGTTTTTCAATTTCTATTTTTCATACCTGAATTGCCGCTAACATACTTCTTCATGTACCAATTGTGTTTCAAATTCTCACGTTACCAGTAATGGGTTAAACATTATTTTGGTGACCAACAATTGATATGAGGTTTTACTAATTTGATGTTAGTAATGCCATTTTTTTTTTCAGCATTCTATCAGTGTCCTATGAAATGTGGAAAGAAATATAGGCATAGAGCTTCCCTATCCAATCATACAAAATATGATTGTGGTAAGGATAAATCATTTTCTTGTCCCTGTACTAATTGTTTGTTCAAAACCAGACGAAGAGGAAATCTAAAATCACACATATTCGTTGTACATGGATTGCAGAATTTTTGAAAACGCTTCTAAGATTAAAGCGAACCATTTATTTTGTGTACTTGCCAAATTAATGCGAAAAATAACAGGATATTTGTGAATTACAACGGAACTGTTCAATGTTGAATGTTTCTCAGGACAATTCCATATGGGTTTTTCGACAAAAAGTTATTCATGGTAAAAGTTTGTGCATCCCCTAAACCCAAAGATACACCAACGAAATATATCAAAACATGTAATATAAGAAGCACATGGGAAAACTAGATTTTGAGTCAGAAGTAAAGTACCTACCCTTATTTCGTAAAATATCAAAACAAAACATTCAAAAAAGTTTTTCATTATTGAAAAATTCATCTAAATATTATGACCAAAGTGAAGTTTTATTTTTATCCATTGACCTTACAGGATCCTATGACTAGTTTTCGAGATATCCGGTGCTGAAGTTGAAAGTGGCCATTTTTTTTTTAATTATTTTTCATACAATTAGAAGTTTTAATAATTTTTTTCTGGCGTTCATCATTTGTATCATCCAAAACAATATTTTGATTCTTGAATGAGACCAATTTTTCGATTATCTACAGGGTAATCTTCAAACAAAAATAAACTCAATCGATAAACTAAAGTTATTAGGCCTTTGATAATCAGAATTGAACAAAACTTGATGGAAAATAACTAAGGACTTCCAAAGTCATACTGGATGTTTCCATTTTTTTTAACCATAAATGGCTCGGTATCTTTGAGTCATCCTATATACTCCGACTACGAATACATATATATCTCAAAATTTCGTCGGTTCAATTCTTCTGATTTTTATTATTTTATTGAGTGGTGATATTCGACAAAACTGTATATGCCTTCTATGGCTACTTTTTGAATTATCAGGCACCAAAGTTATCAAGTACTTGGCTTCTCGGAATATTACCCACACAAAACTGAATATTGAAATGAAAATGATTCAATGGACCGTAATAATTTGTTCATACAAAAGAAAATGGTGTTTCCAGTTAGTTACTGAGGCAACTAAATGAAGTTTTCTTAGAACCATTTTTTTTCTTGTTAAGGCTCTGTGATCGTGCTCCGAAAATATTCAAGGGGTTCATACGCTTTGATATCCACCCAAATGAAGGTACCTATATGAAATCACCATTATACCAATCCCTTGAATATGGAATGAAATATATGATTTTGTATACTTCTATTTCTGAAAAACCAACCTTCAACATTAATTTTTATGTTGGAAGTACTTAGTTTTGTGCAGCAGGTGCGTGAAAAAATACTATAGCTAGACTAATCAATAGGTAGAGTATAAAATGGGTGATTCTCTGACAAAAATACTACAAGAAAACCGACTGTGCCATCATATGAAAGACACTCCGATGTTATATTCTATTATGTTTTGGACTCGCGATTGTTATTAAATAATTTGTTATGATCAAACAATTAAAACATATTTTTTTTGCCTATAAAATACGAACAAAACGACACTCAGTAGGTACAACCCGATCAGATCGAAAAAAAACAGGATAAAACGAAAACAATTTACGTTGTTTTCTTTAATTCTCAACTCCGCTATTTTTTCCGTTGAAGTAAAGAATTATATGTACCTCATGTGTGCAAAAACACAGGCGCTGTCGGACCATTTTTTTTGGCACAAGTGCAATTTGAATTTTCTTCTGTTCTCTCAGCAGCTTGCAGTTGTGAAAACATAACAGAATTCAATTTCGGACTCTGTACTGTCTTTTATATAATTGCATAGTCGCTTTTCTCTTAATATTTTTGTCACAGAATCACTTATTTCATTCCCTATTGATTGATCTTACTTTGGGATTTTTCCGCGCACTCACAGCACACAATTAAGTACTTTCAACATTGAAATCGAAGTTGAAGGTTGGTATTTCAAAAGTAAGAGTAGAAAAAAAATCATATACTTTATTTTCAAATGAGGTTCATTAAATAATGGTGGTTCCCTTTACTTCTTTCTGGGTGAATATCAAAGCGAATGATCCCGTTAAATATTTTTGGAGCCCGCTCCAGAGCCTTTGCCACGAAGAATGAAAAAATGGTTCTAAGAAAACTTAAGTTAGTTGCCTCAGTAACTAATTTTAAACACCCTTTTTTGCATGAACAAATAATTACGGTCCATTGAATAATTTCTGTTTCAATCTTTAGTTTTGTGTGAGTAGTAGGTAGTTTCGATTTTTCTTCGAAAACATGAATAGGATATTCATAAAATCTATTCTGGAATCATCTGTACTAATCCGAGAAGCCAAGTCTTGCTAACTTTTGTGCCAGATAATTCAAAAAGTAGCCATAGAAAGAACATACAGTTTTGGGCTTCCATTCGAATATCATTACTCAATGAAATAACAGATAATCGAATAATTTAACCGACGAAATTTTGAGATATAGGCTGATACAACTAAAAAACCTCGTAAAAAAACATATTTTGGCATTTTATTCTGCTCATTTCTATTTAATCATCAAAATAATCATTGAATCTTCTAATTGAGTAAAAAATAATTAAATAAAAATGGCCACTTTCAACTTTAACACCCATTATCTAAATCATAGGATCGTGTTGGGCCAATTGACACTTTTGATAAGGTGTTCGAATACTAGAACATACTGAAATTTTAGGAAATTTAACCGAAGACCATTTTCCATAAGAGAAGTACGGGGTCCTTTACGAACTATAAGGTAAACTATGGTAATTTTTTATTTTCAAAGTAACTTCTAAATATTTGGTGCAAAGTGTTTTTTATTTTTTGTTAACACCTTAAATTGATCAAAATAGTACAGAATCGTAAAAAAAATTACTGTATGATAATATCGAGTAATGAGTCATCAAAATTGAATTCGTATCTCGGTACAAACTGGTTACATTTATTTTGTGGACGTTTTCATGCCCAAATTTTTCAGTGGTGAATGTACCTAATCGATTTGTGCTAAGATATATATTCAGTTTTAATGTTTCTTCACTCGACATTATTGAGCATCATTTTCTTCTTACCATACTGCATCACTTCAAGCAATTTTTTGTCTTTCACAAAAAATAAAAAGAACTTTGAACCAGGAGTTTTTAGGTTTATTTCACTTTAAAAGGAAATTGAACGTAGTTAACACAACAGTCAGGCGGTTTATAAACCGTGGTCTACAGGATGTTGTTTACTAATACCTAGTTATGAGCAAATTTAAATTTTAAAGAGTCCATTTTAAAAAATATCTGAAAAATTAAACTCCTTTTGGATGGTAATTACTTCAAATTGCCATATATTTCTTAACGGTGAACAATAAGTCATAATAATACTTTACTTCTGGCTCAAAATCAAGTTTTCCAATGCACCTCGTATATTAGTGTGTTTTGCAATATTTTGTTGCTGCCGGACTATATTTAAGCTATGCTCAAACTTTATTCAAACATAACATTTTGTCGGAAAACCCATAATGAAGAATTTTTCCATATTGTGATAAGGATGGGATAGCATTGTTATCTCGATAACGGTTAGAGTTACAATGTTGGTTGCATTAGGGAAAAATTGCACAATCCAAAGTCATTTCACATAGAGTTTTACAAAAGTTGCAAAACAAGATATATTGAATAAAGTAATATTTTTGATATTTGTTTTTATTTATTTCTGACATAATTTTGAAACACACTACGGCGTTTCGTTTTCGAGGAAACTTCATTGTCTTGTGTAAATACGGCCCTGTTGAAAAGAAAACATTCTACATTAAAAATAAAAAATGTGATTGTTTTTCTAATATCTGACAGAAAACAACAATTTTCCCGGCTAAAGCCACGCTGGACATGAAACTACATGTGATAAATATTGTGAAAATACTCTAACTTCATTGAAGCAAGGATCGCTTCACTTTCGTAAGTCCCCCAAGTAAATTTTTGTTGACGAAAATCCATTTCGATTTTCCAAACTCATCAAAGAGATCGGAAAAATTGGGAAGCGGGCTCTTCAGAAGCAATTTAACACTTTGAAAGTTATTTTTTGACATAAACCTGGCATGTGTATTGCATTTTGATTTGTGTTTGAAAATATGAACAGAATGGTCACTGTTTATATTTTCAAACAAAAATCAAAACAGCCGTGTTATTGTTATTTGAAAATTCAAAGCCATTTTCTATTCTGAAATAGGTCATATGTCACTTGTAGTTGTTCAAATAGATTTTTAGTTAATTTTTGACGTTACTCAAAATTCATAATTTACCACACAACCCTCTAACGTAATATTGTTTAGTTATGTGAAATAACATTTCATAAGGAAGTTTCATGAAGTAGTATTAGTTACATATGTGACCACAAAGCTCGCAGTTCTCTCAACCCGGAGAATCGGAATGTTTCTTGCTCTGCTCGCTAGGTGGAGCGGCTCACACCCGTTTCACCAGCGTGAGGTCAGATTGATCAAATAGACGGAGTGATGTAATTAATCGGACGGGGTCCAAATGACCTCAAGGCTGTCTGTGTTGACCTACCCTGTTCTGATGACGAGGCAAAAACCTCGAAGCTAGTCTACAGGTGGTCTCCCTGCCCGCTGTCCGAATCAAAACAACATATAGCTATTTGCCTAGGGTGAGAACTTGAAATTGTATTCTCTGCAATGGGGAACATTACAGAAGTACCTACTTGATATAATTCAATACTCGTCGCAGTATTAGCCAGGATAGTAGTTGTTTTCGAACCGGTATCTGCCGTAATAATCTACAGCATTGTGAGAGAGTAAAAAGGTAACACTTCGGTCGGCAACGACTATCGTTTCAAACAATCCAAAAGGAGTTGGTGAAACTCACTTCTCTATTTGCGAAGATTGAGGAGTCAAACTTTAAAAATGTAAAAAATATCTCCAAGTGTATAAATTGAACTAATCTATGAATTTCAGATGATTAACTTTTCTTTATGCGATCGGCCTTTACTGTGTCAATTTGCAGCAAATGCAGCAAATTTGAATTGTTCCCTTTTGAAGGTTATGAAGAAAAATTGGAAGTTTATAGTTCCATGGTTTGCTTTACAAAAATGTATTTTTCATAAGTAGGTATTCAAGGCTCTGAAAATGGAAAGTTAGCAATTTTTCAACATTTGATAATTTTTCACTTGAATTCTGGAAAATTTCAGAAAAATGCTTCGAATGAAGTATTAAAAACTATAGTTTAAAAAACTAAAGAACGCGCTTGACTTCCAACATGGACAAAAAACAATGTAATGCATTGTCACCGGTATCATGAACACCTGCCAAGTTTCAGACGAGTAGAACGAAAATTTTTTTTCTGGATAGATTTTCGATTGTTACTCAAAAACTATGACTACAATAGCAATGAATCTTGAATTCTACCTTTACTACAATTTGTTCTCTACAAATTGCACACCATAATCGCTTATTTTGACTATATGGTGTAAATACTAGAGCGCGTCGAAATTGTATGTCATTTTACGCGAAACCGCTAAGTCATGACACCTCCTCCCAAAATTTGAATGGAATTTTGTAGGGTAGTTGGGACTTATCTCTGGACCAGGTGAGTTCCCTAGAGTTATCCCCTATTCATGATAATATCACCGTCGGTTCTCCAGGAGGATACCAGTACCATTGACCCTAACATTCTTCTCTTTATGTGTCTTCGACACCAGATGGCCAACCTTCCCCACTACTTCATCGTATCACCAACCGCTCATTAAGGCTCTCTCTCTCTCATCAGGTTACCCAGACTGCGAGAAAAGCACAAAATGCGTGGAGCGCGTATTCCATGGAAATTATATTCATTGACCTAATGGTTTCCACTGTATCAAATGAGATATTTCTCTCCAATAAAAAAAAAAGAGTTATGAAGTTGCAGACACACTGATAATAGTCACTGCAAAAGGAAAAGGCTGCATCTTCTCTAGTGCTTGAGGACTTCTGAGGGTTGCTCGTAAGGGGGCATCCGGTTGATGGACATAACGTTTTTTTTTTACAATAAGCCCATCATCTGAGTGTGAAGAAAGATGTGGAAGAGGATATCGACCGTGTTCTAATGGTTGGGATCTGTCATTTTTACAGTGCATATTTTCTGAAGCCAGGAAAGGAAGTAGTTACATGCAATACAATTTTCGCCAGCTAAGTGTGATTGAGTCATTCATAACTGCCCATATTCTGTTCAAACACGCCATGAGCGGTTGTGAAAAAACCTAAGCACGAGTAAGCACTATACCAGGGCAAAATGAAATGTGTAAAAACCTTGAAGAAAAACCCAGATTTTGGACCTTCCATCAAACATCGCTATTCTCCTCCCAACAGAGGCTGCAGCACGGCAGCACTCACTGAGAGTCTACCTGCAGGTTGAAACAGTGAACGGAGTAACTGTAAACATCACTTTTGAAAATGCCAACCACACTTGTTGATGAAACGCCGAGTACAGGTGTGTGCATAAAAAAGTCGTACAGCTTCAGTTAAAGGATATTGTGAGCCAGACTTGTCAATCCTAATTAAATTATCGACTTCGACAAATAGAGTCAAAATTGAAACTAATTTTGTCAGTAACACCCTTTCAAAATTGTTTTAGCTCCATTAGTTAGTACAATACAATGCAATTAGTGCAATGCCTTGTACGACTTTTTTATGCACACAACTGTACATCGCACAATAATCGTCGGCCTGAGAACACGAAAAACCATAATTCAAACTATACATTTTAACGATTCTGAATTGGTGTTAACTATCAGAGCCCCAAAATAATATTGATATGATTTCGAAATATTCATCTTGTGTCGCCAAAACTCATAGTCTTGCGCCAAAATTGAATTGCCAAATAATTTTTTTTTGAGCCCCAAAGTATTGAGTTTTGAAGTTTATTTATGTATTTCAGCAGCACTTATTATTGTTAACACCACAAATCTTACTTGAACCCTAATTATTTGAGCACCAAAATAAACCCAGCTTGCCAGTCGAAAATGTGTGTATTAGTTTTTTGCTCGGGCTTGACACAGAAACCTAACCTGAGCAAGCTAACCTAGCTTGCGATTAAGCCAAGCTCAACAAAAATCAAACCAAGCTCAACTATTATTTTATCAAGTCAAGCCAAGCTTTTTAAGGAAAAAACTTGAAATTTCGTAATTTTCATAACCAAGCTCAAGCCTCATCATACCAAGCTTCCAGCTTTTTTTCAGCCCACTCAAAATTTCAATCTACACTGAAAATGATATTTGGTATTTCCATTTTCTACTAATATTGAACACCAGAAATAAATGATGGGAGTTTTAATGAATAAATGGATATATATTTCTATTCTGTTCAGAATTAGGTATTATTTATGTGAGTATGGTCTAGAATGAGTTTGGCTCAGAGAAGTTGCTACTCATTTCACTAAGAGTTTTGTGACGATAATAACAACTAAAATAATGCAGTGGACGATCACGTAACGTAAAGATCGGAGAATGGTTTTCAGCGGTTGCTACGTTGCCAGATCCCAACAGGGAACACGCGTATGAATTTATCGTCAATTATTTTAATTTTCACATCAATATTACCCTTACAGTAGCTGATCGACAACCTATGCATCATTTTTTTTGTGTCTTTGGCATTAATTGCTATGATCATTAGCCACTTGTGTTCTGGGTAGGCTATGTTACTAACTCTTTACGTCACTTTAGCAACAGAAGCAGTGAATCATGGAAGATTATTACCAGCCGGCTACAAATTCAATAATTCAGATTTTCACATCTTAAGCAAAAAAATTCGCACCGGCTGGGCATCGAACCTGAGACCCTCCGGCCATCAGGCGAGCGCTCTACCCACTGCGCTAATCATCGCCATTCCATGGATTATTATATGGATTTATTCATGGACGGGTTCCTATATTTCCTGCAACTCAAATAATGATCCGTAAAGTGGTAACATGTGAATTGCGTTTCGAGCATGTGGGCGGAATAAGAAAAGTTTGAAAATTGTTTGAAACCACATTCGTATAATTCAAACCAGAACAAGCTTATTATTTTCTAAAGTTTGATTTTCAGGCCCAAGCCAAGCTTTTATGTTTCAAGCCAAGTTACTTGGTTTGGTGAAACTCTAACTGCAATACAAAATCAAAAAACATTCTTAGTATTCATCAACAGGAAGTAGGCTTTGAAAAATAAATTAACATTTAAACGTCAAACTGTTGCTGGTGGTATTTAGTTCCAATTGAATAAATTAATATTTGAAACCTTTAGTGTGAACATAATTCAATGAGCTCTGGAGCTCAAGGCTTTTGAATTTCAAATCCTGCAGATGTCCTTTCTGTTGGCGAAACGCGCGTCGACTGAAATTGACGTAGCTTTGGTTTTTTTGGTAAAATTTCTATTTCCTGAGTTTGGATTGAGTTCATATTTTACGCCAGAAATATTGAGATAAGGATATAGCAATAAAGTTTTTCTTGAATTTCATCTTTTATGGCGAGAGTAATAAAATTGAAAATAGAGCATATCAGGTATTTCACACACAGTTTCCAAAGATTGCAGGTAAAAAGTTCTTTATTCTCTCGGTTTTTGTGGTGAAGTGGCAGCAGGCTTTCGTCATTTAGGAAATTAACTGAAATAAAAAAAAAATGTAATCTTCGAGAAAACGTTCAGTCATAGAGGAAAAGAAGTCAAACAAAGCCAAGTGTTTTGTAGTAGGTAGTTCACTTCAAGAGTATGCTACTTAGGTAGCCGAAGCAACTCTCTGACAACTGTATGCAATAGTAATTTTTATGACCACATAGAAAAGTAACATATATTGCACTAAGTATAGTCCCACGGAAAAAGGCTTATATCCACAAGCGTGCGAAATACTTTCCGCGCAGGTGCGGAAAGTTACTTTCCGTACGCATGCGTATAAGCTGTCAAAAGCATAATTTCTATTAAGATCCACCGATATCAAGCTGTGAAATATATAATTTTTATTTGAATTCACGTGTGTAATTTCTAAAGTTAAAGCAATCTATTTGAAAAGTGTAAATTTTTCATATTCGTAATAAAAAAAAAAGTTTACGTAAGTATTGAAAAAAAGATTCTTGGGAAAAGTTTGTGCATGTCCGATAACCTAAAAATCGATTTTGACACATGTCACGTGATCGCTGGTATGGCGACAAATTGAAAAAAATTACCATGAATAGTCAAAAAGTCGGATAAAATGGCAAGATATCCGAAAAAGTTATTTGAAAAAGTTGCTTAGAATTCAATTTTATTCACATATACAAAGTTTGAGAAAATTGTGTGGGAATATTGAAAACAGCAATTTTTTTTAAATAGTTTTCTAGCTGTAGAAAAATATCAAATTATTTTCTTATGAATTGCTTGACCATACTGAAATATTTGTATTCCGATGATAATAACAAAACTTTTTTATTTTCTCCACACCAGAGAGCACTAAATTGAAAAAATTGAATTTTGTCAGAACCCTTGCTGTTACATTGGTTCGTATCTAATAGATATATCAAAATTCCACTATTATTGCGATGATAGGGAGATCCAAAAATATCGTGTTTTTCAGATTATAATCAATTTTTGATGATAATCGTGCACGAACGTTTCACTTCGCACATAATCTTAAAAATAGTGCGTCAAATTAAAGAGGCTTGAGTTTTCAACATTGCATGCGAAGTGAAACGCTCTGGCACGATTATCATCGAAACTTGATTATAATCTGGAAAACACCATGTTTCTGGAGTGTCATGTCATCACAATGGTCGTGGAATTCTGATATAACTGTTAGATACGAACCAATGTAATAGCCAGGGTTTTAACAAAATCCAATTTTTTTAATTTAGTGCTTACTGGTGTAGGGAAAATGAGAAAGTTTTGTCATTATCATTGAAATACAAATGTTTCAGTATGGTCAAGCTATTCATATGATAATAATTTGATATTTTTATACAGCTAGGAAAATATTTAAAAAAAAATTCTATTTTCAATTTTCTCTCATTATATTTTTAAACTTTGTAACTATATGTGTATAAAATTTAATTTTAAGCAACTTTTTCAACTAATTTTTTTTGATATCTTGCCATTTTACCCCACTTTGTGCGTTCTCATAGTAATTTTTTTCAATTTGCCGCCATACCAGCGATCACGTGACATGTGTCAAAATCGATTTTTAGGTTATCGGACATGCACAAACTTTTCCCAAGAATCTTTTTTCTAATAATCTAATAATAAACTTTTTTCCCATCTGGTACATACTATTTGGCGGTCACTGTATATATAGAAGTCCGAAAAAAAAATTAAAATACAATTCAATTTTCCTTATTAAATTTACAATTCCACTTTACCAACTGATATAATTGAACATTCAAAATACTTTGAAAAAATATTATTTTAAAATATATCTTGATTTCTTATTATTATCAAAAATAAAACATGTCTAATTATGATTTTGATCTCGTCGGTATTATGTCATAGGTAAAGAAAATATTTTGTATTTAAAACTAACTATTAAAAATAAATGAAATCAGAATGGTTCTCAGTCGGACTATTTGTTATATTTTCTCATCATCTCTACTTCTTGGAGTTTGATTTAAACAAATATCCATTTCTAAACAAAGCAAGGAATTTTCAAACTGCATACTCCTTTTCTTTAAATAGTTTGATATATCAATTCCCTATACCTAGTCAGGCAATCATGTAATCATCTTGCTAGGTATTTATTACAGTTCTATCCACCTAACTGAAAAGGTAAAACTCGTCACATAACGGATTATAGTAATTATAACAATTTTAGCTATTCAGCTTGGTTTGTCGAACTGAATATACAGTGCGGCTTTTAATAGTTAGATGGTTGTGAAGATAATTGAATTCTTTTTTCAACGATTGTGTCATTTGAAGATTTTGAGTCGATGGGCCTCCCCGAGCCCCCTATTGAGCAATCACCATATTTTTTATTTCAAAAACTAGTATTGGTGAAACCCTCGAAACGGTTTTTTATTCATGTTTCTACGTCTAACCGTTCAAAAGTTAACAGTGGGGTGGGGGCTTATTAAAAGCCGCACTGTATAAAAAGCAGGCTTTGAACAATATGATTTATAACCTACGTGTACCTACTTTAATTTTGAGCCTAATATTCAAGTGGAAAAAGTTTTTGTTCCTAATTGCTGCTTTTTGAAATAAACAATTTTTAATTATGATATTTTGTGTACTAATATGTCAGGAAGGTAAAACGATTTAAATGAATATATTTGTGAGTAGGTAGTTTTACTTTTCCGCAAGGCGTGCGGAAAAGTGTAACTTCACACACGTAAATGCTTGTGGAAAAGTACTATTTCACGCTGATCGGAAAAATATTTTTAAGTGGTTGATGTCTTTGTTATCCCTTCTTCGCTAACCATATTTCAATTCTAGATTCTGCAGAAGTTGGAACAGCATCTCAGTTACCTGAAAAATCAAGGTTGAAATATGAAGCGAGCTTCGCTAGATTCGAGAAATGGCGCGAAGAAAATAACAAGGAAAATATAGACGAAAAAACGTTATTGACGTATTTCGAGGAGACTGCAAAGGTTCGAAAACCGTCATCACTATGGGGCCAATACTCCATGTTGAAAACAGTTTTAACAATGAAACAAAATATTGATATTAGCAAATTCAAAAATGTGGTGCTATTTCTGAAAACGAACGCTATTGGCTATCAGGCTACAAAGACCAAAGTTTTGAGTAGACATCACATAGATAGATTTCTGAGAGAGGCTGATGATAGTTCCTACTTATTGATGAAGGTAATGAATTACTTTTTTTTTCTTCATAGCGGATTGAATATGTTGTTTTCCAATTTTATGCTACAGATAATATTTGAATATAATCAGTTTCGGCTCAGTTGATCAGATCGAAAGAGTATTACCATGCTTTCAATATTTCTATTTCAAGGTTCTCCTTATTATTGGTGTGGCTGGGTCGTGCAAGAAAGAAGAGCTGACTTACATGCGTGCAGAAGACGTGAAAGATGAAGGTTCCTATATTCGAATCAGTATATCAAGTGTCCAACGAGAATTCGTAATACTTGATGAAACAACTAACGGATTGAACCCCGTAGAAGTTATTCGCAAATATGCCAGTCTTCGACCAATACAAGCTGTACGTTTTTTTGTTGCATACAGAAACGGTAAATGTGTTAATCAGCCTGTTGGCATCAATAAGGTAGGAACCTTGCCCAAAAGGGTTGCTTCATTTCTTGATTTACCAGACCCCGACAGTTACACTGGGTACCGTTCTAAAAAATCAGCCCCCCCTAGTAATTGGCCATCAGCTCACTTCGTACAAGGATATGAAGACAATTATTGAAAGGAAGATGTAGCGCCTGGAGCCTTCTGCAAATGTCGTCGTTTGTTGATTTATTCAATTAATGAAAATTACTTTTGAAGTTTATAGTTGTTTTATGATATTTTCAATAAATTTTATTGAGTTTCTTTCAATATGATTTAATTCTGGATAATGGATGGACGCCATTTCATTCGAATCATGATTAACGCAGGAATGCGTTGTGTTTTTTTCTACATAATATTTATTGAACATGAAAGGATTCATGTAATGCCACCGTTCCATCAGAGCTTCCGACTGCACGAGCTAATCTTGCTTGCTGAAAAGTTTAAAAACAGTGGAGCGGCGAGCAAAGCAGCGAAAAAAAACACGTTTTTTTCAATTGACCTACGGCATAAGTAGCGAGGACAGCGGCATTGTGAAAGAATATATGTGGAGAAACTGGTAAGTGCAGTTTTTGTGAGAAATCCCCTTTGGGATCAAATAAATCCAAGACATCACAACCGTTTTGTGGTAGATATATGCAGTTATTTAATAATTAATCTATTGTAAAAAACGAAACCAATTACAATAAAATTTTATTTTGACATAAATAAATCTTGTATGCTTCCCTAACTATATTTGCACTTCCGGTAAACCTATTGTTGTGTACGAGTTCAATTACATTCTCTGAATTAGGCCGTTCTATTGTTTCATTTTGTATGTCTTTACCCTCTCAGTTAATTTTTATATTATGTAGGATTCAAATGCATTTTATAAGTCTGGAGATGTCTCAGAGGGCTTCCAAATAATTCGAAACTTTGTGTTGATGATGTCAAAGGCACATTCAACAAAGCTTCTTACTCGAGATAGACGCATATCAAAATTTTCTTTGTCAACATCAAAATTTGGTCAACTGTAGGGTTTCAGTAAGTTTTTTAATAACGGGTAGGCTTCAACGGTAACACTGTATCTGGAGGATTATGGAGACGCTCATATTGTAATAACTGAAAAAGGGATGAAGATCGGAAGGTGTCCTCATCGCTCTGTTCTCCATATCCTCCTACATCGATTATACTAAATATATAATTTGAATCGGCAACAGCTTGCAGAATAACGGAAAAAAAAGTTTTGTAATTATAGAACATATTCCCAGAGTGAGATGGACATTTTACTCGGATATGCTTCCCGTCAAATGCTCCTAAACAATTTGGGAAATTCCACTTGTCGTAAAATTCTTCAGCTATCCTTTTCAACATATCTTCTGTGGGGATCTTCATGTGCACATAGGTTGTAGTACTTCCCATAAAGCTTTTACGGTCTCTGGCAAAATTAATGATACATTTGTTGCACCCAATCAAAAAGTGAAACCCATACTTTTAAAACACAATCCTGTGGCCAAATACCTAAAACATTGAATTTATTCATATGCACAGTTGTTGTAAAAATTAGTTGAATAGTACAATGTCCGTAACAAGTGTGCCATTGAATTTTCCATATTCAAAAAAATGTTTTGTTTTTATTTTCAAGAAATGTGGTTAGAGCAAAATGGAAATGGAAAAAAATGCCGGTCAAACGGTCTGGAAATGAGGCATCTCAATCCACCTGGAATTTATCTTGGCCGTATCTTGAAACTCTTTATTTTCTGAAAGACCAGTTTACCTCCAGAAAAACTTCTGGAAGTTCACCTGTTGATGGGCATTCTAATTTTGTGATTGTCGACACAAACTCTCAGTTTCCTTTTCGATTGGGTACAACAACTGTATCATCAATTGTGCAAGATACCTTAAAAGCTATATAGGAAGTACTACAACCTGTGCCAATGAGAAGATGTGTTCAAAAGGATAGGTGAAGAATTTTACGGGAAGTGGAATTTCCCCAACTTGAGATGTAAATGTAGGTCCTACTATTTTCAATAATTCGTTGAATGTGCTTATGGACATTTGAAAATTATTGAAAAATTTTTCAGGATACTGCCTCAATTCTTTATACTGCGTGACAAATTGTCCTTTCAAATACCGCTGCTCGTTCAGTGGATGTATCCATAGTATCTTTTATGTGTCCTACTTTGCCTCCTTGCAATACAAACATCTATTGCTAGTACTTTTGCAGACTCATGTCATTTCGACTTCTATGCACGTCTAACTTCAACGATGACCGAATTGAAGTGATTTTTTTGCGTTTCTTTAAACACAAAATGCTGTGAGCGTTTTAAAAACACAACGCCTAGTTCTAACGCAAAGTTTTTTAACGTGCGTGCGAATGGGGCCTATCTGTTATAAAAAAAAAACTTCCCGAAAAATATTGTTGAATGTGCTTTTGGGATCATCAATGCGACGTTTCGAATTCTTTGGAAGCCCATTGAGACATCTGAGACTTCGCAGATAGCATTATAAAATGCATTTGTATTCTTCATAATATAGTAATTCTTGACTTGGATGGTATAGACATATAAAATGAAATAGAACGGCCTAATTCAGTGAATGTAATTGAACTCAGACACAACATTAGGTTTACCGAAAGTGCATTAATATAATTAGGGAAGCATATCAGATTTATATACCTAATATGTCAAAATGAAATTTGATTGTAATTGGTTTCGTTTCATACAATAATTTAATTATTAAATAAATGCACATATTTAAAATATATATCACGTACTTACTCGTTGAGTTCATTACTTCTCTTAAACTATCCGATAACTTATCCAACACAAAATGGTTGTGATGTCTTGGATTTTTTCGATTCCAAAAAGGATTTCTACTTTCACAAATGTTGATAAGCGATCAAAGCGAAGAAAACAAATCTACTTCAACTCTCTCTGCTCTCTGCTAGCTGAGCTGCCGCAATGCCGCTGTCCTCGCTACTATGCGTATGTCTTTTTGAAAGCACGTGTTTGTTTCCGCCGCTTTGCTAGTCGCTTTGCTAGTCGCTTTGCTCGCCGCTCCACTATTTTAGTGTATGCGAACTGAAATGAGTGGCGGTAAAGAGAGGCTGTATGTCCCTTTCGCCCTTTAGGAAATATTGTTCCGAGAGATTTGATTGCAGATATCTAAGAAGTGTACTGTTACAACGATATACATAACACATTGGCCACCCACAAGCACGGATTACCAACAAACGTGATAATATTCGCTTTCGCGACCTTGGTGAATTTCGTACTGGTCGAATTCCGTACAGGTCGCTGTCTCTCCCTCCATGTCTACAATGCATACTAAGATGCATACCCATGCGGACCATGGCATATTGTTTCGGTGTCCCGAAATACACGTCATAATGATTTGAAACTGCTCAGCACAACGCGGACACCTGATTTTGAGGAAATTCTGACCATATATATTTCGAAATATTCTGAACCCAGTGGTCTAATCAGAATATCGATAAACGTTTTCTGATTGAAGTGGTGGGTTAATTCATTGACATAATTTTATCCCCATATAACTTTTTCATTGATGGACGCATTCCTACGTTATTCCTACATATACAACTTGAGAATGTCGTGAGTTTGGGGGCGCCATCAAATCCTATTTAAAAAAATTGTAGTATGTTTTTTGGACTTTGAAAAAAATTCGAAGTGGGCATTAAAATTTGTATTTGTATTTGTATTTTGAATTTATGGTACTTATCTATAACTATTATCCATTAAAAAAAAATATCTGAATCGGATGATAAATAACAATTTTAGAGGGGTGGCCAGCTTTGAAATAGGCCTCTCTGTATATTCCAATCTGCCAATAACTACTGCCCCTAGGACCGTCTTATACGCTGATCAGTGGCAAGTACCGTGAAACCAGAACGTAGTAGTTGTTGTACAAATCTTTGGCAAGTTTCAAACATATAATTCAATAGTCGTAGAGAGCTGTAGTTACCTGCAGAGGATTTTTGCATAAGCCCACATGCAGAATTGCATCCTTCCCAACATTCCAGTAGTAATTTTAAAATGAAAAACTGCTGAATGCTCGCTTGCAGCTGATGATCTCGTTTGGTCTTTGCTACCATTTTACTCTCATATCTATATCAAGACATTACATGTAAAGTCTTCATTTGTGTAGTTGGTGAACTAAAGTTTCTCACCACTATGGAATCTGTAATTTGACTTAATAAAAATAACCAATAACCAAAATCAAAATATATTTGACTGATCAAATTCACTGAAGTTATTCTATGAAGTAACAAGAAGCGACGAAGCACTAGCACTAAACAGGTCTGAACTAAACAAAACGCGTGTTGCGAGTGCTGAGACCCGTCATCATAGCTGCCCCACTACCGGCTCCACGCCCTCCGCGGTCCCAGTCCCTATCGGGTGATGTGGTGCGGCGCGCGGCGGTGTCTGCCTTTAAAGAGGTACATTCATGCACTCATTAGTAGTAAGTATTCTTTTTACCAATTTCAACTGAGATTAAATAAGATTATCAGCACAGCTCAATAGCTCAGTTAGTGACATGTTACCTTTACTTTAGTCTGATAACTATCATATAGTGAGCAATTGAGCTGTGCTGAGAATCTTACTTGATCTCAATTAAAATTTGTAAAAAGAATATCACTATTGTCTTATGTTTTTACCCAACTATACCGTGATACTATACCTACTAATTCTTCTCTTGATTAAATGTAAGGAAGGGGTTCTCGTTATTTTTTATTTCTAGTTGACAAATTTGATTTACCTTAGTTCACTTATATTCAAGAAGGTATTTCAAGACTATTAAATCTGGTTTGTTTCAGAAACTTTCGTGTTATTGGACAAAAACGATTACGTTTCATCAATACAAAAATTGATTTTTGGGTCTCATTAGATCGCCGGACTCCACTAAGCGTCGTTCAGCAACTCTCTATTCGTCCCAAAAACAGTTATTTTTGTTACTACTGGTACAACAAATAACAGAATTTTTATATGAAATGTGACATATTTCTGTATACTAAGAAACGAATTAAATTTTAGTTTATAGACCAAGGTTCCTAGAATTGGAATGTTTTTGTTTAGTGTGATGAATATAGCTATTTGTGTATTTAGAGCTCAAAGTAATGGATTGCCGCTCGACAAAGAGAGCGGCAATTACACTTTGTGCAGATCTCAGGTACAAAAAAAAACGCTCGATACTTCATTGATCATACATGATTACCTGACATTGATAT
Source organism: Chrysolina haemoptera (assembly GCA_958298965.1). Lineage (NCBI taxonomy): Eukaryota > Metazoa > Arthropoda > Insecta > Coleoptera > Chrysomelidae > Chrysolina > Chrysolina haemoptera. The sequence goes on along the minus strand of OY282586.1, from coordinate 35,325,952 downwards.
TTATTCCATTCAGTATTTGCTATATTAAAAATGAATGTACAACTTTGACAATGTTTAATGACATAGCCAAAGTCGGTATCCAAATTATTGGCAATAAAATCCATATCTTTGACATATAAAAAACAATATGAGTCCAGCCGTGAAAGCCTACATTTATAAAAAATTGTTATTCCAAGATTTAAACCCCTATCGCCGGCGTGAAGGGAGAAACTCTAATCAGTATTCTATACGGACATCTTTACAATGTCAAGTTACACGTTATTCATAATATACACTCCGGCACGGGAAAATATGAAACATCTGAATAAGCGAGCGTTTTCTCAATTTTGTCGCTCTAGAGCAAAACAGCTGTCAATTGATGACATTAACATTAACATTGCATTGAAAACATTAACTTTGCGTTGAAATTTGAACGCGCCAAAGACTACTTTGATATGCGGTTGTCGACAGAAATATTTTATGGAAGTGTTTCGTGTCATTTTCCCTTTTTTGTTAACCATATGTCAATTTCAGATTCTGCAGAAGTTGCAACACCACCTCAGTTACCAGAAAAGTCAAGATCAATATATGAATCGGCCTTCACTAGATTTGAGAGATGGTGTAACGAAAACAACATGAAAAATATAGACGAAAAAACGTTATTGACCTATTTCGAAGGGAAAGCAAAGGTTCAAAAGTCCTCATCACTATGGGCTCAATATTCTATGTTGAAGACAGTAATAGCAATGAAACAAAACATTGACATTAGCAAATTCAAAAATCTGGTGCAATTCCTGAAAACGAATGCTGTTGGCTATCAGGCCACGAAGACCAAAGTTTTGAGTAGACATCACATAGATAGATTTCTGAGAGAAGCTGATGATAGTTCCTACTTATTGATGAAGGTAATGAAAGCAGTTTTTTAACAGCGAAATGAATATATTGTTTTCAATTACAATCCACTTGAAAACGACAAAAAAACATCCAATACGTTCAATAGTTAACAGGGAGGGTTCCTTTATGGACAGTCTGTATTTTTATTTCAATATCAAAATATTCTTTCCTAATACAACACTACGTAATCTAAAGTTATGGTTGCTTGTCGGACTTCAGAAACTAGTTGATGCAATAGCCAGTTTCAAAACTATCGTTCGATTATGAAACTAAAGAAAAAACAGTTGTCATTGTTAGATGTATTAATAATTGAAAACGACAAAAATCAGCTTGAATTCGATGTGTAAGGAATGACACGAGTACACTCAGATATATCCCTAATATTTCTCTCTATTGCATACAGCATACTGTAGAATTATTAAACATAGAAAATAACGAAATAAGTGACACCGACATAACATAGGAAAAGTGGAATTTTGTCGAGGTGAATTTTTTTCTCTGTGAAGTCTGTGGAATAAAAACAATGTGTCAAAAGTAAGTTTTTTATACTTATTTTGTATAAGTTCATACTAATGATTTCAATTCCGCTGGTAGTATATTGTAGAGATAATAATTAGATTAATTTTTCTTAGATTTGGTTAGACGAAACCTGTTTGATTTGTCTTTTGTTGTTGATTTGTTTGTTATTTGTCTGTCTGGTACCATAACTCAGTTGCATATAGCCATATAATCACGTTCATAGTACAATAAAGTTTTTTTTCTTCACAATAATTCATTCTCGTTCACTATTATATAGTAAATTACTATTCGTTTTTTCATCATTATTTCTTTTTACCTATTTTGGTTTAATAAATATCATAATTATAATGTGTTTTTCAGTCGATGATTTCCAAGAACGTGTGCCAATAAATCAAAAACTAGTAATTTAGATCAAGTAAATTTTAATACTTGAAAAACAGGTTGGGTAGATAATTTGCGGTAGGCGGGGATAAGAAGTATAGCAGATCAATTGCAAGTAACCACTCAAATAGGTAGCATATATAGAATTAAAATAGGATTATTTAGCGTAGTAACCTTATAGCTCTTGAGAATGCCAAACTTTGTGGACGAAATACGCGTCGAGTAAAAGTGATCTGGTTTTGGTATTTTGGGTAGTTTCTATTTCATGAATTGTTCTTTGACAGTGGTAGAAAATATTTTGCATCTAACTTGTGTTACTGACTCATTTGATGAAAGTGTGACTATTAACAAGTCAGCTCTTGCATGCACACAATCAGACCGAACGAGAATAAAACACAATCACCATCTTTTTCGACTCTGGGTCGAAAAATGGATTTATTTGCCTGAGCTGGTCTATAAACTGAGCAATGTGCATTGGTGAAATTATCATATGAGAGATTCTGTTAGTAAACAGATTGGCATCGTTTTTGGTAGTCAGGAAGCACTCTAGGGCTGAGGTATATTTCATCATTTTGCGAACTCATCGTACCAAAAATATTTGAGAGGCCATGAACGCGATCACATTGGGGACGCTTTCAAGGGTAAAAGAGTCAAATGATAACTCCAAAAAAGTTCGTCTTATCGATTTCAAACAAGGACAGGCTTCTAGAGAAAGTTTGATTCTACGTACGTGCTGTAATGGAAATTGAATTTTCAATCCAATTTTCCACAAAAAAATCTCAAAAATGTCCTAAAAATGCATTTACTTTGAAGCAATTTTTTGGGTAGATGAACAAATGATTTCAAAAAAACATTACAGCACGTACATAGATCAACGTTTTACCTTTCTTTTCATACCAACATTTCGATCGGATAAAGATTGCTTAAAATTTTAATGGAAGAGAAATACCACTGCAGCTACTTCGACTATCCATGAAAAGAATTTTGAGGTGCTGCCGCAGACATAGTTACATAGAATCAAACTTCCTCTAGAAGCCTATCCTTGTTTGAAATCGATACGACGAACCGTTTTTGAGTTATTGACTCTTTTACCCTAAAAAACGGCCAAACTGTGAACACGCTCATGGCCTCTTAAATACAAGCCGTTCCACAAAAATATCTTTTTCCCCAGTTGATCACATCGAAAAAGTATTACCAATGTATCTATGATGCTATCAATATATTTTTTTTCAAGGTCCTTCTCATCATTGGCGTGGCTGGATCGTGCAAGAAATCTGAGCTGACTTACATACGTGCAGAAGACGTGAGAGATGAAGGTTCCTATATTCGAATCATCATATCAAGTGTCCAACGAGAATTCGTAATACTTGACGAAACAACTAACGGATTGAACCCCGTAGAAGTTATTCGCAAATATGCCAATCTTCGACCAATACAAGCTGTCCGTTTTTTTGTAGCGTACAGACACGGTAAATGTATTAATCAGCCTGTTGGTGTCCATAAGGTAGGAGCCTTGCCAAAAAGGGTTGCTTCGTTCCTTGATTTACCAGATCCGGATAGCTACACTGGTTACCGTTCCAAAAAGTCATGCCCCCATAGTAGTTGGCCATCAACTCACTTCGTAAAAGGATATTGTGACAATTTTTGAAAGCGCGTGATGCCCTTGACAATTGTTATAGTTTGTTGATTTATTCGAATAATGAAAGTAACTCTTGAAGTTTTTAGTTATGTTATATGATTTTTGAAATAAAATTCATCGAGTTTATTTCAATTTGATTTCTACTCTTGATAGTGTATGGACGTCATTTCATTCGAATGAACATTTATTGAACAAGAATGGATTCATGTAACGCCACCGTCATCAAAGCTCCCGAGTATACCATCGTATCTCGTAACAGACTAGTTCAGAATTTCGAAAATCTTGCCAAGGCAAATTAAAACATTAGTGGCGAGGCCACGCGGTGGCACAGGGGACATCTACTGGCTGCCCTCCCGCCCTTTGCAAAATGTCGTTCATAGCGCCTCCCCCTATTTTAGATATCTCACAAAATGTTGCAATGATATACACAGAAATTTTTCTTCCCAGAAGCACGGAAAAACATTTTTAAAAACCCTACCTCCAAAAATTGTCAATATTCTTGAATTTCCAGATACTAACCAGCTAAGATTTGATATTGAAATAAGCGAATCGTTGGCCGGTAGAAGTGTAATCCGGATTTTTCCCGTTGCCAATGTCTGATAATGCCTCTGAAAACATTTGCGCTGAATTATCATATTGTATTGCCACCCACATGTTAGTTGTTAACTTGATAGTTTTCACATATCTCCATAAATTCAATGTTTTCAAGCAAATATTTATCATCATATCAGCGGCTGCTGATCTGAAACTGGTAGAGTTGGGTGAAAATCTCCAGCCAGTAGAATAATCGCGCCTCCGGAGAGGTTCAGATGACATTTGCTTTCGTACAAACCTGACAATTATTACAAATACAACAAAAGAATGTTGAGCTAAATAGTTGCAGCCGTTCTGAAGTTATTCATACAGATAATTTATCACTGAATTATTTTTCATCGATCATGAATAATACAATGTTAAAGCAAAGTATTCCCCAGGGACGACACAACCTGCACATCACAAGGTTTCTTGTATCACTGCTATACGAAATCAAAACAAGTTATCAACAGTAAGTAATCGTCAAAAAATTAATTAATAATTTTTGAATGTCAAACTGTTGTGGTTGGTATTTACATCGGATTGAAGAAATCAATATTTGGAACCTTTGTTGTGGATACAATTCGAATAACTCTGGGGCTCAAGCTTAAACTTTGAGCCCGTGAAGATGCCAACTTTGTTGGCGAAACGCGGCTTGATTGAAATTGACGTAGTTTTGGTATTGAATGCTCAACTGGGTTCTATTTTGGGTATTTTGGATATTTTGAATGAAAATACTGGGACAACCTTTGACTTGTTATATTTTAATAAGCTTCACAGAGAATTATTTATAACAACAACGAAACAGTATGAATCTGTTGAACTGACAATTGTGGCAACAAATTATGTGGACCATATTTGCCCAATTGGAATACATATAACAAATAAAAACATGAGTCCTAACATTTGCTGTTATGGATAATTTCTAATGTTTGAGTTCAGATCCAGTTAGGATTTGCTAAAAAAATCAGAAATGTCGAAATTAGGATACACCATTAAAGTTTTTTTTTTTTTAATTCATCCATCTTTTATGACACTACTACAAAACCGTAGGAGTGATTGAACCTTCCATCTAAAAACTTAGAATTTGTTTTTCTGTACCACCCTGTATGAGGTAGGTTGGCTAGGAGGCGGCAAGCCTCAAGGATTCACCTATCTACTTACCAAATTTTAGCTGATTAGAACCTGGGACCCCAAGAATATCAGAAAATATATTTGTTCATATTTTTTGAAAATTTTGACAAAATTAATATCTATCACAAAAACTGTCAACAAAATTGGAAATTATAAAAGAAAGTAAGTAATTGGAAGAATGATGGCGGCGCTGAAAATTATATAATATACAAGGTGTTCAATTTAAAATATTACCACTTTCTAATAACAGCAGCAATACCGCATAGTCCATAATATTTTGTGGTGATGTGTGGTAATGTGTGGTAAACCGCTCCTGTTTCATGATGAACATGGGGAACAACCCATATCCTGAAGATGCCATGACATTCGTTTACTCGTAAATGTAGGTCAAGCTATTAACAGATACGCGACCCAGGAGTCTAAAGAATTATTTCGAACGACAAACAAAATTCTGGAAGCCAAAGACAGCTAACTCTCCCTTTGAATCATATATTTAAATTTGCTGTCGACTTGGGTGATTTTTCTAAGCGAATAACTCCGATTTTCTGATCGGTGATAACTCGCGCTATTAAAACATTTTATCGATATAATAAATAGATAGTTTTTTCAATCGTAAAGAACTATTAAGATGATGTGAATGACAGTTCGAACCTTAATACACCCGACTTTTCCTTATTGTTGTTGTTATTTCCATCTACTGGCTTCCCTCTTACGAGCTGTTTAATAATTGAAGTACTGCTGGTGTAGTGAAAAATACTAATAGGATCGATAGACTTTTTATTTTCAAAAAGTAAAAATTGTCAATCTTGTTACAAGTTCAGAAAAATTGTTGACAGCAACCGCATTCAGATTTTTCAGCTCACTAGAGTGAATTTCGTTCGCCATAAATACTTAATACAGAATGATATTTTGAATTATGAATTAACAATAAAGTTTGAACATACACCCCCCTTTGAAGGGTACCTTCAAGATAATAAACAAAATTAAGATAAGAGAAAAATTGAGAATTAATGATGATCAATGTGTATATGCATAAAAAGTGTTATTTTCACTAATAATGTAAAAGTCATTTGAAAAGATCTTCTTCCAGTGGAATCGGACACAGATGTCTTACAGATCGAGTGATCGTCTTTTTGGATGCTGTCTGGATCGCTGCTACACGGAAAATCTTGTCTTTGAACTGGTGTAAACTAACAATACGACCTAATGGCCATTTGCATGGTGGTTGTTGGTCGTTCCTAATCAAAACCAATGTGCCAACTTTGATTGGAGTGGCTGGATCCTTCCACTTATACTGGTGATGGAGTTGAGATATGTATTCTTTGCTGAACCTTATCCGAAACTGTTGGTATTTTTGTTGAATTTCTTGAAATCTTGATAACCTGTTGCTGGGTACCATGGTAAAGTCAGTATCGGGAAGGGATGTAATGGGACGGCCAATAAGGAAATGAGATGGGGTAATAGGATTGAGGTCATTGGGATCGGATGACAAGGAATACAGTGGTCGTGAGTTTAATATTCCCTCAATCTGAACGATCAATGAATTGAATTCTTCGTAGACTAAATTTCTATTTACCATTATACGTTTAAGATGAAATTTAGTGCTTTTTACTGCTGCCTCCCACAAACCTCCGAAATTAGGAGCATATGGCGGTATGAAATGCCAACGAATGTTATTTTTTGTGGAATAGTCAGTAATAGAATTTTGATTATCAAATAAAAATTGTCCTAATTCTGCTAATTCGTTTTTTGCGCCCACAAAAGTAGAACCATTTCAAACATGACAAAAAACATTCTGTTGACAAATTGCCGACGAGTTCTAAATGGATGGATTTTGTCGAAAAGCAAATGAAGACACAAATATAACATTTCAATAAAATAGAACCTCGGCCTGTTTTATTTTTCAATGGAAACGGACCGGCATAATCTATTCCAGTAAATTGAAAAGGTAAGGATGGTTTAACTCGAATATCAGGTAAGTTTGACATAGGGTAAGTAGCCAAGGATGGTTGAAACTTGAAACAGGTTAAACAGAGCTTTACAGTTTTACGTGCCAAATTCCTTCCACCTATTGGCCAATAAGTCTGGCGTACAGTAGCTAATAGCAATTGTGGCCCAGCATGTAACAACTGAATGTGCTGATTGCTAAAAATCAATTTAGTAAGAGGATGTTTTGAACACAAAAGAATTGGATTTCTGACATTTTCATCTAGTGTCGTAAATTTCAGCCTTCCTCCTACGCGTAAAATACTTTTGTCATCTAAAACTAAACTAGAAAGTTTGTGTTTTGCAGGAAACGTTTTATTTTTATGCAAAATTGATATTTCTTCTTGAAATGATTCTGACTGTGCCAATTTTATTAACTTTTCTAAAGCGTTATTCATTTCAGATAATGACAAAGAATCAAATTTTCTATCTTCTGGTCTTCTACGTAGATTTGATATAAATCTTAGACAATAACTTGTTAAGCGTTTTAGTTTTGTCAAATTAGAGTATCTAAGAAAAAGTGAGGAAGGTTCAATGGATTTACTAACGAAAATATTCAGAGATTTTCTAAGTTCTGGAACTTCACTGGCTAACAAGCTTTCATTAGTGACGGAATGATCAATTGATGAGTATAAAAATTTTGGACCATACCACCATAAATGAGAACTCTTCAAATGTTCAGGCAAAATACCTCTAGATGCCAAATCAGCAGGATTATTCTTAGTATTTACATACATCCAATCATTTGTATCTGTTAGTGATTGAATTTTTGCTATACGGTTAGCAACAAAAACTTGTAACTGACAAGGTTCCTTCTTGAGCCAACAAAGTACTATTTGTGAATCTGACCAAAAGTATTTAGGTAAAAATGATATACGAGGCAAAGCATTGAGAACTTGTTGAATCAGTTGAGCTCCTAATAAAGCAGCACATAGCTCTAATCTAGGAATAGTCAGTATTTTCAATGGTGCAACTTTTGTTTTGGAACATAAAAGCTGTACATTGTAGTTTCCTTCAGTATTGATACCGCGTAAATATATACAGGTAGCATAAGCAGAACTACTGGAATCACAGAAGCAATGAATGTCTAATAAGGAATAATTATTTCCCATGACATGCCTGGGAATTTCAATTTCATTTAATTGATGTAAATTATTATGAAATTGATGCCATTTAATGTATAAATTTTCAGGTATTGAATCGTCCCAATCAAGTTTAATAGACCACAACTTTTGGATTAGTATTTTGGATACAATGATTACAGGACTAACTAGACCCAATGGATCATATATCTGTGCAATTATAGATAATACTTGTCTTTTTGTAATGTGATTCTTCAATGAAAAAGAATTGATTTTATATTTCAATAAATCATGTTTACCTATCCATTGAATGCCTAATGTTTTTGAACTTTCATATTCACCCAAATTCAATATCTCATTAGAAATGTCAGAATGTTCGATATGCTCTAAAACCTTAGAATTGTTGGAATACCATTTTCGCAATATGAAATTGGCTGATTTTAGTATAGCATCAATAGTTTTGCATCTATTTTGTAATTCAGTTAAATCATTTGAACCTGTCAAAAGGTCATCAACATAAAAATCATTCAAAATAGTCTTTGAAGCCTCTGGAAAACAAGTGAAACTTTCTATTCCTAATTGTTTTAAACATTTAATAGCCAAATATGGAGCTGCTGTAGTTCCATACGTAACTGTATTCAATTGAAAAGTGGAAATATCATCTTCAGGGCTGTCCCTCCAGAGAATTAATTGCAGTGGTCTATGTTCTTCATGCATTAGTATTTGCCTATACATTTTTGAAACATCCGAAGAAACTACATACTTGAAATAACGAAATCTAATCAAAATGTCAAAAATATTATTTTGTACTTTAGGCCCAACATATTGAAGATTATTCAAGGACAATCCTGAAGTTGTTTTACATGACCCATCGAACACAACTCTCAATTTTGTTGTGAGACTTTCCTTTAAAATACCATGATGTGGAAAATAATAGTGAGGTGCGTTATAATCAATATTTGTTGCCTTTGTCATGTGACCTAAGTCAAGATATTCATGAATAAATTCTTTATATAGAGTGAAATAGTTATCATTAGATATGAATCGTTTCTCTAATAGTTTGAATCTTCGATAAGCAATTTCTTTGGAATCTCCCAAAAGACTAGAAGACTTTTTTAATGGTAGTTTTACTATAAATTGACCATTATTTGCTCGTGTTGTATTTTCGGCAAATAATTTCTCACATTCAAGATCTTCTTTTGACATAGAATTGATATCTGGAATTTCATTTATTTCCCAAAAACGTTTCAATTGTTCATCTTCTACAATTATGTCTTTTGAAAGATTACAAATTGAAATATTTGAAGGCATTGAAATATTACCTGCAATAATCCAACCCAGTTTTGTATTCTGAAAAACGGGCCCCTTACCATTGAGCTTGATTTGGCCATCCAAAATCAAATCCCAAAAAACGCTAGCCCCTATGAGAATGTCAATATCACCTGGATTGTGAAATTGGGGATCTGATAAATGTATATTTTCTGGAATTGAACATTGAGATATACAGATTTTATGAGAAGGTATATTAGCAGAAATAACAGGTGTTACAAAGCAACATAACTGTGTTTTGAAATCATTTACCTTCGAATAAATGGTGATTGAAGTTTTTTCAGTTATATTCGATACAACCTGGTTTATACCAATAATTGACAATTGTGTTGGAACCAATTTGAGGTTCAGTCGCTTACAAAATTCCTTTGTAATTAAATTTGACTGTGCTCCACAGTCTAGAAGCGCCCTGCAATGTTGAAAGTTACCATAATTGTCCTTTACTTTGAATGTAACTGTTGACAACATCACTGAGGATTGGTATGTTTCAATAACATTGAATACTTTAGAAGAACTACAAGGTTCTTCTATAGGGTTTGGCGTTATATTCGCTTGCTCTATTTCATTAGAAGAAAATTGCAAAGAATTGTGTTTCATATGAGAACTAGGTTTGGAATTGTCACTTTGATTCTCAGAATTAGTAGCAGCATTGTTTGAATCAAAATGTAATAATGTATTGTGTTTACGTTTGCATTTTCGACATGGACCAGAATTACAAATATCTTTAGAATGTCCAATTCGTAGGCAGTTAGAACAGAGTTTCAATTGTCTTACCTTTTGCCACCTTTCGTTAATATTCAATTTGAGAAAGTCATTGCATGTATAAATAGTGTGATCACCTTTGCAAAAATTATATTTATTTTGATTCAGAGACAAGTTGATATGCTGATGGAAAGATTTTATACCTTTGTTTATACCTTTGTGTACATAAAAATCGTTTTTGGAATGAGGCTCTTCCAAGGACTCCAGGATATCTGCTCTTTCTCTCAAAAATTCTACAAACTCATCTAGTGTGGGTAATTCATTGCTTACATGATGTTCCTTCCATTTGTTTTGTGTAATTTTGTCCAATTTATTGTAAATGATATGTATAATTACCATATCCCATAAGGAATCCTTGGAAAGCTTCATTGCCTCCAATGCTGATAAATGTTTTGACATATCATCAGTTAAATTTCTGAAAATGGAGAAAGTGCATTTACTTATTTGATTGAGATTAAATAAAGACTTGATGATATGAGTATCAACCAAGAAATTTTTCCTATTGAATTTATCATTTAGCATTTGCCAAGCCATTTTATAATCCTGAGTTTCATCACACCCTTCAATTACCCTTTTTGCATAACCCTCAAGTGCAGCTTTCAAAAAATTATATTTTTGCCCATCGTTTAAGTTTTTATTCGAATCTATGGTTGTTATAAAATTCTTTTTGAATTCCAGCCAGTTTTCATACTCACCGTTAAAAACTGGTAATTTTATTTTTGGCAATAAAAAGTTTTGTAAGGGATCTTGCACCGCTATTGGGGTGGGAATATTATTTTTAAGGACCTTCTTTCTTACATATTCCATCAAATACCCAATTTTTTGATAATACTTTTGTTCAAATGGTTCTCTTTCTTTAGATTGGTCAACCAAGTCTGCATCATCACAGTCTTGTTCAATATTTGTTTGAATATTTTCAAATTCCTGAATCAAACTCGAATTGTTATCTATGCGCAATTGAACTTCGCTACTATCTGGAGTAATTGTACCTTTTATTATCAAATCAACATAATTTTCAAGGTTGTTCAGCTTAAATTTCAGTGATTCACGATTTTTTACCATTTTTTTCAAATCTTTTTTGGCAGTAGCCATTTTATAAAGCAGTAACTATAGTTTGACTTTGAAAATTATATGAAAATCAAATTATAAATCGCAGATTTGGTGAAAAATGCAGTAAAAGCTAACAAAATTGATAAATGGCTGTCAAAGTCACACAAAATGAAGTTTTGTCTACTATAAATTGCAATACTGATCAGTCAAATTGAAATAGCATCAAAAAACTCACGACTATGGGAAAAATACATAAGAATAATAGGAAATTACTGACTTTGATTTGCTTGAGTTAAATGGCTCGATTCTTCTACCAACTTTCTTCCTCAACTCTTGACTCCAATTATGACAAATAATAGTTTCTTTCAATGGTTTTGTCACAATCTCCCAGTTGAATAATCGTTACAAAAAACCAATTGAGCTGCCTTCAATCGACGACTTTGGCTTGTTGTAGGTACGGCTACGACGTTTATCTTCGATGCTTTCTTGAATTGAATTGCGTTTTTCACTACTATCCGCTCGTGAGGACCAAATTTTGTGTTTAATAATTGAAGTACTGCTGGTGTAGTGAAAAATACTAATAGGATCGATAGACTTTTTATTTTCAAAAAGTAAAAATTGTCAATCTTGTTACAAGTTCAGAAAAATTGTTGACAGCAACCGCATTCAGATTTTTCAGCTCACTAGAGTGAATTTCGTTCGCCATAAATACTTAATACAGAATGATATTTTGAATTATGAATTAACAATAAAGTTTGAACACGAGCAACGTTCAAAAGTCTTCCAGAGACTTGTGCGAGCTAGGGACGATGCAGCCCTCATCTTTTAACGTTTGATGATTCGGTGACAGAAATAACAATTCTAACAATTTCAACAATTAATTATACTAATCACTTGACATCTGAGAACAAGAAGTGTTATGGATTATGCCTGGGCAGCAGCTACTATTTCTTCCATAACAGAATCCTTCATATACTGATCACAGATTGTATGTAGTCAGTCTGGTCTGACCATGGTCGAAGTTCTCCAAAGTGCAGTAGACTAGTCGAGATCATAATTTGAAATGCAATTACAGATATTGGGAAACCGTATCTGTCTTCCGTGAGATGAAATCAAAGTACTATTTTGACAAAATAACCATTGTGTTAACCAAAAAATAATGTGTTTTGATTCTCGAAACATAGCGCATATGGATTGTTTACTCGTGAAAAATTTTAATTTATAAGTATTACCAATCTGGTACAAATTTGAAAAATGGTCGGGAATGCACTCGAATATTATATATCGGATGTGACTTCGTACGACTTTTACTGTCCATGTCTTTCAAAGGATGTTTTATGTTTTGAATATTTGTTGATAATTAGTTGTTCCCTGTGCATGTAGCGTTGTAAAAATGCTCTTGTTCTGATGGTTTTAATATTTGATTTTATCGATAGATCGGATTTCTGCTATGTTATGTTTTGTACTATGAATACTAGTGTGTTATCTTTTGTTTTCCGAACTAACATGGTTACTGATGACTGCTTGTAAACATTATTACTCAATAGATACTATGGTATAGTGTCATTAATAAATAAATTGATGTTGAAAGGTATGACCATGCTTGATGTGTTTATAAAAGGGTAATATAATATTTATGTTTTTGATATGCGCATATCATGCATTGTTTACCATTCTCGCTTTTAATTATGTTTAATATACTTATACAACCAACCAATCAGCTTGTTTCCTATCTTTACTCGAATCTCACTTATAACAGGGCGACACGTGTTCTCAAGGAGCAACAGGGATGTACCCGAGGGGTGTCTCACTTCGGAAATCTGGTGTACAACATGACCAGAAATCCTTGAAATCCATGTTGAATTCCAGAAATCCAACCTGAAATTCAGAAATCCAATATGAAATCTTGAAATCCCTATGAAATCCTTATGAAATCCAGAAATCTCATGTGAAATCTTGAAATCCTACAAGAAATCTTGAAATCCGAATGAAATCTTGAAATCTTCATGAAATCTTGAAATCTTCATGAAATCTTGAGATTCTTTTGAAATCTTGAAATCCAAGTGTAAATCCTGAAATCTTTGGTGAAATAATCAAATTTCTAATGAAATATGAAAATCTTAGAAGAAACTTCGCAAATACTCGGGGATTCCCGCATAAAGCCCCACCTGAAACCGTCAGAACCCGACAGAAACATGTTATTGCAGTAGGTATATGTGCCGGTAAAGTTTGCCGCCTATAAACATTTTCTGTTAAAAAAGTTATTGTACCTATAATTGAATCAAGAATTGAATATGGCTGCTGAAGCTACAGAGGTGAGGATATAGTAAAGTTATAAACTACATAATATCAAACCCCAAAAGAAAAATCTCGAGTGGTATCAAATAAAATTAAAAATTTAATCATTTGTTAGGTTAGGTTAGGAGCGAGCTGCGGAGGGTAACGAAAATTCGTGCTACAATTCAACTAAATATTATGTAACACACAGATGTACTTTTCAGAATAAACATAAATAAATGATTATTTCAAATTCAGTTGATAAGAAAGGGCACATTGCGAGGCAGTTTGCAAATATCTCCAAGGATTCTATACGAAAATTTTGAAACAATGGGCTTGTTATCAATGAAATATTTTCTCGTTTTTTTTTTAATTACTTTGTGAAACTCAATCATCAAAATAACTGGTAAAATTTTTAGCTCTTGAACGTGAGCCACTACTTAGATAAATGGAGCTCCATTAAAAAGCGACAGAACCGACTTTGACGTCACTTTGCATATTGTGGTCTGATATGGTCTGTAGTACACCGTTGCGATTCCAGCTGCAATATCTTCAAATTTTATCTCTTATTGATTTTTGCTATTTAAGATGTATTCAGTAGATACTGTATTTTTTAAAGCACTTTCTGTAAATTTACTCGAAGTCGATAACGGTGATTGACTATTTTAATAAAAACGACTTTATAAGTGTGGAAATGCGAGGAATGAAATTACCCAATATTTTGGCCTCGCGTCACTCAATACCAGGGTCGAATGAAACATTCTTATCACTTTTTTTATTGAAATACACATGGCACTAATAAGTAATCTTAAGGGAAAAACTCTCACTTTCATTTTCATATCAACAAATTGGAAATTTGAATTTTTTTTATTCAGTTAACTATTACCCAAATATTTGTTCAAAATGATCATTACTCTAGAGGTCTTATTTTTATACAGGGTAAATATGTTGCGTTCGTATAAAAGAGTAACAATATTTAAAGTATCTACATGTTCTTACATGACTTACAAAAATATATTGCATATAAATATACAGGGTTGACCCATTAGTGTGAGGAAGTACAATATCTCGTTTATCATGAAGATTATGAAAAAAATGTTCAGATAAAAGTTATATGTTTTTTTTGGTGCCTCATTATAAAATATTTTGAAATATACAGTGTTTCTTCAAAGTAAATTTTTTAATCGTTGAACTCAGCGAAATATTTTACATGTGGAAGAATTTCCTCTTTTCGAAAATTTTGTGGTGTTGTCAAGTTATTACTGAAAGAAAGAAAATCTTCGGAAAAACAGACCACCTCAAATGCCATCATAAAAACTTTACTTATGAATAGAATTTAGGCAGGAATATTTGAGACATGCAATATCAAGAGTGGAATGAAATGTCGGACTGAAAGTTAAATTTCTCTAACAGGAGATTTTATACAGAGGCATTAACTAACAAAAACTAGATTTTTTCAAATGAAACACCCAGTATGGTATTCTACCATTTTGAAGAGCCACTTTATTCCCACAATTTTTGTTAATAGCCCCTACAATTTACAGATTTTGTGAAATTTCAAATTTCAACTAAAACTGCGTATTTATTACTTTAATATTTCAAGTTTTCCATAGGTTATGCTCCGTACAAAACGCTCACTCAATCACAGCCAAGTATCCACAATACTCACCGGTTGCTTGTAAACTGGTTCATGTGCGCAAATAAATGCGTTGTGCGCATCCCAGTAAAGCAAGTGGTAGTTCTCGTGTGTGCCATGCAAAATGAAACTTTTATCAAGGTGGGCTATGAATTTTAAAGTGAAACACCCCTCGTAGAAATCCTGATTTGGTATACAATTGTTAAACAAGTGAAACGCCCCCGATATCCACTTGATATCTAAAAAAATCGCAAATGATACTGCTAGAAACAAATCACATCTCTCATTTACATTTGGTTGTCAACAAATGAAATAAAATTCTCCAAAAGCAATGAAATTTCGATGAACCTGCACCCGTATGGTTGAATACATTACTGCCAACTGTGTGCAGCATTTTTTTGACCTTGGAATCCTGAAGGAAATCTTGAAATCCGGATGAAATCCTGAAATCCTGAAATCCCTTATGAAATCCAGAAATTTCCGGTGAAATCTTGAAATCCGAGTGAAATCCTGAAATCCCTTATGAAATCCAGAAATCTCCGGTGAAATCTTGAAATCCGAATGAAATCCTGAAATCCCTTATGAAATCCTGAAATCCCTTATGAAATCCTGAAATCCCTTATGAAATCCAGAAATCTCCAGTGAAATCTTGAATTCCGAATGAAATCTTGAAATCCAATTGAAATCCCTCAAATGAAAATTTGGTGTACAAATTTTAGGGAAGTGAAACACCCCTCGGATGTACCACTCCATTATATTCTCAATTGATGTTGGGTATCCCAATGTTTTTATCGCTCTAGTTCATCATCAGGCCAGGTAATGGTGACGGATCTGGTGGGCACTGGAATCACAAGGAAATTTGAGACAGGTGGTGCATGAAAATGCTGAAACTTGCGCTACACGTGGGTTTATACAACATGCCTGCACCTATGCGTCTAAAATGTACACGTTCATCGTGTTCATAGCCTTGTATTACCAACATAATGGTATTAAAAAAAACTGTGATGCAAAACGATTGGTGCAATTGAAACAAGTTATCATTCGATTATCTGCTAAATGTTGTGACCAAACAACCTAATAACTTGAAAAGGGCCACCTCTATCAGGTCGTGAAATCAACCGTCGGCGTCGGTCGACAAAATTATAAAATAAATAATGTAATCATTTGTTGAATAAAAAGGACCAATTTATTCCCTGTGTCTCCGTTGTTATTTTGTACAGATGTTTCATATTTGGCACATATATTTCATGTAATTTTTTTTAAATTACGATTCAGTACAAAATCACCTTTTCAACGATATATTACATTCATACTTATTCCAATTCAGAAACTACTGATATATTTGTGATTTTATACATAATCAGTTTTTCTGTTCCCCTCGTTACGGAATATTTTCATGAAAGTGTGCTATGGAAGATGAAACAATAGCATGTGATTATATAACATTGATTTGATGAAAAAGTTTTCACACTATAATTTTGTATGTTGTAACAAAACTATATAGATTTTGTGATGTTTTATTCTTTTATATGATAATTATGTAAATTTTCTTGAACTAATGAATCTCATGTGAAATATGTTATTTAATTATTTGGTAAATTCAGATGGAAAGTCATGTAAAATCACTTGATAGTAATATTGTACTAAAATTTCGAATTATTTCGACCACGTCAATTTACCCTTATCACCAATGGTTCTACAAGGGATTCACTATCGTAAATTTCGATATTTCGTCATTTTTCCTTCTTCGTTACTGACCACTTTTCAATTTTAGATTGTGCTGGCGTTGCAATACCATCTGTGTTATCGGAAAAGTCAAAGTTGAAGTATGAATCGACCTTTGCTAGATTTGAGAGATGGTGTGAAGAGAACAACTTGGGAAATCTAGACGAAAAAACTTTGTTGCTGTTTTTCGAAGAGAAGGCGAAGGTTCAAAAATCTTCATCACTATGGGCCCAATATTCTATGTTGAAGACAGTAATATCAATGAAAAAGAATATTGACATTAGCAAATTTACAAATCTGTTGCTATTCTTGAAAATTAATGCGGTTGGCAGTCAGGCCACGAAGTCCAAAGTTTTGACTAAACATAACATAGATACATTCCTGAAAGAAGCCGATGATGATACCTACTTACTGATGAAGGTAACAGAATTAGTTTTTATCATAATAATAATGAATTGCATTCGTTCCACGGGGTATGATTGCCTGTTCCGTCCAAAAACTTAGGAATTATATAAGTTTCGCATCCATCATGCCACTAGTGACCCGTACGGCGATCAATAACACTAAGCGCTTGAGTCACAACAACTGGCACGGGCACTGGCACTGGCAGTATGTAGCGGACTATGTGGTGGATAATAAGTTATTTATACCCGCATTGCCGCAAAATTAAGATGAGCAAAATTGAGAGGAGCTCACCACACGCTTCATCAAAGCGAATGCAGGTGACTGCAAAGAAGCAACTAGTGAGGGGGGCGAAAAGTTTCGTGAAAAACATGAAATTCCATAATAAACCTTCTCAATCATTCCAAGAGCATCTACATGTTAAATCAGTGTACCACCACCAAAAATGCTATGTAAACGGAGTTACCAAAAGTAAACCACCATTTTATTATTCCTTTCACCATTACTGCCATCTAGCTAATGACTGCATAACCTTTCCATTCGAAGATTGTTCATCTCTCAAGAAAATGTCGAGACATGTAACATTCTTGATATTTTCTCGCATATTTCACAATAAATGACTGTGCTATTAAGTTTTGCGACAAGTTTTTGCCCACTTGAAAAGATATGTCCCTCAAGGAGTTAACCCACCGGCCGCGGATAAGATGTTAATTTTGGAAGAACATCCATGAGTTTCGGCAATCACCCAACATAGATTTTCCAGCCATAGCGCAATTCGAAGTTTCCTACAGACACTTCGTCAGCCTAGGAACAATGATCTGCATAATACGATAACCCCATTAGAAGTTTGACAGGCCTCTGAATACTGTATAACTATTGGTCGAAATATTTCCAAGCATCCACCACTATCTGGTGGGAGTTTTCTACTCATTGCTATATGGAGAGTAGCAGATTCCAGATTGGATCGTGGAGGGGCAAACCGTGTTCCTCCCTAAAAGCTGAGACTTGTCTGATCCGAAAATATTACAAACCGATAACATATTTGGAGTCATATTATAATTTATTTACGGGTACTCATGTATGCGAATACTCTCCGCAGTTGACTCCGCAGATGCTTGTGGTACCCGCTCGAATAGTGATATGCATTGGACAAATGAAACCGCACTGGAGTACAGAGTGGATACAACTGCGGGGCCGCAACCGGTACCTTGTGCCTATCCATTTCACTTGGATGACCTCAAAATGTATTGATGCGGAGAGAAGGACCTACGTCAGTCCTTAAGGGTGATGCAAGACTATACGCGTACTATCGGAACGGAATTTAGGATCGACTAATGCGCAACGGTTCATCTCAAAAGAGAACGATGCGAGGAACACGGAGAAGATGATCATCTCGTAGACGGAAGCATCTACACTATCATGGGGTTGATACAATGCCGCTCCTGAAGGTAACCACAGCTGAAAGCTCCATCAGAACTGTTGGGGAAAAACAAAGTTGCTGCAACTGATTTGCTTACCGTTTTGATCCTACTCTACTCCTTTGAAGAGATGAAATATGTACAGAAGGATCTACGACAACTCGACGTATAAACTCTCAAAATGATATGTCTCGCATCCTGGATCATCTGTTCCACGGTTATACTTCCTCAAACAACAGAGGTGCATGGACGTTTGATATTGGAGTTTCTACATAACAGAATAGTACTACTGTAACTTCAGAACTGTATAGACGTGTCAGACATTATATACAGAGATCGTGGGGCTCCTGAGACCATAATGCATTTTCTGCCTGCTTATTGAGAATATCCGGCCTCAGGCGAGTGTTATACTACCACCTACGACACTTGTGTGGTATAGATGAAACACTGGTGTTCTGTTATGCTCCATGGGAAAATGGAGAATGAGAAGTGCCAAATCGATTGAAACTACTCATTCCCCACCCTCAAGCAAATACAAGCCAACAAGCCTGATGTAGTCCTCCTTCTGGGAGATTCGTAATAACATTTTTTTAAATCATAGGGGTACTCGAAGGAATGATAGACACGCTGATTCCGTGATTTTTGGTTCACTTCGTATACTCAGGGCACATGATTCTCGAACCCAGTAATCACTCAAACCGTGGGGAGTGGTTATTTGGGCGAATCATCCAGCGTGCTCTTTGTATATATCGGAGCTCTGCAGACAGGACCCGACTGGGGTATTCCTAACAAATGATAATAATAATTATATATTATTTATATAAGCAAGGGGGCTATACTATAAGCAGGCGCCCCAACCATCATTCATTAGTTGCGACATTACTTCCTTGAACAACAGATGCAAACACATTCATTTAAGGCAACGTGGTGGAGCCTTTAATGAATAATTGTTTACCTATGATGATCGCGACGAACAAGAACGCTTTTAGTGATCCGATGAATTGAGAGACGACCTTTTGCGTTAATACGGGAGTAGTGAGCCCGCCCGAAGTGGATACATTGAGAGAATGCATGCCTGGTGATTCCAAAATCACCCAGTGCATGATGCTTTCACCGCACAAAATCTCAGGGATCATGTATACCATCTTCGGACGCGAGGCTTTATCACAGTCACCACTCAGCCGGTTACCGATGTGCCACTTCTGCCACGAATGTCTCTGGATCGCACTGCTAATGTATAGTATGAGAACATGCAGGGTCACCAAAGCTTCAATATTAACTGGCTCAAGTGGATGCGGAGGTTCAAAAATGTTCTAGTGGAAGAGGTTGATATCTGGCAAATTAACGCGGTGTACATACTCGCTCAATCACTGTCTCGAACGAAGAAAAGGATTCACTTCTCATCTGTTGGAAGTCACGAGTGACGAATGCAGAATATGGAAACTAAGATCAATCAGCGATACAATACGCGTTCCATAGCCAATGTGTTATGAATTGCCAACAAGCGGCGAATAGACGCATAATTAATACAAACGGAACATCTTTGATTGAATATGAATGTTAATGGTTTCCGAAAAGTCACTGGTGAGGCGAGTGAGAAGCATCGTAGAGAACTCGAAGTTCCGCAAATTGTGTCAACAATTTTTTCTCTTGAAAATAATTCAATGCAATTGAAACACAACAATCATTTTCTGCTTAGTTGCTTTAGTCGAAAAAATTCTACCAATATCGGTGCTGATTCAATATTTTCATTTCAAGGTGATACTTATCATTGGTGTGGCTGGATCGTGCAAAAGAGAAGATCTGTCTTACATGCGTGTTGAAGACGTGGAAGATAAGGGTGCCTACATTCGAATCAGTCTATCAAGTGTCCAGCGAGAATTCATAATACTTGACGAAACAAATGATGGATTCAACCCCGTAGAAATAATTCGCAAATATATCAGTCTTCGACCAATGCAGGCTGAGCGTTTTTTTGTAGCGCACAGACAAGGTAAATTCATCAATCAGCCTGTCGGTGTAAATACTGTAGGTGCCCTGCCCAAAAAGGTTGCCTCATTTCTTGGTTTACCAGATCCGGAAAGCTACGCTGGGTATCGTACTAAAAAATCAGCTTCCCATAATAGGCCATTTGCTCACGCCGTTAAAGGATATGATGACTATTTTTGAAGAGAAAATGCAGCGACTGATGTCCATTTAGTTCTCATCTGTTGGTGTTTTGTTGATTCGATTCGATTAATAAATATTACTTCTGAAGATCTGATTGTGTAATGATTTCTTTCAGTGATGTATGGAAATAACTTCTTTCGAATGCTATGGCCTAAGTTGGAATGGGTGGTGGTTTGTTTTACTTGATAACATTTGCTCCGCTGTTTACAATATGACGACATGCATGACCGTCAGATAATGACATATTTTGCTGACTCATTTTCTCGTTTCAGGGATTTTAACCACTGAAAATTATGTCAGTGTTGAGCTCAAAAAATGAAGATTTTGCGATCGGACGTGTGCTAGGCATATAGAAAATTTATTTTCCTTTTGCAAAAAAAAATTGTTTTTCCCAATTTTCTCGTTTAGGGCATTTTAACACATCAATAGGTAAAACAATCTAATAGTGAAAAATCTTGTAAAAAAATACTTGGTTGCTGATGCATTTTCTCGCTTATGGCAATCGACAGAATGAAATTTAATATTGTTAGGAACCCGAAAAAAAATTCTCATAAGCCGGTCTGCTGTTTTTGTGATTTTTTTTTTTCGTTTTCCGGCAAACTTTCTCGTTTATGGCATTTGAACCATATGATTTTGATGATGTATAAACATCATGATAAAATTTCCATAAGCTTTGCATAAACCTCAAGAAAAGTCATAAGTTGTAAAGTTGTAGGAAAATTTGTGGAAATTTTTTTCTTTTTTTCGTTGATGGGAATTGGCATGTAAGAAGAAAAATTTATTTCAAGACCAGAAAAAAAAGCCATAAGTCGAAAACATGATATCGATGTTTTATACAGTGTGGCCCATTTAAAATGGAAGCACACTTTTCATCCTACTAGATTGTTTTTTTTATTGGATGAATAATCAAAAAGTCCACCAACACACCAAATTTCATGCACGAATCTTCATTTTCAGGGCAAACTTTTGTTATTTTTCAAGTTAAAAAAACTGAAAAATTCATTAGCCATTTTTTTAGAAAAAATCTGACCACTGGATTCGTGGTATTTTCAAACCGTTCATTTTGAAATTTGGTTGAAATTCGTACATCAATAATAAAGTTATAGGAGAAGGAAATTTAAAAAATATGCTGTTACCCAAACCACCAATTCATTTTCTACTCTTTTCAAAATTTAGAATAGACCACTGGAAATAATAATGAAGAAAATATTAAATAAAATGATATTTTCATGATATTTCGAGACTTCCTGGTGTTAGTGGGTTGGTAAAACGGAATATTTTTAAAATTTCATTCCACTGTAACTTTCCTATTGATGAACGAGTTTCAACAAACTTTCAACAAGAATTATTGGAAAATGTCGCAAATCCAGTGGTTTAGTCTGATTTTTCTGAAAAAATTATTTTAGATTTTTTACCATAAAAAATGAGATTAGTTGGCCCTGAAAATGAAGAATTACTCTTTAAATTTGGTGTCCTGATAGACTTTTTAAATGTCTACCTATTGAAAAAAAAAAAAATCATTCCAATCGGTTGAAAACTGAAAGTATAATATGAGCAGCGCTTCTGTTTTAAATGGACCACACTGTATAAATAAATACAATTATTTTAAAATGCAGCTGCCAGAAATTAATAAAAAAAATTGCTCATTTCTTCTTCTATGGGATTTGGCATATGAATTTCAAACTTCATTCTTAGGCATATAAAAAGGCCTAGTCGGAAGACGATAAATATTTAGTACACATAATTTATTTATTTGAATATTTTTTTTTTAAGAGTGAAAAAAATAGTTCTGGGCATTATTGTGACAAACTGATAGGGACTGTAAAGATAATTTAAGCAATTTTGCCTCAACTTCTAGTTAGGACACTATATAAGCAATTAAAAATTGATGGGAGCAAAAAGTGCACCTAGTCTACAAGATTGCTGTGTCATAATTATTGGATGATCATTCGAATTTCGAATACGGAAAAGCCGATTTTTTAAATAATGCGATTATGCCCATCACTGTTAACTGTCTATGTGACACTATGTGGCGAATCAAAGTTCACAAAAAAGTAAACACAGCAAGACAGTGTGCGCAGGAAAATTGCGAAGTTGAGTTTTTTAACTTATTGAGGCGACAGAACAAGACTGCGAGCGAGACGAACCATTTTGTTCCTCTCAAATTTTAATTGTTATAGTGCCAAAATGGCTCATTTCCTGATAGGGGTTTATTAAGCACACTTACTTATTTTGATACCCTCTAATTAATACCCCTATCATTTTGTCACAATAACTATGAAAGACCCTGCACAATGTGGGGTATTTTTTGTTCTTAGGGCTGGAGAAAATCATAAACACCAGCCCGTTTCCCCACCACCTCAGAGGCAGAGTTTCCAGCGCGTTTTTTCATAGTGGCATCCCCTTCAGGCGTAGTTCACTCTGAAGAAGTGAAAGTTCCAGAATAATGAATTGCTTCTATGTCAAAATGAAAAATCAAATTCATTTCCAGATTTGAATCAGTTCTGAACCAATGTTTAAATCAATTAGCAGTGTCTTCGGTACAATTCTAATGGTGAACAGAAGGAAATGTCATGTCCTAGTACTGGACCTACACGTACCGTAGTAACCTAAGATGGGCTGATCTTCTAGATTATCATTATCGGTTTCTCTAAATACTACCCAACATAGGTTTCGTGGAATTTCTGAAAATATTTGGAACCTCAAAAAATTCTGTTCTTGAATGGATTGGTGAATCGCATTAAGGGTTTTCAACTGACCCCCTAATCCATTAAAAAAATTGGGTGAGTGGATGTCACTTTAAGGGGGGTGAAGGAGGTGTGATTTTTTTATGTCACATGGTGTCTTTTTGGAAACATAAATCGACGTGACTCAGGGTTTTTCTTGAAAAATGACTTATAACATAGAAAGGAAATGTATCCAATACTTCAGGACCTCACTGTATAAAACGCCGTAATCATGTTACCGACTTATGGCATTTTTTTTTTGGTCTTGAAATCAATTTTTCTTCCTACATGCCAATTTCTATCAACGAGAAAATGAACAAAATTTCTTCTGATTCTCCTGCAAGTTTTCTAGCTTCAAAAACTATGATAAGCACAAACTAGACTTATGGGATTTTTTTTTTCGTGTTCCTAACGATATTAAATTTCATTCTGTCGATTGCCATAAGCGAGAAAATGCATCAGCATCCAAGTATTTTTTCACAAGATCGTGACCTTATTTCAACCCTTCAAGTACGTGCAAACCTTATGGCTTTGGTTTTGCACTATTAGATTGTTATACCTATTTATGTGTTAAAATGCCATGAACGAGAAAATTGGGAAAAAAACAATTATTTTCCGCATAAGGAAAATGAATTTTCTATATGCCTAGCACCCGTCGTGGTTTTGGCTAGGGCGTAGTTATTATCAGTTATGTATTAGTTAAAATATCCTTCATCATTATAGGTGGATGGGAGTAAAAAGGAAAAAAATCGATCGGCAACGACTATCGTTTCTTAAATGATCTCCCAAAAGACTTCTGAGTTTTGTACTCAGATATCTAATTTGAAAAAACACAACCAGTAGAATCAGAGTGCTTCTTGTCCTGCTCGCTAGTTTCATCGGCGTGAAACCAGAGTAACCAAATGGACGAGGAACAGGTGGTCTCAAAGCTGTCCCTAGTGACCTATCCTGTACTGATGACGAGTAAGAAACTAGTCGGCAGGTGGTCCCTCTGTCCGAACCAAAATAAAACCCCGCTTTTTGGTTACAGGAATCACTTGCATTTTTGTCCTCTGTAATCCACAAGTATCTGTTTGATATTATTTAATATCTGTTTCAGTGTTAGTCAGATCAGTAGTTGTAATTGCACCCCGGTTCGAGTGTCCTTCCTAAATCTGGGACAGGACGGCTCCGAATCCTACGCTAATGGCGTCAGTGTCCAAAATGAATCAGCCATTGGGTAAGTGATAGCTCAGGATCGACGCGTTGATCAAAGCTTCCTCAGCTTCTTGAATGACTCTTGGCGTTCCGAAGACCACTGGAACTGAGTCTGTCCTTTGGTCAGTCTGTTCAATGGTTTAGCGATGTTGGCAAACCCTACCACGTATTGAGGGTAGTAATTGCATAGGCTAGTCTCTGACAGCAAAGTAATGGACTTTCTTCTGGAACAGATGGCATTTCTCAGGACTCAGTTTCGGTTCAGTGTTCTTCAGACGCAGGAATACCTCCTCTAGATTTCTTACGTAATCTTCGAACGATCTGCCGACTACGATGATGTCTTCGAGGTATACCAGGCACGTTTTCCGCGACAGTCCTTTCAACACGGTATCCATTAATTTCTCAATGGTGGCTGGAGCGTTACAAGGCCTATTGGCATAACTGTGAACTGTCAAAATCCTGAGCCGATGATGAAGACTGTTTTCTCTCTATCTTTTGTGGTCAGTTATACCTGCCAATATCCTCTCTTCAAATCAAGAGTCAAGAAAACTGTTGAGCCAGCTAAGGTGTCTAGGTTTTCATCTATTCTCTTAACTATCCTTCCCCGTACGTTGTTGAGTTGACGATAGTCTACGCAGAAGTGTGTAAATCTGTATTTCTTTTTACAAGCACAACTGGATATGACCAGGGACTGTCGTACGGTTCAATTATTCCTTCTTTTCCAATATCGTTAACAATTTTGTCAGCCTCTTCCTTCTTGACAAGAGGGAGACTTCAGTAAATGTTGAAAATAATCGCTCATACACATCCTACATGAAAATTGAAGTATGTGATTTCAAGCTTCAGGTTTGCGCTTCACAATAGTGTTATTGAACATATATGCAGAATATTGATAAGCAATTATTTTTAACATTTACTGAAAAGAATGCCGGTTTTATGGGTGAGTTGAAAATGAGGTGGGGGTAAAACTAAGTTTTTTTGTGCATGTAAAAGTGGAATCTGTCACACTATAACATTTTTGCATATAGTCCAAAGAGGGTATGGGTTGCTGCTTTAGTATAATAATTCCTTATTTACTAAATTATCCTTGATTTTCAGATAATCCACAAACATCTCCGTGAAGTGTGACAAAACACAATTTAGGTACTCAAATACTCGCATATTATATTTGTATGAGAAGGTAGGAGTCTTCAGAAACTATATAAACTTTTCCTTTTCCTTCTCCTATCATTTTTAGCAGAGTTATGACCAATTAAATACTCGGCTCCGCCAGAACTTCCAGAGGCTGGTAAGCGTGAACCTGAAATTTGATGTCGGCGTTCAATTACGTTTTCTGAGAAAACGAGCGCATTTCATAAAAAATTAATCATTTTTGTGGAAAATTTAATTTTCTTTTACCTTGATGAGTTGTTTTTCGTATATATCATATACTTTCCAAGATTACAGCAAAAATTTATTTATTTATTTTTAAACGACAAAAAATATATGTTCCACTCCTGGAATTTCGGTAAACAATTTTTTTTCGTGTTTATCATGGTTCCAGCAACTAGCTTACCAAGTTTGGTGGTACTACAATCGATCCTCGTCTCAAAATCCAATCGTACCGGATTATCATTATCGTACCCAAATCAATTCCAGAAACTTAAATTAAAAAAGTTTCGGGGTTTCGGACTGAAAGTATCTTTTTACCAGTCGTGTCAAGTTCCTGCTTCTTTGATTCATATTTGAGTTCCAGGACTTGAGGTCGACGTCTCGAACTCTTATTGAAAACATTATGTCTTAGTCTATTTCACACAAAAAGTATATTTATCGAATTTTCCACGTGATCGTTAGTTTCACAGACCACCAGTCTATCATTAGTTTTTTATGCGAGGAGTTTATCAGTTTATACTCCCGTTAATGCACACAACTGTCCACTTCACGAATAAAGTTTATCAGTCACTGTATATTTTTCGCGATAACAAAACTCGAACAATGCGTTTAAACATTATTGGGACTGACGAAAGTACTTTTTCGAACTGTGGCGTTTTTAATAGAAATAATGAGCACATATTTGGGTGAAAATAATCCATGACACAAGTGCGGTTTGTCGATCCTGGCATGTGGACTGAGGAGTGCCATGCCAATCGTGTTAGCGATCTCACGGCCTGTTGATTGACAAGTCGGGTGTAGTTCATCCCGGTCTCGTCATTGCACACGGCGTGTTTCCTTTGAACTGTAAATTTACCGACTATCGACGGTACATGACACTCCGCTTGAAACTTGGCAAGCTGCAACATTCTCACGGCGCGTGGATTGTCATTTCAAACACCAGGCTCGACAAACCACACGCCGTGTAATGGCTTCTTAAGAGCAAACAATACCTTTGATGAAACGAGTTTCGGTTTTGAGCGATCAGTTTTAGTTTTTTGCGAAAATTGTGTTGGTACAAATGATTTAATTTGTTTGTAAGAATGCGGGAAATTAACTGGTTTTAGGTTTTGATGATTTTGAAGAAAACATTTTTTTTAAGGTTTGACAAATGAAAAAAAAATAGGTAGTTTCCCGGGTTCTTAAGGAAATTATAGAACCAGAGGAAGATTTTTTTTTTATAAAATCATTAGTTTTTACGCAAAACCGAAACTACGATTAGGAGCTATCTACCTTATTGGCGCTCCTAGCTACGCAGTTTTGTTGGGAACAGGTACTTCGTTATCTCCACCATCATTCTTGAAAAATATATTCCCTCATACCTGAGATGTGCGGGCAATGATAAAATTTGGCGTTCGTGGTGACGCGCGGTGATGATCTTAACGTCCGAGTACTTACTTGAACCTCATTTCTTCTCTAATATTTTGAACGGGAAAATCTTTCTTCGGTTCTTAAGGTGGCCGTTTAATGTCATGCATTCGTACTTCGCGATTTCGGCGAATCGGTTACACTTTAAAAACTCAAATTTGGCAAATACATTTGGAAATTATTGGAGTACTTGTTTAATATATCGAGATTAATTTTTTTCCCAATATTCGTAATTTTTTTTTGCGGAAACCAATTTACCGATAAAATGCACGTTTCTGTATTATTTCATGTCAACAAAAAGATCAATTGAAATCTTTCAAAACCTAAGGCAAGACTTCACACAACGTTGTTGACAAGAAACTATGAAAGTGAGAATTTGGCGGCAGTGCAAATTTATAAGAAATTGGCATGTTGAACCCGTTTAACCAACTGGGCCAGTTCAGCATTTTGGAGATAGCGTCAGAAAGAAATTCAATGAACACAGTAGAAATACTACGTAAACAACTATAAATGAAGCGGAATGAGGGTTTGATCACAATAAACAAGCACAGCATTACATAATTAATAGAATTGAATAGATAGAATAGATTTCGTGTTCACAGATGAGAAATTGCTTTTTATAGGTAATGTCAGATTTTGTATCATCATAGGCGTATATGTGATTATATGAGGGGCAGCTCAACATATTATTTTGTTCATTTAGTTAATTACATCGGATTTTTTAAATAAGAGTTACTATATATATATCGATGACTTTTCTTGAAGTCATCAAGGGAACAGTGATTTCACAGCCAAAAAATTCAAAACTGAACCGAATAATTCACAATGAATGAATTGTTTCGAGAAGTCAGGAAATTTGCATATTGAATGAGATTTGTCAAAAATAGTCAGACATGGAATTCTTGACTAATACAGTAACATAAAAAGTAGAGAAAAAACTGAAGTCAAGTGTTAGTCCATACAGCTATACAGTGAGTCTAGCATATCAATAATAATAACAATAATAATTACAATAAAAATAATAATAATAATTCGACTTTAAACGGGTTAATCCACTCTGTCACCGAGTTGGAGCCCGTTCAGCAAAAGGCTCACATAAAAGTAACGGAGACAGGAGTGCTCCTGCAGCTGCATGAGGATAAGCCAATGCATGGTGTCTTCTTCAAGAACATGAAAGACCTTGGATTATCCTAATATCTGACCTTCGCTTTTCTCAGGTCAAGTGAGCTGAAGTCGGAGACCGATGGATTTATAATGGCCTGTCTTTAACACCCTGGTCCATCGTCCCTGCGAAAGAGATATTCCATAAAATGGTACTGATGTTGATAGTAATACGTATCATTGGAATGGAAGATTTCATTGGTAGTAATATATAGTCCTAAAATAGTTACGTTGGCCACTGTTTTTTTTGTTTTGTTCGCGTTGAATTTTAGCAAGTTTATTGGATCTCATTCTGAGATTTCTGTAGTTGAATCGTTCACGATTCTTCCTCATTCAATTCTGCTTTGACTGACTAATATCGACACTTTGGAAGAGAAAGCGGTTTACCTAAAGGATACTATCATCCGCAAAGCTGTGCATTGGGCATGAAGTAGCCCCCAACAAATCACTGATTTGACGAAGAAACAATGTTGGTTATAGAACGGACCCCTACGGAACACAAACATTCATTGTTAGAGTGTGGAATATGACCACCACCACTTCTGAAAGTGATAATTCGCATTTTCATTCAGATATTTTTTTATTACCTCTAGTTTCCATTGAAAATTCATTAAATGAATTAGATAGAGAGAATGTTATTCAAAAATATCTTACAGATATCGTTGATTCCATTGAAGCAAGGTTCGCTTCGCTCTCATTCAATCCCCAAAACATTGTTGTCCACGAAAATCTATTTCGCTTTGCCAAGCTTATCATTTTTTCTTTTCAGTTAAAGTCTTTTCACAATATCCATCGGATGTAGTTCAATGTCCAGCGTGGCTTTATCCAAGATATTTTTATCAATATCAATATATCAATATCTCCGGACTCATTTGTTGGCTACATACTTTTGAATGTATGGATTTTATTGATACCCCACATACTCCATCGGAGACCGAAATGGGCTATTTTCGGGCAATCTAGTGCGGTACTTATGCCAAACATGCAATACCTTGTATGCATGGTAAATGAAATCTCTTTCATTATTGAAAACCCTGTTTCAAAGAAACTGGAAAAAATGTAAATAAAACAGAAGCAATAATCCTCTCAAGATTGCGACTAATTCCATTGTTTAAGAGCTAATTCAATTTAGATGATTTCTGTGAAATGTGGGGTTTCTGCAAAATAGAAGATATATCCTAATCAAGCCGACGAAAACCTAGGAATGCAATATTTGGCATACAATCAACAAATGAATGATGAAGGTATTATACTTCCCAAAATTCTACAAAAAGTCCGCGATAGGTAGTAAATATATCTACGTTTTGTGGACATTCATTCAATGAACTAATTCTGAAATGCATTCGAATATATTTCACACAAAAATATAAGTTAATGTAAATGAAACACTTTTGAAGCTTTTATTGAATTTTTTTCTGTTTCTTTGGAAACAGAGCTTCCAAATGAAAGAGATTTCATTCAACATGTATGGAAAGTATTGCAATTGTGGAATAAGTACCATACTAACAATCTAGTCCGAATATTTTCAAACAAGAATTGCTCCAAAATAACTCATTTCAGTCTTCGAGGGAGTTTATGAGGTATCAATAAAATCCGTACATTCAAAAGTATATTGCCGACAAATGAGTCCGGAGACCTATGCTGAAATTGATGACAATATTTCGGACTCCTCAAACCGTACATTATATAAAAAATTCATGAAAATTACCCGATTCTTTTTCGAAATAAAGAGTATTTATTTAAAAATCAGCATTTTTCTGAGAAAATTGGACTACATATTTTTACTCACCCTGTATACATGAAATGACTGTGTGACGTTATCAACAGTGAAGAATGAAAAATCTAGGGGTTGACGTACCCCTATTTTCGAACCACCCTGTTAAAAAATGTCTGTTAACTTTGGTCGAGATTCAGGGAGTTTATCTTGGCTATATTGAATATTTATTTCTCATTAGAGAACTCACACTGGTTGATGATGTAAAATTAATCAAATTAGATCTTTCTTTGTTAACCCTGTTGTAGAGCACGAAACGAAAAAGTATAATGGATACGAGAACAAGGTGACATTGTACCATCATTGAGGCATGGTATTCGCAGAATAAATAGGCGTTTTGTCAAATCTTAGAATTGTTAAAAATTCTTATCAAAAAGCTTCAATTTTCATCTTTGACACCCTTTATCTCGAAAACTAGTGGGCCGATTTTTTTGTGCCCATGGACACTTTTGCCGAGGAAGTCACAATCTACAACAAACCAAAAAGGGCTGTTCCTAATTTGAGACGACGAGCTAGCTCATGTATTCAAAAGAAACACGTGTACTACTTTTTGTGCATTTTTCACAAGCTCGTGCCTTCATTCTTGGTTTTTGAAACGCAGCGTACTCAGCCAAGTGTTTTTCCAAAATTGCGAATAATGTTCCATCCGCCTGTTGTCTTTTCCGATACAATTCAAAATGAATTTGTGCTGTTTTCGTATTATTCCTATTGAATTTATAATAAAGTTTCAACATATCTTGTTTTTCTTCATTTGAGAATGAGGACATTTCGACTGAATTGTTTGTGCGAACTTAAGATGTTTGATGAGTTCTGACAACTAGTGTTCATTAAACAAAATCATTCGATGGTGTCATGACCATCTCACAAGAAGTTGTTCCAAAAGCACTAGTTTTCTGTGTAAAAAAACACTATGGCGTCCATTACAGAAAAAAAAGTTGATGATGATTGCCAGAAGACGAAACGTCGGATAGTAAAACTGAACATGACAACGTGCAGTTGAAACAAAGTACCAATGGAATTTTTTTTTTCGTTTTGGGTTATGTTGCTAAATAACGATAGAACGAAATTAAAACTAAAATTCTGATTTTCAGTTTTATCCGGATATTTCCAGAAATACTCGAAATTTTACAAGTTTCGAAACAGTATTTTGTCAAGCACCAAAATACGCAACTTCGCCCTGATTTCAGCTTCCGACGTTTCTGATGTAGTTTTGGAGATCCCAATGGTGGGGGTCGAATTTGATTTACCCTGTATAAGACACATCTCTACTTGCGAGTAAAACAAGAATCATTTCATCGAAGCAAAGACTTCAGGTAGAGTGAATGTGTGGATATAGAATTTTGAGTTCTAGAAAGTTAACAACAAGTTGAAAAATTACAGTCAAATTAATTCAAACCCGTCGAATTACCCTTTTATCCAATTATCCTACAAGAGATTGATTTGTTTCATGTCAGATATTTGCCTCATGGTTGTTGGATTATTGTAGAAAAGTATATGCCGACGTCGCAAAAAATTACGGTTTTTCAGTTTTAGTTTTATGGAAGCCATAGAACTGTGTTGCGTAACCTTCTGAAGCCTTGTAACGAAGTTCCTAAGTTCCCAGTTTTGTTTGGCAGGCAGAAGCAAGATTTTCCTCATTTTTCAACTCCGTTATTGATAAGTGCTCAAATATAAAAAAGCTCCTGGATTCCTCTTGCGTCCGTGCAGTCGAATCCATCGCATGAAGTGCTCTGTTGCGTTACTCAGTAGTACGCAGCGCCCTCCATAGATGGGTCAATCCGCTTAATGTCGTTGTTCGCATAGAGCGGTTGGCTTTAAGAAGACAGCAACGAACGAATGGGTATGTTTCAGAGACCAGCACAGAGACATCCGAAAAACACAGAAATGAGCCAGTCAAAATGAAGGAGAACACCGAGACAGCAGATACCAGCCGCCGTCCAAAGCAGTGCAGGGTTAGCGGTTCTTTGGCCAACCACCAGATGTTATAGGTACAGTGAGGTAATAGGTTTATATGTATATAATTACTTACCGATTTATTTTAACCCTTTTCCTTTGCCGTGTCAAAATAACCGCCTCTTGTTAATTTCGTTGCTGCCACCGGTGTAAGGTGATGTTTTAGTTAATGCATTTTTTTTTGGTACAATAATAATGCTCGCTGTTATATTTGCTTTTGGTCAAATACATAGTGCCCCCAGGAAAATTATTTTCTTTATTGAAGCTGCCTGGAGCACGTGGAGCACACCACGCTGGCACCTAAGACAACCCGTAATCTGGTCTTGGCGCCAAAGTCATCCGTAACGATGAAAGAGCGTTACAGGTTTTAGGTAGTGTTCTCGCTTGCTATGCCAAGATAGGCCCGTTCGAATCACCGGCCTCGTGCATGGCATCATACGTTAAAAGGTAAGGGCTTCATTTTTCTTAGATCGCTCAAGTCTCTCGAGAATTTCTAAGTATTGCTCGTAAGGGTGCAGCCAGTTGATGTAAATAACAATAAAAACCAATATGCAATTCGTTAATTTTTTTTTTGATCCTGTCTTCATTTGTCCTTCTTGATTAATAATCTAGTTTTATTTTAGATTCTGCTGAAGTTGCAGTACCATCTGTGTTACCTGAAAAGTCACGAATGAAGTATGAGTCGGCCTTCACTAGATTCGAGAGATGGTGTGAAGAAAACAACATGGAAAATATGGACGAACAAACGTTGTTGACGTATTTCGAAGAAAAGGCAAAGGTTCAAAAATCCTCATCACTTTGGGCCCAATATTCTATGTTGAAGACAGTAATATCGATGAAAAAAAATATTGACATTAGCAATTTCAAAAGTGTTTTGCTATTTTTGAAAACGAATGCGGTTGGCTATCAAGCCGCGAAGTTTAAAGTTTTGAGTCGACATCACATAGATACATTTCTGAGAGAAGCTGATGATAATACCTACTTATTGATGAAGGTAAGTTTTTTTTACAGCCAACTGAATATGTTCAATTTAAATGATCGTATTTAGATAAATGTTGTTCATTTGTGTTGTACTTCATACCATATTCAAGATGTAAACAAAGTAAAAACGTTTTTGCTATTAATATGTTTATTTTAAGGTCATTCTTATCATTGGTATGGCTGGATCGTGCAAGACCGCGGAGCTTTCTTACATACGTGTAGAAGACGTGAAAGATGAAGGTTCATATATTCGAATAAGTATATCAAGTGTCCAACGGGAATTCATAATACTGGACGAGACAACTAATGGATTGAACCCTGTAGGAATTATTCGCAAATATGTCAATCTTCGACCAATGCAAGCAACACGTTTTTTTGTATCGTACAGAAACGGTAAATGTATCAATCAGCCTGTTGGGGTGCATACAGTAGGCGCTTTGCCCAAAAAGGTTGCTTCGTTCCTTGGTTTACCAGATCCGGATAGCTACACTGGTTACCGTTCTAAAAGATCAACTCCACATAATAGTTGGCCATCAGCTCACTTCGTGAAAGGATATAATGACTATGTTTAAAAGGAAAATGTAGCGACTGATTTTTTCAATATTCCAATATTGCAGTTTACGTTTTATGTTTTCAATAATTGTGCAATATGATTTTTCAATAAATATTTTGATTCTTCTAATTTGATTTTAATTTTGACTATCAGTGGATGAAGTATGTCATTTCATTCGAAAGATATCTGTGGCCTACGGAGCAATAGCCATTGGTATTATCTTTTTTCAAATAAAATGTATTAATCATATGCGGATTTATCCAACGTCACTGTTTCATAAAAGTTCTCGAGTGTACGACCACATTTTCATTAATACCTTCTGAAGTAGTAGATCATAAGGGTCATGTAGCTCACTGGTTGAGACTTTTCCGTTCGAAAACATTGACTGCTGGTTAGGTTCGAATCCGTAGCGAATACAGATTTTTATCTGATGGCCCGAGAAAGTGCTAGGAATCGCACGTTAAAAGGTAAGTCCTCGTTAATCCTTGGCTCGCACAAGTTTCGACTTTTGATGGCTGCCGTTCGTAAGGGGACGACAGCTGGTTAACGGAAAAAACAATTTTTTAAAACAATAACGAACAATATAGGCCAGGTAGCTCAGTGGTTGAGACTGTCGCGTTCAAAACTATTGACTGCTGGTCAGCTAGGTTCAAATCCTAGCGACTACAGATTTTTATCTGATGGCCCGAGGAAGTGCTAGGAATCGCACATCAAAAGGGAAGACCCCATTAATCCTTGGCTTTCAACTTTTCAGGGCTGCCGTTCGTAAGGGGACGACTACTGGTTATATAGTGCAACAATAATGATAAGTCTTAATTTTTCAATTCATATTCTACACATTTGTATCGAAATGTTATATACGGTAAAAACACAGAATATCCAACCGAAATAGATATTTTCCTACAAGCGAATTTTTTCGTTTTGAAAGTTGTACTTTTCTGTACGATTTTAAATCGTGCGGAAAAGTTACTTTTCCGGACTATTTTTACTTTTCCGTACGATGTTTACTTTTCCGCACGATTTTTGTATTGTTGAAAATGAGGATATTTAGGACTAACTAAATGATCTATGTAACTATTCTGTCTTAGTAGTCACTTTGTAGCATTATTATAAGAACTTGTTCCGCGTCGTTCGTGCAACTGCCGTCGCGTGCGGAAAAGTACTACTTTCCGCACTTGTTAGGTAAAAAACTATTTTGTATCTAGAATGCGTTCGAGAATGGAAGTTCAGTTTCATTTCGTTCCTGGTGGTGGTCGAACGTGTTTGACTGAGTCAAATATGAATATTGTTAGGTGATGGTGATTGATGGCAACGGATTTGCCGTAATCAGGGACCGGCTATATGTTTCAATTAACATTTTTTAATATTTTACTATTACCTGATTATATAATTATATTTTACAATTCTTACCCGATCTGGAGAAATTGATTCCGTGTAGGAGCCAGAAATCCAAAAAACTAACTTGGAGAAGAAGAAGAAGAAGAAGCAGGATGAGACGAAGAAGAAGAAAATAATGGAAGTCATTTTGCTGAGGTTCAACGGAGCAAAAGAACCATTCGAGAAAGCAAAATAATTTCAGAAGTGATGTAAGGCTGTAAGAAGATGTTGCAGACGAGGTATACAACATTGAATTCAGTGCATTCGTACTGAAAAAATGCAACTATTTATTCTGAGTATCATTGCTACTATTTTTCGTATACCAGAAAAACAATCAGAACCTCCAACCGCTTAGCGTTGTTGAAGTTTTTTCTGAAAAAAAAAAACTCAAAAGCAGAGCTTGTCTGAGCAAGGGAGACCCGGGACCTACAGCTTGAAAAGTGGATTCCGAACCATTTTAGCTCCGTGATGGCGGTGGGGATCGAACCCGGGCCGCTTGGGTGAGAGTAAAAGCTCTGTTGTAGACTTTTAATATCGTCACCTTGAACAATGATAATAATCAATATAAAAATGAAGTATTTTGTTTCTGAATACCCAAATATACCTTGGGTAAGTCGATAATATCAATAAGAAGTGATCATAATGACAGTTTTAATAAGTATATAGTAATAGGGGAGACCGGGGCATAATGAGCACCTTAAGCAAGTTGTTTAATAAAGTCTTATCCGTTTTCAGTAGGAAAACAGAATTTTACAAATGTATTAACTACCTAACAAGCTACAAAAAGCAGTAACATCATTCTTTAAAATAAATGTGTAAAGTACTATTTGACAGCTTCTAATATTTTCGTCAAATGCCCATTCTGCCCCATCATCTGGGGCAAAATGGGCACTTGAAAGGGGCATAATGAGCATAAAGTTTAAAATGAATTGAAGAGGGCCTGAATTAAAAAAATGCATTTAACGTTTATTTATTTTAGATAAATATACAACATTTTATAACAAAGATTCAACATTTTAGCTTAACTTTTTTTTGTAAAAACAGTTGATCATAGTTTTTACAGAATTCACAAATATGAGCACACTCCTCATCATTATCATCCTCTCCAGCACACGAACAATGTGCCCATCTTCTGCATTTCCTGCAAGTTACCCATCCTTCAGTGGATTGGGAATATAAATACCCACAATACAAACATTCCTCATCAGAACCATCATCACTATCTTATTCGTTTAATTTCGTGCTTTTATTATGTTTAAGTTTTTGTTCGCCCTATCCTTTCCGCTTGATATAATTTTTCGCTTAGTGGCTTTTGCGTTGAGTTTTTTAGTTTCTGCCTCTTTCATAGCCTCTAACAGTTCATTTTTGTAGGGCGATTCGGTCAAAATTGCAGTTTTGCCTTCTTTTCTCACCTTTCTCTTTTTCTGCATGGTCCTTGGCACTGGCATTATATCAGTCGGGGTATGTAATTTAAATGTTGAAATTTGAAGTGGGGGTGTGGAAGGTCTCTGATGTGAAGGTCCTGGTTGGGGTGTGGAAGGTCTCTGATGTGAAGGTCCTGGCTGGGGTGTGGAAGGTCTCTGATGTGAAGGTCCTAGCTGGGGTGATTTTGGTTCCTTCTCTGCAGCAGCTGTAAGATAATTCTCTTTTGGAGAAGAACTTCTTGTTCCTTCTTTTCCAAGTTCCAAGTTTCTACTGGGTAATATGTTTGTTTCACAAATGTCTGTTGTAGCTGCAGCTATAAAGTCAGCATCTGTAAAAACAGTGGAATCACAAGGCCAAATACCTGTTGCTTTAAAGGCAGTTATAGCGGTTGGCATTGTGGCTGCTCTTGATAGCGCTTTTCCAAAAATATTAGCTACTTGGAAGTGCGTCACGATGCGCCCTGGGTTAAGCCGCAACCACTTTTTAATTTCATCTGCGTAGTAAGTGCTAAGTGGTTTCATGAAACCAACGTCCAAAGGTTGTAAGCGGTGTGTACAATGTGGAGGGAAGCTCCAACACCGCTCTTTCTAGCCTCATCAATTAAGTCCATATTCTTAGTGTGCGTTGTGTGACCATCTAGTAAAAGAAGGACTGGACTTTCTTTAGAGGCTCTAGACTATATGACAAATTTCCTGAACCATTTCAGAAAGAGCTCAGTTTGAATCCAACCTGTATCACTGCATTCTCCCCAGGAACCTGGAGGTGCGCCGTCTAATAGTCCAGGTTTCAATCTCTTCCTGGGGAAAATAAACATGGGAGGCATAAATGACCCGTCTGCACCCATACATGTTTCTACTGTTATTATTTTTCCACGTTCGGCAGATGACAATGAACCTACCTGCTTCCTACCTTTAGTAGCAATTATTTTATTAAGGCTTTTAGCTACCGAGGAGATGCCGGTTTCATCCACATTGAACAACCTAGTAGGTGTTATGTTATGTTTGGTTATTACACTGGAAATCAGGTCAAAAAATTTGTTAACAGAAATTCTATTGAATCCCATGGCACGTGCCGCTGAAGTAGCTTCTGGTTTTCGTAGCGATAAAT
The DNA here is from genome assembly GCA_958298965.1 of Chrysolina haemoptera. Taxonomy (NCBI): domain Eukaryota; kingdom Metazoa; phylum Arthropoda; class Insecta; order Coleoptera; family Chrysomelidae; genus Chrysolina; species Chrysolina haemoptera. The sequence continues at coordinate 35,287,965 of OY282586.1, read as the reverse complement.
TGACATGCCTTTTAAGGAAACCCGCAAACCAATCTTCTCCTGCCATTTCAGGTACACGATTGAAATGATTAGGAAGATTGTTGCGTTGAGCTAGTTGATAGGCTAGTTTTCGAAGGTCTGCAGGGGACAAGCCAAAAAGACGGGCTTCCATATCCTGAATATATTTCACCAATTCCAGCTCTTGCTCATTTGAGAAAACGATTTTATAGTGTCCCATTCCCTTCTGCGAGGCAAAATGGATATCCCTACTTTGCCTATATTTCTTGATTCTGCGCTGCAAAGTTGCTCGTAGTACTCCAAATTGGTCTGCAGCAGTTTTACATCCACTATTTGAATCTATAACAGCTTTAATAGCATTTTCCATGGAATTTTTATCCCAAGATTGCCTATTACTCTTTTTTTCATATGTGCGTACCATATCTCCTCTTCCTGTAAGAAAAAAAACAGTCATTTAATTCAAATTATATTTTTAAATAGCATGGGGCAAAATGGGCAGGTGCTCATTTTACCCCGCCCGTTATGCCCCTGACGCCATTTTGAAAATAAAATGAATATATCATAAGTAATCAAAGCTTATTAATTCATCTAAACACTATTAAAAGAGCTAATAGACATACCATTTTGTAACTGATAAGTCAGGAATCTCCAGATAATCAATTACCAGGTCTATTCCTGCATTCAAATATTACAAGTATTTTAATTTTCAGTACGCAAGTAATAAAATAAGTATTAGATGTACACCCTACAGCGGTCAGACTCATACTAAAATATTCCGAACTTCGGAGCATCCAAGCAATTGTTTCACGGGAATGGTGACCTTTGAAGTTACAGTAGCGTCAAAATATTGGCAGTGCCCGTTATACCCCGGTAGCCCGTTATGCCCCGGTCTCCCCCACTCTAGGTGTCAAGTGAATTTTGGTTGAAGGGCTATGGATATGACATGAAATTTCAATGTGCTCTAGAACACAGAGTGTCTGCCCGCTGGAAGTGTGATTCAGCTAGATTTGAATGTGTTGTAGGCCTCTGATCATTGATGAAAATTGTCTGGAGCACTTTAAAATTCAGTATATAGCAAAATTATTTTATTTTCGACAAAAATGTATTCTTTCATTTCGTTGAGTTTTGTCCTCTTCTACTTTCCAATTTATTTATTGCTCCAATTTCGGAAACTCACCGTGTGTCCGTCCGTTTTTTCAAACGACATCTCATAATTGTCCATTTTTTTTTTATTTAATAGAATTATAGAAAGGTAATATCAGAATCAGATTTACTTTTGGATATGCATGTGTGTGATAGTTGATCTCATCGATCTTTTTCAATTCATCTGGAAATTCTAGACTTTTTTGCTACTACCTAATTCACCTTTTTCTTTCAATACTTTGTTGGTTCTGTTCACAGTCTGTTGAAAATATTCTTCTTTCACATTTTTACGAGCTAGTTTAGTATACATTCCTGGCTGGTTTATGATATTCACATAATGAGCAATACTTTTCGATTTACGCTAACTGCGTCGTACCTCAACGCAGGCGGATCATCTGCGATCCATAAAGAATAGATTTTTGTTAATGGGATAGTTCTGAGAGGTGAAAGATTACTGACGGTAATCCTAATGAGATCATTGAATAGTAGAAGTTTATCACTCATGTAAGGTACCTTAAATATCAGATGAAAAGGTGCATTCTCAAGTTCTGAGTAAAACCTGTCTATTGGGAAATATCTGAAGTCACTGATAGTCATTCGTCAGCTCAGCGACTCTCCAGAGGTGCACCGTTATCATTTGTGTAGCGAACGGTGCACCTCTTTAGAGTCGCTGCTTTGGCAGTGTAGTACGGGTAGGTTACTCAACAGTTTGGGACAACCCAAATGCTTCCATTGAAGAATTGATTCCATTACATGAAGATTCATTTACTGCCAGCATATTCATGTTGAAGTCCCCTGAATAAATTATACCTATCATAATTTTTTTGGAGTAATTAGCAAATTTATTTCTACATCAGATTGCTGTGTCGACGATACGATATTTTAGTGATTTTCATATAGAGACATACACCACCTCCTCTTCCTGAGCTATTATCAGATTATATCCATCAGTCGATTGTAGGACGATTGTAGAAAAGTGTATATAGCCGTCGTCAAAAACAAATTTTTTTATTTCAGCGTTATTCTGTTGAAGTGTTATGGAACTCATTTGTTGTGTAATCCTCTGAAGACTGAACAAATATGAAATTCGGGATTTGTTCTATGATTTGAGATATTTGTCTTGTCAAAGTGTTTGATAGCGTGTCTACATTTTTCCTTCTTCGTTATTAACCTCTTTTCAATTCAAGGTTCTGCAGAAGTTGCAACACCATCTATGTTACCTGAAAAGTCAAGGTTGAAATATGAATCAGCATTCACTAGATTCGAACGATGGTGTGAGGAAAACAATATGGAAAATCTTGATGAAAATACGTTGTTGACGTTTTTTAAAGAAAAGGCGATGATTCAAAAACCCTCATCACTATGGTCCCAATATTCTATGCTGAAGACAGTAATATCAATGAAAAAATACATTGACATTAGCAGTTTCAAAAATCTGTTACAATTCCTAAAGAAGAATGCGGTAGGCTATCAGGTCACGAAGTCCAAAGTTTTGAGTCGACATGACATAGATACATTTTTGAGAGATGCTGATGATAGTACCTACTTATTGATGAAGGTAATGGAAACAGTTTTATTTTTTAATTGTAGCCAACTTAAGATGTGATCCGAGCCAAATAATTTTTGCTATTAATATTTCCATTTCAAGGTCATTCTTATCATTGGTATGGCTGGATCATGCAAGATCGGAGAGCTGTCCTACATGCGTGTTGAAGACGTGAAAGATGAAGGTTCCTATATTCGAATAAGTATATCAAGTGTCCAACGGGAATTCGTAATACTCGACGAAACAATCAATGGATTTAACCCCGTTGAACTTATTCGCAAATATGCCAATCTTCGACCAACACAAGCTGTGCGTTTTTTTGTCGCGTACAGAAATGGTAAATGCGTTAATCAGCCTGTTGGTACGAATACGGTAGGCGCCTTGCCCAAAAAGGTTGCTTCGTTCCTTGGTTTACCAGATCCAGAGAGCTACACTGGTTACCGTTCTAAAAGATCAGTTCCACATAGTAGTTTGTCATCAGCTCACTTCGTGAAAGGATATGACTATAATTGAAAGAAAAATGTAGGTCCAGATTTTTTAATCGTTTGTTGAAGATTACTTTTTGTTTATAATATTGTGTAATATGACGTTTTCAATAAATACTTTTTTCTTTCAATTCGATTTCAGTCAACAACAGATTCCATGGGAATTATATTTTTTGTATATGTTGGTATCTTTTCCAAAATATAATATACTGATTAAGGGTGGCTCTATGCAACGTCACTATTTCATCAAAGCTGCCGAGTGTACGAACATACAATTTATCATTGGCAATTCATTGCCCCAATATACAGTATCGGAAAGTTTTTATTTTGGGTATGTTGGTTTTATGAGAGCGCAAAGAAAAGCTTGCTATATGTTGAGAGAGCATTACAATTTCTCCTCTACTCGCTCGAGGAAGAAATGTCGACGTGAGTTGTTAATTCGTCGGGCGAGGCAACAAGAGAGGCGCGCAGTAGTGCGTCTCTCTTATTTATCATACCATTGCTTTCCTTGTTGCTCGCGTAGATTCCTATACCCCAGATGAAAAGTTTTTGATACTGTATGTTGAGAGAGCATTACAATTTCTCCTCTACTCGCTCGAGGAAGGGATATCGACGTGAGTTGTTAATTCGTCGGGCGAGGCAACAAGAGAGGCGCTCAGTAGTGCGTCTCTCTTATTTATCAAATCATTGCGTTCCTTGTTGCTCGCGTAGATTTCTGTCTATACCCCAGATGAAAAGTTTCCGATACTGTATGTTGAGGGAGCATTACAATTTCTCCTTTGCTCGCTCGAGGAAGAAATATCAACGTTAGTTTTCTGTCTATACCCCAGATGAAAAGTTTCCGATACTGTATGTTGAGAGAGCATTACAATTTTTCCTTTGCTCGCTCGAGGAAGAAATATCAACGTTAGATTTCTGTCTATACCCCAGATGAAAAGTTTCCGATACAGTATGTTGAGAGAGCATTACAATTTCTCCTCTACTCGCTCGAGGAAGAGATATCAACGTAAGATTTCTGTCTATACCCCAGATGAAAAGTTTCCGATACCGTATGTTGAGAGAGCATTACAATTCCTGCTCTACTCGCTCGAGGAAGAGATATCAACGTAAGATTTCTGTCTATACCCCAGATGAAAAGTTTTCGATACTGTATGTGTAACATATGATGAAAGGGCAGCACACAACTAATAACTCGTAACTTGCATTGATGTGCATAAAAATTTGGTATCTATTTCATGCAGAAGGGCGCTGTTGATTTTGTAGGGGAGAAAACTACCCCTAAATTACAAAACTTAAAAAATAGCATTTTGAAGTAGGATGTGTGCAATTTGGTTTGGATTAGTTTAATAATGATTGTTTTATGCCTTAGAACACATTAATATCTTTCTACCCTTAAAAATCAACCCTTGTTAGAGCTTAGTGTAAAAAAATATTTACCCAAAAAATTATTCATTTATCACATTCATTTAATTTGAAAATCCTGGTATTTACTAATTTCATTTTGCAACTTTTGAACCCCTCATAAATCAACCCCTATTGTAAGTGTAAAGAAATGTACGAATAAATCTGTGGTAGAAGTCCATCTCAAAGTGGAGTGGTATGGATATACAAATCAGTAAAACGCAAAGTCGTCTCCACAATTTAATTTCCCATCTAGTTCAAAAGGATGGTGAAACGGTGAATGACCGCTATCAATCAGATAGCCGTCAAAAAGTAAAAGTAGTACATGTTTCGGTCCTATATAGAACCATCATCAGCTATTCAAGTAAATTATGGAGAAGAAAATAAAGTAGTGTGATATATATAAAATGTTAAAATCTTATTTTATTATTTATTATTATTTAACATTATTTAATGATAATGATAGCGGTCATTCACCGTTTCACCATCCTTTTGAACTAGATGGGAAATTAAATTGTGGAGACGACTTTGCGTTTTACTGATTTGTATTTACGAATAAATCCTAAAATTATAGACGCATTTGAAAAAAATAATATAACTCAGGCACTTGAAATAAAATCTATCAATTTTTTTATGAACTAACCGATTTATTTTTATAATTATAACAAACACATTTGAATAATTCTTGATAAATTGTCAGCGCATGTGCGAATTTGAGAATACACGGGCAAAGAATCAACGAGATATACACTCACACACGTAAGCACATGAGCAGACAGCTGCCTCAATTTTGATGATATAAAGTTTATTCAAGAACTATTTCGTATGGGTTTTCAAGAACAACAGGGCTATGTGAATCAAATATTTAAAAATCTCTTAGTTTTAAAATGGGGTAAGTTCAAAGTGCTGCAATAAGGTGGTGATCGCTCGTAAGTAGAGGTCTCATATCTCGCCAAATATTCATCTTACAGAAAATTTATTTCGCAAATAAAAAAGCTACAATTCAAAACTCCAGCATTTTTTTCGTATCTTCAGTATTTTTGGAGTAATTTTAAAGAAAATGGCATTTTTGTACAAAATTACAGAAAATCGTTTTTCACTTTAAGTACCAATTTTTCAAAAACTTGGCATTTTAAATTGGTCAAACTTCTAGGATATATTCACAATACAAAAATGAAAAGAGTTGCTGGAGGGCGACAATCAGTTTTGATTAGGGTGGTAATTAGGGGTCTGTATTCACTGATTTTTTTGTAGAAAAATGTAGGGACTGGTTTTATTTTAATCGAAACTCGTTCAATTTTGATGTTACCGACTTCTGTTTTTTTTAGGAAGCCCTTTTCATATACTTTTAAAAAACTCAAGTTTTTCTCATACATTGTACAGTTTTATCGCTATATGACTCTGAATCTCTTAAATTTTCTATATGCTACAATTTTGCTCTCCACACTTTTTTTTCTTCGATAAAATGCATATTTTGCGAGTGTACTTGAAAACTAATAAACAAATAAATGTTTTATAAAAATATAATACAATTAAAATAAATTCACAGACCGATACCCTTCAGCCTGCTCAGATTCTGAATTATCTTCACTTCAAAGTATCTTATGCGAAAGCATAGTAGCAGGTTATCCAGATCTAAAAGGTCTTCTCGGCAAAAACACAATATATACAGCGTTTCAGGAGATTTCAAGCGACTCAGGTTCTCCGTGGTGGCTTTTGAAACATACGTGTTGTTGAATTTGAACCAGTCCGTTTTATCTCTAGCAAGCATGTAATAGCGGCCGGAATCCACTCTCGAACCGCAGTGGAATACAGCCGCATACAGCTCGTAGTGGCAATTATCCAGTGTGAGGTGTTCATCCAAAGTCACAGACTGAAGGAGCTTGGTGCGCTGGTATGATTCTGGGTCATAACGAAATTGTTTTAGAGTGAGAGTTAATCCAGTTGTTGCTTCCACTATTCTGATGTCCTCTCGGTGTCTGTTAATCTGCTGAACAGATCACAGAGTTATTCGCGAAAAACCGAATAAAAACGTTAGATTTTTCCTCGAAAAACTGTTGATTTCAAACGTGAATAACACCTAAAATATTAATTTTACAAAAAAAAATCCGAACATTTGAAATGGGGTTTCAACCACCCCCAGGATAAATGCGCCGCTCGTCATGACATGGATTTTGATCCTTGGGATATTTCTTACCTACTCTCAAGTAAATCGATGTAGGACGAACAAATTACGAGCCAAAATGCTTCATTTTCTGAACTATTGATATTTAAACCGACAGAGCCCTGCGCAGTTGTATTTACATCATTTATATTTTTTTGTATATCTGTCTCGTCAGTTATTTTGAAAGATATCTCATGATTGCCTCATTTTCTATTATTTATATGAAAGGTTATGATATCGGAATCAGTATTTACGTTTAGATTGGCATTTGCATAGTAGTTATCGAGCTGATCGCTCTTCTTCAATAATTCATCTGGGATTTCTATTGACATTTTTTTGCTAATACCAAATTAACCGATTTCCTTCCATACGTTTTTGGTTCCGTTCATACGCAAAGTCTGTTGAAAATATGCTTATTTCTCATTTTCACAAGCTGGTGTAGTATAATTCCTGGTGGCTTATTATATTCATAATGGGCAAAACTTTTCGATTTAAGCCATATGAGTCGTACCTAATCGCGCGATTCCATTAGAAGACGGATATTATCTGTGAATCACGGAGAATATGTTTCTTTATTCGGACAGTTCTGAAAGATGCAAGCTTATTGAAGGTGTTCCTAATGAGATCACTGAATAGTAGAAGTTTATCATTCATGTCAGGTAAGTTAAATATCAGATGGAGAGATGCATTCTCAAGATCTGAGTAAAAACTAGTCTATGAAGGAATTTCTGAAGTCCCAAATAATTTTATAAGTTTCAGAATTTTTTCAGCCAACTCGACATGAGTGAGGTCGTGATCGAACATTTATCACCTATTGGTACGACTAACATTTTTTATATTTTGTTTAGTATTTTTAATGAACAAATTCATGAGAGTTGCTATGGTTAGCGTAGTTTTGGTAGGTGACTCAACGATTTGGGACAACCCAAATGCATCCAGCATAAAATTAATTATATCACATGCCGAATTGCTTGCCTCCAGCAGATTTATATTGATGTCCACTAAACTCATTATATCATTATATTTTGGGAGAAATAAAAATCAGCAACATATTCGTTGACACAAGAGCGTGGTCTATAAAAAAATTCTTTTGTATGATATTCATTATGAATTTGTAACTCAATCCATAATGGCTTAATAGTTGCGAATGCTGTGTCGATGATATGATATTTCAGTGATGTTTTGTATACACCACGTCCACTTCCTATTTAAGCTTTACGGGTCACTTTGACTCCCGAGTGCAGGTTACGGATTGCCTCGGGCGCCACCTCTGTTTAACGTGTGAAGGGCCACTTGCTCCGGGCAGCTTCAGTGGAGAAAGAATACTCCAGGGGTCACTTATGGTTTTGACCGAAGCACAGGTGATCAGAGGAGGCAGGCTTCAATTGCCCCAACTGGGTTTGCTTCCTGGGTACTTGCTGCAAAAATAGCTGTAAACTTACAAAGCAATTAAGTTCCTCGACTGGGAGGAATAGCCAATTAAAAAAAAAGAAAACAGACAACTACAGTTACGGAAATATTATTATTCACCTTGTTCCCAAAACTGAAAGGGACAGGAAGAAGCAACACTCTTAGCAAAAGTCAAAAGCGGGGTAGTAACGGATGCAAAAGCGGGGTATTTACGGATGCACCAGCGGGGTGTTCACGAATGCAAAAGCGGTCGTGGTGTGCGGGGAGGGGGTTAGCGGTCAAACAAATCAACGGTATTACTGGCAGCTACGGCATACTCAAGCTTTATATTCAGCCAAAGCTCTACTTCCTAGGTTCGCAGTTCTCAGTCTTGTTAGATGCTTTTATCAAAAGTCTACTTCGGAACGGTAAGCTACCCTATTACGGAATATCTGTCCTACGCGCCTGTCAATCAGAAATGTTTGTTTCACACTCTCCCTGACAGGGATCCACTCGGTTTATCGGAAGCTACCTACGCGCCTGTTGATCAGAGAAGATTATTTCACATTCTCTCATTGACAGGGGTCCACTCGGTATATTGAAAGGAAAGCTACCTACGCGCCTGTTAATCAGAAACGATTATTTCTCACTTTCTCATTGACAGGGGTCTACTCTGTATATCGAAAGCTACCTACGCGCCTGTTAATCAGAGACGATTATATCTCACTCTCTCACTGACAGGGGTCCACCCTGTATATCGAAAGCTACCTACGCGCCTGTTAATTAGAGACGATTATTTCTCACTCTCTCATTGACAGAGGTCCACTTTGTATATCGAAAGCTACCTACTGAAAATATTTAGTTTACTTGGATACCAGACTAACACTTCAGACAGAACCACAAACTCTAAATCAATGTGTGTGAAGTTAGCGACGAATTTGCCAGCGACGAATTTCGTCAGCGACGATTTGGTAGGGCGGATTTCATGCAATTGAAAATTCTACTTTCAGTCGATATCAAATTTTTCGGCATTGATAGGCTCGAGGTGTATGATATTCAGGTTGAAATAGAAAACAAAAGTATTGAATCGTCTTAAAAAACCGTCAAATATTTGGAAAAATGCACTTGTTGCCATAAAAATTTGATATTTCTATTGTTAATTCCATTATAAGTCGGAAATGAGGAATAAATACACCTGGAAATTTTTACAGAAGGTGTAAAAATGCATGCTTTTTCGGAATATGTAAAGTTGATATCTGAAAAATCGGTACGGAAGCGGAAAATAATTAAAATCCATGAAAATTTGGTATTTCTATTCTTAATTTCATTATAAGTCTGAAACGAGGAATAAATACACCTGGAAATTTTCACAGAAGGTGTAAAAATGCATGATCTTTCGGAAAATGAGAAGTTGATATCTGAAAAATCGGTACGAAAGCGGAAAATAATTAAAATAAACGAAAATTTTGGATTTCTATTCTTAATTGCATCACAAGTCGGAAATGAGGAATGAATACACCTCGAAATTTTCAGAGAAGGTGTGAAAATGCATGCTCTTTCGGAAAATGAGGAGTTGATATCTGAAAAATCGGTACGGAAGCGGAAAATAATTGAATTCCATGAAAATTTGGTATTTTTATTATTACTATTAATAATTTCATCACATAAGTCGGAAATGAGGAATAAATACACCTGGAAATTTTTACAGAAGGTGTAAAAATGCATGCTTTTTCGGAATATGGAAAGTTGATATCTGAAAAATCGGTACGGAAGCGGAAAATAATTAAAATCCATGAAAATTTGGTATTTCTATTCCTAATTTCATTATAAGTCTGAAACGAGGAATAAATACACCTGGAAATTTTCACAGAAGGTGTAAAAATGCATGGTCTTTCGGAAAATGGAAAGTTGATATCTGAAAAATCGGTACGAAAGCGGAAAATAATTAAAATAAACGAAAATTTTGGATTTCTATTCTTAATTCCATCACAAGTCGGAAATGAGGAATGAATACACCTCGAAATTTTCAGAGAAGGTGTGAAAATGCATGCTCTTTCGGAAAATGAGAAGTTGATATCTGAAAAATCGGTACGTAAGCGGAAAATAATTGAATTCCATGAAAATTTGGTATTTTTATTATTACTATTAATAATTTCATCACATAAGTCGGAAATGAGGAATAAATACACCTGGAAATTTTTACAGAAGGTGTAAAAATGCATGCTTTTTCGGAATATGGAAAGTTGATATCTGAAAAATCGGTACGGAAGCGGAAAATAATTAAAATCCATGAAAATTTGGTATTTCTATTCCTAATTTCATTATAGGTCTGAAACGAGGAATAAATACACCTGGAAATTTTCACAGAAGGTGTGAAAATGCATGCTATTTCAGATAATAAAATGTGGATTCCTCAAAAATCGGTACGGAAGCGGCAAATAATTAAAATCCATGAAAATTTGGAATTTCTATTATTACTATTATTAATTTCATTACATAAGTCGGAAATGAAGAATAAATACACCTGGAAATTTACACAGATGGTGTGGAAATGCATGACCTTTCGGAAAATGGAAAGTTGATATCTGAAAAATCGGTACGGAAGCGGAAAATATTTAAAATGTATGAAAATTTGGTATTTCTATTGTTATTTCATTATAAGTCTGAAATGAGAAATGAATACACCTGGAAATTTTCACACAAGGTGCGAAAATGCATGCTCCTTCGGAAAATAAAATGTGGATTTCTCAAAAATCGTTACGGAAGCGGCGAATAATTTAAATCCATGAAAATTTGGTATTTCTATTATTACTATTATTAATTTCATTACATAAGTCGGAGATGAAGAATAAATACACCTGGAAATTTTCACAGAAGGTGTGAAAATGCATGCTCTTTCGGAAAATAAAAAGTTGATATCTGAAAAATCGTTACGAAAGCGGAAAATAATTAAAATAACCGAACATTTTGGATTTCTATTCTTAATTCCATCACAAGTCGGAAATGAGGAATGAATACACCTCGAAATTTTCACACAAGGTGCGAAAATGCATGCTCTTTCGGAAAGTAAATGTGGATTCCTTAAAAATCGGTACGGAATCATCAAATAATTAAAATCCATGAAAATTTGGAATTTCTATTATTACTATTATTAATTTCATTACATAAGTCGGAAATGAAGAATAAATACACCTGGAAATTTTCACAGATGGTGTGAAAATTCATGCCCTTTCGGAATGTGGAAAGTTGATATCTGAAAAATCGGTACGAAAAAGGAAAATAATTAAAATAAACGAAAATTTTGGATTTCTATTCTTAATTCCATCACAAGTCGGAAATGAGGAATGAATACACCTCAAAATGTTCACACAAGGTGTGAAAATGCATGCTCCTTCGGAAAATAAAATGTGGATTTCTCAAAAATCGGTACGGAAGCGGCGAATAATTGAAATCCATGAAAATTGTGTATTTCTATTATTACTATTATTAATTTCATTACATAAGTCGGAAATGAGGAATAAATACACCTCGAAATTTTTACAGACGGTGTAAAACTGCATGCTCTTTCGGAAAGAGGAAAGTTGATATCTGAAAAATCGGTACGGAAGCGGAAAATAATTAAAATCCATGAAAATTTTGGAATTCTATTCTTAATTCCATTATAAGTCGGAAATGAGGAATAAATACACCTCGAAATTTTCACAGAAGGTGTAAAAATGCATGCTCCTTCGAAAAATGGAATATTGATTCCCGAAAAATCGGTATGGAAGCAAAAAATAATTAAAATTCGTGAAAATTTGGTATTTCTATTATTAATTTCATTATAAGTCTGAAATGAGGAATAAATACACCTGGAAATTTTCACAGAAGGTGTAAAAATGCATGCTCTTTCGGGAAATGGAAAGTTGATATCTGAAAAATCGGTACGGAAGCGGAAAATGATTAAATTCCATGAAAATTTGGTATTTCTATTATTACTATTATTAATTTCATTACATAAGTCGGAAATGAGGAATAAATACACCTCAAAATTTTTACAGACGGTGTAAAGATGCATGCTCTTTCGGAAAGAGGAAAGTTGATATCTGAAAAATCGGTACGGAAGCGGATAATAATTAATATACATGAAAATTTGGTATTTCTATTCTTAATTTCATTATAAGTCGAAAATGAGGAATAAATACACCTGGAAATTTTTACAGAAGGTCTAAAAATGCATGCTGTTTTGGAAAATAAAATGTGGATTTCTCAAAAATTGGTACGGAAGCGGAAAATAATTGAATTCCATGAAAATTTGGTATTTTTATTATTACTATTAATAATTTCATCACATAAGTCGGAAATGAGGAATAAATACACCTGGAAATTTTCACAGAAGGTGTAAAAATGCATGCTCTTTCGGAAAATGTAAAGTTGATAACTGAAAAATCGTTACGAAGGCGGAAAATAATTAAAATACATGAAAATTTTGGAATTCTATTCTTAATTCTATTATAAGTCGGAAATAAGGAATAAATACACCTGGAAATTTTTACAGAAGGTGTAAAAATGCATGCTCTTTCGGAAAATAAAATGTAGATTTCTCAAAAATCGGTACGGAAGCGGCGAATAATTAAAATCCATGAAAATTTGGTATTTCTATTATTACTATTATTAATTTCATTCCATAAGTCGGAAATGAAGAATAAATACACCAAGAAATTTTTACAGAGAGTGTAAAAATGCATGCTCTTTCGGAAAATGGAAAGTTGATATCTGAAAAATTATTACGGAAGCGGAAAATGATTAAAAACCACGAAAATTATAGATTTTTTACGATAATTTCCTAATGAATCCAGATTACTAGAACTATTTCCATTGCATTGCAAGCTGTTTAACCTCCCCATTACCAGGGACATTTCTGTCCAACTGGAAAATTACATGAGTACCACCAGTTCCAAAAACGGTAAAATATTATATTGTTTTACAAGTGACGAAAGTTACATTTTCTGGAGCGAAATAACAGTTCACCAGCTGCGGAGAAACAAAATCAAAAAAATGGATTCTAATCATAAAAATGATTCCTGTCTCCGTTTATTCATAATTTAAAGTCGTCCAAACATTATATACGAGGATGGGAAATGATTGGGAAAAATAACAATTGAATTTTGATTTTAGTTCGAAAATATGAATAGGACATTCATAAAATCTGTTGTGGAATCATTTTTCATTTTTCAATTTTTATGGAGAATGTTCCCCTTTTTAACAATTGAACTTTCGTCACCAGAAATGAGAGTTAACGTTATCAGAATATCTCTTACTTTCGACGGAAATCACGTTTTCGCTGATGCAATTCTATTACAGAATGAAGCATTTTCGTAAGGGTAGAAAAAATACCCTACCTATAACAACTATAGATCGCAAGTCATCGAATAACCATCAAGATCGGGCTTATGAAATATCTGGAACGCTCTAGAATTGTAAATAATCAACAATACTGTTTTCGTCATCAGAGATCAGCTGGTGACCTGCTTGCTTGTGTCTCACATTCACAAATATAGCGAAACTCTGGCCATGGCCATAGATATATTCAAGAAAACTGATCGCGTTTGCGTTTGGAACTTCCCAAAATGGATGGGTCCCCAATTTTGTGCCTTGCTCTGTTTGCTGTGTTGGTATAAATCCTGGTTTTCCGAAGGGATCTTATCTAGAACCAACACTGTTCCTTCTTTACATCGATGATTTGTTTTGAGCTAACTCATGACCAACGCACAGTTTTGCCGATGAGAGTCTTCATATAGTTTTCTTTTCCAAAGCTCCGATAACAGCCTGTCAAACCAGAAATGAACGGGTTAGGAAAGTGAAAATTTCTGATATGGATTTGGTAAAAATCCAACAAACTTGGTAGGATTCAATGCGAATAGAACCCATGCACCATCAGCAGTATCCTCTCATGGAAAAACCATCTGAGTTTCGTTGCCAAAAGTGCCTTTGGTTTTTTGTTCCGAGCCAAGAGCTATTTCACTTCTTGTCAACTATGATTTATAAAGACCAGATATGGAGTGCAACCCCTAAAAATATACTAAAATTCTGTTTCTCGCTGATGCTCTTCTAAATTATCATCAATCATTCCACCGATAGAGCGGTGCCATCCAGATACCCTTCGATCCCTGCCTTTATTACAAACATATTTCTTCATGGTGAAGACATTCGCCGCACTAGAAATTCACTAGGTACTTCGGGAGGGGTTTCCTGTGGAATACAGCCTCCAGAAATTCAAAGATACCAATTCATACCTTTCTACTCTTCCTTGGCTTGCACGATGTTATATGAAGTTAATGGGATATTGGACGCCTGTTGTGTCAGTCAATGTGAACAAGTATTTCCCCCTTTATCATACAAGTAATTCAATTCATATAAAAATCATTGAAATACCTAAATGACTTTTCTAAACCATTTCAGCTGATGAGGTTACAGTCAAGAGGAAAACTTATGTCAGCGCAACAGAAAATGAAGTGGTATTATATTTCTCCACAACGGTAACAGAATTTGTCAGTTCTAAAATATAATTTGATAACAGAATGATAACATTTTCGCACTTGATATTGAACAAGTATTCTATAACACTTGCTGTCTTATACATTTTGCGTGTATTTCATTCCATAAAGGGAAGAATATGCAAAACCAAACCAAAATATTCATTTTTTATACGGACACGTGCTCTTGGCGAGGAATGCGTTTTGACCCACGTTGCCAGTTTTTCTAAATTACCTAATTACCTACATATTTTGTAGAAGCCGTGTTGTGATAGTAGGTAATTATCGAAATATAAATATTTTTTATGATAATACAGAGGACATACCTTTCCTTAAGAAACATATCAGCGCTAATAATAAAATCGAGGAGTATATTCATTGGAATTTATTGATGATATATATAATTGAATTTGTTTATTATTTGATTATAGCACGTGTTATTTATTCATTATGTTCCCATGTTTTTTACACATTCTGTGAAAATATCCAGGTGTAGTTATTCCTTATTAACTATTAATTAAGAATAGAAAACTCAAATTTTCATGTATTTGAATTATTTTCCGCTTTCGTACCGATTTTTCAGATATCAACTTTCCATTTTCCACAAGAGCATGCATTTTTACACCTTCTGTGAGAATTTCCAGGTGTATTCATTCCTCATTTCAAACTTATAATGAAATTAAGAATAGAAATCCAAAATTTTCATGTATTTATATTAATTTCCGCTTTTGTACCGATTTTTCGGGAATCTACATTACATTTTTCGAAAGAGCATGTATTTTCGCACCTTGTGTCAAAATTTCAAGGTGTATTCATTCTTCATTTTCGACTTATGTAATGAAATTAATAGTAGTAATAATAGAAGTACCAAATTTTCATGGATTTTAATTATTTTCCGCTTCCGTACCGATTTTTCAGATATCAACTTTCCATTTCCCGAAAGAGCATGCATTTTTACACCTTATGTGAAAATTTCCAGGTGTATTTATTTCTCATTTCCAACTTATAATGAAATTAAGAATAGAAATACCAAATTTTCATGTATTTTAATTAATTTCCGCTTTCGTACTGATTTTTCAGATATCAACTTATTATTTTCCGAAAGAACATGCATTTTTACACCTTCTGTGAAAATTTCCAGGTGTATTTATTCTTCATTTCCGACTTATGTAATGAAATTAATGATAGTAATAATAGAAATACCAAATTTTCATGGATTTTAATTATTCGCCGCTTCCGTACCGATTTTTCAGATATCAATTTTCCATTTTCCGAGAGAGCATGCATTTTTACACCTTCTCTGAAAATTTCCAGGTGTATTTATTCTTCATTTCCGACTTATGTGATGAAATTAATAATAGTAATAATAGAAATACCAAATTTTCATGGATTTTAATTATTTTCCGCTTCCGTACCGATTTTTCAGATATCAACTTTCCATTTCCCGAAAGAACATGCATTTTTACACCTTATGTGAAAATTTCCAGGTGTATTTATTTCTCATTTCAAACTTATAATGAAATTAAGAATAGAAATACCAAATTTTCATGTACTTTAATTATTATCCGCTTCCGTACCGATTTTTCAGATATCAACTTTCCATTTTCTGAAAGAGCATGCATTTTTACACCTTCTGTGAAAATTTCCAGGTGTATTTATTCCTCATTTCCGACTTATGTGATGAAATTATTAATAGTAATAATAGAAATACCAAATTTTCATGGATTTTAATTATTTTCCGCTTCCGTACCGATTTTTCAGATATCTACTTTCCATTTTCCGAAAGAGCATGCATTTTTACACCTTCTGTGAAAATTTCCAGGTGTATTTATTCCTCATTTCCGACTTATGTGATGAAATTAATAATAGTAATAATAGAAATACCAAATTTTCATGGATTTTAATTATTTTCCGCTTCCGTACCGATTTTTCAGATATCAACTTTTCATTTTTCGAAAGAGCATTCATTTTCACACCTTCTGTAAAAATTTCGAGGTGTATTCATTCCTCATTTCCGACTTGTGATGGAATTAAGAATAGAAATCCAAATTTTCGTTTATTTTAATTATTTTCCGCTTTCGTACCGATTTTTCAGATATCAACTTCTCATTTTCCGAAAGAGCATGCATTTTCACACCTTCTGTGAAAATTTCGAGGTGTACTCATTCCTCATTTCCGACTTGTGATGGAATTAAGAATAGAAATTTAAATTTTCGTTTATTTTAAATATTTTCCGCTTTCGTACCGATTTTTCAGATATCAACTTCTCATTTTCCGAAAGAGCATGAATTTTTACACCTTCTGTGAAAATTTCCAGGTGTATTTATTCCTGGTTTCAGACTTATAATGAAATTAAGAATAGAAATACCAAATTTTCATGTATTTTAATTATTTTCCGCTTCCGTACCGATTTTTCAGATATCAATTTTCCATTTTCCGAAAGAGCATGCATTTTTACACCTTCTGTGAAAATTTCCAGGTGTATTTATTCCTCATTTCCGACTTATGTGATGAAATTAATAATAGTAATAATAGAAATACCAAATTTTCATGGATTTTAATTATTTTCCGCTTCCGTACCGATTTTTCAGATATCAACTTTTCATTTTTCGAAAGAGCATTCATTTTCACACCTTCTGTGAAAATTTTGAGGTGTATTCATTCCTCATTTCCGACTTGTGATGGAATTAAGAATAGAAATCCAAATTTTCGTTTATTTTAATTATTTTCCGCTTTCGTACCGATTTTTCAGATATCAACTTCTCATTTTCCGAAAGAGCATGCATTTTCACACCTTCTCTGAAAATTTCGAGGTGTATTCATTCCTCATTTCCGACTTGTGATGGAATTAAGAATAGAAATCCCAAATTTTCGTTTATTTTAATTATTTTCCGCTTCCGTACCGATTTTTCAGATATCAACTTTCCATATTCCGAAAAAGCATGCATTTTTACACCTTCTGTAAAAATTTCCAGGTGTATTTATTCCTCATTTCCGACTTATGTGATGAAATTAATAATAGTAATAATAGAAATACCAAATTTTCATGGATTTTAATTATTTTCCGCTTCCGTACCGATTTTTCAGATATCAACTTTTCATTTTTCGAAAGAGCATTCATTTTCACACCTTCTGTGAAAATTTCGAGGTGTATTCATTCCTCATTTCCGACTTGTGATGGAATTAAGAATAGAAATCCAAATTTTCGTTTATTTTAATTATTTTCCGCTTTCGTACCGATTTTTCAGATATCAACTTCTCATTTTCCGAAAGAGCATGCATTTTCACACCTTCTGTGAAAATTTCGAGGTGTATTCATTCCTCATTTCCGACTTGTGATGGAATTAAGAATAGAAATTTAAATTTTCGTTTATTTTAAATATTTTCCGCTTTCGTACCGATTTTTCAGATATCAACTTCTCATTTTCCGAAAGAGCATGAATTTTTACACCTTCTGTGAAAATTTCCAGGTGTATTTATTCCTGGTTTCAGACTTATAATGAAATTAAGAATAGAAATACCAAATTTTCATGTATTTTAATTATTTTCCGCTTCCGTACCGATTTTTCAGATATCAATTTTCCATTTTCCGAAAGAGCATGCATTTTTACACCTTCTGTGAAAATTTCCAGGTGTATTTATTCCTCATTTCCGACTTATGTGATGAAATTAATAATAGTAATAATAGAAATACCAAATTTTCATGGATTTTAATTATTTTCCGCTTCCGTACCGATTTTTCAGATATCAACTTTTCATTTTTCGAAAGAGCATTCATTTTCACACCTTCTGTGAAAATTTTGAGGTGTATTCATTCCTCATTTCCGACTTGTGATGGAATTAAGAATAGAAATCCAAATTTTCGTTTATTTTAATTATTTTCCGCTTTCGTACCGATTTTTCAGATATCAACTTCTCATTTTCCGAAAGAGCATGCATTTTCACACCTTCTGTGAAAATTTCGAGGTGTATTCATTCCTCATTTCCGACTTGTGATGGAATTAAGAATAGAAATTTAAATTTTCGTTTATTTTAATTATTTTCCGCTTTCGTACCGATTTTTCAGATATCAACTTCTCATTTTCCGAAAGAGCATGCATTTTCACACCTTCTGTGAAAATTTCGAGGTGTATTCATTCCTCATTTCCGACTTGTGATGGAATTAAGAATAGAAATTTAAATTTTCGTTTATTTTAATTATTTTCCGCTTTCGTACCGATTTTTCAGATATCAACTTCTCATTTTCCGAAAGAGCATGAATTTTTACACCTTCTGTGAAAATTTCCAGGTGTATTTATTCCTGGTTTCAGACTTATAATGAAATTAAGAATAGAAATACCAAATTTCCATGGATTTTAATTATTTTTCGCTTCCGTACCGATTTTTCAGATATCAACTTTCCATATTCCGAAAAAGCATGCATTTTTAGACCTTCTGTAAAAATTTCCAGGTGTATTTATTCCTCATTTCCGACTTATAATGGAATTAACAATAGAAATATCAAATTTTTATGGCAACAAGTGCATTTTTCCAAATATTTGACGGTTTTTTAAGACGATTCAATACTTTTGTTTTCTATTTCAACCTGAATATCATACACCTCGAGCCTATCAATGCCGAAAAATTTGATATCTACTGAAAGTAGAATTTTCAATTGCATGAAATCCGCCCTACCAAATCGTCGCTGGCGAAATTCGTCGCTGGCAAATTCGTCGCTAACTTCACACACATCTAAATCACTGGTATTCGTTACGGCTTCTTCGACTGCTGGTTCGCAACTGCCAGCTTCACTGAGCTCTAGCTAGATTTGCGACTCCCCATCAGTCAAGGCGGACCGGCGCAACTGCGATTCGGCGGACTTAGTACGATTTTTACTTACTTAGAAAGGACTCGGCTGGTATATTTGGGTCGACTGCTTCTGGCTCGGCTCGTATACAACTCCCCTCTCAACTGCCTTCCATTCAGACGCTAAGTCTCCCCTCTCAACTGCCTTCCGTTCAGACGCTAAGTCTGGTCATACCCTCTTCAGCTCAGTTGGGCCTGCGTAGCTCGTGGATCGGACTTGGCGACAATTTAAATATTTTTCCTACGAGCGTGCGGAAAAGTAACTTTTCCGCACGATTTTTACTTTTCCGTGCGATTTTTACTTTTCCGTGCGATTTTTACTTTTCCGCACGATTTTTGTATTTTTGAAAATGATGATATTTAGGACTAACTAAATGATCTATGTCTTATTAGTCATTTTGTAGCATTATTATAAAAACTTGTTTATTAAAAACCTTGTTTTTTATAAATAAGATAGACAAAAACACTCGTAGGAAAAATATTGTACCTAACTCTTACGGAAAATACCTTTTCCGCCCTTAACGGCTTGCCCGAACTCCGCTTGTTAGGTAAATAACTATTCCGTTCCCTCGGTGACGTCATCGGCTGGTCTCTCTGCTAGTCTTCGTGATTCCGACGGGATGCTTGCTCGAGCCAAAACTGTCATATCGTTTCGCTTCTGTTTGTATCGCCAGTAGGCTTTGCATTCATTCGCGGAGAAGGGCTGCGCGCTGGGCTTTGGTAGGGAGATATGCAGGGATAATATTTATTATATCAGGTCGCGGGTATACGGGGATTTCTGTTGACACAGGGATGATCAACCGAATATTCTCAACTAAAAATGGTATTTATATGTTTGTTAGCAAGGGAGGTATGAATAAAAACATAAAAATTAAATGTGGTGAACGTGTTGCTTCTGCCTACATTAGAACTATAAAATTAGTAACTTCGTTACAACTCCCATCTTTGTTTATCAGATTATATCCAACAGTCAATTGTAGGATGATTGTAGGAAAGTGTATATGGACGCCGTCAAAAATAAAGTTTTTTATTTCAGCGTTATTCCGTTGAAGTGATAGGCTTTATATAACTAATTTGTTGTGTAACTCTCAGAAGACTGAACAAATACGAAATTCGCAATTTGTCTGAAGATCTAAGATCTTTGTCTTGTCAAAGTTTTTGATAATGTCTTCATCATTCCCTTCTTTGTTATTAACTCCTTTTCAATTTCAGATTCTGCAGAAGTTGCAACACCATCTGTGTTACCCGAAAAGTCAAGGTTGAAATATGAATCAGCATTTACTAGATTTGAGAGATGGTGTGAGGAAAAAAACATGGAAAATCTTGACGAAAAAACGTTATTGACGTTTTTCGAAGAAAAGGCGAAGATTCAAAAACCCTCATCACTATGGGCCCAATATTCTATGTTGAAGACAGTAATATCAATGAGAAAAAATATTGACATTAGCAGTTTCAAAAAACTCTTGCAATTTTTGAAAAAGAATTCGGTCGGCTATCAGGTCACGAAGTCCAAAGTTTTGAGTCGACATCACATAGACACATTTCTGAGAGAAGCTGATGATAGTACCTACCTATTAATGAAGGTAATGGAAAAAGTTTTTTTTTCACTTGTAGCCAATTGAATATGTTGATTTCAAATGCTATTCAGTTGATCTGCACGTCCTACCAAATAGAAGATGTGATCAAATTCAAATAATTTGTTCCATCAATATATTTGTTCCATCAATATATTTGTTTAAGGCCATTCTTATCATCGGTATGGCGGGATCATGCAAGATCGAAGAGCTGACTTACATGCGTGAAGAAGACGTGAGAGACGAAGGTTCTTATATTCGAATAAGTCTATCAAGTGTCCAACGAGAATTTATAATACTTGACGAAATAACTAATGGATTGAATCCCGTTGGAATTATTCGCAAATATGCCAGTCTTCGACCAACACAAGCTGTGCGTTTTTTTGTAGCGTACAGAAACGGTAAATGCGTTAATCAACCTGTTGGTGCGCATACGGTGGGTGCCTTGCCCAAAAAGGTTGCTTCATTTCTTGGTTTACCAGATCCGGATAGCTACACTGGTTACCGTTCTAAAAAATCAGCTCCCCAAAGTAGTTGGCCTTCAGCGCACTTTGTAAAAGGATTTGATGACTATTTTTAAGAAGAAAATGTGGCGTCTGATATTCTTTGCAGTAGTTGTAATCGATTGTTAGTTTAATTGAATATTGAAGAATATTGTTGGAGTTTGAAATTGTGTATCACGGCTTTCTTAATAAATTTTATTGATTTTATTACTAGTCTAAATGTTCACTCATCTACGTATGAGGTGTGGAAGTTATTTCATCCGAATGGACCAGACTCTCCACACTTATAATAAGGAGGCGTGAGATCACATAATTTCACGTTGGTTTCTTTGTAACCAACGAATAATACAAATTTTGTGAATCGTTCGTATTCTTGCAGTGAATTTGCGAAACTTCCGTATTTTCGATACGATATTTGTCATACCCATGGATAATATAATCGTAATATGAATTTACGATACGAATATCGTACAATCTTTAACCTACTACCAATAACTTCAATTATTCACTTAAAGCAAGCAAGCATTGCGGAGTTTCGATTTATTGTATCTCGGTGGTCATTCATTCTGTCAACTTTGACCCTTGCTTTTCAATTTGCGGCAAATTAATCAATAAGTAATTTCGATAAAAAATGGGGAATTATTCCCGGAGAACTACTGATTCTCGTATCTTTTGGTAACTTTTCATGATCCACATCGGATAATTATTGAGACTATCACATTATACATATATTCACCCTATCAGTATGGTATCGTCATCTAATGACACATTATAATATCAGGATGTGTAATTAGGTTCCAGCTTTTGTATTTTACCGTATTAAACTGCATTATTATAATGTAGAATCACCTAGACTTGTACAAATAAATAACACAATGGGTTCTCAAAAAGTAGTTATTGTCGAAGTTCTCAACATAAAATTGAATAATTTTGATATATTTACCAAGAGACCGACAGAAAGTTATGAAGAATTACATCTTAAAGCAGAGCAGCAGATGTTCAGCTGAATATCATTAAAAAATTTCAGTGTACAATAGTCCTAAACATAACGGTTCTTATCTGAAAAATTGCCAAGGTACGAACAAACAATATACTATGATGAGATGACGATCAGGCTTAGATATCCTATTAAGCGGGTTAAATAGTCACTTGAAGAGGCAAATCTCATCGGCGAAACCGCTGGAACCGAGATGCATCCCGCGATCAGTTAAGTGGCCTAACTGAGTCCCGCAAATAAAATATTGCATATCCCAGATGGGTCCGATGGTCGTCGAGGTGCGTCCCGCTGAAGGTATATTTATGAAATAGGTCAATTTCAAAAATTATTTGAATGAAATAGGTCATGTCCAATTATTCATTTTTATGCCACGTAAGACAAATTCCACGCACTTGAATGGCAGACTAAAAATCTCCTAGTAATATGTATCTGTTTAATTTCTGATCGACTGACACGGCTGCAACCCGAGACGCACCTTGGCTGCAGCCGGCGAAACTTCCAAATTTTATTATATTATTTGTATTACGTAGGTTATCTTGTATAAAGTGAGTTTCAAAAAGTTTGAACCATATGGAGAAATGTTTTATTATATATTTGCAAACGGTGTACAGGGGAGAACAAAAAATAGGAATTTTGATCAGGAGTAATCTCTCCTTATTTTTGATATCATTGAAGAAGTTTATATAAAAAAGTTGTTCGGAATTTCCGAACAATATTTAGATTTGGAATCATAGCAATTTTTTTTCCCTCATTTTCTATAGTTTTATCCTCATAAAGGGTACTACTATATCATATGCACCTTAGGCGCCTCTCTCATATTCCTACAACGATATTTTAATGCAAAATTTGGTACAATTTATCATTTGTACTTGAATATCGACGTTTGTTAAAAATTGTTTTAGTTGTTCCTAGTATTTCGATGCAACTTTGATATATGTATATATGTATGTATGTCCATAATAATTATTAGTATGAGTTTATGGGAGGAAATTGAACGATTAAATAATACAATGTTGCAACTTTACGATCACTTTAATCAGAAAACTTTGTATATTTCAATGCTTTTTTGAAGTGATCGCGAAGTTGCAGAATTGTATTATTTAATCGCTTACCAATAATTAATTAATTTATTCAAGAATTTTTTTGTATAAATTCATACTGATAGTTATCATGGACATACATACAGAGTGATATATCAAATTTGCACCAAAAAACTAGTAAAAATTCAGACAACTGTTGATATTCTAGTACAAATGATATGAATTAGACCAAATTTTGCATTGGAATGTCGTTGTAGGAACATGAGGAAGGCGCCTAAGGTGCATATAAAACACTAGTACTCTATATGAGGCTAGAACTATGAAAAATTGGAAATCTCAATATTATTTTCGATTCTTAACAACTTTTCTGAATAAACTTCTTCGATGATATAAAAAATAATAGTAGATTACTCTTGACCAAAATTCCTATTTTTTGTTCTCTCCTGTACACCGTTTGAAAATTCAGAATTTTGATAGCTCAGCTACAAGTTTTTCGCGAAGCATCATCTTTTTTGTATAATAAATAAATTGAACAAAATATTCTGAGAAATGCATAATAAAAAAGTTTCCCATATGGTGCAAACTTTTTGAAACTCACTGTATGAATAATGATAATCAAACGCAGTAAAATCATCACTGAAATTTATCTGTCCATCGCCAACTCTCATAAAAAGGCTCTTTGTCCCACGCCGCCACTCTTGGTTTGGTGTAAAATTCATAGTTCCCTACGTCTAAAAAAATGCCTCTTATGTAATGAATAATGCATTCAAGGTCATTATAAAAATTTTTTGATTTCGATTTATTGATCTATCATTCCTGCAAATTTGACAGTTCTAGGCTACGTTAAAAATTCCGATTACGCTATGAGACGTGAACCGAAATAATGGGTTGTCGATTTCCCTGCTCTCCGTAATGCAGGCTTTTATCGGAGTTGTTAATTTCGGCAGGATGTTTTGCAAAAACTTTTCAACCATAGTTAACCCTTACATTGTTTAATGAGAAAAAAAATAAATGGTGTTCCGGGGAACCTCAACAAACGGCTTTAGATGATCTGAAGGATACCCTCAAGGAAAAAATATAACTGTATCACCCAGATTTTTCGAAAGTATTCTTTGTGCAAACCGATTCCAGTGACGTGGGTTTGGGGGCACAGCTCTGCTTTTCCAAAGAATTGATGGTGAAACTCGGGTAGTAGCGTATGCCAGCTTTTACTGCCACGTGAAAAGGCCTACTCGGTCTCAGAAAAGGAAGCGTTAGCGGTTGTTTTCGCGCTGACCAAATGGAAGGTATATTTATTGCGGAGGCACTTCAAAATATTTACGGATAATAAAGCTCTCGTTTACTTGCAAACCTGTAGGCTTTTGTCGGTGCGTTTGACTCGGTGGGCGTTAGCTCTTCAAGTTTTCGATTTCGATATTGAGTTTGTACCGGGTGTCCAATATACAGTGGCAGATTGCTTGTTTCGGAACCCCAGTGCGAGGTTCCTGGCTCCAACTGAAAAATGTTTTAGATTGTTTTCCCTCATAAAGGACCACACACGTTTCTTATGGAAAATGGCTTTCCGTGAATTTGTCCGAATTTGGATGGTGTAGATCTGGATGCACTGATCAAAAGTGTCCATTGCCAAAAACTCCAAAAATGGACAGTTTTCGAGATATGGCTCTATCAATGTAATTTTTTTTGCATTTTTTAGATTTTGATACATAATCAGTTCACTCTCATATTTAAGAAAAACCGAGTTTCAATGATTTCACTGCAGGAATCGATTGAAAAATAATTCTTTTTTCGTTTCAGATACTGCCATTTCAAGAAATTATTACACACTGCTCGTCACTGACGATGTAACTGGACTATTATTTTCAATTTCTATGGTCCAGTTGTTGTAGAAACAAAAACTTCTGAATTGCTCAAGGTATCACAGAATCACATATATTCAACACCTTTCGATAGGGGCACTAGAAAAATAATATTCGATACATACTATAGAAACTAAATCTCAGATTTTTTTTTTTTTTAAATAGTTTCCTATTCGTCAAAGAAATAGTGGTAAATGCAAAATGAGCATATAGAAAATCGTTCATAATGTAGGCTGATGACATAAATACTCGTATCGAATACAGTTTGTTTATACCGAGTATTAAATATCAATAGAAACAAGGGAATACATACCCAATAATCATTTCTAATCGCTAATCGAACCGTTAAGGCAAATGGATCCGTGAAAATGTCTGAATATTTGATATAATGTGGATTTCGATGCACTGATCAAGTGTCTATTGCTACAAACTACAAAAATGGACAGTTTTCAAGATATGACCGTATCAATATCTGATTTTTTTTCGTTTTCTAGATTGTGGCCCATAATCGCTTAGCTCTTATACCCAACAAAAACGGAATTCTATTGATTTCTGCGCGGAAATTTACTGAAAAACAGTTGTATTTCATTTCAGATACATCCATTTGGAGAAATTAGCATACACTGCTCGTCACTGGCGATGTAGCTGGGCTATTATTTTCAACTTTTGTATTTCCGTGTTCTTAGAAACAAAAACTCTTGAATTGTTCTAGTTCTAACAAACATACTTATATCCAACACAATTCAATTGTGGCATTTGAAAAAATAATATGAGATACACACTCTAAATATGATTTGATTTTTTTTTGAGGAAAATAGTGAAAAATGCAAAATGAGAAACTAGAAAATCGTATTTATAATGTACGCTGACGAGATGAATACTTCTACATTTCACTTCTGTAAAGATGAGCACTGTCAGATTTTTGTGCCTTGACCCTGTCTGTACTCTTCAAAATTTTTTTTCGTCGTTTTGGTGTTTCAGCTACTGCGAAGACAGACATAGAACTGAGATTGAATAACGTTATCTTATTTGCCCCATGTATAATTGTGCAATAGTTCGAGTGAATACAATAATATTTGGTTGGTTGAACAACTGACCCTCATTAAATGTTACGCATAGATGATTTGATGAACGTTTGGACCAACTTCCTTTTACGTACTATTTATTACTCTTACTACTATCATCATCACTTTGGTGGAGAATTGATATTTTTCATGAAATAAATATTGTTAAGTTACTGTTTTACAATTTTCACATTATTAGTTATATATTCTTCCCATGAAAACTCATTTATTTCAAAATTCAATGTTGTCTAGAGTTGATGGCCGTGAACGTTAAACATCTGAGACCACAGCTCTCCTCACCGGTGGTCTCAGTTTTTCAAGTCCATATAGGCTTTCGGTTGAGAAAAATCTGGCCACAAGGCCCAGACAACATCGAATATATTGACCGGCCGTGAAAGACTACATTCTCTCATCAGTTATCGGTTCAATTAACAATTAGAAATGATTTTTCAGTATGTATATTTAACACTCGGTATAAAAAATCTGCATTCGATACGAGTATTCATCTCGCCAGCGTACATTATGAACGATTTTCTATATGCTCATTTTGCATTTACCACTATTTCTTTGACGACTAGGAAAATATTAAAAAAAAAGTATCTGAGATTCAGTTCCTATAGTGTGTATCAAATATTATTGTTCTAGTGCCCCTATCGAAAGGTGTTGAATATATGTGATTATGTGATACCTTGAGCAATTCAGAAGTTTTTGATTCTACAAAAACTGGACTATAGAAATTGAAAATAATAGTCCAGTTACATCGTCAGTGACGAGCAGTGTATAATAATTTCTTCAAATGGCAGTATCTGAAAAGAAGAAAGAATTATTTTTCAATCGATTCCTGCAGTGGAATCATTGAAACTCGGTTTTTCCTAAGTATGAGAGTGAACTGATTATGTGTCAAAATCCAAAAAATGCAAAAAAATTACATTGATAGAGCCATATCTCGAAAACTGTCCATTTTTGGAGTTTTTGGCAATGGACACTTTTGATCAGTGCATCCAAATCTACACCATACCAAATTCGGACAAATTCACGGAAAGCTATTTTCCATAACAAACGTGCGTGGTCCTTTCCCAGCCGACTTCAAAAACTAGATGAAAAAATAAACGAATTACAAGCGGAGGATCCCAAACTTTCTACTATCGTGCGGAATATCCGCAGAAAAAACAATCAAGATGAACGTTATATTCTATTCGAGGATACTTTGTTTTTGAGGCGCAGTGAGGATGAACCTCACCTTTTATTTATTCCGCGTAACTTGATCCAAACTCTTATTGGTTGTAATGTTAGGACATTACGGGGTGTTCAAGGTTTGGTCTGCACTTCGTAGGGATGTTTGGTGGCAAAATATGCACCGAGATGTTAAACGATATATTCTGTCATGCGACACAGAAAATAAAAACAAACATTCGAAATTACCTAAGCCTCCTTTGAACCCCATTATCCCTGACGCTCCTAATGATTTAGTTGTACTGGACTTGTACGGCCCTTTGCCGAAATCTCGGGGTGGGGTCACATACCTTCTCGTTCTTCTTGACGTATTTTCAAAATTAGTGTCATCATACCCTCTAAAAAAGGCTACCACGCGTTCTATTTTGAATGAATTGTGTGGAGATAACTTCATCCGAGTGGCGAAGCCCAAGGCCGTACTCAGCGACCATGGGAGTCATGACGGCCAAGCTGTGGCAGAAGTCTTTGGAAAAAATGGATGTTAAGGTTATACACTCATCGGTGAGGCGTCTCCAGGGAAACCCATCGGAGCGTGTGATGCGTGAGCTGGGTAGGTGGATATCAACATACGCGGTGGGCCTGGGAAGTGTCGAGAATTGCTGAAGTCATGAACTCGGTGGTGCATGAATCGACAGGTTTCTGTCCCTATCGTTTACATTTCGGGGGACAGCCCCTATTGATACGATCTTTGATCTAGTTCCCGCAAGGGCTTGATGTAGGTAGGAACCATATAAATATCTTTCTCGCGAAAGAATCTCTCAAAGGACGTTCTTCTCGACGGTCCTTGCTCAATCCTGGACGTCCTTTTGCCATTTTCAACGCGGGTGACCTCGTTCTTCTTCGTACTTCACCCATATCCTCCGCCATCATCCAAGAGACTAAGAAATTCATGATTTTATTTGACGGGGCCCTATCGCATAAAAAACAGGTCAGTTATGCCACCTACGTTTTGGAGTCTTTGGAATCTCTAGGAGAGCGGGGCACTTTTCATGCTTCTTTATTGAAAATATATCACGATGAAGTTTTTATGCCAGTAATGCTGGGGCGCACAAAAATTCGGGGGCAGTTGAACCGAAATAATGGGTTGCCTAAGTACTGGCGCTATGTCACACGGAGCTCGGTGTCGGTGTTCCGCTGTAAAATATAATCTACCAGTTTTTTTTTTAAGTATGTTTTCTCATTGAATCGAACGAAGCTGTTTTCGATTTCTGAATTTGATGAACATATCCTCGTGGCAAATAAGAGTTTTATAATCATAATTTGTGATTAAGATTTCTCGGGTCTGGTGTAGGTAAGTTTTAATATAAACTGTGACCTCCTGCCGAAAATCATTATTGTATTTTGCAGTTCATCAAGTGTGAAATTTCGTCGAATATTACCGAATTAAAGTGCTTGTCAAGAACGTTTCCTGAGCTTTCCTACAATTATTGGCAAGTACACGAATCCTTGACACAGTCCCTACTATATTGGGGCTGTTTTGTTACAGAAGTAAGATAAATTTGGATATTCTAGAACTGAATTTTTTTTTTTAAACAATGTGGTTAAGTATAAGAATGTTTATTGTGACTGCGAATCCGATAACTTTTTCCTCCTACTTTGCTTCCCACCATGAGATCGATTCTGTTGAAAAGGAAACTTAACCCTGAGAAAGTAGGTACGTACGAGTAGCTTCTTTGGTCGAAGGCAAAGGTCGTTGTTTGGGTTGAAAAAAATTCATATATATGCCTACCATATTATTACCTTAAGAATAAGGCTGGTTTGAACGCACGAGCCGCGAACCGCGGCGAATAGCGGTTACGCGGATGTTAACTTATATGATTTCGAGCGTTGTCTACCAGTGACATATTACTGTTATTTACATTTCGAGCTGCGGTCGATATAGTCATATAGCCCGGGAGATACTGTCACTTTGGAATACGTCATAGTATGTAGGCTGGATTTACTAACGTTGGTAGATCATGTGATACTCATCACGAAATCAGTCTTCAGACCCTTGAGTTGCGGTGGGTTGCACAGATACAGGATGTTGAGTGTGAAAAATTAAATCTATTTTTTATTCATAACTTCCACAGTTTTGGAAATTTTACAGTTTAATTCGAAAAAATATGTTTGTTCAATAAGAGCTTTACTTAAAATAGAAATTACACTTTTAGTTGCCACCAGTGGCGTACAAAAAGGGTATATTGGTCCCTTTTCTCCTCTAGTTTTTAAGCCACTGGTAAAATCAGGAAAATTATAA
This sequence comes from Chrysolina haemoptera, assembly GCA_958298965.1. Lineage (NCBI taxonomy): Eukaryota > Metazoa > Arthropoda > Insecta > Coleoptera > Chrysomelidae > Chrysolina > Chrysolina haemoptera. The sequence goes on along the minus strand of OY282586.1, from coordinate 35,257,974 downwards.
TTTTTTGACTTCTTCATTAAATTTTAAGTAACAAATGTAAAATTGTTTGAACCCGAAAAAATCAATCGTTTTCAAGATAATTGCGCTTTTATCAATACATACTGATAATGAAAAAAATTGTTTTGCTGAAGTGAATTGGACAACCCAAATCACTGCTTCAATTTTGTACTGGATATTCTACCAAAAATATCAATGCTTCTTTCATATGCATTTTTTCACTCTGGAAAATTATAAAGCATTTTTCTCCTAACTAACATACAGTGTATCTCATTTCTCATGGCAACACCCCCGTGTCTTCCGTAATTATTTGAGAATAACTCTGTAAATTTCAGTTTGCCTGTGGTTTATCTGAATAAAATACAATCCTCGACAGGAGCGATGGACCTACCCAGTTTCGCGAAAGATTACATTAGGGGACAATATACTTAGGCTCAAAATTCTAACGGATTCGGAATCAGGACAAAATAATTACCACCAGTACAGATTTTCGATGAAAAATTTTCACTTCTGAAAAACCCATGTTCTCTCACTTTTCATAGAAACACACCCGTATCTTCCGTATCTATTGGAGTGGAACTCTGTAAATATCAGGATCGGTAGATGTACAAGCGATGAAGTCTGATTCTTGCCTGAGTGATATACACTGCTCGCCAGGAGCGATGGACTTACCCAGCGTTGCGAAAAACCATATTAGGGGATATAATAGATCCAAAACTCTAACGGATTCGGAATCAGGACACCAATTTTACTCCCAGTGCAGATGTTTGCTGAAAAATTGTCAGTTCTGAAAAATTTTTCTCAATTTCGAGCAGTGTATGTCACTTATCAACTCCAAGCAAGATTCATACTCATTGCCTGTATTGCTACCAATCCCGAAAATTTCAGAGTTCCACTCCAATAGTTATGGAAGATACGGGGGTGTTTCCATGAACAGTGAGACAAACTGGGTTTTTGGAACTGAAAATTTTTCGGCGATAATCTGTATAGGTAGTGAAATTCATGTCCTCATTCCGAATCCTTTGGAATTTTGAGCCTAAGTATATTTATTGCCCCTAATGTAATTTTTCGCGAAATTAACTAGGTAAGTCCATCGCTCCTGGCGGGCATTGTATTTCACTCAGATCAACCACAGGCAAGATTTAGAGTCATCCTGAAATTTACAGAGTTCTCAAATAATTACAGAAGATACGGGGGTGTTTCAATGAAAAATGAGATATGAGATACACTGTATGTTACTTAGGAGAAAAATGCTTTATAATTTTTCCATCACCCTGTATTTCTGCAAGAAAGCAGCTTTGTGAAAAAATGCATGTGAAAGTAGCATTGATATTTCTTGTGGAATATCCAGTACAAATTTGAAGCAGTGATTTGGATTGTACAATTCACTTCAGCAAAACAATTTTTATAATAAAAGCGCAATTTTCTTGAAAACGATGGATTTTTTCGGGTTCAAACGATTTTACATTTCCAATTTAAAATTGGAAGAAGAAATCAAAATATAATAATGTTTCTGATTTTACCAGTGGCGTAAAAAATAGGAGAGGATTATACCCTTTTTGTACGCCCCTGGTGGCAACTAGAAGTGTAATTTTCCTTTCGACAAAAACATTTCTTCGAAATAAACTGTAAAATTTCCAAAACTGTGGAAGTTATGAATAAAATATAGATTTAATTTTTCATATTCAACACCCTATATCTGTGCAACCCACCGCTACTCAAGCGTCTGAAGATTGATTTCGTGATGATTATCGCATACATCTACCAACGATTAAAAATCCAGCCTGCATACCTACTATTACTTTTTTTTCAACTTTTTTGCAAGTTGCACAGCCTCCCACCACTACTCCCACCGCGTTCGCGTGGTCTGAATCTTGGTTTAGTAATAAGTGGTAAGCATGTGTACTATAATAACACCTAAATTCCATCGTGCATACTATGACGCATTCCAAAGTGACAATACCTCCCGGACAAGCACAATTTTTACTGCCGCATGTTTAGCGGCACTTATTTGCTTATATACATTGTATATAAGCAGGTTATTGAGCAGAAACTCAGATTTGCCGACTTTTGGGTTAGCTGGCAACTATGTTCCGCGAAACAAGCCGCAATAAATATTATGCCGAGAATGTGACCGTAGATCGAAATGCAAATAATAGAGTCTAGCCGTGATATGTAATTGTTGTCTACGATATATTCCTATATAAATAAATTGATGGCGGTAACGCAGCTGTTGATTCATATAGGTATATATAGTAGAACGAAAATTCACTTTTAATATGTTTAAACTCGGCACGTGAATGATAATACCTCCCTGTGCTTGCAAGAAATAGACTGATGTAATATTAAATCCGATATTATTTCAGCATATTGCAGTTTTCAATTTCCACGCACTCAAATGTCTACGTAAGGTTTGTTCGATCATTTTGAATGAATACTCCTCGCAAAATTCAATTCATACGCACTCAAATGTCTACGTGAGGTCAGTTCGTTCTGGTTCGATAAAAAAAATACTCTTCGCAAAATGTATGTATTTAATTTTCACGCACTCAAATGTCTGCGTAAGGTTAGTTCGTTCTGGTAATATCAGAGTAAACAATTACACCCTCTCTTTCCAAACTGAAAATATCGCCCAATCTAAGTCATTCAGGAAAGAATCTAGCCGTATACGACTCGACTGCAACAACTTTATGCAAAGTTCAGAGTTGTGAATATAATTCGAAATGCATTAGATTTTGAAAGAATGAGATTTTTAAACTTACCGTCGTGGATTCGGTCCCCACATTGGGCACCAATTCTTGTAGCATTATTTCAGTTCAAGGAAGACTTTGCCATTTCAAAGTGGGTGTGTACGGCTAGATCTTTCGATCGAAGACAAGTTTCAAGAAAATTTTACGAATATGCCTACCAAATGGCACTAAGAATAGGACTTATTATTATAGGACAATATTCATCCACAGGAAAAAATGTTCCAACAAAACCTTGCCCATATGCCAATCTTTATAGAACCTACGCGGGGACCACTCTGAAAAGAGTAGAGATCCACCGAAATCCGCTACTCAGGGAACTGCACGAGCACAGACGTGAGAAAAACGAGAGAGACAGGGACAAATACAGGCGACCTGTAAACCAGAGAGACAACAACACCCCGGAAGAAGTAAGACGAAGGCGGGAGCTCCGGCGATTGCAACGTCTACTTCACTGGGGCTGCAGCACACGATGACTAATAATATTTTCAGGGGTAATATAATAAGTGGTATGATTATTACCGATAATTTTTTGGAATATTAATGAATTGAAATCCCAAAGCTGAAAATACAAGTCCGCAGGACGAGTTGTATTTTCTTGCATTGGGATTGCCAATGAATTGATATTCCAAAAAATTATAGGTTTTTAATCATACCACGAATTGTATTTAGGACGACAATATATCGATTTGAAATAAAGAAAAATCGTGTCACCTGGTAATTGATGCTTTACTTCTAGCCGTATTCAACGGAATACTCTTTTCCACGGCCTCATCTTTGATACCAATGGACATTTGTCCCCAACGATCACTCATATTGATAAATAAAGATAACTAGTCAAAACACATAAATTTGACGTTTATAATTTAAATCATTTTCACTTGACAGATGGTAAAACAAAAACTAAGCAGGTTTATCACCGTGAAAATACAGCGACAAGCTATATTTTCACTGTAGTTCTGATTCTATTGGCTGAATTTCAAAATTTGAAATCCACTGATTGGTTGTTAAGCAAGGAAATATACTGTCTTGTTTATATTTCAGGTTTCTCACATCGGAAATCCAGTCAGACAAGCTAGGGCCATCAGCCACGGCATTAGGGCCTTCAGCCAGTTTCAGGGAGGCATCATGCACAGTAAATAAAGTCACAAGTCAGTTGAATTCAACTCATGTAAGATATAAGAGAGTTCAGGCGTGCAAAGGCTGAGCACTCCATATCAAAACGATCAGAAAGCATTCTGCTGATCGCCAATCAACAGGATACGAATCCGCTCAGCGAGAGCGGGGCGGTGGAAGGGGGGAGGGAGCGTTCGAGCACGTAAAAAGTGCTCGGGAGCTCCTTCCGGGCCTCAACCTTAGTGCATGATGATGGAACAAGTTTTCGAAATATTTTAATTTTTATTTGGAAGGAAAATCTCATACATGAGAATGGAATCCCAGGATTATGTATCCTAAAAATTGCCGAGGCACCGCCCGTAGCCCAGCGTTCACTAAACTACGGGCGCCAAGTGAACTCCAGCCTCTCAACCAAAGCAATACCCAAAACTTGCGTGACTAATTCAGCCACCAATACAAATGAAGAAATCTGCATTGTTCACAATAAGCTTGTCAAGAGAGAAACAAGATGTCTTGCCGCACCAGGACGACGCTTATTGCCATAATCTTATACAATAGGAATAATTGGGTCGAAAATCCATCAGAAAACAACTACTTTCCTGGCTAATACCACGACGAACGTTGAACTACATCTAATAAAATGTTTAAAAGAACATTTCAATGCAACTAGCATTTGCGGAGACATACTTGTAGGAACTCTGCACGGAATTTCATTACATGTAATTCAACGTTCGTTTTGGTCTTTGTTAGGAAAGAAGTTGTTGTCTGATGGATTTTCGACCCAATTATTCCTATTGTATAGGATTATGACAATAAGCGTCGTCCTGGTTGGGCAGGACATCTTGTTTCTCTCTTGACAAGCTTATTGTGAACAATGCAGATTTCTTTATTTGAGGAAATTATTGTCACGAACTCAGTGAACACCCTGTTGCCGGTATTCAAGTGATTTGGATAATTCATAGGACTGAATGATTTTAAAGGTGAAACTCATACTGGATGACGATATACGACGATATTAACGAAAATATTATTTCTGTAGGATCAATATACTTCACTCATAGGAACAACATCTTTGAAATCGAGTTTGAATGAAGAGAAGAGCATACTTACTACAGTTTCAGCCCAAAAACCCATAAGGCCGGTGCGGGGTCCTTCACCTGTTTCCTTCCATACTTCTTTGGTTGCGTTCACACGCAAAGTCTGTTGAAAATATGCTCTTTTCTCATGCTTTATAATATTCATAATGGGCAAAACTTTCTGATTCAAGCCATTTGCTTTTGTGTCTCATCGCTTAAATTCATTAGCAGACGGATATTATCTGTGATTCACGGATAATAGATTTTTGTCATTCGGACAGTTCTGGAAGGTGGATGATTATTGAAGATGGTCTTTATTGGATCATTGAAAAGTAAAAGTTTGAAGTTCATGTCAGGTAACTTAAATATCTGATGGAAAGGTGCATTCTCATGATCTGAATGAAACCTGTCTATGGAGAAATATAGATAGTTTTGAAAATTTCATACTTTTTATGTGTAACAACAGCAAATTATATATAAGCAAAACCGATCGGATATTTCATCTAATGGTATACCTACAACAGTTTTCACAGTTTCTTTATTATTTGTTAATCAAATCGGTGGGAGCTGCTGTGTTGAGTGTACGGGTGGGTTTCTCAATAATTTGGGACAACCCCGATGCTTTCATGATAGAAACTATTTTATTATATTAAGAATAATTTACTGCCAGCATATCCATATTGGAGTTCCCAAAATAACCTATTATATAATATTTTAGGGGTAATCAAGATACATTTATTTCACCAAGAGCTTGGTGGTCTCCAAACAAATCCTATGGCATGAAGTTCATTATGAATTTGTAACTCAATCCATTATTGTTCAACTGTTGAGAAAAATGTGTCGATGATACGATATTTCAGAGATTTTTTCATATACCACCTCGCCTTCCTAAGCTCCTATATTTTTCGTCAGATCTATCGGTAGGATGATTGTAGAAAAGTGTATACCGGGTGACCACGAGGTGAGGTGCGCTCCTCAATTTTTCTATAGTTTTGAAGATACAGATTTCAAATTTGGTAAGTCGCTATAGTACTTGAATACGCATATTTTGACCCCTCTATTGATAATCCATATTAACCGGAAGTGACCCCAAACTTTTTCTTTCAAATGACACTTTGTACATATTTTTTCATTATCAAATTGTGACAACGCTGTTCTTCAAAACTGAAAATCGGATGAAAAATGGCGGAGATACAGTTGATTGTTCAATCGAACAAAGTTGGCCATGAAATTCAAACTCAAATCACAACTGACAAACGACACAGAAGTTATCAGAGGAAGTTTCGAAGTACGATACAGTTGACAACTGAGTTTCTCGTGTAATTGCAGCTCCCACATAATCCAACAATCATCAAAAATGTCCCAAAAAGTGGAATAGTACCCATAAAGAAATGCTCAAAACTGCTATTCCTCAAATGGCAACGTGTTCTTTTCACTTCGTCATGATGAAAAATGATTAATTATCGGATTACTCGTGTACAAAATGTTGAAGGATTCCTAAAGAAATCGCACATACAAGATGTTTTCTCAAAGTGTTCTCAAAATTAGATATTCTTCAACGAAGGCGGCCATGAATATAAAAAGGCGAAACAAAAAAGAAGTATTGATTAAATCAGTAGAACAAACTACGACTTCGTTGAAATAATATTAGCTTTTGTGTATTGCTTTCTTAATTATGTTCTAAGCCCAGGGCCGTCTGGAGAGAGCCAGCATTGGGCCTGGGGCAGAGTATGCTGCTGGGCCCCTACCTCCTTTTCTTTACCATCAGTTTTCGGAGTTTGATGCAACTGGTCAAAAATGCAATTTTGTAGACGTTTGTTCATTTCACAGATATTGAAAAAATAAATGGAATATTATAATTTTCAGCAATGCAATATTTTTTTAAAACAAATTTGCCTTTCTGGCTAAGGCTGGCTGTCTGGCGCCTCATTCTGGGTTTTAGGCGTTGGCATTGAATTATAATCATTTTATTTCAAGGGGACTGCGGACCCCCTGTCTTCTCGGGTCCCGGGACATTTGCCTCCCCTACCCCCCCTCTCTCCGGGCCTGTCTAAGCCGCCTACGTTGAAGAACATTCAATTTTAGGAACACGCATCATGAAAACTGATTGTATCTTCGATTCCTTCAGGAATTCTCCGAAACTTTTCACACGAGTAAACTGATAATTTATAAATTTTATCACGACAAATTGGAAAAGTACATGTTGCCATTTAAGAAATGGCAGTTGTGAACATTTCTTTATGGATACCATTCCGTTTTAGATACATTTCGATGATTGTTGGAATATATAGGAGCTGCAATTACATAATGTTTCCCACTTCGAATCTTCCTCTGGTTACTTCTGATGTCGTTTGTCAGTTATGATGATTTAAGTTTGAATTTCATGGCCAACTTTCTTTGATTGAATAATCAACTGTATCTCCGCCATTTTTCAACGGAAATTCAATTTCAAAAAACAGTGTTATCACATCACAAATTGCGTGATCTTTCGAATAATGAAAAAATATGTACAGGGAGTCATTTGAAAAAAAATGGGTCACTTTCGGTTGAACCGGAAGTGGTGAATTTTCAGTAGAGGCTTTAAAATATTCGTATTCAAATACTATAGCGACACAAGAAATTTGAAATCTGTATCATCAAAACTATAGAAAAAATTGGGTGGCGTACCTCACCTAGGGGTCACCCGGTATAGATGTTGTCAAAAATAATTTTTTTCATTCCACCGTTATTCCGTTGATGTGTTAGGCTTTATGGAACTCATTTGTTGTGCAACCCTCTGAAGACTGTGAAGGATGTGAAATTCGTGATTTGTCTGATGGTTGAGGTCTTTGTCTTGTCAAAGTGTTTAAAGTTTTTTTAATTTTTTCTTTTTCGTTATTAATCTCTTTTCGATTTCAGGTACTGCAGAAGCTGTAAAACTATCTTTGTTACCTAAAAAGTCAAGGTTGAAATATGAATCAACATTTACTAGATTCGAAAGATGGTGTCAGGAAAAAAACATGGATAATCTTGACGAAAAAACTTTGTTGGCGTTTTTCCAAGAAAAGGCGAAGATTCAAAAACCCTCATCACTATGGGCCCAATATTCTATATTGAAGACAGTAATATCGATGAAAAAAAATATTGACATTAGCAGTTTCAAAATTCTGTCGCAATTTCTGAAAAAGAATGCTGAGGGCTATCAGGTCACTAAGTCCAAAGTTTTGAGTCGACATCACATAGATACTTTTCTGAGAGAAGCTGATGATAGTACTTACTTATTAATGAAGGTATGGAAATGTTTTTTTTTTCAATTGGTGCCCCTTTTCACCTATTTGAAGCACGCCACAGAGTGTGCGAATCGACCTTTTAAAAACGCGCGTTTTTTATAGTTGATGGTATACGGATGTCACATCACGAATTCAACCATTTTACATTATAAGTTCTTATTTCCATTATTTGTAATAATGAATCCAGTATTTATGATTTCAAAGTGCGCCAATTGAAAAAAATAGCGTAAAGTATGCGTGGATAACTGGCCTTTCAAGCACTTGCTCTATTTCGAACACTCCGGCAGGGCCGTCGTATTCGAAAAATCGCGCGTGTTTGAAAGAAGATTTATCCACTTACTATGTTTTTACTTGTAGTCAACTGAATATGTTGATTTCGAATGCTGTTCAGTTGACCTGCACCTCCAACAACTTGTGATGTGATAAAAGCCAAAAATTTTTGCTATTCATATTTTCATTTCAAGGTCATTCTTATCATTGGTATGGCTGGATCATGCAAGATTGGAGAGCTATCTTACATGCGTGTTGAAGACGTTGAAGATGAAGGTTCCTATATTCGAATCAGTCTCTCAGGTGTCCAACGAGAATTCATAATACTAGACGAAACGACTAATGGATTGAACCCCGTTGAACTTATTCGCAAATATGCCAATCTTCGACCAACACAAGCGGCGCGTTTTTTTCTAGCGTACAGAAAAGGTAAATGTATCAATCAGCCTGTTGGTATGCATACGGTAGGTGCCTTGCCCAAAAAGGTTGCTTCATTTCTTGGTTTACCAGATCCGGATAGCTACACTGGTTACCGTTCCAAAAAATCAGCTCCCCGTAGTGGTTGGCCATTAGCGCACTTCGTAAAAGGATTTGATGACTTTTTTAAAAAATGAATGTAGCCGTTGTTAGTTTTAATCGTTTGTTGATTTAATTGAATATTGAAGATTACATTTGGAGTTTCAAATTGTGTATCACGGCTATCTCAATAAATCTTATTGAGTTTATTGCAATTTTATTTTCAGTTATTTCATTCGAATGGACCAGACTTTTCCTACTGATGATAAGGAGGTGTGAAATCACATAATTTCACGTTGGCTTCTTTGTAACTAACGAAAAATTAATTAAAATCGATATTAGTTATGTTTTCATATGCATATGCATAAACTTGATATTCCTCTTCGACCCCGAAATCATATTCTTTGACCTCATAAATCCCCACGTACCAATTTAGAATCGAATCGGACCATCCGAGGTGGTGCTGTATATTTTCCTACAGCTGGAAAGTGAATACGCTACCAACAATCAGTAAGTCTCCCAGGAGCGCCATGGCAAATAATGATAACCGTTCTGTACTAGCACAGCACAGGCTATGCCTTTGGGTACACTCTACGAGTGTTCATCAGGGAGTAACACTATTTTTTTATCCGTTTGGATTATACCAGTCTGGCCCTATCTCCGGATCTCCGACACATCCGGAGGGAACGCTGGTGCCATTTACCCACCTCCATATGGTGAGCAACTACTGGGTCCGAGAATCATGTGCCCCGAGCAGACGGAGTGAGCCAAGGATGACAACCTTCTGTATTCGTCCAGCTAAGATTTCTGCCGTATCACGGCATGGTATCACATCATTCCACCAAGGACCCCTAAAATCAGAACCATTATTTAAACAGAATGGTTTGGGTACAACCTGCAAATCGAGTGTACTTTCTTCCGTGTACGTTATTTTCATTAGGTCCTTTTTCTAAAATTCGGTCACCCTCTTTTGCATTTTGATCCACTGACTAAAAAAAGTAGTGATTCAGTCTGATTACTTATAATTTTGTTTATTTTTTTATTATATAATGAAAATAAAAGTTATAAAGATTCACCTCTCTCTTCACATGTAATTGAAATGAGGTTGGTGTCACACAAGAGTCATTGTACTCGTGCCACGATTCTTGATATGGGTGTCTACAGTAAGCTGTATAGTAACTGCTGTAGGTAGTCCCGATGTGATTGGACAATGCATAGAGGCTGTAACTACAAGGTGCTACATTGTCCGCTGCATAGATGCTCATATGTAATTCAAATGAAAATAAATAAATCACTTCTAAATTCATCAGAAAAACGTCTTAAATAGATCACAAAAATTTTGGGAAATTTCTGAATCAATATAGATTTAGTAGTCTTCCTTCTCTGGTTACAATTTGAACATGTAGGTTTTTCGTCCCCATCTGATGTTGGCCTGTTTTTTGCGAAATTGGAAGAGAAATGTCCAGAATGGATCAGACGTGACTGAACAATGACCACAAAAGGTACATCTATCTCAATGTAGATTTTAGTAGACCACCAAAGTTATCTACCATCTTGGAGTTGTCCGTCCTCAAGAATCGTGACCATGACTCATGAGCTTTTTTATTGTCACTTAACATCTGATCGATCTCTGCTAAGATGGGTTCAGGTTTTTTTGTTATTTCATTCAAGTCATTGTCTGAGCCACAACGTTTCAAAGAGTACATTTTTCCTAACCCGACCCTGTAGGAACTCACCAATGCCGTCACAATGATATTAATTTGTTCACCTGTGAATAACTCTCTGAAATGGGTTGCATTAGTAATGGGATGGGTGGGATTGTAATCATTTCGGAGGAGATTGTTCATATAATAACAATGATTTTTCCTTCAAGTGAGTCGATTAATTATTATTATTTTCAACATGAATACCTCCCAAGAGGTCATCTTGAACGAAGGATAATAGCGACTAAAGTTTGTCTTTCAGTCGCAGATGATTCCACAACAGATTTTATGAATGTCATAACTATTATCAATTTTATTTCACAATCTCCTCCTCATGATTACATAACACATGTAGATGTTGGAAGACAAGCTAGTTGCGTAAAACATCTTTTTTGTAGGTTCTCACTAACATTTTTTTTTTACTTAAGTTTAATGAAACATAAGTGTTATGATAATAATATGTTATTTTTCAAACGCTACTTTGCGATATTGTTGCTTGTTTTAATGGAAACACGTACCTCATAATTTAATTCGAACTATTGAATCAAGTAATACTGGATTACAGAGTACTTCAATGGAGGTTGAGATCGCACGTCAAAAGGTAAGACCCTCGTCATTTCCAGGTCTTCTGAAGGCTCCCGAGGGTTGTTGTTAGGGGTTCAGCCATATGACGGTTGGAACAAATTTTAGAACAAAAAATTTTGTGCAAAGGTAATACGGATTATACAAGTATCCGGATTATCGAATGTTCGGATTATTGCAATAGCACTGTATATGTTCACATTCAACAATGCAGATTACGCAAGAACTTTGTGATTATTCGGTGGAACATTACATTGAATATCAGCATGAAATGTAAATTCACACTGTGATTAAAAATCTCCTGGAATTCGGCATATTTTGATAAAAATTAATTTAGTTCCATGCAAAAATTCAGTGAGAATGAAGTCTACACTAGTTTCATCAAGAACCCTTCAGGATATACTTATTTTCAGAAGATTAATTCATTTGCCTTTTTACTGGAAAAGAGGTGAAACAACCGTAGAATAGTAGTTTACCTAACAAGTGCGGAAAAGTGGACTTTTCCGCACGCTAGTAGAAAAATAAAGTTTTGGGGTAGTTTTGATTTCTCTCATTTCATATGTTTTTTGGAGTGCTGAATCCTAATCTGAATTTTGCTAACAACATTTCTTGACGGAACATTGAAAAAAATTCAAAAAAATGGCGAAAAATCAATTTTTTTGTAGTTTTTCGCTTATAACTCGAAAACTATAATTTTTTCGTAAATAACTTTTATATTCAAAATGAAAGTACATACAATTTCCTACGAATTCCACTGTCCAGGTTTTTTTCCGAAAAACAATTCAGGCTCAAACGCCAAATAAAAATTGACGTATTTCTGCAGAGTCAGCAAACACCCACTTTTTTCACTCCAAAACTATTATTAACCATTAAATGACATTTTTAGTGAATTTCTCAAGGAATTATATTGTAATAAAACTAAAAGTACACTTGTTCGTCCTTGGAGCAGTTTCAATCAAAGGACTCATCTGACAGTCTAGTTTGAGGTTTTGTGGATGACTGCTAGTGACAGTGAGATAAGAAAGGAGTGTTGAGAATCTCAAATAACGCAAAACGGTTCTGGGCTATTCAGGGCGTTACTTGCTTCTTCTTGGGCTATATATCAGCCTCATCATTGCCTCTATAACCTGTGTGCTGGTAACCAGGCTTAGGGTCAGTCTGTTCTGAATGCCGAGCTCTTTTAGGGCTTCCATGCAGCCCCAAGCAAGTAGTCTGGTAACTTCCATTGATTGAGTGCTTTTATTGCAGCTTGGTAATGAGTATGACAATGGTTTTTTCTGAAAACTCATGCCTTATTAGCTCTTGACATGCTTGTATTTGCAGTTCTCCGAGTCGTTAAACCATTCCTACCTGCTTGGTCTTTGGCCACCATACCACCGAACCATACGTTATCATAGCTCTGATAACTCGCACATTCTCCTGCACCGATTGAAGGCTACTGTACTCTTTTTTTATAACTTTCCGGCGATAGCACCCTGTTTTTCGAATTAGTGCTAATCCACTGGCACAGAAGGACAGAAACCTTTTTTTTTTCTAGAGCGTTTGGTATAGACTCGATGAATGCATTGTTGAAAGCACCCTTGATGTCTATAAATGTCATGGCTATCTCCTTGTCTTCATTAGTAGCCTGTCGCCCAGTGCTAAGCCTGTTGACTTGCCTGGTTGATACGCAAAATGGCATTAGTTGAGCAAGCCTGTTTGTAGTACCTCATCTCTTTCATATCTATCTACCAGCCTTTCCAACGTTTTGAGAAAGAATACATTAGACTTATGCTTTGAGGGTCTTGTCGCCTATTCTGCATATCTTTGCAAGACTTTCACCTCTTGCCACATCGTAGGTATATGTCGTAGTGCTATGCAAGACTTGAATATACGGCACAGGTATGGAGTAAGTATTTCTTGTCCCTTTTGGAGAAATATGGGGTATATTCCATCTACTCAAGGTGATTTGTATGGTTTGAATTTACTGATCTTTTTGGTGTCGATATTTCCGCGGCAGGTCTCCATTTCAAAGTTGTTCGCCTGTTTGGCCTGCAAATAGTGCAGGCTACAGTTGTCGAGCCATTAAGAATTACTGAGGCTGGAAAGTGTGTTTCTTAGACTTTCCTAGAATGTTGTAGTATAGGCATTGTAATTTTCTTTCAAGAAACCTACTTGGTTTACAGTACAGAGAACTGGGAGAGGGGATGCACTAATTAACTTCAATAATATATTAGAGTTTTATAGTGAAGAAGTGGGATTTTCCCCAGTCAGTTGAAATATGCCAATTTACAAGTAGTCCTTAAGACCGAACGGTTCGTCCTAGAAAAAAACTTGTATAGTAAAATTCGTAGGAAATTTTATGCTCTTTCATTCTTATAGTGAAGTTCATCAAAGAAAAATTTGAAGTTTTCATCTGATAAGCAATAAACCGCAGAAGAAAGTGATTTTTTAGTTATGTTCCGTCACGAAAATTTGTTACAAAACCTCAGATTTGGATTCAGAACCTCAAAACATAAAGAGAATGGAAGTAATCAAAACTACCCCAAAACTTTCTTGGTAGAACTACATTTTGATTATATTAACGGTTCAAAATCAAATGTTGTCATTTGTATGCAGATTAGACTATCTGTTACCTTGTATATTGTGAATTCCTCAAACCTTGCTAACGATTCTACATTCTGTTTATTATATTGGTATATTGGTTTATGTAATTTTACTGAACGTTTTGTATTCTATTCATATTTCATTATTGGGTCACCTACCTTGTTTTCAAACTCATAACTGTTGGAGTGACTTCTGAAATTCATAAAATTCTTCCTAACCTAACCTAACCTAACCTCTTGCACTCCCGTGGAGGACGGGTTTATAATGCCATTTTATAACGAATGGCAGGTGTGAAAAATTCGAAAAACTTTGTGGAAAGTTTAAATTGTGTTGGAAATGTCGTCGAAATTTTGGGAACCGCTGTTCGCTGAACGTCAGCTGACCGGAACAGAGCCGCAATAATACTGGAACTAACGGATGAAAGAAACAGCGGTTTCCAAGATGTTCCGAATTTTCCAACAAAATTTGATATTTTCACAATTCTTTTTTTGAATTTTTCACACCTGCCATTCAACATACAATGGCATTATATACTCGTCCTACACGGGTGTGCAAGAGGATAGATTATACCCTGTAAATACTCAACCAGAGGTTTATTCTTTCTTGTGTCCACCTCTCATCCTTATTGTTGTATTATTAAATTATTTCCAACTGGATTTCCATCACACTCAGATAATGCAAGAATTGGAACAGTCCGAAAAGTGTGCCGGAGAGTTTCAAATAAATGAAACGAACAATTTCTACAATAGTCGAATACCCTTTCTCTCCACACTATTCGACAAACTGCAAAATTTGAGGTTAATATCTGACAGAAAACAACTACATCTTCAATAACATCTGACATTAATTTTTTTCAAAGTTCATCTTAGAGCACACAATTGCAAGAAGTGCTAATTGCAATTGGGAATTGAATATTATCTCCCATTGGCTTGGAATAACCACTTGCAGACATGACATGTTTCACGGTTCGTCTCCCACTCATCAGTACAAGGATAGGTCGGACAATATTAGAGTTATCCTGGCCCACACAATGAACGATAACACCCAAAACCCAAAAACCACAAGAACTCCTCGGTAGCACAGACTCCTAGAAGAGTGAATGCTTGAATTCGAACAAAATCCAAAAAGTGTGTCGGAGAGTTTCAAATAAATGAAACAAAAAATTTCGACACAGTCGAATTCCCCCTCTCTCCAAAGTATCCCAAAAAGTGGAAAATTTCAGGAAAATAACTGTCACGAAAAAAAATTGCATTACACGAGGGAGAAACTGCTGTATAAATTGTCTACACTTATTCCCAAAAATCGTGAGTAATACCCAAGTAATTCCCGAGTAATACCCCTCAAGTAATGCCAGTAATGCCCGTCAGAAAAGTATTCTCCCTTTCCCGTGTAATGCCCAATAATTCCTAACTAATTCCTCTTATGCCAGAGTAATACACCTGTTATACCTATAATACCCAAAAATTTCAAGTAATTCCTCTAATTCCCGACTAATACCCGAGTAATATCACTAATACCCAAGACATGTACACCAAAATGCTCCAGCGGTTTCCCCCTCAGAATTACATCTGATATGAATGTGTGCAATGTTTCTCCAAGAGGACACAATTGCAAGTGCTAATCGCCATTGAGAATTGAATATTATCATTGACTAGAAACGGCCACTTGAAGATATGACATGTTTGACGGTTCATCACCCTCTTATCAGTGCAAGGATAGGTCGGTCAACATTAGAGTTATCCTGGCGCACTCAATGAACATTGCACAAATTGATATCAGATGTAATTCATTCTCCGTAGAGGAAAGTAGTTGTTTTCTGACAGATAATATCCTCAAATTTTTCCACTTTGTGAGATAGGTGGAAGGGTTGTATATACAAACTACTTGGCTGTCCCTGTATCATCTGTTTGAATCAAACATTCAGTTTCATGAGGCCATGATCATCTCGGCTAAAGAAGCAGAGTATGGTGTGTAAGTATAGCAATTTGATAGTTCAACTTTTCTTAATATATTTTCCAAATTCACGAAACCTCTTTTGGCCTAAATTGAATTCTAAAACATCATTTATCCCTACATTATTCTACTGTAATGGGCGCGGGAGTGGGGAGAACATTTGTAGAGCAAACGGAGAACAATTTTTTCCAATTTTACCTTCAGTGTAAAGATTTATTCTGTACTTCAGGATAATATTTCCCTTTTTTAATATTATTATCATTTGCTATTTGCTGCATACTCATATGGTGCAGATTCATTTGCGAAACCTATTTGTTGAATAGGGACCTATATTTTTGTTTGTTATTCATTAAATGAATTATTGATATTCGTTGACCACTATCATCGTACCAATTTCCGAAAATTCCTTATCGTTCAAGTCTACATCCACTCTAATACTCGGAATTGTTTAGTTTGATTTATTGACTACTTTTCATACCCAATACAGACGGAACAACTCGAATATATCCAAAAATACATGTTCATAGTAAAAATATTGACAATAATAACAAACAAAGAAGCCAAGACGACCGTTAGCACATAAATCGGGTACTGTCACCAGCTGAAGTCAAGCAATGATGACTGCGGCCAACACTTGGATGGGTGACTGACGTACTTGCACATACTTAAATAGTTTGAATTCCCGTCCGTGCATAGCATCACATCCTGAAGAGGAAAGGTCTAATCTTTCCTGACTGGCACAATTCCACAAAGACTTCTGAGAGTTGCTCGTAAAGGTGAACAAACCAACATCTAGTGCTCTGGTGAGTTGCGACACCACTTATCCGAGTACCGAATGCGAAATTGAAACGGCATCACAGCTGTGAAAGACAACTCTGTTACCGTGAC
Source organism: Chrysolina haemoptera (assembly GCA_958298965.1). NCBI lineage: Eukaryota > Metazoa > Arthropoda > Insecta > Coleoptera > Chrysomelidae > Chrysolina > Chrysolina haemoptera. Next base: position 35,241,271 of record OY282586.1, on the reverse strand, counting down.
TACGGGATTGTCACCAATGTAAATAAATGTCAGATAAAGTCAATAAATGTCAGAAAAATATTCATCCAGAATAGATGAAATGATGGCGGGAAGTGAGGTCGGAAAGTAGAGGTGTGTAATGTGACACTTCCCAACCTTTAATGACGTTAGTAATGACAGCATTACATATATGGTTGTAAATAGACTGAGCGTTTCTCGTTGCATTCCAATCTCAACCCTAATACTCGAACAGCGTAATCAGCATAATACATATACCACAAGTGCTATGAGGACGTGGTGCACGAGGGAGAACCTCAAGGTCAACCCCCAAAAAACCACCATAGTTCCTTTCACCAGAAAAAGACACCTGGAGACTAACAGAGCTCTTTGAATCTTTGGGATCTTACAGATGTAAGGAGAGACGAAATACTTGGCGCTAAACCTGGACTCAAAGCTCACCTGGAACAAACATCTAGGAAAAGTTCTGATAAGGGCAAGGACATCATTAATGATGGCCAGACGCCCATTTGGCAAAATATGAGGACTTGGACCCAAACAATTTTTTTTGTCTGTACACAGCAATAGTTAGGCTCTCGATATCGTATGGAGCCCTGCTGTGGTGGCCAAAGGTTGAACAAGTGACAACCAGGGGAAAGCTGGCCAGTTTACAAAGACTGGCCATGCCCTGAGTCACCGATGCCATATCCAGCACATCGACGAGTAGCTTGGAGGTGATCATGAACCTCCCTCCCCTGCATTCATACATTGCAGCAGAGGCGACGATAGAAGCTCAAGGCTAAAATGTCTGGGCCAATGGAGGGGCAAAAACCAAGGTCACTCGCATACTGGACCTCATGGGAATCGACAAATCTTAGATGCCGTCGGACAAAATGACTCCAACATACTCCTTTAATGGAACATATACCACCATCATAGAAGATGGTGAAGTCACATCAAGAGCCATACCTAAGCTGTCAAGGATCAAATCTGGTGCACGGATGGCTCCAAGACAAGCAGTGCAATTGGGGCTGGAATATACGGAAAGAGACTGATATTTCAAGCCAAAGAAATGGCAATCTTTGTCTGTAAGAGAGAGATTCTGAATAGGGGTCCTAGAAACCAACCCATAGTGATTCTCTCCGATATTCAGGCGGCGATAAAATTCTTACGATCATGCAGGTTTACTTTCAAATTATTTTGGGAGGCACACCAAATTCTTATCGACCTAGGAGCACAAAACAGGGTAAAACTTGTTTGGGTACCAGGTCACAAGGGCATCCAGGGAAATGAGAGCGCAAATGCCCTAGCAAGAGCGGAAGCAGCAACAACTTTCATTGGACCAGAACCAGCCTGCGGAATCCCATTCGGGGATATTGAACAGGACACAAAGAAATGGGTTGAAAATCACCATGAATCTCTCTGGGAGAGTGCCTCAGGCAATATCCACGGAAAAATTATGGGTGCAACCGACCGGCTATCAAGACACCTTGAACTAAGCCGATAATCTCTCAAGAAGACGGTAGGACTGATGACAGGCCACTGCCACCTGAGAAAACACTTGCATATGTTGAGAGTCCACGCTATGCAGGTTCTGTGGTAAGGAGGACCAAACAGCGTCCCACATAATGTTTGAATGCGATACTCTGGTTCGCATGAGGATGGATATCTTCGGACACTGTGATGCAGAAGATATCGTCCCACAGGAAAACCTTTCCAGGATTTCTGCAAAACATTCACGACGAAAAGCTAGGAATGCGATATTTGGCACACAATCAACAAATGAATGGTGAAGGTTTTATACTTTCCAAAATTCTATAATTCGAATTCGATTCATCAAGAGATATACCTGACAGCGGGGTGCAGAAACGTTCTATACAGAACCACCTGCCGTTTAATAATATTGATAATAAATACCACCAGTGCTATAAGTAATCAATATAATTTTGAATTCCATTGTGAAATTTCCATCAGAGATCTGGAGCCGTCTGTGTTTTGGGCTGGCTTTTTCAAATTCCTGGCGCGGTATACATTTTTGATACCCATGGCACCCCGATTGAGTTAGTCGGGAATTGATATGTATCAATTGCTTTCTAGTGGTTTTTATTATTGTTGATTTATTATTTATTGATATTTTTTCTTTTTTCATAAAGTAGCGTAGCATAGTCCCGTAGAATTACTTAGGAAATAATGTATTTTCCTAAGCTTTTTTACATCCACATTTTATTTTCACATAACAATGACACAGGTCTAATATAAAATACGAGAATCATATGAAGCTAGTTCACTGATGAGTTGAAAAATATTTTGTTCTTCACAACTTGATTCTCTGTGTTTCATTTTTTTATGGACTAATAAACGGGTATTTGTCGTTAATTCGAAATGTTGCACTTGCTTTGATGTTTCAGATACTGGCGAATCCGTGACAGTGGCAATACCTGAAAAGTCTAGGGCACGATATGAATCAGCTTACATAAAATTTGAGAAATGGTTTGAAGTGAACAATTTGCAACAATTTAACGAAGAAGTATTATTGGCATATTTTGGAGAAAAAGCAAAAGTTCAAAAATCCTCGTCACTATGGGCTTTGTATTCTATATTGAGAGTTGTCCTCTATCTGAGAAAGAATGTGAACATCGCCAAATATTCGAATTTGATAGCATTCCTGAAGAAAAAATCAGTTGGGTATCACCAAGCCCCAAAATCTAAAGGTCTGAGCAAAGAGGACTTAGCAAGATTTCTTAAAGAGGCAGATGATAAGGAATTCTTATTAATGAAGGTGAGATAATCTTGATTATGATGTAGGCAACATCATATAGAGTTTAATTCAACTTTCAAATTCTGATGAAACTTTTTGAATAACTTTCTTTCTGATACCTTTCTTTCATTTATACAAAGAGCATATTTGTCGCAGTTCGGCAATTTGAGAAGTGATAATAAAAATAATTTCAATAACAACAGCTCCTTGTCAGTGAGAGTGATTCATAATCTAGAACAAAGTTCAAAAATTGTCTTGTTTTTTAACAAGTGTAAAAAAAATTACATCTACAATTGAATGTTTACCATTCATCATTCTATCGTCATTTTTATCGGTAATTGTTTATATTTGAGAACTTCAAACTACCCTCAACAATCAAAATAATAATATCTGGAGTAAATAATAATAACATTACTGAAGGATGAATATGAAAAAACAATGACCAAAAATATGAACCCTCATGGATATAATATAATTTATTATTTAAAATACGGACTACGCTCGAAGAATCTCCTGTTATTCAACTTCTTGAATTAATAAACTGAATTGAAAAACAGCAAAAAACCTTATTCGTATGTATAATTTATCAATTAAATTATTTCTCAATAAAACTATTGCTTTCTGTATAGTATACCGTCAACATTATAGACATGATAGATTTTTTAAATCGTTCAACATTCAAAATTTCAATAAATATTCATTTTTGTTATTGCTCATTCCTTTTTTTCTCACAGCATTAAAAATTCCATCCCATTAATGGAGGAAGGTATTCCACACGTTTCCATTATTTTCAAAATGTAATTTTTAGGTTGTTTCCATCATTGGGGAAGCAGGATCCTGTAATAGACACGAACTGACTCATCTGCTCGTTAATCAAGTTAAAGATGAAGGCCACTGTTTTCGGATTACCATGCCAAACTCCCAATACAGTCTTCAACGGGAATTTATTGTCCTTGGTAAAACAGAAGATGAAATTAACTTAGCAGAAATTATTCGAAAATATATCAATCTTCGCCCTCAAAAAAGTATCAATGAACGTTTTTTTGTAACATACAAATCTGGAAAATGTTCCAGTCAACCCGTCGGTATAAATATGATAGCAATTATACCCAAAAAAGTAGCATCATTTCTTGGATTGCCAGATCCGGATAGCTACACTTGTTTTCGATTGGGAAAATCGTGTCGTGGTATTAAATAAACTTTTGTATGATTTGAAATAAAGAACCACTTAATATAATGTAATAAATTCAAAATGTGATGATTTAATAAATATCTTTGGAGTTACGTGTTATTTTTCGAATTCGCTTAGTTATATGTTGCGTTATATCAAAAATCAATTTCACTTTACAGACACGGATTTGTTGAAATTATTCGTATTTTCATTCGAATTCCTTTACGAAACTAGCTCCGTTAATAAGGCTAAATTATTTGTGGACCCGTTGACACTCGGGCTAAACTAGTTAAACTTCGTGAGGTTTCCTTCCTGTTATCTTCTTCTGCGAAACTAACTTCATCATATCTTCCATAGAAAATATTCACTATGACACATGTAGTACCCCAAGGTTAAATTCTGGTGCCTATATTTCCACATTGGCCGCTTTAACCAATCTATTCAGCACTGCACGGTTCAACAAAATGCTGGTGATACCCAAGTTCATCTCTCTTTCCCTTCTTGAATATTCCTAATTTTGCCAGGAAGATTGAAAAAACTAGTAACTACTAACAAGTGTAGATGGCCTTCTACTCACTTCCTTAGAAGATACAGAAATTATCGTATGGCCGTTTGACGAATGCGAATGGAAATCAATTGCAGGATGAACGATATTAGTATAAGCTCTCCATCTTGATTGGGTCTGCACTGATGATCGGCAGAACCGTCAAACAAGTACGCAGTGAGTCATCTGTATTGAATTACATTCGCTAGTTGATACAGGAAGCACTGCAAAGTGTGTTCTTTTAGAAAAAATTCGACAGGGGTCGGTCACAGGTAATTTGGTAGTGGTATGAAGCTGTAAGATTATTTTCTGCTCTATGCCAAAACTCCTTAAGAATAGGAAATTTATGAAAAGCTGGATATTTATAATTCAATTTCATGATATCATTTGATGGTATGGCGAATGTATAATATAGTGATAAATTAAAATTGTTCTTCTTTCCCCTCAACAGGTAAAGTTGAAAATAGCTTATAGCTGAACTTGGCCTTTTCATCAACCCTTTTTTATGGGAAGGTAACTTTTGATTCATGTGATGATTGTCCTATTATATGGAGTTTTTCCAGGAAAAAAATCTTGAAATATTTCTTCTAACGGTTTTTTATGTATTTTTATTCGGTGAATTCGGTTTTCAACTTTGCACCTTTTTTGTTTTGATACAATAACGTCAGAAATTCTGTGTCATTAAGATAAACTATCCACTCTGTACGCCACTGTTTCAAAATGATAACTTGATCATTTTCATATACAGCTCTTTTCGAATTTTACTTCTCACCTTTGTCCTGCTAATTCGAGCAGACATGAACTAACTTTGAGTAACATACCAGTGTCCAAGTTTCAATAATTTATGCAAACCGCATTCTGCGGATTACAGTTATCAGTTGAACTATTTTGCGGCATGACAGCGTTATTTTGTAGATATTTATTTTGTTACCAAAAGCCAAATAAAACTTGTTATAAAATTTTAAATATAAAAAGCACACAGTATATAACATAACAATAAATAAAAACAGCTGAAACTATCCCGTTACCGCGGGGTGTATAGGGGTATAGGGGTAAAGGACGAGAGTTCCGTGACTATTTCTGGAGTCCAGCGGGCAGGTTAAACTGCGGCTCGCCTGCCATAGGGCAGACCCAATATTGTGCCATTGGGCCACTTCTACAAATACCGGTTCTTGTCACGCTTCATTAGGGGTTCCGCTTCCTGCAAGTTATGCGGCGCCTCGTGTTAGTTTATAGAGAGCCATCAGGCGATCAAATAAATCATCGTTTGAAACTCTGATCAGTTCCCTGAAAAACACTGAAAAAAATGGTTTCCGTGCATGCATCGGTGTGAGTGTTCGTTTATCTACTCTTCTTCAGGAGGATCGCGGAAAATATTCAGCGTCTGGTAAATATACACTCCATACCTCCATGATATGTCGTGGTGTTCTCGAATGGCCGTGATGTCCCTAGTTGAAGAGCTTATCCCTAGTCGATGGGCTTCCCCGGATGTGATGAAATGTATCTACCTGTGATTTTATGACATCTTCAATTTCAACGATGTTGACCAGCTCACAAAAATTGTCCGACTGAATGTATCTGTCACTATCCGTAACAAGACGTATTATTTTGTTTTGCATAACCTCCAATCTACCCATTTTTGAAGACACACCGAACACGTAGGTCATTGCTGGCCTGATCACCTGCTTATACAGGAGCACTCACTTGTTTGTACTCAGCTTGGAGGTTCTAACGATGAGCGGGTACACTCGACTGAGTGCTGCCTCCCTTTGCTGAACCGCCAAGCTGACGTACTTGTGCAAGAATAGACGCCTTTCCAGTTGTACCCCCAGGTACCGCACGGTGTCTGACTACTCTGCCCGGTTGCCCAGAACCCTGAACCATTCGGGAAAAAAAAGTTCTTCATCCTCGTCGTGAAATTCATGATTCATGAAAAGAGTATTTCGTAAGTATTAAATGAACGAAAAGGATATTTCCCCCCATTTTTGTGCATTTTTGAACATTCCCAGCATGAAAATGAACGAATATTTTTGTGATCTTTCATTGTATTATTGAAGTCTATCATTTACTTAGTTCAACATTATTCTCATTTTCCTCCTTAAAAATTCCGTTTATTTGTAAATAATTTTACAAAAAAGTGTTGTTTTCGCGAAATGGATTTCCTTGCATTATTCCATTCGAATTGGGAAATATCCAATATTATCAACAACGTTTAATAAAGGAATGTTTCAGCCGTCGGCTAGCGAAAATTAATTATTTCTTACAATTCTGGATTCCGAAATATGTAGAAATGAATTTTTTTACGCACTTCATCTTGCTCCTCCCATACGGCTGCTAACGTGAAACGTGAAGAGAGGTATCATACAAGTTCTGGCACATGGTCGGATTTCGGATTACTTATATTCTCTGCGCCTAGACATTTTATGCCTACAACTACCGGTTATGCTATTATATGAAAGTACAGGAATTCATCACTTGGGAGACAATGCATCATGACCTTTTCACCTGTTGGACGAGTATCGTGATAACTGATTCGATTTCATTCAGAATTAATGTATAGGATCTTTTGGGTTCGGATATCATGATATTTTGCGAACATTTCAGAATTCAAGGTAGCAGCTCCAAAATAACAGAAGAAATATCCGATTTATGGTCCGATTCTATTCTGAATTGGTAGAGGTATAGGGTTTGAAGTGTTTGATTATTACAATTTTTTTTAACAAAATATGAGAATTCGAAATGACGGACGTGTTTCGTAACTGTGGTCTGATCCCATTCAAAATTGAAATGTAAGGGTTCTTTGAGTCGGAGATTTTGATTTTTTCGTCAAAATTAGAAATTTCAAGATGGCGGCCCCGAGATGCATGATTTATGGTGGGATTCTATTAAAAATTTGCATCTAGGGTTTTTGGGGTAGAACTCAATTCCTCAAATTTGATACTCATCATCACAGTCATTGGAAATCCCTGCATACCAGTTTCGATGTTTTGAACAGAATCGGATAACGAATCAAAAAATGGATACTTACCTACTTCATCCGTTAAAAAAAAAAGGTAAAAACATGATTCAATCCCAAAAACTCCTAAATAACAATGTTGAATCGAATCAGACTATAATCACAAACCTTGTCCTTTTCTATTTGAAGGAAAGTAATTCATACTTACTCAAAGTGGAGTTTCAGTATGATCAAGTTAAGGAACACTCAAAGAAATATATATTTCACCACAGAGTAGGGAGGGGATGTGGTCATCGCCGCTTTGGCAATCAATTGTCAAAAACTTGCAGCAAATAAATCAAAATCAAATCAAATAAATCAAAAACATGTTTTCGAATCACTAATTACATGAATTACAATTAAAAAAAATGTGGAAAACCAATAAATTAGCATATAAAATCGAATCGAACCATAATCACAAAACTCGTCCGCCCTCTTGGAGCCATCTTGAAAACAATAATTAAAAAAAAAATATTCACAATCTCCTAGACCGAAAACTCATATTTACGAATTTTGGATCGAATCTGACCATAATCACAAATATCTTCCGCCATCTTGAATTCATTATTTCTGCCAAACGATCCCTGATCTCTGCCCCCGAAAACCCTCTCATACAAATTTTGAATCGAATGGGATCATAATCACAAATCTCGTCCACTACTTTGTGTTTCTCTCTGAAAAAATATTATAATGCAGCATCTCCGGAATTATGAATAAGTACCCAAATAAAATAAAAACCTTCAAAAAATAATATACGATAAAGACATCATACACCAGCACTGTATACTTATGCTGCATGCATGTCATTAGCTTTTATCCAAAATTCTAGACAAGACCATCGATGTATCCTTTCTTCCCAAAATTCTTATTCAAATCATCTTTTTTAATAGTTTCCGTCCGTCAATCAATTTTACCTGCTAATTGTAACGCTTCATGTTCTACAGATTTTCTGTTTTTTATTTTGCTTTAAAATTTCGATTCATTCTGTGACTGTAGCGCAATATTTAATCTGAAATGCTCGTGCAAATTTTCAGATTACCACGAAAGCGAATAGGAAAAACAATCACCGAAAGACTTAATTCGATCCTGTACCGCGCGAGAGTTGACAAGCTGGAAATGGGCGGAGTTTAAATTTATTCAATTGTTCGAACACGAACTGCCATCTAGCGATAAAAGTTTCTTATTTTGAGGGCTAAAGACCGTTAATGAACCAGTTGTACCATGCCTGCTCGTAACAATTTCATGACTGTGCCTTCTATCCAGACGGTATCAACAGTTTTTTTGATATACAAGAGGAGGTATTGTGATATTGGTGGAAGGCCCCGTCACCCCGTGGATAATTCTGACCACCTGGGAGGACGTGGAATATTCCTTCCGGAAGCCAAAAAAAATCTGGAGGCGACAAAGATTTCTCACTACCAATGGAAATACTTCATTTTAAACTTATGGAAAACAGTAATAACATAAAAACCACAATTAAAAATATATCACCGGTATCAACCAAAATGATCCAATGGTTAATGATCGGAAACAAATAGCCTACTTTTTTGTTGGCCACTTTTCTGAAATTGGTCACGTATTAACCCAAAAAAAAGCGTTACAGACGCCGTTTCACTTTCTAGGTCCAAAGACTTTGAATTCGATCCCAAATTCACTTAAAGAAATTAATCCAATTTCATTACTGGAAATAACTCAAATCGCTGATAAGGGAACAACCAATAATTCAAATTCATCAAAGTATAGATACGTAAAATTAATACTATCGAAATTCGTTTTTTTCGTTATTATCAATAAGTAGTGTTAAAATACAGTAGCGTTTCCTTCAAATATATATGTATGTGTGTGTCTATTGTAATCCCCTTTTTTTCTGTTTTATGAATTGGGGTGCTCTCGAAGTCTCCAATTCAGCAGCCTCTGGTTTGCTCGGTAGAGCACTCAATAATGGCCCCAGAGAAGATGGTAGACTTATATGTCCTTTACGGTGTCTCGGTCGCCAGCTTTTTTTTGTGCTCTGCTCCACGTACCTGGATAGCAACAGATGGAGATCGGTCGGTATCCAGGACCCAGGTGTCAGATGTTTTGACCTGAACTTAGAGCTTCGAGCTGATGCGGGCTTTAAGCGCACAACTCGTCAAGCTGAAAACCGGTTGCTTTATTTAATCACAGCTTTGACTCTCACACACGGCGATTATAACGATAGCGAAAATAAACCACACAATAAATCGTTTATTCACAGCTGCTTTCGATCACAGGTTACTCCCCTTGCTTAAATGTTTACTGAATCATAACAATTAGGTTATTTCTGACAGTTCTAAATATAGACAATATAAGCCTAGAGAGACATTTAGACACAGAGAACGCAGATTAACAGTGTTGTCGCTGGGGTAAAAACTACGTACAGTGATACCAACCCAAAAAAACGGAAAGTGAAAGTCGTCGGTTCTTAAGGACAGTCTGTAAAGGCGGGTCCAGATCAAGCGCGCCGATCCGCGCCGCGCCGCGCCAAACGTTTGCGAACGTTGCAGGCGCGTTCAATTTGGACGGGTTACCGCGCACAAACGCGCAATAACGTGCACGAACAAGCGTTCGCAAACATTATCCACTTGTTGTCGGTACATCAAAGAAATTTGCTTGTTCGCGCGCGTTTGATTTGTACGTTAGTGTACTTGGTGTGTTTGTCAAGAGCGAATGCAGTTGTAAAAAGTCCATTGCCAGTTAAACAACTGTCTACCTGTAAAAACTTATTTAAAATGGAAGACGTTAATAATACAGAATGGGACCATGAAAGAATATTATACTTTATTGATCTATATCACGAGTGTCCAGAGTTGTGGGATCCCCGTGATAACAATTATCATATGCGCAATAAAAAACAAGATGCTTGGGAAAAAATAGCCGCCAAATTAAAGTGCAATGTGGATGCAGCAAAAGCAAAAATGAATTCCCTGCTATCGTCATTTCGCCGCGAAAGGGGAAAAATAAAAAAAACAACAGGCACGGGCAAAGGTATGTATTGACTAAATTTTATTATTAATATGTATTATAATAGTCACTGTATTGGTACATGTAGTACATTATTGTACATATGAAGTAATACTGGTGCCATTTTCAGGTCGGAGGGAGATTTATGTGAGCAGCTGGTTTGCATATGAAAGGTTCTTTTTTTTATTGGACAAGAATAAACCTGTGGGACATATCAACACTGAAAATGTGAGTATAATCAGTTATAAAATAGTGTGTTACGCAGCTTTCGCTCAAATGCATCAATAAGTAATAATGCCCTTACGCATAATCATTTTGCCATGGTACGCGACCATTGTTCATGAAATAGTCTGCTATTTCTTTGCGTATGGCTTGGGCATCTGTTGAACATTTCCTTGGGACTTTCTTCAAAGACATAAAGGAAGGTCCATCGTCTATGTCGTGTCTCCAACTTCCTCGTATTAATTTACCATCTTCTTCATGATCAAATGTTCCCGGAGGTGTGTATGTTTGGCGAGAGGCTTTACTTTTCCGTAGATAATTATGTAAGTAGATGGTTGACAGTGTAATAAGAGTTGCGTTGGGAGGTTCTAACAACATTGGCTTCCGCAATACTCGAAAGACAACCGAAAGAATCCCAAATGCATTTTCTACAACCCTACGAGCTCTAGAAAGTCGGTAATTAAAAATCCGTTCCATTGAACCCTTTGGGTGCACCCCTGCGTAGGGTTTCATGATATTTTGATGTAAGGCAAATGCCTCGTCGCCCAGAATCACGTAAGGACAAAGTTTTTGGCGACCCGGAAGAGCTTCCGGTTCAGGAAAATGTAGTTCGTTCTTAGTAATTTTCTGCCACAATACACTGTTTTTAAATACCCCTCCGTCCGATATCCGTCCCTGACACCCTACATCAGCAAACATAAAATTATACTCTGCATCCACCAGTGCAAATAATACAATACTAAAGAAGGATTTGTAATTGAAATATTCGCTTCCTGTATTAATAGGAGCTTGAATCATTACATGTTTTCCGTCTATGGCTCCTACACAGTGCGGAAAATTCCAGACGTCTTCAAACATTTTCGCGTGCTTCGCCCAATCTTCTGAACTACTTGGCATCTGTAATTAAAGAAATTATAAAATTAATTTATTTTTATAGACCTCTGTAGAAGAAGAGGACGACAACAGTGATGGGGAAGAAGGGAACGAAGTTAATTCAGAATTAACCACAAATGAAGCGACAGAAGAGCCGAACCCTACACAACACAAAGAACCTGCAGATTCCCAACTACAATCCCAAACTGAAACAAGAGAGAAACGCAAACTGTTTGCTTCACCAAAGAAGGCACCGGCTAAAAAAAAGAAGCCTGCAGAGGATCCGCGAATTGCCTACGCCTTTGATGTCCTTCAAAAGGCCTCAACCGCCGAAAAAGATGAATGTTCAACTTTCGGTGAACATATTGCAAGCAGACTCCGAAAATTTGATGACATGACGCGAGCTACAGCTATGCATCACATAAATAATGTACTGTTCCAAATCGAATTTGATTATTATAGAACTACTGCTGCACGCACACCACAACAACAGCAACAACAAATTGTTATTAATCCTCCACTTCCTTCGCCGTCAACTTCATTTGGTAATCCATCGTCGTCTTCAGCAACTTTTGAAAATAGCTCCCCATATTCACAATGAGTCCATTGCAACAGTATGTTCCGACCTTTCCTGATTTGTAAATTATATTGAGAAATTATATATAAACTAACTAAAATAAGGTTAAATATATAGTTAACTTACCTGTATGTGGTCTTTTAATGCCTCAACTATAGCGTTGCAAACTTCAGGAACTATTGTAGAAATACTTTGCTTTGAGACTTTAAACAAATATGATAAACTAGTAAATGAGTCTCCGGTTGCCAAAAAACGTAGGGTTATCGCTAATCTTTCTTTAACAGGTATACACTCTCTGAAATTGGTGTCCTTTTTTTGTATTTTAGGGCCCAATAACTCAATTAATCTTTGAAAGTCTTCAGAGGACATGCGACAAAAATTTTTGAATTGCCCCGTGTTTTCAATTGACAAATCACACAATAAGTCACTGCCACTGTAATGCTTTCTATTTTTCAAAATTCTTGTCATCCACCATCGGCGATTGTTCTTCTTTTTTTTTAATATGCCACTTATTACAATAAATGCAGCACTCGCTACTTTAATTTTTTGATAATCGGTCATGTTTGATATCTACGAATTAAACAAACACACTAAACTTGGAACCTTTCCGAACATAGCCAAACGTGCGCGCATTTGGTCTATCTAGACAATTCTCCGAACATACACGAATTTTGTTCGCAAACGTTCGCAAACATTTGGCGCGGCGCGGATCGGCGCGCTTGATCTGGACCCGCCTTAAGGGTTCGACGGAGTTCGTTACTGTACTGGTGGTGGTAATTAGGGTTTTTCTTTACTAGAAGTGCACCTGAATGCACCGTCCAAGTGAAGCCTGGTTGTTCGGAAGGAAAGGACGTCTTTCGGAGGCGGTGAATTTATAAACTAGCCACTCTGGGAATGCTCGAATGGAAGACGCTCTTGGGGTTATGATTCGCGTTCGTCCCTAGAGTCGGTTTCAAAAATATGTTTTCGCAGGTACCACAGGAAATATCTAATAAATGCCAAAATAGCATTTAGCAAAGTTACGGTAACGGAAATTTAGAAACGGCTTCACTTCAAAATTCTGAAGTTGATTTTAGTGAACAAAATATTTTGATGATGCACTCAATGAAGAGCAAGGGAATAAGGAAAATCAATTCGAAAAATAAATCGGTACTTACTGGATACTTTTTCAACTAACATCGGCTGGCAAACAAACTACTGGTCGGACAGAATTTACTGCTGAATAATGAAAGTCTGGTTTAGCAATCAACTGGACAATCGAATGGAATCAACAATTCTGAATGATTCTGATGATGGTGTCATAGGCTGGGGCTGGGATTTATATTTTTTTCAATAAGAAAATCTACAAGAAAATCGACAAGAAATTGTGTCGATTTTTAGAATTGAGTAAGAAATGGTGCAAAAATTGGAATTTGAAGATATCATGAATTTTTGTTTTTCTATGATCTATATCAAGGGCAGGTTTTTTCAGCGAAATTTCAAAGGATTTTCTGTATTACTGGAAAATACTTAATTTTTCCAACGGATTCGGATTCCGCAAAAATAGGAGATACCCACTGACGTTTTAAAACTGATAAAACACGTGTCTAAATGCCATAACAATGAAAATGAAGTTAGGAGGCAATATTCACCCTTAGCTGAGTAATCAGAGGCAACCAACAGTATATTATCCCTGAAAACTCTTAGTCGATCAGACTTACATGATTTACCTGAGAGTAAGGTATCGTGGATATGAAGAAGTATTTTCTTTATAACTTTCATAGCCAGGTGAATCGTTAAAAATACTTGTTAGTTGTAATGTACTAATGACTACTGTCAGGTAGGAGTTATCAAGCCATAGAATGGTGTAGAGCGTATATAGGCTCATATGGCCTGGTATAGAACTAGCTAGCTTGTGTATCGGAGAAACGTACCCCTCAGTATCTTATGCATTGATTTGAAGTAGAGAGACCTTTGGTAGTCGGTTCATTATGAGTCAGGCCAACTTAACATGATGTATTTATCAGAGATCTGCCTACCACTTGTGTAGGTTTCACCTACTGGTGATCGGATACGAAAGTACGTACTCAATGTGTAATATATATTTTTTCTACTAGCGTGCAGAAAAGTCTACTTTTCCGCACTCATTTTAGTGTTGGAATTTGTTAAGTTTTTGGAGAGTATACTGACATTTGAATATTTAAAATTAATGTATATATTTGTATGGTTGTAGTTTACAAAATGACTGAAAAATTAGGGTTATTGGAATTCTGCTATAATTTTTAATAAAATGAAAAGTATGTTTCAATAATTTTTAAATGGCCCTGGTATAAGCCTCATCAAATGAATGTCAAATAGTAATAAACATCTGACATTTTTATTTGTCTCTTTGAGAAAGTGCTAGGAATCGCACGTTAAAAGGTAAGACCTCGTTAATCCTTGGCTCGCACAAGTTTCGACTTTTGAGGGCTGCCGTTCGTAAAAGGACGACAGCTGGTTAACAGAAAAAACAATTTAACAAAAAGAAATCACCGTAGCAACAAAGAAAAAATAAACCTGTCACTCAAAACACTACCTTGTCAAAACCAATTTTACCGTCCCAGCTTTTGCTAGTAATATAATTTTTCATGGATTCTTCAGATCTACTACTATCAAAATCCCGTCATAGGTATGAAAAGGAGTATATTTTGTTTGAAATCTGGTGCCATAATACGGGAATCAAAACTTTTAAAGAAGACGTTTTTTCGGCTTATTTCGCTGAAATTTCGAAAACATGCAAGCTTTGGTCCAGGTACTCAATGTTAAAAAGTGTAAACTTAAAAAAGACGTCGATTTAAGCAAGTTTTTTAAGGTCACGGCATATATAAAAAAAATCAAACATTGTATTTAGACCAAAAAAGGCTAATATTTTCTTAAAAGAAGAAATTTTCAAGTTTATAAATGAAGCACCTGACGAAATTTATTTTTTGGTTTGGCGGGCGCATGTAGGCGAGAAGAATTAACAAAGATATATTTAAATCATATTGATGAAGTTTTGCGATTCCGGAGAAAGCTGAGAATGGAAAATTGCTCAATTTGGTCAGAAAGTATGTGAGTTTAAGAAAGCCTGAAACCCCACATAAGCGATTTTTTTTTTAATTATAAGAAAGGAACTTGCACTCACTGTACAATGTATCGAAATAAACACCTTCGGAAAAATGCCATCAGAGATTGCAAGTTATCTGAATCTTCCAAATCATGAATTATATACGGGCCACAGTTTCCGCCGCCACAATGCTTGCAGATTCCTGAGAAGGAATAAAAAATATTAAACGCCTCAGAGGCTGGAAATCTTTTAGCGTCGCAGAAGGTTATGCAGAGAGCTCACAAGTTTCCAAAAGGGCCTATCCAATAAAATATTAAACTTCAGTGACGCTGTCGCTGGCCCTACCACTTGCAACTTTCACCAGTACAGCAGCCTTCAAAAATGACTTCTTCTAGCAACTTACTCCAATGGCTACGTTTGCAACAATTAGTGCTTGTAACAAAGCAGTATAGAAAACCGAAACGTCGGAAAGCCAACCTTCAAGTCCCCTTCATTGTGTAAAATTTTAGCCTCTGCCAATAATTTACAGAGTGCCACAAATTGCACATTCAATATTAAAATAATTAATTTTTTGATATGTATTCAATAATAAATGTTCCTTTATGTTAATTTTTGGGTTTTTTCCGCATACTATTATAGGAAAATAACTGACAAATATCAACTGCCCTAAATTTACCTGTTCCGTGAGCTGCGAGAAGTACTGTATATGTATGTGTGTGTATATATGTATATATTATTTACAATTTATCATCACCATCAAATCATAATCATTACTCCAATCATATCAATAATTCAAATTATTTCTTTATCATTTTTCTCGACATTTGAATTAATATACAATAAATATTGTTTTTTGTTGTTTTTTCCGTTAACCAGCTGTCGTCCCCTTACAATGGACTGTACTTGCCTAATTTGAACTGATTATTATCGAAAATGTCGGAGTCTACTCCAAAAAATCTGGAAAAAAAAATATTTTTATCACCCTATATCTCGAAAACCAAGCTGTTTGGAACATATGTGTATATGAACTTTTCGTCCTGAAACCTTTCGAAGAATCACCTCCTGAAGTTTGTCAACTTACTTAATTAACACCCTGTATATAAAACCCACGAGAAAAAAATCCGGATTCTTTCCTGGAAACATCAATTTCGTATGGCATATTTGCTTGGACTATTAGTCAGTGGACAGCAGACAACACCGACCATGGGAAGGGGTTAGCTATTCGCGATCGCGGTAGGTACAGCGTCAATCAGGCTTGATAGGCGTCATAGTTCAACTAACTAAAAAAGTAATTTCAGGAAAGCTGCTGTTTTGATATGTCAAATTATACTATTACAGTTACTTGAATATGAAATGGCTGACAACTACCACGGTTGTGAGGTGGTGGCAGAACCTTTAAAAAAATGTATTTTATGAAACTTGAAATTTGTATATTATGTTATTCTTTATGGTAGAGAAGTGTTGCGACCGGAAAATAAACACATGCGAATGGCTCAACGGTTTATTATATTCTGGCTTTTACAATACACCTAGTCAGACTCCAGCCATGAATAATACTTTAGTCACTCGTTTATCATCTAATTACGCAAGTTACCCAGATATCGTACTGGTACGTTGCCTATCCTATTGGAACTAACATGTACAAGTTGCTTCCACACAAAACTACAGTTACATATTAGGATGATGGCAATAATTATAGTAATGGTAACAATGATATTGATAGAACTAATAATGATAGCCATATAAATAGCGGTCCGATCGGAAATGGTTGTCACACTCGGCCATCCTGATTACTAAAACGTCCTCGTTTTCTTTTCACATGACTTCTGGTCACAGTGTCTGAAACGTAGAAATAAAGCGGATAAGTTAACATTTTCACATTCGGACGGATAATCCGATTTTATTCGTTTTGAAGCTCGGCACTCTAGACGTTGCTGCCCAAGCATTTTTTATTTGGTTTTTAAGCTCGGCGCTCTTGGCGCATTCAGACAGACATTGCTGCCCGAGACTTTTTTATTTATTTTTTCTCTGGCTTCTGCTGAAATTAAAATCATATTTGACGTCATTTCATTATCATTATTCATTTTTAACATATACTTGCAGCATGCAGTTCTTTTCTTATACATATATACCCCTATAATATGCACATGCACACATATACAATTATAGAGCATTTTTTTATTACCTCTTCATTCATTCGTGCCCACTAGTGTTGTTTACTCAATTTTTGCTCACTAGAGCTTTTGAAGATCACTTTCCGGAGCTCAACATTTTTATTGTGTTTTATATCGGTTTTTATATTAAAGAAATCTAAATGAACTTCTGGAAAAAACTATATAAATATAAACATTGAGGCAGTAATAGATTCAGTTTTTCCTTAACGTCGATTATTTTTGATGATAATGTGGGTTTTCTTTATTTGTTTACCAGTCTTCTTGTTTGAGTTTGGCACATATTGTTTTAATGGTATCATCCTGGACTGTCTCCTTTCATCACCTCGTCTATGTTTTATGTCGAAATCAAATTCTTGAATAGCGAGCTACCATCGTGCTACTCGTGGCAACAGATCGCGTTTAAGAGAAAGTTTGATTGTACTGCAGCATAATCTGTTGCAATGCAGAAATGTATTCCGGACAAATAGACAGAAATATAATAATAATAATAATAATAAAGCGGTTTTTTTCATCATTTGAATATCTATACAAAACATGATAAGAGCAATATAGACAAAAAACAAATGACGAAAAGGCGGAGTGTCAGCTATAGCTGTTTTTCAACGTGACCATGATAAAAAATACAAAATAAATAATGAACATAAATTGAAAGAAATAAATTGAATATAAATAGACAAATCGCTAAGTCAAATTTAAAATCAAATAATTTCATATTTTTTTTTAAATAGATATTCATGTTAATAATTCTTTATGGCAATCCTGGGTTGAGTGGCGGGATCTGTCAACGTGAGAATACGGCTATCTTTCATCAGTCGTTTTAGACTCTTTTTGAAATGGCTCAGTGTATACGATCTGAATTCATTTGGTAACTGATTGTAAAATTTGGCAGATTGATATGAAAAACATCTTGTAGAAGTTGCAGTGGAGTGAGGAACAATAACAATAATTTGTCTATTGCGTGTTCTGAGATCGTTCGAAGTTGAGAAAGTTTTCAATTTTGCAGAAAGATATTTACGTGCTTTACTCATCAAAACTTTGTGTGTTATCGAAAGTAGGTGTAGATTCCGAAGATCATTCAACCTCAGCCAACCAGTTTCTTTGAATTCTGCACTAACGTGTTCAAACTTCTCCATCGATTCTTCTCTATTACAAGTGTTTTTAACTCATAGGAGTAGTCAAACTTTTCCTCTTGACTAGTCATACGACTATAATACATTACTGGATCAAACTGGTTTTTATGTTTCTGTAGTGAAAAACCAGCAATGCCATTGCTGTCCGTAGGCAGTTCAGTTTCAATGTGAGGGTCATAAATACTGAGTAAGGGTTTAGAAATCAACCGTTTCTTGATGAAATCATAAATCATTTTTCATTATAATTTTGAACAGTTACCGAAGTGGTATAGAATGTGTGTTCATCGTGTCACTAAATTTTCCACATGGTAATATGTGTCTTCGTGGTTTACAATTGGTTGACCAATTATGACCTCAAAATAACCTATATCGGCTTCCACAAATGTTAGTCAGATTCCATCAAAAAACATTGACTGATTTCCAATAACCTCTACCACAATTCAATAATGATTCAATATGATTTTTAGTTTATTTACCACCAAAACTTTGCCTCATTCAATCGATTACATACGTGTATTCAGGTATACTTTCAACATAAAATAATTGAAAAAAATAAACAAAAATATCAATTATAAAATATCTACTGATTTTTCAGTTGCCTTTCTAGTAGCTGTACCGTAGTGAATTCAGATGCCAACAATCCTCCTTCAAATGGCCTTTTTGGTTACAACATTTGAATGTTTTGTAGCCTTCCACGTGACCAGCGGTGACGTGCTTGGAGGGTCCTGATTGCGCAGTAGTTTTCCACTAAACCTTTCGTGGTCAACTTTTCTTGTTTCTTCACCAACGATCCTTTTCTAGGTGCTGGGCTGTCGAGTCTGGTTTCTTCTTAGTCTACGGTGATTTAGACTAAGTTTGCTCGGAATTGTTTGATAAATTCCGTTCCATATGACTTCTTTAATAATTTTTCATCATTTTCGTGGAACATGGTAGTTGCACTTTCACTCTTTCTTATTTCGTTTATAGCTTATGTAGGAGCGGATAAAAATATATCCCACTTCTGAGATGTTACGATCGGAAAATAAACACATGCGAATGGCTCAACGGTTTATTATATTCTGGCTTTTACAATACACCTAGTCAGACTCCAGCCATGAATAATACTTCAGTCACTCGTTTATCATCTAATTACGCAAGTTACCCAGATAGTGTACTGGTACGTTGCCTATCCTATTGGAACTAACATGTACAAGGTACTTCCACACAACACTACAGTTATATATTATGATGATGGCAATAATAATAGTAATGGTAACAATGATATTGATAGAACTAATAATGATAGCCATATAAATAGCGGTCCGATCGGAAATGGTTGTCATAGAAACTTATATTTCTGAAGGCTGACGGGTTCGTCGGTTGCTTTGACCTGCAAACAGTTTAATCCTTTATCATGCGTGAGCATACAATTATATATGTAAGTGAGGTCCAAAAGTCCGTTGCCTCCCCGTAACTTCTTTATTTTACATATTTCAAATAAAAATAATGAATACATAAGTTGCAGGGTTTCATTCGATCTCTTTAATGGTATACGTTTCATTTATGCAGGATGATCATAAGGAATCTAACAATATCAGCAATATCAAGTTTGATGCTGTTATCTCTAAAGACTCCGGAGGTATCGCCTATTATTTTATTCATGAGCTCATTGAGTGTGGAGGAGAATTTCTTGTTGGATTCCTTATGATCATCCGTAACCAATCATGCAATGATATACAAGGTGTCCTATTTGAAAAAATTAATTTCTAAGTCGCTGCACTTTTTTGAGACACCCTGTATAATTGAAACTTAAACCATTAAAGAGATCGAGTGAAAACCTACAGCTCATGTATTTAACGGGTTTTTGTGATATATAAAATAAAAAAGTTACGGGGGGGGGGGCGGCGACAGACTTTTGCTCCTGACTGTATAGAACTACTTATATTAATATTATGATATTTTTTCATAGTTTCATCCGTGAATAAAAACACTTTGTCCATTTTTTGCGCGGCAAAAAAACGCCCTTTATTCCACTTGACATATTGTACTAACTATGAACAAAATAAAAGTAATGTAAAATAATATTGGCGAAAATTTTTATTTGATGATGTGTTCACAACATGCATCGATGCCAACGTCAATTCAGTGTCAGTCGATTACGGCGCATGTAACTTGATAGAAAACTGAAAACACGATAATAAGACGTACCAGGGACTCGATTGCATTAAAGAATATTAGCGTATCATTAATGTTAAGTAGGTCTTTTTTCTAGCAATTAGAAGAGAAAAACTTGTCAACTATTAAAAACGCGACATCGAATGTTTTTACATTGATAGTTTTTTTAGTCAAATTGCTAAAGGAAACAGTTCAGTATTTGAACAACACAAATTTACCTGATATCAATACAAACATCGACTGTTATTCGGCAGGACAATTTCATGAATAAGCAGTTTAGAAACATATGAATGTCAAACTATTTATGGTGGCAACCAACACCACAATAATCGATAAAAAAATTAATAAGTAAAGTCACCACTAGTGCATTTGTAGCTGTAAAAGTTGCAGCTAACTTTTGCCGTTGTCAAAGTGACAATTGCACTGTGGCATATGCGATTTTTTTATACATAGTCAAATTGTCATTACACAGGTGGTGGTAATTTTTTGATAATGTTAACTACATGCACGAATCTTTGTTGCTATATAACTATCACGAGTGGACTAAGTCCACGAGTGTGATTTCTCAATAGCAACAAAGACGAGTGCTAATCTAGTTAAAATTACCTCAAAAACATTACCACGAATGTAATTTGGCTTGTGTATTTTTTTACGGGACATTTATCAGTGTCATCTTTTGGCTAACTTTCTTATGTATTCATTTAAATAAAGATCCAATTAAACAACGTGAAAAAATTATCGGGGGTAATACCACTAGTGGTCGCAATACTATTGTGAGCACGAGTCGTATTTATTGAGATAATTTCACGAACCAACCAAGTTATTATTTGAAATTTGATCGAGTAAACAAAGTGAATTCTTCAATAGTTGCAACTAATGAATAATAAACATGATGTCTGTCAACCTGACGTTTATGTCATATTAGATTACAAGATGTATCATTGCTGTTTATATTTGTGGTTGACTTGACGACGTGGTCTTTCCGGATCGGAAAGAAAGGAAGCGAAAGGAAGCGTGTACTTTCGCGAAATCCCATTCTGATTGGTCCTCATATCGCAGGAGACGCGACTTTCATATAGTGAGTGAAATTGTCGCTGTAATTCAATAGCGAGTTGAATTCTATTAGACTTTTTCACGAAAAAAGTTTCTTCGTTCATATAAATACGAACAATGTATTACAATCATGAACAAATGATTTAAATCATCAATATTATAATGTTTTGCTTCATAATTTCATTTAAATTTACACCAATTGAATTCATTTTGACAAATACATCTATATTTAATATTGTCGAACTGTCAAACGCAATAATTTCGTCATGGTTAGTTGAAAATACCGAAACGAATCCTCCAATCAAAATTGAAAGACAGCTGGTGTTATCGGGATAACACAAGTTGTTTTTGGTTTGCGATTGGACAGATTAGGTGACAATTTTAAGATTTTAAGTGTAATTTTGATACTGTTTTCTCATGATGATTGGCTGGTATAAAAAATAATCATGCTTATTTAGAAATATTGCTCGAAAATTTTCAAAACCTATTAATTTTTCTTGTAAACATGTGCGAGAGAACAAGGTACGTATAATTCGCAATACAAGCTATCGATAAGTTAATGTTACAGTTCAGCAAACAAAGCTGAAATTGTGAAAATATGCACACCCATGATGTGCATTATTTGTCGTACGATGGAATGTAGTCCGTGATGAATCAAGTGATAAGGCATTTAACATGAAACGTTCTCGCATAAAGTGGTAATTTCACACTTTCAGATAAGTATGTTTGTTTGAAAACTGTATCAAACGAATATGGGTCCACAAATGAGTAAGAAGTAACTACACTTTTTTGAATAATGTCTGTTTTATATCAGGTCCAACAGCAAAATACGACTATCAAATTTCACTGATGAGTCACAAAATTACCTTTTCTTATTTATTTATTTATTTTTCTAATGGGTTATTTCCCGTATCGGTCATTTCCATACGAAAAGTACACTTTGTCTAATAATTCAATTTCAGATAGTGGCGAGTCTTCGACAATGTCAATACCGGAAAAGTCGAGGGCTCGATATGAAGCAACGTACTCAAAATTAGAGAAATGGTGTGGAGAAAACAATTTGCAACACTTCAACGAAGGAGTATTACTGAAATATTTTGGAGAAAAAGCAAAGGTTCAAAAATCCTCGTCACTATGGGCTCTGTATTCTATATTGAGAGTTGTGCTTTCTCTGAGAAAAAATGTGAACATCACCAAATATTCGAAATTGATAGCATTTTTGAAGAAAAAATCAGTTGGATATCAGCAAGCCCCAAAATCTAAAGGTCTGAGCAAAGAGGAAATAGAAAGATTCATTAAAGAGGCGGATGATAAGGAATATTTATTAATGAAGGTAAGATACTCTGGATTATAATTTGAGTTCAACTCCATTCTGATTTACGGAAAGAGCAAAATATTAATATACTTCGTGTATATCATGCACATTTTAGTTCATCTTATTCAGAGAGTAAGTGTTTTTGAGAGCGAATAAGGCTTCTATAGCTTGTTTACGAACGAATATTATTTCTTTTTGATAATTGAAATCTCATAAAACACGAGATATCGAAAATTTTTGCCAAATTAATGATTCCGAATAAATCGATGAATGTTCTAAACATCCGATATAGATGGAAATTGCCATTTACAGGAAAAATTCCTTTCAAGATACGGAACTGATAACTTTAATCATTTTTTACTCTCCACTCCGTTATTTTGAAGTAACATTTTTCACAATGACTAGACAACTGAAAAATTAGGCAATTCAGCTCTCATAGTAATACATAATTTCAATGGTCGATGGAGTATCATTATCTACCAATAAATGCAGGGATCCATACTGGCTACCCCTCTTCCTTTAATTAAAGAAATAGAAGCTACCGAAACACCAAATATACGTCTATTTCACTCGACGTGCGTTTCGCGAACAAAGTTAGCACTCTCAAGAGCTACACGCTTACTAGTAAGCGTATAGCTCCTACTAGTAAGCGTATAGCTCTTGTACTAAGCATATAGCTCCTGAGAATGCTGACTTTGTTAGCGAAAGTTGCGTCGAGTGAAAGTGACGTATTTTTGGTGTTTTGGGTGGTGTCGCGTCAATTGGACGTGGAAAATTGGACGCACGACTATTGGTCGCAGTCAATTGGACGCGGCGATAATTGGGCGCATGCGATAATAAAAATAATTTTATAACTCCAATCAAATTTATTGTATAAAATATGCAATACAGGGCTTATATCTATAATGAGGTATAATTACAAATACCTGTAGGTACAAAGGGATAACTTATTTCAGCAATAAATAAAAACCATTTGAAAATCTAAGGGGGGACCATTATGTAATAAAGGTAATAAGGACCAGCAGGTAATAAAGGGACTAGGTATAATTAGAATTAATACACTTCACAGAATTACTTGGGGCCTATATATTCAAAGATCTAATACTTTAATTTTCATAAGTGATAAGACTGTTTTAGTGTTAACATGTTTCTTGACTTTGTGAAAAGTGAAAGCGGTAACCCAATGCTATTATACGATGGTTTCTTACACAAAAAGGAGCGTATTGTCGGAGAAAAAACAATCTGGAAATGTGCTGATTACAATAAGAATCGCTGCCAAGGAAGAGTGCATTGGGTTTTGGGTAGCTTCTTTTTATTGAATAATACCTTGCATATCGCTTTCCCTTCCAAAGCTCCAATATCAGCCAGTCAAAGTAGAAATGAACGGAAAAGAATCGTAAGCGAAATAATAATAATAATAATAGTACTCCCCCATAAACACTCGTAGAGTGTACCCTTCCGGGTTGATTAATTAAGGCGGCGCTCCGGGCGACTTTTTTGATGGCGTATTTACTTTTCAGCTGCAGGAAAACCTACAGCACCACCATATGGAAATTGATAGAATTCAATGCGAATAAAATACAATCATGTCTTTCTATAGAAATGCTGATCTTAGAGTGCTGAGCGTAAATATGTCAGGAATATATATATGCCCATAAATTCTTTCATTTCAATGCTCAGTTCTACCATAACCAGTACCCTTTTGAGGAAAAACCATGTAGGGTTCATTGCCAGAAGAGCCTCTCTAAAATTGATTTTCTATTCCGTTCCATAAACTATTTACTTTCCCGTGCACTAATGATTTAAAAAGCACATATCCGACCTATCCTGCGATGCTATGCTTGCAGGCTCGCTCACTTCTCTGGAACGCAACAAAAAGTTGGTGACCCGTCTCTGTTTCATAGAACCGTCAAGGTCACTTCAACATGTTAAACATTCCTTTCCCAAGGCTTGTTCTTGCAACAAACGGCAAAACTTCGGAACTCGCTACGTCGGTATGTATTTCCTAAGGCATACAGCTTGCAGATATTCGAGAAGAACGCGAATTCCTACCCACTTTCAATCGGCGCTCATGATATTCCCTGAACTGGGAGACTTCAGATAATTCCAATAAAATGATCTGTATTTTCTTTCGGTAAGAGGTCATACTGGAAACTACAAACTGTAATGATGCGTCTATTTTGCAAATACATAGTTTTCCAAATAAATGATTTTTAAAGAATAATTTTTCAATGAGAGCATTCTTTTCTACATTGGATACCATGAACATTCGGTACAGAATGGTATATTGATATGTACCGCAGGCACTTTTCGAAATTTTAAATTATTATTACTTTTTTAATCTCACCACGTCGGGTATTCAACCAAATTCATGGAAATAAATATAACACATGTTCCTATAGTTTTATGAAAATGATATTTTTAGGTTGTTTCCATCATTGGAGAAGCTGGAGCCTGTGGTAGAGAGGAGCTGACTCACCTGCTCGTGAAACAAGTTATAGATGAAGGTCACTATTTTCGGATTACCATGCCAAACTCTCAATACAGACTTGAACGAGAATTCGTTGTTATTGGTGAAACAGAAGATGGGATCAACTTGGCAGAAATTATTCGAAAATATATTAATCTTCGCCCACCAGAAACTGACAATTATCGTTTCTTTATAACATACAAATCTGGAAAATGTGTCAATCTACCTGTAGGTTTGAGAACGATAGGACTTATACCGAAAAAAATAGCATCGTTTCTTGGATTGCCAGATCCGGAAAGCTATACTGGTTTTAGATTTGGCAGATTTTGCCGTAATAAATGACCATCTATACAATTTTGTTGGATATGAAGAACCATATCAGAAAGATAAGCCCTTTCAAAATAAGGTTTGATAGACCGGGAGCCCACAACGTATTTTTTGTGTCTCATTTGTTCACACTCAGCAGTATAAGAACCCCTCAAATTCAACGTTCCACTACACATAATAATCGTGGACCAAGGGTTGGGGGCCGCGTGGGTGAAGTTGTATTAAAAAACCTGGGGTCTCGAATCATTACTTACCGTTCGGCGTATGTCGCAAGTTACTGTAATTGAAAATAAAGTTTGGTCGGGCGGCATTGCCGAACGTGTAGGATGGATAAGACGCGCAGTGTCGCTGTTTATTGTTGTGAAAATTTTTTAATACAAAATTATCATTTGTTAATGTTAGGTATTTTGTTCATACAACTAATTATTCACTAAAACTCAAGATAATATGATTGCCGATCATTTTAGTTGGATCGGGGGCAAACCACCCCTGCGTACTTTTGTCTTGATGGTGTAGAGTATGCGTGTATCATACATTAATGTTCGACATTGACTTTAAATTGTTTATTAAATAAAATGAAATGATAAAAAATAAATGCCGAACAAATTAACTGGATATTGACCTTTGTAGTCCTAAAATTAAATTTTCGTTACCAATATCATTTGTTACCGTTTGGCGGGGGTATTTTAGTATTAATAATAGTTTGATAGGCGTCATTATGTCACTCTCCAACAAAATGATTGGATTTATTTTGTGTAACTGACGAAGAAAAAAATCCATAAAAAATTTTCAATACGACAGAATGAACGGCCGATTTGGGTTAAAAAAAAATGCATGACATTAAAGGTGTTCAATATAGGTAATTTGACCCTGCTGAATCCGAAAATGATCGTTACCAACTCGAAATCCGGACCGGAAATGAGATATTCAAGATGGCGGCCTATTTTTTGCAGTTTTTTGCATATAGGCCCCTATGCGCTGTTTTTCGATTGTAGTGGATTTTCCTAATTACACCCTTAAAATCAAGACGGCGCCGGCGGTCTCGGAAACTGAGTGTCACACTAATGGAACCCCCATATAAAATAAAATACATGAACATGTTATTGCTGAATGAAATGATTCGTTACACAGAGTATTTTTTGGCATTTTCACCTGTTTATGTTAAAGTCGCCATTTTATTTCTTGAAAATACAGTTTTTGCACATTATCTGCAATGTTCAGAGCATGATCAATAATTTTTTAAAACACTAAGGACTGATCGTTTGGTCACAATACTTAATGGAAAATTAAACGTTTAGAATCAACCAAAGTCTATACGAAGGTCTGACTACGAGAGGTTAAATAATCAGACTGGTTTCATTTTAATTTATTGGAATGAGTATGTAGTGCATAAAATTATATTTTAGTGTTTCATTATTATTTTTTAAACATTTTGTTTGGTGGAATGGGAAATAAAAATTGCGCTAACAAAATTTCAGTACCAAACAAATCGTACGTACCAGGTGTTGTAAATGATTATAAGACTTTGAGTTCAGTATCAGTTGATTATGTTTTATTTATATATAAACTGAAACGAAGGTATGTATTTTTAATTTTCAATCATCTTCTTCCTCTGCATCGCTTGAATCTTCTGATAGATTGTTACAGAGCCCTGATGATGAATTCAATGAAATTCGAAACGTTGGCAAAAAAACAATATTTTTTTCTTCTATTCTACTGATCCCAACCCCAACAAAATTTCTAAAGAAATAATTAATAATATAAAGATTGAACGTTTTTTTACCTCAGTTTTCGCTCTCTAATTCTTCGACGATTATATAACGTCTTCGACGGATGAGGAGGCACTTCGTCCCCGTCAAACCAATTGAAGACGTATCTTCGTAAAATCCTATTTTAGCATTTAAACTAAATGACTTTATTGATGCTGAGAAATAAAGAAAAACGAAAATTGAAAAAATAGTTACGTCTGCATACAAATCATAGAGTGAAAACATTGACATAGAATCATTGTTACTCATATGCTATTGTTTCATCTTCCATAATACACTTTCATGAAAATGTTCTGTAACGAGGAGAATACAAAAAGTATTTTTTTATAAAATCTCAATTATATTGATATTTTGTGATATATCGTTGGAAAGGTGATTAAAAAAAATAGTCCTAAAAAAATTGGATGCGCTTTCGGTCAAAACGAAAATTTTATATTTGGTCTGATACTTGCTAAATTGTACAATCATGACATCGAATACATGTACCAAATTTGAAATATTTATACAAAATAACAACGAAGATACAGGGGGTATATTGGTATGTAATTTTTTTGGCATAACTTTCTTTGTATCCATCATTTTTTCGTGAAAATTGACAAATAGCTTACTATGATAAATATCTGCAAAATGCACTGCATGCCGAACGTTAGGTAGTGATTATGATATATGAGCATTTGGCCGACAATTTACAACTGTTTTTACACCCTGCAGATCCATTCAAATTGTTCGGCAATAGTTATTTCTTAATATTTTGCGTTGCATTCAGTTGCTATAAAATTTCACACCAAAATATATTAAATTAATGGTTAATTCAACTGACTTGTAGATTATTCTGAGAGAAAACAAGTTGTAACATCAGTGGGCCATGAATGGCTTTTGTTGATATAATGACAGTTACGCGTTGGTATTAGTGGCGGTGTTTGTATGTGAGAAAGGAAAATTCATTTTGCGACATTTTCAACCTAAAATTACATTGCACATCACACAGAACTAAAATAGTTTTGACTGGTCCATGCGGATTGTCTATTGGAAAGTAATGTGGAAAGGAATTCTTGCAAATTTTAGCCGAGTATTCACGAAAAGATAAGTTGAATAAAATTGTTTCAAATATTAAGTTCATGTAGTCAAGCATAGGTAGATTTTATTGATACACATTTTTTACCGATGGACCTATTCATCGTTGAAATGCAAGTTCTCAAAATATTTTCAGACACATTCAAAATATTTAGTGAATATATAATTATGAAATATTATCTCCTTTCATATGAAAAATAACATTCCATTTGTACATAAAAGCAAAATGTTAACTATCACATGTCAAATATTTGACAGAAAAATTTCCACTTATTAATTTCGCCCAGGGTACCCAGGAGGATAAAAATTTCCGGAAATTTTTTGATTTGCCATGGCAACTAAATACAAATCAATTTTTTGATTGGCTGAAAAAGTGAGGTGTGAAATTTTCACAACAATAAGCAGCGCCATTGGGCGTCCGACCAAACTTTATTTTCAATTACAGTAACTTGCGACATATGCCGAACGGTAAGTAATGATTCGAGACACCGGGTTTTTTAATACAACTTCACCCACGCGGTCCCCACCCTTTGGTCCCCACTCTTTGGTCCACGATTTTTATTCGGCGAGCTCATATTCGTGTAGTGGAACGTTGAATTTGGGGGGTTCTTATACTGCTGAGTGTGAACAAATGAGACACAAAAAATACGTTGTGGGCTCCCGGTCTATTATAATAGATATATCTTTGGAAATCATTTACATTCACGTTGTTATATGGAATGCCCATTCCTAGGCTTCCTCTGTGCGTTCTTCTTCTTTCACGCATGGGCATGTTGTGAAGTCGCTGCATGCAGGCCTCTGGGAGGGAGACGAGGGACTGGACTTGTGTTCTGTGTTTACCTTCGGTTCGCATGGTTCGTAATACTGCGTTATATTCACATATTAGTTTTAGTTTACAAACATAAAGTTGTTGAATTGTATTGGATTTTTCTTTAAATTATTTTATAAGTCTTGCTCTTTCACGGCTTTATATATACTAGAGGGGAAAACCGCTGGGGAATTTTGGTGAACATGCCTTTGCTATAAGTGGTATTAGAAGCATTACTTAAAAACTATTGGGTATTACAAATATTACTGGTGTATTACTCGGTATTACTCGAGTATTGTAGGAATTAGTTGAAAATTATTCGGTATTAGTCGGGAAAAGGAGGTATTACTCGAGTATTACATGGGTATATAGGAAGTTCTTCAGCGGTTTCCGGTTTATATAGTACAGCTCCCAGAGTAAAAAAAAATCACTAAAACTGTAAATTTTATCTGAAGTCCATGAAATTTGTTATGGGCTCAGTTTAATACTAGAACAGGTATCCAATGAGTTCCAGGACCTATTTTGTGAAAATCACAAGACAATTCTGTTCAACGGATTTTTCGACGCTTTTCCGGCCGTAACTTGGAAAAAAATTGTAAATTGAAAAAATATTAGGAGACCAAAATGAAACTAGGAAATTTGGGGATAAATATATACACTTTTTCCGAAAAACCTTACGTTTGATCGAAAAATTATTGAGAAGAAGAGAAGGTAAAAAATTAAAATTTGTTTCGAAGATGTATTTTCTTCTTTACATTTTTATGGTTTCAATGAGAATACACACAAAAGAAAATAATTTGGTTTATATTTATATTTATATATTTCACAATTTCAATGGTTGGTCTTAAGTTACAAAGCGTTTATCTGCCCATCTCTTTATTGTGTTCAACAATGTTTTAATATGGCGGATGAGTTTTGTGATTATGGCCCGATTCCGTTTTGAATCGGTATGTGGGGGTTTCCAAGGTCAAAGAATAAGAATTTTCTTGTCAAAATTAATAAATTCAAAATGGTGGCTTCAATACGGCGAACAGGTTTTGTGATTATGGTCCGATTCAATTCTAAATTGGTGTGTGGGGATTTTTGGGGTCGAAGATTATGATTTTTTTGTCATAATTCATGATTTCAATATGGCGGCTCCAAGATGGCGGACTAGTTTTATGATTATGGTCCGATTCGATTCTAAATTGGTATGATGGGGTTTTCGGGGTCGGAGATTATGAAATTTTTGTCAAAATTCATAAATCCAGGATGCGGACGAGTTTTGTAATTATGGTGTGATTCTCTTTAAAATTAGTATGTGGGGTATTTGGGGACGAGTAAATATTTAGAAGGCCATCTCATTGAAGAGCTAGCTAGCTAGCTCAAAACTCACAGGAAATGGCCCTTGTGATAACCATGCTTTCTCTGAAATTCGTAGATTATTGCGTACTGAAAAGCAAATAATATACAATAAACTTTTTAAAGACAAGCTTTCATTCAAATGCGCTAGAAAATTAAAAAATAATTTATTTAAATGTGAGTTACAGATTCAAAAGCTTGCCGCTTTCGTATTCGATCCGAAAACTTTGGGCGGCAAGCTTTCGAATCTGTAACTCACATCTAAAGGAATTATTCATTTATTTTTAGCGCATTTGAATAAATGATTGTCTTTAAAAAGTTTTTTTCAATATTATTTTTTACAGTGTCCGCTATTAAGTTTGCAGCATGAGGAAACTTTTTTATTATTGGTTTTGAAAATAAAAAAATCTTGATGAAAACCTGTTTTATCCGAAAACTTATGTCTAATATGTGTCTTGAACTACTCGAAAACAGACCTAGTTAATCAATTCACTAAATTCTTATTTTTCAGTTCAATTATCGTGTTACAAATGCGGCAAGGGATATACAAAACAGAGCTCGCTGTATTATCACCAGTTGAGGTACTGTGGAAAAGACGCTAAATATATCTGCAGCTATGAAAAGTGCACATATAAAACACATATATCTTCAAATTTGAAACGGCACTGTAATAATATTCATGTCATACAATATCGAACAAAATCTAGAAATACGAAATAGGGTCAATCTTTTGAATTGTGCTATTTGTCAAAAATAAATTTATTGAATTCTCTCCTAATTTTGAGCAATGATTAGGCAAATATTTACATGCAGCTTATTATTGGTACAAGTGCATTTTTATTCACCAACTTACTAAGGAGATCTTGAATCGATAGGAAAATGTTTGTGTATCGAACATACTGGAATATTTGTAGGCTGAGCGACCTCTGAAACTGATTTCGAAGGATCCTTGGCGAAGTGACCTGGGCAGTGACCTGGGCAGCTTCAATAAAAAGTATGGGCCACTTATTCACTTTGTTATACATTGTTCGTGAACTTCTTTTTGTCTTACATTTTAGAATTAGGAAAAATTAATATACAATGCCTGTCAAAAAGTAAGTACGTAACATAATGAGAAAACAAGTTTATTATTAAAGTTCGAAAAATAAAAAAAATGTCCGTTGACCACTGCTACGGTGGCAATTTGAAAAAAACTTCCATAGAGTAGGACAAAAAAAGGTGAAGATGGCCAAATATCGATGTCATTCGAAAAATTTGCTTAGAATTCAATTATACAGAGTGACCCATTTGAAAGCGGCCCACCTCTCTAAAAATCCCAATGGTCACAAGGACGTTGTGAACTGGCTGAAAACCGAACGTTTTTTCAACAGAAAAATGTCGCGTGAAACAACGTAAATATTAAACCAATTGTTTACTAATTATCGCTGTATTGCCGTTTTCAATCAGGTTTTTATGAACATCGAAGATACTCAATAAAACAACATTGTTTTGACCAAATGAAAGGTTAAGGAAGGTATCAGAAATATTGATAAATGAATCGGGTAAAGCAAGTTTGATTAAAAATTCTTTTTGAATCAACATAGCGATTGCTAAACGTATATTTAACGACTTGTTGAGGAAGTAACGTTGAAAACACATCTTTATAACGTATTTTTTCAACCTTGAAGATTACACTAAATTATTGCCGTTAAAATTTTCAACCAGAAACGTTTATTCAACCAATGCCACGTTTATAATACGTTTGAAAAACGTACGTGTGCTCATTGGGATGTTATTTATTATACGATTCAAAATTTTTTTTCAATAGATAGAGCATTAATAGTTCTAATTGAGTGCCATAAATTTGAAATAAAAATAAAAATTTCAAGGCCTACTTCGAATTTTTTTCAAGGGCAAAAATCCAAAAACATACTAGTGGTTTTTTAAAATTGAATTTGGTGACCACTGGATTCACGATATTTTCAAGTGGTTTTATGTGAAAATTACGTAGGAATGCGTCCATCAATAAGAAAGTTATGTGGGTATAAAATTTGAAAAGTTTGTCAATAAATCAACCCATCACTTCAATTTCAGAACTTTTATCAAAATTCTGACAACACCACCACCAATCAAAATATTTCGAAATATATTTGGTTAGAATTTCATCAAAATCTGTTCGTAAATGAAAAAATTATAAAATAATACAATACAATTTTCTAAAATTCCACTAATTTCAAATTTTATTGTGCTATTACAAAAATGTGCGTGGCCTAAAAAGTAAAGTACAGACTTTCTATGCCTCAGCTAGTGAAGGAGAATATGACTTAGTGGCATTAAGCGAAACTTGGTTGAATGAGGATGTATTGAGCTCTGAACTGTTTCCGGAAGAATATGTTGTCCACAGGAAGGATCGCCGATTTCACCTGGTCTCGAGAGTTGATGGCGGAGGTGTCCTATTAGCCTGTAAGAATACAATCATGCAACTTTCAAGCTTCCGAGAGTGAGAACAAATATGCAACTAAAATCTCCAATGTACGTAATGTGTAATGAATTCAAAAGAATTGGCAATCGAACTGATATTCATTCGTGTTCCATCAGGGAACTTGTTTCCTTAGTCAAAAATCAAACCAATATTATAATATTTTATACATATTATCAGTCTTCAATCAAGGTATTAACACCACTTCAATTTTTGTTTAGTCAATAATATTATTGTAATATTTTATATTTTTTCATTTTTTAATCTAGGTAATAACACCTCTTCAAGTTTTGTCATTCAATAATATTGTCCTGTAAATGGGAAACTGTTGGACAATAAAAGCTATTATTATTATTATTGGATAAGTTAATTGGATAAGTTTGTTTTCACCAAAACAAACTTACCTTATGTGCACACTTGAAGCAGGTACAAACACTAGTTGTATCATTGGTAGGGTGAATTTCAGTTGTATTGTAAATACAATATTGTAATACAATATAAAATTTATTTCAAGGCAACTGTCCACATGATTCACACTCTTTGGCCATCGCAGTGGTTGATGTACGAAACGAGAAGCCGGTAAATCATCAATTAATTCAGTGTTACAAACAAGAATATTTCAAGTAATTTTTAAAGTGCACGGAACAAGATATTACCTCATAAACAACATTAAATATGAATTATTGTTGGTTGCTATATTTTTCAGGTGAAGATATTGCCATCACTGGCTTCAGGAAACCACGTTTGATGGCACCGACAAAGCCAAAAGTACAAGTGGCACCTTGAAGACGATCTCACATATTGATGAAACTGCTAAAAAGAGAAAAAAATTCGAATGTTATGAAAAGCTGAGTTCAAAAATGCCCAGCAGAGAAGCAGACAAGAAAGTCCCAAAGTTACCACATTTTGTGACAGTTGTGCTGGTATACTAGGAAAATGATTGCCTCGTTTTACTATGTATCACAAATGATCCCAGTCAACACAGAATGGTCTTGGAGATGGTAGTGTTTCCATGTTTCAGATCACACCAGTGAATGAAAAAGTGACTTCCATTATTATCGCATAAACGTCAATTCGGTGCCCCGTTGGGCATTTTGAGACATCAAAATGTGATGAAAAATGTGACTAGAAATGAGCCCAATGTGACATTTCATTTATACTTCGATGTAACAATGTGAAATTGAATGGACTTGTATTTATTTGGAAATGCGCTTCACTTTCTGATTCTCCTGTATGTCACAAACACTTTAAATTTCAACAGAAATAGAAATTATACCTCAATATTATTTTACTTTCTAATGATTTACGGTGCATTATGGTTGATTCCGTAATATATACTTTTTATAAAAAATAAATAAAAATAAAAATAAACTGTCTAAATCATGAAAACAAAAACAATTTTCATGAATGTGGAAAAATCTATAATTCAAATCCAATCCTCTGGACAGCATTTTCTTCTTACGCGCCGTGAGAATGGTGTGGCGTGCCAAGTTTCGGATGGAGGGCCGTGTTTCGTCGATTGTCGGTAAAGGACACCGCACACTTTTATAGGGAAAGTGGCCCTCTGTCGAATCGGCTGAATTTTTGATATGTTGTAGTCCAAGTCATTCCAAACAAAAAGTCCAATGGGCATAACTTTTTCTATAGGCTAGTTTTGACGCTAGAGGGCGTTGAGAATTCAAATCTTTTCTCTATTGTTAAACAACAAAAAAAGTTACCCTGAATAATTTTCACTATTCTGAGTAATCATGATCTAAACATTCATCAATATAAGATAGTATTAAAAGTATTTTTCGTTGGTGTCATTACAGATGGTCAATTATATAGTGAGTTCCATCTGGTATGAACAAACTAATAGTTCGAGTTGATGATGAAACTCAAGGACGATGTTATAAAAATAGGTCTAATTAATTTATATTCGATTAGTTTATTGATGCTCAAGGAGTATGATGGAGAAACTACTGGCGGGTCAACTAAGCCTCCATTCACACATTTAGCATAAGTATAATATGGAGACAATAATGGGCTATAACTCACTATATTAAGTATATGTTACATTTAACGTACCTTTCGAACCTGGTATCGTTGACCCTAATGAAGCACCGTCGAATTAACCCTAATAATAATTTACAGGGTGTTTCATTTTGGAACATATCGATACGATCAAAGAAACTGATATTGTAGTTGATTCACAGTTGTTATTTAATAGTATTTCGATGGCTAAATTTTACTCTCATCCTCCAAAGACCTGGAATATCAATACATTCGTCAAATTCTAATGAAATGTTCCTCAAATCCTGCCATTTATCTTGTTCATGAGATTGGGGTTTATTAATTTCATCGGTTTCTTCGTCCTCCATTGTATTCACACTCATAACATTTCACTGAAGAAAATGTGGTACGTTATATCAATAAATGCCGTTTTTTACCTCTCCGTTCATTGGCAAAATACATTTTTCATCGTGGCAATGAATAAATATTCACTGACTTTTGTAGGTATTTACCTATTGATACAATGAATTCAAGTTTATTGAGATCAAAGATGATCGTTTCTTACATTTATGAACAGTTTTCGTTGCTCCTGCGGAAAAGTTTATTGAGGTGAGGAAAGGGGTACACTGAGATCAATGATGATCTAATTTCAGACCTATGAACATATTTTGTTACGGCTTTGAAAATGATTATTGAAATGAAGAAATTGGAAAAATGTATATTATTTCATGAAAAAAATGTGGTACATAATATCAATGAATACCGTTTTTTACCTTTCCGTTCATTGGCACAATTAACTTTTCATCGTGATAATGATTAAACATTCACTGATGTACGAAGGTATTTATTGATACAATGAATCAAAGTTGATGGTTTTTTATATTCACGAACAGGTTTCGTTGCTGCTATGGAAAGGTTCATTGAGGTGAGGAATGTGGTACACTGAAACAATTTGAAATTGTTCATCACATCAATGAACATAATTCATGGTCCAAGACACTGATGTATATATTTAAAAAAAATATGGTACATTTTATTGACGAATACCTCTTCGTTTATTGGCACATACATTTTTCGTTGAGTCAATGAATGATCATTCACTGAAATATGTATGTTTTTATTGTTACAATGAGTTCAAGTTTATCGAGATCAATGATGATCTATTTTCAGACCTATGAACATGTTTCATTGTGGCTATGAAAAAGATCATTGAAATGAAGAAAAAAGTACATTGAAACAATGTATACTATTTTATGAATGAAATATGGTATATTATATCAATGAATACCGTTTATTACCTTTCCGTTCATTGGCACAATACATTTTTCATCGGGACAATGATTCAAGTTCATTGAGATCAAAGATAATCTTATTTTACATTTATGAACAGGTTTCGTTGCTGCTATGGAAAAGTTTATTGAGGTAATGGAAGGGGTACACTAAATCTATTTTAAATTGTTCATCATATCAATGAACGTAATTAATGGTCCCAGAGATGATTTTATTGTTACAATTATTCCAAGTTTATCGAAATCAATGATAATCTATTTTCAGATCTACACACAGGTTTTATTGGGGCTATGGAAAGATCATAGAAGGTGTAACGAAGTTACTTAGTCCCAGTTTTGTTAGGCAGATAGAAGCAACATTTTCCTCCCATGCTATAACTCCGTAATTAATAATATGTTCATGAATATAATAATAAGCCTTATGTCGAACCGAGCCATCTCGTGTTTGAATATACTCATAAATTTTGCCGACATCTGTTCAGCCGAATCCTTGCATAGAAATCTCCGTTGCTGGCAAGTTAGTTTTAGCTGGTAGTACACAGCGCCTCCACTAGACGGACCACTCCCCACGACTTCGTTGTTTGCACAGAGCCGGTTAACTTAAGCAGACAGAAGCGATCGTTGAAGCATCTTCTCAGGTAGCACAGACTACAGAGACATCCGAAGAGCTCCGAAAGGAGCCAGCCCAAATGAAAGATAACTTGGAGATATGCCTTCCAATCAGGATTGCGATGTTCTGATAAATGCATGTTAATTATTTTGCATATCTTTCGGAAACTCACTGTATGCTCAATACCAGTGGGAGGCCTTTATTGCATTTACGAATGATATGCAATGATTGAATAAATACCACTTATTCAAATGATAAACAAAATAATTAGTTCAATGTGTGAAAGCATCACGAGAATAAACTGAAACATAGATTTAATGTATATCAATTATTGAATCAAGGAATAACCGATACTAAATAATCACCGTTCATTGGATTGATGAAAAATATCCATCGTCGAACTAATCTGAATCATTACAGCATTCATTCGAAGAATGGACAATAATAACTAATTTGATGAATACAGTTTCATCAGTTGAACGAATACTATTTATTGCTTGGGTGAACACTCTTCATTCGTTTGATGAATTGAATTCATTACCATAACGAACCTATTTAATGTACTTGATCATGATATCAATGAAAGCATTCATTGATATTATTAAGATCTGTTTTCATAGTATGGATAACCAGTGGTACATTGACATAACGATTGCGTTCATGGGACCAATATTGATAAAAATATTCATTGAGTTACTGAACTTTTTCATTGTATTCAGGTACCAATTTTTTTCTGTGTTGAATCTCACTGCAAAATTATACGCCATATTCAACTTTACAATGACATGAAATCACAAACAATCAAAACATTGCTCAATGGAAACATTTTTGTATTTTTTTCTGTAGTGAAGGGATGCAATGTTTTCATACTATCCAGTACCCCATTCTTGAAAATGGTTGAACAGTTTTCAAAACGAATCTAAACTATAATATTTTCCTAATGCGTCAAAGTTCAATTTCCCGAATACTGTTGTGATATCGAAATAAAAACGAAAGTTAACCAGACAACAGGCTCCAGAACAAGAATTTATTGCCTCATATACAGGTCAATACGAAAAAAATAGGGTTGGATGGTGGAACGCATTAAATTAAAATGAAATATTAGTTATAACATTTGCGTTACCTTCATTCACCTCTATACTACTATTATTTGTCTCTGAATCAGTTGGATGTTTCGAATTTTTGGTCGAAATAAGT
Organism: Chrysolina haemoptera; assembly: GCA_958298965.1. Taxonomy (NCBI): domain Eukaryota; kingdom Metazoa; phylum Arthropoda; class Insecta; order Coleoptera; family Chrysomelidae; genus Chrysolina; species Chrysolina haemoptera. The sequence continues at coordinate 35,202,948 of OY282586.1, read as the reverse complement.
CCATTCGCAAATGTAAAAATCCCTGACGTTACAACGATAGATTCAGAAAGAATTTTTTCTACGGGTATTTTATTGACATATTTTTAATATTTCTTGTTCTTTCTCATGCCTTCAAATTATACAGGATTGTCGAATTTAACTATCGCTTTTTTTAAAACGAACACTCGGTATAGTTTTCAACTTTGTGATGTAAAAAACGGCGTATAGAATAAAATTCATAAAGAGTTTTTGATTGTAGATCCCTAAGGCGATTTGTAACCATTTTCGAATTACTGAACTTTAGAAATTGTAAGTAGCTGGAGCACACTGTATAATTGACCAAATGTAACAACTCCAAAGAACAATACTTGATGAATATTTACATCTTGATTAATCAGAATGCTGATGATTATCAAGGATAACGTTTTGTATTGTAAAACAATGTAGAAAAAATGAAGGTTTTCATGGGCCTCTAGCTCCAAAACTAGCCTAGAGAAAAAGTTGTGCCTATTGGACTTTCTGTTTCGAATGACTACGACTACAACATATCAAAAATTCAGCCGATTCGACAGGGGGCCACTTTCCCTATTAAAGTGTGCGGTATCCTTTACAAAGAAAATCCCGGAAAACCTACAACACCACCTAGGGAGGTCGGTGTGCTTTCCAAGCTAGCACTAAACGAGATTGGCATGTAAACAACATACAATAAACTTGCTTTCAACAAGACTTGTGGTCGTCTATCGATTCCGATATTTAGTAATTGAGAAAAAATCCCTCGTACCTACATTAAGAAAGACCTCACTGGAAGTAACGGCCAATAAACGAAAGAGAGAGAGAGAGAGGATTCTGTAAATATCTCAAACAAATACACCATACCGACAAATTTATCTAGCTTCATATCCCCAAAAGCTAAATCCGGAATGGGCTGCTGTACTGGCGAAAACCAACCTACTCACAGATTCGTCACAACTTGTGGTCCAAAATCAATTAGGCAAGGGCGTGTGTGCTTTAGGTAAAAGTATTTCTTGCGCCTTAAATAATGCTGAAAAATTGTCAGAATATATTAAAAGTGATCTCAAAAATCTGCTAGATTCTGGCCGCATACTCACAAACCTCTTTCATCGCGTTACGACAACACGAAGAAATAAACTCGTTCCTCAATTAAAACACATCGTTGCAGCATAAGTTAACAGGCTCATCAATGCCCAACTTTTTTTGCGGCGCCCGGGGAACACCGACGCGCGACGACGTAGCGAAGAGGCAGAAGTGGCAGGGTTGTATTTTGAAAATCTATCTTCAAATCTTGTGCTCAGAGTAGCACGTATAACGCCTACTACATTGGAAAAATTATGTAATATTATGTAATATGAGGACTGGACCTTCATATAATTACGATCGAACTTCAGGTAAGTTCTTTCAATCGGTTAATTTTAAATGACTAATAGGACAGTATTTTTTTTACTACATATCACTCAGAACTATTTACTACCTTCAGGTTGATGAAATATTCCACGGCTACCTAGGACCAACTGACAATAAAAAAAATGGGCAACAGATATTTGGGATTTTTTATCTCATAACCAACACCCAATTCTGGTTAATATATAAAATAAAAATATACAGGGTCTCACCTGTAACTAGCAAAACTAATAATTCCCATTCAGCCATAAAGTTTAGTTGATTTCAAATATTCCTTCTCGCTTAATAACTGGAAATATTCAATCAGTCCTGTAGAAAATAACCTAATATAATTTTTTCTACGTTGGCAATGATCAGTTGGAAAGTTGGGAAAACACATTGAGAATATTTTAGCACAAAAGTACCATCTCAAACTCCCAGACCTTTTAATCCTGAAATAATAAAATTATACAGGGATTAAAAAAAATTCTTATTTATTCAGAAAGTACCGAAAAATGTTCAATTAATACAGTAGAAAATAACCAAATATTATATCCTTTTCCTTAAGAACTTTAATTTATCCCACTATATGTTAATGTGCGTGTGTTATAGTTTAGGTCAAATCTTGCAAGCTGAATTAGAACCACATGCTACGGAGTTGGATTTACAAGAAAAATAAAGATGATCTAATCTGGAAAAAAAACATATCAGAACTTGGCATTGCTGACCGGAGATCATCTACTGCCGAAATTGACCGGGATACAATCGGATTATACAGTGAGGACCAAAAGTCCGTCGGCCTCCCCGTAACTTCTTTATTTTACATATAACAAAAAAATGTTGAATACATAAGTTGTAGGGTTCAATTCAATCTCTTCAACAGTTCAAGTTTCATCCATATAGAGTGTCCCAAAAAAGCGCAGCGATAAGTTTATTTTTTAAATAGGACCCTCGGACCCTCATAAAAAAAACTGCGGAAGCTCTTGAAAATAAAATCGGAAAAATTCTTAAATATAGTGGAAAACATCGGAAAGTAGAATAATCCCAATTCAAAATATTTCATCATATTGTCCCCCTGAGTGCTTGAACGGACCCCCCCACGGTTAGAAATGAGTTGCGAAAAGCCGTTAAAATTGTGGAAAACATCGAAGTATAGAATATTTTTAATAGCTTGACCAGTATGGTGCATCTATAAGAAATTTGAAGAAATGCTATGCTGAAAAGTACAAAATAAATGAAAGTAAAAAAAATAGTAAGCGAGTTTATTTAAATGCACCAAAAATAAAATAAAATAAATTAAACACATCATTTTGTTCAGTGATGAAATTATATATGGTATGAAAGTTTGCCGTGAGATTGAATCTTAATACAGGTGATATTTGAATTTAAACAATGAAAAATACATAGGTACTTCTCGCGACAAGCTTTCATATCTTACCAAGTGTTTTAGACAAAATAATGGTTTTGATTTTCTTGTGTTGTTTTAAATGAATGGTATTTTTAGTTTCTTATGACCAGTTGAACATTTACAAAATATTGTTTGACAAAATCATTTGGAAATTACACCTTATAGCAATATAAATACTTGAATATCTCACTGTGCTTTTCACCTATTAGTGGGATGGTGTCATATTTGAATAAGAGTTAATAATTTTGCCAGCTACAGATGACACCCTTATTTTTATGATTCAAGGATTATGGTCAGGGCATTTTATAGTGTTCCGAACCAGTATCCGCTGTACCTAAAACTCCTTTTTGAGTTTTTCACTTTTCAACTTGTCATAGATAGCCATGGAAACGTAATATTTGGTTATTTTCTATAGATATAATTGTGCATACTTTGCGACTTGTAAAAAAATCGATATCAACTAAGATTACAGATGATTGAAATACAATAATATCGCTAGTTAATTTCAAGATAAGAAAATCCCCAAACTTGTAAAAGCTCGTTTCCTATACAAAAAATCTACAGTACGTGCCGTTATCGTGCCGTATCGTGCAAATGACAATTAAGTGAAGATTTGCTGCAGTCGTCGAAATATTTATTCTGATATTTCATATAAGTTTTTCTACAAAACGTTTTCTCTTTGCTATTCTAAATGCTCACAAAGTCTAATTATTTATATTATTATTATTATTATTTTCAGAGAAGTTTTATTCGTTCAGAACATATCGGTCAGGAATCAACAGGGACAATATCGTGGGTATCAAGTACCACGTGAAACCACCATGTCCAAGAACTTGCATTAGAAAATGCCAACTTTATATCAGTGAAAATAAGAGAAATGAAATCAACAGAGAATACTGGTCTCTGTCCCGAGATGAGAGAAGAATCTTTTTACAAAATTATACTTCAAGAGAAGAGTGTAAAAGTAGAAATTCTGCATCACTAAATATCCGGAATCGAAGTGTAACGTTGAACTACTTCTTTTTCAATGACGCAGGGGAGAAAGTACGAGTTTGTAAAATATTTTTCCTACGAGCGTGCGGAAAAGTAACTTTTCCGCACGATTTTTCATTTTGAAAGTTGTACTTTTCCGTACGATTTAAAATCGTGCGGAAAAGTTACTTTCCCGCACGATTTTTACTTTTCCGTACGATTTTACTTTTCCGCACGATTTTTGTATTGTTGAAAATGAGGATATTTAGGACTAACTAAATGATCTATATAACTATTCTGTCTTATTAGTCATTTTGTAGCATTATTATGAAAACTTGTTTATTAAAAACCTTGTTTTTTCATAAATAAGATGGACAAAAACGCTCGTAGGAAAAATATTGTACCTAACTCTTACGGAAAATGTCTTTTCCGCCCTTAACGGCTTGCCCGAACTCCGCTCCGCGTCGTTCGTGCAACTGCCGTCGCGTGCGGAAAAGTACTACTTTCCGCACTTGTTAGGTAAATAACTATTTCCTTTCCACTCTTGGTTACAAAAGTCTGAATAATTCATCGTTATATAGATGTTTTATCAAACCTTGAACCTTTTTTGCGTTGCCATAAAATAAATGATTTCGTATTCCTGACAATACTTTTCAGTTTATTATTTTTAGTTACCTTGTCAAAATATATCGAACAAATAAATTCATTCTGTAAAATAAAAGTTTGGTCTTTCAATTTATCTATTTCTGATACGATAATATTTATTCAATTGATTTTTACTTTCTGTTCAATTTTAACAATTTTAATTTAATAAATATTTTGATATGAGACGAGTCATTGAAGTTCATATTTGGATTATGAATTACATGTTATTTACATTTGAAGGTCAAAATATTTAATCATTACCAAAAAATTTGCAACTTACATTTTTTGCGAAAAGGACTACCTTTCTCACAGTATTTCAGTCGTACTGGACTGCTGTTGAAAAGTTCCTCCAAAATCAGGAAATCACAATATTTTTTCTGAGTAATATTGGTCAAATTGATTCATTTGGTCCTTTTCCTCCTCCACTTGAACAGATATCTTTGTATACCGGGTGTCCACGGAAAGTTGCTGGCCCCTATATCTTTTTTGGTTTTGCTGATATTGAAATGAAATTTGGAGGATCTGTATGAGACATAAAACTGCATTTTTTTACAAGTGACTCAGATTCGTGCAACTTTCGGTCTCACCGGAAGTGATATAAACTTTTGATTTTTAAATGAAACCTCCGGCAAATTTTCACATTTTTTGTCTCCATATGACATTCTGAATACAACCATGTATCACTTGCTACTTTCTGTGACCATATTTTTTTTTGTTTCGATATTTAATTTCTAATCTAGCTATGGATACGTTCAAATTATTAATTTTAGTCCTGAAGTAGGTATTCAGGAAAATACAACTTTACGGTTTTTGGTTGAAATGTATCTGCTGTGTAAAATTAAACCATTTTTGCTTTATTCCTACTATTTTATTTTCAAATGACAACATAGTGGCTGATCGGGTCAGAAAAAAAAATTGGAAGATTTGTGTATGACATAAAACTACATTTTTTGACAAGTAACTCAGCTTCAGCAAGTTCTAACATTTTTGTGGAATATTGTTTTCAGTCAAAATATTTCTGCTATGTACATACAATACAATTTTAGAATTTGTATTATTAATTTTTTCGAATGAAAATTTTGTGGATTTCATTACGATTATGTTAATACCGCTTCACTGTTATAGGTTTCGAATAAAATTTCGTTAAAAAAATTTGAAAATATTACTTAACTTCTTTCTTAAAATGAAACACCATTCCAGATGAAGATTAGATTAAAATACATTAGGTAACCCTGTGACCTACATAACTGAGAGAACAAAGTAAGTAAGGTGTATTGAAAAAAAAAATACTACTTGTCGATATTTTATCTTACCTTACTTCATCAAATTTAAATCAGGAAACTATTGTGTACGCTATCGATTGAAAAACATGTTAATATCATTTATGCGATAATCTAACAAATTTTCGTGACGGAATAATGAAAAAAATGCAAAAAAAACTAAAAAATCTCGGTCTTCTGGGGATTATTGCTTATAAGTTGAAAATTACAAATTTTTCGTTGATAAACTTTCTCCAAGGAATAGAAAAGCATAAGATTGTCTACAAATTTTACTTTACAATTTTGTTTCTACAACGAACCATTCGGGTTCAAGGACTACTTGTAAATTGGCATATTTCAGCTGACTGGGGAAAATCCCACTTTTTCACTAAAAAACTCTAATTTATTATTGAAGTTGATTAGTGGATTTCACCCAGTTCTCTGCGCATACCTTATATAGATCATACAATAAAGGTCACTTTTTCAAAAATTGCATACAAGTTATTTAATGAGGTCCGAAATCGTACAAAACTTGAAATTCGAACAAAACTCTTGAAAAAATATTTCAAATGAATATATTATTTTATATCATACATCTAGTTACCCCACCGTGAAAAGATACTCAGCGTCACTCAGTGAATCTCTCGAGGGCCTCTTAAGTAAAATAAAGATCTTCAATGGCTATTTCCGTCAATGTTATGCAAACGTAAAGGAGAGTTTAGGAATTGGTGCAGGGGCATATGATGTATATAAACCGATATAGTTTGCTTACGAAAAGAGTGGCTTTTCAGAAAAATAAAGACCAGTAAAAAAGCAAAAATGCTGCTGTTGCAATTACTGAAACGTCTTCACCTTCCACTTCCATCGAATAAATATTTGTGCTTCCGCGTCAAATACACCAATACATGCATGCAATTGTGGAGATATATATTTGGCATGTAAACAAATATTCAAACACGAATATACAGACAAATATTCAAATATGCGTGTATTTGCCAAATACTCGAATGTGTGGAGCCGCCTTTACCGCTAGTCTTTCCGTCAGTGCATGGATTAGCTCAATTTTCTAATAGTATTCTTCTTTTCATACGCAGATCAACTAAATTAATTAGTATTTCAAAATCAGTACTGGTCATGCAACAAAAATTACTGAAAAATATCCCTTCTGTTTACAAATCATGAAAAAGATTACTTCCCCTGTACTTGGATTTACTTGGAATACCACATAGGGAGAGACTTGAGAGGGCAGTTGACGAAGTGGACAAGGCAATAGTCGAAGCCTACGAGGAAAGCTGCCTCGAAAAAAAAAAAAGGCTCAAAATAACGAAACGGTCTGGTGGAATAAGCATTTAGAAACCCTCGGAGGTAGGGTGCGGAAGCTTCTCAACAGAGTAAAATTTTATCAATATTGGACCACATACAAGGCTAAACTTACGCAGTACAACAAAGAAATCAGTAAGGCCAGAATACAATCACGTTCTCAAGAATCCATAAGGTTTTAGCCAAAGAAGGTACTGTAAACCAAGTAGGTTTCTTGAAAATTAATGACAATGCCTATACTACAACATTCGAGGAAAGTATAAGGATGCTCACAGAAGCACACTTTCCATCCAAACAGGTGAACAACTTTGGAATGGAGGCTTGCTACGGAAATATCGAGACCAAATAGCGTCAGGTGGGCTATCAGCAAAGAGCCATGACAACATTCATAGTCATTAAGGGTGCCTCCAACAATGCATCCACCGAGTCTATTTCAAACGCTCTAATGAAAAATAAACGGTAAACCCTCAATGATGACCCATGATAACGTATAGTTCGGTGGTATCGTGGCCAAAGACCAAGCAGGTAGGAATGGTTCGACGGCTCGGAGGACTGCAAAGACCAGCATGTCTGAGTGCCACCGGGGACATGAGAACCACCCCAACAGCCGCCTTAGAGGTCTTGCTCAACCTGCCTTCTATACACATATACATACAAGGCGAAGCCATAAGAGGACAAGAACCCATAAGCACCATGCGCGGAAGAGACTACAACAACCTATACGTAGTTGAAAAACGACCCGGTTACAAGAATGCCATCAAACGGCATACTTCTCAGATAGCTCTGACAAAACTTTCAAGACAAGTATAACGGAGAGAGATGCATGGAAGGAGGGATCTCCCAAAAAATGATGAAGGTTCAGGAGCCGGCATTTACGGAACTAAGCGGAAGATGAAAATCTCATTGAACCTGGGTAAACGACGATATTCCAAACGGAAATCGTCACGATACACCATTGTGCACAAGAGCTAATGAGGCATGAGTATTCAGAAAAAAACATTGTCATATGCTTAGATAGCCAAGCTGCAATAAAAGCAGTCAACTCAATGCAAGTTACCTCAATAGTTGTTTGGGGCTGCATAGAAACCCTGGCAGTCAAAACAGAGTGACTCTTGCCTGGTTACCAGCACACACAAGTTATAAAGGCAATGAAGAGGCCGATACACTAGCCCGAGAAGGAGCAAGTAATGCCCTGAATGGCCCAGAACCGTTTTGCGTTGTTCGAGACTCTCAAACACCCCTTTCTCATCGCACTGTCACTAGCAGTCATCGACATAACCTCAGATGAGTCCTTTAATTGAAACTGTTCTAATGACGAACAAGAGTACTTTTAGTTTTATTACAATATAATTCCTTGAGAAATTCACTAAAAATATCATTAAATAGTCAATAAGAGTTTTGGAGTGGGTGTTTGCCGACTCAGCAGAAATAAGCCAATTTTCATTTGGCGTTTGAGCCCGAACTGTGTGTCAGAAAAAACCTGATTTTATATACTTCCATTCTGAATGGAAAAGTTTTTCACAAAAAACTGATAATTTTCGAGTTATAAGCGAAAAACTACAAACAATTTGATTTTTTACCATGTGCCGTCAAGAAATTTTGTTACAAACTTCAGATTCGGATTCAGCACTCCAAAAAACGTGTGAAATAGAAGAAATCAGAACAACGTCAAAACTTTCCAGCCACGGGCCCTGTCGAATACAAATTTACTGAATTACGAGGAGATATTAGTTTTTGTGTTGGTCACAGGTTACTCGATGAATTTTAGTATTATTTTAAGGTATTTGGACCGGTACGGCATGCGCCAAAAGTTTTCCATTTGCGGCCCATTAGACATATGTCGATCACACAAGTAAATTTCTTCTGACTGTACGATTTTCTCATCATTTGAACCATCCAATCTCGTATCGAAGGCGCTAGGCAACTCTGCTCTGTCACTAGTGTGTCAGTAACTTTTATAGTCCTGGCGATCAGGTAGCTTAAAAGTGATGCCCCCAACCAATTTTGTTCACAAGGTAGGTACGGTTCCTTAAAAAAAAAGGTATTTAAAAAAGACGCAATCGTAGAATCGTCCGAGTTCGGCAAAAATTTGGTTTATGATATTTGCAAGAGGATTTTATCGATGAAAAACATCATAAATGAGAGAAGATTGGGTTTGCCCTCAATTTTAAGAATTTTGTGCGAATTTTGCAACAGTTCGACTCTACCTAGTTAATACTGGTAAAATACAAATCGAACGGCAAACAAGCTACAGATGTAAATACAAAAGTAATTTTCGCAAAGTTAACTTTGTTTGTTGAAAGCAGAGGTATTATACAAAACAATCTTTTTAATACTTTGAATTTTGAAATTGATATTTTCACTACGGGGCCATGCATAGGATGTCCATCATTGAAGGCATTGTCTTGCATGAATATTCCGACAATATCAATTCCGTATGTTTTTTAGTTTTTTCTTTCCAGTCTAGTGTGCATTATTTCGAGTTATTCGTCGTGAACCAAAAAAGAATTCTAGTTCGTGAACTCTTGGAATGTTATATTTGATGGTCGTTCTTGATTTATGCAAATGTGCAGAATTCCAAGAAAAAAAATTTTGAAAAAAGCTTATATTTAAATGAAATAAAAAGTGGAAAATGAACTTCGAAGTAAATGGAACGAACCCATCATTTTGTTATATTATAAAATTTCATATGATATAAAAGCTTATCGCGAGAAAAGCATTAATTATAAATTAAATTTGAAATCAACAAATTTGAATGTATCTGTAATTGTCAAGTACATATACTGTTTTCGTAATTTTTCGCAACTTTATGAGGTTCTGAACCCTCTGTCGTAATTTTCATGGTCCGAAACAATCAGAAAATTTTACAACTTTCCAAGCATTCTCAATCTAAGCAGGAGGGTGAAATTTTTCAAAATTACTTTATTTGATTGTTAGATATTTTTCACTATTTTCACAGGTTTTTCCGATTCTGATTTCGCAACTTTTCGCAACTTTTTTTTTGAAAAGTGGTGTGACGAGCCCACCGACAGACATATTTTTCGTCGTAATTTTCCATGTATGAAACCATTGAAAATTTTTCCGAAATTTTACGCTATCTATCTTTTGAAGGGGGGCAGAGGGATGTAATGTTTTGAAACCGTATTATTTGACGGTCAGATAATTTTCACTGTTTTTGTGGATTTTTTCGATTTCCATTTCGCGAGTTTTCCCAATTTTTTTGTGACAGGGAATGGTGGCGAGCACCCCTGTTGAATTTTTTTCCCAATCATTTTCCGAAATTGTCATTGTCATTGTCCGAAATTGTTGAAAAATTTACTGAATTCCTTCGCGTTCTCTATCTAGCTTTCGATGGGGTAGAGGTGGCGATTTTTTTTAAACCATTTCATTCGAAGGTCAGATGATTTTCACTATTTTAACGGATTTTTCTTATTTTAATTTCGCGAGTTTTTCAACTTTTTTCGAGGAAACGGAAGGGGGTCGAGCCCCCCCCCCTCCCCCCCGACCAATTTTTTTCCCCCGGAATTAAATTCCTCAGAAAACTTACGAAAACCTACGCATTCTCTATCTACTTGCGGGGGGCACGAGGGGATACATTTTTTGACATTATATGTCATCGGAACTGAACCAACACGTGAAATTTCAACTCTGTAGGATATCGTGATTTCCGACGTGAATGCTATCGGGTCAAACTAGAAAGTGAGGTAAAATATACTGCGAAAACCTAATGAGTATTCACAAATTTTCTGTATTCTCAATTTAATATATTTCCTGGTCTATTTATTTCGGAATATATTTCTCGTGTTCCTTACCAGCTGCAGCGCGTTGTTGCCACTGCTCTTGATGTGATCATTTTTATGCTCTGACCGATCAAAACATTTCCGACTTTGGGAGCTTGTATTTCGATAATTAGACGGACGAATTCTTCCAGATTTTGTTATTAGCATTGTTATCAAGTTTATTGACATGTGTTAGTTTTTCATTAAATTTGTAAGACGCGTTTCTCCTGTACAGCGTGTTATTTGCAGCAATGATTGCATTGGGCCTATGTTGCAATGATTTAAAAGTCTATTGGGAAGCGGGTCCAATTATCTCCGATTCTAAACGGACGAAAATTCTCAAAAAAATGCAGCTGATGTAGACACTATGTTGCCATTTGGAAAAAATAGTAATACTAATTTAAAAACTAAATTCTATCCAGCAGATGCATTTTAACCGAAAACCGAAAAGCTGTATCTTTCCCAATACTTTATGACTAAAATCAATAATTCGAAAGTACTCATAGCCCTCTAGATTCAAAAATAAATTTCAAAATTTTAAAAATGTTTGGTCTCAAAAAGTAACAAATGATACATGGTTGTATTCACAATGTCATATGGAGACAAAAAAAGTGAAAATATACCAGGTGTCTCATTTAAAAATCCGGTCTCACCAGAAGTTGCATGAAGCTAAGTCATTCGTCAAAAATGCAGTTTTATGTATAATGAAGATTAGATGAATTTCATTCCAATACCTTCAAAAAAAAAAATTTATACGGGCGAAATCATGAAAAGAAATCAACGTATATATTCTTTCATATCGGTAAATATTTGACAATATTTAGTACCCCTGCAGTTCTCAGAACAAGCACATTAAGAATTCTCATTTGATTTTAAACGTCCATTATTTAGATGAACTGTAACGCTTTAAGGGTACCAGCACACACAGGTTATAGAGGCAATGAAGAGGCCGATACACTAGCCCGAGAAGGAGCAAGTAAGGCCCTGAATGGCCCAGAACCGTATTGCGGTAGGTATAGCAAAAGCTGTACTAAAAACAAACACCAAATCATGGATTCAACAGAAGTCTCAAGAATGGTGGAACAATGCACCAGGGATGAGACAGGCCAAAGAGTTTATCAAACAACCGCAGCCAACATTCACAGACTATCTACTAAGCCAGAAGAGGAACACTACTAGAATAGTAGTAGGACTTCTCACAGGGCACTGTAGGCTCAACAAACATGTGAGTACAATAGGCCTGGCAGAAGAAGGCTATGCAGGTTCTGTCAGGAAGAAGAGGAAACATCAGTACACATACTATGCCACTGCGAGGGCTTGTCAAGGCAAAGGTTTCTAACGCTGGGAGAAGAAAAACCAAGAGCTCCCAGATTCATGGGAGTTCTAAAAACTAGCCTGTGGAGTCTCGTAAAGAAGACAGGGCTAGACAAAGAACTCTAAATGATCTCGAGGACAAACACAATAGATCTGAAAAAATCGCGGTGTATAGGCTTGTAGCACGAAAGTCCCTAATATATAATAATAATAATATTATTATATACATAAATCTCAATCTTAACGCTTTAAGCGAGTTTGATTTTCTTTTGTTCAAATTCGAATGACCGGTAGCTCATCCACCAAAGGAACTTTATTGAACGTGAGCAAAAATTTATTTGAGATAGTACTCTTTGAAATAGACTCATATATTATCATAAAACTGATAGAGAGTTAGGGTGAATTTTTATATTTATTGGCCTGAAAATTGTGGTCATCATAGTTATCAACCCATCTGCCAAAATAATGATTGAAGCAGCAGTCAAAAAATATTGACCGCTCATTAGATATTAGATTCGTAGTGGTTTGTGAGAATATTCACAATTTCTTCAAGAAAATTTTATTCTTCCAGACGGATTATTGGAAGATCTTTATCCAAAAGTGCCAGTGAGATTTTAATAGACATTCTATCTATAAAACGTTCAAGTATGTTAAAGTCCATCTCGTAGGCACATCTTGCAATAATTTCTTCAGTTGTAGAATCAACCGACGCTGTTATTAAAACCGTTTTGCCTTTTGCCATTGGAGAAGTATTTCTCTTGAAGAATCTAAGTATACCTTATCGGAGACCCCGATGATATGTTTGAGTGCATCATGCATTTTCAAATTGATTGTAGGGACATAACATCCGAAATGTTTCAAATTCATGTTATAGTTTTTTAATGTTAGCTGCATTGTCAGATATTACCATTAGAATTTGATTCTTCCATTCAATGATATTTTCTTTCAATTGATCACACAATTCACTTTCACTTTCTTTGGAATTGTTCAGAAACTGTACAATTTGTTCCGATGTAGCCCAAAAAGATAGGAGATTTTAATAATAAATAGTAGGAATTCAACTACATTTATATAATCAGACACGAGTGGAATGTGTCAGACCAATACAGGCACACATAGGCCAGATTACAGAAGTCGTTTCATTTTCATTGAATTTGAACATAAAAGTGAAAAGAAAATCAACTTGAAATGGAGTGTAGATTTTCACGCCTGGCGTCATTGTTTTGGTTGTGTGCCAGATATTAAAATAAGAGACGCAAATGGCCTACGCTAATTTTTATAAGATAGTTCGTTAATGGAAACCTTGGTTTTCGCCCCAGCAAAATTGCTTCGTGGAATTTTTTAAACAAGAAATAGTGGAATTTTTTAAACAAGAAATAGTGAAATAAATTACAACTTTTTTGTTTTTTTGCAGATATTCCTCACACTATTGAAGGAATCGTTTTACAGTCAATAGAACTTTTGTAAAGAATTTTATTAAACCTACAAAATGCTTCTTTGTACGACCGGATGGGTGCATATTCCTTTAAGAAAATCTAGGAAAACTTCAAAAATTCACAATTTCTATAAATCTGAAACTGGACGAACAATATTTCGGATAGATAATAACATGTGGTTCAACTCTGCTCAAGATGTTCTTTGTTCGGTGTGTAGTTTTTGCACAATCGCGTTATAAACAATGCCTTATCTTGCAAAATACGCAGATTTAAGGGAAATCATCACATTCAATTCTGTGAACGGCATCTGTAAGTAAAGATGAAACACTACAATTTGTTCATTTCAGATTTTCATTTGAAAGGTCGGAAAAGTATTGAAAATGGCAAGGAAATTTGCTCTAAACGCTTGAAAGTGTGTTCATGGCATAGTCGAGTAGCAGTACTAGGGGAACTAGAAGAGGAGAGTATAACTGCGCGGCGATTTGAACAACGCAATTCCCCTGCTAACGCTCCTTAATTCTGCCACAAATAACTTACAAGCGTTTGGAGCAACTTTCAGTGTCATTTTCAACACATTTTCGACCTTTTGGGTGAAAATACAAAATATACAAATTATAGATATTGATATCTTCTTTCACATCCCTTCAACACAATTTGAATATGACGATTTCCCTTAAATTGGCACATCTTGCAAGATGTGTCCTTAATTTTTTTTAACCAAAGATGACATCGAAACCAACCGAAACATTATCGCCAGCCTTGAAACCCTACATTCCAATAATATTATACAGATTGTTTCCGAAATTGAAAATATAAATTAAGTGGAAAGTAGAAGATGACAATTGTCGAAACGATATTAAAAATAAATTTTTGTAGAAAAAAATATATTATTTTGGGAGATATTGAATTTAAAAATGTTCAAGACACTTTTGGTAATTACTGCTGAAGCACTGTCAGCGGAAAGACACGCTGTGGTCTGGAGAATTGAATCAGTGCCTCCAAAACAAAGGTAACTAAAAGACTGCAAAAAGAAAAATTTATTGTTACATTAGTTTTAACCATGAGAAAATTTTCAAAAATTTTTATATGCACACTATTATAGCTAGCTATGTGATTCTTCTGGTTAGAAAGATAGCGGCAAAAGGACGAAAAGAACTCCTTCTGGCAGAAAATAATTGCTAGGCAATTTTTTCTGTTCTTTGTCCATTGTCAAAAAATCAATTTCAATAAAAGCAGTTCCATTGGTCACTAAACATGGCGTTTACTCTTATAGTTCAACTGTTTCGTTTTTAATTTCTATTTCCCACGAAAATGAAAATCCTGTATTGTTCAAAGAACATCGTTAGAGCCGAGGGTAGGTAGAAATTGGTGTTCTTCTTGAGTTTCTGAAGGCTGTATGCCTAAGGGAACATCTCCCGAGGCAGCGAGTTCCGAAGCTTTGCCGTTCTGTGGAAAAACAAGCCCTGGGAAGCAGATGTGAGGCATTTCTCCAAAGTGACAGCATATGAATGTGAGGACTGAGTTCGACGGGTCAATCCCGATGAGACAGCTAACGGTGGAACGATTGATGATATTTCGGAAGAGCATAGTCTATGGAAATATCTATAAAACAGAGACAGATCGCCAACCTTTCTGCGATTTTCCAGAGAAGTAAGCGAGCTTGTGAGCGAAGTATCACCGTCGAGACGAATAAAAGTTTCAATGTGTGTTTGGGGAATTGCTAATAGATGGTAATACATGTTCTTATTTTACTCTGTTTTAGATGTATTTATACATAATGAAGTAATTATACGTAAATTCCCATATATATTTATACTTATAATTAATATTATCATTATATCATTATATATATCATTATATTATCATCATAAATTTTAAAAAGTTTTTTCTTTTCAGTTGATAGTAACTTTTTCCTCTGATGAATGTAGTGAGTTCCAGCGGTGATATTTTTTCTGAAATATGTTCTCTTGCGTTTCCAAATCGTTATTGTTTGTATCCAAAATGGTATTAGAATTTTTTTTTTCAGATCAGTTACCTGAGAATTATCAAAAAATTAACTATAAAACTATGAGTTGATTGTAATAAAGTTAGAGAGTGGTTCAGAAATTCATAGTGATTCAAATACTATTTTATTTTGTATTGTTAGAAACAAACAGTTACCTATCGACTTTTACCAACATGAATAGTTTGATACTGAATAAAGCAGTATTTATTATTTCAGTTTATTTCTTATTTTTTGTTATTTTCGTCATGAGGATACACCCTTACGAGGAACCGTCAAAAAATTCCGGGACAATTGAACGAGCTAGGGATTATGAGGGCCTTTCAACCTGCGATCCTAACTCTGCTTGACAACTCAAATCGAAAATTCAAAAGCAAAATCTACTATGTCATAAATAAGCCTTGTACTGAAGTAATAAAATTTTCAGATAAATCGGAATCTCCCAATCGCGTGGATCTGAGATCTCTGCTGCACTCGATTATTAAAACACAAATGGAACATTCTCATTATTTGGAGGAAATTAAACAAAATATCTGTAAGAAAGAGATTGGAAGTGGGGGATCAAAGGAATCGTTCAATTATGAATTGCCATGTGTCAGCTTGGAGAGCTTGGAAGGGCTGGAAACTTATGTGAATACACACATGCCGCAGTTTGTAAGTATAATTCGATATATATATATATATATCAATACACAGTATTCACCTAGTGCCTATGTTGATCAGTAATAATGATAACATGTTCAATAATGGACAGATGCTCAGGAATAGTGTTTATTTTAGATTTAGTAACTTGAATCTTTTTTAGTTCAGACCATTTTTCTTTCACAGTACTGTTTTGTAATTTGAAATTTAGATACGCTTTTTTTCAGATTTTATTGCTGATGTAGTAAAATTTCGTAATTGTTTATAATATTCAAAATGTCTTTGTAGTCGTGTCATTTTGTACCTATGTAGAGATCTCTCAGTTTCTGCATTAATTTTATATTTCTGATTTGGGTGAAAAGATCTCAGAGGTGCGTGTAAATCAATGATATTAATCAGGTAGTCATTAAGTAATGTAGTAATGTGTCGTTATTAGGGCATTTGTTAAAGTTCCTTTTTGAATAATTCAATATTAATGTTCTTAATTGGTCTATAAGTTATTTTCCTCTTCGCATTTTCAATAACACAGTCAATTCTGAATTTACAGTAATTACAAAAGTGATCAAAGATCTGTACATTTTCTACCACTGAATCTATATTTGTGATTATTAAATCCAGCAGTGCTTCTGATGTATCAGACATACGTGTTGGTTGATCAAGTACTTGTTTAAAGTTAAATGATTCAAGGATAGAATTAAAATAAGCTGTAACGTTAGATGTAATATCAAGCATATCAATATTTAAGTCACCAACACACAATATTATTAAAGTCTGAAAAAATATTAGAGAACAAGTCTTCTTTCTATCTGATCAAGGAATGCATTTTTATTAGATTTTGGTGGTCTGTGAATGGTTCCTATAGCTAATACGTACCTTTTTGTATAAACTTTCAACCATATATATTCAAAAGTTTCAGTACTGTCCTCAATAACTATTTCATATCTGAAATTTTTTTTGATGTAAACACCAACACCTCCACCCCTGATGGTCGTCCTGTCCCTCCGAACAAAGTTATAACCATCAATTTGTACAATTTCGGTGTTCAGCGCAGTAGGTATGCAGCCATATCTCAGTTACTCCTATTACATCTCAATCATTATTAAGTACAGACCCATTCCCTAAATTCATTGAAGTTTGAAGTTCGAGATCTTACATTAGTATGTACAATTTTCAATATTTGTGACATTCCAATCAACTAGAAAAAAAAAAGATGGTGGATTTAGAGTTAGGAGAAGGAAGAAAAGAGAAAAAGGACTAGAAAAGTAGAAAAAATAAGTACCTAACACAGTAACGTAACGTAAAGAGAAACTCTTGCGCCTCTCCAGAGATGGTATTCATAAAAGGAAGCTTATGTTATTGGCAAGAAAAAGAAATACCTTCTCCATATTCATGAAAAATTTTATAGCTAGCTCATTCAGTGAAAAACTAGTAAGTTTTAACATCGTACATCGTACAACGGACAAACTACAAAGTAAAAATAAGAAAGTAAATATTAAATTTTAATCAAGAAAGCTTCTTCTTCTTCTTCTTATATTTCTATCGGACACTACACTGTCTACTGCCGAGACCGCAGACAAACTCAGATTTGCAATCGGGCAATGTCGCCAAGCTCCTGAATACGCTGCACTTCATTATTGTGTCTAACACAGATTATCCCGTTTCTGCTCCAAACATCTTTTTTCGAAAATTTAGCAATGGCGCTCTTGAACAGAGATAGCCTATGCTGAGTTAGATCTTCTTGGATTGATATTCCGGTCGATTTGAGAAACTTTCGATTCCTTAGGACAGATGCGCGCTGTACAAGGTCATCAAATCGAACCAGTACTGCAGGTGGGTTTTTGCTTGTGTCGATTCCCTTCGTATTTTTATAACGTATTCTGTGACAACTTTTTATGGATTTAGTGACTTCACATGGATTTTATCCCGTAGTATTCCCAATACTACTGCCTTCAAGTCCTCGGATTCATTTACTTGCAACCCAAAAATACGTACATTTTTAGATCTTGAGAATTGCTCCTGGTTATCGTTTGAAATCCATAGTTTTTTGTTGACATTTTCTAGTTGCACAATTTCTGTTTCTAGGTTAGGTCATTTGATCATATATTTGATGTTAATGACTTCAAATTACCCATATATGTATTAATACCAATATTGACCATACGCCATAAGAGCCCATGTTAACAAAGTGAAGCCAATTTTATATGTCTGTCTTTGTCAAATAGGCAGCGGTGATCAAGAGCACATGCGCGAAATTCAAATTTTCAAATGTGTCAATTTGATGACTCATGAGTTTAAAGGTTATGTTTTTTTTTTAATAATAAGTATTATTGTCAGTTGGGTTGGGAAATATCCGAGAATTTGAATATGTATATTATATTGATGATTGAATACATGAAGTATTGAAAAGGGGAACATTCTCCATGAAAATTGAAAAATATAATTTTTTATACTTAGCTGTGATAGTGTGATCTGATGCAGGAATGTTTCTTTGAGATTGAAAGGAATGAATCAATCAAGATTAAAATATGGTAGGAATTTAAAATTATCCCAAACTTTCCAATATTTTGCTAGATTGAACTTTGTGTCTGATTTCTGGAATCATATAAAGATAATAACTAAAAAAATACTATTTTGTTCAGATAGGAATTCACACAATTAAATTTTGTAATCATCCAGCAGGATCCTTTAGTTTATGTATTTTAGAAGAATCATATATGGGTTATCTTCCAGCTTTTCTAAACATAAACTCTCAGATCAACATAAGTGTATTGGTAAATATTTAACTCCTATTGGTTCATTGATTTTATTCCAAAAGTCTCTTGTTCAATGTATTTATTATAATGATAAATGATACAAATTTATATAACCAAGGATACCCACTATAGATTTCAGGGGGGTTGTACAAGCTAACGAGGCCTCACATGCACTTCAACCTATTAATCTTTTTTTAGTAGAGGCCCAGGACTCCAAAACTTCGTAAGATTTTGCCCAATTTTTGATGTGATATCTTAGAGGGCAGTTGCCCAGTGAGGGGTGCTGTTACCAATTTCAAGTTTTTCTCGTCTCAGTTTAGCTCACTAGCCTTTTCGATTATCTTTGTTCTGGCACTTTGTTTCTGTGAGAATTCATTTCGTTAGTGGGAATGTGAGAATTTATATCAGACTGTTGGTAAAGGCTGAAAGAAGCATTATGAAGTGACTTTTATCTTGCAGGTTACTTAAATATTTCAGACTTTATTATGAATGCTTGTTATTATCAAACTCCTTCGTGAAAATTACCTGAAAAGACAAGACTCTGTTCACCCTGTATTTGTGTCAATAGATAACTTATGTCTTGGTACACAAAGATTTTCAAATAAAACAATGATGATTACAATTTGCTTTATTTTAACTCAATACATGTTTGTTACATAGATTGTGAATGAAGTGTTCAAGAAAATATGCAATAAATTAAGGTTAAATAATGAAGAGCAAGTTCACAATAAAATAAAAACATTATATTCACGAGCCTACATATTCTCATATTTATCACTTACTGTTGATGTTGAGCACTTGCTTTACATTTACATATTTTTTGGATACAATATTTTAGAAATAATAGTATATTCTGTAACAACATTCCTCACGCTCGCTTTCAGTTCGCGCTCAGAACTACCCACTCGCATCAAATTTTCAATCTAACCGAATGACAGACTGTGCTTTCTCCACAACCACAAATTTCACATATAATCAATGGAAAGCCAACGAAAAATTATTATATAATCATAAATCATATTTATTATTTAATTCACATCTTGTCATTATGATGCCAGTCGAGGATAACGTTATTATTGCTACAATAGTGTTGAACAATATGTTGAATACAGCAAGTGCTGTAGAACATTTGTTCAATATCAAGAGTGAGAATGTTACCATTCTGTTATCAAATTTGATTTCAGAATTGGCAAATTTTGTATCCGTTGTGGAGAAAAAAAAATTATTGAAACTATCGTTATTCGTATCTGAATTCAAAACCGAACATTAAGTAATAAATCAATGAATGGGTTCAGAAAGAAAGGATGAAACTCTTTGCAATATTCAAAATGTGCCCCCAATTCTTCAAACATTTTCAAATTGACTCGAGTCCCATCAAAAGTTATTGATGTTACCATACATCCAATTTGATGAATTAAGTCCAAACATTTCAGGAAAAGATTCGATCTCTCTGGTGCATAAAAACAAGAGCGTTGGTTGCTTGCTGGACACAATCATTTTTCAGTCCTGTGCCCAAATCAACCCCCCCATGGAATTCACCATTATTATAAATCATTTGTGAACGAATTGACATTTCGTCCACAACAATATTGAGAAGAACCTGGCTCTTCTCGTTTTTTGATTGCAATGATTTCAAAGCTTCTGCAGAAAAACCGGGATTTCCATCAATTACATTGTCCTTATGGTACTTGTATGAGGCAATAATTTTCCAAACGTTTTTCTCACATAATTGTAGGCTCTTGTGGAGTAAAACTGAAGGGTTACTGCAAATTGCCTCAGCTCCGGGGAATACTTAACATTTCTTCTTCCTTTTGATCTTTCAAATAAAAATTTGCGATTCTCAGGAACATTATCCTGCAAATAAAATTCAAATATATTAAATTCTAAACTTCCATGCATTTAAGTGCCAGGAATGATTTCTAAAAAGATAATCCACTTTACCCAAAAAAATAATGAATTTCGCACAATACATTGTTTCATTCTATTTTTGTTCACATTATGACTCCAGTTCACCCTTCAACATGAAAAAGTGAAGCAACGAATCATCTCTCCCAAAAATATAACATTTTTGGCACATTAGTTTTTTTACACAAAAAATAATTTTCGTTTTCTGAGGAAGCAATTTTCTTAAAAATTGCAATATTTTATCCCTCCATTGCAAGGCCACTATAAGACTTTATGTATATATTCAGAATAAATAAATATCACATCTACAGATTTTTTTCACCATTATGCAATCATATCATGAATATTGAATTTGCAGTGAAAATTTCAATCATTTTGAAAACATGAAGAGAGCTATAGATTCTTTTTATAATCAGAATTTTACTAAGAAACTTATATGGCCTCATGCATAGTCACTCGAGCGACTCTCCAGAGGTGTGCCTTTCTCTACACCATTTAAAATGCATAGGCCAGCAAACGGCACACATCTGGAGAGTTGCTCGAGAATGACTATGCATGCGGCTGTTATAGATAGATAGATAGATAGATAGATAAGCTTTATTGTCTAAAATTTTTACATTTTGTCGACAAAGTTCAATCAAAAATTCTTTTTTTTTTTGTGGTATGTACATATTACTATTACTTTATAACTATTATACTACCATAACATTTATCAAATAAAATTAGTTTAATTTAATAGAACATGCATTTTTGTTCTGTAATTGTAACAGAACGTGTGCATATTAGATTTGCCTATTTGAATAAAGATTATTATTATTATTATATTGTATCTTGCACTGATTTTAGGCCAACTCCGCTTGGTGGTTTCAGGTACCTGAGGTGCTTTCCAGCAATGTAAATGGGAAGCTCTGTACAGCCTAGGTACAACTCGTTTGTTACTTTTGCTTTCCTGGAATGCAACAGAGTTGTACCTGAGATTCCCATTTTATTGCTGAGCATGGTAATCAGGAGAGCACAAGCAGGTATATGTGGGTTGCTCAAGATACCGATACTAGCATGTGGTGTTTGCTTGGCATACACCGACCTCTCCTGGGTAGTGCTGTAGGTTTTTTAGAAGTCTCCTACAGCTGTGATAGCAAATATGTTACAGTTAACAATATTTTCAATAATCTTGAGTGTTACGCCTAGTTCCCTAGTTCATGTAAACATAAGGCAAGGTAATGCAAGAACGTAATAAATTGAAACTATTGGAATTGTGTACCTTACCTTGTGGTTTATTAATAACGTGTCTATAGGATTCCAATGGTTTAAATTTCTCATCTTCTTGCGTTACCTGACCTTACATTTACATGAGCTGGGCTTTAAATCATTGCTGAATATTTTTTATAAATTTATCTCACCTATCGGTAAATGAAATAAATTTCATCTCAGGGCAAAGTTTCCCACAGACTTCTGCTGTGAAAACTATGATATAGAACTCATCAGCAGGTACTGACTGCCTTTCTTGAAGAGCATTATATCCTGGAAGTAGATACGAACATGCAATGTTGGGTGAGGGTAGTGCACCAGTTCTCAAAAGTGTTCTCCCACTGTACCCAGAATACATATCTCTCTTTGAGAAATGTCTATCACATATCCTCAGATTATGAACGTCTTCAGCTGCTTGAAGATGACATACTTTCATCCACTGTGATCTCATCAATGAATTGTTGGAAAAACTGAAATGGCAAATAAACATTGAACATGGAACCAACACCTATCCCTGTGATAAAAATGTTACCGATGATATGAACTGGAGTCACATAGAAAAGAAATTTGTTTTTTCGCGGACATAGTCACGAGAGTCTTGAACTTAAATTACTAATACTATACAACTAAAAACTACGAACTAGTCTCGAACTTGAATAATTACGATACTACTAACCGAGTCTGAACAACTACAAACTTTACAGTTTACACTCTCGATAACGAAACACAAACACTCAATACGGAACCGAAAAAACAATTATGAACAATAACGAGAAACAAGAAGAACAAGGAAAAATCTTAATACATCGACAAAAACACACAAAGTCAAGAAAACAGAGCTACAAGAATAAAAAAGTCTGTTTTTTGAATAAAGGCACAATAAGTTAAATGCGACATACGATCTTTTCTACTTTGGGTTGCAACAAAAGACGTAAGAGAGAAATAACACCAAAAGAGTCGTTCTTGACCGTCATCTTTCACTTTTATTTTGGCGCATGTGCAGAAGTTCGGCGTTGCCAGCTGCGCTCATTTGTTTCGGCTTCAGCTGGCTATCCTTATTATCAATATTCGTAGTTAATAAATATATGAAATTACCCAATAAAACTGATATTGAGCTTATTTGTAAAAAAAATTGATATGGCAACACCGCGGACCATTATCATCGTCAGAAATTGTGGCTAGAAAAGTGTGGCCAGAAAAGTGTGGCTCACTTCACTGTAATGTTTCCAAATTAGGATATCAAATTTCGTGTACTTATTCTACATTCACAACTATTTTTAAATAAATTCTGGGTTTTACAATACGCTTCGCATATATGAAACTACAAATTTTAGGGTTCAATTTATAAATTATGAAAACCATTGAAGACATATGGAGTGAAATGATAATAATAATGTGGTTTGGTCATTGTTAGTTTTAATTATAATTTCACCTACATTTTTCGGTGTTTTTGGAGTGAAAAACTAAAGCGAACTTTTATTAGTTGTAAATTTTCATAAAAATAGAAGCCATGTACACAGAAAAATGAAGTAAAACAGAGAAAATAAACCGCTTTTTGTATACACATTTCTTACTTCAACAAAAAAACAAATAAAATAGAATAGTACTGAAGTAGTACATAATAATACATAATTTACTAACCTCTGTGGATTGTTTTTCGTTGAGCAAACTTTGTGCACGCGTAGTTACTTTACAGCTAGTAAAACCAGTCAATCGACGTGATAATTCAATATCATATTCAATATATAACTCATAAAAGACAATACTTAGTTCAAATCTGTACTTGGTCACATCTCGATGTAGCACTGATTGGTAGTGTGGTGCTGTTAATCGCGCATCTTGGGTTGCATATAAGCAACGATTTGCTCTAATACATTTTATATTGGTTAGTACTATCTGTCATTATTTATTTGTCAATTCTGAGATAAAATTTGAGACTCGTGGCGTAATGGTAAATTCAGTCAGACAGTTTGACCCGGTTTTTTGCCTCAGCCTTTTCCGGGGGTTTGACATCGAAACAACCTACCTCATTGAACTGCAACTAGGATTATCTGCATTGAACGAAGGATACCACACCCATTAGCATTGCAGGAGGCGTGTTCTACCGACCAGTCGACCTTGTTTTGGTAAAAAGTCCGGCACAGCGTTACCATCAGCGCGGGCGGACTTCAGCGCCCCTTTGCGGGGGAACTATGTTCGCCATGGCAAAGCGCCCCTCTGCTCTCCTGATCGAGAGCAGGCGTTAGCTACTTTTGCGCCCGTCTCCGTTCTCCCTCTGACCCCCTGGATTATGAAGAGCGAAGATGTGATAGTGGCTTGTTATCAAACATGAAATGTAGATGTCTAATTGTTATAAATAAATATTTTTGAGTTGAGTTTGAGTCAGACAGCCGAGAGGAGATACTGAGGTCGATAGTTCAAACCCACACAAGGGCAAATTTTTTTTGTTTTTTTTTTTATTTCAATATGAAAAAATAAAATAAAACTACCCCGAAGGAGTTGAGGAGTTGATATAAAAAGAAAATAGTAATTGTTTTTTATCGTATCGTTGAATAAATAAACATTGAAAGTAAGATATATCTATTTTTGAAAACTACGGTCGACGGAAAAGTTTTGTAACAAACTCGTGAACTAAAATGGCGATTAACAATCTCAATCTCCGCTCACGCGTTAAAATATCTCGTTTGTTAATCGCCCTTATTAATACACTTGTTCGTTAAATAACTATTAATTCCCACGTGGCTTGATTGGTTTGACGAGTTGTACCATCAATTCTTTGTTTCTTTTTGGTCACTTGATCATCATTGTTCACTAATTCGAAATCTTGTAAGTACTTAACAATATTCTTTCAAAAATACTGATATTTGAAAGAATGCGTCAAGTATATTATAGTCGAGTAATAAAGCACGCGTATTACATAACTCACATATTGAACCAGCGAAGTCTGTAGTATATTCGCACCCACACACAATCGAAACCGGACGTGTGAGGACATGATAGCGTCATGCCGTTTGCTTGCCGTCACGGCATACTGATATATTTTGGATAAGCTGAAAATAATGGAAATATACATTTTGAAAATGAGTTAGTTCATCATTCAAAATACGGAAAGAAAATGGCCCTTTCAGGATCCGCACGTCTATGGTTATGGCTTGTTTTGACTTTCATCAGGAATAGATAATCCTCACTGTTATTGATAATCGTGTAGTGAGTTTTTTTGTGGACCATAACGTTTGCAGCATATGGGAAAAGAAAGATAGCAAAAAATGTATTTGTGAGAGTTGTCGAAAAAACCGAAAATCGTAATTTTTTTTACATATTTTTTTTAATGATCAAGAAAACGATACTTTCTTCATCTCAACCAATTTTTAGGGATTATTCTAAACTAATGTTATTGATAAAATGGAACTTTTTGTGTTTGTTCACAAATGACAGTGCAAAATTTCAAAAATTATTTTTTATGACTATGCAGTTGCAATAGTTCATATCTTTCAAATTCGTTTAATTTTTTAATATTTTTTTAAATTTGAAGAGTCTACGAAGGACACTTTTCCCGATCGAAATCAAGTTTTGTGGAATAAGAAAGAGAACGATGTATTCCACAGTACAACGTGGAATACTTGAGATTTTCTACTTTAACTAAGTATTGCATTTTAATAATTATCTCAAAAAATACATATTGTTTTTCTTATTTCTCCACAAAACTTCATTGCGGTCGATAAAAGTGTTCTTTGTGGACTCTTCAAATTTAAAACGGTATGAAAAAATCAGACGAATTTAGAAGCTAATATGAACCATTGCAACAGAGAAAGTCATAGTGAATACTAGTTTTTGAAATTTGGCACCATCATTTGGAAACAGACCTAAAAAGTTTCATTTTTTTGATTCATAAGTTCATAAAGATCCCTAATACTCAGTTGAGATACGTGAGGTATGTCACAATGGATTATTGAGTTTTCCAGAAACGATTCTCTATAACGTATTTTTTTAATTCTTGACATAATTTTTTGGGTTTATCACCTTCCACAATCTGAAAATGAAAAAATTTTTTTAATCCAAAGAAATCTGTACAAGTGTAGAAGGGCAAATTAATTAATTTGCCCGATAAGTTACTGCGTTCACAAGACTGTTGTCTTGAAAGAAATTAATTTTTGTCAGTAACGTACCCTACACTGAATTTGCCTATCTGAAAAAATGAGATCGAATTAACAAAGAATACTTCTCTTTTTTTGAAAACTGTTGACGTTTCGGAGGCTGTATCTGCCTCCGTTATCAAAACTTCTTAGAAAGACGCTGAGAAAACTGAATTTGAATTGCGATTTTGGTAATAAGACCTTTCTTTGACAGAGTCAAATGAAATCTGTCATACATTCTTTTGATTGACATTTGGTATCTTGATACATAGGGTGTTCGGTATCAATCAATCACCATTCTATTAGTTCTTATTTCATCTCTGAGGAGGGGTAACCAGGTGCGGTCCATTTCGATGGAATTGGTTGAGAAGCAGTTGTTCGATAAAAGAATGCACGCAGTTTCCTTCAACTTCCTTTTTTCTTGATTTGATTCTCTCAATAAAATTTTGGTATTATTCCATTCCATCATATGATCGCCATCAGATGTTAGAATATGTTCGGATATTTTCGAACCCGTTATTTTTCGATTTCTGATGTAACTTTTATGTTCTTCCTGGCGCACAATCAATGGTCTTGATGTTTCACCTATATAACTCTTACCACACGAACAAGGTATGTTGTAAACACTATTTTTTGAACATTCACCAGCGTTTTTGGGTTTTGTATGTGTGAGTATTGATCTCAATGTATTGGTTGTTTTAAATGTTGTTCTTACATCATACCTATGGCCAATCCGTTTTATCTTTTCAGACAGTCCAGGGACATAAGGTATAATATTGTTTGTTGGATATGTATGGATATGTCGCATGTCTGTGTGTTGTGTTGTTCGATTGTAAAGTGTAGTACTATTTTCAATTTCATTAATGGTTTTTTCCACGAATTCATTTGGATAAGCATTTTCCCTGAGAACGGACTTTATAAAATTCAATTCTTCTTTCAGATTTTGTGTTGAATTGCAAACCACTTGTGCCCTGTTGTAAAGACATTTGACAATTCCCCTTTTCACGCTGGTGTGGTGATTTGAGTTATAATGGAGATATCTATTGGTATGTGTTTTCTTTCTATAAACAGTTGTGTTAACTCGAGATGTTGATTTTTTTATCAAAACATCTAAGAAAGGAAGTTCATCATCTTTTTCTGTTTCTAATGTGAATGTTATCGTTGGTTCTTGTTTATTAATGTAATCTAAGAACACTTTCAAGTCATCTCTACTCTGATTCCAAACAGCAAACACATCATCAACATACCTCCACCATACTCTGGGTCCATTCTGGTACGTTTCAACGAAAAATTCTTCAAAATATTCCATGAATATATTACTCAAAATGGGTGATAATGGAGAACCCATTGCCATACCAAATTCTTGTTGATAAAATTCATCTTTAAATTGGAAATACGTTTTTTCAGTACAGAGTTTTATGAGTTCAATAATAGAATCGACATTCAATTTTGTTCTATTATTCAATGATATGTCTCTTTCTAATTTAGATTTGACAATTTCTAGAGTTTTTTTAGAAAAACTAAATGAATTACAAATTAATGATACAGATATTCTGGTTAGTTTTGATGTTGAAAGCTTATTCACAAATGTTCCAATTAAAAAAACTCTAGAAATTGTCAAATCTAAATTAGAAAGAGACATATCATTGAATAATAGAACAAAATTGAATGTCGATTCTATTATTGAACTCATAAAACTCTGTACTGAAAAAACGTATTTCCAATTTAAAGATGAATTTTATCAACAAGAATTTGGTATGGCAATGGGTTCTCCATTATCACCCATTTTGAGTAATATATTCATGGAATATTTTGAAGAATTTTTCGTTGAAACGTACCAGAATGGACCCAGAGTATGGTGGAGGTATGTTGATGATGTGTTTGCTGTTTGGAATCAGAGTAGAGATGACTTGAAAGTGTTCTTAGATTACATTAATAAACAAGAACCAACGATAACATTCACATTAGAAACAGAAAAAGATGATGAACTTCCTTTCTTAGATGTTTTGATAAAAAAATCAACATCTCGAGTTAACACAACTGTTTATAGAAAGAAAACACATACCAATAGATATCTCCATTATAACTCAAATCACCACACCAGCGTGAAAAGGGGAATTGTCAAATGTCTTTACAACAGGGCACAAGTGGTTTGCAATTCAACACAAAATCTGAAAGAAGAATTGAATTTTATAAAGTCCGTTCTCAGGGAAAATGCTTATCCAAATGAATTCGTGGAAAAAACCATTAATGAAATTGAAAATAGTACTACACTTTACAATCGAACAACACAACACACAGACATGCGACATATCCATACATATCCAACAAACAATATTATACCTTATGTCCCTGGACTGTCTGAAAAGATAAAACGGATTGGCCATAGGTATGATGTAAGAACAACATTTAAAACAACCAATACATTGAGATCAATACTCACACATACAAAACCCAAAAACGCTGGTGAATGTTCAAAAAATTGTGTTTACAACATACCTTGTTCGTGTGGTAAGAGTTATATAGGTGAAACATCAAGACCATTGATTGTGCGCCAGGAAGAACATAAAAGTTACATCAGAAATCGAAAAATAACGGGTTCGAAAATATCCGAACATATTCTAACATCTGATGGCGATCATATGATGGAATGGAATAATACCAAAATTTTATTGAGAGAATCAAATCAAGAAAAAAGGAAGTTGAAGGAAACTGCGTGCATTCTTTTATCGAACAACTGCTTCTCAACCAATTCCATCGAAATGGACCGCACCTGGTTACCCCTCCTCAGAGATGAAATAAGAACTAATAGAATGGTGATTGATTGATACCGAACACCCTATGTATCAAGATACCAAATGTCAATCAAAAGAATGTATGACAGATTTCATTTGACTCTGTCAAAGAAAGGTCTTATTACCAAAATCGCAATTCAAATTCAGTTTTCTCAGCGTCTTTCTAAGAAGTTTTGATAACGGAGGCAGATACAGCCTCCGAAACGTCAACAGTTTTCAAAAAAAGAGAAGTATTCTTTGTTAATTCGATCTCATTTTTTCAGATAGGCAAATTCAGTGTAGGGTACGTTACTGACAAAAATTAATTTCTTTCAAGACAACAGTCTTGTGAACGCAGTAACTTATCGGGCAAATTAATTAATTTGCCCTTCTACACTTGTACAGATTTCTTTGGATTAAAAAAATTTTTTCATTTTCAGATTGTGGAAGGTGATAAACCCAAAAAATTATGTCAAGAACTGGATTTCCTCCACAAAATCAAACTTTTAATCAGTATTTTTTTAACTCTGGTAATAATTTTTTCCCCCATATGCTGCCAAAGTTATGGCCCAAACTGTATTTCAACGGGTTTTTGGATATATTGAAAATGAATCAGTTTATGGGAGACACTTTTGAAAGCTGTGGCTCCCTTATGAATAATTTTTCATTTTGATGCATGTAGAATTAGTACACAAAATATGCAAGCCTAT
The DNA here is from genome assembly GCA_958298965.1 of Chrysolina haemoptera. Taxonomy (NCBI): domain Eukaryota; kingdom Metazoa; phylum Arthropoda; class Insecta; order Coleoptera; family Chrysomelidae; genus Chrysolina; species Chrysolina haemoptera. The sequence goes on along the minus strand of OY282586.1, from coordinate 35,173,271 downwards.
TTCGGTAACAACCTGTATAAACATATATTTTAGGTAAAACTGCTACAGTCAATCGGAGGAAGTGATGGGAGAGATTACACGCGTAGGTGTTTGAAAACTGTTTATACAAATAGTCTCGGAGAAATCTGCTCATGGACAGGACAGAAATCCAATTTCCCAATAAGCAATTTGAAATCGACGGAGTTGATTTTTGGTGAGCTCAGTAGTCTTTGAAACCTTCATTCGTTCCTTTGGCAAACAAATATTCTTTTTGTTGAGTGTCTATTTTTTCATTATATTTTCATGAAAAAGGAATGGAAAGTAACATTTCACTACATTTTATTGGAATTCTATAGTATGTTTTCTTTATAAAAGATATGAGTGATATTATTTAAAACTAATCCAAGCGCTATAGCTAAAATGTTACTACAACCTGACAAATCCAATAAAAATGGTTTTTGGTACACGAGCAGTTTTCGAAGAGTACTTGAAGGGAAAAAAAAATGTTATGCACGCGAACATCTATGGAAGCTCGGAAAATCGAGCTCGAATTTCGATATAACGTATAAAAACAAACTTGTAGAACGTAGAAATATCCATAAAAAAGGTAATCGCATTGGTTTTCGAATATTGCTTCCTTGAGAGATAATGAGCTATAACTGATATTATTGATTTCCGCGTGAAGTACTCGGGATATCATAAGATTTACCCCGACGCTCGACTAAAATGTCTGTATCTTCCTTGATTTTGGTCGAAAATTCATTAACTAAATGGTGTTTTGAAGAAAACTCCCTCAGCAATTATGACATATAGCTGGCGGGTGTCGGTAGAAGTGGTTGTATTTGATATTCGAAGGAGAAATAATGATCCCCAATAAATAATATAATTTTACTAATTCACAATCTCCTATCGAATTAACTCGACAAGCTGAGTTCGCACAAGATTTAGTAGGTCAGATTAGAGCAAATCAGATATATCATTTATAATCAAAACAAAAAACCCGCTGTTTTTTAGTTCGAGTAATTTCCGAGGAAGATAGAAAATGATGAATGAAAACTTTGTTATCAGAGGTTTCTAGATATATATTTTGAATGTACAGAGCCTTTGCAATGAAATGATCAGTACGCTCTTTCAGATATCTCCACTTTGATATTTTTAAAACGATTGTAAAATGAAAAATTAACGAATTTAAAAACAACTGGCAGATTTGTTCAAATATGTCCTACTGAATGTTTGAGCAAACTCAGATTGTCGAGCTAATTCGATAGGAAGACGTAAAAACTTGGTAAAATTACATTGTTTACTTATTTATCAAACAAATTATATTTATTGTTGAAGGATTTTCCTTCAAAATACCGTTTATGTAATGAATTTTCGACCAAAAATAAGGGAGATACAGAGATTTTAAAGCAGCATCGCGGTAAATCTTATGATATCCCGGAAATCTGAAAATATCAATTATATTTCCATTATCTTTCATAGAAAGCTATTTTCGAAAAATTATGCGATGACTTTTTTTATGAAGATTTGCAGGCTCTACATGTTTGTTCCCGTACATTATATAAAAATTTTCAATCCCTTTCAAGTTATTGATGGAAAACAGCTTTCCAAGATTTCCAGGGAATTTTCCCCACTTTCCATTGGTATTCGCGTGCAGAACAATGTTTTTCTTAAAGTACTTCTCAAGAACTGACAAATTTATTTTTATTGGATTTGGTGTCAGGTTAAAACCCCTGGATCTTGTGTTGAAACAGATTAGGACAGACCGAGGATGGTTGATACAAATGCAACGTTCGAGGTTTTTACAATTTTTCTATTAACCTTACAAACAATTGGGCTTTGAAGGAAAAGCCTATATTGATCGGCTAAGAAATTACTCATACCACATATACTCAAACAAAGCAGTAAAGGAGAAATTGATAAATTTTTGTGACATCTTATATGTACCCACAGGCGACAGACCCCGTAAAACTGGGGCATGTTGCTGTACCATAATAATATAATATAATATATCTATATACTAGAGCAAATGACAGAGTTTATTATACAATACACAATAATTTTATGTAAATATTTATGGGAAATACACACCGTGTGTTGATGATATTTTTTAATCATTTTGAATAATTTACATAACATTATATCCTGAATTGAGATATAAATGAATAAATATGAATGATAATCCACACAAACATATGCTTGTCGTAGATCAATTGAAAGAAAATAACAATGGTAGAAAATAATAAAGGATAAAGGTATATGCGTGACGTAAAGAACAATTAACATATATCGATCGGTTGGTGGGTGAATGATCTAGGAAGGTTTGGAATCCAATTTTTAATTTTGTCTTGAATAGGCTTAGCGAGTTGATTGTTTTCAGTTCACTCCATCTCCTTTTCGAGTCTTTTATGAATTTTATATACTTTATGGGGTTGGTTGGTACAGTGGATACTATCGGAATTCAACGTTTCAAAAGAAATCAAATAATTAAAAAAAATATTTATTAAAAATACAAACGAGTATGAAGTTATCACTGTGTTTCATCAGATTCACAATTTGACGAAAATAGTAGATATAAATATTGTGTGCACTCTATCACTTTCCTCCATTTCCAATTTATCTTTAATAGGGTTATCAGTCAGAATTGCTAACTTTCTTTTTCTCCTGTTCATCTTGGATATTCTTGCTGCTGCCAATGGCAGAGGTTTGTTTTTCTCAAAACAATTATTGTCATCATTTTTGCTGCAACAAGTCTCATTTAGCATTTCCTCCGTTTAAGTTGCTTATCGAAAAATGTCTATTGGTTCTGACGAACGATTCGAGGCAGCTGGGGATGTTTGTTCCAAAGAAGGCTCAGTGGGTTCAATGTCAACTGTAGCCGCAGTGGCTACAGTGTCTACTTTATTCACGCTAACGATATCAACATTTTCTATGTTTGGGTCTGGTCTATCGGTAACATATGCTGCCATAAACTCACTATCAGTACATATATCACGATTCAAGTGTACCATGAAATCTGGAAGTAGCTGACATTTAATTCAGAGAAGCAGCAAAAGGCAACGCTGTTGCAACTATTCCGGGGATTTTATAAATAGTCATTGTAGATCCAGGATTATTAGTCAACTATGCATCCCAAGCCCTACTGGCACATTTCTGTAAAGGACGATACACACTTCTGTCAAGGAGTTATAGCTTATGGCTAAAGTGTGGAGAAAGCAAGAGAACTGTTACTACATTGTTGTTACAATATGTAAGTCCTTTAAATTCACAGACAAATGTGAATCGAGTCGTGATTATCAAGAAGTAAAATAACTGCTCTTTCTACAGATGCTCTTGTATGTCTAACTAAAAGTTTGACATGTTCGAAAAAATATCTCTCATCCATCCTGAAGGATTTGCTCCTCCAGCACTCCAGAAGGATTTAGCACAAGGACGTATCAACAGGGAGAAAATATGTAAAAACATGATTTGTAGTTCACGTAATACGAATGTAAGATCAATTTCAATGATTTATAGGATTTTCTCGGGTTTCCAGTTCAGCTAAAGATATTGAAGTCAGCACTCAAGAGATCCTTGTGGAATAAAACATCAAAAGCGCAAATTTGTCGGGTTAGTTGAAATGATGAGGAAAGGTGAGAGTAATATCTATTGAATTGGCAAAGCTTCTTGGTAGGAGATTTGCCTCCGATTGAGAAAAACTCCAACAAGGTTATTCAGAGTTTGAACAATGTTTTCCATCAACAAATTCGGTGAAACAGATTTTGTGTCATATAGTAAAATAAATAAAATAATAATAAATTTTCTCCAGGCATACGACATATTTACTTTTAGAGATCGAAATTAAAAATTTTGTAGACTTCAAGAAAGATTGACGTTTATTTTTCGGATGAAACGTTAGAAAAACGAATAGAATAGCTACTCATGTTTTGGCTGTCATATTGTCAGGTGGAGTTTCAAGTAGATGGAAACAACACATATATCATGATTTCACATGGGATGCAATGCATGAAGAGAAATCTTTGGCAAAACATTCATTAGAAATTATAAATACATGTTCATCTATTGAAATCAATCTAATCAAAGCTGTGTGGAAATATTTCGGTCCGAAGCTAACCTGGCGTATCTAACCAAACTCCGATTTTTATTCGTCTCTGTTTTTCTTTTTCCGCCTTAAAATTGGCTCAGATAGCCCCATGGCAAGTAGAAGTTCTGATCTAACCGCACCTGGCCTATCTAACCCAACTTTGATTTCTTATTAGTTTTCGTTTTTAGACAAATCGTGTTGGATTAGGTTCTTTCGATCTAACCTAACCTGTCTCATCCAACGTAACTTTGATTTCTCATTCGTCTTCGTTTTTCATTTTCCGACTTCTAATTGTCTCATATTGCCCCATGGCAAGTTGAAGTTCTGACCTAACCTCACCTGGCTTATCCAACCCAACTTCGATTTCTTATTCGTTTTCGTTTTTAATTTTCCGACTTCACATTGGCTCAGTATCCCCACGACAAGTTGATTCAGACAATTCGGGTTGGATTAGATAGTTTCGTTCTATCCTAACCTGACTTATCTAACGTTACTTCGATTTCTTATTCGTCTTTGTTTTTCATTTTCCTACTTCAAATTGGCTCAAATAGCCCCCGGCAAGTAGATTTAGACAAATCGTGTTGGATTAGATAGTTTCGATCTAACCTAACTTTTGGATTTCTTATTCGTCTTTGTTTTTCATTTCCCCACTTCAAATTGGCTCAGATACCTCCCCGGAAAGTTGATTCAGACAAATCGTGTTGGATTAGATAGTTTTGATCTAACCTAACATGGCTTATCTAACCTAACTTGGATTTCTTATTCGTCTTTGATTTTCATTATCTGACTTCACATTGACTCGGATAGCCCCCCGGCAAGTTCATTCAGACAATTCGGGTTGAACTGTTGGACTTAATGCCGATTTTGGCCATTCACCGAAATAATATTTTGCTCAAAGGCCGAAAACTAATTCACGCATTTTCAACTTGCAAGCTAGGTAGCTTGCTCAGGTTAGGTAGGTAAAAAAATTGATTTCCCCCGTGGTCAACTGTGATATTTAAAAATTTGAATAGGACATGGCACTAGATACATGTATTCTTGGGGCTCTATAGATTTTTTTGATTTTTGGATATATCATTCTACAGGTCAAAACAAGCAACTTTCTTCACAAGACTTTTTTCTGGTTCTACAGCGTGAGCTACAAAAATGGGTTGATTGTCTAACGCTAATTATGGAAAATATTTTGTGCGAATGGATTTTTCTTGATTTTTGAGTATAATATCATGTGAAAAATATCAATTTCATTTAATTATATTAATTATGGTGTACATTACTACAGGACGAGGCAGAAAACGCGATTTTTTTGAAACTCGTTTATATACTTCTCGCCCAAATGTAGGCTTTTCTTGGAATTTCTCTGAACCAAAAGTTGAAGAGGGTTTGGTGCTGAAAACGTTTTGATGATCAAAGTAGAATACTGTTGCATATTTTATATCTGTTAATAATTAATTTTAATATAAGCTCTCGTTTGTCATGATGAAACTTCCACCATGTATCTATGTAACCGATTATAAATATAGAATTTTGAGCTCTATAGTACCTATCATATAATATTTGTATATAATAGTTGCATTGTTTATTTTATATGAGTATATTATTGTATATTACATGTACTGTTGATAGTTTCAACTACTTTTGAGAATCAAATATCAAATGACAATTCAGATTTGCTGCCAATCGATGGTGGTGAGTTTTTTCGAATTTCGACAATCTCGTTACTTGGCTATGCTGCAGTGATGATGTTCATGAACACATACGCTTGCAGATGCGTCAACACTTTGAATAATCGTTTTCTTGTGAGAGTATCAAGATTGCATTTATTCAAAAATTGCATTCTCTTCAGAAGGTTTGAAAAAATACCTCTTCTGGATAACCCATCGGGATCCATACGGTTAAAAGATCAACTATCAAAAGAAATCCACTAGTAATAAAAATTATTAATGTTTTTTGCCTAACCATGTAGACACTTTGGGGAATGTAATTTGAAAAGTTCAATTAATGTATTCTTAGCTTTCATATCAACAGAAATAAATAAGTATTCTCCCATAATTTCGTTTGAATATAGGTATTGGGAATTCGTCTTTTTGTCACCCTGTAGCGTTACACAAAAAGAGTAGACGAAAATTTATTTTCATTCTCTGTGAAAAATCAAACTCAGATATCAACAATAAATCCACTATCCCATCATATCCCATATTATATCAACCACCTTATTTTTTGCTCACTGTGTAGAAACGTTGTGAAATGTATTTGGAAAAATCGTTGGGTTCATCTACACAATATGCCTCAAGGAAATCAACGAAAAGCCCACAATTGTCAATAAACGAGTTTCAGAAAAATCGCGTTTTCTTCTTCGTCCTGTAGTAATGTACACCATAATTGATATAATCAAAGAAAATTGATATTTTTCACAAGATATTATTTAAAAATCAAGAAAAATCCATTCGCAGAAAATATTTTCCATAATTAGCGTTAGACAATCAACCCATTTTTGTAGCTCACGCTGTAGAGCCAGAAAAAAAGTCTAATGAAGAAAGTTGCTTGTTTCGACCTGTAGAATGATATATCCAAAAATCAAAAAAATCTATCGAGCCCCAGGAATACATGTATCCAGTGCCATGTCCTTTAGACATCAAATTCACCTGTTAATGAACAACAAGCAGAAGTTTTTAAGTATCGAAGAGCAAAGCCTTCCGGAATATCAAAAAAAAAAATCCTGATAAAAACGCTGCAACCATTGCTCGTTTTGTTGAAACAGTAAATGAAAACAAATCGTGGCACCCCGTAATGAAACTTCAGCTATCAGCAGAGTTAAATGTGAATACAAAAATGTTATTGAACTTTTACATGACGTATCGTTCCTGTTAAGAAATATTAAATTTGGGAAAAAGTGTTACTGGAAATCGATTCAGACGTTATTTCATCCACAGAGACCGTTTTGACTTTATAAGAGTATTTACTGTATTTCCAGGATTATAAATTTTAACTTACATCTCGGTTTTCCCAAAACAGATTAGAAATTTTATTTTGTCAAATAAGGTTAAGGCAACCAGTACCCAATGCTCTTCAGAAACGAAATTTTTTGAAAAATGTATGCGTGACATAGTACATACAAATAGAGTTGGCATGAAATAATTAAACTCTTTATGATCACAACTTACTCAGGCATAATGATTCACTCCATGGGAATCAAACAAATAATGGTCTCAATAAAATAATTTGGAAGTTACCAGATGAATGGAGTGAAGCTGAAATATTTTAAGAAAAGATTCAAAAAAATTGTTTGTATTATATTTCGGGATAAAGATAGGTGTATACAAATGTAAAATGAAGAATATGCCACATAAATCTCTTCACTAATGAAATTGACATTTTTCAAAATTATCGATGCTGAAAAAAATAAGAAGAAAAATCACCTGTTATATCCGAAAGAAGGAAAGTTTTTGAGTTAATCATTTTGAAGTAAAAAGTTGTTTATGATTTTGATCAATGCGTTGTGTCAGTCTTTCTCTAAACAAAACAAACTGAATTTAAGGAATCTGTATTAAAAAAAATCAGAAAATTCACCAAGATAAAAAATATCTTGTTAGTACACCGCAACCTTGAGAAAAATCGATATTATTTTCAATACAGATTTATTTCAAAAATAGAAAGAGAAAACTTATGTATCAAAAACAAGATGGGCGACCAAAAGTGCTAAGGGGAGTGAGGGGATAGGGGTGAGATAAAAAACAATAGGAAACTAAATGAAATTTGTAAAAATTATGACAATTGAAGAAATTTTCAAACAAATTAGATATGTTTTCGTCTTTGCATACAGTGGTATTGGTTGCCATTTTCATTTGGCCAACCAGACCATGCAGTTGCGTTGTATTTATTCTCTACAAGCTCTTAGTAACATTATGCGCAATGAAAACATAACGCTTATTACGAATATGAAAATGATCATCCCAAAAGCGTGGGATAGGATCAATAAATACCATCATCGGTCGCTGTAAAAAATCTTTCATTATTAGTTTGAAATATAATAAATTATTGGTTCTTCGCAGATATTTTGCTTACAAGTTTTGATAAGATTTCTCTCACCATTTTACGAATCGCCACTGTCGGCAGAGATGGAAATATATTTTATTTAAAACTAACTAACGTTTTATTTAAAACTAACTAACGTTTGACCGTTGTCACATCAACGGTATAGATATATTTTCTCCTCTTTGACTCAAAGAACTCGTCATTTAAAAGTTATTTGGTTTTCCTCAATTTTTGAGACATAACCTGAAACGCAAAGAGTGGCCAAATTCTCATATACGAATAATACGATCCAAAGTCAAATTGCATATAAGGACTCCAGCCAAATTATTATTTTTTCAGTTTTGAGGCATACGCAAACTCATTTATAATGCAAACAAGTAAGCAATTCTTCTAACTTGCTTTGGTTGAAGAACAAAATAAAGAAAGTTCAGCTTCTTGTTCTGTAAAAACCTAAGTAATGGAAAAAAAAACCACTACGGCACTTGGTAAATTGTTATTGACCACTTTCATTTCATCCACGGAGTATTTTGAACAGTATATTTGTAGAGTCATCAACGGAATCACAAAATCCGTAGATCTTCTTCTTAGAGATCGTTGATCTATCTTCACTACTTTGATAGCTCTCAAGTATAATATCAGGTTCCGTCAACCCCCTACTGGATTTTTTTTTGAAATTTCATCTTTTCAAATATCGGCCAACTCATAGGAACTGACAGGCAACTGTGGGAGCCACTGCATACAGATTGTTATTTGGATCAGAGGGAAAAACTGATGAAGTGATGGCGCCATCTGTTGCGCAACAGCGAAACTATTCGATATGTACCAACTAGCCCCGGACTACTCTCGTCAATATTTCTTTCATCAATACTTAATATTCGTCATATCAGCAACTTTTGTATACTTCATCGATTTGTTGTAGATGTTGTCAATGAAAAGTTCAGCAGTACTAAAAAGGAATTTGAGTTTTACACTAAAGAATGGTTCCGCCACTCGAAACAGAGAAGAGAAAGGGAAGAGAAGAAAAATGAAGAGCAGAAGAATGATTCATTCTATAAGAATAAGGTGTAATTTTATTTTTTGTCCAAGTGTTCTTTGTGATTACAATTTTTGGAATTTATCAATGTTTTTTTTTATTCTACTCCTGGTCCTCGGTATGTTTTCAATGAAAGAATTTAGAACAATTTCAAATTAATTAGAGAAGCAGAAAGCCCAAAATTCCTTCAAAAAATTATTCAACTTCTCGTCGATGGACATAACTTTCTCAATCATTCAGAATAATTTCTACCGAATCAGAAGGGAAAATAATTCATCATTTTTAACTACGGCTACGGTATTAGTGATAATAAAAGCTGATGTGCGCAAGTATCAGAAGTGTGAGTGCTTCAAATTTTATCGATAATTTATTATTTTCACGAAAACTTTTTTTTGGCAAACATGTGAAAACCAACTGACTAATAATATCACGAGTCAGTTAGGATGTTGTGGTGGAATTTTGTTATGCCTTTCCATATTTCCCATCCTACATATACAGTGCGACGCTGAATTATGGAATAAATTCATTATTTCTGAATATAAAGATATTTCGTAAAAATCCTCGGGCAAGTCGATTTTCTTTTCCGGTGGGCCAATTTTTGAACCCCTTCCAAAATATTTAGGGTTATTCGCATTTGAGTAAAAATGACTTTGGTGATATTTTTGAATGAGACACCCAATATGTTTGTCCATATTTGGTTAGGGGTCGTCATTACGAATCCAGTGATACTAGGTTTGATGGGTTTATGTCAAACGGCTACGGAGATATGGTCGAAAAACTTCCTTGTATGTCCAATGAGTATGACTGAGAGTCCACGCTATTCCGAAGGTTAAAAGTCTCTGACGCACTCATTGGACATATAGAGAAGTTTTTTGGCCATATCTCTGCAGCCGTTTGACATAATCCCATCAAACCTGGTATCAATGGATTCGTAATGACGATCGATCCCTAACAAAATATGGAAAAATATACTAGGTGTCTCATTTAAAAATATCACCAAAGTAATTTTTACTCAAATGCGGATAACCCTATATAATTTGGGTAGGGTTCCGAAATTGGCCCATCGAAAAAGACAATCGACGTGTCCGAGGATTTTTCAGAAATATCTCTATATTCAGAAATAATGAGTCTATTCCATGAATTAGCATCGCACTGTATTGTAGCTGATATGTCAAAATTTCAAGTTCTAAACAAAAAAAAATCCTTTCACACATTTACAATGTTCAGACAACTTAAGGAAGTGGTATATGTTCTGCCAACACTTTGTACAGTATAAAATACAATTAAAAGTAACTGTATTGGATCTTTATTTTATCCTCTTCATAATTTAGGATAAGCATTACGCTGAACTTAAACTGCCGTTAAACGGTAGTCCACTAGGATGCCGTTTTCGGATATGACGTCATTATAGTGACTCGTCTAACGGCTTTTTATTTTATTTTCTTAAACTTTTGTCAGTCGGTAGCATACAAAAAAAGACAAACTGAGTTCAAAGTGTGGGAATTTGTTTTCTCGCTCGCAATTGACACACAAACCTAACCTGAGCTAGCGAACCTAGCTTGCAAATTGAAAATGCGTCGGCATTTGAGTAAAGTATGCAGTGTCTATTTATAGAAGACTACCATCGAATAAAAGCTATAAATGACGTCATATCTAATAACGGCATTTTAGTAGGCTACCGTTTAACGGCAGTATAAGTACATTGTAAGCATAATCCGGTTGCAAAGGACAGCCCGAATCGACTTTTTCTTGGGCAATAAAATATAATGTACATGCAAAATAAACATACATCCCTACCGCTGTCCGCCAAAAAATTTAATGAACATCAAAAAATCTTAATGGAACCCAAATAAATAATATGTATTTCACGCATTTTCAACTTTAAGCTAGGATAGCATGCTCAGATATTAGGTTTCGAGAATTTTTGCCGGAGAGTATCAAATAAATGAAATAGTAAAATCGACAATGTCGAAGTACCCTTCTCTCCAAATATTTCCACCATATGGACTGTATAGACTGTATAGCTGATACCACAAATGAAGCAGCGACTTACAGTTGAAGTCAGTCCAGTGCCACCCATGGGAAAACCAACAAGCGATCCTCGGTAGCAAAGACACCAGGAAGTGAACAGAGCTCAAGAATTTTTGACGGAGAGTATCAAATAAATGAAATAGTAAAATCGACCATGTGGAAAATATGAGGCAGACATCTGACAGAAAGCAACTACTTCCCTGGCTAATACCCAGATTTCATAAAGGTGCGTATGAGCACCGAATGAGCACCGAAAGAGCGAATGCTCGGAAACGGTGGACGCTGATTTGAGCACGAACAGAATGCTCAGTGTGGACGGTGAAAATGGGGTTGACGTTCTGTTTTTGGTTATTACAGAGATTTTGAATTTATTTCGAGCTGTCGTCAAAACAGAGTCACATTCTAAATACAATTTTTACTGCCGCTTGTTTCGCGGCAATTATCTGCTTATATACGTTTTATATTATCTGCTTATATACGTTTTATATAAGCAGATAATTGAGAAGAAACTCAGCTTTGCCGACTTTTGGTTTGACTGGCAACTATGTTCCGCAAAAAATGTGGCAATAAAAATTGTGCTTAGAATGAAACCGCAATTGAACCGAGCATGTTATGTGCTCATTCGATGCTCATGCGGAAGGAATGCTCTAGTGAATACGACCCTTAAGAGATTTCCAGGAGGGATAAATTGATACAATGGAAGTCCATTCTATTTAGGCGTTAAATAATATGTAAGGATCAGATAAACTTAAAAAAATCTTTCTCGATTTGCTACAATAATATATGTAGCATATTTAAGAATTTTGACCAACCAGGAGTTTACATATCATGAAACTTGGAAAATAAAATATTAATTGTTATATACATTGGATGATTATGAAATTATACACACTTATAAAAGGTTGAATCACGAGGTGAAGCAAGCCCCCCATTTTTTAATAGTTTTGAAGATACATATTTCAAATTTGGTATGTCGCTATAGTTAGTACTTGAATACGCATATTTTGACACCACCTTTTAAAATTCACAAGTTCCGGTTTCACCAGAAGACCCCAAACTTTGTTTTTCAAATGACATCTTGTACATTGTTTTTCATTATCCGGAAGAGCATGCAATTTGTGATAATGCTCCCCTTCAAAATTGAAAAACGTTTGAAAAATGGCGGATATACGGTTGATTGTTCAATCGAACACAGTTAGTTATGAAATTCAATCATATCATCACAACTGACAAATAACATCAGAAGTTACCAGAGAAAGCTTCTCATCTCCTATGTATTCCAACGATTATCAAAAATTTCCTAAAAACGGAGTTGTACTCATATACACAACTTCACAACTTCACAACTGCCATTTCTCAAATGGCAATATGTTCTTTTAACTTGATTATGATTAATTATGATATTACTCGTGTGAACAGTTTTGGAGAATTCCGAAGGAAATCGAAAATAAAAGATGTTTCATCATAAGTGTTCTCAAAATTAGATATTTTTCAACGAAGGCGACCATTAACATAAAAAAGCGAAACAAAAAAGCAGCATTGACTAAATAAGTAAAACAAACTGTAACTCTCTTAAAGTAAAATGAGATTTCGTGTATTACTTTCTTAATTTTGTTCATCATGAAACGTGATTGTATATTGTTTTCCTTTAGGAATTCTCCAAAACTTTTCACAGGAGTAAACTGATCATTTGTACACGGTAAAAACAATTTTGTTGCTACAATCACTTTCTTTTTGTTAAAAGTTTATTGTTGAATGAAAAAAATTTCTTGCATCTGCAGCAAAAACAAGCTTGAATAGACTAGCAGCATTTACTGAACGAACAAAATATTTTACTCAAATATTTTGTTATTATGAGAAAATATATACTTCGGTCGAATACTTTTTTGTGTATTGGACATGTGTATTAGAATTGGTTCGACATTTTATGTGAATCGTTATGACTATCACAAATATTTCGCTTAAAAGATATTATGTTCAACCAACTAACTAGTGAATTACCTCAAAATTTAATGATTTGATTGAACAAAAAGAATTGATTCGGTACTTTGTGAATTCAATCAGAAGTTTGTTCAATTTAAATTTATAATATGGTTTCATGTAAACAACCATAGAAGGTCCTATGAACATTATTGATTGATTGACAAGACTGAAAATAATAATTTCTTTCAAAACCCTATTCTGTCTGAACAAATAATTAGAGAAATACTTCAGCAAAAATTGATTTGACGGAACATAATATGTTTTTCTCGTGAATACCAGAAAGATTTCATTGAAAACACAAATTTGTTCACGCAAGTAATACGAAATTAATTCGACATACACCGAATTGTCCTTTCGACGTATTTTGTCAAATTTACCATTGCGACACCACACGCAAGCGCAACAATCACATGGTATTGGCACAGTTAGCAAGTGTATCGGAGTTCAAGGTTTCTTTTCAATTGTGTTTGTAGTGTTTGTGACTATTAATTATAATAATAGTGACCAAAATAATATTGTTTGTCTCCTTGAAGAATTTGAAAGCTGGTAAGTAACGTATATACCTATTAAGATAATAAGGTTTGTATAAAACTATCATTGAGATTTATTTCAAAACGTCATGGAGGTTATAGGGCAACAGGTTACTGAAGTTATTTCAGAATTCGAATTAGGTACTTATTTTTGTTTCCATCTCACATAATATAACTAATAAGCTTAAAAACCCGTACCAAAGTAATTGAAATCTCATTCTGCAACGGAAATTATTGAAAATAGATTCAACGAATATACTTTTGTTAATTGGTTAATTTTCAACTATTGAAAGTTAACATAAATCCCTGTTTATTTCTAAACAAAAAATCTAGATTTTTTTTAATTTTTGTTTTTTCACTTTTGTATCAACAATCCAAGGCAAGAAATGAAAAACGTAAATTTAGCAAACCGATTTTTTTTAATTATCTTTATTATCCTTATTGCTAATAAGATTTTTTTAAACGTTCTTTAGGAACGTAATCCCCGATGAAAATAATTTTAAAAATTCTCACTTCTTTTAACGGGGATCTTTTCTAAATTCTTTCAAGAAAAGCCTGAATTTTGGATATCTTAAATAGTTTTTAAAATATTTTGCAAAAAACAAACATATTCTTCTTGACTTAATTGTTTATAAACTTTTACAGTTTTTGCCGGCCCTAATTTTCAAGTTTAACATTTTTTTCTAGATGCCTTTCGAATAGATTGCGACCAAATTCATAATTTTTATTGGTCTCGGTCAGCTTTCATCTGTTATTTTAGTTTGTCTTTTGAATCTTTTGATTACCTTTTTTTACTGCCTTAAGTATTATAATTCTCAAGTATTCCATTCTATTTATTTTTTTTTCTTTTGGTGGTATCGCCAGAACTGAAGCACTTCTTCACAGTCACTTTTCATAAGCGTTCTCGTGACAATTTCAGTTTTATTATCCGACATTTTTCGATCAACTTCATCATCAATTTTTTTTTTAAATATGGTTCTATTTTAATAAATATATTTTTTTCAATTTATTTCAGTCTGAATTCAATGATGTACTTATCTCACATGACAATTTTTTTACGTTCCAGGTCAATTTTCGATTTTTCACAGTCATAATGAATTTTTCAGAAAATGACATAACATTGGAAATTGCCAAAAAGCTGGACGATAATGAGTTGAAAGAACTCATACCATTTCTTGGACAAAGGAAAACATTTACTGAAGCTCTGAGGAAGGACATTTACTGAAGCTTTTGTGGTGATGAGACAAATATAAAGGCAAAGGATAATCTATTATGCAAAGAATTAAATGAACTGATTATGATATGATGGTAGTTTTATAATGTATAATAATATACAAAAGAATTGTATATTTTATTTTTTGTTACTGTTCAAATTGAGATGAATAAATTATTTGTTCAAATGTATTTTACATTTCATTAATATCCTGTCTTGATTACCTAGGAAGGTTTTTTCAAGAGATCTTCAAAATATTTATACGTTACTATTTAATTTGAATAATTTTCATTCGTAGTCATGGATGTATCTGGACGAACAGAAATCTTATAATTTATTTTTTAACTAATCAACCATTTAGCTCGTTTGAGGAATATAGTTATGATATATTCATGATTTTTATTTTTCAGGATCGACTAGTGGAGGGCCTATTCAAAATCGAGTCTTTTGCATCTCGAAAACTGTTACGACACAGGGACAAAGTTACCACAAAATTGTGTTTTGAAGCTCTGTTAAAAATCTCCAAAATCATCTCAAGCTTTTTTGGTTCAGCAGATATACAGGGTGTATCTTAAATGATGTTATTAATTTCAGGTGGTGATTCCTTGTCATATTTTATGAACGAAAGTTTATATAAACGTGTGTCCTAACTTGCTTCGTTTCCGAGTAACGGAGTGTGAAAAATAAAAAATCGGATTTTCATGATCGACTAAAATTTTTTTTGGTCGATTTCGATTAAATTCCGTGTGTTTGTTAGTAGTACCAAGGGGTTTCTTTTCGTGAAATCAGATTTTTTATTTTAATTCCAGTGGCGTCGCAGTTGACACCCCGTTACTCAGAAACGAAGCAAGTTAGGACACGATAAACTTTTTTTTTCATAAAATATAAAGAAATCACCTCCTGAAATTAATTACATCATTCACGATATACTCTGTATTCGTGAAAAATATCCATAATCTTCACTCTCTTGAATCTCCTTAAACTAAATGTCTGTGTTTGATTGGTGGACGTTTTGTTAAAGAGCTTCAAAATACAAAATTTGCGGAAATTCAAACGACCTCTCACGGTTTTCGAGATATTCATGGAAGATGGATCGGGATTTGAATGGCCCTGTATGATTAATTGGAATATATTTTATATTTGAAATCATTTTTAAATATTTCAGTTGACAAAATATTCTTTTAAATCAATTCAAACTATGTTTTCTTTTCATAAAACTTTTTTTTCGATCTACTAACATAATTAATGAGTTTAAACAAACATTCGTAAATCGAATTAATATATTTTGTCAGAAGGGTAATGGAGTAACATTCACTCAAACGGATATTTTGTTCTATGAATTACCAAAATATTTTCATTCTATAAGATAATTTGTAAATTCAAAAATCCCTTTAGCAAATCGAAGAGATTGAAGGTATTGATTCAACAAAATATTTCGTTCATTTTGATTTGTGTAGTTTCCACTTCAAGAAATATTTTGTTCAATCAAACGGTGCACTGAATGAGTTAACAAAATATTTTGTTGGTTGGAATCAAATTCAAATCAAAATTATAAAAGGTAATGTTGAAATATCAAATCATATGATCGACTGAAACATCTGATGTTTTCGAGAAGAAAAAACAAGATTTTCTATGAACAAAACATATAATCAATTGAAAGCAAATTGCATTAAATCTAAAAGGATTTCAGAGAGACAAATCAATGACAATATTTGTTTCATTTGAATTGATATTTAATTGTGGGATACTGACACTTTTATTTATTCGAGTTGAATGATATTTTGTTGATTTAACCAAGTTTTTTTCTGCGTGTAATTTGAAAAGTAAATGTTGCAATGAATAATGGCAGTTGTGAGCATTTCTTAATGGGTACTATTCCGTTTTTAGGAAATTTTTGATAATTGTTACATGGGAACCTCAGTTTTCCACTGTATTGCACTACGAAGCTTCCCATGGTGACTTCTGATGTCGTTTGTCAGTTGTGATGATTTAAGTTTGAAGTTCAGGGCCAACTCTGTTCGATTGAACAATCAACAGTATATTCGCCATTTTTGAACCGATTTTCAATTTTGAAGAAGATTATTATCTTCCGGACAATGAAAATGATGTACCAAGTTGTCTTTTGAGAAAAAAAGTTGTGGTCACTTCCGGTTAAACCGGAAGTGGGGAATTTTCAGTACTGACGTCAAAATATGCGTATCAAGTACTATAGCAACACACCAAATTTGAAATCTGTATTTTCAAAATTAAAGAAAAAATGGGGGGTATACCTCAGCTCGTAGTCATTCGGTATAAATATTCTATTCACTCACACAAATATTAAAAAAGGTGTTGTTAATTTTTTACAGATAAGTACGCAAATTGATGAGGAATCTTTTGATATATCAGCTATTTAAAGAACCCCCTCCTGAATGGGGAAAGGTGGGGAAATTCTACGCACATAAACAAAACCACCTGTATTGTTGTTAACAAAATAATTAAAACTGTTCAAATTGATACGGTTAACAGTTGAAGGTCAATCCTAAACCTATATACCAACCATATCATCAAAACGTAAATACTCATTCTGAAATTAACATTTATAGCTTTTTTGGGTTGATGCGTAAAATTACTTATCCATGTGGGTAGTTTTGCGCAAATTTGCAGCTTTTATTTTTGCCTGAAACATCATGATTCAATCTACTTATTTATTCCATGCATAAATCGTCATATATATTCTTTAGAGTCTTCTCCCGCAGTGCAATCGGCATGCGTCCAATCCAAACAACACACATATTGACGCCACAATTATTCTCTATTTTCTTCTCTAAGAAGTTCAGTCTCTTTACGAGTCTGATTCCATTTATCTCAGCATGATAATATACCAATTGTTTAAGCTCTGCAATAGTGATGCCATAAAATATTTTCGCCATCTCTAAGATATATTTAGGTAACTCTTTCTCCTGCTGTTTTGTAAAGCTAGGATTTTGACCCAGTTTAGATATTGATCTCTGTTTTATCCTTATTTTCTACAGGAGAGTCGCCTCAGGAATGTTGAAATTTCGCTCAACTTCTCGAATTTTTTTGCCTCAGGCAATAGCATCCAGCGCTGTTTGAAGGGCCTCATCTGCGATATTGCCACGATTCTGCACTTTTCGAACATATTTTCTGGGCATCTGCAATTGAATAGCTATATCTAGAGTTATTTTCTTTGTGGTAAACAAGACAATGATAGACTATCTGGCAATTATAGCAGCGTAAAATTATCCTTATTTTGTGCGCAGTATTACCTCATACCATAGTAACTACTTAAATAGTATAAAAATATTAGAAAAACTGTTCTAATCCACATGAAATTTATAGAAAAATTACCAGTAAGAATCACGTTTTAATTTGATAATATAAAAAAGTCGTATATGAAAGATTAACGCTTACCTTCTTACACTTTGCACTGCCATTTTTTATAAGAATTTTCGTATACTCTCAATGATGTCTTGGAATGAATTGAAAACTTTAGATACTTGGAAGAATTTCTCCTCCCGTGAGCCGACTATGTTAGACATTTTAATAATTCGGAAATTATTATACAGTGCTACCCATTTAAGATGGAAGCACCCTTATAAAACATACATTTTTCAACCGATTGGAATGATTTTTTTTTTTTAGGTAGACATTCAAAAAGTCCACTAGGTCACCAAATTTCATGAATAAATTTCCAATTCCAGGGCCAACTAATCTTATTTTTCCAGGTCAAAAATCTAAAAAAATCATTAGCAATTTTTTTAGAAAAAATTTGACCATACCACTGGATTCGCGACTATATACGGCAGGCACGTATATAGAGTGAATTCCATCAAAGGAGAATACTCTGGGGCAGTGGCTATAAGCACAGTGACGACACCGAAACCCGAATATTTGTAATATATGTGTGATTTTGCCTATTATTGATATTTTCAGAAAGTAAGTTATTTTTCACAGGAACAGGTAGTATAAGAAATGAAAAACTATTGAATTAGTATGAGAGTATTCATATTTCATGTTCATTTCTAAGGTTAATAACATGGCAATATTTTAAATCATTTTTGATATCCCCTTTCCCTGAATTCTTTCTAACTGAGATTAAGAGATGGTTTTATAGCATACCGACTGAGCCTTAGCTGCTCAGTCTGAAAAGAGAAAGAAAGGTAATATCTGAAAGAAAAATAGTTAATAGAAACTATTTATTTAAATACAACATTCTATATACCATGTACTACCACTATCAACGACAAGAATTTGATAACAATAAAAATTAGCACTACATACCATCTATTTTCTATTACTACAATCTTATTATAACAAGTGGTGTCCAATGTGGGGCAAATAGTATGTACCATATGGGAAAAAGTTTGTGCATGTCGGATAACCTAAAAATCTTTCTTGACACATGTCACGTGATCGCTGGTATGGCGGCAATTTGAAAAAATTGGTATGAAAAGGCAAATAGTGGGGTAGGATGGCAAGATATCAAAAAAAGTTATTTGAAAAAGGGGCTTAGAATTAAATTTTATACTCGTAAACGAAGTTTGAAGAATTTTTTTTGGAATATTTCCCTATCTATATAAAAATATCAATGTTTTTTCTTATGAATGCTCGACTATACTGAAACATTTGTATTCCAATGATGATGACAAAACTTATTTGTTTTCCAATTGTAATCAATTTTTGATGAGTATCGCACACGAGCGTTTCATTTCGCACATAATTTTGAAAATGGTGCGTCAAATGAAAGTTTTCAAGATTGTATGCGAAGTGAAACGCTCTTGCACGATTATCATCAAAACTTGATTATAATCTCGAAAACACCATGTTTTTTGAGTGTCATGTCATCACAATGGTCGTGTAATTCTGATATTAACTGTTAGATACGAACCAATGTAATAGCTAGGGTTCTGACAAAATCCACTTTTTATCATTTACATTGAAATACAAATGTCGGTATAGTCTAGCTATTCATAAGAAAAAAAAATGGATATTTTTATATACATAGATTGAAAAATTGTGCAAATACATTGCTATTTTCAATTTTCTTGTATTATCTCTTTGTGAATATAAAATTTAATTCTAAGCAACTTTTTCGATAACTTTTTTCGATATCTTGTCCCCACTTTTTTATAAAGTATATACATATATATGAAAGATAAAAGTTCGGGTTGAACCGCGTCTGGAATTAGTAGAATTTCTGCTTCGATTTTGAGGCCATTTTGAATAAATGAAAAAGGATAAAAAGGTGGAAAACGTGATTCTATACTGAGGTCTCAATCTGCCTACTCCACAGGTATTATGACGTTAGGATTTTGAAACTTGACGTTGGGGTCTCAATTTGCCTACTCCCCAAGTCTCGTCACTGGCTCTCTCTAAGGTCTGAATCTGCCTACTGCTTCGAGAGAACTGAGGATTAGCGGTTTGTCGACCTGTATTTATATCTGTTACAATGACCGTGTGGGCGGGGCTGGAGCGTGGTGAGCTTTGTGCGGCAACTGGTTTGCCGCTAGTTGAGGGGATGCGAGCAATGAGAGGCTTCCAGGTGGTGGGAAGTCAACGTCCGTCGGCGCGGGTGTTGATGCAATTGGGGCGTTTCTCTATCTAGAGTGCTTGGCGGTTTATCCTCGTTCCCAGAGTTTTCTCGGTGGCAATCTCAGTGTTTTTTAAATCTATTTTGTGGCCTGTGACTTCACGATGTTTATAAAGTGCGGAGGTGGAAAATGCTTGTCTAACTGCGAGTTCTTGTTCA
Source organism: Chrysolina haemoptera (assembly GCA_958298965.1). Lineage (NCBI taxonomy): Eukaryota > Metazoa > Arthropoda > Insecta > Coleoptera > Chrysomelidae > Chrysolina > Chrysolina haemoptera. The sequence continues at coordinate 35,152,634 of OY282586.1, read as the reverse complement.
TAGATTCTGGATGATACTCGCCTGTTAGTTTGGCCGATATAAGTTCTCGGACACTCTGAACATGGGACTTTATATACGCCTTGTCATTTGGTATTGTGTCCTTAGGAGATCTGAGGAATTTGGATAGTTGGTTGTTGGACGTGAAAATTGTTTTTATCTCTTGTTTTCTCAGGATGTTGCTGATTTTGTCTGTCTCTTACTAGTCTTTGTGTAAGAAGTACTCAAGATCTTTGACTCGCTCTGCTGTAATAAACTGAATATTTTTCGATTCCATTTTGATTTGAAAAGTTGCAAGGACCAATATTAGCTATTAATGTTACGACATTATTATGCAATTTATAATAATGGAGGATGTGTAATTTCTGAGATTTATTTAAATTGCATAATACTCAAGTTACATTCGAAGCTTTATCGTATCATTGACTGAAAACGATGATGTGAAAATAAAATCAATAGTTTTGGTTATGTCACGCTATTGACATTTCAACATGCCATTTGATATTTAGGGTATTTATAAAGAAACTAACGTACTATATTGTATTGTATATTGTATATGTGTTGTTATGACGTTATGATATAATAATAAGTAATGAAGATTTAACTCAAAGGAAGCTTAATATTCAATGATACGATGAAATGAATAAATCCCTAAGTGCGGCCAAGACGAAATTTGAAAAACGATAAGGACTTCTTGGATAGTGCTTGTATTACTGCAGACATATATCTCATTGAAGTATATAGTTTGGGTTTAGTGATTCAATTTTCGTTTCAGACTCATACATCGACTCCGTCGGATTCTATTGCTGTTTAACGTGTCACAAAAAGTACAGGAGAAGGAGTGGGGTTCGACAACATATAACATATGAGTGCAACAAAAAACCTCAATTCAGATGTGAAATATGTTTCAAAAGCTTCAAACAGAAGACAAATCTGAAAGTGCATCTGGGAGTACATACACGACAGAATATGTCAGGCTCATGAAATTTTTTATGGAATGACTGAAACCTGAAATGTAGTTCTCGAAAGAGTCTGAAGAAATTATTAGATCCTTCCTTTCATATGTGGATATCATAGGAATAGAAAAGTTCCAATTTCAGTCAGTTTACTACTGGTATTGATGAAAAACTCTATGCATATATCTTGTGTATATGGAAACCCTAGATGTTAATACAGATAACAATCTACACGCTAAGAAGACACCAGTTTTAGTTGACATAAGGACAGAATTATCAGATGCTCAAAGATTGAGTGGCCGGTACCCAGGTAGCATCTCAAATGTAAATCTCAATTTCATATCTGAATGATCCAGTTCGGGTCAATACTGGAAAAACAATATTTCTATGATTATATTAGTGGAATATTAGACCAACCTGTTCTGAATGTACATCATTTCATATAATATTGGGTCAATATTGGTTTAATAATTTTTACCAATATTGTTAAACCAATATTGCCTGCATATTGTTTTCAGCAAATAAGTTTAGCATATATTGCATGTATTTTAACAATATTCCTCTCATATCGATTATAGAGATTAAAAACACTATTGTATATCCACGTTTGATGGCATATTGGTTGATTATTTTCATCCATATTCAATAATTCATATTCATATATAGATTTGTATAATTTTCACGTAATATTGGATCAATATCGCCAAAAATGTATAATTTTGTCTTGACAATATCACCTTTGAATATTTTCAAAATATTGTACCAATATTTCACTTTATGAAACGAAAGAACACTCTTTTGTCTTATTTCCACTAGATTTTTATTGTTACGACCGGTTTCGGGTTTTTTTCCCATTATTAAGTATAAAAACTAACTAATACAATTGAACTCTAAGCCTAGTTATATAGGGAGTTTGCAGGTAGGCTGGATAGAGAGGTAATTAAGGGAACAAGGGTGAAACAATATAAACTTAAACCCTGGAGGTGAAGGAAATTACCTGGGTTGTCAAATTTATAAATTCAAAAGTGGAGACCTACACAAATCGAGTTGCTCGTTGAGCGTTCTAAATTTCGGGTTTTTTAATTGATTTATTAATTTCCATGGCTTCCAACAGATTCATTGTCTTCCCTTTATTACATGTGTGTAGAATTTTGAGGTTATCTTTACTTATCTTGTGTTTGGATTCTTGTAGATGTTCGTACATTGTTGATTTTTTGTCTAAACCGACGTGTTCACGGAACCTTACGTCAAAATTTCTACCGGTTTGGCCTGTATATACTGCAGAGCATTCCCCGCATTCTAATCTATATATCCCTGATTTTTTCATTCTGTCTCGTTTAGGTTTTGCATTGAATAGAATTCTGCCTAAATTATTATTACTTATAAAAGCTGTTGTTATTTTGAATTTAGAAAAATAATTTTGGATGTTTTCTGAAAGTTTACCTGAGTAAGTAATGCTACCATATTTACGTGTATTACGTTCTTCAATATTTGGGTATAGTTCACTCTTAATCATTTTTGAGTTTTACCTGATATTAATTTCTCTATTAAAGAAACTGGTACTTGATTGTTTACCGCAATTTGTTTAATGATGTTTAGTTCATCCTGGAAATTCTTATCAGGTAAAGGGATCGCGAAAGCTCTGTGTATCATTGACCTAAACGCAGACAATTTGTGTGAGATCGAAATGACAGAATCAAAGGGAATTGTACAGTCTGTGAAGGTGTAATATTCACATATTTATTCCTTCCAATATTGTTATTTGAATATTTTGCCATATTTTCTACAATATTGTACCAATCTATACGAAACCACATGCGTCGTTGAGAAGCAAGTGTGTTGTGAGTTGCCTAGACGCCAGGCTCGTCTAGTGCTAGCTTGGAGTGCACACCGACCACTCGGTTGGGTGCTGTAAATTTTCCAAGTTTTCCTACAGTTAAAAAGTGAATATGCCACAAAAAAATCAGTGAGTCGTCCTGAAGCGCCCGGGCAAATAATAATAATAATTGGATGAAAAAAAGGTTTGTATTTCTTGCAGAAATGTATTTATAAAATAATAGCAAACCGCTTTCGACTATAACGTCATCATCAGTGCGTACCTGTAAGTAAGTGACATGAAATAGAATTTAGGAAATATTTAAAATGAGAATTTTGAAAATTGAAAAACTACTTACTCGACAGGTGTACAAGAGCCAGACCATAGAAATATCATGTGTCCAGATACCATCTAAATATTTAAAAACAGGACATCATATGAATAACATTTTAAAAAATCCATATTCCAGGATTAACCTAGATAAAAGTTTCAGCAGAGTAACACATGTCTGCTTAGTCTATTGTCTAACTAAATAAATGAAAATTGACATTGTGTCAAGAGTTGACAATGACAATGAAGTATGGCACAGAACAATACCTATAGAAATGATGATCTGTGTTATGAAAATTGATTAATGAAAAATTAGTCAAATTTTGTGATCTAATCATGAAAATGTTTCGGGGTGACAGAACCAAAGTTACAAAAATTGTTTAATCTAATGAGAACTTATAAAATTTAAAACGTGAGCCCTAAGTTTACCAAAGAAACAAACATGATTATTAGTTCAGGATCCTGGGAAACCAGATTGGAATTTAAGATCGTGAGATAAGTCTTATGAGAACCCAATCTTAAAAGTAACAAAGAGGGTAACCAAAATGATGAACCTATATCAGAATTTTTTTTAAAGAAATTTTCAAAAGTTGATCTGTAAATCTATTTATAGTTCTGTTAATCTCAACCCAAGGAAATATGACAAACCATGAGAAAAGTCTAATGAGAACTTCAACCCGATGTGCACAGAACCAGGCTTAAGACACAGTCTCTTGAGAATTTGCGAAACCAATCCTATGCTCAGGATCAAGGGACATGTCTAATGAGAACCTCCCCAAAGTGCCAAAAAGGTAGCCCAAAACCAAGAGGCACTACATACAGAAAATAATTAAAAATTTATAATGTTTCTTATTTACTCAATTCAGTAGTTCTATTAATAAAAACCAAGGAAATTGCTGAATCAGGAGGAATTCTAATGAGAACTTGACACTGCACATGCAAAAATCCAAGTTCAAGAAAAACAGAACCTGAAGTTGAAATAATAAATTTCAAATTGATAGCAATAGTTTATGTTCTGAGAATTGAAGGGAAAGTCGAGAGTGAGGGAACAAACAAACTGCAAAATGGGTTCAAGCAATATCATCATCGAGAAAGAGTTCAAGAGCAATTAAATATATAAATTAATTTAAATTTATGAATTATTAATTATTTTAAACGTCTATGAAGAGGAATGTAAGTTATGTTTAAATTAACTTGAGTGTTGAGACAAAGGTCATTATTCAGTAATTCCTTGTTGATATGTAAATCTTCAAGAAAATCTAATCAATTGTAATTTTTGGAACTCACCTCCTGTAAAATTTTTGAATTCCGATTTGGACTACAGTTGTGGTTGTTAAACCTCAAATGTTGACCAAAGGCCGAAATTTTGTTGGGATTTAAATGTTCGGTTATATACGGGCTTTCAAAGGTCTGCAAGTTCTTCCAATGTAGGCTGCATCACAATCATCACAATTTAACTTGTATATGCCACTTTTTGAAAGTTTATAAATTTTATCTTTTGTTAACCAGGTATTTGTTGAGGCTGTGATTAGTTTTAAAAGGAATTTTAATGTTGTCTATGTTGCTTTTAATGCAACCAGCTTTTTTATTAGAAATATTGTCATTTAAGAAAGGAAGTGAAACAAATTGTGCTATTAAATCTACTTTAGGGTAGGCTGCATTACGTTCTCTTTTGTTTTTAATTTTTTGGATCAAACTATCAATAATATTCAGGTCATAATTGTTATTTGAAGCTATTTGTTTTAATGATATTCAATTCATTTTAATAATCAACTGTCGAAAGGGGCATATTCAAAAGTCTATGAATGTAACAATTGAAGGGTGCCATTTTGTGTTGATGGGGATGATTGGAGAAGCTAGGTATAACCCACACAAACCGATAACATTATTTTCAAGGATTTATAAAAAACAATATTTCATTGTATAGTAGGTACAAATTTTAGACACGAATACTCACATACGAGGTGTTATACCTCACCACTAATATTATTTTTATCATTCAATATCAGTTACTATTGATGTTTGACAGATTACTTTTTCAGATCAGTACTTTATTACGGACAAGGGAATGTATGCTTGTTCAAGATGTAGTTCAGTCTATAAACACAAAGCAAATCTCGGTCGCCATATTCAGTGGGAGTGTGGAGGCGAACGAAAATTTATTTGTCCAAATTGTAATTGTAAATTCAAGCAGAAGTCCCATATGCAGTATCATCAGAGATCCAGAAATTGCTATAGAAGAGTAGATGATTCCTTCTAACTTCGATTAGTGAGAGAATGGCCTCAACCAGAAACTTCCAAACAACATTTGGTGAGTTTCAGTACTCTTGACAATTACAAGGTCTCAGTTCGTTAGGAATATATGGAGACCTGTTCACAATAAAAACTTGAAATGTTGTGGTAGTGGGATGTACAATATGGCCTTATCAACTGAAATATTTTCAATTTCCGCTCTCTTTTTCCGTTATACCGAAAGTAGAGGATAACTTTCTTATTTCAAATGTATTCAATTGAATTTTTATTTTCTCAGCATATTGTACGCCCATCTTGTGTAACCAGGATTTGATAATTTTTTTTACAGCACCACTACGAAAAAAGCGTAACTTATAGACAGTAGCAGTTGGAAATGAAATTTCCCAAAATAATACATAAACCATCAAGTCATGAAGAGGCCCATAGAATTTTCAAAAATAATTTACAGTGTGTTCAAAATGTCCACCTAAAACATATCATCGAGAAAACTGACAAGAGACAATTTCTTCAAATGGGCACCATATAGGGTCAAGTGGGGTAATAGTAATCTAGGGGTAATTGTAACACGCCAATAACTTTTGAATTTGGCGGGTACAATTTTCTTTCCATGTACAATGCAACATGCCACCACGCTTCTTCTATTCAGTCTCATGTCAACCATGTAACCTGTTGCGTTGCGATTTCTTGAAAAGTTCATTTATGTCAAATATTCATTTCTTCAACTACTTCTAACTGCTAAGTTAATTTTCATGGTAGATTGTTATTTTTATTGATATATTTATTTAATGTTTTGATGCATACAAGAACCTTAACTCTGTTGTAATGGGGATATTTACATGTGCCCCGGAATTTTCTGAGGAAGGGGTATTTGTAAACATATTTGTGGGGCAAATGTGAACACGTATAATAACAACAATAGAAGTCTTTGAGAAACCATCAATATGCATTTGATATACCTATATGAATATACTATTAACTTGAAACATTTTTATATTTCGATTCTAATAAATATAAAATTATGTTTTATTTTTCAAAAAAAAAAATTTCATGGGGCAAATGTGAACAACCACTTGAAGTGATGCAAATTATTTTAAATATGATAATTTGTTCGATATAACCCACCAATTCCAATGTAGGATTCAATACAGAAGGGTTATTGCATTCACACTTACCTCCACTTGTGTTTACCATTTCCCCAAAATTACCAAAATTGAAAAAAAATACATGGGTGTTGTGAACATTGAATTATTTTTCTAATAATTTATTTTTTCACGTTCGAATATAATGAGATTATCGGCAGGACTTGTGAATTCCCGAATCTACACACACCTAATGAAAATATTCTGAAAAGACTTCTAAGATACGACCGTGATTTCGGATCTTTTTGGTGTGTCATCAACAAAAAAAAACATTCATAAACAGTAAGGATAACGGAATTGTAGGTCTGGTCACAGCTCATCCAGAAGATTCGTTGAAAGACGCAGAAAATTCACTTAGAATTTCAAGTTCGTCAATACACCGGATTTCAATCAAAAATAAGTGTCGTTGAATATCACCAGGGTCAAAATCTGAATAAAACTCACTTACATGCACTTACATGCACGAGAGAAATATTGCGAATGGTTTCTCATCAAAATATAGGAGATGAGGACACTGAGTTCAAGAAAACCATGATATCGACAGATGAAGCCATATTTGCCAAGAATTGTATGTACCCGCGATAACAGTCATTGGGTCTAATGAATAAACCTTGAGCAAATGCTTTTACTCAGATTTCTTGAAACAGGCCTATGCATTTTATTAATTAATGAGAAAGACACACCTATAGTAAAAGCTTTTGCTAGCTTTTATTCATAACACCCATTTTTGGGCAGCAGAAAATCCAAAACTCGATAACCAGCGCAACTTCCAAGATCCATGTAGTTTCAATGTATTTTGTGTTATGAAGGATAACCAAATTTTATGTTTATATGATGACAATTCGAAAATTTTAAAAGAAATAGATATTCGCATACAATTAGGAATGTGGTTGGTGAATTCATAAGGCATGTTTCTGATCAATATCGTTCAATGTTATGGTATCAGATGGATGGAGCCCCTGCACATAGTACTGCCGTTGGTTGGTTGTTGAATGGGATGCTCGAAGATCAGAGGCTTTGTTGAAATCATTTCATCCTCGCTCTGCAGATCGGATGACACTGGACTCCTTCATCTGGGGATATTTCAAAGAAAATGTTTGTGCGGGTTCTGTGAGTGATGACGAAAACCTGAAACAAAGGGTTCTGAGAGCTTTCAATAATTTGATTCATAACTCCATACAGAAAGCTACAAATGACTAAAATTCACAATGCGTCGAAGTACTCTTCTTTCCAAACGTTTCCACGAAGAGAAAAATACGAGGCGAATATCTCACAGAAAACAACTACTTTCCTGGCTTATACCACGATATGATATAAGTATGTTAAACTACACCTGTTAAACTACAGACTATGTTATGATGAACCGTTTCAATGATGTTATATAAAACTTGATAATGTTATACAGAACTAGAGTACATAATGTGGAATATCATTTTATTATGATGAATCAAAATATAATTGATTGCATGGTATCATGTGTTATACATTTCTGTAGTGTTTTCATTTGAAAATTTGGCACTGTACTCTGGCAAATATATTTACGAGAGAAATGTACAAAAATACTTATGACAAACACATGACATAACTCTGAGACAATCCAAATGTCATATATGAATATACTATATGGCCTCAACCATTTTGTGCTTCACCTAAATTGTATTGGAAAACTATTAATTATTGTGAAGATATAAATTTTTTTATTAATTTTAATGTAACACCTAATAAATATTTATCACAGTTCAGCCTATGTTTCTTGGAGAATTTTAAACCGAAGAATGATGAGGGTATGATTACGTATGACTTCGACAGTTAACAAATATTTTGAATAAATACAGATAAATATTTCATTGCATTCTGGAAGAAAAACAAATTTAGTTATCAGTCCTCACCGTTTATTTCGAATAATTTCAAAACTCAATGCGAGGAGACAATAAATCAGTTAATATCCCGTTGCATGAAAAAAAGGGATATATAGAAAATCATTCAAAATGAAAACTTGAAATTTGTGGTAGTGGGTTTTACAATACGGCCTTCCCAACTGAAATATTTTCAACTTCTCTCTTTTCGTTATACTGGAAGTAGATGACAACGTTCTCATTTCAAATGGATCACCCTGTATTTCATTACATTTTTCACAGCAAATTTTACAGCAAATTTTAGGCCCACTTTTTTTAACAATGCCTGTATACAAATTTGCTAGTTTTTGAAATATTGATTTTTTATTATTACTATTATTATAATGATATTATTATCATTAGTGCAGATACGGCACTACCGACATTATAAATATAACTTAATTATAATTTTATTCATTCTGTTTTGTATTTTAATGCTGTCCGTTGTAAAAATAAAGTCTTCTTCAAAACACTTTTCGTATATATATATATATTATAAAACAATTAAAAATTAAAATACGTAACTGGCGCAATCGGTAGGATAAGTGCAGTTTTCGTCGAAAATACACGGCACCGTGACCGGTTTCTGACTATGAAAAACGTGAGTTTTCACTATCAAGCAATTATCGCAAATAAGACACGTTAAATACAATATTCTAGAAGCTGAAAATAAAAAAAATTGGTAACATAAATCCACAAACTCGCCCTAAACTTAGTGGGGAAAACATCTACATGGCTTTTTGGAACCTTTAGAATCTGATGACAAATTTAAATATAACGAGGTCATTCGAGAACTTCCATTGAAAGAAATCACTTTGAAAGAAATTAAAATGCAGATGTCCCTTTCACAAATATTCATTGACAATTGTATTGCCACCATAACTCTTCTAAATGCCAATCAAAAAACAATAGAAAATCGACTAAACTATTTTCAGTTCAATATGAGCCAAAGTATGGTTGACTACTTACTTGAAAGCACAAAACATGTTGGACCAAATAAGCCTGAACTGTCAAAATTTAATAACTTTTCTTAACCACTTAGAGAATGCATTAACATTTGCAAAATTAAACACCCTATAGAGCACTGCCATTTCAGAAGGAGAATTGGAAAAAATCATAAATCAATTAACATTATTATATCACGAAAAAAAAATACTGCGATTCAAAAGTCCCATCTCTTACTATCAATTAGTAGGCACACAAGTAACAATTTCGAAAACTTATATTCGCAATACATTTTCGGATTATCTGTCACAAGCGTCCTTATCACTCTGATGATCATCCTTGCAGTCTTCATAAGCTGGAAACTACCCCAGCTGAAAACTCCGGAAACAAACCAGTATCCCTCTTGTTTTCGTCCATGCCTAAGACGAAAACAAGAGGGATACTGGTTTGTTTCCGGAGTTTTCAGCTGGGGTAGTTTCCAGCTTATGAAGACTGCAAGGATGATCATCAGAGTGATAAGGACGCTTGTGACAGATAATCCGAAAATGTATTGCGAATATAAGTTTTCGAAATTGTTACTTGTGTGCCTACTAATTGATAGTAAGAGATGGGACTTTTGAATCGCAGTATTTTTTTTTCGTGATATAATAATGTTAATTGATTTATGATTTTTTCCAATTCTCCTTCTGAAATGGCAGTGCTCTATAGGGTGTTTAATTTTGCAAATGTTAATGCATTCTCTAAGTGGTTAAGAAAAGTTATTAAATTTTGACAGTTCAGGCTTATTTGGTCCAACATGTTTTGTGCTTTCAAGTAAGTAGTCAACCATACTTTGGCTCATATTGAACTGAAAATAGTTTAGTCGATTTTCTATTGTTTTTTGATTGGCATTTAGAAGAGTTATGGTGGCAATACAATTGTCAATGAATATTTGTGAAAGGGACATCTGCATTTTAATTTCTTTCAAAGTGATTTCTTTCAATGGAAGTTCTCGAATGACCTCGTTATATTTAAATTTGTCATCAGATTCTAAAGGTTCCAAAAAGCCATGTAGATGTTTTCCCCACTAAGTTTAGGGCGAGTTTGTGGATTTATGTTACCAATTTTTTTTATTTTCAGCTTCTAGAATATTGTATTTAACGTGTCTTATTTGCGATAATTGCTTGATAGTGACAACTCACGTTTTTCATAGTCAGAAACCGGTCACGGTGCCGTGTATTTTCGACGAAAACTGCACTTATCCTACCGATTGCGCCAGTTACGTATTTTAATTTTTAATTGTTTTATAATATATATATATATATACGAAAAGTGTTTTGAAGAAGACTTTATTTTTACAACGGACAGCATTAAAATACAAAACAGAATGAATAAAATTATAATTAAGTTATATTTATAATGTCGGTAGTGCCGTATCTGCACTAATGATAATAATAATATCATTATAATAATAGTAATAATAAAAAATCAATATTTCAAAAACTAGCAAATTTGTATACAGGCATTGTTAAAAAAAGTGGGCCTAAAATTTGCTGTGAAAAATGTAATGAAATACAGGGTGATCCATTTGAAATGAGAACGTTGTCATCTACTTCCAGTATAACGAAAAGAGAGAAGTTGAAAATATTTCAGTTGGGAAGGCCGTATTGTAAAACCCACTACCACAAATTTCAAGTTTTCATTTTGAATGATTTTCTATATATCCCTTTTTTTCATGCAACGGGATATTAACTGATTTATTGTCTCCTCGCATTGAGTTTTGAAATTATTCGAAATAAACGGTGAGGACTGATAACTAAATTTGTTTTTCTTCCAGAATGCAATGAAATATTTATCTGTATTTATTCAAAATATTTGTTAACTGTCGAAGTCATACGTAATCATACCCTCATCATTCTTCGGTTTAAAATTCTCCAAGAAACATAGGCTGAACTGTGATAAATATTTATTAGGTGTTACATTAAAATTAATAAAAAAATTTATATCTTCACAATAATTAATAGTTTTCCAATACAATTTAGGTGAAGCACAAAATGGTTGAGGCCATATAGTATATTCATATATGACATTTGGATTGTCTCAGAGTTATGTCATGTGTTTGTCATAAGTATTTTTGTACATTTCTCTCGTAAATATATTTGCCAGAGTACAGTGCCAAATTTTCAAATGAAAACACTACAGAAATGTATAACACATGATACCATGCAATCAATTATATTTTGATTCATCATAATAAAATGATATTCCACATTATGTACTCTAGTTCTGTATAACATTATCAAGTTTTATATAACATCATTGAAACGGTTCATCATAACATAGTCTGTAGTTTAACAGGTGTAGTTTAACATACTTATATCATATCGTGGTATAAGCCAGGAAAGTAGTTGTTTTCTGTGAGATATTCGCCTCGTATTTTTCTCTTCGTGGAAACGTTTGGAAAGAAGAGTACTTCGACGCATTGTGAATTTTAGTCATATTATTTAATTGATATTCTCCGTCGAAATTGTTCATTATATCGTGAAAGAATATTCATGATACAAGTTCGTGAAGTAGGACTAAGTATTTTGTATGAGCGTGAAGTTTGTTGAGTGAGGCGCAGCTGAGTTTAATAATGTGTTTTTCAAAAATGAATAAATGTAGAGTGTGTAAAAATTACTTCACGCACAATTGCTGTTCTCACGCACAATTAAGTTTTTTTACACGAAAAAGTATCACTTTATATACAGTGCGTAAACGGTGTTTGGTAGAAAAATTATTTTTTCATATTATGAAACTACCATTCCAGCGTTTTGATCAATGCTGACTATACTTCATGAAAAGAGTACACGCACTCATACTTTTCATTTTCATTTGTTTGTTTTGTATACCATCTCAGTAAAATGAATATTGTCTGAAAAATATGTTTTTTGTTTTGTTATTTATATCCATACACCATAATTTAACACCAGTGAAAATATTACAGATTGCAGATCCCAATGATTCATAATTTATGTTACTTTTTCAGTTTTATTCAGAATATTAATCAAAATGAGTGAATTTGTTTTAATTGCAATATATTACGTTATACATAGTTATCTATTTATAGGTAAATATTAATAAAACATGATAGCAATCAAAAAATGTAAGTTGAAGGAAAATATGAAAATTCCTATAGATGCAAAAAATATATATTCAAAAATATCGTTTTATTCCTAACAACGATTTATTAAACATAATTCAACAATTAATGATATTTTAAGATAACATATACCAAATATAACAGAATAAGCCAATATACTCGTGATTCACTGAACCTCGTGTTTAATATGATCCTGCTTGAAAAATTTTACAGTTAATAAATAAATTTTTAATTCATATGTGTATAATGCTTGGTGTTTAATAAATATTTTATTTGCCAAATTTCAACTTTTCATATGTTTCTACAACTTATACGTAAGTTCGGCGCTATCCAAAACAGATATTTGCTGAATACAAATAAATTTTATTAAATATCAATAATATTTTCTCTGGGTGTATGCTCAACCACTCAATGTTGATTGGCAGCCGTTGAAGGAAGTTGAAAATTTTGTTATTTCGAATCTCCCAGGTTTTCTTAGAAAACCCCTCAAAAGCAAAGCTTGTCCGAGCAAGGGAGACTCGGGCCTACAGCTTGAAGGGTGGATTCCTAACCACGTGATGGCGGTGGGGATCGAATCCGGGCCGCCTGGGTGAGAACAAAAGCTCTTAAAACCTCCACCACTTCGTTATTTCAATAACAGATCCGAAAATTTTGACATGGTATTCTTATTCAGGAATTGAAGTTGTTTTCAATTTTGATACCCTAATCGAACTGACTCCAGTAAATTTGCAATGTGCTTTTATATGATTAAAGTCGTATTATCGATGACTGGTAAGTTTTGTTTTGAGTATTCCTTATTCTGGTGATGGAATAATTTAATTTTTGTAGTTTTTCTATGGAACGGGCCTTCAAAAATGGTTCAAAAACGGGCTTCTGTAGTAACACTGCCTAACTCTCTGCGCAAAAAAATAACTGCAACTACAGGAATAACAGGTCCAATAGCAACAACATCGACAACTACTCAAGAAACAGGTCCAATAGCAACAACATCGACAACTACCCAAGCAAAAGTGAGGTAAATGTACTGCCCCATAAGAAAAAATCGTTTCGCATAGCGCACTTGTGGAAAAATGTGTTACTCCTATATGCGAAGAGCATATCGCAACTGTTATACTCGCGTGCGTCTTATGTGAATCTCAGAATGAAATATCTGCTGAAAACACCCATGCGTGAATATATTACATGTCATCATATTTTTTTATACCAACAAGTAATTTTAATGGATATTTCTTATAATAAAAGATTTCAAGAACCAAAATTTGAGTAAATTTTGTATGAAATATCCAGACGTGAGAAGAAATCTCAAGTACGATAATTCACCTTATAAATTCAACGCAAGAAACGGAAAACAGGTATCAAAAATAGGAAAACAAAAATTAGCAATATACAGGGTGTATCTTAACTGATATCATTAATTTCAGAAGGTGATTCCTCGTCACATTTCAAGAAAAAAAGTTCATGTAAACATTTTTCTTAACTTACTTCGTTTCTAAGTGACAGGGAATCAACTGCGACGCCACTGGGAATTGAAATTCAAAATCTTATTTCGTGAGAACAGGCGACTTGTTACTACTAACAAACACATGTAGTTTAGCCAGAATCAGCGTAAAGAATTTTGAGTGAAAAACCGATTTTTTGTTAAACTTTCGACACTCCGTTACTCGGATACAAAGCAAGTTAGGACACACGTTTATGTGAACTTTTTTTCATAAAATATGACAAGGAATCACCACCTGAAATAAATGACATCATTCAAGATACACCCTGTATAGGAACGTGATTATCCTATTAGATTTGAGTTTCTGCTTGGTATACGATAGAATTGAAGAAAATAGAAATTTTCCGTATTATTAATTTTTCAGACAATAACATTTTTTTCTGAAATGGGTTAGTGTCCACATTCAATGAACGTCGAGGTCAGAAGTCTTCTAACGTGAACGTTTCGTGCGGTATTTCAGATATAAAATCAGTTAAAAAAAACTTTTTCTGACAAATTATGTGTCAGCAGATGTCCTAAACTTAAATGATCCATTGCTCAGAACTTCTTCAAAACCAATAATGAAATAAACCAAAACAAACCTAGTATCTCATTAAGTGTTTCAAAAATTATAATTCAAAAAACTAAAGAACACTCTTTACTTCCAACAGTTCTTTTGGGAGATCGTTTGATAACGAGTGTCGTCGACGAAGTTTTCACCCTTTTTACTCCCATATACACCTACAATGTAGGCTTATTGCGGAAAATACCTGTCAGAAAACAACTACTCCCCTGGCTAAAACCACGACGGGTACTGAATCACATCCAATAGATACTTGTGTGACGTATACTTCATTGCAGAGGAAATAATTGCAAGTGCTCCTTGTAACCAAATATTTAAAATTAAATAAATCTAAAATTAGATTCAAAATAATTTTTGACTTTTTAGTCCATGTTGGAAGTAAAGCGTGCTTTTTGGTTTTTAAATTATATTTTTATTTCATTCTTTTTAGTCTTGCGTTTGCGTTATTTTGAGGTAATCGTACGTGAACGAAAAAGAACAGAACCCTACTCTTTCTTAAATTTTATTCAATGATTGTTCTCGATTTTTGCAAATTTGGAAAATAAAGTTAAAAAAATCATGATTTCCAACAGGAATGGCATATGACCATAACCACAATAATACTTGTCCGCTGACTTGATACTGTCATCTTGATTATATGGATCTCGACTGAAAAATAAATATCTTCGACACCGAAAACTCCATGATCATAATCACAAAACTCGTTCACCATCTTGGGTCGCCATCTTGAATTTATGAAATTTGGCGAAAAATTTGAACTCTGCGACCTAAAAAAACCCCATATACAATTCTGAATCGAATCGGAACATAATTACAAATCTCATCCGCCATCTTGTAGTCGCCATTTTGTTTTATTCCACATCAATACTTCGGACGTCTGAAAGTGAGTGAAAATTACGTTTAAAAATTCTGTTTCTACATACGCACATAAAGATGAAGCTAATATAAGCATGTTAATAATTAATTAACAAGAAGGGGCTTCCATTCATCCTTCAAAATTGGTAGGCCGTTATTAAAGATATCTTATGAGGGGCATATTGGAAGATATACAGGTAACGTGTGGCCTCCGAAATCACCAAATATTCCTCCCATGGAAAGATACTTTTTTTGGGACTAAAGATTTAAGAAAATCGAAAAATGTGTGATACTGCATATACAGAATATTTGAGAATAGCCGTTATACTTTTACAAACAGAATAATGTGACGGTTGATAAAATAGCATAATAATCTGAATGAATATAAATATAATAAAAATATAGTAAAGCATGCAATATTTCACATGTAAAATGGGGTTTACTTGGGTATAGAGGAAAGTAGTTGTTTTCTGACAGATATTTGTATCAATTTTACCACTTTTTGTGAGAGTGTGGAGAGAATGGGATTTCGACAATTTTCGTTTCGTTTTTTTGATATTCTTCAGCACTCTCTTCGAACTTTGTTCGAAGATAGTTCAATAAAAATCCAGCTTTCCGCAAATTTTCTATACTATTGAAGTTTTGTAGGCAAGCATCGAGCTTAGTAATATCATACAAAGTTTTCTCTGCGATAGATATTTTATTGAAAAATTTTAGCAATCGTATCTTCAATTTAAATGTTTTGTTATAAGATTTAAAAAAAAAACAGTGTGAGAAAAGTCTTTACGCAATGTTGATTTTTTTTTTCATACTCCGGCTAACAGTGCACAAACACAAGTTTACGCACTGCCGTAGTTTCAAAACGAGTTATTGAGATTTACTCTAGATCTGTGAAATTCAATTCACTCAGCAACACCGCGAATCACTTGCTTGCCCATCGCCCTCTTTAGTAACGTTCAGTTTCTGTCTCTTCTCACCCTTTTGCCCAGCTGATTTATTAACCCCAGACGTAACTGTAAGTATAATTTTTAACACCTAAGAACATGTATCGAGTATAAAGTAGAGGTTTTATCTCTTAATTTGATGGCAGTTTTGAATTTAGTTATTCGAAGGTAATAACTAACCCTAATACAGACACTGTGAGTTTAATGGAAGTTTTATGATATATTTGATATATGGAAGCAAACCAATATTCGGTCATAGTTTGATCCTTGTAAATCAATCTCCGATTAATACATGACATCATTTTGGAAAACCCTCAGAAAGGTTGTACCCAACTATACTGGGTCCTGCAAATGCACTCCGGTGGTCCATAGCTTTTAAACGGCACAACTTGAATACCTTTTGTTCTTGAATTGGTTCGGTCCACGTATAAAATTATTTTCACTACTGCTTTCTTATTTTCTTTGTATATTTTCGTGTGCCAAAAACATGGTCTCACATACCTTGTGGTCAAACTATCACTGGTCAACAAATTTTCAAGTCGAATAGCTTTTCATCTTGAGCTTTTCGAGAAAACTCGAGACAATGAAATCTTTTAAATCTTTTAAATAGTCAAAAACATGGGATAGGTTGTCGAATGAAGCAGTTAAAAAATTGACCATTTTGTTACCCGAAAGGCTACTTGGAGAACGCGTAGAAATTGGTAAAATTGTTTGATTGTTTTCGGACGGGGAAACGTCAAATTATTTTCATAGCTTGACCTGTATGTATGTGTGCAGTAAGATGGGTACTTACCAAAATGCTGGATATCTGGTGCACCTATTAGAACAGAAAATTAAATAAACATATTCCAATGCTAGTAAGTACAAAATAAAAGGAATGTAAAAAACTTTTGAAATAAAGACGTTCATTTAATCGCGCTCATAAATAAATTTTCGCGAGACTAAAACCTAATACAGGTGATTATGAATGTAATGTATGAGAAATATACGTAGGTTATTCTCGCAACAAGCTCACACGTCAATATACAAAATGATGGGTTTGATTTACTTCAAAGTTTAATTTATTCTTCTTAGCGCAATTGATTCAAAATATTCCGATCATTTTTTTAAAATTATATTTCATTTATTTTATTATCAAAATCTGTCATCTCAATGTTTGGTCGTTAAAGTCACTCGTTCTCAATCATTCAAGTTTTCGCTATGAAAACAACAGAGAAAATGTCTAACGATGCCAGCTTGTATGCTTGTTTTGCTAGGGAAATCTAATATGTTTCTCCAAATGACATTAAAAGCGGCTTTTTAGTGACACCACTGACACTAGTAGAGTTGTACTTCTACTGCCTAGACAGAAAAAGTCCACTTTTTCTTCCTTTTGGAAAGTATATGAGAGAATGTGACCACTATTATATTTGCCATACTTCTAGGAGGGAAAAGTGGTGCCATACTTGAAAAATTTATTTATTTGACAAGTTTTCAAAATACGACTCTACAACACGTAAAATAACTTTTTACAGTTTGACATCATTGTATTCGGTTCGTTTGGATACAAATCTACTACAATATATTATCCCATACTGAGACCATGGGGCAGAAGACTTCACATTAGAGCCAAAAAGTAAAAAAAAAATGAAAAGAATTGTTACAGTATGGCATTTCAAAAATTTTCAAAACTTGAAAAAATCTATGCATTGAGAAAATTATACCATACTCATGGTGAAGTGCCATACTCGAAAAAAATTATTTTGAGGGAGGTCTTTTAGCTACAAATGGTGCAAGACAGCAACGTACGCATTACAGTAAGTAATTCAGTACGATTGGGTTTTGAGACAATAATCGATTGTAGCACCACGGTATTCTAGTAGTTGGAACTAGAATTTCCGAAGAATATGGGTTGGTTGAAAACTGAGGCAGGAGTAAAACCCAGTTTTTTCATTGGCATGTATGGTGAGACTTGTCTCACTAGTCTTAAATCATTGCATATGGTCCAACGAGGGTACTGATTCCTGCCCCATTATAATTATTTCATATCAACTAAAATATCCATGACTTTTGGATTCTCCGTAAATATCGTATAGAAGGGTTATGTGAAGTGGGACGAAACTCATTTCAGGTACTCAGATACTCACATGTTATATTTGCATGAGGAAGTAGAAGTCTTCAGGAACATATGCACTTTTTCTTTTTCTTCTATTATAATTTTTAGCAACGTTATGACAAATCTTATTTTCAGCTCTGCCTGAACTTTGCAGTAACGAGTTAGCGCGAGCGTTAAACTACGTTTTCTGAGAAAACGAACGTATTTTATAAGGTATTCTCTCAACCTATCGAAATCGTTTTTTGATAAATCTTATATTTTCTCAAATAACAAAAAAATTATATTTTTTTTTAATGAAAATTTGTTTAGGTTCCACCCCTGCCAACATAAAAGCGCAATATTCGATTAAAACGCGCTGTAACAGGCAATAGGAAAATGTTATCACAAAGTTATATAAACTTGGAAAACTTTTGTCAACTTTATTAGACTCAACTATAAAATATATCGCAAAAGTCTACTGACATTCATAAAAAACCTTCATTTCTACAAAATGACCAATAATTAGGAAAAACTCATTTTATAAACCATTACAATCTCTAAAATCCAACCATAGTAAGCAAATTTATTAGTCAAATGAAATTTCCATTAAAAGTGGTTACCTCCACACTTCTTACTGGTTCGTCCCTTCCAGGAAAAGTGTTGACTATTCTAGCCAACCTCCAATCATTTTTTAGCGTTGAATTTGGAAAAGCTACTAGCTTGGCAAATCCATAAAAGAATATGAAATCAGCACGCCTGTCGTTGCGCGGTAGCAGAAGAGCTCAGTATACATTCTAATTCGCGCATCTCATACGTTTATCGATATTTTTTTATAGATTTGCCAAAAGCTATATGTTGTGGGTCGCCTGAAAAGCAGCTGCCGTCTACCTGTGTTGTCATACATAACACGATGAGCCGAGACCTCCACGGTGGTAGCCGTAGAATATTATACAACAAAACATCTGGTTATAACAAGACTCCAGCTACATATATGTTAGAAATTTAGTATTTATGTTCTCTGCACCCCAAACTTAAAAGAAAAATGAGTGCCATACTGGTACAAATCGTTCAAAATACGCATAAAATTTTACAATTTTGAAAAAAATATTGTACACGTTCGCCACCTCCCACAGTTATCAGCCTTCTATTTATGATCATACAAAGAACTGATGAAAAAAATCATTGGGTGGTACGAATCGTTTCGTATTACTCCTTTGCAGTGGTATGGCGGAAAAGTATGGAATGGTGATTTTCGTGAATGGTACGACGATGATTATAGCTGTGCACAAATTAGCCTGGTACATATTGATTGAATTTTCTATTCTTAATTAATGTGTTCTCCTCGGTGTGGCGGGCTATAAGTCACACCGGAGAAGTATGGCATTACGCTACCGCCTACTTCTTTTTTCGTTCGAATTTCGTAATTAATCCGACAAGTTTGATTAACGTCCACGAGATTGGGCCGCCAGTACCAGCGCTATGACCATCATTTTCCTTTTCCTCATTATGTAATTAGAGCCGAGAAGGGTCGCCATACTTGGTACAAATGACCGAAAATTTTGTGTTACCATCTCTCGGTCTATCGGGTAAACACGACCTGATGGTTTTGAATAAAAAAATATATATTTCACAAAACTGGTTTTATGACATTAAAAGTACAAACTACAACAGAAAATTTTCTTTTATTAGATATATTCACGGTAAATTGGGAACAATTATTTAATACAATTGACCTCTTTCCACTTCTCTCATTTTTAGTAAAATTAACAATATTATTATCCACACTTGATACTCCGGAAACGTCAGAAAATATTATATTGCCGATGTTCGACTTATTGGCTAGCGAATCCTCAATACAGCCCTCCGCACCGAGGAGAACTTCCATTCTCCATATTGCTTCAATATCTTTATCGACCGTCAGCTAGTGACAGATCTAGGTGTCCAATTTTCGCATACAAATCTTGAATAGAGTTGAAAAGCATATCGATTTAAAGTAAAATGAAGATATTTTTACGAGTGGCTCCTGGGAATACCATATCGAAAATCAATATTGTTTTTGTTTCCCTCGTGTTTCCTAACTACCGTACGAAACTACTGAGGGTGATTCGTTAGGTCGTTTTAAGAAAAAAAGTTCCTATGAACATATGTCCCCGGACATATGTTCATGGGCATTTTTTTTCTTGAAACGACCTAACGAATCAACCTTTGTAGTTTCGTATCAAAGTTAGGAACAAGAGGGAAACAAATGAATACTGTACCAAAAAATCGAATTCACAGTATGTTATCTCCAGGAGCCACTCGTAAAACTATCTTCATTTTACCCCAGATCGATATAATTTTCAACCCTATTCGAAGCTTGTATGTATGCAAAAATTGGGCACCTAAATCTGTCACTATCTGATGGACAATTATGTCCCCACCAGAATACACCAGCAACGTGGCCGAAGTTCTGTGAAAGCAGTGCCCGGTCTTTCGCATGGGCTAGTTCCAGAAAAGTAACAATTTCTTCTAGCATTTTACCGAAGTTGTAATTGCCAATGAATTGATGATGTGCTTTACCGTTCGCATTCTTATAGAGGACTCGCCGATTATTTAAATTCAAGGGTCTGAAGGCTGCATATTTTCTGTAAACGCTTAAGATATTTGGAACGGTACCGCATGCGCCAAAAGTTTCCATTTGCGGCCCGTTAGAAATAAGTCGAGCATACAAGTAAATTTGGTGTTCTGACTGTACGATTTTCCCACCATTTAAACCATCCAATCTCGTATCGGAGGCGCTAGGCAACTCTGCTCTGTCACTAGTGTCAGTGTCAGTAACTTTCATAGTTCTGGCGATCAGGTAGCTTAAAAGTGATGCTTCCAACCAATTTTGTTCACAAGGTAGGTACGGTTCATTAAAAAAAGTTATTTAAAAAAAGACGCAATGCTGTCGCATCGATGTTTGCTGCAAAAAAAAGTTAATTATGTGACGGGAGCTCTAAAGGTAGGTAGGCACATCGTAGACTCGTCCAAGCTCGGCAAAAATTTTTTTATGATATTTGCAAGTGGATTTTATCGATGAAAAATATCACAAATGGAGGAGATTGGGTTTTCCCTCAATTTTAAGAATTATGTGCGAATTTTGCAACAGTTCGACTCTAGTTAATAGTGGTAAAATACATCGCAAATCGAACGGCAAACAAGGTACAGATGTAAATAAAAAAGTATTTTTCGCTAAGTTAACTTTGTCTGTTGAAAGCAGAGGTATTATACAAAACAAACGTTTTTGACTTCGAATTTTAAAATTGATATTTTCAATAGGGGCCATGCATAGGATGTCTATCATTGAAGGCATTGTTGTCTTGCATGAATAGGTTATTCCGACAATATCAACTCCGTATGTTTTTTAGTTTTTTTTTTTCTTTTCAGTCTAACGTGTGCATTATTTCGAGTTATTCGTCGTGAACCAAAAAGAATAGAATTCGACTAGTTCGTGAACTCTTGGAATGTTATTTGATTGATCGTTCTTGATTTATGCAAATGTGCAGAATTCCAAGTAAAAAAAAATTGAAAAAAGCTTATATTTAAATGCAATAAAAGGTGGAAAATGAACTTCGAAGTTATATTATAAAATTTCATATGATATAAAAGCTTATCGCGAGTAAAGTATTCATAATAAATTAAATTTGAAATTATCTGTATCAAGATTTAATTTCACGGCATGAACCCCATCTTACTGTATATATACATATTGGTCAAGTTACGAAAATTACTTGACGATTCTATGTTTATCACAATTGTTAATTATACAGTTTTCGAAATTTTTCGCAACTTTATGAAGGTCTGAGCTCTCTGTCGTAATTTTCATGGTCCGAAACAATCAGAAAATTTTTCAACTTTCCAAGCATTCTCAATCTACACAGAATGGTGAAATTTTTCAAAATTGCATTATTCGATGTTTAGATATTTTTCACTATTTTCACAGATTTTTCCGATTCTGATTTCGCAAGTTTTCGCAACTTTTTTTTTTTGAAGAGGGCTGTGACGAGCCCACCGACAGACATATTTTTCGTCGTGATTTTCCATGTATGAAACCACTGAAAATTTTTCCGAAGTCTTACGCTATCTATCTTTCGAAGGGGGCAGTGGGATGAAATGTTTTGAAACCGTATTATTTGACGGGTAGATAATTTTCACTATCTTTGTGGATTTTTTCGATTTCCAGTTCGCGAGTTTTCCCAATTTTTTTCGTGGCGAAATGGTGGCGAGCACCCCCATTAAATTTGTTTCCCAATTATTTTCCATGTCCGAAATTGTTGAAGAATATACTGAATCTCTTCGCGGTCTCTATCTTTCGATGGAGTAGAGGAAGGGATTTTTTTTCAACCATTTCATCCGAAAGTTCACAATTTTTACGGATTTTTCTTATTTTAATTTCACGAGTTTTTTAAACTTTTTTCGAGAAAAAGGAACGGGGGCGAGCCCTCCCGACCATTTTTTTTCTCCGTAATTAAATTCTTCAAAAAACTTCGGAAAACCTACGCATTCTCTATCTACTTTCGGGAGGGCAGGAGGGAATACATTTTTTGATATTATATGTCATCGGAACTGAACCAAGACGTGAAATTTCAACTTGTAGGATATCGTGATTTCCGACGATGCTATCGGGTCAAACTAGAAAGTGAGGTGAAATATACTACGAAAACCAAATGAGTAATCACAAATTTTCTTCAATCTCAATTTTATATATTTCCTGGTCTATTTATTTTGGAATATATTTCTCGTGTTCCTTACCAGCTGCAGCGCGTTGTTGCCACTGCTCTTGACGTGATCATTTTTATGCTCTGAACGATCAAAACATTGCCGACTTTGGGAGTTTGTATTTCGATAATTAGACGGACGAATCTTCCAGATTTGGTTATTAGCATTGTTATCAAGTTTATTGACATGTGTTAGTTTTTCATCAAATTTGTAAGACGCGTTTCTTCTGTACAGCGTGTTATTTGAAGCAATGATTGCATTTGGCCTATGTTGCTATGATTTAAAAGTCTATTGGGAAGCAACTTTGAGTCCAATTATCTCCGATTCTAAACGGACGAATATTCTCAAAAAAATTCACCTGATGTAGACACTGTCGAGATATATATCAAATTTTCATTAAATTTGTAAGAAAACGGTTCTAGCGTTCCAAATACCTTGAATAGTCCGTTAATAAGATCGTGATCTTTTGGTTCTAGTATTTGGTAGCATAATCAGCAATTTGCCGCCCATATCATTTATATATATCATCTGTTTTCATTTGCAAAAGCTCATCACATCTACAAGCCCAAGTGACTGCAACAATAAGTACAACCTAAAATATAAATTGTAAAATAGTTCTTTAATCCATAATAGAATATTTTCAGTATATTCCTACCTTCATATACCAGATACAGTCCATCAGGGGCATCTGAAAAAAAATTCCCGATTTTTTCTTTTTGAAAAACTAGGGGCTTTTTTGCACGGAAACCATCCGACTAAATAAATAAATAAATAAATAAATAAATAGGGTTTTTATTTCAAAGTTTGCAATTTACAATACACAATTTATGACATGTCACATTTTTTATGCCCCATACTTCTTAACCCAGGGGGGTCAGGGGAGGATGGGAAAAAAGGCGCAGAAGTAGCGACCCTTCCGCTCCTTTTCAGGGGAGCTAGAAGGGTGCCCTGCCAAGTCGGGCACAGAAACCCCCAAGAGGGGGGCGCTGATGCCCGGCCCCGCTGATGTTAACGGAATGACCGGACATTTCATAAAATTGCGGCGGCGACTGATAAGAAACACGCCTCCTGCATCGCTTATGCGTGTGGTCTAATTTTATTCGATGTAGATAAGCCTTGAACTGCGTTTATAAGGTTGGTTATTTCGATGATGAAACCATCCGACTGCCGGTTCCAAAAAGCCCGTATCTTCAGATATTTTGCCAAATCAATGTTATTTTTTATAATAAGGAGAGCTTTCAACATCGAATAGGTAGATCATAACGTTGAAGGCTTCATTTTATTTGAAAGGTCGGAAAAATAGGCAGTCAGCAAATTTTCAGAGAAAGATCCTACATTTCTCTTCTGTCTATATTCCATCAATCTGCTGTGTGTGAGTTCATATGCAGTTCTTGATTTATCCGGTAATAGGTTGAATTCCACATTTCGCGCCTGGTCTCAGGTGGTGTCACTTTGAATTACATCCATTTCTAACAGTTACATGACAAATTTGCAAAATTGTCAATGACATTAAAATAAACACAAACAATTCAACAAACGTCTTCAGCGGTTAACATAGTAACGAAGATCCCCAGTTACCTAAAAATAAATAATAATTGAATAGAGCACTGTCAGCTGACGCCACAACAAGGCGGTCATGGGGGGACAAACGAAGCATTTGACATTTGATGAAATGAAAATTTGTTTTTTGTGGGTGTTAGTGAATAATTTTTATACATCACTTTTCGCAGAAAATTGACCAGAAAGATTCACGTAGCCTTATGGAAAATGGGTTCAATGGGTTTGTTTTATTGATTGAAATTTTGTTTTTGTTCAGTTTGGTTTGTTTGTCCCCCTACAACATTGTTCCGTAACTGTCATATTACGTCAGTGACAGTGCTCTATTATTTGGATATTGATAATGAAACGCAATTAATAAATATTGAAAAGGTGATTTTGCGTGAAATTGGAACAAATTGGAAGAAAAAATTATATATTTCACACGGCAGGAAAGCAAATGTAATGACTTGGCTGATATCATAGCCTCGTCATGCCTCGGCTATGAAACACCAGCTGCGGCATTAAATCTTGTGCTTTCATGCCTAGTAAAACAAATAACTGTTTCCTGTTCCGTACTTACTGCGGAAATATTAAATTCAATAACATTATGTTTCTTTCAGGTCTGCGATGCCTGAAATGTAACAAGTCCTATGCATTAAAGCATTCCCTTTATTGTCACCAGAAGTATGATTGTGGAGTCGTCAAATCGTTCACATGCAAATTCTGTAATCATTCCACTAAGAGGCGAGGAGATCTTAAGAAACATGTTTTGATGGTACACTCAGACAAACTTTCCAATAAAGTGTAATAAAATAAACAACATTGTATGTGTTTATGAACTATGGACCCGATCGGCATAGTAATCCGGGAGGTACTGTCACTTTGGAATACGTCACGATAAAATTTAGTTGTTATTATAGTACACATACCACTTATTACTAAACCAAGATTCAGACCGCGCCGTGGTGGTAGGCTGTGCAACTTGTCAAAAAAAGTTGAAAAAAAAGTTATAGTATGCACGCTGAATTTTTTGTCGTTGGTAGATCAAGTAATACTCATAACGAAATCAGTCTTCAAACCCTTGAGTAGCTTTGGATTGCACAGATACAGGGTGTTGAATATTTTTGTTAAAAAAAATCTATTTTTTATTCAGAACTTCCACAGTTTAGTTCGAAGAAATATTTTTGTTCAATAAGAGCTTTATCTTAAAAGAAAAATAACATTTTTAGTTGCCACCAGTGGCATACAAAAAGGGTATATTGGTCCCTTTCCTCCCCTATTTTTTACGCCACTGGTAAAATCAGGAAAATTTTATTATTCTTTGACTTCTTCATTCAATTTTAATTAAAAACGGTTTAATTGTTTTTTACCTGGAAAAATCAGTTGTTTTCAAGATAATTGCGCTTTTATGAATACTTACATACTAATAATGAAAAACTTGTTTTCCTGAAGTGAATTGTATCTTCTGTAATTATTCGAGAAGAAGAATTATATAAGGGGACAATATGGGGTCCAAACTCCATTGGATTCGCTATCAGGACTCCAATTTCACTACCAGTACAGATTTTCTCTGAAAAATATTCAGTTCTAAAAACCCAGTTTGTCTCACTTTTCATGGATACACCACGTATCTTCAGTAACTATTGGAGTGGAACTCTGTAGATTTTGGGATAGGTAGATGTACAAGTAATAAGTCTGAATCTTGCCTGAAGTTGATCTGAGTGATATACACTGCTCGCCAGGGGGTGTTTCCATGAAAATTAAGAAAAATTTGGTTTTTCAGAACTGAAAATTTTTCAGCAAAAATCTGTACTGTAAGTAAAATTGGTGTCGTGATTCCGAATCCGTTAGAGTTTTGGTTCTATAATGTCCCCTAATATGGTTTTTATGGATAAGTCCATCGCTCCTGGCGAGCAGTGTATTTTACTCAGATCAACTTCAGGCAAGATTCAGACTCATCGCTTGTACATCTACCGATCCGGAAATTTACAGAGTTCCACTCCAATATTAACGAAAGAAACGGGGGTGTTTCCATGAACAGTACAAACTGGGTTTTTCAGAAGTGAAAATTTTTCAGTGAAAATCTGTATTGGTAGTTATATTGTTGTCCTGATTCCAAATCCGTTGGAATTTTGAGCTTAAGTATATTGTCCCCTAGTGTAATTTTTCCACTCAGATCAACCACAGGAAAGATTAAGACTCATCCTGGAATTTACAGAGTTCTTCTCAAATCATTAAGGAAGATACTGGTGTGTTCCCATGAGAAGTGAGATACACTATATGTTGTTTATGAGAAAAATGCTTTATAATTTTCCAATTTCAACACCCTGTATTTCTGCAAGAAAGCAGCTTTGTGAAAAAAATGCATGTGAGAGTAGCATTGATATTTTTGGTAGAATATGCAGTACTTTGAAGCAGTGATTTGGATTACACAATTCACTTCGGCAAAACATTTTTTTTTATTATTAGTATGTATTCATAAAAGCGCAATTATCTTGAAAACGATTGATTTTTTACTTAAAATAGAAAAATCAAATAATGATAATTTTTCTGATTTTACCAGTGGCGTATAAAATGAATGGAGGAAAGGGACCAATATACCATTTTTGTACGCCACTGGTGGCAAATAAAAATGTAATTTTTATTTTAAAATAAAGCTCTTATTTAACAAAAACATTTCTTCAAATTAAACTGTAAAATTTCCAAAACTGTGGAAGATATGAATAAAAAAAGATTTAATTTTTCATTTTCAACACCCTGTGCAACCCACCGCAACTCAAGGGTCTGAAGACTGATTTCGTGATGAGTATCACATGATCTACCAACGATGAAAAATTCAGCGTGCATACTATGACGTATTCCAAAGTGACAGTACCTCCCGGGTTATAATATTTCAGCTCATCTTTGTGGATACATTTCACGAAATTTCATAATGGAAAATAGCTCTCGGTGAAAATGCTGGATTTTTGGTTTGTTGTAGATCTTGAAAGGCTGATCTGAATTTCCCATGACCCCCAATAATAGATTGTTTTCAGATATGAACCTTTGAGTGTCATTTTGTCAGAAATTCGTTTTTTTTTTTTAAATAGATTCTTCTAAATTGCAAGTTCCGGATCGTGTACAAGGTTGAGAATATATGAATGCGTCAAATAGATGTTTTCAAAATTTGCAACAAAGTTTCTATACTTTTGTAATTATTCCAAAACCATCTTGAACCAAAAAAATTACCAGGAACTAAGAAAATATATGTTCCAGTCAACGTAAAACGTTGCTAATCTCTACAACTGTTCGGAATATTTTTCCGATGTATCTAATTTTTCTTGTGGTATATCAAAGACAAAAATTAGTTTTTGAAAAAAAAATTTCCGTACACTTGAATTGGTTGCAAACTTAATTCGTGATATATATTTTTAGTACTCTAAGTAAAAATTTTTCAACGAGTATATACAGCAAAATTCAAGTTAATTGCCATTTCGAAAATGTTGGGGACTCCGGAAGAGGTTGCAAACTGAGATTTAGTGCTTTCTCGATGTACCATTCACTTGACCAAAGTTTGAAAACTTTTGGAATCATTGTTAAATTTTGGATTATATCTACTGGCCTAAAATGTTTGCTTTAATTATTAGAATTTACTTGTTCTATCTATTTGTTTTTGAAATTAATAACTAATGCATCGTAAAAAAATAATAATTATTACATTTTATTTTAGGTAAATTACAAGATCATGAATGCAGTTATTCATAATAGTAGTAGTATGACTATAACTGCAATTGTAGAGTTATCGGTCGTCTTTTACCTTCGTTTTTAGTAAAATTTCTGAACATAGAGTGTGGAGACGAAACAGCAATATAGTCATTAGTTTTGTTGGCGGAACGCGTGTCGAGCGAGATTTGACGTAGTTTTGTTGTTTTGGATATTCCTATTTCTTAAATAGTATTTACAACAAATATTCCAACTATTCACTAATTTGACATACAAAGTACAAAGTCATAATAGGAACACTTTCAAGCATATTTAGTCATACATAAAAATTAAACGAGAAAATAATAAAAACTGGTTAAAATTGTCATTTAAAAGAAACGTGACTGGGTGACAATTATTCTATTATAGAGTAAAAACTGTTTGTTTATATTTTTTTTTACATTTGTCTTGAAAACACCTAACAACGGTTCTTCTTCAATATGTACAGGGAGAGCAAAGATATGCAGTTGTAATTTGGAGATATTCTGAAAATTGAGGTTTTGTGTTTCGGTATTTTTAACATTCTAGATCTTGTTTCATAGTTATGGTTTTCTCCTTGAATTGTAAAGTCAGATGAGTGTTTTCTGATGAAAGTAACGCATTTTAATTTATTAATAGATGGAAGGTGAATACTTATTTTTCCTTAAAAATTTGTAGATAACTGATGTTATATATTTCCCTTTTGAGTCGTTTCTGGTATATAAATACTTTACGCCACGTGCAGAGCCCAAGCCTTTCTGTTGTGCGACCATAAACGAAAGCATTTGAAAAATGGCATAAACACCTTTGATCTAATTTCCACAAACATGATTTAAGTATATATTGCTATAGGTCATGCTTGTGGACAGCCAAGTTTCAATATCTTTGGGGTGCAAGGTCCTTTTAAAGAGAATTACCACCTATTCGGTATTCATTCAGATCATTCAATATTATGTATATTTTTCATTCATTTTCCAAACTTCACTTCTGCGTAAATAAAATGAGAAGACCAAATGAAATAAGGCATGTTCACAAGGTGAATGTGCGACAATTATTGTCGTACATGTACAAGAACATATACAGGGTGTTAACGAAAATGGAGCGATTAAGAAAATGAGTTGGTGTATGGAACATACAATGAATGGCAAGAACTTTTGTTTTCGAAGTAATCAAAAATATTCGAACTTTTTATGAAATTTTATGACATCGCTTTCAGATACCTTTGCTTGTGAGGCACTGGTTTGATTCTCCAGGCCATAGCATATCTCCCAAAATAATTTAATTTCGACAAAAATGTATTGTTCCATTTCGTTTTGTTTTATCATCTTCTACTTCCCACTTCATTTATCGCTCTAATTTCGGAAACACCTTGTATACCCGAGATTTCTTTATTACGATTACATTCGAAAAGTAACAAGATAACCATTCCACAAGACCCAGTGGTACCCCTCCAGGAATATCGAAAGGTATCAAAGTGTGTCCTCAATTTATTTTTTATGCGTCTTCCTTATTTTCGGTTCGTTTTTTTATAATAAGTTGAATAATCTCAAGCTACAGTCCATTTTTGCTTTGTATTCAACAACACCTTCGTTTTAACTTTCTCTTTATTTTAATTTATTTTTTATTTTTTTGTCATTGGGTTTTTGTATAATCGGAGTGTTATTGAAATACTCTGGTACGATAACTCTCCGAAAACTGACTACCGTGTCCCACGTTGTGGACAAGACATTTTTTATATCATTATACTTAATCTTTAATTATGATTTATTGCAGATTCTCATGCAAGATTCAAACAAACTCAAGCGGGCAAGTTCATTTGTCCTTTGTGTGGAAAAACTTATAAACTCAAAACATCAGTTTACACACACATGAAAAACGTTTGTGGAAAACAACCAAAACACCATTGTGATATATGTGATTTCTCCTGTAAATTCGAGCATGTGTTACGGAGGCACGAAACGTCTGCTACCCACAAGAGAATACTATTGCTTAATAACTATTCTTTATGTATGAAGAGTGGTATCAGAAATTTGGACAGTACACCATGAGTTTGGAGAGATACAGAAATTATTAGAAGTACTTTTCTATCTCTTACTGAAAATTGTATTGCAGTACAATTAATGTAAATATCGATTAAATTTTTTTCAACACGCTCATATTAGCTTCACCTGTATGTATTTGTCCATCTATATATCTGTCTATTTATGTATGTAACGGAATCTTTGAACTTGATTTTCAGCCACTTCCAGGAGTCCGAATGATTTGAAATTTGGCATGTATTCATAATTCTGATGACAATTTTGTTATGAAAAAAACAAAACGGCGGACGAGATTCGTGATAATGGTCCGATTCGATTCAAAATTAGTTCATGGAGGGTTTTGGGGGGCAAATGATAATGACATTCTTGTCAAAACTCATAAATTCAAGATGGCGGCTCAAAGACTGCAGAAAAGATTTGTGATTATATTCAGATTCAATTAAAAATTGGTATGTGAGGTTTCTAGGTCGTAGATTTCGAATTATTTGTCAAAATTCATAAATTAGAGATGACGGCTCTAAGATGGCGGGCAAGATTTGTCAATTTGGTCAGATTTGATTCAAAATTAGTGTGTGAGCGTTTTCGGGGTCAGAGATTATGAACTTTTTGTCAAAATTTATTAATTCAAGATGGCGACCCAAGACTGTGGACGAGATTTGTGATTATGGTAAGATTCCATTGACAATTGGTATGTGTGGGTTTTCGCGGTCGGATATTTTGATCTTTTGGCAAATAACGATTGGAGTATGAATCCCATGAAACAAATACTACTAATTCTGAGATTTTATGCTTCAGTAAGTTAGGCCGTTGATTGGTTAATAAATGGTTAATAAATCATTATGAGCTAGTGACAAACTACGAAGAAAATTGTAATCACCAAAATGAACCGATCCCAGGTCTTATCTTATTTCTTGCAGTCCCCGTCTTTGGATATCCGGGTTGAAGAGCTGGTGGTCAATTCTTGAATCTCTACTACCGTATGTCGCATGCGACAAAATATATAGGGTGGTACAGTGAACCTGATCTAACGATAGATTTTAAATTGCGCGTTCGATCATGTTGAGTGCCGTACCACTGTATATATATATATAAAAGGGTAGTCTTGTTTGCTGACTAGTTAGGAAATGAGTTTTTAATATTTGGGATATGCAGCAGGCCAATAAGAGTACTCTAATACACAGATTCCAAGCTTTCAACAATTTTTTATTGTCATCTTCAGGGAAGCTACAATATGGAAAGACATTTTTGAGATATTGGTAAAGAAAAACCAAGAATCAACTTACAGTGTTTTGAGGTTATGTGACGTATATGTTAAAATTATTCATAATATATGGACAGAACTGGGAAGTTTTATTCCCATTGAATACGGCTAGAAGTAAAGCATCAATTACCAGATGACACGATTTTTCCTCATTTCAAATCGATATATTGTCGTCCTAAATATAATTCGTGGTATGATTGAAAACCTATAATTTTTTGGAATATCAATTCATTGGCAATCCCAATGCAAGAAAATACAACTCGTCCTACGGACTCGTTGTAATTTCAGCTTTGGGATTGCAATTCATTAATATTCCAAAAAATAATCGGGGGAAATACCACAAGAGCTCAGATTTAGCCGGATATTTTTTGTGGTTGTTTTCGAATACTTACTTTCATTGGCAATTTAACGAGAGCTGTTGTGACAAAATCACGAGAGCGTAAAAAATATCCCGCTAGATCTGAGCTCGCGTGGCATTTGTTAAGACAATCCCATGAATAGAACATTCAATTCAATTAAACTTCACTTAACAAACTAAAAGAACCATAAGTAGGAGAATAATGTTCAGAAAGAACCAAATCCAAATCTCGACAAACTCACTGGAATATTATTTGCTGTTTAATTCTGTTTTTGACAATTACAATTGTCGAGCTGATGCGACGCGCAATGCTTGATGAACGAACAGTAAATGCTAGCGTTGCTACACGGTAACGTAATTTATTCGATATTTTTATTCACTTGCATTTCTGTTCCTTTCTATTTAGCTGATAGCAAACTACGAAGTACATAATATGATTCCCCATTGCATGCATGGCATCAGATGGTAAAATGCAAGGGCTGCGTCTTTACTAGCTCGCACAAATCCCTGCAGACATGACATGTTTTAGGGTTGATTTCGCACTATCAGTGCAAAGATAGGTCGGACAACATTAGAGTTATCCTGGCACACCGAATAAACGATATTACTCAAAATCGACTGCAAAAAGCCCTCTTCAGTAGCCAAAAAACCACGTCAAGATGTATTGGAAGTATTTATTTTTAATATATTTCAGACCATGTAAATTCACATTCAAGGTGGTACAAAAAATGTTGTTTGTATTTCGTGTATAAAATTCGTATTTTCATGGCACATTCGAGATAATTAATTTATTAACTAACAGTCTCGTGTGCCATTAAAAATACACTCATTTTACGTACTCAATACAAAAATAACTATTTTGTTCTAGAGCCTAAAAGACTTTTGCTTCCTGTTTATTATTTTTCACGTTGCTACCTCGTTCGTTCGTTTTAGTTCAAACACGAAATATCAGGAAATGTCAATTAACAATGAAATATACTTATTTATAATTTTATTATTCTCATATAAGTTTTAAGTCAGTTTTCGAAAAAATATTATTTGCATCGCTGAAGCTCAGCAAAATAACTATCAATATTTTATTTTCTGTGATTTAGTCAGTACGCATTAATCTAGAAATTTCTGATGAAGAATGGTTATTCCTTTGAGTTTTTAGCTATCTAGCTCTTGAATGAGGAGATAATCTAAATATTTACTGATCAGCCATCCTCAAGCAGCCATCTTCAATTTGTGAATTTTAGCAAAACATCCATGATTTTGTATTCCATTAAATACTCCCACATACCAATATTGAAGGGAGTCAGACCATAATCACAAAACTCGTTCGCCATCTTGGAGCCACCATATTGAATATATGGATTTCAACCAAAAATTCATAATCTCGTTTCCTAAAACCCCCATATACCAAATTTGAACCGAATTGGACCCAAATTACCAAACTTCCACCATGTTGAAGCCGACATATTTAAATCATGAATTTTGACAAAAAAATTCATAATATCCGACCTCAAAAGCCCCCACATATCAATTTTGAATTGACCATAATCACAAAACTCTTCAGACATATTGAAGACGACATATTGAATTTTGACAAAAAAGCATAATCTCCTACTCCGAAAACCCCCACATACCAAGTCAGAATCAATTAATAATTAGTTATTGATGGTACCAGTGTGTTATGTTGAAAATAAGTCACGCGAGAATGATTTATACCACGAGGCCGTTAGGCCGAGTGACTTAGGAAACATAACACATAACATGAGTGGCATACAATGTTGTATCCATCGAGTGGAAGAAATCGTTTTTTTATTTTTCATGAGATAATAATTAATAAGTTTTAAATATGAACGTGACTAATAATCTATAACCCACTAGTGAGTTATAGATTATAACACACTGGTGTGTTATTTGATAGTTTGCTTGTCTGAAATGGCATTAATAATGACAGTCATAACTGTCATGTGTTGGATAAAGTATATTAAGTATCAAGAACGGTGAGCACGTATTTTGAGTTTTTTAATTTAGTGCTCTATTAGTTACCCAAACCTTGTGATAGACTTGAGATTAGGCTTTTATGTGGGCTTTGAAGCCCACATTTCAACAATAATTCTGTTCGGTGTCGAAAACAAGATCAATTTCATTACCAGTACCATGTTCCTGAATTGGTCTAATGATAATATTTAGTAAGATAACAGGACATTCAAAAGGATTTCCATTTATATTCTAGACTAAATCATTAATATCTCCTTTGTTTCAGGAGCATCAAGATATTCATGTAGTAAATGTGATAAATCTTATTCTATCAAAAATAATCTAAGAAGGCATCAGAGGGTGGAGTGTCGAAAAGATGGAACTTTTGTATGTCATATCTGCGAAAAAAAGTTTCATTATGGGAGGAACCTAGAAATGCATCTCACGAAAATACACAGCTCATCCTGAAAATCCAGTAGATCAACTCTCACACGACATCAATTCATATATAATGAAAATGTGTACTCAAATTCTACTGTGAGATTCCGAAATAAAACAATTTTGTGTTCCTTCATACCTCGGATCATGTCTTCGGTCAGGTTTGCCCTACAGCTGTGAAAGCCACAGAGTGCTTGCTAATTTGTTTTATTGTATTGTATTTTTCAGTTTGATTTGGAAATGAAGTTGCAAACATGTATTAGCAATATCATATTAAAGCCTGAAACGTATTATTTTCACATTGTGTTTATTTCATATGTGTAACACTAGATTTTTAAAAAATGTCCACACTATGAAAGAGCTTATTATAGTCCATAGCTACGTAACATCCTGTGTTTTT
Source organism: Chrysolina haemoptera (assembly GCA_958298965.1). Taxonomy (NCBI): domain Eukaryota; kingdom Metazoa; phylum Arthropoda; class Insecta; order Coleoptera; family Chrysomelidae; genus Chrysolina; species Chrysolina haemoptera. Next base: position 35,117,786 of record OY282586.1, on the reverse strand, counting down.
GAGAGGTCCACGATGTATTTTTGTGGGATAATATATTGTCTTAGACGTACATATTTAGAATCATTTGGTTACCAGGCACAAAAATGGCCGGTTTGGTTTCTATACAGGGTGGTCATATATTGAAATGAAAAATATGATATTTGTGTACAAATGTTCTTTATTTACTCAAGATGTGTTTGTAAGTATTGTAATTTTGAAGTGGAATTTACAATATATCTTTGATATATTTAAGTTATTGTTATTATATAGGGTAGTCCAAAATGTCAGTGTCAGAAACAAAAGAAAAATTCAGGTAGGTGGAATTAACAGGAAGTAATATGGAATCATGTATCATAAAGATTAGTACACTCGTGTGTTATGTTGCAACGACAAAATGAACAACAATTTATTCCAGCTGCCCGACAACAGCAACCCTTTTTACGTAAACATTTACCACAGTTGCAATTCGGAACTAATTCTTCGGCTGAAGGAAAAATATTGTCCACGGATTTAGGTATAAGATCATCATTTTCCATTTTGTATCCAAACAAAAGGAAATCTGAAGATGTAATGTTTTCTTCCAAACAGTTGATTTGGTTGTAAAGTATATAAAAAATGCTCGCGAAATATGTAGTTTCATTGATGCGCTCGTAGGAGGTAATTCTTTTGCAGAAAAAGTTTTTCCATGGTGATACAGAAGTTCCTTCATGCACCTGAGTCCTGCTTGTCCGAAATATTTTCAGTGTTTTTGTTGTCCATTAGTTTTCTTGCCGCTCTTTCCACTTTTGTTTTCATCGTATAACTCCAGTAACAAACGTTGGTCAGTAGTAGTAGTACTCTGTATTTCTGATTCTTCTTTTCATCAAAAAAATCTTATATATAATTTATTCATTGATAATTCTTACCCTTCTACATTATTAAAAAAGATCATGTTTAGTACTTCCACCCATAGATATACCTAATACAATAAATAATATTAATAATTCTCAAAATATCACTGCTATCAATGGTGTAGTTGACAGAAATCCAATTCAACAATTTTTCTTTACCTCACTTCCTTATATAACAGATGTCTCATCTAAGATTGCTCGAATTCTCAGAGAATTTGATCATATAAAAATTGCTAATAAAACAGTTTTAACAATTTATTCCATTTTTACCAAGGTGAAGGATAAAACTTCTACAACCTCTCAATCTCAATTAGTATATTGTATTCCCTGCTCAAATTGTGATAAGACATATATAGGTCAAACTTCAAGAACTCTTAAATGTAGAATTACATCACACAAAAGTGATTGCAGATATCATCCTGAAAGATGTGCATTAAGTGAACATGTAAATAATACAGGACATATTATGAATTATAGTAACACTAAAATTTTGACCAAGGAAGGTAATTCTACTAAGAGACTCATGGAAATGGCTTTCATCTCTCAATCAGATAACTGCTTAAATAAAAAACAGATCTCAATCATTTAAGTAAAATTCATTCATATTTATTACTCATTGATAAAAAACCGACAGAACAACTGTCAAATAATGTTTCAAATTAATCTTTAAATAATTCTTCTAACAATTTAATTGTGTTGGTAGAATTTGGCTGGTTTACTCACAAGCAGAGGCCAAATCGAGGACTCTACCTGTCAAACTTCAATTCATAATTTTCTTCTTTCAATTACATATGTCATTTGTTATTATCATTAAAATCGCCTCATACTTACTACCTACGGTTCCAATTAGAATTATCAAGATCCCATAATAGTGGGGTTGCTGCAACACAGCCTAGTCAACTACATTTTCAATGTTTTCTGTGCGCTAGTATTATTGCCAAACGTATACAGTATCGGAAACATTTCATCTGGGCTATAGAAAGAAATCTACGCGAGCACCAAAGAACGGAATCATATGATGATACCACGCACTACTGTGTGCCTCTCCTGTTACCCCATCCGACGCATTAACTTTCCGATACTGTATAAATGAATAGCATTTCCCTATGTCATGAAAACGCTTCACGTACGGTATGTACCAATCTTGACTTTGGGAGAAGTTTCTTAGTTTACCGTAGTTTATTAAGTAGTTTTCTTGAAGGAAGAAATGTATTTCGTAAAAATCGTAGCAAAGCGCTATCGACTAATAAATATGTTATAGTGCGTACCTGTAACTACGTAATAATTGAAAATGGATTTAATAAATGGAAATATAGTAAAAATTTGAAGAGTGTCAAATTTTGGGAATGGGATGCTACTTACTCGTCACGTGTTCGAGAATCCATATGAAAATCTTATGTCCATGGACCAATTTGAAATTTAAAATTTTACATATTAAACCCCATTTTAAAAATGAACAATGTCTGTCCTGGGTCAGGATTATACTGGATTACAATATGGGATACCACATCACATCTGATTATCTGAGTGGAAAATAAATTTGACAATATGTGACAATGACAATATTGACAAGTAAGTGACAATTCAAGTTACTGATGTGACACGGAATCAAGACATGAGTTTTTTGCAAACGGAACAAATATCTGAAAAAAATCAATCTAATGAGAAACTTTCGTTATCTGAAATATGTCAAGATATACCAAAGAAAAGTCCATCATGATTTTTTTGTGTTTTCTACTATTTGAGCCACCAGAATTGATCTCAGTGTCATGGGAGAAGTCTGATGAGAAGTTTCTCAGTCCTAAAAGAGGTAATTTGGGTAGCACAATCAGGAGAGCACCAAGTAGGAAAGAATGAATTTTCCAAATTAATAACTATTCAATAAAAAAGCAGTGGAAAGGTCTCTATGTAGGCTTCGTCCAACCTCAACCAGAAACTGATAAAATATTGATAAGTCTAAAGATAACTTAACCAATGCAGTTGCAAGCTAGATGAGGCGGGGGGGGGGGGGGGGCATACTGAACCTAATACGAGAAAATTCAAGCCACCAAAAAGGAGATAAAGATCACTGAAAAAAATCTAGTGAGTACCTAATTAGGTAAGAACAAAATTTTAATGCATTTTCTAGTGATTTAAAAATTATTTGGGTAAAAGACAATTCTTTCTATAATATATTTGATGGCCACCACCAGAATTCAGAAATTTAATATAATTACTTCATTCAATAGTAAGAACAATTTAGTAACCATTCTTATTAGCGCAAAACCCAAAAGGGATTTTATAATGATGATCCGTTGATTGAATGATTTTTTTATTTATTTCATCAGTGTTCATTTTCTTTTATTTTTATTGCATTTGTATTTGTTCGTTGTACGTTAACTATTCATCTTTGATGTATATTCCTCCAGTATCACTGTTATAACATATTTTACGATAATCTACATATTGATTGAGAGATTGTCTTATTTATTGTATCAGTTTGAGTTTTTCATTTTTTATTTACATTGTTACTATATTTTCATTGTATGTGGATGTAACGGAACTTTGTGTGATATGACAGTTATTTTATACAGGGTGTTTTAAAATAAAGAGAACAAACTCCGACGGTAGAATCCTCACTCCATTTTAAAGCTGAAAGTTACAATAAACATATACCCCAAAATGAGTAGTAACCCAGTTACAGGGTGTTGAAAGTAAAAATAAATATATGTTTTCCAGAATAACTCCTTAACGGCTTAACTTTTCTTAATGAAATTTTGTATATCACTTGAAAGTATTCAGTTTTATATTTCAATGCAAATCGTGTGTTTTTAATTCTAAACAGGGGCGTACGGCAGGTGGGTACCCCTATTCGCCCCTCCCAATTTTCACGCCACTTTATTAATGAGGATTTTGTCTCCTTTTTCTAAATCTCCAGTATTTTCTGTACAGAAAAGCTATGGGTTTTGCTTCACAAATATCAACAGTTTCCGAGTTATTTGAAGTTGAGTAAGTGCGTGCGTATCAAAATCTCCATTATTTTTGAAAGGAATGTGTAGATAACTATTTATAATATTATAACCAACATATTTCATACCTTGCAATGAGTATGACTTCATATATTTCGAAAATTATTGGCATTTACGAGGGATTTTGTTTACAAAAATTTCCCGATATGCAAAACTTACTTACCAACTAACAAAATAATCAATAATGAGTACCCGTATCACATACGCACTCACTTATTGAACTTCAAATATCACGAAACCGTTCTTGTATAGGAAATATTGGGAATTAAGAAAAAGAAGGCGAAATCTCTATCACTCCAATGGCTTGAAAGTTGGGGAGGGGCGCCCAGGGGTACCCACCTGCCGTATGCTTGTGTATAGAGTTACAAAACACGCGATATGATATATGAAAGTGAATGCTGTTAAGTGACATACCAAATTTCATTAAGAAAAGTTGTGCCTTTTTGAAGTTATTGTGGAAAACATACTTATTTTTTCACGTTCACCACCCTGTAACTCGATTAATACTCATTTTAGGGCATATGTTTATTGGAACTTTTAGCCTTAAAAAGTAAGGATTCTACCATCAGAGTTTGTCCATTTTATTCTGGGCCACCCTGTATATTCATTTTGCTAGCTTTGTCAACAAAATTTTCATCTTGGAAGGATATTCAATAGTAACGAGAGCATCGAAAATAATCGATTATACTTCCAAGTCACGAGACGTATTCGTTAGCTCGAGTGGTGTTTTTTGGAATACGTCAAATTACGAGGTAAGTATAAACTATTATTTTTGTAGGCTCGAGTGGTATTCGTTACGATTATACATCAAATAAACTTGATTATTCTCTCTTTAATGTTAACTGACAAACGTGAAATATTTTTTTTCTACATTCATGCAAAAAGCAAAACTTCATTGAACTATATTTAGTAGAAAAATAAGTTCTTTATTGCACTAGTGCAATACATTTTTTATTGCCCTCATCTGTCATTCTGCTTCAACGTGCTGTCATAATGACAAAAATAAACGTTCAAACCCACTACATATTCAGCAGATATTCTGTGAGAAGGGCAATACCTTTTAAACAGTTACATATTTTATATTATTTTGTAGTAATGTTAGCAGCCAGATTTAAATAAACAATACTTTCCCGAGATTAATTCCATAATCAAAACTGATCCGCTTTGTTCTAAACTACCTGCATACAGTAAACTGTCTGTACTATGACCACATACATACATACGCGCTCACGGCTACTATGATTTTGATTTTTACACGCTTTATATTAGCTTCACTTGTTTGTTTGCATATTTGTATGTTTGTAACTGACTCCTTGGGGCGTCATTTTCACCCATTTCCAGACGTCCGAATGATTTAAAATTTGGCAGGTATTCATAGTCCCGGTCACAATGCAATATGACATTTTTTTGATATGAAAAATAAAATGGCGGCTCCAAGATGCCGGACGAGATTTGTGATTATGGTCAGATTCGATTCAAAATTGGTATGTGAGGTTTTTTTAGGTCGTATATTTCGAATTTTCTGTTAAAATTAATAAATTAAAGATGGCGGCTCCAAGATGTCATTATGGTCTAATTCGATTTAAAATTAGTGTGTGAGGGTTTTCGGGGTCAGAGATTATGAATTTTTTGTAAATGGGGGCCCAAGATGATGGACGAGAATTATGATTAAGGTCAGATTCGATTCAAAATTGGTATGGTTTTCGGGGTCGGAGATTTCGATTTTTTAGTGAAAAAAATTATAGTTTGAAAAAACTAAAGAACACGCTTCACTTCCAATGGACTAACAAGTAAAAAATAATTGAAAATTTTTATTTCTCAAATGTAAATAAGCGTGGGGTGCTTGATAAAGTTCTCTTGAGCTCTTGAACGCTCTGTATTGTAAAATTGAGCTAAAAAATATCAGAATTTAGATCGAAAGCACCAACGCTTTTTTTACATTTGAGAAATTAAATTGTCCATTGTTTTTTACTTTTTAGTCCATGGGAAGTAAAGCGTGTTCTTTAGTTCTTTTTTCAAACTATTAGTTTTTTAATGTAACTGTGTTTATAGAAACGTCAGTCAAAAATGAATTCTGTATTATGTATTATTAAAGAAAAAATTGATTGATCTGTTTCAATGCAAACCGACAGTAATAACAATCAATTATTTAAGTTGCGCTGTTCATTTTCCTACACATAGTGCTGGACCTTAATAAAAAATCATTTTGTGCTTTTTGCATAAAAATATTGTATGCAACTCGTGCAAAAATTGTTTATTGCACTCGACGTCTTTTCCAACTTGGCCTGACGACAATTTCACGCAGAGTGCAATAAGCACTTACTTTTTGCACTTGTGGCATAAATAACTATGTGTATAGTATTATATTATATATCACAAGAAATTAATTACGAGGATATTTTGATTGGATGATTGTCTTATTTCTTTTTTCTACATTCATGCGAAAAGCAAGACTTTATTGAACTAGATTCAGTGGAAAAAGAAGTTCTTTATTGCACTAGTGCAATAAAGTTTTTATTGCACTCATCTGTCATTCTACTTCAACGTGCTGTCATCATGACAAATATAAACGTTCAAATCCACTACATATTTAGCAGATATTCTGTGAGATTGGCAATACGTTTTGAACAGCAACATATTTTATATTATTTTGTATTAATGTTAGCAGCCAGAGTTAAACAAACAATGCCTTCACGAGAATGAATAACTCCAGAATCAAAACTGATTCGCTTTGTTCTAAACCGTCTATCTGCATAGAGCAAACTGTCTGTACTATGACCACACCTCGTAATAACCTACGCGCTCACGGCTACTACGATTTTGATTTTTATAATGCAACTGAGGTTATAGAAACGTCAGTCAAAAATTAATTCTAACAATTACAGAATTGAAAGTTTTAAATGAGTATTATTAATGGAAAAATAGATAACAGTGATCAGTTTTAATGCAAATCGATGGTAATAATTAATTATTTAAGTTGCGCTTTTCATTTTCCTACACCTACTGCCGCACCTTATTAAATCATTTATTACTTTTAGCATGAACGTAGAAAAAATTTTGTATGCAAGTCGTGCAAAAATAGTTTCGGCCTAACGGCCTCGTCGGACAATTTCACGTCGAGTGCAATAAACACTTACTTTTTGCATTTGTTGCATAAATAACTATTTCATTGCAGGATTATTTTCCTTTTTTTTAATGGTACTTGTAGGTGAATGACTCTGTGAAAAAAAACAGTATTTTTTTCTGTATATCTATTTAAAGCTTCATCAACGAGAAAATTATTATTATATGTTGCACTCTATCGTTTCATTTTAAATTATAATTCTATTCAGTGTTGAAAAGGAGATCAATTTCATCAGTAGTAGCCCATTCTGAATTGATATCATTCATGATATTCAGGAAGAAATCATGACATCCAAAAGTAATCTAGACGAAAGTCATTAATATTTCCTCTGTTTCAGGAGCATCAAGATATTCATGTCCTATGTGTAATAAATCATATTCTATAAAAAATAATCTGAGAAGGCATGAGAGGGTGGAGTGTGGAAAAGATGGAACTTTCGTTTGTCATATCTGCGAAAAAAAGTTTCATTATTGGAAAAAGCTAGAAATGCATCTCGCGAAAAAACACAGCTTATTCTGAAAATCCAGTGGATCAACTCTCATTGAATATATAAAGAGTGCGTATAGAGGAAAACTAATGTGAAAAAACAAAAAAAAAACTATTTTTTTTGTTCCATCATACATTCGGATGATGTCGTGCTTCAGGTTTTTCCGGTTAGCCACCTCATTCCTGTAACCGCCCATTTAATTTTTGCATTGTAATTTTAAGTTAAATTTGGAAATACAATTGCTAATATATAGAAGCAAACCTACACAAAATTTAACTAAACATTCCCAAGAAAATTAAATTTTTCATCTGAATATTAAAATTCAAAAACAACAACATTTTGCCATTCCCGAAAACAATTGAAAGGGATTTTCTTCCAGTTATAGTCTGGAAAGAATTATGTTCACATAGTTAGACTTTATTTCGTATAGACTAGCTCACGTGAAAGTATATCAGTTGCATGTGTAAAACTATTTATTTTTTTCTGCACTTTGGAAAATTTATGAAAATAGAACATTGAAATCACCCCGGATACAGTACGGCGAACTGCTCTAAGAACATAGGAAAATCCTATCTATCCTAGTACATGAGAAGTTCTGTTCAAAATAATAGCACTATGGAGATTCCAGAAGAATGAAGCTGCCGCAACACAGCATAGTGGAATATATTATTTTCTGTCATAAAAACGCTTTACCGTTCAGTATATAACCACCTTGAGTTTCGTAAGATTTTGAGTTTTAGGGTAAGTATAGTTTATCAAGTCTTAGTTGTTACGTTATGAAATATCAATGTTAAGATTAGGTGAGAATTCCTACAAACCAATAATTTTTATGAATTTATGAATTATGAATGATGTGAAAAATATAGTGGTAAAAGACTTTCTATGATCTACTTGGTGGCTACCATCAGATTTCGGAAATATAATACGAAATTCTGAAAAATCGAAAAGGATAGCTCGAACGTTAGAGCAAGCGGGTCTTGATATCTGAAGCACAGCAACGCAGGCGAGGTTGTGGTTTGGATGGGTGACTTACGGACGACCTCCTTCCAAGATATATTATCCTCGGATCATGCTAGGAATCGTACGTTAAAAGTTTCAACTCTTGAGGGCTGCCATTCATAAGGGGGTGACAGATTAACAGAAAAACAATATTAAGAACTTTTTTTTTATTCATTAAATAATAAGAACAAATTAGTGAACATTCTTTTTAACTCAAGGCACAAAAATGATAACTCAAGGAAATCGGGTATCTATATACAGGGTGTTTCACAATTTAATACAAATATTTTAAGGACGCGCGTATTCCTGGTGTCAAAATAAGACATGTATTGAAATTCAACTTGGCGGAATTTATTTCCAACTAAAGCAATTTCTGAAGCAATAGGTTAAAACTTGTCAACACATTACGAACATTTGGAAATGGAATTGAATATCCTGGTTTATAAATAAAAATAATTATAATTCATTTGCCATACTTCAATATGAACAATAATGATTCTATCCCTGATATATGCAATTGAAACGTGATCCACTGAATGCTAAGCCTTGAAAGTAGAATATCATGCTAACTTACAGCCTAGTATCAAGATCTTATAGTTTTACCATATTGGGTGATTATTACAGTAGTAGGGCACTTTTAACAATATTGATTCAATAACAAATTAATACAATACGATATAGACATCATCTGGTTCCATTCATTTATGTGTACAACGAGAGTATTCAATCAAAAGCAATATACAGTTTGTTCATAAAGTAACACCCCCTGTTAACTTTTGAACGGAGTGGAATCTTTCTTTGAATTTTTTTTTGTTGTATGTTCATAAGTTCATAAGATACTTTTTTACAATGACAATTCTATTCATGTATAAAAAATCGCATATGCCACAGAGCAATTTTCACTTTGACAGCGGCAAAAGTTAGCTTCAACTTTTACAGCGACAATCCCACTCATGTATAATTATTTCCATTTGAGAATACAAAAATCGTAGTTTGCTATCGGCTAAATAGGAAGGAACAGAAATGCAAGTGGATAAAAATATCGGATAAATTACGTTACCATAGCAACGCTAGCATTTACTGTTCGTTCATCAAGCATTGCGCGTCGTATCAGTTTGACAATTGTAACTGTCAAAAACAGAATAAACAGCAAATAATATTCCAGTAAGTTTGAAGAGATTTGGATTTGGTTCTTTCTAAACATTATTCTTCTACTCATTAATCTTTTAGTTTGTTGAATGAAGTATAATTGAATTGAATCTTCTTTCATGGGATTGTCTCAACAAATACCACGCGAGCTCAGATCCAGCGGGATATTTTTTACGATGGTTTTCTCATACTTACTTTCATATAGGTAATTTAGCTCGATCTGTTCTGACAAATCACTCGAGCTAACAGCTCTCGTAAAATTGCCAATGAAATTGAGTAACCACAAAAAATCTAAATCTAAGCTCTTGTGGTATTACCCCGACAATCCCACTCATGTATAAAAATTCCCATTTGTGAATACAAAAATCGTAGTTTGCTATCGGCTAAATAGGAAGGAAGAGAATTTGCAAGTGGATAAAAATATCGGATAAATTACGTTACCGTAGCAACGCTAGCATTTACTGTTTGTTTATCAAGAGTTGGGCGTCGCATCAGTTTGACAATTGTAAATGTCAAAAACAGAAAGAATTAAACAGCATATAACAATTCCAAAAAGTATGTCGAGATTTGGAAATATTTGCGAGGCAGAAATAGTAAGGGAGATTGAAAAATCAACTCCAGAAAATACAATAAAAACTCATTCCTCCATATGGAATCAATTTAGTGAATTTTGTAAACAACGAAACTTCAATTTGGAAACCGAACAGTCAGTGGAAAATATGGCAGGGATATTGATGGACTGGGGCTTTAATATGAAGAAACAGAATGGAGAGGATTATAAAGAATACGTGGTGAAAACAATGTGGAACACAACAGCGAAAATGTTGCAAAACATGTATTTCGAAAAATTTAATGTTACTTTCAACCCTTTCACTGATTTGGCATTTAAGAAATCCCGTGATGCACGTAATTCTAAGCGAAAGAACTTACAAGGTAATTTACAAAAACGTAAGAATAGTTCAACAGCATTAACTAAAAGTGAAATTGTTAAAATGGCATTAATATGGGATGAGAATAGTCCCATAGGTCTTTTAAAAAGATTTTTTCATATCGCTGCATATGAATTAGCTTGGCGAGGAGGTGAAGCTGCAAAGTGTAAAGTACACTATTTTAAAGAAGAAAAATCAAATAATGGTGATTTAACAGGTCGCATTGAATATAATACAGTTTTTTCCAAAACATGTCAGGGTGGCTCAAACAAGTGCTGCGATAGTAAATGGCTAATAAAGAACATAGAAAACCCTAGCATATGCCCAGTGACATTGTTTTATAAAATATTGTCACATAGACCGAACCATATTACAACTGATAGATTATTTATAACTCCCAATCCGTTTTGGAAAAATGATTCATCAAAAGGTTGGTACAAAAATGTTCCTATAGGAGTCAACGAAATTCTTAAGTGGACGAAAATTTCAGCTGAAAAAATTGGACTGGATACAAAGAATAAAAAAATTTCTAATCATTCTCATCGCTCAAGCGCCGTATCAACTTTAGCTAAGGCAGGTATTAATGAACAAGAATTAATTAAAATAACTGGACATTCCTCTTCCAAGTCTATAAAGCCTTATCTACAACTTGATAATGAGCATCATTCGCATCTTGTGACAAATCTCCGAGATAAAGCTTTGGATAATGAATTAGCCACAGTGTCAACAACAAAGTCTACATCAGTAAAGGAGCAAATGTCTACTGGACCAATTGTATATAATAATTGTATTTTTAACAATTGTTCTTTCTAAACATTATGTTTCTACTCATTGTTCGTTTAGTTTGTTAAATAAAGTTTAATTGAATTGAGTTTTTTATTCATGGGATTGTCTTACCAAATACCACGCGAGCTCAGATCTAGCAGGATATTTTTTCCGGTTGTTTTCTCATACTTACTTTCATGTAGGTAATTTAACTCGTTAAATTGCCAATGAAAGTAAGTATTCGAAAACAACCACAAAAAATATCCGGCTAAATCTGAGCTCTTGTGGTATTACCCCCGACAAATACACTAGTGGTTTTTTCACTTATTCATTTGTTTTTCAGTTATCGCGGTGTTGGTTGCCAAAATGAATAGTTTGACATTGATATGTTTATGAATTTCTTATTCATCAAATTGTCCTGCCGAATTACACTCAAGGTTTGTATTGATATCGGGTAAATTTGTGTTGTTCAAATTCTAAACTATTTTCCTTCAGCAATTTGACTTGAATAACTGTCAACCTAAACTCATCCTTCGGTGTCGTGTTTTTAATAGTTGACAGTTATTCTCGTCGAATTGGTAGGAAACAGGTTCTCATTAAACAATCCATATTTACCCGATAAAATACAAAACTCTTGTGCAATTATAAGTGATAAAAAAATTCTATCTTCCAAAATGGAAGCCAAGCGCCATTTTGAAAGACTTTTTTAAATGACGACATGGGGGGTACAGTGATACCTCATTCGAATCGTCTTTCAATTCTCTATACGACAACAAAATTTCAAACAAACAATAATAGTCCAGAACAAAATGGCGGTACATTATTTTAGAATTTTTGTTAAAAAATATGAATAGGATATTCATAAAATCTGTTGTAGAATCTTCTGCGGCTGATGAAAGACAAACTGTAATTTTGAATTTATTTAATGAATTTTCAATGGAAACTTAGAGATAATTAAGGAAAATTAACAACTATCTGAATGAAAATGCAAATTTTCACTTTCATATTTTTTCTTTTCAGTTAGTCTTTTCACAATATCTGTCAGATGTAGTTCAATGTCCAGCGTGGCTTTAGTCGGGGAAGTAGTTGTTTTCTGTTAGATATTACAAAAAAAAAACATATTTTTCAGTTTTTAATTTTCATGGAGAATGTTGCCCCTTTTCAACATTATTTTAGAACTTTCACAAGAGGATCCTTTCGAATAAATGGCTATTAAAGAGCTTTAGTGCAATGATAAAATATTTTTGCGTTTCTGTAACAGCTCCTTGTCACTCAAAATGGCAGATGAGTGCCATATTAGAAAAAAATTCAAATAAGTAGATAAGTAGTGTAATACACACCTCGTTTTATTGAATCTCAGCAAATCTCAGAAATCATGTCACATATGCAATTCTGAGGGACAGAGAACATTTGTAGATATAAAAAAACTATTTTTTTGTTTCAAGTGAGCTCGCTTAGAGCCATTTATTCAAAGACATCGCGTATAAATGTTCTAACATAATGGGTTGCCATTTAGTTTTGGATGAATATTTTTGTCAGAAATTTCGCAGTCGTATATAAAGTCAAAAGACAATTCGAATGAGGTATAATTCGACCCCCCATGCCATGTAAAAAAAAATCTTTCAAAATGGCGCCTGGCCGCCATTATGAAGGGTAAACATTTTTTATTACTGTCAAAAAGTAGCTTATAAACGACCATTTCACCAAAAAAACAAAAATTCAAAAGAAAATTCCACTCCGTTCAAAAGTTAAGAGGGGGGGTTTCTTTCTGGACACACTGTATAATGGGGACCAAAAGTCTGTCGGCCCTCCCCGTAACAACTTCATTTTACATATTACGCAAAAATGTTAAATGCACAAGTTGTAGAGTTGCTTTCGATCTCTTCGATGGTTTAAGTTTCATTAATACGGAGGAGTGTCTCAGAAAAGAGCAGCGGCTCAAAAGTTTATTTTTTCAAAAAGGACACCCTGTATTTCATTGCATGATCGTTTAGGGATGATCATAAGTAATCCAACAATACCAAGTTTGATGCTGTTATCTCCGAAGACTACGGAGATATCGCCTTTTATTTTATCCATAAGCCCAATGACTCTGGGAGAGAGAAACTTTTCCTGGCAGGTCAATAAATTATGAATAAAACAATAGGCGATATCTCCGTAGTCACTGAAGATAACAGCATCAAGTTTGGTATTGTTGAATTCCTTATGATTATAACGTTTGTATTTCTACAAACGTTCAATTTCTTAATTTTTACTGTGGAGCATATAGACCATCACATAATGACATATTTTGTTGACTCATTTTCTCGTTTCAGGGATTTTAACCACTCAAAATTATGTCAGTGATGAGCTCAAAAAATGAAAATTTTGCAATCGGACGTGTGCTAGGCATATAGAAAATTCATTTTCCTTGCAGAAAGAAATTGTTTTTTTCCCAATTTTCTCGTTTATGGCATTTTAACACATCAATAGGTATAACAATCTAATAGTGCAAAACCAAGGCCATAAGGTTTGCACGTACTTAAAGGGTTGAAATAAGGTCACGATGTTGTAAAAAATACTTGACGCTGATGCATTTTCTCGCTTATGGCAATCAACAGAATGAAATTTAATATCGTTAGGAACCCGACCAGCTGTTGAAGTAAATTTTCCGGTAGGAAAATTTTGTGAAAATTTTTTTCATTTTCGGGCAAACTTTCTCGTGAACGAAGTAGAGTGCAATATAAATTTTTTAATGTAAAAGTATTTTAAAAAAAGCCATAAGTCTAGTTTGTGCTTATCATAGTTTTTGAAGCTAGAAAACTTGCAGGAAAATCAGAAGAAATTTTGTTAATTTTCTCCTTGATGGAAATTAGCATGTAGGAGAAAAAATTGATTTAGAGACCAGAAAAAAAATGCCATAAGTCGGTTTTATACAGTGAAGTCCTGAAGTAGGTATTGTATACATTTCCTTTCTATGTTATTAGTCATTTTTAAGAAAAACCCTGAGTCACGTCGATTTATGTTTCCGAAAAGACACCATGTGACATGAAAAAATCACACCTTCACCCCCCTTAAAGTGGCATCCACTCACCCAATCACCCAATTTTTTTAATGGATTAGGGGGTCAGTTGAAAACCCTTGATGAGATTCGCCAATCCATTCAAGAACAGAATTTTTTGAGGTTCCAAATATTTTCAGAAATTCCACGAAACCTATGGTATGGGTAGTATTTAGAGAAACCGATAATGATAATCTAGAAGATCAGCTCATCTTAGGTTTCTAGGGTACGTGTAGGTCCATAGCTAGGACATGACATTTCCTTCTGTTCACCATGAATTGGACACTGCTAATTGATTTAAACATTGATTCAGAACTGATTCGAATCCGGAAATGAATTTGATTTTTCATTTTGACATAGAAGCAATTCATTATTCTGGAACTTTCACTTCTTAAGAGTGAACTAGGCCTGAAGAGGATGCCACTATGAAAAAACGCGCTGGAAACTCTGCCTCTGAGGTGGTGGGGAAACGGGCTGGTGTTTATTATTTTCTCCAGCCCTAGGAACAGAAAATACCCCATATTGTAGGAAGTTAAAGTGTACTCAGATATTGCTTACTGGTAGTGATTATCTTGAATCTCATCAATATAATGTATTCGATACGAAATGTCATGATTTCAAAATTATGTAAAATCTCTGCATTTAATTTTTGAACACATTTTTTTTTATCGCAGAAAATGTTGCTCTGTTTGACAAACAATTTCTTCATTCGAAAAGTGAATTTTGTTTTCTATATACCGGGTGTCCACGCAAGGAGGCTCGTCCCTATCTATAACTTTTTTGTTTTTGGAGATAATGGAATGAAATTTGGAAAATCTGTTTATGAATAAGGAAATTACAGGAAAACAAAATTTGAAAAATATGTTGATTAAATTTCATGAAAATATCATTTTATTTAATATTTTCTTCATTATTATTATTTATCAATAGATTTCGATGAAATTCTGATAAGTGATATTTTGATACTACCTGAATCCAGTAGTCAAACCCAAATTTTGAAAAGAGTAGAAAATGAATTGGTGGTTTGGTTAACAGCATATTTTTTAAATTTCATTCTCCTATCTTATTGATGTACGAATTTCAACAAAATTTCAAAATGAACGCTTTGAAAATACAACGAATCCAGTGGTCAGATTTTTTCTAAAAAAGTCGCTAATGAATTTTTCAGTTTTTTTAACTTGAAAAATAAGAATATTTGGCCCTGAAAATGAAGATTCGTGCATGAAATTAGGTGTGTTAGTGGACTTTTTGGTTATCTACCCAAATAAAAAAAACAATCTAGTCGGATGAAAAATGTTTGTTTTATAAGTATGCTTCCATTTTAAATGGGACACACTGTATAAAACATCGATATCATGTTTCCGACTTTTGTTTTTTTTTCTGGTCTTGAAATAAATTTTTCTTCTTACATGCCAATTCTCATCAACAAGAAAATGAAAAAAATTTCCACAAATTTTCCTACAACTTTACAACTTATGGCTTTTCTTGAGGTACATGCAAAGCTTATGGGAATTTCATTATGATGTTTATCCATCATCAAAATTATTTGGTTCAAATGCCATAAACGAGAAAGTTTGCCGAAAAACGAAAAAAAATTTCACAAAATTTTCCTGCCGGAAAATTTACTTCAACAGCAGACCGGCTTATGGAAAAAAATTTTTCAGGTTCCTAACAATATTAAATTTCATTCTGTCGATTGCCATAAGCGAGAAAATGCATCAGCAACCAAGTATTTTTTTACAAGATCGCCCCTTTATTTCAACCCTTTGGGTACATGCAAACCTTATGGCTTTGGTTTTTCACTATTATACATTTGTTTACCTATTGATGTGTTAAAATGCCATAAACGAGAAAATTGGGAAAAAACATTTTTTTTCTGCAAAAGGAAAATGAATTTTCTATATGACTATAGCACACGTCCGATCGCAAAATTTTCACTTTTTTGAGCTCAACACTGACATAATTATCAGTGGTTAAAATCCCTGAAACGAGAAAATGAGTTAGCAAAATATGTCATTATCTGCACCGAGAAAAATCGGCCAAGTAAATTTTGTTGCTGACTTTTCTTCATTTCGGATAGGTGAAATTTTTATTGTGGAAAATGTTTCCGCCACTTCGGCCAGCAAAAACCATGTTTCTGAAGTCAGAGTTTTGTCCCAGCAATAATAACTGCTAGCGATTATAACTCGGTTCAATAAATCGATAATACTGAGACACAGATAACTGATTGGGACAGAAAAATATATCTAAAATATAATATCTGCCACAGCAGCTCATTTTGCCTCCATAATCGACAGGAACAATTACTTCAGGATACAAAATATTGGCTACTAATGATCTGCTAAATAATTTCCATGCTTTCGTTAGCTTCTGTTCGAATTCGGAACCTCTCGAGACAAAATCTCAACCTCAACCTTCACAACCCCTCACAATGCCATTTGCAATTCTAACATAGGCCAGTACACATGTTTATGGTGCATAATCAGTTGAATAATGAGTTTTTGTTTTGTAATTGAAACTGTGGCACTTTGTGCGTCGTGTGTGGTAATGGAGTACAAAAACCAGTGAGTTTTAGTGAATTTTTGTTTCAATTTCAAATATATTCGAGTATATTTTTATAGTAGACTGATTTATGTATGAGAAATTGTTGGTGTTTCGTTTTCAAAATGTTTTAATCCCATATAGTATCTTTCAATAAAGGTTTTATTTCATTGTTGATTTTAATTGGAGCCCTCTGTCTGTCCTTTTTTTAATTCTGAACTCCTCATGTGAATTTGGTATTTAGGAAATATCTGACAAATTGCAAGTTGCTCTATTAAAATAAAGTATTTATTATCAAGAGTTTCATATAATTGATTATCATCTCTCTGGTGGTTTGACGGTAAACTAACTGAACATAAAACTGGGTACGTTGAAAACTTATAGTCAAACGCCACCAAATATAATTAATTTATTAATTAATCACGAATGTAGATGTACCTAGTCGGAAGATTTACATCAGCAGCAGGACATGTTTCAAAGGATTAATCCACTTATTGTGGATAATGTAGTGATGACTATTGTTTAAAACAATTTTTGTTGCTTTAGAAAACCACACTCGAGTATCGCGCTCGTGTGATTGCCAAGCAACATAAATTGTTTCTCAAAGTCGAAGGAATTTTTATTTCGATAATCACCAATACACTTGTTGTATTACCTACGATAATTACTTGATCACTAGAACTTATCAGCTAACTTATAGGAAAGAGGTTACTAACTCACCATAAGCTAATTATGAATTCGGTTCAAGCTAGTAACTAATTTACTGGGAGACAGCTGCTCATTTATGTTAGGTTCTGAACTAATTATAACAAGATATTAAGTATCTCAATGATAAATAACTAGTGATTAATTATAAGTAAATATTTATTCATGGCAAAAAAAATAACTTAATTATGGTTGGTTTACCACTTAACTAGTGGCTAGTGACTACAGTTGACTACAGCTCGAAGAACCCTACTGAATACTCCTCCAAGGCTGGATAATTAAATATTTAATAAAGGCAATAAAAAAATTTCAACTGTGAAAGTCACTTTTGAATTATTTGAATACTTCTGAACATTTCATAGACAGACCTTTTTTATCTGGTTTGACAATAATTAGAGCAATTACCCAGTTCTGACGAAATGTAATTTATAACCATCACGAGAGAGATAGTATAATTATTGAAGCTTTTATGAATAGCCAAGATGTTGGTTTCATTTTATATAAATATGAGCTTGCAGTTAATAAGCTGTTCTTTGATAATGTGGCAACTGGTAACACTGGTAACATTGATGTGAGGAAGGGATTAAATTATGAATTTCCGTTTATCCTCCATTTCGTCCATTTCTGCGTCTGGTCTAAGTTAAAGAACTCGCTGATGGTTCAATTTTTATTTTTGAAAATTATCCAATTAGTGTCTACTGATAACTTTTATTGAGAGGTAACTATCTATTCAAAATTCAAAGTTGAATCCATTGGAATGTATATTTTTGCTTTTAAAATTATTTTATTTTCTAGGAATTTTTTATGATTTTTCAAATGGCATCAAAGAACATGTTTTACAACAAAGTCTCTTTTTTCATATATATAGTTCTACCAGATTTATAATTTATAACTTAAAAGCTGATTTAAAAGCTTATTTAAAATTATTTAACTCTTTGTCAGTATTCAAGCTGAAATACTCCAAGACTTCTAAATTCAATTGAGAATTTGAGTCTTCTTTTCTCGCCATTGAATGAGCGATGAGTGTTTTGGCCGATTGTCAGAATACTGAACAAATATAGCTACTAATTGGATGAGGTTATAGAACAAAGAACCAAGCGCCATCTTTTAAAATTCGCGGTTTGATAGAGCAACACTCCCTAATTGTTTAATTGTTAAAATTAAAAATTGTTAAAATTGTGCTTTCCGTTAACCAGCTGTCGCCCCCTTACGAACGGCAGCCCTCAAAAGTCGAAACTTGTGCGAATATATGCCAAAATGTAGGAACGCATCTCAGAGTAATAAAGGACTATAAAAAGAGATGCCTTCTCCATCCTTGTCTTGAAGTCAACATAACTTTGTTTGTTTACAAGCGAGGGCCTTATACATGTTAAGTCCGTATTCATTCAGGTAGTTTCGTGTATGACCGTTCATTTCATTCGGATCAAGTTGTCATTCTTCGTTTGTATTATGGTCCTTCATACCCCAAATGTAAACAAACTGTCCATAACATTTCACCACCCATCACTCCCCTCGCCCACAAATTGTATAGAAAAGGATATTTCATGTTCACTTCAAAACAGGTTTGTGTGTAGGTATAGGCAGGGCATCTCTATGTCTTCTATTTCTCTGAGGAACGCATCTGTTTAGGAGGTCACACTACACCTAGTGCCATCTATTTGCATTAGAACTAAGTTCTGTATCTCTTCTACTCAGTGCATGGTTTTCGAACAGACACCCACTCAAGAGATAACATTTTTGTTTGAAAATTGTAATTTACTCTGAAATTAATATGTCGAGAGGCAAACATATGCTAGATCTAGTGATAGGACGTTGTGAGAACGATAACTTTTCCACTCAGGTATGTACAAATTACAAAAAATGCATAAACAAAGCTCATTCTAACCTAAAATCCAATTCTGTGGTTCCTTGTTCTGTGAATAAAAAGTAAAAATATCTTCATGGTTGCTCATCTTGTGGCTCCTGGTTCTCTTTTGAAAAACTCAATATGTGTAAAATAAAGATATGAAAATTTGGCTCCTTGTTCCAAAACTGAAAAGTTTATTTCAACTATTTCAGGTAAAGATATGTGGTTGTTTTTGTTAACTTTTTGTGATGAAGTTAGGTTCATGTTCGTAATATTCAATTCCTTAATTTCAGAGTGCTGAGGTTGAAGACGCGAATTAAATTCAAGACGAAAACAATGAAAATCAGAGAGTAATTATCACTAGTGACACAATCATTACTCACGGTGTTCAGAACTTACCACTGTCAACTCCATCAACTGAAGAAGAAAGCGTATTAGATGATGACCTGATTGATCCGTATAATGAAAATTTTGACGACTCTACGACAGATGATTCAGACGATCTAGGATCGAGTGTTATACGGGAAGATTTGCCGGAACTTCAAAGACAAAACATAGAATTTCAAATCAGATGTACAGGTCGTCCAAAGAAAGGACGGAAAAGAAAGCATCCACACCAAACAGAGAAGATTCGAAAATATCTTAAAGATACAAACAAACATTTTATATCAAAGCGCGGCAAATAGATTTCGAGCAAAAAATTTGTAGATTACCAATTGTACTTGCAAAGAGCAATGCCACGAAAAGATAAGCGTGGAGCAAACGATGGTAATCTTTGAGAAATTCTGGAGTATCGGTACATACGATTTATTTAACAGCATTCATAATTTCATTAGTTCGAGAAGAAGAGGTTAAACGTAGACTGGCACAAGAGAGCACAGTCGTATGTTCACACGGTAGCTATAAATTTGACGATTGCAATGTTTACAGAGAAATGTTTACCAAAACATTTCAAATATCCAATAAGCGGGTTAATACTTCCCTTGAAAAATATAGATCACTTATTCTAAAAGATTTGCGTGGCAAACACAAGCATCACAATAAAATGTCCGATGAAAGAAAAAATCGAGTAATACGTATTAACAAAATTCCACTATACAAATTTTACTATAGAAGAGGTCAAACAGATAAAGAATATATGCCATCCGATACCAAAACATTACAAATATCCACTAAGCGGGTTAATACTTCCCTTGAAAAATATAGATCACTTATTCTAAAAGATTTGCGTGGCAAACACAAGCATCACAATAAAATGTCCGAAGAAAAAAAAAACGAGTAATACGTATTAACAAAATTCCACTAATATCTATAATGAAACTATAGTTTAAATGATTTTCACATCAAAAGGGTTTACAAAACCACGACAATTGTTTCGCTTTACAAAAGCTTCTTCAAGTGGTAAAGATACACTAAATTACTTATTTGCTATGTTACTTTAAATACTTATCTAAAATTAATTAGGGTACGGTTGTATACCTGACTCCTAATAAATTCACAATAAGTTAAAGGTACTTATTGTGAATTTATTAGGAGTCAGGTATACAACCGTACCCTAATTAATTTTAGATAAGTATTCAAAGTAACATAGCAAATAAGTAATTTAGTGTATCTTTACCACTTGAAGAAGCTTTTGTAAAGCGAACCAATTGTCGTGGTTTTGTAAACCCTTTTGATGTGAAAATCATTTAAACTATAGTTTCATTATAGATATTAACATGGATTTTCATCAAGTATCGGCTATATCAATTCAAAAAATTCCACTATACAATTTTACTATAGAAGAGGTCAAACAGATAAAGAATATATGCCATCCGATATGACACTAGATCGAATGTACAAATTGTACAAGAGTGAGGCTGAAGTATCTGTTAGTTTTTAATTTTATAAAAACGTTTTCTACACTCATTTCAATATAACACGTAAAACACTGAAAAAGACACTTGTAATAAGTGCGACACATATTTTGCCAAAGCTGCAGGAGTTACTGGGTTAGAACAAAAAGTATTGCAAGATAATCATCAGCTGCATTTGAAGGAAGCAGAAGAAGCAAGAAAAAAGATGGAAAATGATTTTCAGAGAGCTGAAGCAGAAAACAATGTAGAAACATTAACGTTTGACCTTGAAAAGACCTTGCCTGTTCCAAGAATCCCCACGAAAATAATATTCTATAAACGACAACTTTGGTTCTACTATCTGGGGATTCATGTAGCTGCAAAAATTAAGGAGCATATTGTTTTGTTTGGCCAGAAGGTTTGGCAGGAAGAGGAGCACAAGAGATTGGATCGTGCTTAAGGTTCTTTTTAAGTAATTTTCTTCATCAGGGTGTCACAGAACCCAATGTATGGTCTGACTCCTGCGGCGGGCAGAATCGCAACATAAAGATGACACTTATGTTGAGATATATCTTGAAAGAACATGCAACGTTACAGAACATTCGTATGAAATTTTTAGTTTCGGGTCAATTCGCTGGGCTTTTTTGAGACACTCTGTATGAATGAAACTTAAACCTAGTTGCCAAATATGAATTAAATCTTTAGAAGGTATTTTTTCCGCTCTGGGTATTGTCGATTCATCTTTGTTTTTCGTTTCATACTTATGTTACGAGTAAGCGAGTTCCGATTGGAATCTTGTTTCCTCGTAAATGTGACGAAGAAGTATGACTGCCGGGTATCCAAAATATTTCATTCTTAGAATAGTTCGTTGGTTGGGTAGGTAATAGTTATTTACGTAATCAGTTATGAAAAGACCGATATTGTTCGATGGGTGTAATATTTGCCAAAACGAGCGAACGGAGTAAGTGAGTTTTGCAAATTACCCGAGTCGAACAAATAAATCTTTTCATAACGTATTTCGTACAAAATGTTATCTAACGATATCATTTCATGAATATAATACAATGGTTTTCTCCTGATATGGGACAGTGGCATTGGCACTTGTCAGAATGAATATTTAATAAGCAATATCAAACGTGTCAGACTTATGTCAAAAATGAGTAGTTGTTCCGACGAAATAGCGTCGGATACAGAAGAATCGGCAAATGAAGCATATAATGAATTATTATTACCACAAAAATCTAAAGTTAGATATGACGCAGCAAATCCTGTTTTGAATATTTTCAGAGGTAATATAATAAGTGGTATGATGAATTGCAATCCCAAAGCTGAAAATTCAACGAGTCCTCAGGAGTTGTATTTTCTTGCATTGGGATTGCCAATGACTTGATATTCCAAAAAATTATAGGTTTTTAATCATACCACGAATTATATTTAGGACGACAATATATCGATTTGAAATAAAGAAAAATCGTGTCACCTGGTAATTGATGCTTCACTCCTAGCCGTATTCAACGGAATACTCTTTTCCACGGCCTCATCTATGATACCAATGGACATTTGTCCCTAACGATCGCTCATATTGATAAATAAAGATAACTAGTCAAAACACATAAATTTGACGTTTATAGGTAATTTTAATCATTATTTTCACTTGACAGATAGTAAAACAAAAACTTTGCAGGTTTATCACCGTGAAAATACAGCGACAAGCTATATTTTCACTGTAGTTCCGATTCTATAGGCTGAATTTTAAAATTTGAAATCCACTGATTGGTTCTTAAGCAAGGAAATATATTGTCAAAGATAAAATTATTAGTTTCTTATTCTATTTAATTACACAACTAGTTGGTTAATGGTTATTTAATGAACAAGTGTATTAATAAGGGCGATTAACGATCGAGATAATTCGATAATCGATAATCGAGATAAATTAATGTTTGAGATTGTTTTTCGCCATTTTATTTCACGAGTTTGTTACAAAACTTTTCCGTCGACAGTAGTTTTCGAAAATAGAGATATCTTACTTTCAATGTTTATTTATTTAACGTTACGATAACAATCACTATTTCCTATTTATATGAACTCTACTCAAAGATAGTTTAATTTTTCTCAGTGGTAGTTTTATTTTATTTTTTATTATTTATTTTCAAATTGAAATAAAAAAAAACTACCTTCGGTGGGTTTTGAACTCTCGACCTCAGTGTTGCATGCCAGGTGAATTTTACCATTACGCCACGGGACCATATATGGTTTTGAGTGACAACTGGTTTAATGAACATTTTCTGAAATTTTATTCGAAAATTGACAAATAAATAATGACAGATAGTACTAACCAATACAAAATGTATAAGAGCAATGTATGTTGGGTTGCATATAATCAAATCGTTTATTAATAGAAAATCATTCATTAACAGGGCTCATTAATCAACGATTTTGAATGCGTTAAAATACATCATAAATGAACGGTCGACGGAAATGAATATTACACAACTCATTTTCACTTGTATCAAGTGACAGTTTTGAAAAAACTGACGTTTCATAATTCACAAACGTCATGTAAAACCTAACTTTTCGAAACTGAATTAGATAAAAGTTTTTTTCATAATCACTTTTATTATCCATTCCTGAATTTTTTAGAGAGGTGCAATGTGATTGTTTATGGCTGCTCCCCATGCTATTAGTCCATATCTCATGTGAGTTTCAGCAAGGGCAAAGTATAATATTTTCACTAGTTCATAAGATACTATGTGAGACAGGTATTTTAATTTATTTAGTGTGAACCGGAGTTTCTTCACTACATGTTTTTTTTTACATCAGATTTCATATGGCGATCATTGTATATACCTAGATACTTGAATATGGTTTCGTATAAATTGTTGTGGGTTTGTTGTTGATTGAATGGGTAAGAGTTTCATAATTTGGTAAATGTCTGGAATAAGAAGTGAAGGTTAAAAAAATTTACTGTCAGTAAACGATCATTGAGCCAACTGATTATTTTACTAAAATCTATTTCACGCCTTTCTTTAAGGGTATAACAACATATTGCTGATATAGTAAGGCTGTGTCGTCCGCAAAACTTAAAATTTCATCTCCACTATCAATCTTCAGCAAATCGAATATATTTTTTGAGATCGACGAATATACAAAGTGATGGTATCTTTGCATCCAAATTCTTATAAATTTTCATTGTGAGATAAGCTAACGCATCATCTGTAGACTTATTTTACATTAAACCGAACTGTTTGTTCGATAATACTTTATACTTCTCCAGAAAGCTCACCATCATACACTTCATGATTATTTTTTCCGTTATTTTTACCAGAACTGATAAAATGTAAATAGGTCGATAGTTTTCCATATCTAATTCTTCACCATTCTTATAAAGTGGCATAACTACTGCTGAAATAATAATGCTTGTTTTTGAAAAGTGGTGTTTTAATCATGTATTTATTATTGATACTCCTCTGGTTATATTGTTTCAGTAAATTCATTCAACGTCGCGAAAGTTCTACTGGTGACCTTTTTGAAATCAACAAGGTTTGTGTTGATTTTTGTTTCTGAAGATGTTGCTATATTTATATTGCAGTACTTATCTTAGAATATTGTGTTCAAACATATCTTTAGATTCAATTAGGTTTGGTAGTATACACTGATGATTGTCAAAAATCGTGAAAGTGTTATCAAGTATTCCTCCGTATTGATTCGAAATATAAGTTGAACTATTGGATTTTTGGAGAATCGCGAAGATGTTCTGGTATGAGTTTTGCCAAGAATCTAACATATAATGCAACGGTCGCAGGATGCTCTATTTGGTTCATGTTATAAGTTTTGTTTTATTCCAGTGGTTGTTCATGGTATGATTTGAATGAATCCTAAGCTTCCTGTCCTGTTACATTTTTCAAAAGTGAAAGTCAGACAAATCTTGTGTGCTAACTGAAAAATATTCGAAAAATATTTTTTTATTTTTATTTCAGCAGGATTTTCTTGTCCAAAATGCAACAGAAAGTATAAACAAAAAGGCTCCAGAAATCGACACGTAAGATATGAATGCGGAAAAGAACCAACCGTCCAGTGTCACTTTCGAGAATGTAGCTTCATAACATACAGAAAATCTACCCTGGCAACTCATTATAAGTTCAAACATAAACCCAGAAAACACACTTAATATAGTTCTCCATTTGTGAATTATTAATTTGAAATATATAAAATAGTGTATATATGTCTGTTATTCTCTCACCCAAAAACTGAGTTAGTACACACATAGCTGCAAATTCGCAAAGATTCACGCCTACGATGCGCAGTAGTCATATGACGTAGAATTTAATATTTTCAGCAATGTTTATTTTACTGTACTCATCTGATTCAGTTGACCTTTTGCGATTCTGCATGAACATGGAATTGTCGCCTAATTATGTTCTTTGCCGATATTCAACCGAACTACGGCAAACCACCGTTGATCAAACTGAATTTGCTAAATCTTTCTCAACCCATACGAAGTGCGGAGGAAGGGTAAACATAATGTGAATTACTTTTATACAGATCACAGACCGTATCTGCTATGTGATACTGTAGATATTTCAAGACTACGTAGGATATATATATATATATATATATATATATATATATATATATATATAAAAGAAACTAAATACACACAATTTGTGAGAAGCATTTTTATAAGTGGCTTACGGCTAAGCAAGAATCGGTCGATATTCAATGGAGTAAAGTGACATTACAATGCAAAATATCGAAATAATGTATTGAAAAAGTTGTTTCCATCAGTTAAAAGATATTTCTAGTTATCCAGTTTGGTATTCATTTAAATGTTTATTTTTTGGTTATTAATTATTCAGCAAATATTTATTTTGTTCCAATATGGATTGTCCCTTTCTCTAAGGATCCTGTTTCTTTTTTTTTATCTTTCCATTGACGTTTAGTTTTGTAGTAATCTTCAAGATTTTGTTAGATCTGTTGATTGCTATGTCAGATAATTTATGCTAATTTATATTAATAACAATTGAGGCCAACTCAGTGGACAGTTATTGAAATAAAAAATTGGCAAATAAATTGGGTAACCAGAAATATCTTTCAATTGCATACAAATTTTTTCCAAAACACTTTTCGATATTTTGCATAGTAATGTAACTTTACTCCATGGTGAATTTATAATATCGGTCGATTTCCGCTCAGCCGCACGCCACTAATAAAAACGACTATGCGCGTATTCAGTCTTATCAAATGGATGCACCAATTTTCAAGAAGAATAAAATTTTCTGAGAGACTATTAATAAAAAAGTTTGCTACGAACATAGCTACCTCTATGTTCCCGTAGAAAGTACGCTTACAGTGTTGGAACATGATACAATCTCCAAGTGTAGAATCGAAGAGAATCTGTGATGGGTTGTTCAGTTATCTTTACATTTCTTTGGGTGAATTATGGTATTCATCGTTGCAATTTTGAATCAATCAATTGTTTGGGTTGTATCGTTTATTTTCCTGTGTTGTGTAGGTTATTTATTCAGCCGCTGTGACAGAAATTAGGGTTATGGCTCTCCGAACTAGATTTCAGTACATACCTACCGTGATTATGCTCACAAAGTATTTCCTTGTTGTTGGTTTCCTGTTATTGTAACAGTGAAGAATTTGAATTCATCTAAATTCGGCTTTATTTCTTTTGCAATCATTGTTTCCATTTTTCTATTGAAAACAAATGTCATTGTCAGAACGAAGGTTAAATTGGGTTGATTCATCTTTTACTTCGCTTCTTCTTCGTGGTAGTTGTTTCGTTTGGGGTACGTTCGACACTCTCTACCTTCGATCGCTATCTAATTCTTTGACAGAAGTTCATTTGTCGATGTCACTAAAATGGTTTTGTTACAACAGTATTTAATAAAAAATGACCTTATTAGGATATTTCTATCGTTCTAATAACAATATTTTATTGTTATTAACATTTTGAGTGTGTTGACTTCAGGGGTTATGTATGGACCTCACGACATGTCACCTCCCGATCAAGAAAAGGAAGAAGGCTTTTGAAGTTTTGTAATCAGAACAAAATTTAGGTATATTTGGAAAAGTGTGGGCTAGAAGAATTCTCGCCGAATGTGTGTTGGTCTATGAATATGATTGATTTTGAGTGGGGAAGTATGCAGGAAAAAATGAAGAGAAAAACCTGGATAGGTATCACTTTTTTCTGGTTGGTCGTGGCAGTTCAGCTCGGTGGTAAAAGTAAGCCGGAAATCTTTTCAATATTGTATATAATTTAATATTGTATATAATTTAATATTGTAATTTCCACTAGTGTTGGGATTAATTAGAGAAGAATCTCAATTTTGGGAAAACCATTTGTTTGATGGAAATCCTGCCTCTGTCGAGGGATATCAATTGGCCGAAAATCACGTGGCTGCACTCTACTGCTTTACTCGGAACCCGCACACCATCACAGGTACTGTTCTCTTTCATTATTATAATTTCCATATTGTTGTCTGAGCAAATAACTTAGAAGTGTGGTCCTTCTCTCTAGGGTTCCTTTTTACGGGGCTCCAAGTTCCTTTCTTACAAGACTTAAAGTTTCTTCTTACGAGACTCCAAGCTCCTTGTTGCGGGATGTCAAGCTCCTTTTCTTTTTTTTCAAGCAAGCAATTACTCTCACCCTGCTCTCTGGTGAGGATGCTGATTGGGGCCTAACGTACTGTAGAAGTTAACCTACCGCCACACTGCGCACCCTGGATATCACTAACAAGTGCTGTCAAACCTTCAACTTCAATCCTGGTGAGTTCGTTCCATGTAAATAGAAAAACCTGTAATGAAATATTACCACCAACTACGGAGTTCCAGTTATTCATCGTTATCATTTTTCATAAACTTGTAAAGTAAAATTCATCCCCTTGATTTAATATTACGATATTTGATTCAATAGTATATTACACTTGGAAACCAAAGTGCACTGATGTATAGGTCTTTTAATCATTCTATAAATTATTTAATTATTTAATTTAAGAAGGAAGTTGGACAGGTATTCTGGCTATTCACGTGTGAGAATCAGGAGCGGCGTGTTCTAACACTTGGAAAAAGTAATTGTTTTGGTCAAAATTTTTGAATGCAACTGGTTTTTCCACTATTTTTAGTGGGGAGTGCACCCATTATAATTATCGTCCGTGCTTGATATCACATATCTCGTCTCCACTAGCTCACCTTGAAGACTTCTAAGAGTTGATGAATACCAATACTTGAATGAACGAGCAAATATGTATCTGATACGTTGATTTGGAATGAAATGTTACACCCAGGTTCCTAACCTAATTGACATTATTGATAAAATAGGCATCAAAAACTCTTGGTAAATTACAGTTCAATGGTTTTTGTTCTACGAGAACACCCCCTACCGTTATCCACGTTCCGAAACAGGTACTACCCTTCTTCCTTAAAATATAGCTTCTAGCTTGATATGAGCTATTGAGAAATCTTGATGAACTCTTCAAAGTACTCTACATATTATAAGCTTCTTTTTACATTATTTGTAACTTAAAAATTTTCTGTAGGCATCTTCTCTTTGATGAAGAATGACAATGGCAATACTGCAAATCGTAATAACTTTTATTACGGAACTGAAGTTATATCACAATTCGCAGTTAATTTTTGTTTTCATTTGCAACAGTTAACTCCGTGTCGCAAATGACAGAAAAACAAGAGCAGAAAGAGTAAAAATTTTCATTCAATTTTCTCAACAATTTTTCTCCATTTACTTCCTTTGCTTTACATTCAACTGAGCCCTTAACAATGCTGGCTATTTTGAATGACACCCACATGCTGGTGGGTTCTCAGCTTACCCCAAAAAAATTAATTGTGTAGGACAGTTACCGTAAACTCAATGACCAAAGTTTTATTCACAATAATAATTATAATCGACACCTGCGGTTATCAAAATATAAATATTTAAAGGCGGTTATTACAAATTGTATTAGAGTGACTTGAGGATATGTGTTTTTGTACTGTTTGCATTATGTCTTTGATGATATTTGGGCATAACTTTCCAGATAACCAGAACAACGAGCTTTCCATATTGGATGTCCTTCAGTACATATATAGCCACGGCTTCTGAGTTACCTATGACTATTATTCTGTACCTCTGTTCTTATGTGATATAATATGTCGTACTCACTCACTCCCCGATTTTTAAATCGTCAGAACGTTGTTTGATAATACAGAAGATACATAGGCAGTCACTGTAGAAAGAGTGTTTGATGCAATCGCGCGTGACATCTAGGTTCTTTTAATAGAACCTTCCAAAAATTGCATAATTTATGGCACTGTACTAGTACGCCACCTGGATGGAATCTGAAACTTATAAGGAATTTCTGAAATTTCTTTCAGTTTTCGTTAACAATTGTAACGGGTGCAACTGTATTTCGATTCTAACAGCAAAGTAAATTAATATTGCATACAAATAAATGACTGCCAAGCTTCCTGGCCAGAGGCAGCCGGTTTGCTCAGTAGGTTGGGAGCAGGTTCAAAAAAAAATATATATAAACAAGAAAAATTTAGGCGCCACCCGTTTCAAATAAACCTCTGTGCCGCCAGTGAGCTAGGAAACCACTATCAAAACGGGAAGACAAAAGCAATCACAATCGTAAATATTAGAATATTTAATAATAGTAATAAACCGGTGGTAATAGTTATATAATATTTTCGGAAACCCGAGAACAAATGAGGTAATAAATCGTTGGTAATAATAGTATCACTGGGTTATATAACAGTGTCACGACAAATAATTTGTTACCTGAACACCAGATATAGCTATATGAGGCTCACAAGTATTACCAATGTGATGTAATCTGTAATCATAATAATATGTATATTTTAAAACTATATTTCCGTAAATTATGTAAGTAAGTACCAATCACTTCACTGAGGTTCTGAGAGTAAAAGGGGAAAATGTCACTTAGTAGCACTCGGTACTGAATAAAGTTACGCAATTATAAATATATAAAGGATATATACAGGACCTTGCTCTTCTCCTAAGGGTAGAATGGATTCCAGAGAACCAGATACTAATCCAAATGTTCGATTATATCTCGTAGACTCTTACGAAATCCATAGGCAACAGGCAGAAATAGATAGTTTCACGAACGAGCCGGTCCAGTAATATAGCAAAACGTTAACAACGATTCGTAAAGCAGCCTACTAACCGGTAACACACAGGTTACAGGCAGGATACGGCCGGGTTACAGACAGGATAAGGCCGGGTCACAGACACCCTCCTTTTATTATGTGGAGGGTCGTCCTAATATTTTTCTCAATGCCAATCGAGTGTTCAAAATGGCAGCTAATCAAGAGTAATGCAAGAGATCCACCGAAGTGCAATTTCGGTAGTGAGCACCAAAATGTCTGGAGAACAATGCACGAAGCACAAAATTACTTAATTTCAATAAAAATCAGGAAATCCTCCTATACGACTCAAACACACCAAACAGTGCAACAACCACCAAATTTCTTCCCATAGTAATCCATAAAGGTTCCGCAAAATATAAAATATTTCCTAGGAAGTGGGACCGATCTAAATCCTATATAGAAAAACCATTTCGAATACCTCGATTTAAAACCGCTGTCGAGAGTGCCGTACCGAAATGTACGTAGTGCGTACCTGAGATAAGCACCGACTTCGGAAATAATTCCATCTCGTTCTCACGCTCTGGATCGAGCGAAAGGACGATTATTCTACAATTTGATGATGAGTGCTGAAGAAGTAATACCGGGTAATTCATAAATAGATAATGAAGTACAAGATCTGTTTCAACGAACAGTTTTGATGAATTATTTATTTATATTCACCTATAATTACCGATAAAGAAATATAAACGTGCTTGTATTTTTAGAATAATTCGCCAAAACGCCTAGTGCATGTACAGGGCGTTACACTCCCCCCTAACCTCAAGAAATTTGCCTGCAAATTTCTCATAAAAAAAAATATGAGCAAAAAAAAAAAAAAATCGTGACTATACTTTTTCTAAGTAGCATATTAAAGATAATATAACAGTTTACCTATTATCTAAAATAAAATAAATTGAACGTGAAAACCCAAAGCAGTATATTGGGTAAAAGATAGTAAAAAAAAAAAAAAATCTATACGAAACTATAATATGACGTCTATTGTCGTACTACCGTCGTTCGGTTCAACATCAGCTGTAGCATCCGCGGAATCAGGCTTCATATCTTTCACGTGCCAAACACCACAATCGTTATTTGCACTATCGCGTAACATGTATGTTCATGGACTGAGACGCTTGGAAACCACAAAGGGACCAACAAATTTAGGCGCAAGTTTTGAGGTGAAATTGTCTACTTTAGAAGACTGAACAAAACTTCTCCGCCAGACTTTTTGTCCAACTTCGTACTGCACATCGCGTCTACGAAGGTTATAAGATTTCTCATTTTTTTCTAGGGCCCTGTCTAGTCGAGCACGAACTTCTTTGAAAAGTTTTGAGAATTCGATAGAACGGGCCTGCGGAGATATGTTATGAGAGGTATCCTGATCGGAAACATTTGGAATGTGATCGTTACCATCTAAAGCGATATTGCGTCCGAAGTTGACAAAGAAGGGAGTTATAGAAAAACCATTTCGAATACCTCGATTTAAAACCGCTGTCGAGAGTGCCGTACCGAAATGTACGTAGTGCGTACCTGAGATAAGCACCGACTTCGGAAATAATTCCATCTCGTTCTCACGCTCTGGATCGAGCGAAAGGACGATTATTCTACAATTTGATGATGAGTGCTGAAGAAGTAATACCGGGTAATTCATAAATAGATAATGAAGTACAAGATCTGTTTCAACGAACAGTTTTGATGAATTATTTATTTATATTCACCTATAATTACTGATAAAGAAATATAAACGTGCTTGTATTTTTAGAATAATTCGCCAAAACGCCTAGTGCATGTACAGGGCGTTACACAATCTCATGATTTAATAATTTATGGAACTTTGGACGATTTGCTCGGACAGGGTCGGACTTTTGTATTTGGAACAAAATATATTTCAAAGTTATAGTAATTTATTGCAAGAAAGTTGTACTGGTGACCGATCGTTCATAACTAATCAAGACAATAGCATGTTGTGTCAAATTTTACGAACTTTTTTTGGTAAAGATTTGTGTTAGGTACTGGAAATCCGTTTAAAAAAATGAACATCCCGATTTTGTGCCATTAGGCAATTTTTGTTTTGCGAAAACGGTTTGTTTGTCAAGTTGGTCATTTCGGATTACTGGAAATCTGATATAGAGATGAATCGAAGTGGACATTATTCTATTCAATATGGCGGTTCTTGCTGTGACAGTGGTCGGACTTGGCCCATAACCTATTAGTCGATGTAGGTGACTTTGCGGAAATGCCTGTTGCCAAGTTAGGGAAGCGTCATTTTTTAACAATTCTAAAGGCGCTTACAATTTTTGTTTTGCGAAAATGCTCTGTTGCCAAGTTGGTCACTTCTGATTACTAGATATCAGATATAAAGATGGATCGAAGTGGACATCAGGCGGTTCTTGCTATGACAGTTTGACTTTGAAGAAATGCGATGTTACCAAGTTAGGGGTGCAGAAAACGATTAGGAAGAGCTTTATAAAAGTTCTGATGGAAGAATATATCAATATATATCTTCAGCCAATTCTGACGGTATCTACAATTTTTGTTTTGCGGAAGTGCGTTGTTGCCAGTTGGTCACTTTGGATTACTCAATATACGTAATGAAAATGAATCGAAGCGTGCAATATCCTTTTCAATCAAGTGGCCTTGATTATGAAATTTTGACTTCGCGGAATGCGCTGTTGCCAAGTTATAGGGGAGCGGCATATCATTAAGAAGAAAATTATAAAAGTTTAGATTGAAGTACATTCATATATATCTTCAGTTAATTCCAATAATATTTGATTTTTGTTTTGCGGAAATACGTTGTACCCAAGTTGGTCACTTCGGATTACTATAGAAATCTTATATGGAGATGGATATCGAAGTGGACATTAATCGGGTGGTTCTTGCCATGATATTGTGGCTGTATGGGAATGCGCTGTTGCCAAGTTACGGGAGCAAAGAATCATTAAGAAGAGCTTTATCACAATTTCGAAAATTCATAATCTCCGACCTCGAAAACCCCCACATACCAATTAAGAATCGAATCGGACCATAATCACAAAACTCGTCCGCCATATTGGAGCCGCAATATTTAATTTATGAATTTTGACAACAATATCATAATCACCGGCCCCGAATATCCCCACATAGAAATTTTGAATAGAATCCTACCGCATAATCACAACTCGACCGCCATTTTAAATGTTTGAATTTTGACAAGGAATTCATAATCTCCGAACCCGAAAACCGCCACATACCAATTCAGAATCGAATTGGACCATAGTCACAAAACTCATCCGCCATCTTGGAACCGCCATAGTTACCTCAGGATTTTGACAGAAAATTCATAATCTCCG
Organism: Chrysolina haemoptera; assembly: GCA_958298965.1. NCBI lineage: Eukaryota > Metazoa > Arthropoda > Insecta > Coleoptera > Chrysomelidae > Chrysolina > Chrysolina haemoptera. Next base: position 35,084,004 of record OY282586.1, on the reverse strand, counting down.
ACCCCGAAAACCCTACATACCAATTTAAAACCGAATCGCACCATAATCACAAAACTAGTCCGCCATATTGGGGACGCTATTTTTTTTTTCTCCATCAAAAATTTCTGTTTTATATTCACCTATATTCTGAACCTTGACTAAATTTTTTATATAAGAGCACAAATTTCAAGATTTTCGTACATAAAGTCACAGATCATTATAGTCGAGCATTTTATGAAATTTCGTACGAATAAAACAGTCAAATTCGTATGCATGAAAACTAAACCCTTAATCTTTAATTGGAAAATTATCATCTCTTCTAAGGAAACCAGACATTACATTCATGTTGCGAATGAATATATACACCACCGCTCAAAGTAATTCCTACCATGCATAACGAAAACAAAATAATTATAACTCACCTTGGTGTAATAATCGGGATCACAGCAATGGAATAACCTTAATGATAAAATATCCATATGGTCAACAAATAGCACACTCAAAAATCAAAATACAAATTCACCTCAATACGGTACTGAACTGTTTAATGATTAAAGCGCAAACAAAGCAAACGACGTATTTGCAGATTCTTTCAAACTCGCAACTCTCAAAACTGCCATCTATATAATATTGTTAGTACTAATACTGTCACGCCATGACTTGGGTACAATCGAGCTAGTGACATCTAGTGGTGATGCCCATTTGGATCAAACCATTTTGCCTATATCATTAACTAACTATCTTCTGTATTCTCAAACAACGGTCAGAATGTTCATACTTACGTTATTACAAGAGCAGCAAACTCTGTTGTCTTTACTCCACTGAATATGATGTTTACATAGCATCGGGCCTATTTGGGATCTTTCGAGAGAAAAGCATATAATGCCATAAAAAAAAACTCAGTAACTACTCGGTCCTGAACAAATTTTTTATCTGAATGACCTTCTTTGAGTTTTGAGAACGGTTCACGACAAAAGTCCTCTAATAATATAGTGCCAAACAATTAGTGTGTACAAGGTGTATCCATACTTTGAGGGTACGGTATTGCTTACTAATTTTGAAATTCTGCGAATTCTGTTTGCGGTAGCCTTCAGCTGGGTTGGGTGGTGGCTTTAGTTGCTAAGAGTCGTTAAAAGGAATATGGGTTTGGCACAATTAGCAAAATTTTTCGTAACTAAAATATAACCGTTTTCAGAAAATCCATACCAATGCAAGAATTGCACCAAAACATACAAGTACACCTCTTCTTTGTATAACCATGTGAAATTCGAGTGTGGAAAAGAACCGCAGTTTTTGTGTAAGTTTTGCTCATATAGAGCCAAAAGGAAGCATTGCTTAAAGGATCATCTCAAATTCGTCCATGGAAGGGAAGATTCAGTCCCATTTATTTGAATAAATTAATAACTTTTTATTCTTCGAGAAACGAACAGTTTTGTTCACAACGAGCGCATTATATCATTGATTGTCTTAATAAAGTAATTTTATCAGATGTAGTGTATTGTTTTCTTTACCAAGTCGAGTCCTATGTACAAAAAAGCTAAGAATTCAGCTGGCATAAAAGGGTGATGATTTATCCCAATGTTTCTACGAGTGAAGAACTTCTGTACCTATTGTTCAAATAATGAAATATGAAGCTCATCTTTTCGCTGAAATAACAATATATTTTTTTTGTCATACCAAATGAAGGCATTTTACATATTTGTCGGAGTATCCATACCTGTAGTGTATCGATTATATCAATCTGATTTACACCTCCCTTGATACAAGGACCAAGGCTTTGTTTGTTTGTTATTTACGTCAACCGGCTGCACTCTTACGAGCAATCGAAGTAGAAAAGATACAGCTACCTATTCAGTAAATAGTAGTACCCAGGTAGGTATATATACAGGGTGTCCCAGAATAAAGGGGAAAAACTCCGAAGGTAGAATCCCTACTTCATTTTAAGGCTGAAAGTTTCAATAAACATATACCCTAAATTGAGTATTAACCGAGTTACATCAGGGTGTTGAAAGTGACACAAAAAAAATATATTTTCTAGAATAACGACTTAACTTTTCTTAATGAAATTTGGTATGTCACTTGACAGCATTCAGTTTCATATTTCAAGGCAAATCATGTGTTTGTAACTCTAAACAGGGGCGTACGGCAGGTGGGTACCCCTATTCGCCAACCTAACCAACTTTCACGCCACTGGATAAGGGAAACGTTTCATTTCACAAATATCAACGGTTTTCGAGATATTTGAAGTTCAATAAGTGCGTGCGTATGTGATACGGGTACTCATTATTGATATTTTGTTAGTTGCTAAGTAAGTTTTTAATATCGGGAAATTTTTGTAAACAAAATCACTCGCAAATGCCAACAATCTTCGAAATATTTGAATTTAGACTCATTGCAAGGTACGAAATATGTTGGTTATAATGTTATAAATAGTTACCGTCACATTCCTTTCAAAAATAGTAAAGATTTTGATACGCACGCACTTAGTCAACTTCAAATATCTCGAAAACCGTTGATATTTGTGAAACGAAACGTATTCCTTTTTCGTATAGGAAATATGGGATTAAGAAAAAAAAGACGAAATCGATATTAATCCAGTGGCGTTGGGGAGGGGCGAATAGGGTCACCCACCTGCCTGCCTGTTTAGAGTTACAAACACATGATTTGCCTTGAAATATGAAACTGAATGCTGTCAAGTGACATAACAAATTTCATTAGGAAAAGCTAAGCCGTTATGGAGTTATTCTGGAAAATACATTTTTTTGTGTCACTTTCAACACCCTGTAACTTGGTGAATACTCATTTTAGGGTATATGTTTATTGGAACTTTCAGCCTTAAAATGAAGTGAGGATTCCACCCTCGGAGTTTGTCTCCTTTATTCTGGGACACCCTGTATAGGTACTTGTTCACTGAGTTTTGAAATTTTCAAACAAGTTTCAATTTACAGGATTAAATAAATTCATTAATTTGGAGACCTTGAATTTTATTGACACGTGAAAATGGAAAATTGTCAAATTGTATTCACCAATAATTAATGAATCTTACGTCTTTTCTAGTCACTTTTGGTCTGAACTGTTCGTTGGATACACCTTCTTGGCTTGAACCTTTTTATGTCATTATCTTGGTGTATCTGAGATAAACTAACACCAGAATTGAAGAAGTAAATACAACCAATATTCGCCAATTTCATTGATCATTTTTTATTCATAAATCTTTCATGAATTTTATTTGACGTTTTTACAAAATCGCTTAAAATATAATTGATTTCAAAACTACCCTCGGAAAAATTCTTATCTTCCAGCCTTGAAAAATAGTACAACCGTTACAGACTTTGCCAATTCTGATAACAGAATGGTAACATTATCGTTCTTGATACACTTGTTGTCTTATGCATTTTTTAAGGAATGAATATTCTATCACTGTTGTATCAATAATAACGTTAGCCTGGACTGGCTTTATAGTGACAAGATGTGAATTGAAATATCAAAATAATTTTTCGTTGATTTTCCATTTGATTTTATGTAAAATTTGTGATTGTGGAGAAAGCACAGTCTGTTACTCGGTTAGAATGAAAGTTTCGCGATGCATCGAATTCTCACTCTTACTTTACAGAATATACTATTATTTGTAGGGTTTGTTTTGAAACCAGTTTGGTAATTGAAGCTTCGGATCATGCGACAATCACAAGTCTCAAAAAAGCCTTTACATACGAGTTCTATCCAATATTTTTCTACTACCGTACTTATTGTCCATTAAGATTATGAATACAAAATATACTTTCGCACAAGCGCGGATCCAGGTTGGGGTCATGACCGCCTCTCCCGCTTGGCCCAGGTCAACTGGTAGTAAAAATAAATTAGCTTATACAAACTTGCGCCACTACTCATTCATTTCATTTCACTTAGCAGTTGTGTTTTTGTGGTCACGATTCTAGATTTACAATGAATTCGTCATTTATCTGATCTAAAGTCAGCCAGCAAAGGTTGGAAACTGAATTATTTAGAATAATTAGAAATTCATAAACATAAACATTGCGATGTAATTTATTTATTGATCAGGTTACTTAGTATATCACCCGTTTTTAATGTAGCCTTTCCACATTGTTAATTAACATGAAGATATTTTTATTTTTATTGAGTATGAAATAAATTTTCATTATTCGTGAATAAGAAAAGCCTGGTATGAAAGGCGTGTGTATAGGTATATTCAGGTATCAGTTTGAAATATAGTTTGATAATATCCATATAGGACGAAACAGCAGTAACGCCAAGTGTTTCAAATATAAAGTGGTGTAAAAACATAGGAGTTTTTATTTCTTATTTTCCAATTGACGTAGAAGAAGTCATTGACCGTTTCGCTAGGGCAAAGCAAAAAATTTACAACGTAATTTAAAAAAAAATATTATGCATACATCTGACATGTTATATTAATGGCGTATTATTCAAATTTATTAAGTTTCTTTTTCAGCATATAAAAAATCGGTAATAAAATCGGTATATAAAAAATATAAGGTATCATAAGTTACTCTTTGCTGATTTTAAAGCCCGTGACCCCCCTCTTACGCAAGGGCGGCATCCGCCATGCTTTCGCAACAGGCGTGAAGTAAGCGGACGCGTGAAAACAGCTACCAATCGGCTGCCAGTTTGGCGAAAATAGCCGAATACCCACTAGCGTTCGTCAAGATATTAATTTGATAATGATATTATCACACTAGATACGGAAGCGTGTGAAGCTGACGAAAATCCTAGAAGAAAACATAATTGCAGAAAGAAATTTAAATACTTGCAAAACGATATAATGCCTGATAAGAGGGTAACTACCGTTTCAGTAGAACCGTGATTTTCAGTAATTCAGTGCGTCATTCGAAAAATTTGAAAACATCACTATGAGGCCATAGAAAACGATTTCAAGGAAAAAACACTTGCAAAATGATATGAAAACGTAAACATTTTTACAAACATTAGTAAGACAGGAGTAGATAATTTTGGCGAAGTGAGTCTCAAATTGATATAACGGGAGACGTGACGTTAACTACCCTCGAAGTATATCACGTATTTCAAGTAATTTTCTACCCATTTAAAAACAGTGGAGGATAATGGTGAAGAATGGAAAGAATATTCAGAGCGTATGGCTGTTGCCGAGTAGACGTGTCGATTCCTCTCTTCAAATATTACAACAAATCAATTACATGTTTGATACATCTGTAGTGCTAGTAGTTGAATTTGAGTCGAATACGTGTTCATTCGTAAAGTGAGTTTTTTATTCTAAACGAAAAACAGTGCACTTGTGTTTTTTTTGTTTTTTTATCGCCGTTCTGAGATAAAATGGGCTTGACAAGGCGAGATTTGGAGGAAATTGGTACCATAATCGAGAGCAAAACAAAATCTATCTTTACTGAAGATTACTTTGAAGTTCTTGTTGACAAGGTAATATCTGCAGTTACAAAAAAATATGACAAAGTCATAGAAAAACAGCAATCGTCTATAGCGAGACTTCAAGATGAGATTGATAATCTCAAACTCCTCAATAACTCTCTCCGAAATGACGTGGATTACATTGAACAATTTTCACGAAATAAAAATGTTAGATTTTTTGGAATTCAGCAGAGTCCGGAAGAAAATTTGAATACTGTGATCGTAAATTTACTGAAAGACACTCTGAAAATCAACAATGCCAGCGACAAACTCATAAAAAAGTGCCACAGAGTTCCGCAAAAAATTATTGATGCTGATAATGCCAAACCACCAGCTGTTTTGGTAAGATTTAACAACATAGCAGTGCGCGATAATGTACTGAAAAACAAAAAGTACTTGAAATCAACAGGTGTGTCAGTCGATGAAGATCTTACAAAAGTTCGGTTGAATCTAATCAGTAGTGATATAACTGAATTTGATAAAAAATCCGTGTGGTCCCACAGGGGCAACGTATACGTAAAATACGATAACATGGTGCACCGCTTGAAGGACACAGCTGATATTCAACGTATAAAACAAAGATAAGTACTTTAACGTATGATCGCCCTCAAGAATAACTACCTTAAGCTCAAATATTTTTCTTTTAATTTTATCTCTTCAAATGTTATTAGTACTCACTATGAGGTTTTTTTTTCGTTTATCAAGTAATTTTCAAACTCTGAGAATGTCAAAGTCGTTTTTTTTCCTAATAAATATTATAAGACATTGTAATGTATAGATATAATGAGAGAGGTTGTGACAATGGCTCTTGGTTGTTTCACATAAATTCAATAGCTTTTTCCCAATTTCTATACTAATTATCTAAATTTCGTAAATTTCTACTCTTTTATCTTTCCTTCTGATCTTCAATAGTTTATTTATTATCTACTTTCATCTCTTCAAAGACTTTTTTTTTTTATTTATTACTTGAATGCTCAATGGCTCTTCAAGTATCTCATCTGAATGCTAGATCTCTGATAGGTAATTTCAATGAATTTCATCAACTAGTCTACCCTGAACAGAACCACGTAATTGCAATTACTGAAACTTGGTTGCATCAGGCTTTGGATAGTGATGTTGTAGGAATCAAGGAATACCATTTTGTTCGTCAGGACCGCCCTACACGTGGTGGGGGTATTGGTGTTTACATCAAAAATAATATACAATATAAGATTATATTAAGTGAATATCTTGATTTTATGGAATATATATTTGGATAGAAGTAAAGTTTCAGAAATACAAAATTGCAATTGGGACTATATACAGACCACCTAAAACTGATCAAACTTCATTTTTCAACCTATTTGAAGATATATTATCTAATATGTATGCGAAGTATGATTGTATTGTTTGTGTTGGTGATTTTAATATCAATCTACTTGACATTAACTTTAATTTGAGTTTACACTTAAGCGCAAAACTCGAGTCCTTCACTCTGAATCAGCTAGTCTCAGAACCGACGTGCTTTTCTTCTTCATGTGGTTCCCTACTTGACTTGACTATTACAAATATTCACTCGGACAAATGTCATACACAAGTATTTCCAACTCATTTCTCTGATCACGCTTTAGTTAAAACTATTTTCGACTTCAACCCCTCACCTTCAGTGTCAAGGAACAAAATTACATATCGTCCTTTGAAAGAAATAAATTTAGCAAATTTTGAAAACGACTTTTCTATGTTCCAGTGGAATCTAATATTTGAAAATGAAATTATTGACGATAAAATCTCTTTACTCACTGATTACATGTTACAACTCTTGGATATACACGCTCCTATGAAAACATTTTTTTTTAAAAAGAGACAATATGCGCCATGGATTACTGATAATGTAAAACTCATGCAAAAATTACGCGACAAAGCACTAGTGAGATCCAGAACTCTGAAAACAGCTGAAAGCTGGTCATATTATAAGCAACTCCGCAATTATACCAACTTCGCTATAAAAAAAGAAAAAAAAAGCTTTCTTGAGATATAAGTTCAGTAGTTGTAGTATAGCAGAAAAATGGACTGAATTGAAGAAATTGAATGTGTCAAAACAGCGAAATACTAATATTCCCGCAGAGTTACGAAATGTTGAAACTTTAAATACATTTTTTACCAGCTTCAGTGACAATCAGCTGCCACCAAATGAAAATATTATTAATTTCTACAATAATAATCTGAAAAATAATATAAATTCATCTTTCAATTTTGAAACCACGACGGAAGACGTGGTAACTCAAATTCTATCGAATATCAAATCAAAGGCTTTAGGTACAGATAACTTAAACATAGATATTATAATCCTGTTCTGTCCATTCATCGTACCTTTCATAACTCATATTATAAACGAATGTATTTCAGCATCATACTTTCCTGATGCATGGAAATTTGCAAATGTTATAGCTCTTCCTAAAATGAGTCATCCGAAGGAAATGAGTCACTTGAGATCGATTAGTCTGCTACCAACCCTCTCCAAAGTTCTTGAAAAGATAATGGCAATCCAAATTAGAGAACACATGTCAAAGTTTAATCTCCTTCCTCTGAAACAATCAGGATTTCGTCAGGGATATAGTTGTGCAACTGCTCTTTCGGACATTGTTGATGATCTGATAAGAGCAGAAGATCGAAACGAAATGAGCATACTGATACTACTTGACTACACAAAAGCCTTTGATATGATTAATCATAGAATTCTACTTTCAATATCTCATTATTTAGGATTTTCATTCAGTTCTACGCGATTTTTAGGATCCTTCCTTACCAACCGATGCCAGCAAGTCCAAGTTGATGATGAACGGTCCTCAACAATCAATGTTACATCAGGTGTGCCGCAAGGAAGTATTTTGGGACCCTTACTCTATACTATGTATACATCAAATTTTCAAAACGTACTCACCTTCTGCAACTATCACTTTTACGCCGATGACACCCAAATATATACATCTTTTAAATACGATAATTTGGATTATGCTTTAAATTCAATCAATACCGACCTGGATAAATTATATAAAGCATCTTCAGATCATTTACTTCGAATAAATGCAAACAAATCATATGCAATTCTTTTCTGTAATAACTCAGTTCGACACACTATTCTAGAAAATTTAAATTTGAAAATAGGAGAAGATATAATTCCTTTTATAAATAATACAAAAAGTCTTGGTCTTATTATTGAACAATAAAATCAGATTCAAGGATCATGTTACGAAAAAATTACAAGTAGCTTATTCAACTCTCAAATTAATTTATGCGCAGAGAAATTGCTTGGATTTAGGTATCAAAAAGATGTTATGTGATCATCTTGTACTATCCCACTTCGATCACTGCGATAATGTTTATGGTCCCTGTTTAGATAATATTGATAAAAATCGTATACAAAAAGTTCAAAACTCCTGTCTGCGTTTGATGTACGGCATTCGTCGAGCTCAGAGGGTTTCTCATAAACTTGAGGAATGTAAATGGCTCAACATGCAAAATCGTCGACAATTACATATGTCATGTTTATTTTTTTAAATTATAAAATATAAGACACCACCTTACTTACATAACAAATTGAAATATCGTACTGACGTTTTAATTAATTAATTTGCCCTTCTACACTTGTACAGATTTATTGGATTAAATTTTTTTCATTTTCAGATTGTGGAAGGTCATAAACCCAAAAAATCATGTCAATAATCGGATTTCCTCCACAAAATCAAACTTTCAATCAATATTACGTAGACATTTGAGTGCGAGGAAATTGAATAAATACATTTTTTGAGAAGTAATTATTTAGTTTAATCAAATCAAAACGAACTTCCTTACGTAGAAATTTGAGTGCGTGAAAATGTAATACATACATTTTGCGAAAAGTAATTATTTAGTCGATCTAACCAGAACGAACTGACCTTACGTAAATATTTGAGTGCGTGTAAACTGAATACATACATTTCTATAGAATTGGCATAAGAAATTGAATAAAACTGAATAAAACCATCGTATTCAACTGAATAAAACTATCTAGAGTTTGCATTTTACAAGTTTTCAGGTACTTGGTCAGGTATTATTCTATCTCCATATCAAATTTCATTTAAATCGGTTACGCCGTTTGAGCGTGAAAAGGTATAACAGACAGACAGACAGAGGTAGTTTCGCATTTAAAATGTTAATAGGAATATATTTTCCACGGTCAGTGACCATCGTTCCTGTACAAACAGCCTTCTCACTTTTAAGGTGCGTATTCACTAGAGCATTCGTTCCGCTTGAGCACTGAACGAGCGAATGTGGTGTAGACGTTGATCTGAGCACGAACAGAATGCGCGTGCGGTGGTCGGGCAGTGTGGATGGTGAATGTGTGCTTGACGTTCTGTTTGTGGGTATTAAAGAGATTTTGAAATTTAATTTGGAAATTGATGAGTATATGAATATTTGTACGCGACTGACTGCGGATCAGTGCTCGTGTGCCAGGAAACACTACGCAGCCTGAGCTTGAACCGAGCAGCCTGGAGTTTGAACCGAGCAGCCTGGAGTTTGAACCGAGCATCTCATGTGCTCATTCGGTGCTTATGCGGAATGAATGCTCTACGCACCTTCAACCAGTCCCACTCACTCATTTATAACAGAGCCTGGGCGATCGAGCTTCGCTCGTTTTCCATTCTAACATGAATTGGAAATTTTGAACTTTTTTCTGTTCTTGATATGTGTGTCAAATTTCAGATTATTCAAATTACTCGAAGAGGTTGAAAATTGAATTTTAAAGTTCACATCATCATGATTATTATTATTATTAGTGTTGTTCAAGAAATACGCCTAATAGATAAACTTAAAACGTTAAAGCTTATCTGAATACAAAATTTCATCCAAATTGTTAGAGACGTTTCCGAGATCAATTATTGTTATTATTATTATTAAAATCACGCTTTTCCAGAAAATATAGATGAACTTGAGTAGCTACAACTTATCTAAATACATTTTTTTTTCCAAAAAGTTGAAGCCGTTGTCGAGATCCGAATACTGATAATTATTATTTTTTGAATTGATATAGCCGATACTTGATGAAAATCCATGTTAATATCTATAATGAAACTATAGTTTAAATGATTTTCACATCAAAAGGGTTTACAAAACCACGACAATTGTTTCCCTTTACAAAAGCTTCTTCAAGTGGTAAAGATACACTAAATTACTTATTTGCTATGTTACTTTAAATACTTATCTAAAATTAATTAGGGTACGGTTGTATACCTGCCTCCTAATAAATTCATAATAAGTACCTTTACATTTCTATTAATTAAATCTAACCTTTCCAGGAAAACAAATTTATGAGTGGTGACGCATTTAATTCGAGTTGGTCATTAAGCAAGTACTGAGAATTTTTCCATTTATTAATCTCCATACTTTCCAAAAGATTCAGCTTTTTACCTTTGTTTTCGACATGAAGGATTTCAAAATCATTGTCGAATATATATTTTGTTTTGTTTGTATTTGTAAGACGCCAATATATAAATGAACTTAAAACGCAAAATTGAAACTAAATACAAAATTCGATCCAAGTAATTTAAGCCGTTTCAGAGATCCAAAAATTCATATTTATATTATTATTAGTACATGTAAAATCACGTTTTTTATCCAGATGAACTTATGATAAGCTTACCGCAAATTGTTCATTTACTATTATTATTATTAGTAAAATCGTGTTTTTCCAAAAAGGACACCTGTATAAATGAACTTAAAAGACAAAACCCTATCTATATACAAAATTAAAGCAAATACAAGCAATACAATGAAATCTTTGTGAATCCGGCAACACCGTTTGGTTTTAATCGAATACATGCGACAAGCCACGATGTGAAAGCGTTTGTTTGTTCCTAATAGAGCTGCATATTCGTTTTATGAAGTTTAATGGTGTCTACGATAACAATGTACGTGTTTTGTTTTGGAAAACAAGTGTGTGTGTGTGTGTGTGTGAACAAAAAACAGATTATATATATATTCATATTACATTAATGTAACAGGCAAGTTGGGTTGATATTTGTTGATTTCGTAGTATCTTTTTGAAGTAAGTCTGCATTGCAAGTGACAGCGAACAACTGCTTATTCCAACTGAATGTTTATTTATTTGCGAATATTTAAATAGGTAGCATCCACGTAGGTACACGTAAGTCTGGCTAGGTACCTAATATAATGATACATCTATTGCCAGGTATTCGTTAGTGTCTTTCTGATATGATTATTTTATTGAACTTGTATTTATAGGTTAGGAATAGGAATAACTCTGAATGTAAATTATTATCGGTTGGATCTCCAAAACAATGACCGATATAAATATTGAATAGTGAATAAGTACATGCAGTGTTGACACGGTTTCTCTTACATATCTTCAACTTCAGTAACTAGGTAGGTAGGTAGTTAGGTATTTGTTACTATTTTTTTGTACTTACCTTTTCGGTGAAGATAAGTAGGTAAGTACATACTTGTCTTTTAAATTTTCAGATGAGGTTTTTACAAAAGAATCCACTAATAAATAAGTATATTCTCTAACTACACCGAGAAAAATATTTTTTAATTGCCATAAAAACGTTAAGATTTTAGTAGTAAGATTTGTTTTGAAACCAGTTTTAGAAATGTTGCTTTAATTTCACAAATGACAAGTACTTAATAGTTATTTATATAACAAGTGTGTAAAGTGGTCCTATTTTTGAAGAATGTGAATAATTTCATAGGAGTAAGAAAAAAGCATTCACGCACGAATTGTAAGTATACACTCTTTATTCTACTACATCCTATTGATGTTCACTCAGATTTTAAATACAAAAGATACTTAACCCAACCGGAGTGAAATAAGCGGCCGTTCAAATCTAGCGGCCAAAAAACCAGTGGCGTCGCGTCAGGTGAAATAAAAAAAAAGGAAAAACATCAGAAACCAACTGAATATATGGATTTGGTGGTTCATTTGTAATAATGAGTGATGATTTTGGCTTTGTTATATTATAGGTAAGTCTCCTCTAAAATATCAAGTGATTAAATTCTCAAACTACACCAAGTAAAATTATTTTTCCATTGCCTTCGAAAATTCATTCATTGTAGGGTTCGGTTTGAAACTAGTTGGGAATTGATGATTTATTTTCACGAATGACAAGAAATAGTTAATAATGTAATATTCACAGGAGTCAAAAATATCATTCAATGCGATGAGAACAAAATGATGACCGTTTGCACGATAATGAAATTAGTACGAGTGAAGAATGGCTATTTTGTTGCGAGTTGCATACTACACTTTTCCTACGACAACCATCGTTCACGTTTGATAACTTCATACATTGCAAAAATGTTGAAAGAAATAAACTCATGATAATTTCCATTGATAAATTCAGTCTTATTACCTTCGCTGCTTCTATTTTGTTCGGAGGTGTCAAATTAGTTTACATTTCAATTAATGAAGTTTTTATAGGAAAAAACTACCAAATAACTCGTTATCTACTAAGACTTTAACAGAAACGATCTGCTGACATTTCATCACTTTGTCGCTGGACATCATAATTTGACAGGCCGCTGTAATATTAGAGTGGACCGGGACCTTACACGAAATATTCCATTTTGCTGTTGTTGCCTAGTCACCTGCCTAGCAATCGATTGAAAAAATGGAATTGTATACAAAATGATCTTGTTTATGACGTTAGGTACGGTCATGAAATGAACATTTTTGAGGTTGCACAAAAAAGTCTTCTCACACGAATTGTGTACAATATTTTTCACACTACCGTACATACTGTACACTGAGATTATGAATACAAAAGATACATTACGCAACAAGTGTGAAGTTGAAGTTAGCGGCCACTTTACAGCGGCCGTTTTTATGTAGCGGCCAAACGACAATATGTGGATTCGGTGGTTCATTTGTAGTACTGGTTGATGGTGATGAATTGTATTTATGGGTTGGTATACGAAAATCAGCAGTTTATAAAATTCAGTATACATATAAGTAGGTATAAGTAGGTATTCCATAAAATATTAAACCAACTTTTCTGTATCTTGGATTAACTTGGAAAAAGGCAAAATAATTGAAACCACAATGGTTCTATTGACCACGTTTCGACTTTCATACAGTCATCTCCAGGGCACTACAATAGGAATTATGATTGTTTTTCTAAGCGAACAGTATAGAAACATTTATATATAGAATAAATGATTGAAAGCACCGTATAAGTTTATAAAATACATCATTTAGACAGTTACTAGGTCAATGTTTGTGGGAATGAAAACTTTTGATTTACATGGTGATAAAACAATTATTGAGTCTACTAATTCAGAAAATAACAATTTAACTAACCTGAAACGAAGACTTTAAAACGATTCTTGTAGAAAACAACCTGGTACTAACAATTAAAGTAGGTTCCTTGTCATATTAAAATGATGGTTTTTAAGGAACATTCATGATTTTTGTTTGAAGTCACTTCCACATAACTCATGAATGATTACTGAAATTTAACTAATTTGGAGGCCGTATACTAAACACGAGACTAAACAGTAAATACACAAGTGGCGGTAATTTTTTGATCATTTTACCTAGATGCACGAATGTTTGTTGCCATAGAAATCCACGACTGGGCGTTCCTAATAGCAACGAAGACTAGTGCTAATCTAGTTAAAACTCTCAAAAAAAAATATTATCATGAATGTAATTCGCTATTACCGGACATGTGTCAGTGTCATCTTGACAACCAAGTCCATGGCTTTCTTATAGGTACATTCATTTGAACAAAGATCAGTGTCATTTTGATACTATTGGTCGATTCAAAATGTTTTTCATGGTAGATTGTGTGCAGGGTAACTTACGCATTAATAATTGATATTTCAACATTTAAAAACCTAGAATTTTCAGTAACAATTGGTTGTAAACTATTCACGGCAGAGTATCTTAAAATTTATATTCAGTGACCCCGAAAACCCGTAGAGAATATACCTGTTTGGTTTCCCATTTTTTGTTTAAACAATTTATAATTGTTAAATTATTTAAGAATCAATGAATTCTCTATGAGTACAAGTTGTGAGCCAGACGATCGCAATTATTACAAGTAAAGTTTTACGTACTCGGTTTGACAAACTTTTTCTTCAACCTATATTAATCGCCCATTATTTTTTCTATTGTATGCTTTTATAAATTCATGAAATTTGGTGATTATTAAATACTACTACTACTACTTGATGATTTCTAGCTAGATTGTAGCCACAAACGGTCTTTTTTTCCAACATTAAATTGTTAATAACGATTGACCATCAACTTTTCAGGTGATAAACTTGAAAATCGAGATCAGTTACCCAAAAAATATAAAATGCACATAATTCCAGCTCACGACCTCAAAAACCAATGAACTACAAGCAGCGCCCTCGTAATTGCTCCCTCTCCCCCCTCCCTCCTCCCTAGCTGCGGACTTGGTCACGACTCTTAGATCCAGCATGCTGTTTCTTCTGCCGCACTAGTAGAGTGCAATGAAAGTGATATTGGGATTTTTTTTCGTTATTTCTGCTTTTGAAGAACATTACAAATTTTTCATTGTTTGGGAGCGGTTTCCCCCCTTTTCCGACACGTCCTTTCCGACATCTATGAGCCAGGATTTTGGTATTTTTGGTCCAAAAACCTACTACATCTGTATCTAATTCAGGAACTTTGGGCTCGGTTAGAGGTAGGGGGCTATTTTGGTCTCTAACGACTGGAGTAATGTGTAGGAAATTTCTACAGGGACTGTACTAAAATGATAAAATCATTCATTCGAGCAATGATGCCACACATTTACTGTTCAAGCAAATGTGTTTTTGGTTGCTCCTTTAATTTCATGCTGTCAATCAAACACTTGGTATGCCACGCGTCGATTGATTTGTTACTCGTAGTTTTCTGATCAAAAACACTTTGTTTTTTACTTTTCAACCGGTAACTAGTAAACGCTTAGAGATATTTTACGGTGTCGCAATCCCCTTCTCTCCACACTGTTTCACAAAGTTGAAAATTTCGGGCATATATCTGTGAGACAACAACTACTTCCCTCTACGAACATTGCATTACATCTGTTATATATGTGTGCAACTTTTCTCCAGGAGGGCACAATTATTGTAATAGCTATTGTAATCAAGCATTGAACTTGAACTTGGGTGGGAGTGACCACCTGCATACATGACATATTTTGTTGTTTCCTCTCATCAGTGCTAGAATAGGTCATACAACATTGAGTCATCCTGGCTCACCTAATATGATAACACACAAAGCTCCATAGTAACAGTGTGGTAAGAACGGGTGAGAAGGAAATGAAAAGGATTGTAAGGTGCTTTTATACATCGTCATGCAAAATGTAGACCGATTTACATGAAGTTGAAACCATATGGATACTTGATAAAATGGTGTACAATTTGCTGAAATAAGAGAATGTGAATCTAATTTTGGTGTTATTTGCAATTTCGGAATAGTTTATTCAGGATTCACACCAGAATTTCACAATTAAAAAGGTTTCACGATGCCTTTATACAATGTGATGCAAAACGTACACCGATAACATGGAATTGACACAATTTGATCAGGTAAACGATAATATGGTGTCAATTTTGAACAAATTATGAGACATAATTGAAGTCGAAATATTACTACGACTTTATGAGATGTATATTCAAGAAAAACACCAAGATGTTGTACCGAAACACATTTTATGGTGCCATTTTGCACTGCCTTTCGAATGAAATGCCAATAACGTAAATTTAAATAACACTCGGGTTGTGATGCATCCTACCTAAATGAAATATTGATGAAGACAATGATGCTGCTAGCTAGTAAATTCCACCAAGTTCACTATCATGTCGTCATGTGACCTGCATCCATCCAGTTGAAATTATTAGACAGGATGCCCGTTGTTATCAGATCACCATTAACCGATAGTAACCAGAGCCTTCGCTAGAGAGCTCACACTACAGGACATTGTTCTTTGCACAGAGCATGTAAGCTTAAGATACTAACGCGACCGTTATATCATGTTTCAGGCAGCACAGAGAAATCTGAATAGCTCGGAAATGAGAAATCCGAAATAAAGGAAAATAACAAGAAAGCAGAGCCCGACCGTCGTCCAGTACAGGTTAAGCAGTTCTTGGGCCAACCGCCAGAGGCTTTTGGTGTCGTTAATTCACACCGGATTGTTTCAAGGTAAACACTGATTGGTGTTATTTGATAATAAATAAATCAGAAGAAGCTCTCAGACTGGTGTTGCATCACACCAAGATATACAAAAAAATACACCGAATTGTATTACCGGTATGAAAATACAGTGTTTGTCATGTTCAAAATATGAATATATTCATGAAACTGGTGTTAAATTTCACCTGTTTCTTATGTAGGTATAGATCATAAGATTTCAATTTACACCATATTAATGTTCAGGAACACTAACTACTATTGTAGATTAATTAAACTTATATTATTTCCACATGAAGAGGTGCTATGCAACACATTAATTAGAAGCAGTTTCTTCAAAACCATTCAAATGGACATTTAACACCACGATTCTGTTTTCTAAGACTTTTTGCAGGTGTGACATCTGATCATTCCGAATTCAAGAATTCAATCAACAATTCAATATGTCGGTGCTATTTTTCACTATAATTATCAGGACCTATATGGACACACGAATGGTGTTATCTGGTTTGTCTGGTGTTATTTTTTTACAGTTATTTCACTAGGAATGAACGCATATAGGCATTCACCTCATGAATATTCAGTTATAAGGTTAGTGAAGAATTGTTCAGAGTTACCAGGTCTATGACATCTACATTCTCTACGGTAGTAAATTTCTGCATCAAAAATTTAGTTAATTGTTTTTAAAAAATTTCTGCAATAAATTTTATATCGCATGATTTCAACGAATAAATAATTTTCTCCATGAAACAAAAAAAAATTTCATCAAAAATCTACGAAAGTTAAAGTCACAAGTGTTGGGAAAATGAATTAATCTGTTACTGTTTTAAAGGATGAAAATATCGATAAGGTGGTAGTGAAGCAGTCTTGGTTGACCATGGAGTTAGTTTCTGACATCGAAAAAATTTCTTATAATGAAGGGTTAGCCAACACTCAGAATGATGATACGGATGTTTTCCTGAATATTTTCATCGTATACCTACTAAGAATCCCATATGAAAATAATCTCATGCAGTTTTTAGACAACATGCTTTCATGGAAAATTGTCGGTAATTTTGATGCACTTGTGTAATTACTTCCGAAAGTTGCCCGGTAGGTATCGAAAATTTCCAGCTACGTCCGTGTATCTATAGTAACGATTTTAAAATGTGCATTCGTCATCTTGACAGGCATAAATATTGAATTTTAAATGTCGTTGAAATTTATCGTTTTGGAAATGATGTTTTAACTTTAATCCAAGAAAAAGTTGCCAAAACTAAACCAAAAAAACGCAATACTGAATCATCAATGTATATGGAAACAGTAGCACATACTTTTTTCTTTAAACTCCGGAAATATTCTACCAAATTACACTCGTGCATCAAAGTAAATCTGATAATTTTTCATTCAAGTTTGTTGTCAGTAAAAAACTGAATTCGATTATTTTAATATTCTGTTGAAAGTGAATGGTACATCGAGAAAGCAATAAATTCTCTTTTCCTTTTGGTTTCCTTATCTTTTTGTCGACAGCAGCTGCCTTCTTCTTGTTTCTCTCTTCTCTCTTCAAGTCAAATTCTTCAAGAATATCATTCATCGGTGTGGATGTAAGGATTTCAGATCGTATTTTTGTACACTTCCTAGTTTTTTTTGAGATCATGTTGGCCTTTGGTATTGGCAATAAATCAGAGAAAGAAACATTGGCTTCTGATGTTCCTGGTATAGGATCTATTTCTGAATTTACCTGTGGGGTTGCCTCTGGAGTGATGTTGCCCTTTTCATTAGTAACCTGATCTTTTAGTAGCTCGGTGTCAGTAACGTTCTGATCTTCTACTTCATGTTCTATGGCAACTGGACGAAATTCTTGAGCTGGTGAAAAATCTTCATCTGTGAATTTATCTGGGTCGAAGGGAAAAACTCTAGCAGATCTAAAGCCAGCAATCCCCTTTTCCATTGTATCAACTTTCAAATAGGCTTTGTTGAAAATCTCAGCTAACTGGAAGTTAGTTATTTTCTGATGCGGATGTATTCTGAGATATAATTCACACTCTCTATTATAGGCTCCCTTGAGAGGGCTGTAAAATCTCAGAGTAGCCTATGGGATGTGTGCGGAGGTATGGATACGAGATGAATTGAATGAGCTTTACAGAATAAATATATCTCCATTGAAATATGACTGGTATGGTTGTCAAGTATTAATGAAACAGGTTACTCTTTATTGGGATAGACATGACATTTAAATTGTTGCATCATCTATCCCGCAGTGATATCATCTATCGGAGCAGTGATATATTTCAAGTTGAGTATTCATTCGCTTCCTGGGGAAGATAAACATTGGAGGGATGTACCCGACAGCCGCACTCATCGCACAAACAATTGTAACGGTCTTTCCTCCTTCCAAAAAAATCGCAGAACCTATTTGTTTCTGTCCCTTCGGACCCAAAATCCTTGAAGGTCTTTGTACCGTTGTTATACCAGACTCATCAACGTTGTACATCTGATCTGGCTGAAATTGAAATTTATCTAACACATCAGAGAGGCAACGTTGGAATAAAATCGCTTGACCTCGGTTTTATTGAATCCGATAATTCGATTGATATTTGTGCCCGGTTTTCTCAAACTTACTTCTTGGTTTCTTTTCAAAAACAGACTTACCCAGTCTCTTCCAGCAAGTTCAGTCTCTCTACGAAAATTGTGTCTGATTCCATTCATCTCAGCATATTTATAGACCAATTGTCTAAGCTCTCCAATAGTGATACCATAAAACATTTTCGTCAGCTGTAAGATATGTTCAGTTAACTATATCTCCTGTTTTCCGGTAAAGATAGGCTTTCGACCCAGTTTGGACATTGTTCTCTGTTTCATCCTTATTTTGTACCGAAGAGTCGCCTCAGGGATGTTGAAACTCCGCCCAACTTCCCGAAATTTTCTGCCTGATGCAAAAGCATCCAGAGCTGTTTGAAGGGCCTCATCTGTGATATTGCCACGAGTCGGCACTTTTCGAACGTATGTTCTAGGCATCTGCAATTGAATAATCAACATTAGGTATATCTAGAGTTGTTTTCCTTGTGGTAAACAATACAGTGAGATTAACTCTCGGGTAATTTTACGCAGCGTAAATTACCCTCATTTTGTGCGCAATATTACCTCATACCATAGCAACTACTCAAAGCATATAAAAATATCAGAAAAACTATCGTGATACACATGAAATTAACATACAAATTACCAGTAAGAATCATACGGAAGTGTAGAAGGGCCATTATTTTTTATTTTTATTTTTCTCTTTAATTCCGAGTTGCAACTCGGAAAATAACTAAATTCCAAGTTGCAACTCGGAAAATTACTAAATTCCTAGTTGCAATTTGAAAAATTACTAAATTCCGAGTTGCAACTCAGAAAACTACTAAATTCCCAGTTTCAACTCCGATGAAATTTAGTAATTTTCCGAGTTGCAACTCGGAATTTAATAATATTCCGAGTTGCAACTCGGAATTTAGTAATTTTCCGAGTTGCAACTCGGAATTTAGTAATTTTTCGTGTTGCAACTCGGAATTTAGTAATTTTTCGAGTTGCAACTCGGAATTAGGGAGAGAAAAATATAAAAAAATAATGGCCCTTCTACGCTTCCGTAGAATCATGTTTTAAGTTGATAATATGAAAAAAGTCGTATATGAAAGATTAACGCTTACCTTGTTACACTTTGCACGGCTATTTTTTATAAGAATTTACGTGTGCTCTTAATGATGTCTTGAAATGAACTAAAAATGTTAGGCACGTGCAGGAATTTCGCCACCCGTAAGCCGGTATGCTATTATTTTTTTAAATAAAACACCCCGTATATTAATACATTTTTAGAATCGCTCTTTTATTATAACACTACAACGAATTCTAGAAAATCACGAAATGCATCCGTATAAAGTTACCAAAGTTCAAGCTCTCGGAGCAGAGTACTTGGAATAGTAAAATAGATTTTCGTCCACAAAAACGTATTGGAGGTCTAGCAAAAGAGATGCTTTCCTCGCATCAATGAATCGAACGATTTCAGTGAGTGATACTTTTGAATAAAATTATCCATATCGTATTACTTATCTGAGTTTTCAATGAAAACTGAATGTATCATATTCCTCGATAATACCAGAAGCTTTTACTTTCCATCGCTGCCTACAATAATCAATGTACAATGTTGTTTTTGTATGCAGTTAATTTATAATGTGTTCTACGTTGTCTTCGGTTCAATTCTAAAGGCACTCAAAATGACCGTACGCTCAAATTAAAATAATGAAAATGTTCAATGAAATTGGTTCCACTGTACATCGGAGGAGAATTCAGCGATGCCAACTATGAGTATAAATCGTTATTTATGTGGATTTATCCTTATTTATTAGGATTTTTTCAATGAATGAGGATTTCTTGAGGATTTTGTTCGAATATGAAAATAATTCATATTTCTCGATAGGTACACTTGCACTTTGTACGAAAAAGAAAACAATCATTGGTAGTGAAGTAAGTTAACGATGACAGACCAAAGACCAAAAGAGGGTTGTCAATAGTTCTGATCTGGCAGCTAAGGGCAAATGAACTAAGAAAAGAAGAAGATCCATGGGTGGGTATTCGACAAATCGATATTCCACTTAAACCGTTAACTGGTCATCAACCGTCAACAGTGTCAAGTAACGAAACGCAATAATATTTTACAGTTTATATTGATATTTGTTTGAAATAAAAAATTGAGAGTGATAGTAAGTTTATTCGTTTGCATCGAGATGTAGCACTTTTATACACCTGGTGTAATTTACACTCCATTTTATTATTCGTTTGCAAATCAATTTGACACATTCCTTTGTTGGAACTGCACTCAGCTACAGTCGATTCAAAATGTGGTGTAAATTACACTACACCTTGATGCAAACGAATAAACCTATTGATTCGAGAAGTAACGAAAACATTTTCAATGAAAAAATGCGAGTTATGCAGAATGAAAATACTAGCAAGAAAGAGAGACAGGAAAAAGTTGAGGCTAAACAAAAACTAAGAAAATAATGGGAAAATTGTGAAGATTTCAAAGCATGGATAGGTACATTACCATTATTATTTTTGCCAATAATCTTTTGTCAAAATAACTTTCACTAGATGGCGTCCTATTAGGTAAACTATTTTTTGTGAGCTGAGGCGCTGTCTAGTGTCGACAGTGGTACTAATTTTGAGATGTTATGAGGGTTGTTGTCTATCGTAGTGAATTAAATAAAATTCATGGCAGTTTCTGCATTTTATTATTAATCCAGTAATATTGGGTTTTGAGACGAGAATCGATTGTAGCACCACCAAACTTGGTATGCTAGTTTTTGGAACTATGATAAACACGATAAAAAATACCGAAATTTCAGGGGTGGAACATATTATTTTTTGTTTAAAAATAAAAAATAGATTTTGCTGTAATCTTGAAAAGTATATGATTCATCCAAAAAACAACTCAACAAGGTGTAATATAATTCTCCACAAAAAAGATTCCTAGTATTTTTTTATGAAATGCGCTCGTTTTCCCGGAAAACGTGATTGAATGCCGACAAATTTCAGGTTCACGCTTACCCGCCGCTGCATGGAAGTTCTGGGGGAGCCGAATATTTGATTGGTCATAACTCTGCTAAAAATGATCGAAAAAGGAAAAGTTCATATCGTTTCTGAAGACTCCTACCTTCTCATGCAAATAATATGCTAGTATTTGAGTACATAAAATGTGTTTTGTCGCACTTCACGGAGATGTTTGTGGATGATCCGAAAATCATGAATAATTTAATAAATATGGAATTATTACACTAAAGCAGAAACCCATACCCTCTTTGGACTATATGTAACAATTTTAGAGTAGTGTAACAGGTCCCACTTACACATGCCAAAAAAAAACTTTGTTTTACTAGTGCCTCATTTTCAACTTACCCATAAAACCGGCATTATCTTCAGTAAATGTTGAAAATAATCGCTTATTTATATCCTGCATATATGTTCAATAACACTATTGTGAAGCACAAACCTCGAGCTTGAAATCACATACTTCATTTTTTATGTAGGATGTGTATGAGCGATTATTTTTAACATTTACTGAGTAAATTACCGGGATTATGGGTGAGTTTGAAATTGAGGCAGGAGTAAAACCCAGTTTTTTCTTTGGCATGTATAAGTGAGACTTATCTCACTAGTCTGAAATCGTTGCATATGGTCCAAACAGGGTACTAATTCAGTATAATTATTTCATATGAACTAAAATATCCATGACTCACTGATCCTCTGTGAATATCGTAGAAGGGTTATGTGAAGTGGGATAAAACACATTTTGGGTACTCAAATACTCACATATTATATTTGCATGAGGAAGTAGAAGTCGTCAGGAACGATATACCATTTTCTTTTCCTTCTACTATAATTTTTAGCAAAGTTATGACAAATCTAATTATCGGCCCTGTCGGAAATGGCAGTGGCGGATTAAAGCGAGCCTGATATTTATATCGGAATTAATTAGTATATTTCTTGTGGAGAATTGAATTATCTCTCACCTTGTTGAAATTGTTTCCGAAACAACAGCAAAAAAAGTTATAATTATTTAAATAAAATTTTTTTGGATTCCACCCCTAATTTTTTGGTAAACTATTTTTTTTCTCACACTACATGATGTCAAGAAGTCATGTGCCGAGTTTCAAAGTGCTACGATTCATTCTTCACTTGTGGCTTACACTTGGCTGTGGTTACTGTACTTTCAACTGTACAGTGCGGCTTTTAATAGTTCCCTCTCCCCTGTTAACGTTTGATCCGTTTGACGTAGACACATAAATTTTTTTTTCGATGGTTTCACTATTAGTACTTTTTGAAATTAAAAATATGGTGATTGCTCGACAGGGGGCTCGGGAGGGCCCATCAACTCAAAATTTTTAAATGGCATGGGGGTCAAGTGTCACATCCCTGAAAAGATAATTATTCAAAGCCGCACTGTATAATAATCATGTGATTATATTAGTAAATGAGAACACAAGATTATGAGGTTTTTTCTGGTTAAATGAGGATTTTTTTGGGTTAGTAGTGAGGATTTCGTGAAATTTTTGTTGGCAACACTGGAGGAGATGTTGCCCACCAGTGTAGCACTGGAGAAACACCGTTCCTTTCAGTTAATTTTTTCATCTTTTGGTTCTTGCGAAAAGGAAAATCATGTTATGCTCTCTTCTGCAAATCACGCGTTAAGTAGGTGCATTTGACGTAGTTGTAATTGTGATTGGGTTGTTTTCTTTGGTGACTTGGGATTATCTATTATTTTTTGTTTAAATTGCGTCTAAGATAAGGTCGTTATGAAACCCAAATGCACCAGCCTCCGTTTTGATATATGCATTTTTTATTTTCTTGAGTGTGACAATAAAAAACTGGTAGACATGTCAACGTCAGATGAATTATCAGAGAACAAATAAATTGACAGCATGTTTCGTCAAATATTAAATATTTAATCAGCGTTTCTGAAAAAAAGGAAAATCACAAATGAATGCAGAATAAAATAAAATAGTATATTTACAAACTTTTGATGAAACTCACTTCGCTCGTCGTACTACAACCAATGAGTGCGATAAATAGTGTTTTATAGAACTTGTATGATCATTTGCTAGTATACTCACTTTTTTATTGTAAGGTAACCAGGACGGAAGTTCGAGTAATCTGTTTCATATATTCAACTTAAGTAAACTCACAACTCAAAATAGTTTTCAGTTCCCGCCCTCCTTCTGTTGGAACTGCATTCGAGAAGTTTCTACAGGAAACGTCAGCCATAGTTCAAGAAAATCGAACACCGGAAATAACCCCATGTTTTGTGAACCAGCGAAACAGGACGTCCTTTAGTAAAAGTCAGACAGATATTCTAATGGTTGCTTTTGAAAAAAATCATTTTTTGACCGAGGTAGCACAAATTAGTTTGGAAAAATCAACCTGTTTACCTGGCAGAGTAATAAGAATTTGGTTTCAAAATAGGAGAAGAGAGAAGAAGTGCAGAGAAAAATTTTCCCAACGGCAAACTTTGTAATATATAATCACAAAACTGAGATATTCGAATGTATGAGCATCAAGGTAATTTCGCTGTTGTCAGAGTATTCAATACAAAAATATTCTTCGTTCGTAATTGTATGGAAAATGAGTGTAGGACCCATTAGAGATATTATACCCTCGAAAAATCGTCCATAAAAAATTTCCGGATGCTTTCACGGCTTATCACCCTCGAAATTAGGATTCAGCGGGTCGAAATACATATGAATAACTTGGGTGATCCCGTCGCGCTTCATCGGCTATACGAAAACCGTTCCTGCCACCGGACTATTAACAGTTATAGGAGATAAAAGTAGTAGAGAATGTTCGTAGCTCAATATAGCAAAAGTCCTTGGCTCAGTTGGATCTTCAGTGGTACCTACAGTTCAATATCTCTTGGACCAATGGGGTTTTCAAATATTATAATTTAATATCATACGGTACTCTGCAAGCTATCTTCAGGAATTACAATTTTTTATATTAGGGGCGCAAGAAAATGTCACGACATTGAACATCCGTTTAAAAGGAAAACCCTATATATATTAAAACCTATATGAGTTTTCATTCAATTAGCCTAATTATTAGTTTTTCAGTTTTTAAAATCCTAGAAGGCGTTGCCAGGTTATACCAGTTTTTTATCAAATGCGGTTATATTTTTCACTTATAATTATTGCACGAGATGTTTGTATTTTATCGGATAAATTTGGGTTTTTTAATGAGAAACTGTTTGCTAGCATTTAGACGAGAAAAACTGTCAACTATTAAAAGCGCGACACCGAAGTTTAGAATTTGAACAACACAAATTTACCGAATATCAATACAAACATCGCATCAAGTATAATTCGGCAGGACAATTTAATGAATGAGAAATTTAAAAACATATCAATGTCAAACTATTTATTTCGGCAACCAACACCGCGATAATTTATGAACAAATGAATAAGTGAAAAAACCACTAGTGCAATTGTCAATGTAAAAGGTGCAGCTAAGTTTTGCCGCTGAAAAAGTGACAATTGCATCGTGGCATATGCAATTTTTCATACATCAGTTAAATTGTCAAGAATAATACATTACGCATATTAAGAAGAATTTATGTAACTAGTCAAGAATATTGACAGTCCATAGCATTATCATATAAAATATTTATCCTATTCGAAATTTATACAGAGTGGTCAGAGAATTAATATGATTTTCACGAAAAATTGAGGTAGAGAAAATTTTTCTTCAATGCTTTTAATATGTATGATTTCATATCCCATTGGTAGTTTGATTGCTCAAAGTTACCAAAATCACCAAACTACTTATCCAACTGCACTTGACTATTGAATAAACAGTCCCAACAAGCTAATACTATTTAATGAACAACTAGGCACTACAATATGAATATAAATGTTACCTTCTGCTACATTTGCGGTTTTATACTTTGACAAATCCTTAAATTTCGGTTGTGCAAATCCTCCAAGTTCGAAGGTTGGGTAGTATACACCTCCAATTTCAGGTACCTTTATAAGAAACATTCTGAAGTCTGGCGAACGAGTCGGTTATTTTATTGGTCCATTTGTTCCGAGTCATCTTTGACGAAAGAGATAGTGATTTCTTGTTGGGATTATTTGTTAAGTGGTAAAGTACACATAAATATTTTTTTATGTAGGAATAAATCTCGAAGTCATCTACACAAAATTTTGTGGAGATGACTTCGAGATTTATTCCTACATAAAAACTATCCACTCCACTTTGAGATATGGACTTTTTCAATAATTTACACATAAATATGTTCTTTGGTGATATTTTTTTCATTTCCATTTATTGATAATGGAATTCATATCACTCTTCTGTAATTATCGAGAGTAAACAATCAGACACTACTGAGATTTCAAGGTATACCATTCGAAAAACTGAAGTAAAGACACTATAAATGTTTTTATTTGAGTTTAAAGGCGGTGGCTTTATGGAATAGTTTCCTAACGTTTCGTTATCGCGAGTGGCCAACTTTTTCAGGGGTCTGTTCACTGGATAGAATTTGCTATGAAATTTCAATAGTCTTGAAGTGTTCCATTAATTATTTGTAATATAGGTAATTTCAAAAATGAAAAACTAATAATTAGCCTAAATGAATAAGAATTCATATATACAGTGTGACTCACTTGAAAACGGGACACCTTCCTAAAATTTGCATTTTTTCTGATTTCGAAGAACTTTTGAATTGTAGAGCTCAAAAAACTGTACTTTGGGTCAGAATATAATTTTCTCCCTACAGAAACCAAGGCCCGCTGCGTATATTTTTAGAGGTTAAAATTCAAGAAATCGTATGAGCGATTTTGTAAGGAAAAAAATAAATTCACTATTGGATTGAGCACCCTCTCAAATGGTGGTGTAAAAAATTTCATCAAAAAATATTCGTAATATCAATTCTGTGGCCGAATCAACATTCACATTGTATCATGATAGAATCTTATCTGCACATCTATCTTTTTAATTTTGGTGAGTTGGACGTGAAACACCGTGCTGAGATGCAGAATCGTGGTCTTTTCATTTGGCACTGGAAACAAAAGACTATTTTTGATTATTATTGCTGCTGTCAAAAACTGCATTGAAACAGTAACGTCAGATTAGGCCCGATTAGTAAGAAAAATATTTTGTAAATCGTTAGGAATTAGTGAGTTATCAACGAAGAACTAAGTGTGCGAGATAAAACTGAACTTGTGCGCCTTGTGGGAGATAATGCTCTTTCGGCAAAAGAAGCTGCCAGATAATTTCATGACAGACATCCTGATGAACTTCCAGTGAGCAGCATTACGGTAAACCTTATAAATCGAGGCATATGCTCAAAAACAGAAACAATCCACATCGTGACAATGGAAATGGTGTGCGAATGTTGCAATATTTTCACTTATAATATCACAAGAGCTTAAATTATTTCCGGAAATTTCCAGGAATAATTTAAGCTTGCGTGGTATTCAGTAAGAAAATTTCACACCATAATTTGGAAAAAAATTATTAATCCAATCTGATATTTTAAATTAATTTCACTGCTTGTCAAGTCCACCATGTTTCGTTAAATAAAAAATATTACCAAATGCTAAAACTCAGATGGGTATTAGATCAGTCATCACCCTTTCATAATTTTAGGTCACTAAAGGTGGTAGAAATGTATTTTTTGTTAAAGTAATCCATAACATTTCTAATGTGAAAAATATAATATTAACATGGTTTTTTGTAGTAGATGGCCGTGATATAGGCGGCCATGCTTTTGACAGATGAGGTTTATGTTGGTAAATTACAGTGAGTTACTGTATAGTAAACCAGCAAAGATATTCTTATGTAAAATATTTCTTGTAAGCATTTGCGTTAAACAATCTGAGAAACATGAAATGCTTTGAAAAGTACAATTTATGTAAATACCGCAAAGAGTGGAGTCAATTGCAAATATGTCATCGAAAATTAATATATTTAACGAATTTAATGGAAGATTGCGACCAGGAAGCGTTAGAGTCGAATGGTTTGTTTACGAAAATACAAGAAAGTCTGCTGCAGATGTCAAGTAAATATGTCCTTTTGCGTAAAAGAGATTTGAACAAAATTGTTTCAAAATATTTCATATATGTCTTAAAACGCAGACATCTAATTAATTCGTCACCTTCCTATTCACCATAAAGAAAAGAAATTGGGTTAGAATTCAAGCAACATTTAAATCTTACCATGTTTGCAGATCCTATTTTTTTTGAAATATAAATTGTTAATGCATAATAAGTAGGGGGTTTATGCCAATCCTGGACCTCCCCCCACCACTGACCTTGAGAGTGACCTTGGGGAATGACCTTCAGAGGATGATCTGGTTAGTGGTTGGTGACCTTGAGGGTAGTCGACATTGGGGGTTGATGACCTTGAAAGTTGGTGACCATGGATTTTGAAGGGTGAATTTGAGTATGGGCCACCTTGAAAGTGTGTAACCTTGATATCAATTGAGCTTGAGAGTGGATGACTGTTCAATTGGTTGACCTTCACTGTAGACCGATATCTTTGAAGACTATTGAGTAAGAGGGTGTATTGAAATGAATTTAGCATTGACATATTCGGTTGAAGTGACCTTGAATATTTTTCTATCTTCATTCATTTCAACCTCAAATATACCCCTTCCCTTCAACGATTGCTATAAAAGCTAGAGAGTAGATACTTACGAATTCAGTTTGCACCGCCCATAGTACCAGAGTGAGCCTTCATAATCAGTTTTTCCGAGTTGGCATCGAACTATAGTGCACCAAAAGGAACACATCGTAATTCAGGTGAAAATATTTTATAGTTTTCTACCATAATTTCTACATATTCGAAAATGGATACCCTAAAATTTGATTTTGAAAAAATAAATTCTGCTATTCAACACATAGAAACTCTAGAACAAAGACCTATAACATCACTAACGATCGGTAAAGCTTATAAAGTTGAAAAAATGGCAATGTATTCTACAAGATATGGTAAATCTATTCAGGTAATTCTGTTGGAAGATAATGTCAAATTCAAATCATGGCTTCCGAAACGAGTCACCGAGCAATTAACAGATGAGATTATTCAAATGATAAATTCATCAAAGTCCAAAGTGGTAATAACATATATAGGGCAGAGTTCTCAGGAATTTTCTGGTGCGAAAACCCGATCGTTAGTAAAGTTCGATGTGATAGAGTAAAAGTATAATTATAATATGTAAATTCATGGTAGAATATAAAATATTGTTAATCCACCTACTCAAAACGTAAGGTGAGTATGGTATAGCTTGTGATAATGATTTGAAACTGATAGTCACTATTTATTTTTCAGAACTTCCATACAAAGATGTGGATGCAATATTCCAGCGAGTTGTGGACAGAGGCTGTAGATATAGATTCTGCAATTGAAAGATTGCGTTGTGAATTGAATGATTTGAGTTGGGATGCACTACATTCGGCAAATTATGATATGAACATTTGTTTTGATGTTGAGGAGGTCCGACGAGTTTTGGAGCTCAGCAATAAATATGACTTTGGTGTAAAGTTGTGTAACAAATATTCCTATGGACTCATTAGTTTGGATGAGTATTGCAAGCAGATGATTGAAGCGGAAATGAGAAGATTTTTATCAGACCTGATTGCATATTTACCAGGAGATATAACAGAAAAATATCAACTGAGAAAAGACGAGTATAGCTCAGATGGAGAAGAAGGGAATGTGTGTGAAAGTGGTGAAGTTTTGCAGTCTACATAGAAAATTATTTTTAGTATGCATATATTAATATTCATTTTATAAATAAAAACAACATTGAAAGTATTTTTTTTTATTTACTACTATATTATGATACATTCAAAATATGAAAAATAAGATACATATCAATAAAATATTATGATAATCCAATCTGAATTGAACCATTGAGTGCACTATAGCTCAAATAGGCATCGTGTAGTATAAGTGCATATACTTTCGTGTTGGCGGGAAATTTTGTCTTTCGGGTTTCGAACTCAATTTTGATGTCGACGGTGGATGACTTCATGGCATCAGGTTGATGGGAGCAATCGATGACGAAAAGAGGATTATTCCGGAAGCTTCCAATATCCATCATTGGTTCACTCATAGGCTTGTTGTAGTAACTGCGTTGGAAATTTTCGTAAGCATAGTAGGCTGAAGAGTCCAATTTTTTATCGAAATCCAGATTCCAACGTTCGTATGGAAATACTTCAGAATTCAAATATAAACGGATATTATTTATATTTGCATTAATAAACTTCGTCGCATCTTTTGAAATATTTTCGGAATGATCTGTGTCTTGGAACCCGATAATGATGAATCGAGGCCTTTCGAGGCTATTGGTAGTTTTCACAGCCCATATGTCTGAAGCTGTATCACGAAGTGATGGTAACTCATAAAGATCCCACATACGGTAGGCCATTTTGACTTTGGCACTACTATTTTTATTAATTCGGTTCAAGAGCTTCAATTTCTGGCGATCTTCTGGTACAATATGTCTGATTCTCCATTCTATTTTTGTGATTTCTAGTTCAGCATCGACCTCGCCTATGAATGAATTTTTGAAGGATCGAGCTATAATCAGAATGAGTTCCTGCTCAACATTCAAAATACCCTTGGTGTAATCTTCAGCGAATCCCATAATGTATTTTAGGGGCAGTTTGCCGCTGAAAAAATTACTTGCAGGATCCAGTATATCTTGTTTATTCTGATTGAGACCCCAACCTATTGGTAGTAAACTATTCTCATGTGTTTTTCCGAATGATACCATAGTTTTCAATGTGGTTGTTATGCCTGGCTTTCGTACAACTGCAACTTGTTCACCACCCATTTCGTAGCGGATTTCATCAAACAAGAAAGCCAGAGCATTATTGGAAAGATAACATCGTTTGTTGGGCTCTGAAGGTGTGAATTTTCCCTCGATATAAATGTAGCTATCTGCTATATCGAGAATTAGATCTTGAAAATTGATAGGAATTCTGATTTCGTCCGAATTCTTATAATATGGTGATCCATACGGCTTATATGTATGCTCATGCAAACTAATCAGGGAATGATCGAAAATTGGCTCTTCAAAAACTTCTAACATATCGCTTGTAGTGAAAGCGGCCATGTTTTATTTCTTCTTGGTATTCCTGATCTTCAAGCCAATTGATTTCAGAAAGTTTAGATTACTAGAGCTGATGGTATATCTTGATTGTTTAACGGGCTCACGTGAAATGAATCGGCTTATGATTTTTCTCTTCTTTATATCAGCATGATCCTCAACCCCATTGTACATACACCGTTTCGGTTTCAATCGCCGGACATTATAACAAAACCCCATTGTATTTTCTTGGCAGAGGTCAATATTACAATTTTTTCAACTCCAATTTTATAATTATTCTTTCACCATTGAACTCGATCAGATGCCCACGATCGTCCAAAATGCGCAGAGTAATGTTGTCGAGATACTGACGGCCTTCGGGCTTGATTGGCATATAAATTATATTTCGTGGTTCCTTTGTGAGTTTGTATCCTGGCTCGACATCAATATCGAATTCGAAAATGCTGTGACATTCCTCACCATTCAAATACGCTCCAGAAGTGACGTTACAATCCACACGGATTATTCTCACATTATTGATATTCACAGGTAATGTTGATTCATGTGTTTCACCGATACCAAAGACCTTAGGCTCGAATCCTAAAAGACCAGCGATAGAGTTTTCATGTAAGAGGTTGATGTAATATTTCGATCGCATTTCACATTTCAGAGTATTGTTGTTTGGATGTAGGAGAAACACATCATCCATATTCTTTTCGGTGACATTTTCAGTCAGTTTCTCTTTAGATCTAATGGATCGCTGTATAACTTTATTGATTTCATCAATTTCATAAGCGCCAGGTGGAATTTTAATGGTTATGGGTGGAGAATTGATTCGTTTTGAATAGCTGATCACATTATTCTTCACAGTAACATTGAAAATTGAATTGTAGGAATAGAAACCATGTAAACCCAAACCATAACTGCTACTCGTATCCAATTCGACTGGTGGGTAA